>OU343055.1:19093019-21593019 GCA_910593695.2 Ocypus olens | reverse complement strand
AGAATGTTGTCATTTGTTTTCAGCTATGATTTGGCAATTGTTTTAACGGAAAATTGGAAATGTATTGTCCTGTTCATAGATCTTAATCTTTTAAAGCAAATTCAGCTCATCAATTGAATGATTAAACCAATGCCGAAATTTAATTTTGATTGGAATTTAAAACTCGTTTTACAAATTCTACTGCAATTCAACATATTTATTTCTGATTTTTTATCATAGAGTACAAATTTCAAAGTTTAAATGAATTTAAAATTCGTTACAATTACAAATTTTATAAATATTAATTTTCAAAAATTTATAAGTCACGCAAAAATTGACTCGATTTCAAAAATCAATGTTAATTTTAAAGTTATATGTATTATAATTGCATTAGAGTTTTTGTAAGGAATTCAATCATATCAGAATTTTTTTTCTATTTTTCTTAAAAAAATATTTTTTAAATTCACAACTCACTCAAAAATTGATACATTTTCAAAAATCGTAGTTAATTCCAAAGGCAGATGTCTCGTATCATATCAGTATTTTTTAAACATTAATTTTCAAAAATTACAGTTAGTTTTAAAGGCAGTCCTTCTGTGGATGTTTCAAAATATTTGAGGAACTTAATTTCGCGAACGATTTTTGTTTTGTTTAAGTGTTTAACAAAAATTAACTCGTTTTCAAAAATCAAATTTAATTTTAAAGTTAGATGTATTACTGCATTCGAATTTTTTTTTGAGGAATTCAATCATATCAGTATTATTTTTCGTTGTTCAAATATTCCACAACTTTTATAAAAAATATAAAAAATTCATTACTCACACAAAAATTGATACATTTTCAAAAATCGTCGTTAATTTTAAAGGTAGATGTTTTGTATCATATCAGTATTTTTTTAAACTAAAACTAAATTTTCAAAAATTTATTACAACCAAAAATAAACACATTTTCAAAAATTACAGTAAAAACACAGTACATTGTTGCTTTTAAATTAATGTGAAATGTAATTATTATAGCAAAAATATTTGTTATGCGCACCCTGTGAGGATTGATAAAAGTGAGTAATTTTCCCTGTGAGCATTTTTCAGTGTGAGCAATTTTCGTGTGCGCAATTATCACTGTGCGTTATTTTCATTGTGGGGAGTTTTCCGTGTGAGCATTATTCCGTGTGAGGAATTTTCGTGTGCGGAGTTTTCGCTGTGCGCAGTTTTCTGTGCGCAGTTTTCGCATGAAATATCCTTTGCGGATATGTCTGGTTACGGTCTCTGCCACCCTAATTATGTGGCATCTATCCATTTGCCTTTCCTCTGTATATTCTATTGTTGCTTATATTTTCATTTTTTTCATATATCTACGTTCTTTACAGTAACGGTTCGCGGGTTTTTTTCTGGTACGGCCGAGGAACAAGAGGTGGTAATACAGATAGGTAGGGTCAGTTGCAGAGACGGCTGGCTGCGTGACCACACCTATCTGTATTACCACCTCTTGTTCCTCGGCCGTACCAGAAAAAACCCCGCGAACCGTCACTGGTTCTTTATCTTTCCTTTTAAGTTACTCCTCTAACTTGGCTCATATACTTCATTTCCACTGCCTGCTTTTTTGTCTGTTATGTCCATGTCTCGAATCCGAACGTTTTTATTTGTGTTTCCCTTGCTACTTCTTTTTTGTTTATAAATTTCTTATCCATGGCAAAATGCATATTCATTGTTTTCTATGTTATTGATCTCGATGTCTTGTATTCCTAGATATTCAAATATCTTCACTTTTTCTTATTTCTCCTTCTGTGTCTATATTTATCGTATCTTGTTTTTCTCCTATTATTATGACCTGAGTTTTTCCTTATTCGTTCTCATTACGTACTCCTTCAATAACTTGTTCCATGGTTCTATGTTTTTCTTTAGTGTTTTTTCGCTGTTTGCGAGGGTAACTATCATCCACGAATGCTCTCTCTGTTATTACTATACTGAAGGAAAAAAAATGAAACACTTTAAATTCGTGAAATTTCCGACCGCCATAACTCGGCGTATTTTCAATCGATTTTGATGAATCTTTAAGGGCAAAAACTTTGAAGTGTCTTCTTGAAAGTCATGCACGCTAAATTGAGCGTAACCCCTTCCGCCCCCTTTAGCGCTCCTGTGAAAAAACAGTTTTTTTCTGGAAACCATGTCCAATTTTGACGATGTTTACGGAGTTGGAAAAATTTTGTCGACTCAATCCCCCATAAAGGTATTAAAATTTGATCAATTCCCTTTGCAGGACTCAAAGAACGAAGTTCCTACGACGATTTCGCACCAATTTATAGGTGTTTGAAGAAACAGTGCATTTTGAGTTTTTTTCGCACATAACTCAGTGACTTTTCAACCAAATTTGATGATTCTTTCAGGAAAAAAATCCCATTGTCGCTCTACTTTAAGGGAGTAAAGTCAGATTGAAATGATCCCTTTTCGAACCCTTCAACCTCCGAACAAAAACAAAACACGTTTTTGGGCAAAAAACGCCCAACTTTGGCAACTTGTACCGAGTTAGAAAAAATGTATCGACTCGATCCAACAAAAGGGCATTGAAATGTGTTCAATTACGTGCGCAGGAGTCAAATAACAAAGTTCCTACGACGATTTGGCGTCAAACAAAAGCCCACTCGAAAAATCGCGAAAAAACTCGATTTTTCAAACCGTAGTAACTTGGTTCAATTTGGTCGAAAATCGACGAATCTTTCAGTTTGGGAAAGATTAAAGTTTTATCGTTAAGAATGTGTAGTTGATTTTGACCCCAAATCCAACCCACCTCCCGTAACAACGCGATGGAAAAAAAAAATTGTTTATGTAAGAAAATGTCCAACTTTGACAAGCTGTACCGTGCGCAAAAAAATCGGCGGGAAATTTCACCGCAATAGGAGAAAAATTTAATCAATTTCCTTTAAATGCCTTAAAAATTAGAGTGGTTTCGATGATTTGGAGCAAAGTTATGAATTTTTGTAAAAAAAAGACATTGTAAAAATTTAACATTTTTTGTCAATCCATAACACTTTTTGTAGAGGTTTTCAGGGGTCACGAAAGTAGTAAACTTCTTAGATCGTAAAATTCCATCGAGTATCGTGCGAAATTCGCCTAGTTATGGCCAAAAAGGCGCAAAATGTTTATTTTTTTCAAAACTGCATAACTTCGCGCCAAATCATCGCATCGACTTGAATTTTGGAGGAAATTGGAGGAAAATGATTGAACTTTATTGCCATGCTGACCGATTGAGTCCACATTTTTTTTTTTTGCACATGGTACAAGAAACCAAATTTGTACATTTAAACTTCAAAAACATTTTTTTCTTTAGGGGGTGGCAGGGGGTGGAATCGTTTTAGCAACACATTCACATAACGTTGAAGAGAAATTTTTAAACTGTTCAGACTGCAAAAGTCCATCGATTTTGGTGCAAAATTACTGAAGTTATGGCCAAAAAAGTGAAAAATGTCATTTTTTTTCAAAAATTCATAACTTTGCTCCAAATCATCGAAACGACTCGAATTCATAAGGCACTTGAAGGAAATTGATTAAATTTTTCTGCCATTGTGGTGAAACTTCCCGCCGATTTTTTTTGCGCACGGTACAGCTTATCAAAGTCGGACAATTTTTTACATAAAAAACATTTTTTTATCGCGTTGTTACGGGGGGTGGGTTGGACTTGGGGTCAAAATCAACTACACATTCTTAAAGATAAAACTTGAATCCTTCCCAAATTGAAATATTAATCGATTTTCGACCAAATTGAACCAAGTTTGAATCGAGTTTTTTCGCGATTTTTCGAGTGGCGCTTTTTTTGACGCCGAGTGTATGAAACATTTTTTCATATACCTCGTATTTTAGAAGATGCGGTTTCATCCCTCTAACCTCGAGATAAGCACATAAAAAATACGAGTCTCTTACTTTTTGATGCTCTACAACTTATACAAAATACGTCGCGATTGGTAAGGGACGCCCCTGACCGTTCCCTTAGTAAGTTCGTATTCCTTGATAATTTTTACAATCTTTCTTGTCTCTTACTTCATATATTCGTACTAGTAAGGCTATTTGCCATTGCACTTTTTCTACCTTCCATGCTTGATTAAATATTTTGTAAGGCATCTTTATTTCTCTTGTACCCACGTTTTGTATCATCTTTCCTGTTATATTATTATTTCGCGATGCATTTCCTTTCTTTTGCCTCTTGATTTGCATTTCTTCTACGTTTAGGGGCCCCGCACACGGACAATTGTTTAACGACTAAACTATTTAGTTGAGTTGGATACATGTTACGATTCTTCACCAAGTAAACTATTTAGTCGAGGAGAATCGTGTGGCGTGCGCACACAGTACGACGACGACACAATTCAATTTATGCGGAGCGTGTAGACAGTTTAGTAGAGTATTACTTATTATTATTAATTCTTGTAATAAAAATGTTGCTTAAATATTATTAAACATGCTCAAATAAGTTAAAATATGATTACATATGATCGATGTAACTAAAATATGCACGAGAGGGCTTAGATATGCAAAATATGAAAAATTTAATGATCACCATTTAATTGCATTTTACTAGATGCGGATAGATCCAAAGGGATATTGTCAGCATATCAATATTTAAGAATATGCATTTATATATCTTATCGCGGGATTTTTACGATCGATGACCAACTAAACTATCGATCGTGTGCGCACTCCCATTAGAACTGTGTAACTATGCCAGTTGTACGATAGTAGAACGATTATTTAATCATAAGGGCTCACCAACGTCTTTTGACTAAAAAATCGGGCTGGACGATAGTTGGTGTGCGTGTGCACTTGCATTTACGATAATGCCATTATAGACCTCGACTAAACTATCGCTCAACTAATAATTGGCCGTGTGCGGGCCCGCTTATTGTTTCTCTGGTTTCTCGCCATTTACCTTATCTATCTATTTCTCTTCTTCATCACTCCCTAGAAATTCCTGGAAATACTCTCTCCGTCTATCCATTATTTCTTTTTATCCTTTAATATAACACCTTTCTTATTTATAATAACTTGTCTTCTTTCTCATTTCCTCTCATTGATATTAGTATTGTGTAAAATATTTTCTGGTTTACTTTGCTATTTTTTTTTTCACAAATTCCTTTAATTTTTCTTTCTTTGATATTTCTAACCATTTCTTTTGTTGCCTTCCTTTCTTTTTTATGTATGTCGTACTTCAATGTTGTTTTGTCTCCTAAATAGTTTGGCCATGCTTACTCTTTCCTTTCGTCTAAACCTTTATTTTCTCCGCCCACAATGCCGTTTGTTTTCTTTTGTTATTTTTGTTGCACATTCCACACGTTTGGGTTGCTGCCTCTATCCAGTGTTGCCAGGAGTAATTTTTAATTTTCCCCAAATGTTTTATAAAAACCCCCCAGAATACCCCTCGCATAAAATACCCACCCCAAAAAATACGCCATGGATTGGAGAACTCCGTTTTTCCGAAAATATGTAGGTAGTAAAAAGGCCAAAATTTAAAAAAATATTTAATCGTGCTGTGGTATCCTCCAAATAATTAAAATAATTCTTTAATTTTTTGGAGCATCGCTAATTAACTACTTCAAATTGTTCGCATCTTTTTTTTCATAATTTCCAAACAGTTCTAGTTATACCGGGTGATCAGGTTCATTCCGGACCAAAATATTATATTTAACAATTACTAAAAAGAAAAACTAAATTGACTACAAAAAATTTTTTTTTATTTAAAAATTTTCGAAAACAAAATCAAAAATCGAATCGAAATATTTGAAAATTAAGTAATTCCTTAAACACAAATCGCGCAGTCTGTATTTTCTATCTAAATATCAAAGTACATTAGTTTTATCTTAAAACAACCATTAAAACAAAAAATTTCAAATTAAATAAATAACCTAAAATTAATACAAAAACCAAGTACAAGCCAAAAATATCAAAAATTCAGTCTGCAAAATCTAAATTATAGGGCAAAAAATCAAAAACTTGGACCAAGACACTCGAAAATAACGACCAAAAATTCGCTCATCAAAATCAATAATTAAACAACATTAATATTAATAATTAGGGTAACAGAGCTAAAAACATTGGTAAAAATTAAAAATTGAAAACTCTTGGGAAAAATAAAAATGCAGTCAAAAAACAATTCAAAACATTTCAACTAAATTGAAAATTTTGGTATATGTGCCAAAAACATCTAAAATATAGGCCAAAAAAATCAAAAACCCTCGTCTAAAAAATAAAAATGGAGGCTAAAAATTGAAAATTCAAACAAAAGGAAAATAATTTGCCATTTTCAGCCCCAAAACTCTTTACCTCAAAGTAAATTGCCGAAATTCTAAACTCAATAATAATTTTAAAAATTCGCCCATAAAAACAATAATTCAGGTTAAAACATTTAAAATGAATTTGGTCAAAGAAACTCGAAAATACTGGCCAAAAGTTCGCACACAAAAATCAACAATTCAGGTTAAAAATCTAAAGTATTAACCACTCAAAAATTCGCTCTTTAAAATTTATAATCAAGGTAAAACAAAACTAAGAATATAGGCAAAAAATCGAAAATTCAGGCCAAAAATCGTAAACTCTCGGCAAAAATAAAAAATGCAGATCAAAATGAAAAAAACCAAAATTTTAACTAAATATTCCAAAAACTCTAACAAAGAAATGAAAAACACAGACCAAACATCTGAAATATAGGCAAACAAAAAAATATCCCGATGTAAAAAATAAAAAATGCAGACTAAAAAATATAAACTCTATCCCAAAATAATTTGCCGAAACTCTAAACTCGAAAGTAATTAAAAAACTTCGACCATAAAAATAATAATTCAGGTTAAAAAAAATCGAAAAATGAAAAATGTAGAAAATTTAAAACTATTAACATGTTTTGATCAAAATCGAAATATTTTGGCCAAAAACTCTAAAAGTTAGAACACACAAAGAAATCAAAAATGCAGACCAAATATCTAAAATATAAACAAAATAAATAAAATTCCTGGTCTAAAAAATAAAAAAAAGCAGTCAAAAAAATTACAAATGCAAGTAAAAGAAAAATAATTTGTCAATTTCGACACCAAAAATAACTCTAGCTCAAAATAAATTACCAACCAGAAACGCGAAAATATAAAAAAAAACAAAAAATCCAAAACTCGAAAATACCGGCAAAAAAATCAGGCATAAAAGTGAATATTTCAGGTTGAAATATAGGGCAGAAAATCAAAAATTCAGGCCTAAAAATAAAAAAATGCCGACCAAAAAATCGAAAATTTTAACAAACAAATAGAAAATTTAAACCAAAATGAAGAAAAATTATTCAGTTATACAGAAACTGCAGGCCAAAAATCTAAAATATTCCCCAAAAATACCCCTCGTATAAAATACTCCATTGATTGAAGTTCCCCAAAATACACACCAAAACAATAATTAACCTCATTTTGGGGAAAAAAACCCAATTTGGCAACACTGCCTCTACCACTGTTGATTTATATATTTTACATAGTATACGCCTTTTTCTGACCTTTCTTCTGTTTCTGTTCTAGTACCTCTTTAAATTCGTCTGCTATTTGCCGTTTCCTTAGTTTATGTGTTCTTATTGTTTCTACCACCATCTTTCCCTTTGGGTTTCTTTCTCTTCTTTATCTTCCTTTTTAATACGAAGTTTTCGCTCCCCTGCCACCGTATCTATTACCGCCCTTTTCTTGTTCTATTATTTTGATTGAATTGAAAATACATACCGTTTCCAAAATTAAACTTCTCCATCTCTATCTCCAAATCCGTCTCGTCCATATCGGATCGACTCTCGATTCCATTGCCGGAAGGAATGTCTGCAAGCAAATTGAAAACAAAACGTACCGTCAACTTCCCGTCGCTGATTGTTAGAAAGCCTCGGTTAGTAGACGATCGTTAATTGATGATTTACCTGTGCAAATTAGTTCTGGACAACATGCTCTGTACCTGTGAAGAAGGATGCAACCGGGCGGAGGAGGATTCGGCAATTTCGGGCACACCCTCAAATAGCACAGTAGCGCACCTCTGCTACACGTGCAGTTTAGACACGGTTCCGCAGTTGCCACTTCGGTTCCTTCTGGGTGCTTCTCGTTATCGTACCAACAATCTGGAATGAATAAAAAAAAAATCAATTTACAATGTTCAACACATGTTTCACATGCAGTTACCTGAAAAATTAAAATTACATTTGTATAGGTTTAAAAATTAAAATTCACTTGGTTTGTTTCACGATTAAATTATTTTATTTTCAACTAGTTTCGGCTTAGTGCCATTTTCAAGAAACTGTCATCTACTGTATATAATCCACAAAATTTCGTTTGTACATCATTCTTGAAAATGGCACTAAGCCGAAACTAGTTGAAAATAAAACAATTTAATCGTGAAACAAACCAAGTGAATTATAATTTTTAAACCTAACATAATGTTTCACCAAGTGATCAATGAGAAACAAGTATATGACATATTAAATTTGCATATTTTGTGTAATTGTGTAATTATTGCAAGTGTTTTGCAAAACTCAAAAAATAGTGCCACGAGATAAAATTTGGACAACTATAATGCAATGTTATGAATATGATTATTTTCCACAAATCGTTGTTTTTTTAAACACACCAAAACAATAAAACCACTTCATTTTTTTAAGTGGTATATTATATTACTTTTTGGTACCGTATAAAATTATTGTCGCACCTAGCTGAACAGGTACAACAGACCTAACCAGTTCGCTATCTTGTAAGGCTTTCCGCAGCCAATCGACCCCATCTAACCTAATCTAATCTCACTGAGCAGATTTTCCTCTACGATGAAATAAACCGATAAACAGCGATGTATCTGAACTCAAAGAGTAGTGCAGAGCATAAACTAAAGCTACGCGCACACTTGTCGGAATCGGACGGACGGCACGCATGGGATAAAATTGCTTAACACAGTTGTAAACGAGTCAACGCACATTTATCGGTACGGCACGGAACGGATAAATGTGCGTTGACTCGTTTACAACTATGTTAAGCAATTTTATCCGATGCGTCCCGTCCGTCCGATTCCGACAAGTGTGCGCGTAGCTTTATAGTGCACATCGGTGCGCTTCAGGCCCGAACTGTTGCGGGAGATAGCTTGGGCACGTCTCCGTGGATGTAAGTACGCTTTTAGGGTGAGTAAATCCATTAAATCAAAGACGATCACATTGAAAACGTTTTGAGGAAACACGGGCTCTTAGTAAAAAACTGTGACTGTTATCTGTATAGTCTACTGTCTAATACTTGCTATTCAGCCGAGCTTGGCATAGGCATGTGTTGCAGTGTTGCCAACCTGTGTTTAGTAATTGTCGGTCTAAATTTCAACAAAATGTCGGTAGATGTCGTTAGTTTTTAAAATAGACAGATAGGGAAATTCTTCGACGCAAGGCCGCAGGTTCCATCCGTATGGTACCGATGGGATCTGCGCTTGCACAGAGAACGAGGGGATTCACCGACTTACGGATTTGCGATTTTGTTTCAATTGGTGATGAGTAGAGAGAGGATTTTATGCATTGTAAAATACTGAAATATGTGCATATATATGCATTTAAACCCCGAAAATATGCAACAAATATGCATTATTATATGCAAATAAGCAAGCAATAAATTGAAATATGTCATTAAAAAAATACATAAGTTTATTTATAAACATTTTTAAGATAAACATTTTTTTATTAATATTCATATTTTGCCATACTTGTTGTAATTAGCACTCTTATTAAAAAGACTACAGTTAACAAATCACTTTTTGAAACAACCAGTTTCCTGGCCGATGCCACGACGAATATTGAATTATACAAAAATCGCAAATCATACTTTGCGAAAAATTGGTTTTCTTCAAATTTCTTTTTATGGAGAGACCTGATAAATGTGAGAATTTCCTGGATGCCTTAAACTATTTCTTTCTGGTTCTACCTCTGCTGCGTTACGCATATTTCAAACTAAACCGACAAAAATATGTGAACTTTCTATGTTTACTATTTTTTTTTCCTTTTCCAACGTCCAATTATACGAAGTTTGAAAATCAAATTTTTTAAAAATTCACAATTCGTTTAAAAATAAATGGGTTTTCAAAAACCCAAATTATTTTAGAATTAGAAGAGTGATATTTTCTTAATTAGGTATAATTTTTGTTTTCTTTTTCCTACAAGTTCCTACCTTTTCTCTTTCGATATCCGTCGTCTCGAAAATCAAACATTTGAAACGTCAGCAACTCGTTTGAAAATTGGTGAATTTTTAAACACCAAAGGTATTTTAGAATAATTTTAGGAAAAAAAAACATTTTTACACGTTTCCAATTTTTTTGGCCGAATCTCGAAAATCAAAAGTATCAAAAATCTCTTGAAGAGAGACGGTTTTTCAAAACCCCAACTTATTTTAGAAGATTGAAGTTTTGTTAATTAGAATTAATTTTTGTAAAAATGTTTCCACGTGTTTCTTATTTTTTAATTTTTCTTTATTTTTCAACGTCCAAGTATTAGTTGTTCGAAAATTAAAACTTTGCGACTCTCTTGAAAAGAGGTGTATTTTCAAAATCTCAACTTATTTTAGAAGAAGAATGTTATTTTAATTAGACTTAATTTTTGATACATTTTTCCTACACGTTTCCTTTTTTTATATTATTTTCTCTTCCAACGTCTCAATGTCTCAGTCTCAACAAGTATTATTTGTTCGAAAATTAAAAATGGTGATTTGGCCATCATGTTACTTTCTCCGTTTTGCCGATTTGATGGTATCATAGCCATTTATATTTACGTTTTCATGGTTTATTTTCAAATGAAATCATATTTTAAATGTACATCGAGCGTTGCGTAAACTCGGGTGAAACTGACGTTTAAAACGTCAAAATTATTAAAGATGGAAAAATTACACTTCAAATTAAAAAACTCAGTTTACTCAAAAACTAACGAGATTTCGAAAAAAACTTATTCTTATTATAAGTTGTTCATTTTGGCATTCTCTACAATTATTATTCAGATAAATTTGCTGTAACTATTAACGTTTCATAATTATAAACCAATAATTTAAAAAAAAATAATAAATTTTTTTCTCGAATAGCAATGATTTTATGAAAAATATTTTCAAGCAAAAGATGTTCATTTATTTATTATCTTCAATGTTTGTTTAAATATTTTTGTGATATTTTTCATATTTAAGAAAATATTGGCAAAAAACAAAAAACAGTTAAGGTAAACACCCACTTCCGGTGTACGAAATTTTACCAAAAGCTTTTCAGTTCTTCGGATTATCAAATAAGACGTATGTTCAAAGTTTTATATCAATTGCTCTATTAGTTTTTAAGATACAGCGCACACAGACAGACACACAAACACAGACACACACACACATACACACACACAGACACAAAAAAAAAATCCAGAAATTGTTAAAATGGCATCTAGGGACCCCAATACGGATATTTCCGTAAAAAAAATGTTTGAAAAAAAAATCACGATCACAATACTTTCTCGTACTTCGTAACGGAGAAAGTAAAAATTAAAAAAAAAAAAAATTCGTTTAAAAATAAGTGGAACTTTTTTGAGAAAAGTGATATTTTCTTAATTAGGTTTAATTTTTGTGAAACTGTTTCTACACGTTACCTATTTTTTCTCTTTAAATGTCCAAATGTTAGACAACTCGAAAATCAAACATTTGAAACATCTGCAACTCGCTTGAAAATTGGTGAATTTTCAAACACCGAAAGTATTTAGAAGAGCGAGAATAATTTTTGAGAAGAAAAACATTTTTACACGTTTTCAATTTTTTGTCCGAATGTCGGACGTTTCAGAAATCAAAATCTGTAACTATCTTGAGAAGTGGTGGATTTTCAAAACCCCAACTCATTTTAGAAGAATATACGTTTTTTAATTAGACTTGGTTTCCTTTTTTTCTTTTTATTTTTCTTTTCGAACGTTCAGGTACTAGTTATCAAAAATTTCAAAAATTTGTAACTCGTGTAAGAATAAATAGATTTTCAAAAACCAATGCTTTTTTAGTTGAGTAATGTTTTCTTAATTAGGTTTAATTTATGTAAAATTTCTTCTAAACGTTTCCTTTTTCTCATTTTCTTTTCCAAAGTATATTGGTTGTTTGCAAAACAAACATTTCAAAAATTTGTTACTCGTTTAAAAGTAAATGGATTTTCAAAAACCAAAGTTATTTTAGAAGAGTGATATTTTCGTAATTAGGTTTAATTTATGTAAAATTTCTTGTACACGTCTCCTATTTTTTTTTCTTTTTTTTTTCTTTTCTAACGTCCAAGTATTAGTAATTTGTAACTCTTTTAAAAATAAATGGATTTTTAAAAACCAAAGTTGTTTTAGAAGAGTCAATTAGGTTTAATTTTTGCATTTTTTTTTCTACTATACGTTTCCTGTTATTTTTATTTTTTTTATTTTTAAACGTCCAAGTTCGAAAATCAAAAATTTCTAACTCGCTTAAAAACAAATAGATTTTCAAAAAACCAAAGTTTGTTTAAAAGAGCGATATTTTCTTAATTAGGTTCAATTTATGTAAAATTTCTTCTACACGTTTCCTATTTTCTTTTTCCAATGTCCAAGTATTAGTTGTTCGAAAATCAAAAATTTCAAAAATTTGGAACTACTTTGTTGCAGGACGAATTGGCAATTATTCTGATATTTGGCCGGTAATTTTTTGAATGAGATGTTGGTTCATGCCCGAAATCGAAAATTGCACTTGTTGCAATGTACCGTGCAAGAAAATGTAAAATATGCATTAAAAGATGAAATGTGTATTATAGGGGTAAATATGCAAAAATATGCATTTTGCTTAAAATCCCCTCTCTAGTGATAAGTATGTGAAAGCAAATTCAAATTTTACCAATCAACATTTCCAGTTGATTTGTCAGTATATCTGAGTCAAAATCGGTAGATCGGTAGAATATCGTAGAAAGGTATAAATTGTCGGTAGATCTACGGACATATCGGTAGGATTGGCAACACTGATGTGTTGCGTGATCGATGATACAGTAATGTAGAGCTCATACAGTGGCGTCGAGATCCGCGTCCGCAACATGCTCGCTTCTAGCCTAGGACTGTACGTGATAAAAAAAGTTGTTAATTAAAAAGTGGGCTCTAGTGATTACATAAGAAATAGTAAGAATATATTAAATCCTTAGATCTCGAGGTTGCCAAAAGTGAATAAAGAGCATCACTTTCCCACCACACTAACCTCCATCTATTGTTACCATCAACAAAGCTAATTAATCGTGAGACTCCGCGGCCCGTGTGTTTAACTTCCTGATGGTAATTTTCCTTCAGAGTCGGCATTAACTCTTAATAGAGCCGCCGACGACGTATCATCCGTTTATCCATTCAATAGCTGTACAAACCATCGAGAAGGCAATAAAACGAAACGGTACCCGATCGCACAATGCCGCCACACACATGTCGCTCCCATCTTCTCGGCTCTTCTTCAACTCCCTTGGAGCGCATTTTTGCAGAGGCCTGTGGTGTAATTGCGCGACCGCCGGTGGTCTATTACGCAAAAATTTTTGCCTCCGTAACGAGTAAATAGGTATGTAAATTGAAACGTCTCGACTAACAATTTCAATATTCAGGACGTAAATGCGCGGAGTGAGTCTTCGGCGGTGACAATTGTCTCAGTTGTGGACGGGAAACAATGGACCAATTAAATTTAATAACATGCAATTATGTTATTGTGTTGTGTAATTTACGTAATTATACTTCAATATAAATAATTCGTTGACGGAAATGTGGATTCTTTATATGAATTATAATTGACTTCAGATATAAAGGAAATGACCAGGGTCGTAACAATCGGGGAGCAATTGGAGAACGCTCCAGGCGCCACCAAAAATAGGACACAACTGTATGTCCTATTAGATGGCTATAAACTTTATAATCGTCATTTGATTACTGTTGAAAGACGTGAATAATTATTTCATGGTAGAGGGCCTTAATCAAGCAAATGAATTCATCTCATTTGTGACTGTCGTTATTTCACAATTTGTTTTTTTTTTGTTAAAGCTTAATTTATCAATTGACTACCGTGCAAACTTGCGTGTCTCGCTGTTTTCGATTCAAGCTCTATGCGGAAATGTTTTAGGTAATGCCAATAAGACATTCTGAAAGTTATAAAAATAATGGCGATATGATAACTGAACGATTTAGATGTCCTACCCAGACCTGGAACTTTTAATGCAAAGGTAGGGGCTACAGCTTTCAGAATGTCTTATTGGCATCACCTACAACATTTCTTCATAGAGGTTGATTCAAAAGTGGTAGAGCACCTGGGGACCTTGTAAGTTGGCACGGTTACATATTGCCAAATTTGTACCAATTCGCAAATTATCAGTATTTTACTCAAGGTCGCTCCAGGGTGTGAAAAAAAATTTGCCGGTTTGTAGAAGGCACTAAACCGATTTTAGCTAAAAATTGTCTTCTCTCTTTGTGATCCATACATATTGGAGTGAGTCGGTTAAAAGAGTTGACTATTCGAAATGAGTCGTTAGTCGAGTGACTATGCAAATGTCCCATTTTGAGAAGTACGGGGCACATTCAAATTTTGGAATTGTTTTAAGGATAATTGCAAAATCTTCGAAGTGAGGACCTTTCTTTTTTGCTATTCACTCATCACTTTTTACTTTCTCCGTTACGAAGTACGAGAAAGTATTGTGATCGTGATTTTTTTTTCAAATTTTTTTTTACGGAAATATCCGTTTTGGTGTCCCTAGATGCAATTTCAACAATTTCTGGAAAAAAAAATTGTGTGTGTGTGTGTGTCTGTCTGTGCGCGCTGTATCTCAAAAACTAATAGAGAAATTAATATGAAACGAACATCCGTCTTATTTGATAATCTGAAGAACTGAAAAGCTTTTGGTAAAATTTCGTACACCGGAAGTGGGCGTTTACCTCAACTGTTTTTTGTTTTTTGCCAATATTTTCTTAAATATGAAAAATATCACAAAAACATTCAAACTTTGAAGACAACAAAGAAATTAACATCTTTTGCTTGAAAACATTTTTCATAAAATCTTTTTATTCGAGAAAAAAATTTATTATTATTTTTCTAATTTTTGGTTTATAATTATAAAACGATAATAGCTACAGCGAATTTATGTTAATAATAATTATAGAGAATGCTAAAATGTACAACTTATAAAGAATAAGTTTTTTCGAAATCCCTTTAGTTTTCGAGTAAACTGAATTTCTGAATTTGAAGTATCATTTTTCGATCTTCCATAATTTTGACGTTTTAAATGTCAGTTTCATACGAGTTTACACAACGATCGATGTACATTTAAAATATGATTTAAATAGAAAATGAACCATGAAAGTGTAAATATAAATGATGATACCATCGGAGAAAGTAACATGATGGCCACATCCAGACATAACTATTTCACTTTTACAAACGAGTCAAGAGTAACTTCAATAATCTACTCTGTTCAGTTGACTCTTCATGGTGAGTCGACTCTCAAAAAAGAGTGATTTCGCCCACCTTTAATACGTATTAAATTTTATGAATTGAATTCAAATAGTTTTAACACATGTTATGTAGGTACCCAACATACTCGAATACATTATGTTGACCTATAATATTACAAATGAATTGTTATGTAAATTATATTGAATAAAACAGTAGTTTGTAAGTTATGTTATACTATATTCAAAGGGTGGATGTTTAAAGTGGTGGATCCTTCAATCAAACTAATAAAAAATAAAGAAGGGTTTCTACAAATTAATTAATGAAAGAACAAGGAAAAAAAATCAACCTTTCAGTTAATAGTTCATGGGACGAAATCCTTGTGTGGGTTCTGCAGATTATAAGGTATGATCGGGCCGATGCACCACCCTTTATATATACTGAAGAAAAAAAAATGAAACACTTGAAATTCGTGAAATTTCGACCATTTTCAAACGGCGTATTTTCAATCGATTTTGATGAATCTTTGAGGGCGAAAGACTTTGAAGTGTCTTCTTTAAAGTCATGTATGCGAACTTAAGCGTAACCCTTTCGGCCCCCTCTAGCACCCCTGTGAAAAAAAAAGTTTTTGCAGGAAACCATGTCCAACTTTGACGATGTATACGAAGTTCCAAAATTTTTGTTGATTCGATCGACCATAAAGGTATTAAGATTTGATCAATTCCCTATGCAGGACTCAAAGAATGAAGTTCCTACGACGATTTGGCACCAAGTTATAGGTGTCTGAAAAAAGTGCATTTTGTGGTCTTTTTATTTTTTCGTTTGAAGGGGCGGTGAGACCTCTATTAGAGTGGGGAATATAATATGCTACATTTTCTATTTCATCACTTCCTCTCCCTTCTCTTCCCTTTTTCGCAGCCCAATCTCGCCAGAGTCCACCCCGGCATCGTCCTCTCTCATCCATTCATGCAGTCTTTTTCCCCCTCCCACCCATTCCTCACACACTCCCTCGCACTCCTAAATGTTGTCTCTATGTATCCCATTCACATATTACAAATATTACATACTCTACACCCATCCATATTTTCCTCCCTCTCTCTTTGGATCCACATCTGGCTCTTGCCTGCGTCACCTTTTCCTCCCTGCTCAACTCCCTCTCACTTAAATACCTTGGCAGCCTCCCATGCACCTGCCACCTCTCATACATATCTTTATATTCACTCTTCGCGATACATCCCTGCCTCTCCTGAATTTTCACTTCCTTCTCCTTCTCTTTCACTCCACTCTCTATCCATTCCTTCGCTTTAGCTTCCGACAACCCCACCCTCTCATACATTCTCCTTCGCTCCATTCTCCACTTGTACTCTTTCACTAATTTCTTCTCCTCTAATTCACACAACTTCATCTCATATCTGATCACTCTCTCCATTGCCACACTCTGTTTATTCCCTCTATTTGTTTTCTGAAGTAGTATGTACCCTGGCGTAGACTCTCCCACCCCCAACATATGCTGCAGGAACCACCGCTGCTCTCTCTATACCCATTCATACCCCTTCGTACCCCATACTTCCACCCCATACATTAAAATCGTTCCCACAATTTACATGCCATTCTAAAATTGTTTTTCATCCATATTGCCCACTTCTCCTATACAATACCCCACGCTTTCCTTGTATCCATTTTACGTGTTCCACGTACCTTCCCGTACTTTTCAATACGAAACCAGGTATCTGAAAACCTCAACCCTCTCGACTCTCTCACTCTTCCACTTTATTTCTTTCACTCTTCCCTCCCTTCCTTTATTCCTAAATCTCATCCACTTCGTTTTCCCTACGTTCACACACAGTCCTCTCTTATCCATATACCTCTCCGCTCTCTTTAACTCATCCCTTCCCAGTCTCAGGCCATTAACACCATATCATCCGCATGCGCTAACATCCATACCTTGCTTCTTCCAATCACAACCCCACCCGCTTGCCCTTTTCTCAACTCTTCTTCCAACTCGCTAATATATAAGTTAAACAACAAAGGGCTCAGCGGGCAGCCCTGCCTCATCCCAATCCACGTTCTAAATTTCACCGACACTTCCGTTCCCACTTTCGCTACTGCGCACGTTTCCTCATACATTCCTCTTATCCACTCTACCATCCCGTCACTCACCCCTTTTCTTCTCAAACACTATCAAGCTCTCCCTCAGTATACTATCATACGCTGCCTTTAGGTCCAGAAATACTGCATATACACTTCCTCTTTCTTCTATTACTCTCTCTACCATCCTTGGATCTGATCTCTGGTACTCCTGCCTTTTCTAAAATCCCCCTGCGTCTCCGGTAGCAGCCCATTGTCTTCCACTTCTCTCTCCAACCGGTTCTTCACCACAATTATGGCAATTGTATACCCACTGCAGTTTTTTACTTTTTCCGTTACGTATTTCTGAAAAAAACGTGTCTTGTGCGCGCTGTATCTCAAAAACTAATAGAGCAATTGATATGAAACTTTGAACATAAGTCTTATTCGATAATCCGATGAACTGAAAAGCTTTTGGTAAAATTTCGTACTCTGGAAGTGGGTGGTTACCTTAAGGCCCGTTACATAGTCACGCGGATGCACCGCGCTCCGCGGGCGGGTAGGATGTCATTGGTGTAATGAGAGTATACACAGTGAAGCGGTCGGCGGTTCCATTACAGCAATGGCATCCTATCCGCGCGCGGAGCGCGGTGCATCCGCGTGACTGTGTAACGGGCCTAACCGTTTTTTGTCTTTTTGCAATATTTTCTTAAATATGAAAAATATCACAAAAACAAATATAGAAGGCAATAAAGAATCGAAACTCTTTTTTTTGATAAAATTATTGGTTTTCGAGAATTTTTTTTTTTTTCATTTTTGGTTTATAATTATGAAACGATAAAAGTTACAGCAAATTTATGTTAATAGTAATTGAACAACTTATAAGGAATAGGTTTTTTCGAAGAAATCTCTTTAGTTTTTGAGTAAACTGAGTTTTTGAATTTGAAGTATAATTTTTCCACGTATCATAATTTTTACCTTTTAAACGTGAGTTTCATCCGAGTCTGCAAAACGCGTGATGTACATTTAAATAGTAGATTATATATCAAAGGAGAGAAATGCGTGATTTGTATCCCGAGGGCAAAAGCCTGAGGGATACAATGCACCGAGGAAAAAATAGCATTCTATCCCGAGATAAACCGGGTGACCCAGGGTTCTGTAAAAGCCCCATAACTTATTTGCTATTTGAGATATCGACTTCTAGTTTTCTTGAACTGGTACTCACACTTGTTCTACATATTTTAAAAATATGTATGTTTTTGTACAGGGTGTCCCAATATATATAACAGAACAAAGTTATGTTTTTTTAAATGGAACACCCTATATTTTATACCTTATTTTCAACCCTCTTGAAAAGCTGATAAAAATAGTATAAGATACTATGGGTCTATTATGGACGATTGGTTGGTTATGGGCAAATTTATGGCAAAAACAAGGACACATGAAAAAATTGCAGAAGCGTTCCTAGTAGAGCTAGCGTCATTTTTTATACACTAAAGAATTTTCCACATCATGAAGAATAATACAAATCGGCTTTGGTTCTTTTTTGTTCATACTGCTATACAGGGTGTCAACATACGCAAAATATTGGATAACTATTTTTTTTCAAATGGAACACCCTATATATCTTGCCACCAATACATGGAATTTTTAATAAGCTTTCCAATGATGTACAATTTGTATAATGAAATATTAAGGATTCTTGAGATTTATCCATAAAAACATTTTTCTTATGTCACCTGCTCATTTTTGGATTTTCAGCCAAAACTATGCATTTTCTGAAAAAATAAAAAGAGACCAAAGTTGTAGAGCGAAAAATTCTCGATCGATATAGGTCTCTCAACTTTTCCAATAATGCGTGCATTGCCCGCCAGAGTGCCCAAAATCGTGACCGTATATGCATTTTAGCGTTTTTCTCAATTTTTTGGTTAATTAATTACACTATACTTTATTTTCCACGTCCTCTAGCAGAAAAACGAGTAATTATAGAATTATTCAAATGACCTACATCGATTGAAAATATTCCGCTCTACAACTCTTAAAAGAAGCATTTTTTGCCTAAAATGCACAGTTTTCGCAAAAATGCAAAAAACCATTGAAAAACGCAAAAATGGATACATACATTTTTAATTTGCATTTTTAGAGAAAACTATACATTTTTGGCAAAAATTGCATTTATTAAGAGTTGTAGAGCGGAACATTTTCAATCGATATGGGCCATTTTAATTTCCCTATCATTTCCTGTTTTTCCGCTAGAGGGTGCGAAAAATAAAGTGTAGTGCAATTTATTAATCAAAAATCTGAAAAGAAAACGCTAAAATGCATATACGGTCACGATTTTGCGCGTTCTGGAGGGCAATGAACGCATTATCTCAAAAGTTGAAAGACCAATATCGATCGAAAATTTTTCGCGCTACAACTTTGCTCTCTTATAATTTTTCCCGAAAATGCATAGTTTTGGCTGAAAATCCAAAAATCAGCAGAAGGTGGCAAAAAAAAAATGTTTTTATTGATGAATCTCAAGAATCCTTAATATTTTGTTATACAGACTGTATATCATTGGAAAGCTTATTAAAAATGCCATAGATTGGCGGCAACTTATATAGGGTGTTCGATTTGAAAAAAAATAGTTATCCATTGTTTTGCGTATGTTGACACCCTGTATAGCACTATGAATAAAAGAGAACCAAAGCCGATGTGTATTATTCTTTATGATGTGGGAAATTTTCTAATGTATAAATAATGATGCAGTCTTTGCCAGGCACGCTTCTGCAATGTTTTCAATGTGCACATGTTTTTGCCACAAATTTGCCCATAACTAACCAACCGTCCATAATAGACCCATAGAATCTTATACTATTTTTATCAGCTTCTCAAGAGGGTTGAAAATAAAGTATAAAATATAGGGTGTTCCATTTAAAAAAACATAACTTTGTTCTGTTATGTATATTGGGACACCCTGTACAAAAATATACATATTTTTAAAATATGTAGAATAAGTGAGGGTACCAGTTCAAGAAAACTAGAAGTCGATATCTTAAATAGCAAATAAGTTATGGGGCTTTTACAGATCCCTGGGTCACCCGGTATATACTGTTTTTTTCATAAACGGGATATTTTAAGAATAAACGTTTGTTACTAAAACTCAACCCAGAAAAAAATTCTTTCAGACGTGACAGTTAAAATAAATAATGGAACCTCGCATGATAATTTCTCTCCCTAGAGAAATGTTACTTCTCTCACAATTTCGAGGGCTGAGAAATCGACTTTCTCTTCCGTTTGTAAAAAAATATGATTTAAATTGAAAATAAACCATGAGAGCGTAAATTTAAATTACTATGATACCATCAAGTCGGAGAAAGTAACATGATGGCCGCATCACCATTTTTTTTTATAAATGAACTAATTTATGAAAAGAAAACAAAAAGTCAATATTTTGATGATTAATTCATGTTTTTACTTTCTCCGTTACGAAGTACGAGAAAGTATTGTGATCGTGATTTTTTTTTCAAAAATTTTTTATACGGAAATATTCGTTTTGGGGTCCCTAGATGCCATTTCAACAATTTTTGGAAAAAAAAAATTGTGTGTGTGTGTGTGTGTGTGTGTGTGTGTGTGTGTGTGTGTGTGTGTGTGTGTGTGTGTGTGTGTCTGTGTGTGTGTCTGTGTGTGTGTCTGTGTGTGTGTGTGTGTGTGTGTCTGTGTGTGTGTCTGTGTGTGTGTGTGTCTGTCTGTGTGCGCTGTATCTCAAAAACTAATAGAGCAATTGATATGAAACTTTGAACATCCATCTTATTTGATAATCTGAAGAACTGAAAAGCTTTTGGTAAAATTTCGTACACCGGAAGTGGGCGTTTACCTTAACTGTTTTTTGTTTTTTGCCAATATTTTCTTAAATATGAAAAATATCACAAAAACATTCAAACAAACTTTGAAGACAACAAAGAAATGAACAGCTTTTGCTTGAAAATATTTTTCATAAAATCATTTTTATTCGAGAAAAAAATGTATTATAATTTTTTTAAATTTTGGTTTTTAATTATAAAACGATAATAGTTACAGAAAAATTATGTGAATAATAATTGTACAGAATGCCAAAATGAACAACTTCTAAAGAATAAGTTTTTTTCGAAATCTCGTTAGTTCTTGAGTAAACCGAGTTTTTGAATTTGAAGTATAAGTTTTACATCTTTTATGATTTTGACGTTTTAAACGTCAGTTTCATTCGAGTTTACGCAACGCTCGATTTACATTTAAAATATGATTTCAATTGAAAATAAACCCATGAAAACGTAAATATAAAGTCGGAGAAAGTAACATGATGGCCACATCACCATTTTTTACATGTGAAACCCTCGTATAAGTTCTGCTCTATGGAAGGTAGGAGAGAGCCCACCCACCACCTTTCCCATCATTTTCAATATAACCTACAAATCCTTGTTGGTGAGGACAGTGGTGGGTGGGTTCTATTGTACAATCTAACCAGCAAGACATAACCCAGGGCCGCTACGAATGAATTAATTTATAAAATTAAAACAAAACGGAAAGTCAACATTATTATGATTATTTTATGGTTTACCTGTGAAATCCTCGTGTAGGTTTTGCTGTTCGGAGGGTAGGATAGGGTTCACGAAAATATTTGTTACAGGGTTTTATTAATTAATTTCATAAATTGTTTGCAAGAACCAAAGATGTACTCTTAGACTCGATGCTTTAATGACGCTTTAATGACCAGCGCCTTTTAGAATCTGCCGCCGCCTAAGACTTGCCGGTCGGATGCGGAGCACCCCTAACACCGCCGTTTAGCTTGAGACTGATTTTACTGAATATAAACTTTTTTGTAACACAAATAATACTATTAATTCATTGGTCTGTATATTCATTTTTTAGACATACTCAAACAAAAATTTACGGCTTAAGATTCGACGTGTAAAGGTAAATACATATTAGAAAGAAGATCATTTATACAGATCGAGAAATTTAACAAATGTAGAGAGGGTATTTTGACAAAGATTAACAAGATACAATTTCTGAAAAGTTTCGGCCGCTTCTAACAGATTTAGCTTAGCTTCTTTCAGACTTGGGTCGAATACCGTAAAACTGTATTCGAATACGAATACCGAATACAGTATTCTAAAAAGGATTGGAATATAGGTTTCAGACTGTATTCGAGTACAGTGGATTCCAATTCATGGATTCATTGAAAACAAATATTTATTGAATAATCAATTTTCGAAAAATTATATTCCTAAATTTGAATGTTTTCACACGTTTTAGTCGCTTGAGTCAATTTCTTTCGTCTGTGGATACGAAAACTCGTGAACGATTGAGCAGGTTGTGGGGAATTTTGACATACATACATTAGAGCCAAAATATAATATTCTGGTCAAAATCAGATAGCGGGATGTGGGAAACATCACATATTGTAGTTCTAAGACTTAAAATACTCGTAAATCTACTAAAATTTCTGAAATCTAGAAATATTCTCTGCTATTTTAAAATTTGATTAAACCGCTAAAACTTTTTTGAAATAATTCTTATAAATACCTGAACGTGAACGTTTCTTATACATATTTTTTGAAGTTGATTGAACCTCCGTTCAAATCACGTATCACTTCATGCGGAACCTCCAAAAAAATCTATAGACATTCGCGCTTTTCAGTGAAAAATGCAGAAATCGCAAATTAATTCATTCAAAATTCATTTTCGAACTTTCATTTTTAACGAAAACATCGCTATTCTTTGGCCACCTAATATTATAATTGGGGTTCAATGTTCTTTTTAGAGATTCTGCTGGAAACTACGGATCTATAAAAGAGAATGAGTCTAAATAGAATATAAGGCGTTGCGGATACGAGAGGCAAACTTAAATTTTTCTATGCCATATTGTCGGACATTACTGAATATTGACTTTTGTTATTTGTGCTCTTTCTAACTATATCGGGTGTGCATAAATTGGCGGATAATCTACACGTGGCGATGTTCTTCCTAAAATTCTGAATAGAAAACGTCGATGAAAAAATGTTCTACCATGCCTCATAGGCCATCAGGAGCCATTTAAAAGAAATGTACATTTGACAACAAGGCATTCACGAGCTGCCCTGTTTATCAATAATCTCATGGTTCAGAGTAGAAGGTAATATATAGATAGAGCGGGGTTTATTTACAAGGTAAAACAGATTATTAGTAAATAGTAAAATCCATTGTAATTGAACAAAACAAAACGAAAATAACACAAAAACACAAATACACTAAAACGCGGGTACTAATACAAACTGATAATAATGAGAGAAGCAGAACTGGCACGGACATGGAACTAGCAAGTTTGAATGAATTATTTGTGTCAAAGTGACATAAGCGGGAGTCACGTTGCCGAACGTATTTTTTATAAAAATCTGCTAATTAAGAAGTGTTAAAAATACAAGTTTGAGATAGAAAGATGGCACACACTGACAAATAATTTTCAAACTAGTCATTCTATTCAAATTGCAAGGCTTTCTGTAAATTAATAACGAATAATAACGCATATTTAACGACAGGATTTTCAAACTTAGAGGACCTCGTGAAGGATCGGGAAGCATAGTATAACATTTTAGAAGTAAGATAAGCTGCTTAGAATTTTTGAAAGAAAATCGTCACGTGTAGATTATCCGCCAATTTACACACACCCGATATAAAAATAGAGCTGACGGTAGCTCTCTTATATTTGTTGCAATAACGTTTCTACATTACAATTTTGGTTTTCCGCAATTTTTTCCTCGACAGTTATTTTCTTTGCATGCTTTAGAATGTTTGTTGTAGATGACATTTATTACAAATATTAGATACCAAGAGCAAAAATAGCTAATATGTCTTGTTTGTTGAGTTCGCCCTTCGTATCCGCAACGCCTCATATCTCATTTTTTACATTTTGAATTAAGGAAAAACCAAAAAGTTATTTATCACATAGCTTTCTACATACAGGGTGTCAATTTAAAAACTTTCAATGCGAATGTCTCTGAAAATAAAGGAGTTAGAAAAGCGCAATTTGGTACAAATGTTATACAGGTAGGGGGAACTAGAACCACTATATTTTGGTTATGGGGTGAGTGACCCCTTGGGCCCCATTCGCCCTAACCCCAAAATTTTAAATGGCATCACCCCTTTTGTGATTCCTTAAATTAAACGTTTTTTTGAGTAGTATTCACCAGCACAAGATTTTTTTTAAATTTAATACAGGGCCGAACAAAAAAAGTATAATTAAAATAAAACAAATTCTGAATTGCTATTTTGATTAATTGCATTCTTATAATTCATTCCATTTTGGGCTACAAAAAAGGATAATAACATTTTTTGCTCTAAATACTCGAAGCAGTGGGTCAGGTTTCAACAAATAACAATCACTTATTGCAGTCAGGTGTGTTAGATTGTACGCCAAATTCAAAAACGATCGAAGTGAAATAATTTCAGATGAATTCACTGTTTAATTTTCTTTTTCATCCGGTATTAGACATGGTTTATGGTATGGCTGAAAGAATTGCGATTTAGACACCCTTATTTGTTGAAACCTGACCCACAGCTTCGAGTATTTAGAGAAAAATGTGGGCCTAACTCACCACCATTCGTCCATTTTTCCATTCGTCCAATAAAAACAAACAAATTACACTTACGGAAAAAAATGAAACACTTGAGATTTGTAAAAATTTAGGTAGTTCAAATGGCCATAACTCGGCTTCATCCAACTGATTTCGACGATCTTTTGAGAAATCAAAATGTGTCCTCTTTGAGAGGGTTTATCCACCACTTAAAGAGAGGGATCTACGCCCCTCCAAACGAAAAAAATAAAAAGACCACAAAATGCACTTTTTTAAACATCCATAACTTTGTGCCAAATCGCCGTAGGAACTTCGTTTTTGAGTCCTGCATAGGTAATTGAACACATTTCAATGCCCTTTGAGTCGACACATTTTATCCAACTCGGTACACGTTGCCAAAGTTGGACCTTTTTTGCCCAAAAACGTGATTTTTTGTTCGGGGGTTAAAGGGTTCCAAAAGGGATCATTGCAATCTGAGTTTACTCCTTTAAAACAGGGCCAAAATGATTTTTTTCCTGAAGGGATCATCAAATTTGGTTGAAAAGTCGCCGAGTTATGTGGAAAGAACCTCAAAATGCACTTTTTTTTCAAACACCCATAACTTAGTGCCAAATCGTCGTAGGAACTTCGTTCTTCGAGTCCTGCATAGGGAATTGATCAAATTTTAATGCCTTTATGGTAGATCGAGTCGAAAAGAAATTTGCAACTCCATAGACATCGTCAAAGTTTGACATGGTTTGCTGGAAAAAACTTTTTTTTCACAGGGGTGCTAGAGAGGGGTGGAAGAAGTTACGCTTAGGTTCGTATGCATGGCTTTAAAGAAGACACTTCAAAGTTTTTCGCCCTTAAAGATTCATCGAAATCGATTCAAAGTACGCCGAGTTATGGCGGTTTGAAAATGATAAAAATTTAACGAATTTCAAGTGTTTCATTTTTTTTCCTCCAGTGTATAATTGTGAAATCATAAACGTTACATCAAATTTACAATAACAATAATTGTAATACCAAAATGACCGATTTATAAAGAGTAAAGTTTTTTCAAATTGTTACTAGTTTTTGAGAAAAATCAATAATAAACATGAAAAATATGACTAAAAATCATTAAATTGGAGAAATAAACATGTTGATGGCATTACATTTTTTTTTCCAAACATTGTCGAAATCCTCTCTAGAAACTTCAAAATCGATATTACCATTTAAAAAATATTTTGAAAATACTTCTTGATCACAATACTTTTCCGTATGGATAAAGTGAATAAGACGCCTACGCGCATGTAATACTGATGATAATAAATGCTAATCACATGCAGGGAAGTAAAAACACATTTTTGAAAATGATGTAGTTAAGGATATGAATTTTGCTGAAAAGGCTTAAATAAAGATGGTTAATTCCATTGCCCGTTGTAGTTTTTAAGGTAAAAGGTAAACCGGGCATTTCACTAATTCACGATCAGACTGACTTATTATATATTACTTTCTCTGTTTATTTCATTGTAATATTTTGCTATAAATATATGTAACAATTGCAATTTACATCAATTCTAGTTCGGTAATCACAAGTTAAATCTATCGAAACCGCGTCACAAAAGTGAAAATATAAGTTTAATTCAAAAAATGTTATTTGCGTAATTTCAATAATTCAAAAATGCAGCACGAAGTCAAGTCCTCCGCAATTTCGTCTTTCATATGAAACATGTTTTATAGAATTGAAATATGCAATATGGATTTGTGCATAATGCGGTCTCTACTCAATATTACCATCCGTAGTCAGGGGTGGCCCGTTATATAGAGCCAAGGAGCCATGGCACTACCTGTAATTTCAAACTCAGCAAGGATTTTTAATTAATTCTTAAAACACTTTTTCGCCAGTTACTTTAGTCTAGGAAGATTCATACTTTCCTTCTTAAAAAAAGGGTTGGTGGGGTATATTGTATAAGTGGCTCTACCATCAACATGTTCCACGAGACGCCACTGGTTATAACTTTTCGTTGTTAAACATGCATTTTTTAATTGCGTTCAAAATTGAGCATTTTCTAAAATAAATAAAAAATAGTAGAAATTGTTTAAAAATTCTGAAATAATTCTACACAGCTCCCATATTATTATGTTTTGAGAATGCAATCAACTTCTCAAACTCCAACAATTTTTTAATGGGTTATAACTGTTCGTTGTTAAACATGCATTTTTTAATTGCGTTCAAAATTGAGCATTTTCTAAAATAAATAAAAAGTATTAAAAATTGCTTAAAAATTCTGAAATAATTCTATGCAACTCCTTAATTATCATATTTTGAGAATATAATCAACTTCTTAAATTCCAATAATTTTTTACTGGGTTATAACTGTTCGTAGTTAAACATGCATTGTTTAATTGCGTTCAAAATCGAGTATTTTTAAAACAAATAAAAAATAGTAGAACATGTTTAAAAATCCCACACAACTCTCAAATCATTATATTTTAAGAATATAATCAACTGCTTAAGATCCTCGTAAAGTATATAATTAGCAATGTTTCTAATGTTCTTCATCTTATCTCGACCTCCGTGTTAAAATTCGACCAGTGTTTAATCTGCCCCAGGCGATTGAAGATTATCAAAATATTCGTATTTTTTTCTCTGCTCGGAACGACATTAAATTCTTATCGCCAATCCATGGCTCACCTGTTGTTATCAATTCAGTTTGTTGATCGCGGCCGCGGAAGACGTTTGTTCTGGTTCGGAATTTTGATTTTTCAAAAGTTTTAGTGCCCGTTGTGTTGTGATACATCTTCAGGATTTGCGTGTGTTGGTGTTTGTGTTTTCCGCTCCATTCCACCCCAACAATCCGTGAAAGAAGCAAAGAATCATCATCTAGGTTACATCTTAACCGCCAAAACGTCTCGAAAGGTTTTTCCTTTTTCGTAAGTTTTGATTTTCTTGTATTTCTTTCGCCGAAAGTGAAATAAAGTATTTTTTCAGTGGCTTTAGACAATTTCAAGTGTCTGGCAATTTTTTTTTTTTTTGTTTCCTGGCGTCGGCTACTAGGCCATCTGCCACAACCATGGTATATTTTATTTATTATTATTGTTATATATATATATATCACTCCTATGTATCATCATTACTATTATTATTCTTCTTTTTAAGTGTCTGGCAATTGCGTTTAAAATTGAGCATTTTCTAAAATAAATAAAAAATAGTAGAAATTGTTTAAAAATTCTGAAATAATTCCATACAACTCCCAAATTATTATATTTTAAGAATATAATCAACTTCTTAAATTCCAATAATTTTTTAATGGGTTATAACTGTTCCTTGTTTAACATGCATTTTTTAATCGGGTTCAAAATTCAACATTTTCTAAAATATATAAAAAATGGTACAAATTGTTTAAAAATTCTGAAATAATTCAATTCAACTCAAAAATAATTAAATTTTAAGAATATAAGCAACTTCTTAAATTCCAATAATTTTTTAATTAACCAGGGGCGGTTTGTTATATACAGTTAAGTAGTTTCAAGTTCAGCAATATTTTTTATTTATTTCTTAAAACACATTTTCGCCAGTTACTTTGGTCTAGGAAGATAAATCGTTCTTTCTTTCTTCAGAAAAGGGGAAGGCGGGTATATTGTATAAGTGGCTCCACCATCAACATGTTCCACGAGCTGCCACTGTCCGTAGTTAACTATGATAAACAAAAAGGTAAAAACAAATACACAAAAACTATAACAAATGTTTTGTTGTCCTTGACTTGACAATAGTTATATATTTTAAGACTTAACTCTAAGTCCTGACCTAACAATCACTTTCACTAATAATAATAATTCAAAAATGTATTAAATCTTCGTACTGCAATTCATGCAAAATAACTACGATTTCAGGGGCTGAAAGCGAAGGACACTCATTCAAGATTCGTTCAATTTTTCAAAACCATGAATTCGCCTGAATACTAAGATTTTAATCCTAAAATTAGAATGCTGAGAGTCGAATCCAAAGAATCTATTCAAATTGCGTCGAATACAAATATTTTTTCTGTATTCAAGTGTTTGATTCGCGGAATGAATTCCAAGAAAGTATCAACTTGAATACAGAATACAGCTAAAAAAAGTATAAGAATAAAGTCTGGCCGCGCTATGAAGGCATCTGAGGTGCTATCTGTAACCTTTTAAAAGCCACTGATGTATGAAGAGAATCGGATAGTGGCACCAACAGCTAGCAAGTAAACTGTAAACATCTGTGAGTGTGAAGTAACAAAATCCAATCACTTCAGATGAGGGCGACCCTTCCGACTTTTCGTTAATCACCTCAGACGCCTTCATAGCGCGGCTAGAGTATACTAGGAAAGTAACTTGAATAGTATTCAAGTTACTGTATATTCAAATACTTCTCAAGTCTGGTTCCATTGGTACAATTGCGTAAAATTTTGATTTTATTCATTTCTGGGAAGACTCTAAACTCTAAAAACAGGATTGGAAAATGAACTTTGGCTTTGATTATGAACGGTCGTGCAATTTCGGTAATGATTTTATTTGTAAATCAACCGTTATAAAATTCACTCGATTCGTTTTTTTGTATGTTAAGTTGACTTCACTTTTATTATAAAGGAGCGGAAACGATTATTGTTATTATTATATCTGTATGCTCGCTAACTAAGCAATAAAGATGTCGAGGTCTTTTTGTTCGCCCGTTTGCTTCCAGCGAGGACCAAGAAGTATGCGGCATTAACTAGAATTACTTATATTACTGTCGCACATTCGTACGAATTTATTGCGATTGAAGAAATATGGAATGGCCTCAGAATGCGGCCGGACATTCTCGAATTCCGGATGACACAAAAAGCCAATCATTTCAGAACGTTTGCAACATTGTTGCACCGCCATACATTTGATAAATGTTTCTACATTATGGTATTACAAAAAGTTGATTTTGTAAAATAACTCACAGGGAACTGAATAATAAATTACGTAATTAATTGCGGATTTTTTTTAAAGGCAATTTGCATGTATTTAAATATTTTGATTATCTAACGCAGACGTTCCTAATCTGTGCCGGTGACAGTACTTTTAAATTTAGAGCTCCCTTTTCCAATAATATTTATCTACTGGTACGTACTACTACTAACCGGTACAACATCTTAAAAATATTGAAAACCTCTGATTTAATGTGTTGTCTATTTTTATTAATGATTTTTGACATATTTCAGGCAGCATTATATTTCCAAGTTCATAAAGCAATTTTTTTTAGTTCAGTCAAGTTATAGCCTTCTTCATTCGTGGTTGGTCATTTATTTCTTCTCGTATTGTCTTTGAAGTTCACTAACGTAAGAATATTAGAATCGTTCTACAGTGTACGAAAATTTTAACCAAAAAATTTGGTAAATATGTAGGTGGCAACCAACCAAAATTTTTTTGTTAACAAATTTTTTCAGTAATCTGATTTTAGTTTACTATAGAACTTATTCTCACTAAGAGTAATGCAATTAATTTACTTCTAAAAAAAAGCAGATCAATTCTTCTATTGCGGATTCAAAACGTACGGTAGAAAAACATAGCATTAAGTTCAACTAACAATCATCTCCGCTCAACTAGCGAGACGGCCGTTCTTTCTTCGCCGAAGAGTCGCAGACAGTCTGGCGGTGCGGTACCACGTCTTCAGCACGCGGTGATACACATATGTACACATTTAATTTGGAGGCCTTCGGTTTTTTTTCCACACCTCCGAACTGGTTTCCAGATTACCTCCTCCATTCAAGCCTCACCTGCTCAGGAACAAAAGGACTGCTGCGCGGCGATCGTCCAGCCGTTATCGGAAATGGAATATTGATTTGAATAACTTACAAAACCAGTCCTTTATTAATGATGATGATCTGCGTCGTGATTTAAACGTTACCGGACATTTTTGTCACGCTCGCTGGATTATACAACCGGCGGATTTTTTTACAGAAATCAAACAAAGAGAAATGGAAGAAATATGTCTGCGTGTATAATTAGAAAAGAGGAGTGTAAATAGATTTGTAAAATAATTCAAATTTTAAAACCTTAATTGTTGCAGAAACATAAAATAAATTAAATCAAGACAAAAAGTAGCCTGAATATTTGATTGGTAGATTTGTAAATGATTAATGAGATGAAGATTTTTTGACAGTTTCCAAAATTTATATGGTTGTATAAAACGTAATTTTATCAGTTGAATCGTATATATCTTTGAAGATTTAAAAAATATAAAGTGTGACTGATGCTATGGACTTTTTTGTGACAGTTGCCGAAACTTACGATTTAGACAATTTTATTATATAAACGATGCCTTTTGCCTTAGCAAGACTATCTATTGCCGTTTTTCTTTAGATATTTTTGCTACCATACAACAGCCGACTTTGAATTCGCATGTTGCATGCTGTTACAATACTGTAATAATAATAAACACTTGCCATTTAGGGTGGTTTAAAATAATTAGAAAACTAACCGTAAGTTTGCAATTTGGTTAAAGTTATAATTATGGAACCAAGAAATCAATTTGGCTTTTCTGAAATCACACGGATTTTTTAGCACGTTGATTTTTTTTTTAATAAATTGCTTTCATCTTTCCAAACATGTTTGAAGTGATGACCGGTTTTGGAATATTCACAGCATAAGTCGTATGGCGGGGAATTGGAACTACTGAGAGTGTAACAACACACTCAAGTCCCGAAATTGTGGTGGAAAAAGATTTCTTCAATTAATTACGATTATGGATTTATTTTAACCGTTGATCAAAGTTATATAATACGGCGTGTTTCAAAAATAAATTCGTCGCTGTCGCCTACGAATTCAAATGCGCATGTCTCTGATATTGGTAGTTGCCAACCTCATAGATATTGACTTGTTGACATGCGCGTTTCAATTAATTGGCAAATTCGATTAATTTCGTTTTGAAATATACTGTAGTGTTTTATATTATTCATTTTATTTTTTTTCTTTTTCTGTTTTTTTATTTTTTATTTTTATTTTTTAAAGGAAGGATGATTGACGGAAATTTGGGTTGGGGAATTATGGATGATATGGGACATTGGCTTACTAAATAATCAATATAGGTCCATGCCGAAGAAGAAGCGATCTTGAAATCACTACTTAATACGCTAAGCGTTGGTTTAAAGATGTATTTTTAACATTAAGTTCAATAACAAGGTCTTTGTGATTCGAGACGAAAAAATGAACGAGATGAGGAAGAAGGTGTCGAGATTTCACAGTCGAGCACGTCGGTCGTACTTAAGCACCGGAACGATGTAAACTTTTTGCAAAGTAATAACAAGAGAAACAGTTGTAGACTTAACACGACGTGACGAATCGCCGCAAGTGAATGAATCAATTTTCATAATTTTAATACTAAGTTTCGAAATAGATATATTTCAAGTATGAGACAGATTTTTCAGAAATATTCACAACGCCTGACGAGAATTCGAAAACAATTGCAACTTATTAATGAAAAGGATTGTTACGACCATTGCTATGTGGCAATCCAGAATTAAACTGAATTGAAAAATTCACTACAATATAAGTTGTGATTAAAACATGGTGAATTTTTCAACTCGTATGATTTATTATTTTGCTACAATGAAGCACATTTAAAACGTTCAATGTGTTTTTTCGAAAATTTTAAATCTATAGAGATGGAAAGAGTGTAATTAATAGCTCTTAACTTTTTGCGGGTTGACAGATTTCTTAAATTAAAATATTATATGTCATTATATTGCAGCGCCATTGCGGCCGCGTGGTGCCAGTGTCGAATTAAAAACGCGGTATATTTTATTCGGGGAGTCAATCTATTTTATTTAATCTATGAGTCAATCAACCCGCAACCATTATTGCCAAGTCAGCTGAAAAAACGCTAGATCAGGCGGATTTTGAATCCGAATTTCAGAATATTTTTTTGATTCAGTGGCTGGCCGATTTTCCAGTTAATTACGGATTATCAAAAAAATTAGCACATTTTAATTTAAATTTTTAAACTTAATAATAATAATTTCTATTATTTTTATGTTTATCTAAACACATTATTCATTTCCACTTAATACAAATTTTATAGAATGTCGGACAACAGGCGATGCTCCAAACGAAATAAAATAAAAAATTCATGATTTGGAATTGTGTATGTAATAAAAACTTCGATGAATCGAATTTTCTGTTTGGCTGACAAAATGTAAATACCACCCAATTTTTAATGCTAAACACTAAATTAGAACAATCGTGATTTGTTTTTATTGTGTTTTCTTCCTTTTTCTATCTAATTTCAAAATTATTTTTAAATGGATGTCATAATCATTTTGTACTAGTCATGTAGTTCTGTTTATGCTCTTTTTAATAGATTGAATTGTATATTTCTTTCTTGGTGAACTTATGTGAAATTTCAAATGTTATAAGTAGAGAGAGGATTTTATGCAAAATGCATATTTTTGCATATTTTGCATATTTATCCATATATTGCATATTTCGTCTTTTAATGCATATTTTAACATATAATGGTAAAATTAAACATATTGTCGCACGGCACATTGAAAATTAATTGCCAATTCGTCCTGCGATAAACAATTTATGCGTTCACATATTTTTGTCGATTTTCTTTTTACAAGAAAATTAAACTTTCGCAAAGATGATTTGAGGTTTTAGTATAATTCAATATTCGTCGTGGTATTAAACAGGGAAGTAGTTGTTTCAAAAATAATTCGTTAATTCCCCATTTTATGTAAAATTTAGTTAAGGTGAAATTAGAAAATTGTGGTAAAAAACATAGTAAGTGTTTTATTCAGTGTTTCTATAATGAATTACCACGTAGTAACGGTCGCAACCATCACCATGATTAAAGTGAAATTATTGCACGGATTTTCGTTTACGTTTCTAAATTTAAAAAAAGAAGATGTTCATTTCTATGATATCTTTAGTATTTGTTTAATGTTTTGTAATATTTTTCTTATTGAAAACCCACGAAATTTTGGCAAAAGCTTTTCAGTTCTTCGGATTGTATAAGGCTTATAGTTCAAAGTTTCATATTAATTCATTTAGTATTTTTACTTTCTTCGTTACGAAGTATGAGAAAGTATTGTGATCGTGATTTTTTTTTCAAATTTTCTTTTTACGGAAATATCCGTTTTGGGGTCCCTAGATGCCGTTTCAACAATTTCTGGATTTTTTTTGTGTATGCGTGTGTATGTGTGTCTGCCTGTGTGCACTGTATCTCAAAAACTAATTGAGCAATTGATACGAAACTTTGAACATAAGTCTTATTTAATAATCCGAAGAACTGAAAAGCGTTTGATACAATTTCTTAAATATGAAAAATATCACAAAAACATTTAAACAAATATTGAAGACAATAAAGAAATGAACATCTTTGGTTTGAAAATATTTTTCATAAAATCATTGTTATTCGAGAAATATTCATTTTGGGATTATAATTATGAAACGATAATAGTTACAGTAAATTTATGTTAATAATAATTGTAGAGAATGCCAAAATGAACAACTTATTGAGAATAAGTTTTCTTCGAAATCTCTTTAACTTTTGAGTAAACTGAGTTTTTGAATTTGAAGTAAAATTTTTCCATCTTTCATAATTTTGATGTTTTAAACGTCAGTTTCATGCGAGTCTACAAAACGTTCGATGTACATTTAAAATATGATTTAAATTAAAAATAAACCATGAAAGCGTAAATATAAATGATATCATCAAGTCGGAGAAAGTAACATGATGGCCACATCACCATTTTTTGAGATACAACGCGCACAGGCAGACACACATACAGATTTTTTTTACTTTCTTCGGAACGAAGTACTTTTTTTTACAGGATATATCCGTTCTGATGTTCCTCAAGTCGATTTCAATGATTTCTGAAAAAAATCGCATCTGCATCTCAAAAACTAATACAGTAATTTACATGAAACTTTGAACATAGGTTTCATTTGACAATCCGAAGAACCAAAAAGTTTTACGTAAACTTTCGTACACCGGAAGTGTGTGTTAAACTTAACCGATTTTTGATTTATTTTTTGCCAATAATTTTTTTAAATGTAAATATTACAAAAACTTTTAGACAAATATTGAAGACAACAAAAAGAATAACATCTTTGAAAATATTGTTCATAAAATGCTTGTTTTTCAAAAAGAAAAATTGAATTGAAATTTTTGCTATATTTGGTCTATAATTATGAAAAGCCATCTGTTATATTAAATTTGTGTTAGTATTAATTGTGAAGAATACCGAATTAAACAACTTATAAATAATACGTTTTTTTCAAAAGATCATTGTATTTTAAGAAAACTGACGGTAGATTATTAGAATTTGAAGTATAATTTGTCAATTTCAACTTCTTTATTTCGGCTGAAATATCGATTTATTTGTCGTAATTTTAGATTTTTTGGTTTGCATTTTTCATATTTAAACCAGATTTTTTTATTTTTGGTCTAAATTTTTGTTTTTTGGCTTGAGGTTTAGATTTTGAAACCTGAATTATTGATTGTTAGGCACGAATGTATCGATTTTTTGGCCAGTATTTTTGAGTTTTTATTTAAAGCATCTATTTTTTTACATTTAGTTCATTTCATTTTATTTATTTCACGTCTGTCACAATACACAAGCCATACATAAGATGCAAAATTTGTTGCGGATGTGTTTGTTAATTAAAAATTAAAATTAAGTATTATAATAATGGCAAGCTCATAAAAATAATGACACAATATTAGACCCGAATTTTTTATTTTTATGCCTGTGTTCTACGGTTTTTATTTTCATTTTAGAGTATTTATTTGATTTTATATTTTTGATTCTAATTTTATTTCAAGTTAAAATTTGACATTTACTTAAAAGATATATTCGCGAGGGAATTATTTTAATGAACTAATTATTTTTACTTTCTCCGTTACGAAGTACGAGAAAGTATTGTGATCGTGATTTTTTTTTCAAAAATTTTTTTTACGGAAATATCCGTTTTGAGGTCCCTAGATGCCATTTCAACAATTTATGTATAAAAAAAAATTGTGTCTGTGTGTGTGTGTGTGTGTGTGTGTGTGTGTGTGTGTGTGTCATCCGTCTAATTTAATAATCTGAAGAACTGAAAAGCTTTTGGTAAAATTTCGTACACCGGAAGTGGGCGTTTACCTTAACTGATTTTTGTTTTTTGCCAATATTTTCTTAAATATGAAAAATATCACAAAAACATTTAAACAAAGTTTGAAGACAAAACAAATGAACATCTTTTGCTTAAAAACATTTTTCATAAAATCATTTTTATTCGAGAAATTTATTATTATTTTTCGTTTATAATTATAAAGCGATAATAGTTACAGCAAATGTATGTTAATAATAATTGTAGAGAATGCTAAAATGAACAACAACAACAACAAAGAATAAGTTTTTTACGAAATCTCTTTAGTTTTTGAGTAAACTGAGTTTTTGAATTTGAAGTATAATTTTTCCATCTTCCATAATTTTTACGTTTTAAACGTCAGTTTCCTCCAAATTTACAAAGCGCTCGAAGTATATTTAAAATATGATTCAAATTTAAAACAAACCACGAAAGCGTGCATATAAATGATACCATTAAGTCGGAGGAAGTAACATGATGGCCACATCACCATTTTTTTTTACTTTTTGGCCTGAGTTTTTTATTTTTAGACCTAGACTTTTGATTTTGGGCTATATTTTAGATCTTTGGCATGTATTTTCAATTTCTTTGCCCAAATATACTTTTCGATTTTTGGCCTAAATTTTCGATTTTTTTGGCCTTTATCTCAGATTTTAAATCCTGAATTATTTATTTTTATGCGGAATGTTTAGTTGATTCTAATTTTTTTTTATTTTCATTTAATCGTTGATTTAAAGTTTCAAGTTAAAATTTGACATTTACTTATATAAAGTATATTCCTGAGGAAATTATTTTAACCAATTACTTAATTTGTTTGCCAGATTTTTTATTTTTCGACAATAATTGATTTTGGCCTTTATTTTAGACGTTTGGTCTGTATTTTCAATTTTTTTGTTCAAATTTTTATTTCTAGGCCTTATTTCAGATTTTGTAACCTGAATTATTGATTTTTTTGAGCGAATTTTCGAGTTTTTATTTAAAGGTGGTGAATCTATTGCCTGAATTTTTTATATTTAGAACAGAATTCTTAATTTTCAGGAGTGTATTTTCCACGGTTTATATTTTCATTTTAGATTATTTATTTGGTTTTAAATTTTTTATTATAATTTAGACGTTCAAGTTTTATTGCAAGTTAAAATTTGACATTTACTTAAAATATATAGTCGTGAGGGAAATATTTTAACCAACTACTTATTTTTCTTTTTATTTTTTGGCCAGAGTTTTTTTATTTTTAGACCTAGACTTTTGATTTTGGCCTATATTTTAGATCTTTGGCATGTAGAGATAGACCTCAAAGGGCAATTGGCCAGAGGTCTTTCAGCCTAGTTATTAAGACTAATTATCTAGTTGGCACTAATACAACTTTATTTTTTTATGAAAAATTTATGTATTTTTTGATTGACATATTTCAATTTATTATTTGCATATTTCAAATTAATAATGCATATTTTTTAGGTTTTGACTGCATATATATGCACATATTTCAGCATTTTATAATGCATAAAATCCTCTCTCTAGTTATAAGAGTATTCACAATACCTTTCTGGATAGAAGTTTTTAATTTATTAATAAATTTTATTATAAAATAAATTTGTGATCGACGAGGTAGCCAAGGAAGTAAGTTGGGTAGCATTTTTGTTTTGTTTTCTAAGCCCGCTTGATAAATTACATTCCTAGTGTTTTTCTATTGCACAGAATATTGACGTATTTTTACAAATATGTTAATATCTTGAAAACCAAAGAGGATAGGTATAGATTAATGCAGAATTGGACTCTGTGTCAGAATGTGTAAAAATATAGAGGGGGTTTAATTTAAAAAGGTCGAGATTTAATGGTTAAAAATTAACTAAATGTGGTATGAAATTTTAAATTAAATTTTAAATTAGAAATCAACCAGAAAGGGATTTTAAAGCTTGAATAAAAATGAAACCGGGGTTGGTGAACGGGCACTGCCCCACCCTTAAATTCTTACATCATAGACGAGAGTCATTCAAGTGAAAATCAGTTTATAAAAGGTAGAAAGATACAAAAGACTTTACTCTCCATTGATAATTAATTGATTAATAAAAACTCTGGTGTATGTTTAACTGGTTGGATACAGCCCACCCACCACCCTCCGTACAAACTTGTATTTGACCTACAAATCCTGTTCGGTGAAAAGCTTTCTTATCATTCTATTGGCGAAGTTGAAAGATTAGAAATCACCTATGAAAGAAATGGATTCTATGAATTCCACTCTAAAATTAGTTTAAGAGAGTCTAACAAGTAACAATCAATACATAAAAACAACAAAGAAACAAAAGACTTTGATTAACTAATTCGTTCGTAAAAACCCTTGCAATTCTTTAACTGGTTGTTTTATAGAATACAGTCCACCCACGTTCCGTATAAACTTAAATTTAACCTACACCCTACAGGGTGTGTTCTGTTGAAGAATTTTCTTTTTCATTTCATTGAGGAAGTTGAAAGATTAAAAATCTTTCAAAAAGAGTTTTTATATAGAATAAAAATGAAACCAGGATGGTGGGTGGGTGCTATCCCACCATAAAATTTGCTGAACTGGTGTCTAAATAGGTCACAATGAATATACTAGGTGTAACTAAATAACAAATATCATTTGCACTTTTACAATTCATAAGGATATGAATTTTTTTAAGTGTGTCGACAGATGGACTTTTAATAAAAATTCCACTTACGGCTTAAGCTACGCGCACATTTGTCGGAATCGGAAGGACGGCACGCATCGGCAAAAATTGCTTAACACAGTTGTAAACGAGTCAACGCACATTTGTCCTCGTTTACAACTGTGTTAAGCAATTTTATTCGATGCGTGCCGTCCGTCCGATTCCGACAAGTATGCGCGTAGCTTTAACCGGAAATAAGCTAAACTTTTCTATTTCAAATTGAACACCCTGTAAATTTTTACTTAATTCTTCTCTAAATTCTGAGTTATATCTTTCGGTTGTCAATTGATGGTCAAAAGTGCCCCCAAACAAAATGAGCTGGGAAGTTAAAAATAATGTTTAGGATCATAAAAAAAGTCAGATTCGACAAACAGTAGCTACCCCCTTGCTATAGTCAAAAACGTGTTTTTTAGTTTTTAATTTTTTCTGTGCACCCAACTAACTTTTGACTTTCGATAAGTATCAGTACCTTAAGATAACAATATTATCTAATGAATTTTTATAAAACGGGGATTTTTGGCGGGAAATTCGAATTTTGACAATATAAAATATCACTAAATAGCGATTATTTCAAAGACGTTAAAAGGTGCACCTCTAGAAAAAATATGTAATAGGTGTCTATTGTTTCTTAATTGTGTCATTTTTTTCAGAATTTTCTGAGTGATAGAACATGGTCAAAATAATTAAAAGCCGCATTTTTGACTAATTTTAAACGTTTTTGACTATAGCAAGGGATTAGAAGGGGGTGGGGGGCTATTATTTTGTCGAATCCTACTTTTTTATAATCCTAAACATTATTTTTAACCTCCCAGCTCATTTAATTTGGGGGCACTTTTGACCATCTTATTCCGCTATACCCTTTCTTAAAGACATATGTAAAAATGCAAATAATATTTGGGGTCTACTAGAATTCAGTTACACCCGGTATAAAGAGTTTTGTGCTCCATCAATTTAACTATTAGTATTATCCAACATTTTATAAATATCGGAGGAGTGTTAACCTTTATCCCTTGATTCTGAAAAAATCCCACGTAAAATGAACAAACTTTAGTTTGGAAATTCCACATTCCCTCGGTTTGTTGGCAAATAGAAAAAACAATTGTCACTAATTCAAAATCTATTATTAATCAAAACCCTGTACAATTCTAGGCTGCCAAATTTTAAAGATAAATAACCAGAGGTTTTTCCTCCTTTATATGGAAAACAATTGCTACTCTCCAGTGGCGGCTATCTAACCATCCTATTTAACCCCTTCCTGCATAACGTGCCATATATGACAGAAAGCAGTTTGCATAAATTTTTAGCTTTATTTACCGGCTAGTGGTAAAAATTAATTAATTTCCTATAATGACTCGTGGCGGGTTCCCTTCAAGCAAGATTTGATTTCTGGGAACAGGTAGAAGTCGCAGGGTGCTAAATCTGGCGAATAAGGTGGGTGCTCCATGACTGTGACCTGATTTTTGGCCAAATAGTCCTTGACAGAGTGCGCGTAGTACACCCCGTATATCGAAGAAAACAATCAACATCGCCTTGAATTTGGACTTCCTCATTCTCGCCTTTTTGACTCTCGGAGAGTTTGTAGTCTTCCACTGCATGGATTGCCGCTTGGTTTCAGGGTCATATTAAAAAATCCATGTTTCGTCACAAGTTATACCTCTCGACAAGAAGTCTGAGCTCTTTTCGATGCATTTCAGGGTGTCAGAACAAATGTCTTTACGATGCATTTTCTGTTCCTTCGTTAGGAGTCTGGGCACACGTTTAGCACACTTTCCTCATGTTTAGTTTCTCATGCAAACTTTGTCTTACAGTTTCTTTATTAATGTTCGCATATTCAGCAATGGTCCCAATACTTAACTGACGGTCTTTTCGAACCATCTCGGGCACTTTTTGAACGTTCAAGTCACTTTTCGAAGTCAGAGGCCGCCCGGGCTGCTCGTCATCCTCAACATTCTCCCTCCTGTCCTGAAAACGTTGTACCACTCAAAAACTCTGGCACGGGATAGGCAATAATCCCCGCAAACCATCTGCAAGGTTTCACAGCTTTCCGTCACGGACTTCCCGAGTTTTAACAAAAGCTTTAACTTCACTCTTTGCTCAGCTTTTGTATCCAACGTTATTCCGGCGCGAGCAGTTTTTTCACCTTCGTTATTTGACGATTACAACGAGACTGTCTGTCGCAGCTGCTTGTAATTTTTACCCGAGGTCAAGGGATATATAGATCTAAACCACGCCCCTTTCATTCTTCTTGCTACGCAGGAGTTCGTTAGACAAAATCAGTCTCGGAACTTAATTGCCACACCTCGTATATTCATAAATGATAAAGAATTTTAAATTTATAGGGCTTGTAGAGCTTCTTAACCCTCTTTAGACCATTTAATATTGTTAAGATTGTAATGCCCCAAGTTATAAATTTGTAATTCGATCATTTATCACGCAGTTTTCCATAACAGAGCAATGTTTTTTTATAAATTGAAACAGTCGAGGAAGAAGGAATATGCACTTCCCCCAATAATGATTAATTAATGGATTATTTATTAATATTAATAATAATTATTAAAAATTATTTTATCATATCTGCAATAATTTCATAATAATCTCTACTAGATATTTTGAAATTATTTATTGTTTGAAATTATTGTAATTATTATTTAGTATCGCGTTTTTGGCAGAAGTAGTAGTGACCCTAGGCCAGAGGTCGCCAAAGTGGTCTATATAGACCCCCGGGGATCTATTTAACAAAAGTAGGGGTCGATCTAAGTCAGGGGGTCTAATGGGGGTCGATCCCAATCGGAGGGTCGATTGGGGGTCGAAGGAAAAACAAATGTAAAAAATTGAAAAAAATGTAAGGAGTTATAAACCTCAATTTTCATATTTTCCGCTAGTGAACATGAAACCTTTTTCAGTGGAAAGGTTTTATTTAGAGGAGATGTATGAATATATATTTGGACTCCGCGTTTGGAAAAAATTATTAAACTATTTTAGGTCATCGTCATTTATGTCTTCATGTATAATTTTTTTAACGAATATCATTATTACAGGAAATACAAACCATAAATATCAATCATTCTTTTTACAGTCCCAAAGTAGTCAATACACATATGTTTTACACCAGTGGAGAGGCTATCAAGATTTGTTCAGTAGTTATAGCTAAAAGACAAAAATATGGCTGATTTTCGAGGAGCGAGTTCACAAAAAAATACTTCTGTGGGGGTCGATGGAGATTTCGAAAAATTATATAGGGGTCGATGATCAAAAAAGTTTGGCGACCCCTGCCCTAGGCTATTTTTTCAACTGGTCAGCGTTCACGGGATTCTTCAGTCATGTAGGTTTGATCCCCCGTCCAGCTGAGCCAACACTAAATTTAAATTAAATTTGAACAAATTTCCCAAAACTTTTTAATCCATATACTAGTTTTTTTTTTTAATTTTATTTCTGATAAATTACATTTCCATTGTTTTTCTATTGCACAGAAAATTGACGAATAAACATGTTAATATCTTGGAAACGACAGAAGATAGGCATAGAGAATGCTAGTATAGATCAATGGAGAATTGAATTCAGCGTAGGAATATGTAAATATATACAGGGTATTCCATTTAAAAAAATCGAGATTTAATGCTTTAAAGTTGACTAAAAGTGGTATGAAATTTTGAACACTCTTAGTTTTATTTTTCCAAAAATAAATCACCACTGGGTAGCTTCGGGTATTGGCTTTTTATGACCAACATTACATCCTTTCAATTTTGTGTTGTTCGGAGATATGTATTTTTAAAGTGAATTATGAAAAACCACAAAAAATTTTAAAATGTCAAATATTTCGAAAACGCTTAAATTTTGAGGTTATGTTACTTAATAATTTTTTTCACAGAATTTTATGTTTAATTCAAATTAGCAATAAAAAATATAGCAATCTATTTAAAATAAGGAAGTTGGTGTTGACTTCCGGTATAACCGGAAAATATTTTCATTAAGAAGGGCACCCCTAATTACGTAAACGCTGAAAATCTCATTACAATACATTAATACATTAACAAGTCCATATACTTTTAATGTACCATCTCGGTGGGATACCCTATATATATGATTCTTTTGTTATTTGTGATTTATTTTAAATAATAAAAATATTACAAACATCGCTTGAGTAGATGAAATATTTTTTTTTATTTTTTTGAATCTCAAAAACATTTCGATGTGAGCACCAAGAACGGTGATCTCAAATTTTATAAATAATGACAAAACCCTAATCGCCGGAATATCTAAGTAATTTTTTTCTCGATGTTAAAGCCCAGATTTAAAATATAAACTCAAACTTGCATGTGAGAGCATTTTTCTCTTATCCTTCGCCCATAATTAATTGGTGCAAAGTTTATCCGCAAACAATAATATTTATATGTGTGGTCGACCACATTGGTTCGCTCCTCCATCTCCAGTCTCATACGTTTTTGATCTCACTATTTTATTACCAGACATGTCATTTTACGATAAACTCGACTATACTGTATCTGTCCAATACCATCACTGTCACGTCACAGAATAGACAATATTAGTCTTAAAGAATGTCTTTTACGTGCAAATTAAGTCGAAGCGGCTGGAAGGAATTTATCCAGACTAGTTTATTTACAAAACAAAGACCTGAGGTTACACGGGTCGTGTTACAAAACTCGAGGTGCAATTAATGGTGAGTTACCATCCATTACGATATGTGTAATTAGACACGCAATCCACCTCCAGGGAAAATTTACCCACTTCCATAAATCCCTACACACTGATCATTTTCACCACAAGCTACAATCAGTTTGCAACGTTAGATAATTACAGGCGATTCTTCATAATGGTTTATTGCTTACATTGTAATGTTGCAACATCAAGATAGTCCGTGGAATGTACAAGTTCGTTTTACGTTGTGTAAAGTTTTCAAATTGTATAAGTGGGCAAACTGCACACAGATAAATAATTCAGAATTCGGACATTTCGCTTAAAACGAATTTCCTGTAACCATTCTATAATTTATTTAACGCAAAAACATAACATCCAAAACAATTCAGGATCTCACGATTGAGGGCCAGTTAGGCAAATTGCCGAACAAACACCACTACTACTATTAGTGGATATTTTAGACATGATCAGAGCCGCGCCAAGCGGGGGTGTTAGGGGTGCCCAGCAACTGGGCGGCAGGTCCTAAGAGGTGCCGGTCATTAGCCCGAAGTATCGATGCTAAGAGCCCTCTTAGTTTGGTGCCCACCAAATCCTATAGGATTTTACAATTTGCAAACAATTTATTTACAATCGGCGTTCGTAAAAAAAAATCAATCCACCTAAAATACTTTTTTTTTCGTAACACGTACGTTCAAATTATTGTTATTCTTTGCGTACGGACGCAAGCGCGAAATCCATGAACGTATCTCTTTGTTTATATCAACATTATTTCCTTCTGAACATGATTAAAACTTAAAATTAGACTTCCAATCAAATCCACTTAAGAGTGCCCCGCCGTTGACCCAAGCACTGCTCTACCATGATCCCTCATGTTGAGCATTACTGATTCGCACGCTTATCTGGAAAGGTAAGTGAGGCATCGTTGTGCGGGTGTTCCGCGGCATTTACCGTTGTTTTCTTGGGCCGTACGTCGTTTTGTTCGGTTTTTATCAGTGAAATGGTGTCCTCCTTTCCTCGACACACCATAATTACCCGTCATAAGGTAAGTCCGACAATAAATTACCAGCACGTATCGATACGTACATCGGCTTAAAGACTGTGTGACAAGTGTGAGAAGGTACCGCGCCTGCCAACACCAGGTGTGTCCTCCGCATGGGAATGGCTATGGAAATTGATGGTCTTAAGAGAGAACGACTCTTTGATGTTATCGCGAACGGGCGCGCGGGTGGTTCTCAACTCTCCAGTTTCTTTCTCCAGCAGAAGTGATGTTTCGAAACTTGACCACCTTAAAAATTGTTTGCAATGGTTAAAGCCGCAGTGCTGTCAACTTTTGAAACTAATAAACTAGCAAAATTCCATACTTAAGATAAAAATGCCCTCAAAATATTTTCGGACTTAAATTTATTTAGTGTTTGACAACATAAAAACAATTTAAAAAAATATTGGTGTGTTTTCAAAAACTGTACTGAGATAATAATAATAATAATCATAATACTAATAAACTTTATTCGAAAACAGGGAATAGTACACGACATTGCGTGCACCATAGGAACTGAACTTAGTTTTATTTTTAAAATTAAATTAAGATTTACAATTTTTTTACGTTTCGATTGGTTTTAATTTTCCAAACATTTATTTTTAGGCGGATTACATTAATACTTTCGCTATATTTTCGGATTATTTCATATTAAATCGTTCACAGATGCGGATTAAGGTGGGTTAATATTGGGCCCTTTAAAAAAAGACGGTGAAGCGTTTTTATAGAATGTCGAAGCACAATCAGTTTTTCGTATATTTGGAGAGTTTGCAGTTTATTTCAATGGTTTTTAAATTTTCTTGTGACTTGAAAAATTTCCAATCTTATAATTGAAACAAGGGATGTTCAAGGGTAATTATTTCAAAATTAGATGTTATAAAATAAAGATTTATCTGTTTGAAAAAAATTTATCTGTTTTGAGTAAATTTTAAATGTCTAGCATTGTTTGCAATTGGTTTATATAGGAAGGAAAAAAAATGAAACACTTCTAATTCGTGAAATTTCGACCAATTTCAAACCGCCGTAACTCGTAATTTCAATCGATTTTAATGAATCTTTGAGGGCGAAAAACTTTGAAGTGACTTCTTTAAAGTCACTCATGCGAACTTACGAGTAACCCCTTCCGCCCCCCTCTAGCAGCCCTGTGCAAAAAATGTTTTTTCAGGAAACCATCTCCAACTTTGACGATGTCTACTTGTCGACTCGATCCACCATGAAGGCATTAAGATTTGATCAAATCCCCATACAGAACTTAAAGAACGAAGTTCCTACGACGATTTGGCACCAAGTTATGGGTGTTTGAAAAAAGTGCATTTCAATGTTTTTCGCACATAACTCAGTGACTTTTCAACCAAATTTGATGATTATTTCGGGAAAAAAATCCCATTTTGGCTCTACTTTAAGGGGGTAAACTCAGATTGGAATGATCCCTTTTCCAACATTTCAACCACCGAATAAAAAACACGGTTTTGGGCAAAAAAACGTCCTGTACCGAGTTGGAAAAAATGTGTCGACTCGATCCATCAAAAGGTATAGTAAATATCCTGGCAAATCTTTAACTGATTGTTTTGTGGAATAAAGCCCGCCCGCCCGCTACACACCTGTTCGATTGAAGAACTTTGTCATTTCATTGGAGAAGTTGAAAGATTAAAAATCTTTCATATGGATAAAAATGAAACCGGGATGGTGGATTAGGCGAACTCGTGTCTAAATAGGTGACAATCAAAAGACTAAAGAAACAATACATTTTATGCTTCATCAATATAACTATTATCCAAGATATTATAAATATCGCGCAGCATTCCATTATCCCTGTTTGGCAAATTCCTAGTTGCTTAATATATGGAAAACAATTGGTACTCTCCAACGGCAGCTGGTGTATCTTGGCAAAGGAGGCTAAGACAGAAATGCTGCTCCTACTTACTAAATATTTACCAAACAATGTTCTTGATACTTTAAGTTCCTAGAATTAATCGCTCCTTTTGTATCATACATTTTCAGTTTTACATATGTTTATATCATTTAAGATGAAATGGAAGAACAGATTGTATGCCGGTGCACATCTCAATTACATCTTGTTATTCTGTGACAGAATGCATACTCCAGACACAAGAAGCCAATTGAAGTGATTAGCAAGGATATCAGGGCATTGGATGGATGCTTTGCGCGCCGTGCATGTCTGAGGTTCTCAGTAGGCGAACATGCGGTGTTGGGTTGCATACATATTGATTTTCAAAGTTATTTGTAACTTTTTAAAAAACACTCAGTACAAGCGGATAGTGCACCAATAGCCAATAGACAAAGCTGTAAACATCTATGAGTGTAAAGTGAATAATATCAATTATTTATGATGAGGGCCATCTTTCCGACCCTTCGGTAATGTCCTCAGTTGACTTCTTAAAGCGTCTGGAGTATATCATTACTTTGTAAGTTATTGTTTGTCCTATTTCGTAATTGGAAGTGTATCTTCTGTTATTAAAGAAAACGAACATTATTATTATTATTATTCAATATTTCGCTTCTGGTTTCGTCAAATTTTCTTCTGTAACTTCCACGAGTCGCCGCTGCTACTCTCTGTAAACTTTGAAAATTTCCCCAAAATTTCTTCCTCTTCGAGATTCATCAACGTCCTTCTAATATTATATTACATAACTAGAGTTGTAAGTAGCAAATTACGCGCAAGTGAAAGATATTGCGTACGAGCCGCAATACAATAACCGACACAATAAACTTCACGGTATGTCTTATTGGTACTTCTATCGCAATGGTATCTTAATAGATTAACACTTCAGAGTGACTACGACGATCCGTATTCTTAAATTTGTTCAATCGATGTATTGGACAATATATTATTCGACGGAAAATTGTTCGAACGGTAATTCGTTTGTTTAGTTCGCAATCGTCCTACATTGCCATTACCGGCTAATTTAATACAAATTTAAACGTCACCCTAACAAGATTCAGTTTCAATATGTCTTTAGTTTAAGCGAATAAATGTAAAGTCGAAGGTAAAGTATAGTACATAACGCGAGTTGTAACGCAATTACGCGCTCGTGAAATTACGTTTACTTGCGCGTAATTTGCTACTTACAATTCTAGTTATGCAATATACTATTACATTACTTGAGAATATAAAACTTTTCTCTCGTAATGTAAAAACGTTCATAACGTTACTTGTATCGTAAAGTATGTAATAGATACTCCGACTTCTTAATTGATAAATTTCTAGCTGTTTTTACCAATCGTAAGCGACCCATTACGAATACATAGAGCACATAGAAATGTAAAATATAACACATAAGTTGTAATTTTATTACAAATACGATTGATCCGTTCAGGACGGGACAGGAGGAGACATGACAGGACAGGAAGGGCCAGTATATACGTCCCATAATTTCAATTCCTTTTTTGTTTAACAAGGAAAAGTGATTTTTTTTAGGGAAAGTCGAAACTTTGAAGTTTCGCCATTTAGTCGAAAATTCGAATTAAAAAAATCGGATCCGTCAACGACAAGGAAATGCACTCTCCATTAAGATGCCCTTTAATTTTTCAGATTAACGGGCAAAGAGAAATCATTGTAACCGCGGAATCAAGCATATCTTGCGGAGCTGACTTCACAACGCTGAAAGAAGAGGATTTTATAACTTAATCTTTTTAACAAAATGTGATTACGAAGCACAATTGGCGTGCTTTATAATGCAAAAAGTCCCTTTTTTGTCATTTCGCTCTGAAATAAAATAATCAAAAAAGCCTTTTTTCGGGGCTCCAAACGTATATGCCCCCTTAAGAGCGGACATTATGACACGGATGGATACATTAAGTTTGAAAGTTGTAAAGGGGGGAGGGGCACTCGAAACATATATCCAAAAGAATTTATTGAAAAATTCAATAACGCATTATAAACTTTTATTTTTTAAATGACATCACTGACATTTTCGTAAAGTTCACGACAAGTTTACAAAATCTATAGGTTCAAGGCTACAAGGGGGAGAATGCCCCATTATCCCCTCTTTGGATCCGCCAGTGCGTTTTAACCAGGTAGCTATAACAACGTAAATATAAATTTTGTAAATTCATTGTCACTGTTCGTGTCAGTGAGAAATGTCTTTTTTTCCTTTAATTCACACATGTTGAAAGGATGTGCTTTGTCGTACCTTTTACGGAATTTTACGGATAACAAAGAGGAGCTACAGCTTTTCTGACGTCGTTGGTGAGCAAAATTTGAAATTACAACGTTCCACATGCTCTTAATCATTGTTTTGTTCGATAAAAAAATGTCTTCAATATCAGAGAGATGTTACAATAGTACATTATTATACAAGTTTAATAAGAGGGTATATTGTGGCACGAGTGGGATTGGAGCATGACTCGTGCAGCGAGGAATGCTCCAATGTAACGAGTGCCCCACAATGCCTCTTATTAAACAAGTATATATGTCACGTTTAAGTACTGCCAATTGCAACAACTAAAATGTACCACAAATAGTTTAATGTAAAATAATAATATAATACCATATGTATAAAAAAAAATTAGATAAGGCATGGCCATGATAAACAAAATCACGGTCTTAGATTAGTTCAGCACGTTGTTGACTTTATGTCAATTAAAAGTCAGTTTTGATTTAACCATGGTATTCTCACAACTTCACGAGCGTTTCATCATTGAATCTTATTTCCGTAATGGACATCTTGAAAATGGGCAATGGATTTATAATACTCTATAATACCGCGAACTCGTCAAGCATCCCGGTGCGAACTATAGGTGAAGTGATATGACAATTACTTTATTAACTTTCCGTGTGTAGATATTTTCTTGAACATTTATTCTGTAACATAATCCGTATGTAAATAATAGCGATCGTTATCGCGCCTATCAGAATTTTTCTTCCTCTGCCCCCATCCTTTGTGTTTCTTGTGCTGTTTCATAGCGACCCGACTCCAAGAGCTAGTTAGAAGTCATCGAGGACGGTTTTTCGCACCCTGCGCTGCGACCCCCCGTTGACACAAGTTTTATTTGACAATTAGATTAGCTTAACCTTACTTTTAACAACTGGTGGCGAAGACGTGATGCGACGTATCAAACCTACAACGTACGTTCCGAAATATAAAGCCACCCTTTATCTAAATAATTTTTATACATATGGTATAATAAAAACTGTAAAATAAAAACTCTCATTATTAAACTATTTTTGATATAACAAAAGTTCGATTGTTAAATCAAAGTAGAAAAAAGCTATTATACAATAGACATCCAATACAGCCCAGTATTATTCGACTCGGCCTGACGACCTCGTCTCACAAACTTTCTAGCTACTGCTGTAAAGGCTATCCTAATGGACTTCTACTGTAATAGTTATTTACATTTAGAGGGCCGGAGGTATAAGATTACGCCCACAGCCGAAGTTTGAGGCCCGACGGAGGAGGGCCTTTATGAGGCGAAGGGTGTAATCTTCCTCCGGCCCTAGACATGTACATATAACGTTTTACGTACAACTGCAGAAAACCTACAAAATTTAATGAAAAATGGTTAAAAAAATACGACGGTGATTTAAATTCATCGCTCGTCACTTAGGTTATTTGTTGCTAAGAAAAAAAACAAAAAAATATTGTAAACAAAAATTTTCATAATTTCGGAATGGAAGTAAACACTGAGCAAATTCGCTCCGAAATATTAGTGGAAGCTGATGAAGCAGTGTTGGGTTTGATCCCAAGCAAGTCTAAAGACCGATATGAAACGGAGTTTTCATCTTAGAAAGTCTCGATGAAAGAAAAAAAGGTGAAGGTTATCAATGAAACCGTCTTACTAGCGTATTTTAGTGAGAAGGTATGTTATTTTATTATTTGTTGTCCTCGGTGTAATCCTTGTTTGTTCATTTCTAGTCGAAAAGTTACCAGTGCAGTTCTTTGTGGGCTAAATATTCCATGATAAAGAAAATGTTATTAATCAAGAAAAATGTAGATATTAGCAAATATTGTAAGTTGGTGTCATTCCTGAAAAGGAAATCCATTGGTCATGAGCCCAAAAAAGCTAAGGTATTATCTAAAGAAAACGTGATCAAGTTTATGACGGAAGCTCCAGATGATATTATGACGTATTTATTAACAAAGGTAACATAGGTAATTAATATTCTCGACATTATTGATAAGTATGAAAGCATTATTTTAGGTTGCTTTAATATTTGGTATTCATGGGGCCTTGCGGAGGAAAGAACAAGCAAATATATGAGTAAATGATATCGAAGACAGGGGTTCTGTTTTAGTTGTCACAATACCAAAGACGAAAACTAACAAAAAACGTGTATTTACTATTGTTGATGACGATGTCATCTCTGTTTTAGCTATTTATAAGAAATATGCTGCGTTACGACCAGAAACTGTACCTCCCAATCGATTTTTCCTGCAGTATAGAAAGGGTGTCTGCACAGTCCAGCCTGTTGGGAAAAATACTTTTGGAGGTATTCCAAAAACGATTGCTATATATCTACATATCTGAACTGGGAAGGTACACAGGGCACAGTTTTCGGAGAACATCTGATACGTAACTTGCCGACAGCGGAGCTGATATTATAAAGAGGCATGGAGGATGGCGAAGCACATCCGTAGCGAAAGGTTACTTGGAAGATTCCATTGAAGCAAAAAATAAAATTTCGAGATCTCTACTGGGTGTGGGAGACAAAACGATGGACAAAGATGGGCCATCAACAGAATATTCAAGTTTGAACAATGTTCACGTTTCGTCTTCTATAGATTGTCCAATTTCATTCAATAACTTGTCAAATTGTACATTTTATATCAATAAATTGAAACAATAATGTTGTAATACAATAAATAATAATAAAGATGATGGTTTTTGATGCGGGCTTTTCAATGATTTTACAGGCCCACGGGCCGGTAAAATTTTGACGGGTGTAATGTCAAATTTTCGGTCGTGGTAACTAAGATGTAAAGGAACAATTTTGATGCAATTGTGCGTAAAATACTATTTCGTATTGACGCTTACCAGCCCCAATAGTATCACAGATCGCTGAAAAATAATTTTAAGTCGCCCAAATAGAAATTCTAGTCGCACAGGCAGTCACGAAAGTCGACCATTTCACGATAAATCGCCAAAACTGGCAACGCTTGTCAGGGCCGTCAAGAATTAAATCACTCGTATAACCGAGCACCTGACGTAAAAGAAAGTGATGGGTAAAATCTCCAAAAAAGGCTATTTTAACAGATTTTAGTCTAAAATAAAATACATGGTATTAAAACTTAATTTATCGTTCATCGCAAAAACTACATATTTAAGCCTCTTCAAAGAACCGTCTGCTCCTTTTTTTGGACCTTTTAGCGACATTTCGCGTCGTATAAATTATTTTTATTGCTGGCAATAAATGACAAGATGATCGATAGAACCTGCGAGGAGCGGGCGTGATTTTTCAATTCTGTGCACCTTTTCCGATCCGAACGTAAATTATCTTGGGAAGAAAGATACTCACACACACAGACGCACACACGTACAGACAGACCAAAAGGTCATGACTCGTAACGGTAAAATTTTACACACATACACATGCGGAGATTATCTGTCGTCTAACAAACCTATCCCGTCGCAATCTCTTAGACTCGAGAGCTTCGTCTGGGATATTAAGATGATTGACAATGCCCGAGAGTCGCGATTAGTAGTTTCAACTGCTGAAGTAGTCGAGCGCTTACGTTTTTAATTAGGAAGAAGGTGAATTCGTTTCTAATTGAGATGTTTAGTGATTAGCACCCATCGTCACACCGCAGTTTCGAAGGAATTTGCGCTCAACATAATCATTTTTACGTACTCCCACTTTGAATTACCGAACAGTTTTCACCAATCGTAAGCGACCCATTATGAGTATATATGTACATAAATGTATAACATGTACTATTACCACTTACTCGTATGTACCTTGCTATATTATATACTAATTAGCCAATTACAATTAACGTCCGCCGAGTCCCTCTGCATTCGTCTGTTCGTCTTTAAATATCAAAAGTGACAGTGACATTTAAACGTCACATTACAAATTATTGGTTAAAACAATAACCGACGCAATAAAATTCACGCCATGCCTTATTGGTAATTCCATCGCAATGGTATCTTAGTAGATTAACACGTCAGAGTGAGTTCAAAGATCCGTATATTTAGATTTGTTCAATCAATGTATTGGACAATATATTATTCGAAGGAAAATTGTTCGAATGGTAATTCCTTTGTTTAGTTGGTAGTCGTCCTACATTGCCATTACCGGCTAATTAAATACAAATTTAAACGTCACCCTGACAAGATTCAGCTTCAATATGCCTTTAGTTTAAGCGAATAAATGTAAGGTCGAAGGTAAAGTATAGTACATAAGGTGAGTTGTAACGCAATTACGTGCTCGTGAAATTACGCAATATCTTTCACTTGCGTGTAATTTGCTACTTACAACTCTAGTTATGTAATATAGTATTACGTAATTTGTATCACCATCACAGCTTTAATATTTTAAGAATTTAGCTTCAAGTTAAAAATCTACTATTTTAGATAATTTCTGCTAAATACAGTTTAAGTTAAGCATTGATTTTAAGTACTGTGTCTAGTATTTATACTTAAACATTTTTAAGACAATAATGTTAGAATTTTACTTATATTTGTAGAGACACTGCTACAATTGTTTTAACATACCAATGGTTTTATTAGGCAAATGAACACTATTCATCAGCTTTATGAACACTATTACCTACTTGATGGACAGTGTTCATTTGCCAAGTAACCATTCTTCATCTGCCAGATAAGCATTGTTCTTCAGCCTGAACATTGGTTTCTGTCCGATAAACATGGTTTATCCGTTTGATCAGTATTGTTCATATCCCTGATGAATATTGTTTTCTGATTGATGGACATGGTTTATCTAGTATTTCTATTCAAAATTATTAATAATCTCATTGATTGCTCCTTTGAACTACCACTAATTGGTTTTCGATTCCAATACAGTGGGTCCACAACACGTAGCACTAATATCTTTAATATCCCATTTTACAAATCTAACTATGGGTCCAATGCACCCATATCGCGTATTTTAAAAGTAGCTAATTGCCTGTTAAAATTTTGAACTGTTTGCGAAAAATATTTCAGACTTTAAATCTAATTTATCTCGGGTAGATCTTTCGAAATTTGTGTGTAACCAAATCGATAATTACGATTTTCTCGCAGTGCTTCCTTGTTTATGTCTAGCATCAGGGACAGCCCATAGCACGATGCAAGTGATGCGTCGACCTATTAGATCATATTTACTCATATGAGAATAATGAATTCAATATTGTACTGTTCCAAAGCATTTGATTGTGTTCGGCATGACATTGATACAAAAACTGTATTATTTCAACATTCATCCTTCTAGTATCAAGTTAACACTATCTTATTATACTGGGACCCACACTATTTCTACTTTTTATCAATGACCAACCGTCGTATATCCCAGGTAAGAAAATTAGGTATGCTAATGAGACTTCATTACTCAATGATCATACAGATTTACAAGAAGCTGAAATGAAGTCTCTTGTAGCCATGAATTTTCCAAAAGAATGGTTCGCCCGTAACAAATTAAAACTAAATACTGAGGTACTTTTCTCATTACGTAATTTTAATCATTTTGTTTTAAACGAATCCATAAAATTTCTCGGTATAACTATTGATTCTGCATTACAATGTAGTTCTCACATTTTGGCGATTTCTAAGAAGTAGCTAGCAATATGAAGGGTGTCTCAACAAGAGCGCCGGATTGAAATTTGCCGCCATTTTGTTTATACAAGTTTTACGGTGATTTTTTTTTACAGTTGTCACGTACAGGCCACGCTATTTAAGAATATGGAGAAGTATTCAAACGAACAACGTTTAATTATTGTGAAAACACATTACAAAAGTGGTGAAAGTTTTTCGAAAACAGTTCGCCAATTACGTCAAGTTTTCGGTCGTAATAATGCGCCAAATGAATCGACAGTGAGGCGTTTAATTACAAAATTTGAGACCAAATTTACGCTGATGGATCAGATGACCATTGTTCGTCGTCGTCCTTGTCGGTCACTCGAAAATATAGCCACAGTAAGGGAATTTGTGGCCAAGAACTTCCATTCGGCATCGTGGTCAAGAATTAAACATTTCCAGAAGCACTATGGAAGGAATGTGCGCAGCACCGTGGATTTGCTGATAGGGTGTTGGAACATCGCCAAATTAATGCGGATTTTTCGAAGAACATAATTTTTTCAGATGAGGCACATTTTCAACTCGACGGATACGTAAATAAGCAAAACTGTCGGATTTAGGGTGCTGAAAATCCTTGTGTGATACTCAAACAACCAATGCATCCACCGCGAGTAACTGTTTGGTGTGCATTTTGGGCTGGCGGAGTGATTGGGCCGTATTTCTTTGAAAATTCGGCTGGAAATGCGCTAACTGTTAATGGTTTGCGGTATCGCGAAATGTTAACAGAGTTTCTGTGGCCAGAATTGGATGTAATTAATTTGGAAGACAGTTGCCAGGCCGTGTCATTTCTCGATTTGGCGATCAACATTGGCCACCAAGATCGTGCGATCTAACACCGATGGACTTTTTTCTTTGGGGCTATCTGAAGGAAAAGGTGTAGCCCTGAAATAGTTGAACATCTTAAAGAGGAAATACGGCGCGTTATTGGTGAAATACAGCCACATTTACGCGAAAACGTTATTCAAAATTTCAACAAAAGAATAACCCTCTGTCAGAGGTTTCGTGGTGGCCATTTGCCTGATGTTGTATTTCACGTTTAATCGGAACAATTTTTCTTTATGTTGAAATAAAAATGTTTGCTTAATTCAAAAAATAAATGTGTTTTTCATTAAAGTTAAATCCGGCGCTCTTGTTGGGACACCCTATATTTCTTCTACGTAATCTATCACACTTCTTAAACAGAGCTGCCTTACATACAATGTACTTCGCACTAGTACAAAGCCATTTAAGGGAGAACAACAGGGCTGTCGAAAAAAATCTACTTTTTTCTATTGCGTATTTCGAATGTATATAAATATATATTTAAGTATTACTTCCCAACATATTATGTTCGAACTCGAAAAAACAACGATTCTGTCAGCGAGTATGCACGACACGGTCCAGCGAGAGTTTCAATGCTCTCTCATTTGCTCCAAAAGTAACATCCAGCCGAACTCAAATTGTAAATATTCCTTCAAATTTGGCATATTTAATGGATACTACTGCATTAATGCATTTGGCAAACACTTTGCAAATAAAAATCGGCGAAGTAATGCACCTATTCTGCGACAATAGAGACGCCGGCGGACGTACGCTCAGCGACGAAGAGGACTTTGATGACGAAAATGAGCCATTACCAAGTCAAAATAACAGAACGCGGTCATTCACTAGTCGGGGCGACAGCTACTATGGACCAGGCATCTATGGTATCCCGTAAATTTCAAGCTTTGTCCCTTTTTTGTATGATAAATACTAGTCAAACTTTAAACGCGTTTTTCTCGAAACCATGTTTTCCGACAAGGTTGTCTTCGCCCACGCTACAATTTTCATTCGATTTCAATGATTATTGCTCTGCCTTGAAGATACTTAAATTTTCTTTAGTTCATCGTAGCCGATTGCTTTTATATTCATATTTAGTATTTTTTCGGACGAAATAGAGGGGTAAAAAAATGAAAATTTTTTCAAATATCTATAATTTCCCAAAAAAAAAATTTCTTTCGCAAATCTCTACGATGAACTAAAATTACACCTCTAAGGTTAAGGGCAATGTGTTAATTTCATGTTTCTGATAATCACTACTGGAGCTACAGTGACAACCGTCATACTACCTCCTGTTTTAGCTGCCTATGGGAAATGCAAATGCGATTGTAACACGATTTATTCAGGCGATATCGAGGTAACTATGATTTTCCACACAATGACCAGTTTCAACTAATTTTCGTTTACGTTTGTCATTAGGAAGCAGGGAATGTTTTCTCTCGCACAAACATGAAAATACAAAATAATTTGTGAGGACAAAAGTTATAACTATTGTGAAACATTGTATTGAGCGTATCGATTTCAATATTGGATTTGACAACATAAATCTAATAATACACAGGAAAATATTACCCGTGTTATGTATGGGTACGAGTACGTCGCGTCTTATTGTATTTATCTAGCTTAGTGAGTGCGAGATAAAACATCGCTTTGAGGCTTTCTAAACCCAAACAACAAACAAAATTAGTCAGTGGTAATTGGCGAGAAAATTAAATGTTAGTCTTCAGGGCATTCTGGCATGGAAGTCCCATAAGACCTGATAGAACCCAAAATCATTCCCCAAGCAAAGTCTTAGAGACTCCAAGATCAGTTTTTCGATTTTTTTCGACTGGGTTGAATGAACCAGACCAAAAAACTTTTGATCAAAAAACGCACCATAGGACCCAAAAATGGACAAAAAAATGTTGGGTTTTAGCTAATTTGGATGTAAAGTTTTCCGCTGAATCCGAATCCGCAACAAAAAATATAGATTTGCATTTGAAATTTCAAAGTTGGGCCTCATATCTCTTATAAGGCTCCATCGGGCTATCAGAATTCCAATTTTCTACCCGTGCGCGAAATAAATTCGCCGTTTCCAGACTTTTGAACCAACCTGTATACTTCATTTAATGCAGTAAACCCCATTAATTTACTACATTTCACAACAGAGAAAAAAAAACAAGAATTTGAGCAATATTTTCAGTCATCACCCTGTTGTTCCCCCTTAGCATAGCAGCTTGGCTTGGAGTCACATATCGTGTCTTAAGGAACTATTTAGTCTGCAAAGACGTGCGGCTAGAATAGTTTCGGAAGGAACTTATTGCACAGATAGTCGCCCATTATTTATTAAAGAAAAAATTCTAACTTTATCTTTATTATAAATTAACATATCTGAAACAAGGTTATGATTGCACACAATGTTGCTGATTCTTGACTACTTCTGTTACACTGGCCCTAACGGGACTTGAAAAAAATGTTATTTACAATTCGAGTGAACGAAAGCGGCCTTTCGGTACCTTCGTTCGTCACCAATTAAAATAATTTAAATTTTTTTTTTTTAAATATTAAAAAAAAAATTAAAAAATATTTAAAAGAAATTAAAAATTAAATTTTTTTTTTAAATCTTTTTTCTTTGTTTAAATTAAAGAAGACAATTTCACCAAAAGAAGCTTTAGCTTGAAAAACCAGTTTTTATACTAAATTATTTAGGCTACTCCACTTGTAATGCAGCAAACTATTGCACTCATGAAGATATCCATATCCACAATACACGGAATAGATTGAATGTGTTAACGAAATACTCTCGTCTTGCAAAAACACAAAATAGCACCAACCATTTTTCTTCGAAAATTTGTAACGCTCTTCCTAGAAAACTCAAACATCAGCCGCTTAACATTATCAAGAAGAACCTTAAAAATATTTTGCTTCTGAAACCTATTTATAAAATAGAGTTTAAATACCATGTTGTTGTCATAATTTTTGTGCTGTGCGCCATTAACTTGTATAGTTATTTTACTTATTTTATTTATCTTCATTTTATGTTTATTATCTATTTTTCTTTTAATCTGTGCAACAAATTGTAATACCTTTTGTAAGCATCAATAAACCTTTTATTATTATTATTTTTATTATAATCGAACCGAGCGCAATAAGAAAATATTAAAACAATTGCCATCAATTTAAAATTTTACAAATCTATTTAAATTCCGTTCGGGATTACGCGACTATAAAAAAAACCTTATCCCTAAACTTCGAGATAATTTCATTGGAACGGAGTATATAATTGTGGAAAATACAATTATTTCGACGACCTGAACATAATTTAAAAACTATTGCAATCGATTTGAAATGTCATTAATATATTCATAATTAATTTGTCATTACGATTCTACAAAAATCTGTAAACACCCCATCCCTAAATTTTAACAAAATCTCATTAGAACAGAGCTTGAAATTCATTTCGGCGCTCTAAAAAAAAAATTAAAACTATTGCAATCGACTTGAAATTAGACCAATCCATTCAAAATGGACTTGAGATCAATCTACTACAAAAATCTGTAAACACTCCATCCCTAAATTTCGGGATAATTCCATTTTTCAGAGCTTGAAATTGTGAAAAATATAATAATTTCGTCGACTTGAAAAAATATAAAAAAAAATTGTTATTGACTTAAAAGGATCCCGCAGTTTTTGATAGGGAAATGGCTTTCAGTCAATGTCCTTGAAATCAACTGAAACATATTCACCAAGTCATACCGATCAAGTCTCCATGGTGCAACAGTCGAAGATCTCAAGATCTCGCGCAAAAAGCAGTTCTGTGCCTGATACTGCAATAATCGAAAAAATCGATATGTAAATCTTGACTGTAAAAAAAAACAATAAATAATATTAAGCACAGCTAAACTGATGAGGGATAAATCTCGAAATGCGTCTATGGATAGCTAACGACTTGACAATATTTTGGATCAGATATTTTCAGTTTAAATATATCATAGAAAACCTGTTACTTTCGCGTGAACTATATATTTGTAACACATGAGAAAATGTGACTTCTTTTCCATGATGCAATGGGAAAGAAAAAAACAATAATCAAATTCATATATGTATACATGAAGTTTTAGTGTAGCGCCCTATTTTACTAACATAAATTAAAGTTGAACTCATGAGAGATAAATCTTAAAACGCGTTAATGAATGTCCGATGGCTAAGATTTTAGAGCAGATAATTTAAGTTTACATTTAGAAAACCTGTTGGTTCGATGGTGAAAACTATTTGCAACACGCCTACGATGGTTTGTGGAGGAGCCCTACTCCTCAAGCCAACCTAAACTTCTTGTGAAGTCAAGTATTTGGCCGTGTGGAGTGTTGCCCAGTTGTGACAAATCTGGCCACTCCTCTCCGAATACGGACCACCTGAGTTGTTTGAGTGACTCACATTCACACAGGATGTGTCTTAGGGTCTCCTCTTCTTGCTCGCATTTCCGACATAGGGGATCTTTTACCACCCCTATGTTATAGAGGTGCTTGTTTAGTTTGCAGAGTAAGGGTACCGATTAGCAGCCGCAAACTGCTTCCTGGTAATTCAATGTATTTCCTGCTCAGCTTCGGTGTTGGTGAGTGGATGATTTTTTTGGCGACTACATACTTGTCAGTTTGTAGCCATTCCTTTATGTGTTCTTCAAGGAAGTTTCCTTTAAGTATTTGGGAGATAGTGAGTGGTGCCAGTGGCAAAGCCTTAGAGCCTTCCCTTTTCAGAGCAGCCCTTTTGGCTAGCCTATCGCCCCAGTCGTTCCCTTCATTATTTGAATATCCCTTAATCCAGGATATTGTGACTCTGTTGGTTGCGGCGAGTTTGTCTAGAGCTTGCTTGCACTCCAGTATTATGCTGCTGCCACCCTAGGTCTCTATAGCGCAGCTATGCTTGATTTGCTGTCAGTGAGGAACAAAATGGATTTGTTCGAGACTGCTAGTTCCGATAGTTTCCGAGTACCTTCAAGTATCCCGAAAAGTTCCGTTTGAATAATCGTCACATTCCTACCTAGGGGGATGCTGAGTCTGAGGACAAGTTCCTGGCAGTAAATACCTGCCCCCTGCGCCTTCATGATTCCTCGTCGATATAAACGGTGATTTCTGGTTTATCTGATCTTTTATTTCGTATTAATGCTTAAACAGGTATCTCGGTGGGACACTGTCGAGGGATTCTTTGAGTTCAGGCATGGTTGATCCCGCCTCTCTCAGTATTCTCCCATATCTCACACCGTTTGCTATCGGGCTCCACGTGCCATTTGCCTTTAGTCTTAAGGCTCTGCTTACTGCCACCTCCCTTACATGTATGTGAAGAGGCGTTAGGTTCAGTAGAGTTTCGATTGCAGCCGTGGGTGTTGTGCGCATTGTACTTGTCATAGCCAGGCACGCCAATCGTTGTAGGAGGTTTAGCTTCTTCCTGGTTACCGATTGGTTAGTTCTCGGCCATCAGATTATCGCTCCGTATGTCAGAGCTGGTCTGACAATTGCAGTGTAGAGCCACTGGGCCACCTTTGGTTTAAAACCCCAGGTTGGTCCTAGTACGCCCCTGCACTGCCAGAAGATGACAGGCTTTTTTCAGCTTGTGTTCTATGTGGTTATTCCAGTTAAGCTTGGAGTCCAGTATAATGCCGAGGTATTTTGCCTAGTCTGCCAAGCATAACTGGTTATTAAAAAGTTTGGGAAGTCTACCTGTGTTGATCTTCCTTTTTCTTGTGAACAGTACTAATTCTGACTTCTTGGGGTTAACCGAGAGAGACGTTTTTTCGCACCATTCCTCTATGATTGTGAGAGCGTTCTGCATTAGGCTAGACAGAACACCCTCGTGCTTTCAAATGAGTAGGATTACCACGTCATTTGCGTAACCCACAGCATGGTATCCTGCGTTGTTTAGTTGCCATAGTAAGCCGTCCGCAACGACGTTCCACAGAAGCGGGGATAGCACCCCGCCCTGTGGACATCCTTTTGTGGCAGCTACTTGTTTGGCTTTCTTTACCTATTGAGGCAGTTACAGTTCTATTCCTTAGCATGGCCCCGACCCATCCAATGATGGTTGTGGGGACCGCGTGTTTGTTTAGATCCTGTTCTATATTGGCGTAGGAGACTTTATCAAAAGCTCCCTCGATGTCTATGAAGGCTCTTAGGGCTGACTGTTTGTTCGTCAGCGATCCTTCAATCCTGCATACCACATGATGAAGGGCCGACTCAGTCGATTTTTCTGGCCTCTCTAAGGTCTTTAGAAGAAAAGACGTGAGGCTGATTGGTCTGAACGATTTGACTGCGATGTAGTCAGTTTTTCTTGATTTTGGAATAAAAATCACTTTGGCTTCCCTCCATGGTCTCGGTACATACTGCATTTGCAACACAGACAAGTTCCTCTGAAAATCTGCAATGTTTTTAGCAATGCTGCAAAATTTACGGTGTTGCCATTTAAATTGATCTTCGGCTGTTGCGACCATGGCGACTTTTGATCGGGATGACTAGGTGAATATTTTTCAGTTGGTTTCAAGGAGATTGACTGAAAGCCATTTCCCTATAAAAAACTGAGGGGTCCTTTCACAATTCTATTCAAAATTTATTCGGAATTACGCTACTATAAACACCTGTAAATACCTCATCTCTAAATTTCTAGAAAATATTATTCCACCAGAGCGTAGAATTGTGGAAAGGTACAATAATTTCAGTGACCTGAAAAAATATATAAACCACTTGCCATCAACTTGAAATTTAATAAATATATTCAAAATATTTTTGAGATTACGATTCCATAAAAACCCATAAATCCTAAATTTCGAGATAATTCTATTTGAACAGAGTGTAAAATTGTGGAAATACAATAAGTTTAGTAACTTGACAAAAATGTAAAAACATTTTCCATCGACTTTCACAAATCTTAACGTTTGTGTAAAAATCCTTAAATTTTGAGAAAATATCCCATTCGAACAGAGCGTGAAATTTTAGAAAAAAATCAATAATTTCGCAGGCTTGTAAAAAATATAAACACAATTACTACCGACTTAAAATTAAACAAATCTGTTCAAAATTAATTTGGAATTACGATTCTATAAAAATCTGTAAACACGTCAGCATGTCTATAAATCCATTTGAACAGAGCGTGCAATTTTTAAAAAATTCTATAATTTCGACGAGTTGAAAAGATATAAAAACAATTGCCATTAACTTGAAATTTCAGAAATCTATTTAAAATTTATTCGAGTTTGCGATTCCAGAAAAACCCGTAAGCACCTCACCCTAAATTTTTAGATAATTCCATTGGAACCCAGCGTGAAATTGTGAAAAATACAGTAATTTCGACGTCTTGAAAAAATATAAAAACAATTTCCATCGACTTGAAATTTCACAAAATTAAGTACATTTTAAATTGAAGTGTATAATAGTTACTGTGTACAGATTTATATTGAATTAAAGTGTGAATAACACTATTATATTTTAATTATTTTTTATTACTCAAACTTCAGTAACTACCGTCTTAACAACGATTTATTTTCCTAGACCAAATTAACTGACGAAAAAGTGTTTTAAGAATTAATTAAAAATCCTTGCTGAGCTTGAAACTACAGGTAGTACCATGACTCCTTGGCTCTATATGTATAAGCTACTGCTTTCGACAGTAAAATATACTACTTTTGACAGCTGAAAAATACAATTTTTGACAATTCAAAAATGTTGTAAAAAACTATTTTTATTAGTTGAAAAATACTGTTTTTGACAGCTGAAACATTCCATAGTTGACATACGAAAAATACTATTTTTGACAAAAAATACTATTTTGGACAGCTGCAAAATAGTAATTTTCAACAGCTGAGGAATACCATTTTTGTCAGCTAAAACATACCATTCCTGACACAGGAAAAATACTAATTTTGACAATAAAAAATACTTCTTTTGACAGATATAATATACTACTTTTGACAGCGAAACATATTACTTTTGACAGCTGAAAAATACAATTTTTGACAATTCAAAAATGTCGAAAATAACTATTTTTATTAGCTGAAAAATACAATTTTTACAAAAAATACTATTTTTGACAGTAAAAATACTACTTTTGACAGGATAATATACTACTCTTGACAGCGAAATATACTACTTTTGACAGCTGAAAAATACAATTTTTGACAATTCAAAAATGTCGAAAAAACTATTTTTATTAGATGAAAAATACTGTTTTTGGCAGAAACATAGTATATTTGGTAGCTGAAGAATACCATTTTCTACAACTGTAAAATACAACTTGAGACAGCTGAGAAATACTATTTTCAACAGCTCGGGGATTCCCATTATTGACAGCCGAAAAATGCAATTCCCGACAGCTGAAACATACTGTTATTGGCAGCTAAAAGATACAATTTTTGACAACAAAATATACAGGTTGTAAAATGCCATTTTTGACTTTTCAAAAATGTCAAAAAATGCTGCTTTTGATAGCTGAAAAAAAACCATTTATATAGGGGAGAAATACCATTTTTGGCAGCTGAAAAATATCATTTTTGACAGCATTCTTGATAACAGCAACACACTGTTATTGACAACTGTATCATACCATTATTGTCTGCTAAAAAATACAATTTTTGAAAACAAAAAAATACAATTTTTGAAAACAAAAAAATACAATTTTTGACAACAAAAAGTACAAATGTTGAAAGTTGAAAAATGCCATTTTTGACAATTAAAAAAATGTCGAAAAAATGCTGCTTTTGATAGCTGAAAAATATCATTTTTAACAGTTGAATAATATTCTTCTTAACAGCTGAAAAATACCATTTTTAACAACTGAAAAATACCAGTCTTGACAATTGCAACAAACCATTATTGACAGCTGTAACAAACCATTATTGACAACTGTAACAAACCATTATTGTCAGCTAAAAAAATCAATTTCTGACAACACAAAAAATACAAGTTTTGGCAGCTGAAAAATGCCATTTTTGATAGTTAAAAAAATATCGAAAAATACTGTTTTTGATAGCTGAAACATAACATTTTTATAGGTTGGAAATCGCATTTTTGACAACTGCAACAAACCATTATTGACAACTGTAACATGCTAAAAAATACTACCTCTGTTCTATAATAAGTGAGCCATTATCGATTTTTATTTTTTCCATAATATGTGAGCCATTGCCGTTTTATATTTTTTTTATGATGATTGAGCCATTACCGATGTTTATTTTTTACAAAATAAATGAGCCGTTTTCATTTCTACGTACTATATATACCGTGTGTCTGGGATAAGGGGCGAACATAGGAATTTAACATGTAAAATTAAATATGTGTAATTATTAGCTCCCCTATTCAATTTAGAGAAAAATCGTGAAGGAATATTTTTTAGAGAATTAAAAATTGTAAATGTATTATCCTTTTAATTTACGTTTGTATCAGAGTACACCTTAGAAATAATAAAAATAAGTTGAAGAATGTACCATTTAATAAAAACCCTTGCCATGAGTTTGACAAGTTTCAGTAAAAACTGAATAATAGCCATTCGTTTTTGGTTGATTAAATTTGGTCTTCTCATCGTTTGAAACTTCCAGCGTTAGAAGACTTTCGCCTACAAAATCGAATGTTAATTGTAGTTTTTGAAAAATTAAACTGTCAAATATTTTGACGTCCATGGCACATGTGATTAAGAATTTGGTGTAGATTAAGAATATCAAAATAGAAATTTAAAATTTTAAGTGTCAATACGTTTGAAAGAAAACCCAAATGGCTCACTTATTATGGAACAGAGGTAGTACAATTTTTGACTTCAAAAAGTCAATTTTTGACAGGTGAAAAATGCAATTTTTTACAATTAAAAAAAATGTCGCAAAATGATGTTTTTGATAGCTGGAAAATAACATTTTAATCGATGAGAAATACCTTTTTTGACATTAAAGAAAACATTTTTGACAACTGAAAAATATAATTTTTGACATTTGAATAATACACTTCTAAACAGCTGAAAATACCATTTTTAACAGCTGAAAAATGCCATTATTGACAATTGCAACAAAACATTATTGGCAACTGTGGCAAACCATGATTGTCAGCTAAAAAATAAAAAACAAAAAGTACAATTTTTGACAAATAAAAAATGTCGAAAAATATTTTATTCATAGCTGAAAAATACCATTTTAACAGGTGAGAAATACCTTTTTTGACAGCTGAAAAATAACATTTTTGACAACTGAAAAGTATCATTTTCGACAGTTGAATAATACATTTCTTAACAGCTGAAAACTACCATTTTTAACAGCTGAAACATACCATTCTTGACAACTGCAACAAACCATTATTGACAATTGCAACACACCATTATTGGCAGCTAAAACATTCAATTTTAGACAACAACAGAAAGAAAGAACGATGTATCTTCCTAGACCAAAGTAACTGTCGAAAAAGTGTTTTAAGAATTAATTAAAAATTCTTGCTGAACTACAGGTAGTGCCATGGCTCCTTGGCTCTATATAACGAGCCGCCCCTGAATCCTGTTAATAAAGATAATATCTGCTTAATGAACATTGTTCATCTGACTGATGAACATTGTTCTTCCACTGTGTTCAATTATAAATTTTATAATGGAGTTGTACTAAGTACTCATCCTCATAAATTCATATTTTATAAAAAAAAAAACTGGTACCAAAGCTGTTAAAGCGTGATGAGTACAAGGACTACACGTGTTACTTGTATGTTATTACTTTAATTACTTGAAACTGTGGAAGTATGGAAATTCCTTTGTGGTACTGAGTAATTTGGTTTGCGCGAACTTTATTTAGTCTGTGGTTATTCATTTTTATAAGACGCAGAAAATGACTATAATTTTAGTAGATTTACTCTCCGTTTGCAATCATGGATTCGAAATAAGAGCGTTGAGCTATATTTATGAATGAGAGTCTTGAATGGAGTGAATTAAGTGGATGGCGTGAACGCCCTCCGTTCATTGTTGGTCTTCCTTGCTGACCTTCTTTGCTCGGTGGGACCTAAACTGAGGGAACGGTACTCAATGTCATTCGCAAAGGTATTAAACAACTATTTTGTAGTTCACGATTCAAAAAATTACTTATAATGGTCAAATTTTGTTTTTAGATATGTTATTAAATATATACTGAAACATAAATTATTGTTTCCCATCACTGATAACTGCAGACCGGTTTCTGGCTACAGGCCGTGATCTCTACAGTGCGTCCGTTGATGGGAACATGCTTTACGATGAGTATTAAGCGGTTTTAAAATAATAGAATGGTTTGCTACGCCATCTATACTGAAAGTTTGTAATATTTTTTTAGGGAAGAATTTTGAGTAAATTGGTTTAAGCTACGAGAGGATTCAACCGCAACCGATTTTTTTTTAAATAGTCATTATTCTTAATGAACCGGACAACCACTGCATCAATGGACCAGGAGGCAAATTTTTGTAAATAGAATGAACGCTTAACGATTTAAAAAATGCAACTGCTCTTGTTTGTTTCGTTCGAGTACAGGATAATTACACATAAAATATATACGCAGAGGGGAGAGTGGGGCAAAATCAGATACCATTTTTTTTAAACTGGCAAAGATATTTTTGCACAAGAATCATTTGGCTTCAATGGGTGTTTAGCTATCAGAAAATAAGCTTTATTTTATCAAAGTTGGTTTTTCGATAGTTAACACGTTCCAACATGGTCTCACGCACTTTCTGGACATATACTCCGCGTGAGACGTACGTGGTCTCACACGAAATGAAAATTATGCTTTTGTTTATTAATATCGTATGTTGAATACATATATTCATCAATTATTCCGATAAAAAAATAACGGCCTCCTGATTTTTGAGATTGAGATTTTTTTAAATACATTGCGGCACTCAACGTGTTAAGAGGATTTCTCCTAAAAGAGCAAATAACAAGTCTTGCCCCGCTGGTGGGGAAAAATCTGATACCCATTTGTACACGTAAAAAAAGTTCGTATTTGAACAATTTTTTTTGGGAAAAGGGAAAACAAAATCATTCTTGCCATTAAAGGAGGCTTATGTATGGATTGAATATTTTCTTTGTATGACAATTTCACTGAAATAAGGCTATGAAAAAAAAAAATAAATGCAAAAGTCACATAAAAATATCATCTTCTTCTGCATTTAAACACGCGCCATGAGCCCAACCTCAGCAGATGCTTCACTGAATCCATCCTTTTGATTTTGCGTGTGTATATATTTCGTTGCAGGATATGCAAGCGTCACGGTGTTCCTCATCTTCTGAAGACCACTCTGCAAGCCTAGCATCATAATTCTTCTCTTGATTTTTCTTTTCCTTTTTGTTGTTTTGTTTCACCTCTTTCTTTTTCTTCTTGCTACGGTCTCTTTTTGTGTTGCTGGGTGTTCTAAAAAGTTTCCTCTTAGGAGCCCTTTTACCAGCTCTCTCCTGTAGTTTTTTTGTCAACTCCGGCTTGTAGGAAAAAGAGATGAGGATTGTTGTTTTTGCTTTTCTTCTGTTTGTCTTATTTTTAATCCTTTCCGTGTCTTGAGGAGGGGGCAGCATCATTCTTGGAGAAATCGTAAACATTGAATCATCCTTAGAGGTGGAAGGCTGAGGTTCAATGTACTTTAATGTGTATTTAATCGATTTGGGACCGATGTGCGAAGATGAGAATACTTCAGCCTCCTCTTGAACAGTCCTATAAATATAAATTGGGATTTTTTTGTGGCCTATCTGGTTCAACTTGAAATTGCTCAGGTCTAGGCCTATCCGTTGTTTCCGTAGGTGCATACATACGATAAGGAAAGAAATTTAAATTTAATGGATATTTTACAGCCTTTTCAAAACCTTTAAGTGGTAACACCACTCTAGGATTTTGGAAAACTCGTTTTTTCTTTGCTTAAACAATATTTTAGGATCTTGTAAACAATATCCAGTTGGTCCTATAGTGAGAAAATTTCTTAGGGTTCCTCAGGAGTCTACCAAAGTGCGCGAATGCTGCAAGAATTTATGTGCTTGTAAAACTTTAAACGCGTTTTTCTCAAAATCACTTTCTTTCAAACTGGGAGGACAAATGACTTGAACACCATTAAAATGATAATACAAATATTTTTGGGGCGGCCCGTTGATGTACTGGGTAGAGGCGAGCGCTTGTGCCGGTTGTACCGCGGCCGTGTGGGTTCGATTCCCATCCCGGGCGGAAGATTTTTCGGCGATCGAGAAGTATTCGCTCGGGTCCGCGGTTGTCGTATATGTCTGACATTATTCATTTATTTATTTTTCCATTATTCATACAAATATATAATACAAAATTACAGCCGTGTGTGACTGAATGGCTCAGCCTAAGTCGAAAAAAAACAAATATTTTATTTCATACCTCAAATAGTGTTAAATAAACCCTCTAAAAAGAAACCTCATTCCTTTTTCCTTACTCCCAAAATGAATTGTAATGGATGTTTACATAACAGTAGCTCGAGTTATAGGCACCCAAAGGCTGGAGACGGTGCGTAGTATGAGGAGGGAAGCACAACAAAATCACATTCTTCGCTCGTGGGAAGGTTGATAATCGCCATGTTTTTGGCATGTTATGTATGTCCATCTAGAATTAAAAGCACTCTGGAGAAGGGTTGGAATGTTCAATAAATTTCTTGAACCAGGCCAGGAGTGAATCTGGGTTTATTCACCCACTTTCGTGAAAATTGGCATAGGAGCCAGGAGGATAGTTTAATTTCCATGGGAAAACAAACAATGGTGGCATGTAGTTTTCTGCAGCATTCGTACATGTTTCTACTGTGAAAATAATGCCGCTTTTATGTGATGAACAGCTTCCAACGTTTTTCCCTCTAAGAGCCGACTCTTTTGATGGTTTGTTAGGAACAATCAAAATCCCTATCTCCAATATTATATGGTACACGGTGGCGGAGACCATTTTGATTAAAAACATTTAAAATTCCATCGCTATAAGATAATGGTCGTCCAGAAGCTCCTTCCAACTTACAACGTCTACAATTCAGTGAGCGCATGTTAAACATTCTTCAGGAATGCATTGAACATCACATCGAACGAAGCACATTTTCACTTGGTTGACTATGTAAACCAGTGATTCCCAAAGTGGGCGCCACAGCCCCCTGGTGGGTGCTGCAGCGATTTAGGGGGGCGCTGATCGCTACAGGTGGATTTGGGGGGCGATGAATAACTGTAAGGGGGTGGTGATAGTATAAAATAAAGAAGAGAAGATTTAGTGGAACGTGGGTTTAGTGCGGTAATCAATGTATTAACAAAAAACAAGAATCGAATTGCAAATAGTCAATCTTGGTGATTGGAAGATTACTAAATTGGTAGCTGCACACCAGGTTCATCCTTCTAATTAAGATGATTTCGAATGTTTTAACTTTTTTGTATAACATCAATAACACTGGAGGAAAAAAAATGAAACACTTGAAATTCGTGAAATTTCGACCATTTTCAAACGGCCTTAACTCGGCGTATTTTCAATCGATTTTCATGAATCTTTGAGGGCGAAAAACTTTGAAGTATCTTCTTTAAAGTCATGCATGCGAACTTAAGCGTAACCCCTTCCGCCCCCATCTAGCACCCCTGTAAAAAAAGACGTTTTTTCAGGAAACCATGTCCAACCTTGACGATGTGTATGGAGTTGGAAAAATTTTGTCGACTCAATTCACCATAAAGGCATTAAAATTTGATCAATTCTCTATGCAGGACTCGAAGAACGAAGTTCCTACGATAAATAGAGCCAAAATGGGATTTTTTCCCGAAAGAATAATCAAGTTTGGTTAAAGTCACTGAGTGCGAAAACCCGCAAAATGCACTTTTTTTCAAACACCCATAACTTGGTGCCAAATCGTCGTAGAGACTTCGTTCTTTGAGTCCTGCATAGGGAATTGATCAAATTTTAATGCCTTTTTGCTGAATCAAGTCGACAAAATTATTCCAACTCCGTACACATTGTTAAAGTTGTACATGGTTTCCTGAAAAAACATTTTTTTTTCACAGGGGAGCTAGAGGGGGCGGAATAGGTTACGCTTAAGTGTGCATGCATGACTTTAAAGAAGACACTTCAAAGTTTTTCGCTCTCAAGCTCATCAAGATCGATTGTAAATACGCCGAGTTATGGCGGTTTGAAAATGGTCGAAATTTCACGAATTTCAAGTGATTCATTTTTTTTCCTTCAGTATAGTTTCATATTTTCAAAGTTCAATGTTTCTAATTTACTATATTTTACGAAAAAGGTAGAAACATTAATACATATATATTTCTTATTAATTGCTATTAAAATTTAAAAAAATAATAATTTTCAGGGCGCTAAGTAATATTTTTTCTGGAAAGGGGGTAGTAGGACAAAAAAGTTTGAAAACCACTGATGTAAACAAACAAAATTGCCGATATTGGGTAACTGATAACCCAACACAATTGCACCACACTCAAAAGATTACAGTGCGATGTGCTTTGTCAAATGTTGGGATAATTGGACCTTTTTTTCAAGATGAGAGAGAGAGAGCATGCTACGTGGCTATGCTTAATGAATCTTTTATTCCCTACTAAGAGAATAATGGTGAATGGCCGTGGCCAACCTGCTCGCCCGATCCCACCCCTTCGCGATTTCTTCTTATGGGGGTATCTGTAGCCTAAAGTGTACGTTGACATACCATGCACTGTTCCAGATTTAAAAGAAGCCAAACGACGTGAAATCGCTGCAATTCCGGTTGAAATGTTGCAAGATATGATGAGGAACTTTAACCATCACGATCGTCTGCAGGAATGCGTTACCGTGGAAGGACAGCATTTATCGAAAATTATTTTTCGTAATTAATTTTTTTTCTCCATTACAATAGAATTCAGTTCATTCGCTATAAATTACGATTTTTTCATCCAGATTTCTCGAAAATTAAAGGTATGTCGTCCACTTCAAATGCGGTCATTTGACCTACGCCAGCCCTGCATTTGGCATTAAGTGAAATGTTGTGCTTCTTATAGATGGGTTCAAGCAGATCGTATAATTTCCCTACTGCCGTGCGATTGAAGCCCTTAGCACAAGCTAATGATATTTTTTCTGGATTTCTCAATCTTAATTGTTGGTGCTGGTTGAAAAAGACATAACCAATCCTTCCTAGCCATTCAAGTTTCCCTATTTAAGGTGTGATCTTATTTTTTTCTGCTGATTCAAACGCTAGTGTTCAGAGTTAGACCAAATAGCCTCTCTTCCAAGAATAAAATGTTTTCTAGAAGTTCAGTTTCTTGTGCGTTTCAGAAAACTGTATGGTAACGCCCTAACATTTTTATAGCCGCCGATTCAGGAGAAAGGGCTTCTTGGCGAGCTTTCTTGACTTTATCCTCCTAGGTTGATTGTGGAACGTTGAAAGCTCGAGAAGGTCTCTTGTGACCAGCACTGCAAATAGGCTAATAAGTTTTCCATATTAACCCCTTACTGCGTGATTTTTATTTTTATGAAACAAAAATAATTATGAATACAAGAAAACGCAATGTAGCCAAATATATGAATATTCAACCTGTTCGTTAATCTGCAAGCAAAAAATTAAGTCTTACTAAGACTATAAACAAATAACTTATTGAAACAACTACTTCCCTGGATAGTGCCACGCCAGATATTGAATGATACAAAAGAAATTGGCATGTTATTACTAGTACTACTAGATAATAACATTGGCTTAAGATCGTTTATTTCTACATACAAGACTAACTTTAAAAATTATTCTAAAATGAAATGTGAAACTTTAAACTGTAAATGTTATTATTAAAATGAAAAAAACAGAAAACATTTTGACAAGGATACACAGTGCTAAACTTATCTAGTGTTACTAGATGAAACAAATTTGATAATAACTAAAAATACCACTGAATTAAAAAATATATGAAAATTAAGTAATTGGCCATCTGCAGACGCGTTTCGAGATTTATCTCTCATCAGTGCAGCTTCGCATTTAAATTGAATGTTAAATAATAAAATACACTTACGTGAAGGTGATCGTGAAGGTGAAGACGTCGTAAACGACTGAGGAGATTATGAAACAACTTTACTTGTTGCAGAAAGCATTAGATAAATACAAGAAAACTATCTAGTAGTACTAGTAATAACATGCAAATTTCTTTTGTATCATTCAATATCCGGCGTGGCACTAGCCAGGGAAGTAGTTGTTTCAATAAGTTATTTGTTTATAGTCTTAGTAAGACTTAATTTTTTGCTTGCAGATTAACGAACAGGTTGAATATTCATATATTCAGGCTACATTTCGTTTTCTTGTATTTATCTAATGCTTTCTGCAACAAGTAAAGTTGTTTCTAATTTGTTTATTATTTAATCGTGGTAACGGTACATTATTAAACTTATTTTTATTATTTCTGAAGTGGATTCATGTATAAACTTAAAGTAAATGGATGATACATTTACAATTTTTAATTCTCTAAAAAATATTTTTTAACGATTTTTCTCTAAAATGAATAGGGGAGCTAATAATGACGCATATTTAATTTTACATGTTAAATTTCTATGTTCGCCCCTTATCCCAGACACTCGGTAGATGGATTCAAGCAGATCGTAAAATGTTCCTACTGCCGTACGATTGAAGCCTTTAGCACGAGCCAATGATATTTTTTCAGGATTTCTCAATCTTAATTGTTGGTGCCGGTTGTGAAAGACATATAACCAATTCTTCCCAGCCATTATAGTTTCCCTTTTGAAGGTGTGATCTTATTTTTTTTTCTGCTAGTTCAAACGCTAGTGTACATCAAATAGCCTCTCCACCAAGAATAAAATGTGTTCTACATGTTCAGCTTTTTATGCATTTGAGAAAACTGTATGGTAAAGCTATCATTTTTATAGTCGTCGATTTAGGAAAAGGGGCTATTTGGCGAGCTTTCTTGACTTTATCATCCAAGGTTGATTGCGGAACGTTGAAAGCTCGAGAAGCTTTCTTGTACCTCATACTACCTTGTAGAACCTCTGCTATTGCACTTGCAATATTTTATTGTTTCCAGCTCTGCCTGTTAGTTTTCCATATTAATGTAGGCTCCTAGGCCTAAAACTAAAGCAGATAAATAGCCTAATGAACTAGTCAATACCAAGGGAAGCACGGGAAGCCCTTCCCGCAGGGCACTGCAAGACGTTTAAATTTTAATGAGTAACCCAAAAAAACCAATAGACAAATTGGCTTCAAGTCATCTTTTTATAGCTTTGAGCAAAACCAGGTACTAGCCGCTTACTACAGAGTAGCAAATGTGAAGCTTTAAATTGAGGTATTTCTGCCTAAAAACTGTGATTTTTTTTAGAAGAACACCCAGCGTGCACTCATATTTTAGATATTTATTTATTTACGTTGCCACCAATATAATGTATATACATGGAATGCATTTCCGAAACACATCTTAGACTAGTGCCAGGCAGGTCAAGCAGTAATTTGTGTGCTCTCGGACAGATAGCAGCATCGCTCACTGAAGTGCGCCCTTCCCTACTATTTACAGCAGCACCAGTTAAGCTTTTGAAAATCGCACAGCAGCAGAGTGCAGCAGGTGCAGCAGTGCAACAGTGCAACAGTGCAACAGTGCAACAGTGCAACAGTGCAACAGTGCAGCAGTGCACACAGCGAATCCGGACGCCGAGCTGAGCGAATGCACAGCAGAGCCACGAGCAAGGACGAACGACGCAAAGCCGAACGGACACATAAATAAAAGCTATTTTCACAGCTATCGAAATCGCTGATAGCCGTTTTCGCGGCTAAAAGCGATTAAAATGGCTGACAACTATGTCGATCAACTCGCCCAGGCAAAGCCTGGGTCCACCGCCGAGCGCCTCCCGCTGGATTATGCCGCAGACTACCACTCCGAGCTACAGAAAACCTCAACGCTGATGACACACGACAACAAACTCTCACTTCACGACATCGAACTACAGTCCGAGATCCGGAAGAAGAACATGGAGATCGAAGATTGTAAACGCCACCTCGCCGCGGCTTCCTAGCCCAAGACGACCAAATCTAAGGTCACACCTGCCGACGATACCGTGCCAAATGCCTCCCGCGCGATTACACCGCAGAAGAACATGGACATCGAAGATCTTAAACGTCGCCTCGCCGCGGCTTCCAACCCCAAGACGACCAAATCCAAGGTCAAACCTGCCGACGATACCGTGCCAGTGGCACACACTGTGCCTACGGAAAACAGGTTTGCGTGTCTCCCAATGGTCATCGACGAGGACCAGGCCTCCACCTCGAAGCAGACGGCCAAAAAGAGGGTCGCGTCATCTATAGTGACCCAAAATAATTCCAAAAAGACGGCTACAGGACCTGTCAAGGCAGCGCTCCCACCTATTCCCAAGATCCCCACCAAACCTTCTCCGACGACCCCCCGGCAGTGACCTCCAATGCAGCCAATACTCCCGCCGATACCGCGACAAACATGCAGGTTCCTCTCCCTGCGATGTGCCATAAGAAACCACCTCCAGTTGTTCTTCCTTCAGACGTTAACTGAAATACTATCAGGAATCTGATGGAACGACATTCCATCAGATTTGGATACGCCAAATACGCAGCCAAAGGGCTGCGTATCTACCTAGAGATGCCCCAGGACTGCCGCAACCTCACGAGAATTCTGGATCAAGAAGCTGTCCCGTACCACACGTTCCAGCTACAAGAGGAAAAGACTGTTAAGGCGGTGATCCGCAACATGGCCCCGCAGATCACAGAGGACCAGATCGCCGTGGATCTGGCAGCCCAGAAGCTCCCCACGACAACCGTGAAGAGGATGTCGCGACGCGACCCCGTGACTGGCGAGACTCATCCCCTCTGGATGGTCTACGTCCAGCTTGAGGCCACCGAAGATGCACGCCGCATCTTTAACGTCAAACAGGGACCTGTTTGACGGGTCTCTCCGCCAAGGTGAAGGCCAAACGGCACGATGACAGCAAGCAGCAATTCTTCCGCTGCCAGAAGTTCGGACAAGTGCAGAGCCGCTATGCGTAAAGTGTGCAGCGGCACACCTGTCGCACCAATGCGAGCGGCCACGGGAAGAGCCGGCGACGTTCTAAACTGCGCAGAGGCTCACCCGGCGAGCTACAGAGGATGCAGCAGGTACGCCCTACAGGCGAAGAGTGCCCCTCCACCGCCGAAGACCCAAACGAGAAGCTACGCCGCTGCCGGGGGCTTCCACGACCCAAAAGATCACGCCACCGAAAGCCACCCACCAGGGGCCAGACTTCGAGAAGGTCGTCGCCGAGCTGCTCCAGGCCTTCAGCGCAGCAAAAGGCACATTGGATCACGCTACCATCGAAGCAGGAGTAATTCCCAAGATCGTCCTGGCGGTCTTGGAAAAATAACTGTTTGGCAAAAGTAATTTCTATTTTTGTTTCTGGACCAGTGCGAACCTCAAGCACAACAATGAATTATGTGGCAATTCTGCCGCCATCGTCTCCATCCGTCAAACAGAAATACATCTAAGTCAGCAGATGAAACGACCACGGGTACGATAATGTCTCCAACAGCGCGAAAACGAGGAGAGTTTTAGCTGGTACGACCTTCTGGCGAATCCAGCACTACCCCGCTGCGGGGGCGTCTATAAAAGATTTCTCCTCACATAAAAAAAAAACAACTTTTGAAAATCATATGCTGCAGCTAAACGGTTAGTTCAATCAATTCAATTAATTCAATCTTTTCAACATCAACAAAATTACAATTCTTTCTTTTTTAGTAAACCCCACTATGAATAATAATTTACGTTCTGAGGATCACAATAATGAAAATTAATTAAATCGTTTTAGGTTTCACATCTGGCGTTATTTGTCAGTCACATGTTACTTTTTACATAAAAATCATTCCTCAATGGAGTCAGCGTTGCGTATAAGTTAATGAAATATAAGACGTACGCCAATAGACTACAACTATCAGTTCTGTTATAATAATCGCATACGCGAAATAAAGTAAGAGAATTTAAATATAAAGCACCTTTTACCAAGAAAAAACATTTTATCCTTAATCCAACAATAAGGAAATCAGATACCGTTACTTGTTAGAATAACATATAGTCATATTGTATTCCTTATTCCCCGCCCTGTATACATAGACTGTATTTATACAGGGTGTATTTGAAATAACGAAGAGGCATTTAAGGGCACATACACAAAATATTTGTGAACCCATTTCCGTCAAAATTTATTCGAAAAAAAATTTTTGAATATTCCTAATTTTTAGAGGTTTTTTAAACATTTTGAGAACCGATGCTTTTCTCATTTAATTAGGTCTGCATGGAATGTGTGTTTGTTTATTTAAAACGCGAGATACGATTTCTTGCCTCCGAAATTTGAAGTGTTATCGCAACTTTTTTTTGTTGTAAAAGATAAACAGTCCTCAAGTTCATTGATGCTTAAAGAGCACTCAGATATTTCCTACGCGCTTGTTGTAATTCGATATCTAAAGCCGATGCCGTTTAAAAATTAGGTCACATTACCTACCACTGCCCCCAAACATGTTGCGTATTTTCACTCATTAACTTTAATAATTAATTGCGGGCTTTGTGTTACAGTTATAAACAAAATAATTGCGAGTATTGTTTAAAAATAATATAATCTCTTTGTGGTTACGAGCCTGTTCGTTATTTCAAATACACCCTGTATGTTGTATTCCTCGCCGTGTACAAATAGACTGTTTTTATATGTTGTATTCCTCGCCCTGTACAAGTAGACTGTATTTATATGTTGTATTCGTTTCCCTCGCCATGTACAATGCGATTTTATTTATATGATAAAAATATAATTAAAAAAGAAACAAGAAATATATTTCTTCTTGTACATTTATAGCTAGCTATCAAATTGAGGTCTTTCAGCCGCGAGTTATAGGGCTCGTTAGTGTAGCCAGTTGTTCCCCATTGATGGTGATGAGATCATTCTTTTTTATCTGGAATCCTTGATTAAAAACTGTAAAGGAAAGTGCTCAACACAAGATTTACTGGCAGTGTTTTCGGCTCTTCTTCTTTTTCTGGTCTAATTAGCACATCACTTTCATCTAACTCGTTATATACCGTGTGTTTCAAAATGAAATTAATCGCAGTCGCCTTTGAATTGAAATGCGCATTTTTCGCTGAATGGTCAAAAATTCTGACATTAACTCTCTGAACGACAACCTCGGATGTTTAATCAGAAACATGCGCATTTCAATCATAGGAGACTCCGATTAATTTCTTAATTAATAATCTAACAGCATTATTACATTATTGTGAAATTCTGATTACTTTCAACCAGTGGCGGCTCGTGGAACATGTTAATGGTAGAGCCACTTTTACAATTTATTGAATGAAAGATGGAAATGACAAATTATGCAAATTAAATACCGGTCAAAAAGTCAAAAATTTGCACATAAAAATCAATCACCTTAACAATCTAAAGTATAGACCAATAAAAAATACGCTCTTAATTAAAGTAATAACCTAAAATATAAGCACGAAGAAACGAATATTTAGACAAATATCGAAAATTCGCGGTTAAAAAAAATGCAGACCAAAAATTCGAAAATTTCACCAAAAAAAAAAAAAGTTTAACCAAAACAAAAAAATATTTAGGGCAAAAAACTCTAAAATTTGGAAAGAAGAAATGAAAAATACAGGTCAAAGATCTAAAATATAGGCAAAAACAAAAACAAAAATGCAGGTCCAAAAATAAAAAATGCAAACCAACAAATTTAAAAATCAAGGAAAACAAAAACAATTTGCCATTTTCAGCCCCCAAAATTACTCATTAGCTCAAAATATGTTGCCGACCAGAAACTCGAAAACGGCAGTCAAAAAGTAACCAAAAAGTAAAAAAAATCGCTCATAAAAAATAATAATTCAAGTTAAAAAATCTAAAATGAAGGGGAAGAAATCAAAAACGGTTCTTCAAAATATCGACAAAATTTTTTTTTAAAGTCGCGTATAAAAATCAATCGTTTAGTTTAAAAAATCTTAAAATCGACCAAAAATTCGATCCTAAAAGTCAAAATTGCGGACCAAAACAATCGAAGATTTTAACAAACAAATCAAAAATGTAGAAGAAAATTTAGGCGAAAAGATAAAAAATTTAGACCAAAATATCAAAATCCCGCTCTAACAAAAAAAAAATGAAAACAAAAAGATTGAAAATTCAAATACCAAAATTGCCATTTACAGCACTCGGGGTGATTAGCCCCAGAAAACAAATGAAAAAACTCAAAATTTGCTTTGTGGCGAAGGAAATTTGCACTCGACAATTTGAAAAATTGTAAAAAATGTATTACCCCAAGGATTCGCTTCAAATAAACTTCAATTATTCAAAAATAGTGTACTTTTGATTTCCCGCGAAAATAACGACATGCTCCTGCAGAAAACAAAGGAATAAAGTCAAAATTTGCTCTGTGGTGGAGGAAATTTGAACTCAATGTTTTGAAAAATTGTAAAAAATTAATCACTTGTAGAATTAGCTCCAAAATTACTAAAACTACCCAGAAAAGAGTGCATTTTTTATTACTTGTAAAAATAATTGCAATATTGCTACTGAAAACAACATGAATTGACTCAAAACTGCACTGGAGGGAACGAAAATTACACTCAATATTTTAAACAATTGTAAAAAATTAATCACTTGCAGAATTAGCTCTTAATTAAGGTAAAAAACTAAAATATAAGCACAAAAAATCGAAACTTTACACAATTATCGAAAATTTGCGGTTAAAAAAATGCAGACCAAAAATCCGAAAATTTCAATAAAAAAAAATCAAAAAGTTTAACCAAAATAAAGAATAAAATACAGGTCAAAGATTTAAAATATAGGCCAAAAAATAAAAAATGCTGGTCTAAAAATAAGAAATTCAAACCAAAACATTGAAAAATCAAGGAAAACAAAAATAATTTCCCATTTTCAGCCCCCAAAATAACTCTTTGGCTCAAAATAAGTTGACTGGAAACTCAAAAACCTCGGTCCCTGGAAATCAGACATTTTTTTTTATTGACAAATAGTGTTCAGAATGGTCTCGGACTTCAAAAAAAAAACAAAAAAATGTTTGAAGAAAAATTAAATTTAATCGATTTTAGTCAAAAACTAAAAAAATCGCCCATAAAAAATAATTATTCAAGTTAAAAATCTAAAATGAAGGGCAAGAAATCAAAAACAGCAAAAAAACTTGAAAATATCGGCAAAAAATAAAAAAGTTGCGCATAAAAATCAATCATTTAAAGTCTGTTGGTTATATACAGAGAGCAATGGAATTTAAAGAATGTAAATAGTATGCGAGTTTAAAATGGTGAGCGCAGCGATGAAATAGAAAATAATTTTTTTTTGGCATGTTATTTTCAATGGGCCGCTCTGTTTACCGTGTGTTCGAGGGTATAAGCTGTGGACCAATATATTTTTTGTGATAGTTCGTTCATATCTCGCTGAACACATGGTCCGACCGCTGTACCACTCAACCAAAAGTTATCGCTCCGCTTTTCCATGAACGTAGACGTCTTTCGAAACGGGAATTATAAAGTTTGTCGTTTATGCCCATTATTTACAAATAATTTAAACCATAAACATATTTAAATATGTTTTAAGTTTAATTATATATTGTGATATTCAAAAAAATACTTAAAGAGATTTTATTAATAATTAAAACGATAATATTACTGAATTTATGCTGCGCCACTGGTAACGACCATCGGCACATTCCACGCGCATTCCATAGCTCTTCCTATATCTCGCACAGGGTATAGGTTTAAAAAAATCTAAAATATAGGATAAAAATTAAAAATTTCGACGAAAAATTCGATCCTAAAAATCAAAATTGCGGACCAAAAAATCGAAAATTTTAACAAAAAAATCGAAAATTTAGAAAAAACTATTTTCTTTGGAAATTTGTAAGGACGCATTATTCAAAATTAGTCTGTCAAAATTTCAACGATCTGTTGCAATAAATGTGGAATTTCCATGTGAATTTCTAAAAAAATGCGCTTTTTTGGTCATCAAAATTTGCTTTGTAGTGCAACCATTTTTATTGGGGTAAACTTGCATTTTTTTTTAATTCGTAAAGACACATTATTCAAAATTAGTCTGTTAAAATTTCAACCATCTGGTGCAATAAATGTAGAATTTGCATGTAAATTTCTGAAAAATGCGTTTTTTTGGTCATCAAAATTTGCCAAACCATTGTTGTTGTGGTGAACTTGCGATTGCTTTGTAAAATTTGAAATGTTTAAAAACATATTATTCAGAAATAGTCTGTCAAAATTTTAACCATCTGTTGAAACTAATGTGTAATTTCCATGCGGTGTTACAGGTGTTGTTTAACATCTAAAAAGTTTTTTTTAGGAATCAGTTAAAAATTCTCGCTAAGCGTAAGTCTACAGGTAGTGCCATGTCTCCGTGGCTCTATATAACGAGCCGCCCCTGCTTTCAACTAACTAGTTATATACCGTGTGTTAATCGCAGTCGCCTTTGAATTTTTTGCACAATGGTCAACATTTCTGACATTAACTCTCTGAACGACAACCTCGAATCAGAATCCTGCGCATTTCAATTCATAGGAGACTCCGGTAATTTCTTAATTCTGTGGCCGTTTGCCAAAAACAGATATGTCCATTTTTGCTACTTTTCCGTAGAGCAAAAACAAATTTCTATTTAACCAGAAAATCATAATTTAATAAATTTCAGGCTTGACTTTGAAATTAAAATTTGTATAATTGTGTACTTTCATTTACATATAGTGTGTATCAGCCAAATGGAATAAATTCAATAATAAATAAATGGGGGCGTGTTTGAAAAAACGCTATAGGTCGATCGGTATTTTTAGTTGAGCATTTTATTCAATAAAAACGTTTTACACAGGGTGTGTTATGTAACCAACTTTTTATTTTAAATGCAACATCCTGTATATTATTCAATTTTTGGATTCTACCGAAAATTCTAGACATATGTCATCCTATACCTATCTTCAATTGTTTAGGAAACAAACACACACACAGACACATTTTTTTCCAGAAATTGTTGAAATGGCATTTAGACCCCAAAACGGATATTTTCGTAAAAAAAAATTGAAAAAATTTTCACGATCACAATAGTTTCTCGTACTTCGTAACGGAGAAAGTAAAAAAGAATATTATCTATTTGATTACAGAAATTCGGTACAATACACTCAAAAACTAATAAGTAAAAAAATATTATAAAACTTGCATTTAAAAAATATATTATAGTTTTTTTCATTCTTTTGTTAAGATAATTATTTAAAATTGAAATAATTTAGGTCCAAATTTATTATTACCAAATATTATTGTTCAGTGAATTTTGTTATATTTTTTTATAAAAAATTTTTATGATTTATATATTATATTTTTTATTAGATTTTTGTTCCTGTTTTTTATAACATATATATTTTTTTATGTTTTAAAGACAATATAATAACCCAATAAGTTATTAAAACATAAAATTATTCTTTTTGGTCACATGCCTAATTTTATTATAAATTACATATTAGTCATCATTCTTCTTCTTAACAGAATTTTTTTTTTATTTAGGAATGAAATATAATGAAATCATTAATTTATTTTATTGTTAAGGGGCCTCAAATATTATTGCGCCTAGTGCCTCCAAATAGGTAACTAATACGGCACTAATTATTACTCTCACTGGATTGGCAGCACTGCCCCGGCCAGAAAAGTGACAGAATTCATCAAACAAAGGACTAATTTAAAAAAAAACATTTTTCCTACAAAAATATTCCATTTATACCCTTTTGTGAATACAGAAAAGCTTCAGTACCATAGCTCGTTTTACTCGTAGATGCACTGCAATATTCTTTTTTCAACATTTTTCATCATAGATAATCTGGTGTATTTGTTTGGTTTTTTGCGCCGTATAGCATCACAATGCATTCCAGCAGTAACAAGGCAATAAAATTGTCAATCAATAAATCACATCAATCATCCTACGATAAAATTCGCTTTGCGCTCGCCGCCGGTAATAATGATGTCAATCAGCTTTACAGTTTGCTGGCGGATCAGTTTTTTTTTGTCTTCGGGACGCAAAGATAACCATCGAGGAAGCAAGTGTCTTCGCGCGATCAATTATATAAGGACACGATTGCGTGCACCAAATCTGACAGATCGGTAATAATTTACAATTATAACTGCTTCGTTGCGCAGGGTGTAATATCTTGAGGAATTATGAATTCGTAAGTGTTAATATTAATAACACACTCGTCACCAATGTAATTGATGATTATTGCAATTTGGGTTTAAGGTAGGGTGGCCAGCAGCGGCGGCTCGTAGATTTCCGTAGTTGAGGCAAAGACAAAGATGCCGCTCGTGCGCACTACTTACGAAGTACATATTCCGTTACTTTTTGCGGTCAAATTTTCTTCCGTTACCTCACCGACGAACATCCACGAGCCGCCTCTGGTGACCAGATTTTAGCACTGGTAAATCGGGACAAATTTACGGAAAAAAAGTCTTCGCTTTTTAGAATGCATTACTTAGAAAATTAAAGCGAAGAGCAAAAAATAAGGTCCTTGCTTTCCAAATTCAATACTTCGAAAATGTCTCGAAAATCTTCGGTTTCTAATTTTACCATTATAAATCTTTAAAAACAAAAGTCCTGACAAATTGTTAAAAAGTGGGATTATTAATATTATGAAAATGTTAGAAAATGAATTAGGTATCAAATATGCATTAGTTTTAAACGTTGGAGTCGCTGCTGCAAGTGTTCTTCGAGTCAAACCGTTTACCTGTCCAGGAAACAGTTTCCGTTCTATTTATATTATAGTCTTGAATTGTGGTGAAGCAATTGTTTTTCGAAGTACACAATAAATATTTGGAAGTATTGCCGACTTTTATTTTTTACTTTAGAAAGTATAAAAATCTATTAATTTAATTAATATGAAGTTTTCGGCCGATACCGACATGTACTTACCGATATGTGTCGGCTAAACGGCAGACCATCGTGTACAGGGTTGGGATAAAGTATGAAACCAAGTAAATATCTTTAAAACAAAAAGGGCTAAATTTATGAAATTTTGCAGGCAAGTATAATGACACATAACGCATCTGATGCCATATTTTTTGTTACTACTGTACTTCCTGTTTCACCGGAAATACCGTGAACTTTTTTCATTTAAATAGGACACCCTGTATATTTGTACATTTTCGAATAGATACTTTTCCAACAATTGCAATGATGTATGGTTCGTTGGGTGTGTGACTTGTAGTTTTTTAAATATTAAATAAAATAATTCTACATCGAGTTAGCTTTTTACATCTTTTTACACTGTTTTCTGATACAACAAATTCGTGTTTTTTACGTTTTCTGTAATTGACAGATAGTATTGAAATATTAACATTGCTCTTCAATTTTGGGTGAACTAACTGAACGTGAAAAATGTACCTTGTTAATGATGGTTAGTTTTGGAGATTGATAGAGATCTCCACAAGATGCATGCAATATTTTTAATATAACATTCCCTGAGAGCAATTCTAATATTTATAAATCAAAATTTTTTTCACAAATTTCATTTTTTTATTATTTTATTTATTATTTAAAAAACACAAGTCCAAACCCTGTATCATTGTAAAAATAATAATTGTTAAAAAGGTGTCTATTAGAAAATGTAAAAATATACAGGGTGTCCCATTTAAAATAAAAAAGTTGAGGGTATTTCCGGTGAAACCGGAAGTACAGTAGTAACAAAAAATATGGCATCAGATGCGTTATGTGTCATTATACTTGCCTGCAAAGTTTCATATATGTAGCCCTTTTTGTTTTAAAGATATTTACTTGGTTCCATACATTATCCCAACCCTGTATAGTAATAAACATTGGTCGGAAAATATGTCAGGTAACACATTGAATGTCACAGTCACGAAACACCTTAATGGGAAAAATTTCAATGCTTTTATAATTATCATTACTATCATCGCTACTAAAATGGTGTGAAAAAATTTATATAATATAGAATATATAAAATAGCTATTTTTATATACAGCGTGTATCACTAAAAAGGCTAACCTCTACGGTTTTTTATTATATCAATTTGAAATTTAGTAAAACCAAATTGGAGTTTACTGGTCATCCAAAAACTTTAGTTGCACTTTTCTGTTTCTCCGGAAATATGCATTATTTTGGAAATTAAGATGCCAATTCCACATGTGATAATGTTTTCAGAATTTTTCTAATCCTTAGATGCAAATTTCGCTTCCCGGAATTTAAGTTCGAATATCGCCATTTTGTTTGTCACTTAAGAATATCAGTTGTTTCCTAGTATATCAAAAACGCATTATTTCTTTAAAAACTTTGAATACAACTCCATGAGTAATTTCTTTCGCTTACTCGAACTCAAGTTTTGATTACATTATTTTTGAGCAGTTTTAAAAATTTTGAAGACAATTCCACGAGTAATAAAGCTTTTAGAATTTTTCTAATCCCAAAACGTAAATTTTGCTTACTCGAATTCAAGTTAAGAATATCGTTATTTTGTTTCTACCTCAATTGTTTTCTAGTATGTCAAAAATGCAATATTTCTAAGTAGTTTTAAAAATTCGACGAGTGATAATTTATATTTAAGTATAGCTAATCTCCAAATGCAAATTTCAAATTGTTGATTCTAATGTTCGGATTTATAAATGTCAATTGTTTTATTAACATACTAGTTCAAATGCATTGTCGTTTTAAAAATTTGGAAGACAATTCCACGAGTGAAAACAGTTTTATTTTTTAGTAATATGATATTTACCATTATCGCCAGGGATACAAGGCATGAAAACGTACTCATAAATCACTTGGGAATTATACAGTATGTTCATTAAAAAAACCTCAAGTGTGCCATGATTTTTTATTTAAAAAAATTAAAGTAGTAAGTAAGTAAATTTAATTTTGAAGACAATTCCCCGAGTGATTTTTTCTTTTAGAATATTTATAATTCCAAAATTAAAATTTTACTTACTCGAATTTAAGTTTAGAGTGTCGCCATTTTATTTCCGGCTAAGGAATGCCAATTATTTTTTATTATATCAAAAATGCATTATTTGCAAGTAGATTTAGAAATGTTGAAGACAATAGATGTCAAAAATCACCTGCTGCTCGTAATAGTTTCAACTTTTGTATATTGCAATACAATACATACATTTATATTAAAATTGAAATAATATTGTACTCAATTCGGAAAATATGAATAAAATACAGTTATTCGAAACCTCCCTACGAATTTTGGAAATATTTTTATTGGAGGTAAAAATCGATAAAAACACCGACAAAAGCATAAAATGCTAAGATAAAATTCTACAAAAATTAGATTAGTATAATTTGCCGTTCTTTTAAAACGGTTAGGTAGTTTTAAGCGAGTTCAATTTTGGTAAAACAAAAGTAATAGTTTCCCAATAGATAAAATTAGCAAAGTGTTTGGATAGTCTTAGCAAACCTCAAAAATAGTATATTCTTTTAGGAAAATATAATATTAATACATACAATACAATTTGATAAGTCTATGTTCTAAACCTGTTGCCGGATTTAAACTGATCACCCGGTATGGTATGAAGAATTGCTAACAATATTAAGTATTTAATTAGCGATGTTTTCAGAAATGATTTCGGATAAAACCGCTTTGTTAACAAATTAATTGCTTGAAATTAAATAATAATTTTGAGGATACGACAGCACGATTATTTTTTTTAGTTTTTAAATGGTTCTTACTTACACATTATAAAATTACGAAAACCTACATTTGTTTTCCAATTGAATTCTTCCCGTGTTCAATCGCACCGGTGCGCGGTGTTTTGAAACTGCGCGAGATTCGTGATTCGGCCAAGGTAAATTTTTTTGAGCGGATTTCGAAATCGGATCAGCGCGTCTTCTCTAATCAGAACTTTGCCGGACAGTCTCTGCAGGTCGCTGTTGCGAGAACGTGCCGATCGCCATAAATTATTTTTTTCGAAGACCGTTTGTTGAACATTTTCACCGCTGAAAAATCGGTAGTTCGCGTTGATTTTCTCGAACTAAGTGAGTGTGTGAACTGTGTAAAGTGTAGTGATGGATTTACAGGATTTAATATCGAAAGCGTTAATTCACAACTGCTGCAATTTCAATTCTTTTTCATTTTCAAAAAAGGTAAACCGTGTAAAATTCACCTGGGTGAATTGCACTTTACGGTCAAAACTCAAAAATACGTTTGAAACAGTTTTTTTGATAGGCTAAGTGTTGTAGAAGCTAAAATTTGAAAAAAATTCCGCGGAAAAGTGCTTTGAGCTGAAAAATCCAATTATACTTCTAAAATTCTAAAAACCTTTATTGTCATTTTACTCAAAAACTAATGACATTTCTTAAAAAATCTATGCTCTATAAATCGTTTATTTCGGTATTATCTATAACTGTTATTCATATAAATTTGATGTAACTATTATCATTTCGTAATTAGAGACCAAAAATTACAAAATGAATTAATTTTGATTTTCGAAAACTTTTTTTTTATGAAAAATGTTTTCAAACAAAAGTTGTTCATTTGATTGTTATCTTCAATATTTGTGTTGAACTTTTTGTAATATTTTTTATATTTAAAAAAATATTTAAAAAAACAAAAAACGGTTAAGGTAAAGAACCACTTTCGATGTACAAAATTTTACTGAAAGCTTCTCAGTTCCTCAAATCATCAAATAAGATTTATGTTCAAAGTTTTATGTAAATTCCTTTATTAGTTTTTGAGGTTTAATGCGTACAAACAGAAAGATAGGAGGCACACACTCATCAGATTGACAATTTCGACTGTTTTTCTGTGTTTTTTTTTTGTAAATTAATAACTATTATCGACTTATAATGATTTAAACTTACTATTTGAGTGGTGAGAAGCTTAATTAACTGAATCACCTATTTTGTGGGCTCATTATTGGTTAGCATCTCGGATAACCCGCCATTTTTTAAATATCGACGGCGGAGTGAAGGTAGTAGTTTTATCCGAAGTAGCCGACGTGACGTGAAGCTTAGGTTAGGGTAAGGTTAAGGTTCCCCCCATCTTTGGACCGGTTAGTAGTTTTAGCTGAAGTGACTGCTTCGTTTTTTTTAATTGAATTTAAAAATATAATGTTAAAGAATAATATAGAATAATACCTACATGAACTCTAACAACTCGTGCACATAAACTACTCATCGTAAATTTACATCGTCATAAGATGAAATGAAACGTATCTATTTAAAGAAAAGAAAGTTCTAAAAACGAAAGCTCATGAAAACAGAATACTTTTATCCCGGCAAGGAAACCAGCTTTCAGACTGTTGGCACCAGAGGGTGCATTGGTAGTCGCGGACTCGCGGCTGTCAACTTTTCAATTATTACGCGATGAAAAAATGTTGTTCGAGAACTTGCACCTTGTGTACACTTTTCACAGCTTTCATAGTATGTGTTTCGCGTTTCATTCTATAATATGAAATACTTTCGTAGTGCAACATGAGTGCTCCCGTGCCGGGTGCAAAATTAAATTCATGGTGGACATTGAAGTGGAAGTTTATGGGCTACGGAAGAAATTAAAATTGGATTTCTTTTTAATAGGGCATTTTCAAAAGAATTTTAAACTAAATTTAATTAAGGGCATTTTGATTACTTTCAAATTGACTTAAAATACGCAGATTTATAACCCTTCTCCTTGAGCGCAAGTGATCCGCCGGATGCGCCTCCGCCTTCTGGGCGAAGTGACCCGATTTTTGCCACCAAACCGTCGGAGGCAATGGGTTGGTTTGTTTACATTCCGATTTGACAGCTGATCCCCAGCGCCTTTTACACATCCATTTTACTTTGTCATTAATTTTCAATCTCACCCGACAAATTTCGTCGCAAGTCCTATAAAACTAGATTTAGTGTGGTTTAATTAAAGACAACAAACTATTTTTTGAGCAGTAAAAACAAATAGACGTTATGCGCGACTTAACGACCGTTCTTTACGAGCCATTATGCAAGAACCGTAAATCTCAGGGATTAAGCTCCCGAATTCTCATCTTCTTCGGAATTTACTGCCATAATACACGTTTGTTTAATCTTATCACCGATTTTCATCTCACTGTGCGGGCACAGGAAGTACAGACCTTGAGGAATTTGGTTTATGGTTTCCAGATAATTTTCCTTTTACGTCGAACGCATGGAAATATATGGAAATATGTGTTTTTGTTTATAATGCCAATGACCCATCGTTATAACGTTGACTAATGAAAGAATGATTGTGAGAATTATTCCGGTGGAAAACGTGAGGGTAATTGAATGTAACATGCCCATATTCATGGTTAATCAATTCAATGATAATTCATTGTACCGTACTAGATATTCAATGCATAATAACAATATTTATTTACGCTAAAGGAAACAAGATAATATTATATAAGCAATGTTACAAAGAAATCTCACAATTTAGTTAAGTTTGCGCTCAATTATATTTTCTTTATTTATTCACTATTAGTTTATTTATTTATTTATATTATATTTATAACGTTGTAATAGAAATTTCATTATTAAACACAAATAACACGATGATCAGTTTGTTGAATGTTATTACTAAATAAAAATTTAAAAATACATGTTTTTCAACAGAGCGGTGAATTTGCCTTCCCATGTTTTTCTATTCATTTGTTAATTTTAGACATTGATCGTCAATTTAGCTTGATATAATGATTGAAATAGTGATAGCCAATTATCATTATATTTCTTTGGGAAATGGCATATACAGTACGCGCCTAAAGTATAGAATAAATTCAGCAAAACTGTAATAAAATATTTTGGGAAAAAATCCTCGAACACGTCGATTTTCTTTGATAAAAATACATATTTTTGCATGTATGTCGATTTTCAACCATCATTTGTTTTTGCGTATAGGCGTAATTCTTTTTTTTTAGTGCACCACCCTATTTTTGTTTTTGACTTTGAGAGATCTTTTCATAGTCGAACTGATAGCATGTTGCCATCTTACATAAGAAATTTTTTGAGTAAATGACAATTGAAAATGAGAAACCATAAATTTTATTGTCAACACAAAATAAACAAAAACTCCTTTGCCAAGCAAATGCAATTATTAAATTAAATGTTCGAACTGCCAACCGTAGACTTCTTGACAATATACCCGTGGAGAAATTCTTCTAAAACATATTGAATATTTTCTGGGCTAATTCTGCGCATTTCATTTCTTATGCATTGTTCTAGTTCAGCTAAATTTTGTGGGCTGTTGACGTACACCTTCGACTTCATTAAAAGTTATCAAGGATGTAAGATCTGGGGATCTCGCGGACCATTCTATAGGTTCTCGCCTCCTAATTCGTTAAGCAACTGTCTAAAAAACGTGCATAGTGGGCGGGGGCGCCGTCTTGCTAAAACCATATTGTATTATATGGAAGGTCAAGATCATTATTCTTTGTAAAAATTGCTGGAACAAGAAAATAGGTGCAAAAGTAAAAAAACGGATTCATTGTTTACATTTTTTTTTATCTTACATTTCAAACTTACTGCAGCAACAATTTTGAAAATTTATAACTTTTGTCGTATTTGCTTATAAAACTAAACTGTTTTAGTTATTAAATAGATGCAAAAATATTTGTAACCACTTGCAATAGCTTCATTGCAGGGACAATTTTAGAAATTCATAACTTTCGTCTTACAATTAGTAGTATTTTTTTTTAAGAAAGTAAACTGTTCTGGTTATTATACACAGTGTATTTGAAATAACGAACAGGCTCGCAACCACAAAGAGATTATATTTTTTTTAAACAATATTCGCAATTATTTTGTTTATAGTTGTTAACAAAAAGCCCGCAATTAATTATTAAAGTTAATGAGTGAAAATACGCAACATGTTTGGGGGCAGTGGTAATGTGACCTAATTTTTAAACGGTATCGGCTTTAGATATCGAATTACAACAAGCGCATAGGAAATATCTAAGTGCTCTTTAAGCATCAATGAACTTAAGGACTGTTTATCTTTTACAAAAAAAAAACGTGTCGATAACTTCAAATTTCGGAGGCAAGAAATCGGATCTCGCGTTTTAAATAAACAAACACACATTCCATGCAGACCTAATTAAATGAGAAAAGCACCGGTTCTCAAAATGTTTAAAAAACCTCGAAAAATTAGGAAAATTAAAAAAAAAATTCGAATAAATTTTGACGGAAATGGTTTCACAAATATTTTGTGTATGTGCCCTTAAATGCCTGTTCGTTATTTCAAATACACCCTGTATAGATGCAAATGTATGTGTTAGCATTTACAAAACAATGCATCAGCCGTTTCAATTTTTTTCAAATTTCTTAAATCTAGCTAGAATTTTCAACAATATAAAAAATTTATATTTTTAGTTTAGTTATATAGTTTTATCTTAGTTTAAATTTTTTGACTAACTTAACTGTTTGGTTTTTTAAATAGATGCAAAAGTTTCTGTTAGCATTTGTAAAGCAATAGCGCAATGGTTTATTTTTTTACAATTTCTTTATACTGGCTATTATATTAACCTTACCGCAAGGAGAAGTTTGAAAATTCAGAACTTTTACGGTGTTAATTTTTTTATTGGAAATCCAAACTATTTTAGTTAGAAAATAGATGCAAAAGCCTCTGTTAATATTTCTGAAAAAAATAAAGAAGTAGCGCAATAGATTTAACTTTTTTGCAATTTTTAAATTCTTGTTCAAATGTTAACCTTGCAGCAGGGACAACTTTGCAAAGGGTATAGCGGAATAAGACGTTCAAAAGTGCCCTCAAACGAAAGGAGCTAGGAGGTTAAAAATAATGTTTAGGATCATAATATAGTTAGATTCGACAAAAAATTAGCCCCCACCCCCTCTCATCCCTTGCTATAGTCAAAAACGTGTTTTTTTTTGGTTTTTAATTTTTCCTTAGCATCCAACTAACTTTTGACTTTCGGTAGGTACTAGTACCTTAAGATAACAATATTATCTAATGTATTTTTATAAAACGGGAATTTTTAGCGGGAAATTCGAATTATGACAATATAAAATAACACTAAATAGCGATTATTTCAGAGACGTTAAAAGGTGCACCCCTATATAAAATGTCTATTGTTTCTTAATGTATGATTTTTTCAGAATTTTCCGAGTGGTAGAACATGGTCAAAATAATTAAAAAACAGCATTTTTTACTTATTTTAACCTTATGGATCACTTTCATTTTGTGGTATGTATTTTCAGAAGTAGACTTATCTATTAGTATTATATTATTTTGCGTAAAAATTACTTACTAACATTTTATATTAATTCGGCATTAATTTCGATTTTAACGAAAAAAGTAATTTTGAATGAATTTTTTTAGTTTCAAGTATTGGAGTTTTTTCTAAATGAGCAAAACAAAATTGTGTAGCATACATCAATACAAAAAATGACCTAAAATATGCATTTCGTTTGGGGGCACTTTTGACTATCTTATTCCGCTACACACTTTATAACTTTTGTCGTATTAAAGTTTGAAAGTTAAACTGTTTTTGTTAGTAAATAGATGTAATAGTATCTATTATAATTTTTAGACAATAACTCTACATTTTAAATTTTTCGAAATATTTTAATTCTGCCTAAAATTTTAACAATACTGCTGGAATAATTTTAAAAAAATCCAACTTCAATTTTAGTCAAAACTTTACTGAAGCTGTGTTGGTTGGCCAATAGATGCAAACATATCTGTAATAATTTGTAGAAAAATAGCGCAATGAGTTAATTTTTTACATTTTTTAAATTTAGCTAGGGTTTTACACTTACTTCTGGGACAATTTTCAAAATTCATATTTATTATATTAGTAAACATTTTCTGGTTTGGTCAGTGAAAAGATGCAAAATATATCTGTTAACATAAGAAAACAAGAATATTATAATGTTTTAATTTGTTTGTATTCCCGCTAAAATTTTGATTTTTTTAAACTAACCCTGTGGTAAGTAAAGGTTAGTTTTAAAAATTCATAGCTTTAGTCGTAATTTTATGAGAAAAACAAGGTATAAATAATAAATACATTAAAGGTATTTGTGAGTACAATAAAGCAAATGTTCATTTTTTTATATTTTTTCATTCCTGTTAAAGTTTGAACCTTGTAAGTAATTGTAATTAACAATTTTGAAGTCATAACTTTTGTCTGAGTCAATACTTTTTAGAAAACAAAACTAGTAATAACTTGCAAATTTCTTTTGTATCATTCAATATCCGGCGTAGCACTAGCCAGGGAAGTAGTTGTTTCAATAAGTTATTTGTTTAATTACCTGATTCCCTCAAAGCATTGCCACATAAACAACTCCTAAAAGCACTAAAACATATTATATTAGCTCAGAGCTTCTACATAATAGACGAATATTCTAAATACTGCTGGGACAACAGCTAATACGGATACATCAAGATATCTGCACGCCAACTTACTTTTTATATTTATACTATTAGTAACGCAACAAACTACTAGATTTATTTCCCACTTTTTATATCCATATGGTCCCATATGCTTGTAATCTATTGCCTTGTCATAATTCCACTATTTCTTAAAACGTTACACTATTTTTAAAATGTATCTATATCTAGCTACTAAGTTATTTTACTTAAGAATTTTATATATTAGTAATACTTCACGGTCGCATAAACCAAATATTAACGTATATTTTTATTTTTCATGTTTACCATTATACATTTTACTAAATTAGATTTACACTTATATTACATCTTAACCTCAAAGATCTCAATATGTACAACTAGATTTAACTACTAACATTTGCGAAACGCGCTTATTGACTTGACTCACCCATGAATGTATGCCATTCTTTTTGGAATAAAAAATATCTTATCTTATCTTATCTTATAGTCTTAGTAAGACTTAATTTTGCTTGCAGAGTTACGAACAGATTGAATATTCATATATTCAGGCTATATTTCGTTTTATTGAATTTACAATACTATTTTGGTTAGTAAATATACTGAAGGCAAAAAAATGAAACACTTGAAATTCGTGAAATTTGGACCATTTTCAAACCGCCATAACTCGGCGTATTTTCAATCGATCTATACGGAGTTGGAAAAATTTTGTCGACTCGATCCACCATAAAGGCATTAAGATCTGATCAATTCCCTATACAAGACCATGCGCAGGCAATTGAACACATTTCAATGCCCTTTTGATGGATCGAGTCGACAATTTTTTTTCCAACTCGGTACACGTTGCCAAAGTTGGACATTTTTTCGCCCAAAACCATGTTTTTTGTTCGGGAGTTGAAGGGTTTGAAAAGGGATCCTTCCAATCTTAGTTTACCCCCTTAAAGTAGAGCTAAAATTGAATTTTTTCCCGAAAGAATCATCAAATTTGATTGAAAAGTCACTGAGTTATGTGCGAAAAATCTCAAAATGCCCATATTTTCAAATTTTAGAGGGCTAGGGCTAGGGCCCGGTTATACAATGTTCTATATGGCTCAAAATTTACGGGTATTGGTTTTGTATCTATACGAACAAGTTTCCGGGTTGTCCCCTTGATTTTTACATACTTCTAAACTCCACCATATATGCTAAAACCACTCTACTGTATATTGAAAATACATAATATAATAACAATATTAAAATTAGACTAAACTGTAATTTTAAAAGTATAACTTATTAAAAAAATAAATTAATTTAAATAGATAAAGCAAATAAACAGGTTTTTCGGATAATTCAAATTTGGGCCAAAAACCGGTTAACCAGTTTCCGTTTTAACCGGTTTCACAGCCTCAGTTATCACTTAAATACTTATTTTCGGTATAACTGTTAAAATAGTGGGATAGAGCCCGCCCACAGCCCTCCCTAACAATTTATCCACAACAGTAATACCCTGTTCATTGTAATTTACTACAATTCCTAATATTCATATTCATGAATAAAGAAACTTAATTTCAAACTTCGATTTTTACTTAAAGTATCATCGGAATTAAAGGGCGGTGTGTGGGACCCATTCTATAATCCCGGAAGTTTAACATTATTCAGGATATTTGCACATAAACTACACTGGTGGAAAAAAATGAAACTTGAAATTCGTGAAATTTCAACCATTTTCAATCCGCCATAACTCGGTGTATTTTCAATCGATTTTGATGAATCTTTGAGGGCGATAAACTTTGAAGTGTCTTCTTTAAAGTCATGCATGCGAACTTAAGCGTTACCCCTTCCGCCCCCCTCTAGAACCCCTATGAAAAAAAATGTTTTTCAGGAAACCATGTCCAACTTTGACGATGTCTACGGAGTTTTTTTCGCCTCAATCCACCATAAAGGCATTAAAATTTGATCAATTCCCTATGCAAGACTCAAAACCGAAGTTCCAACGGCGATTTGGCACAAAGTTATGGCTGTTTAAAAAAGTGCATTTTGTGGTATTATTATTTTTTTGTTTGGAGGAGCATAGAGCCCACTCTTTGAGTGGAGGATAAACCCCATAAACACATTTTGCTTTTGATTTCTCAAAAAACGTCGAAATGGGTTAGATAAAAGTCGAGTTATGTCCATTTGAAAATTACGTAAATTTTTACAAATCTCAAGTTTTTCATTTTTTCCGTCAGTGTAATTTGTTTGTTTTTATTAAACGAATGGAAAATAGACGAATGGTGGTGAGTTAGGCCCACATTTTTTTCGACCCTACAGAGATCGTTAAAGTGAGCCTTTTTTTGACCTAAAACAAAGTTTTTTGTTAATAGAGTTCTAAGGTACAAAATGCGATATTGATGATTTCGCGCAAACAATGAATTTTCGTGCATACCTCAAAGAATATGCAAAGAAAATTTCATTCGTGAAAATGAAATCTACAAAATTCGCTTTCTTTCAAACACTCATAACTTTGTGCCAAATCGTCGTAGGATCTTCGTTCTTTGAGTCCTGGGCAGGTAATTGAACACATTTTAATGCCCTTTTGGATCGAATCGACACATTCTTTCCAACTCGGTACACGTTGCCAAAATTGGACGTTTTTTTGCCCAAAAACGTGTTTTTTTTTGTTGGGTGTTGAAGGGTTCGAAAAGGGATCATTCCAATCTGTCTTTACCTCCTTAAAGTAGAGCCAACATGGGATTTTTTCCTGAAAGAATCATCAAATTTGGTTGAAAAGTCACTGAGTTGTGCGAAAAACCACAAAATGCACCTTTTTCAAACACCCATAACTTGGTGCCAAATCGTTGTAGGAACTTCGTTCTTTGAGTTCTTCATAGGGAATTGATCAAGTTTTAATGCCTTTATGGTGGATCGAGTTCGCATGCATGACTTTAAAGAAGACACTTCAAAGTTTTTCGCCCTTAAAGATTCATCAAAATCGATTAAAAATACGGCGAGTAATGGCAGTTTGAAAATGGTCAAAATTTCACGAATTTCAAGCGTTTCATTTTTTTTCCTTCAGTATACAATTTTTGTTAATGAGCGATTTGTAAAATTGTACACACTTTTGTGCTAAAAATCATGGTATTTATACATTTGGCCGTTATGGACCTATTTTATAAAAAAAAGGTAAAATTCCAATGCAAACGACAGCATTGAATTGTCTTGATGACAACTTCTGTATTAATAAACATCATAAATTTCCTGATGACAGAAATTATAATGAGGAATACTTTTTCGAAGGCGACCTTGATAACATTTTTTTTCGCGTCGACAAAATGTGAATTATTTTTCATAAATTTTCATCGTGTTTGCAGGAAATATCACAAACGCTATTGACGGATTTTAATTTTTCATCAAATATTTCTTGAATTAATTAGAAGATATTGGTCGCTAGGACTTATACCGAGAAGAAGATTTTATTATACTTAAAAATATAGTAGATGTATTAAAACATATTGAGCTTGCAGTTAACGAACTTAATACAGATAATGCAACGTTATTAACCACAGAAGGTGTATTTCAATTTTCCTTTGAAAAGTTGCAAAAATTAAATAGTAATTTAAGGCAACTGCTGTGGAGGCAACCTCACTTGTTTCAGAAGCATTAAATAAATTTAATAAAACGAAATATAGCATGAATCTGTGATGATTTAATCTGTTCCTAACTCTGCAAAAGTAATTTAAGTCCAAGTTTATGAGCGAAGAAGCAAATTATTAGTGTCTTTACATAAAAATTTACAATCTGGATACCTCCCTGTAAAATCAGACCAATATTATTAACAAGAGGCATTTTGTGGATTCTTGAGGATTAACTGAATTAGCTGAAAATTAGTAACGTAAATTGTGAAATGTAAAAATGTAAGAAAAGTAACGGGTGACCAATAACAGCTCCGCTACGCTGCGCCGTCATCCAGTTAGATTTAGAACATTCAGAACCATCGAAATCTATTGCAGAAATGCAAGAGATTATCTCAACAGTGAAAGATTGCTACAATGAAATAGATGTTGATTTTGATAAGGAATTAAAATTATTTGAATCAACGGGAACGCGAACAGAAAATCTCAAAAATCTGATCGACGCACTCAATTCTATTCAACCGTCATCTACAGCACGTGAAAGAATATTTCGGTGACCAATAACTTTGATTGATTGATTTTTGTTTAAATTTAATTTAAATTTGTTTTTTCGTGTAAATTTAATTTAAATTAAAAAAAAAAACTAACAACTAAAAGGTCACTTATAAAACATCTCTAAACTCAGAATTTGGAGACGAATTAAATTATGTAAAAATATACAGGGCGTTCTATTTGAAATAGAAGATTTAAGGTAATTTCCGATTAAACCGGAAATGGAGATTTTATTTCAAGTCCACATATTAACAGACTTTATTCCCTAAAAATACCATACTAAATTTTATAAAGATGAATATATGTAAAAACGGTGCTGTGGTCATTATGTTACCTTAGGAATATATTCAGTAAAACCGAAATAAAATATTTTTGGAAAAAATCCTCGAACACATCGATTTTCTTTTATAAAAATAGACATTTTTGCATGAAAGTCGATTTTCAGTCGTCATTTGTTTTTGAGTTATGACGTCATCCGGTATTTTTTTTAATGACAACCCCCACTTTTTTTCTCGATTTTGAAAGATCTTTTCATTGTCGAACTGACAGTATAAAAATGTTGCCAGCTTACATAAGAATTTTTTGATTAAATGAGCATTGAAAGTGAGAAACCGTAAATCAAGAAAAATTAAGCAAAAATGTCATCCGATTTAGTGTTTAGAACTATTTAAGTTGGCAACAACAACAAGATCCGCCCACCGCTTAACCGACAGCAAATAAGATTCATCCGCCGTTTCGGAAACATACATGTAACAATGGTTGCCGGTAGCAGTGCTTCGTAAACATGCAAATAACAATGAGTCATGTTCCCAAACGCCAACATTTTAGGCAACAAACAACAATCCCGCAATTATAAGCCAGGGGCAGTTAACACCAGCCCTTGTTGCAATTTAAGCATAATGGCACATTTAACTGTCACGCAAAAAATTCAAATTTGAATTCTCCTCGGATGCAAGGATCAGACTAGGACATAGCAAGAAGTATGCGATTTGTTTAATGCAAACTATCCAGATCGCACCATCAATCAATCGTAGGTAAGATTCAATCCAAATCTCGAGAAACTGGAGACGTTAAAGATATTCCAAAACCTGGACGTCCAAAAATTACTGAAGATCAGAAACTTAATATTTTGTTAAGTATGGAAGAGACTCCTCAGAATGCATCTTAGATTGGTTGCATTAGAAAAAAAAGTTAGCCAGACAACAGTCCTACGTACCATGAGAAAGGAAAAGTATCATCCCTACAAAATTCAACTCGCGCAGGAACTCAACGAAGACGACCCCGACCGGCGGCTACAGTTTTGTGAAACTATGATGGATTTGTACCAAGCAAATCGAAGTTTGCAGCGGCAAATACTTTTTCAGGTGAGGCCAGGTTTTGTCAGGTAAATCCTCACAGGAGGGTTGAGGCACATACTCAACACCCGCGGAAATTAAATATTTGGGCTGCGGTACTTAATAATAGAATAGTAGGGACTTTCTTCTTTGGAGGGAAGGAGAAAGATATTCAGAATTTTTGCAAAGTGACCTTGTTCCAGCGCTTGCAGCAAGTTTTCCGAACAATAATGATCCTGACCTTCCAGACAATATAATATGGTTTCAACAAGACGATGCACTCCCGCACTATGTGCACCCTGTTCGAGATTTTCTGGACAATTGCTGCTCGAATAAGTGGATTGGCAGGTGAGGACCCCTTGACTACTTTTTATGGGGTTATTTAAAGTCGAAGGTCTATGCCAACAGACCACAAAATTTAGTTGAACTAGAAGATCGCATAAAATATGAAATGCGCAGAATTAGCCCGGAAACGATTGAATATGTTCAAGAAGAAATTCTTCACAGGCTTGCGTATTGTTAGGAAGTCGATGGATGGCAGTTCGAGCACCTAATTTAATGTTTGTATTTGCTTAGCAAAGGAGTTTTAGTTTATTTTGCGTTAACAATAAATTTTACATTTTCTCACTTTCAATTGTCATTTACTCGAATAATTTCTTATGTAAGTTGGCAACATTTTATACTATCAGTTCGGTAATGAAAAGACCTCTCAAAATCAAGAAAGCAAATGGGGGTTGTCAATAAAAAAAAATGGATGACGTCATAACTCAAAAACAAATGACGACTGAAGATCGACTTTCATGCAAGAATGAGTATTTTTATAAAAGAAAATCGAAAATCGAGGATTTTTTTCCAAAAATATTTTATTTCATTTTCAATTTGCAAAAACTCTAAATATCAATTTTTCACCTTCAATTGTCATTTACTCGAAACATTTCTTATGTAAGATGGCAATATTTTTACACTGTCAGTTCGACAATGAAAAGATCTCTCAAAATCAAGAACAAAAATAGGGAATTGCCATTTAAAAACAAAATGGCGGACGTCATAACTCAAAAACAAATGACGACTGAAAATCGACTTTCATGCAAAAATGTGTATTTTTATAAAAGAAAATCGACTTGTTCGAGGATTTTTGCAGAAAATATTTTATTTCAGTTTTACTGAATATATTCCATACTTTAGGCGCGCTCTGTATATTTATGTTTATATTTACACTTTCATGGTTTATTTTCAATTTAAATCATATTTTTCTGCAGCCGTCCCGAAAATAAAACTTTCGGTATGATTTATTAAAACGAAAGTACCACTTTACACAAATCGTACCGAAAGTAGTTATTTTCGGGACGATTTTGTTTCACTTTCGTAACAATTTCTATACTTTCAGGACATGACTTACGAGACTCGCAGGATTCCAGGACTTGTCTACGGCTCGTCCTGGAAACTTCCTACTCATCCCGTAAAATATCACTTTTGGAACTTGTTACGTAAATTACTATTTAAATGTACATCAAGCGTTTTGCAGGATCGGATGAAACTGACGTTTAAAACGTCAAAATTTGAAAGATGACGAATTATACTTTAATAGTCAGTTTACTCAGAAACTAAACAGATTTCGAAAAAACTTATTTGTTATAAGTTGTTCATTTTGGCATTCTCTACAATTATTATTAATGTAAATTTGCTGTAGCTATTATCGTTTCATAATTATAAACCGAAAATGAAAAAAAAATGTTTGCTCGAATAACAATTATTAATTAAATAATAAACGGCACTTTACTCTTACAAAAAAAAAATACAGAGTTCAGATTCAGATAAGATACAGGTTGACATGGTCAGGGTATCTATTCCCTTGTATAGGCCAATTGTACACCTCAATTTAATGGGAGAGCCAGCCACCCTGCTCTTATTATATTTGTTTAGGATGTGGCTGGGGAACAGGCCTTAGGCCTTCCAGATCTGCCGGTCTTGGCCATGTTGTCCCCAGCAGGATTTTCCTAATAATAGCTAGAGCAGGACGGTGACACATAAATTATATTATTATTTTTTTTAATTAGACAGGGCCAATGCCAATACAGCTTTTAAATTAAATTATTTTCAAAAATTCTTTAGGAAGCAACAAAGTTGTTGGTTTTTCTATACAACACCTTTATTAAAGAACAATTTACAGAAGAGAATGATAGAATAGTGATAAACGCAGAAAAGATAATTTTATTTTCAAATAGCTATCGACTCGAGGTATATATATTTTTTATTTACGATCATTTACTCTAGTATTTGAAGTATTAACCCTTTGCACTCGTATGTCGACTTATTGTCGACACAATACGTGTTATCACTAATTAATACGAGTGCAAAGGGTTCAAGGTAACTCTTCACATATTCGTAATAAAGTTAGAATTTCCCTCAAGTTTCGTAAAAGTTGATCAGTGATATTGTTTTATTAAATTAATTTACGTCAACTTTTCAAAATTTCCCCAGTTTTATTTACAAAAAATCTGCAAACGCGTTTACTATCATTGCTGGAGAAGATGAGAGATGTTTGTTGATTTGCTATTTACCTGCAGTGACAATAACGAATCCGAATAAGAAGTGCACGAGTATAAAGCACACTACCGGTACCGACAGCCACCGCACACGAGGCATGTTGGCGGAGGTCCGCCGAAGAACTGAACCGTTCCAAAGGAGGTCCTCCACCATGAGCTACGTTCTGTTGTGTTGTTGTATGGGGCCCCATACGTGCACGCTCGCGACGGTATCTCGGAGATGTCCTCCACCGTCAATAGACACTGTCACCGTCACCGATTTTCCCCCACGGACGTCCGTCTCAGGTGAGTGTCCCGGTGGGATCAAAGACGCGCCGAAGAGATTGTGTAAACATTAGGGCTTTTGGCACCCGCAATGGACCACCGGTGTTGATTTTCTCCTAATGAAAATTGAAGGATGAAAGGTTGATAATTTTAAAACTGAAACATTTGCTCAACAGCGGAAGTAATTTATTTGATGTAAATTATAAGTTTAGAATGTGCTGGCAGTTATTGGTCTTATAATTATCTAATGGCAAATACTCGGTTAAAAATATAAGGAATCAAAATTTGATCAAGAGTTTTAGGAAGCACGAATTGCTGTGGAAAATCTTCAGGATTTGCAGGTACCGCATATTCAAAATTTAAACCAATATTTTTTTTTTATGTAGATAAACTGTATTATGACTTTACAACCATGAGCGGATTTAACGGCGGCGTGCGATTTAACTTCTGAAGAGGCCCCCCAAAACTTTACACTCGTCCAAACGCTAGCGATAGCTTCTCTCTTACGCCACACCTTTTTAACATATGTCTTTCTTTCTTAATCCACACAATCCACATTTAAATGGTTATAATCATATGAAGCTACTGGCATACTTATACACAGTGGGCAAAAAAACGGTACAAATTAGAAATATTAATATTTTGAATAATAATTAACGCATTAACTGTGTTATTCTGAACAACTATTATTATTAACATTGCAATGTTATGTGAAATCGTACAACGCTATTAAAAACTGTATTTTTAACAATCCGATGTATATAAATTGGCAACAGTGCAACGTCTACAGCGCGACCAACTTCATGTATATTATAATAGATGATTAACAATACGTTTTTGAGGATATGTTTCATAAAGCATGTATATGAATATTGGAATATTACTACCCATTTGAATTTTTTTGTTGACGATAAATACAAACCACCAAATAACCTCAAAATATGTATATCACCATTAACATCTCGTACCGTCGACCGTTTTGACAAGTGTTGTTTAACATCGAAAATGTTAATATACATCGATGTTAGTTGACAGACATTGTGTACAGAATCCTATATTCATCTGTCAATGTTAGCAAATAACATCGCTGTTAACGCTAACATTTTTGTTCAGAATAACACCACTAATATTGCTTTTGAAAACAAAATGTTTACACTTTGTAGTTTACAAAAATGATTAATTATTTTTTTATTGAGGATATTTCACAACAATGAAGGCTCTGCAAAGGCGGGAGTTTATAATGCATTGTCGCGTCGCATTTGTAGGTACTAAATGTAGTGGACTATGATTTCATTTCATTTTCTAATGAATCTCAGATATTATCCGTAACTTCTATCAATAATTTTAGTTTTTGGCACAAAAATGTCCTGAAAGGATTGAAGTTCATGTATTAATTTGTAGTCACAAGTTTAAGTACTATTTCTTTAAATCAAAAGTACTTCATCTTATCTGTAAAAATTGGGCTTTTCACTGTTATATTAATTATTTAAAATATTAATAACTCACGGAGATATGATAGAACAAAACTACTTGTACCGTTTTTTTTTGGCCCACTGTGTATATACAGTGCACGCATAAAGCATGGAATATATTCAGTGAAACTGAAATAAAATATTTTTGGAAAAAATCCTCGAACTGGTCGAATTTCTTTTGTAAAAATACACATTTTTGCATGAAAATCGATTTTCAGTCGTCATTTGCTTTTGTGTGTTGTTTTAAAATGGCAATCCCCTATTTGAGAAATCTTTTCATTGTCAAACTAGAAGTATAAAAATGTCTTTCATAAGAAATTTTTCGAGTAAATGACAATTGAAGGTGAGAACTGGATATTTTGAGTTTTTGCAAAATGACCTTGTTCCAGCGCTTTTTTTCCAAACAATAGTTATTTGTTTAACAAGGCAATAAAGTGACAGATTTACGGACGCGGCTGGAGTTTCACCGCCGAGCGAGCTTGCTCAACTTAACTTACCATATCATAAATGCGTTATTGTTTTACCACAATTTGTTTGTTTTACCACAATTTGTTTGTTTTTCCAAACCAAAACTCGTTTCAAAAGAGTTTTTTTTTAATCAACGTTGCAAAGTTGCAAATATTAAGTTGACTTTTAAAAATATGAAAAAAATATACAGCGAGTTTATAAAATTCTGAAAACTTGACAGTTTGCAGGTGTATTCTTTATTTAACACTGTTTGTTTCTTCTGCTTGAATCACGTTTTATAAGAATTCTGATGTTTTTAAGTCAAACGTGCAATAATACAAAAACTCGCGTGAGGTTTAAAAATGTAGAAAAAATATAGTGGATGTTCAGAAAATTCTAAAAACCCGAAAATTTATGGATGTATCAGTGATTTAGTTTAATTCATTTATTTTTTTAAGTTTAAGTCACTTTTTAAGAAAGTTGTGTTTTTTTAGTGATGAAAAAAATAGAGAAACTCGAGTGAGGTTTATTGTAGAAAAAATATACTGGGTGCTAAGAAAATTCCGACCACCTGCTAATTTATTGATATATCATTGGTTTAACATAATTCATTTGTTTTCTTAATTGAAAAAACTTTTTACGAAAGTTATGATTTTTCTAAATTGGAATTTATAATACAAAAAATTGGGCGAGGTTTAAAATTGTGGAAAAAATATACAGGGTAAAATTTGCGAACTAGGTCATTTAAAGATGTATCATTTATTTAACATAATTCATTTGTTTTCTTAATTTGAGTCACTTTTTAATAAAGTTATGATTTTTCTAAATTGGAATTATAACAATACAAAAATTTCGCTTGAAGAAGTACAAAAAATTTACAGGGTACTCAGAAAATTTTAAGAACTCGCTAATTTATAGATGCATAATTGATTTATTATAATTTATTTGTTTTCTCAATTTGAATCACTTTTTAAGAAAGTTATGATTTTTTTCAACTAATGATGTAAAAATACAAAATACTCGGGTGAGGTTTAAAAATAAAAATAAAAATTATAGGGTGCTGAGAAAATTCGAAAAACTTGTTAATTTATAGATGTATCATTTATTTAAATTCATTTGTTTTCTCGATTTGAATAACTTTTTAAGAAAGTTATGATTTTTTTCAATTAATGAAAAATTCAAAAACTAGAATGAAGAAATGTAGAAAAAATATACAGGGTGCTCAAAAAATTAATAAAACTGGCTTAGTTATAGATGTACCTATAATTGATTTAACATAATTAATTTGTTTTCTAGATTTGAATTAATTTTTAAGAAAAGTATTTTTTTTCAATTTACAAAAATACTGTCAATTTTGCTGCATATAAGGTGTTTATTTCTTAAAAAAACACCGAATTTTATTCGTGAAAAAATATGTTTTGACTTTATTTCTTCAATTTTCTTCAATTATATTTTCATAATCATAGAAGACCTTGAGTTCTTGATTAGTCTTCATTCATCGTTGGTATTTATTTCTTAAAAAAAAACACTGAATCTTTTTTTGTTTCGTGAGAAAATGATGTTTTGACTTTATTTCTTCAATTTTCTTCAATTGTATTTTCGTAATCAATTGTAATCTTTATTAGTTCTTGATTAATCTTCATTTATTTTCTTTGTTTGTTTCGTAAAAAAAACGAGTCTTATTTTTGTTAGTCAAAACATTATATTTAAAACAGCATATATATATACGGAGAAACTTCGATTATTATTTATTTAATTATTATATTTTGACTTTATTTCTTTAAATGTCTTCAATTATATTTTCATAATCATGGAAAACCTTTAGTTCTTGATTAGTCTTTATTCATCGTTGGTGTTTATTTCTTAAAAAAAAAAACAATGATTGTTATTTTTTTCGTGAAAAAATGATGTTTTGGCTTTATTTCTGGGATTCTGGACTTGAAAAAATACGAAAATAAATTTTTGAAGAAAAATTATATTTAATCGTTTTTCGGCGTTTCCAGAGAATGTTCAGAAAATTCTAAAAACCCGAAAATGTATAGATGTATCAGTAATTTAGTTTAATTCATTTATTTTGTAAGTTTAAATCACTTTTTAAGAAAGTTGAGTTTTTTTTTAGTGATGATAAAAGTAGAAAAACTCGAGTGAGGTTTAAAATTGTAGAAAAAATATACTGGGTGCTAAGAAAATTCCGACCACCTGCTAATTTATTGATATATCATTGGTTTAACATAATTCACTTGTTTTTCTTAATTGAAATAACTTTTTACGAAAGTTATGATTTTTCTAAATTGGAATTGTTATAATCCAAAAAATTGGGCGAGGTATAAAATTGTAAAAAAAATATACAGGGTGCTCAGAAAAATTTGCGAACTAGGTCATTTAAAGATGTATCATTTATTTAACATAATTCATTTGTTTTCTTAATTTGAGTCACTTTTTAATAAAGTTATGATTTTTCTAAATTGGAATTATAACAATACAAAAATTTCGCTTGAAGAAGTACAAAAAATTTACAGGGTACTCAGAAAATTTTAAGAACTCGCTAATTTATAGATGCATAATTGATTTATTATAATTTATTTGTTTTCTCAATTTGAATCACTTTTTAAGAAAGTTATGATTTTTTTCAACTAATGATGTAAAAATACAAAAAACTCGGGTGAGGTTTAAAAATAAAAATAAAAATTATAGGGTGCTGAGAAAATTCGAAAAACTTGTTAATTTATAGATGTATCATTTATTTAATATAATTCATTTGTTTTCTCAATTTGAATAACTTTTTAAGAAAGTTATGATTTTTTTCAATTAATGAAAAATTCCAAAACTAGAACGAAGAAATGTAGAAAAAATATACAGGGTGCTCAAAAAATTAATAAGACTAGCTTAGTTATAGATGTACCTATAATTGATTTAACATAATTAATTTGTTTTCTAGATTTGAATTATTTTTTAAGAAAAGTATATTTTCTTTCAATTTACAAAAATACTGTCAATTTTGCTGCATATAAGGCGTTTATTTCTTAAAAAAAACACCGAATTTTATTCGTGAAAAAATATGTTTTGACTTTATTTCTTCAATTTTCTTCAATTATATTTTCATAATCATAGAAAACCCTAGTTCTTGATTAGTCTTCATTCATCGTTGGTACTTATTTCTTAAAAAAAAAACACTGAATCTTATTTTGTTTCGTGAGAAAATGATGTTTTGACTTTATTTCTTCAATTTTCTTCAATTGTATTTTCGTAATCAATTGTAACCTTTATTAGTTCTTGATTAATCTTCATTTATTTCCTTTGTTTGTTTCGTAAAAAAAACGAGTCTTATTTTTGTTAGTCAAAACATTATATTTTGACTTTATTTCTTCAAATGTCTTCAATTATATTTTCATAATCATGGAAAACCTTTAGTTCTTGATTAGTTTTTATTCATCGTTAGTGTTTATTTCTTAAAAAAAACAATGATTGTTATTTTTTTTGTGAAAAAATGATGTTTTGGCTTTATTTCTTCAATTTTCTTCAATTGTATTTTCGTAATCATTCGTAACCTTTATTAGTTCTTGTTAAGCTTCATTAATAATCGGTGTTTATTTCCTAAAAAAATCACTGCTTCTTATTTTTTTGTTCGTCAAAGAATTATATTTTGACGTTATTTCTTCAATTTTCTTCAATTATATTTTCGCAATCCCAGATATCATCATCCTCTAAAGCTTTATTATATTTCTTGTTTATATATTTTCTCAGCTTTATTTAGAAAGGATTTTCTTCCAAAGTTTCTTCACGTGGCTGTGTATTTGATGTATTTTTGATTTGTTGTATTTATCAACAATCGACTTCTCGGTCCATTAACGTGATTTTTTGTATTTTTCCTTCGGTGATTAATTTATCTCGATGTAATTTCAGTTTTATCAATAAAACACTTTTTTTTTTTAAATGCAATGTGTATGAAATATTCGACCAGTTTCAGGTCTGGGTAGGACATCCTAAATCGAGCGCTCATCATGTCGCTATTTTTTTTTTAAATGCAAAGGTAGGGGCCATAACTTTCAGAATGTCTTATTGGCATTGCCTACAACATTTCTGCATAGAGCTTTAATCGAAAACGGTGAATCAGCTGGGCTTCATAGTTCCACGATATCTGCCAACACTCCTAGATTTTGAAATTTTAAAATAGACACATGAACATCCGACAGTTCAATTCTGCGTTCAAAATTATCAAGAAAACAAAATGCAAGCAACTCTAAACTTTCCAAATTTACTAAAAATAAATTGCGCTTAATGATTATAAAATTCTTCCAAACCCCTCGACCTAGATTTGAGAATAATCGCAGTTGAGCACCTCCCGTTTATATTTTGGGGTTAGTTATTCTCCATACCGCTAAAAAAATACGAATTTTTAGCATTATTTTTAAATAATTGTGGGTGTGTATCTTCCTATCGGTGGGCGCTGTATCTCAAAAACAGATTCGTGCACGAATTTACTTTGAAAGCTCAACATCTTTAAGCATAAAATGCATATTGATTTCTGGCAAAACCACTGCCACACTCTAGATAAAAACAAAGTGGCAACAATCCAAAGCTAATCTGTAAGAATTTTGTATTGGCTCATTTAATTTCAAATCACACAAAATTAAAAAATGTCGTTGCCCTAATGTCACTGATTTAAAAAAAATTGTCAACAAGTACATTATAAAAAATGGTATTTTTTTTAAATTTCGATGTCAAATCTGGGGTCAGTGGGTCATTTTGAAATCAGATGCAATTTAACAAAATGGCAGCGTTTAAGTTTGTAATAACTATGACTTTGTTATTTATGAACCAATTTTGTTCCTTTTAGTATCATTTGATAACACAAAGTTACAGTTAGTAAAAACTTAAAAGCCACTTGTCCTGTTGGCCCCATATTGTGAAATTGTGTCAAATTTCAAAATGACCCCCTGACCTCAGTTCTGATATAAAAATTCTGAATTTTTTTTTAAGTTTTCATAATATTCTTGCTGACAAGAAAAAAATACAAAAATCTGTAACATGAGGGCAACAGCCATGGGGTGATTTCACGTGGAATTAACCTATTTTGATTAAAACAATATTGCTGTGGGATGGTATTGGCGGATGACCTTATGGTCAACGCGAAAAAAAAAACAATTGGTGTATTTAGGTAAAAATTACACTGTACCAATTCAATTAACTGGGAAAATAAAAATTACATTCAATTATTTAGATTATTATAAAAGAATGACCAACTTGGTTCAAAAGCTCAAAGTCCATGAAAAGTAATGCGATTCTTATTTTTGATCAAAACAATTGCCATGTCGTATATATAGAAGCAAAAGAGCAACAACCGAAACTTAAACTGGGAAAACAAAAATTTTATTTAACGATTTGAAAAATTACGATAAATAATAAATAAAGAGATTTGCTGCTGAAGCTCTAGATCTAGAATTAAAAAAAATGGTTTCCAATTTCTCATAAAATAAGTTTACATCTCATAGGTGAAAACAAAACAGCAACAAACTATACTTAACTGGAAAAACAAAACTCGCATTCCGCGTTTTAGCAACTTGGTAAGCTAAAAATCCTTAAAAAACTAAAACATTTCTTATTTTTGATGATGGCCATGCCACAAATATTAAGTTTTAATATAGACGCCGACAATTGGGTTCTTGCAAATAAATATGTAACTATTTTCGCGAGTGCCACTAAGTTTTGCAAATAGTGATAAAAATATCACTGTTTTAAAATCTGAATGAAAATTTAAGTAACAAATGATCAAAGAAATATTTCAAACAATAAAATAATTCGACAAACTAATATGAAAATAAAATATTAAAATGAAAACTAGTTTAGAGTAGATTAATTAAGGCAAATAGAATACTAAATCAAGTTTAAATAGACAGAGGTGTTTAGAGTGGATTAATTAAGGTTATTAAAACAGTAAATAAAGTTCAAATAGGCATGAGGTTACTTTTAAACTGTTTTGAGAGGTATGTAAGACATGGAATCGGTTTCGACTTTTTTTTAGTCGATGGTGAAGGGTAGTTTCCCCTGTGCTGGTAGAAATAAAATAGCAAAACGAAATCTGCATTTAATGATTTGACAAATTGTAGAAAAAAATCAATGGAAGGATTTGCATTAAAAGCGTACGATTCATTTCTAATTTTCAAATTAGAATTAAAAATGGTTATTATCGGGTTTAATTTGGATTATCTAGAAAACAAAATAATTAGCATGCTTTTATTTTTTAAATATCGAAATATTTCCTTATAATGCTGCTAAAGTTGACTGTCTCTATTTAAGTCAATTTTTGAAAAATTAATATTTTCTTCCATTTTTGAGGTTATTTTTGGGTTCAATTTTGATTATCTAGAAAACTAGTTAATTAACATGATTTATTTTTTTATATAATATATAAAGCTGGAAGTTTGAATCTAAGTTAGTTTCTGAAAAATCAATACTTTTTCGATATCTGAGCATTGAAAATGGTAATTCTTCCGTTTGATGGTAATTATCTAGAAAAGTAAATAATTAGCATGCTTTGATTTTTCTAGAATAATAAAGCCCAATTGTTCCTTAATATTGCTATTATCGTTGAGTCTGTATTTAAGTCATTGACCCTTTTTTAGATTTTTGAGTTTTGAAATGGTAATTCTTGGGTTTGATGATGATTATCTAGAAAAGTAAATAATTAGCATGCTTTGATTTTTTAGAATAATAAAGCCCAATTGTTCCTCAATATTGCTATTATCGTTGAAAGTCTGCATTTAAGTCAGTTTTTGAAAAATGACCCTTTTTTAGATTTTTGAGTTTTGAAATGGCAATTCTTGGGTTTGATGGTGATTATCTAGAAAACCAAATAATTGATGTGCTTTGATTTTTCTAGAATATTATAGCCTGAATGTTGCTCAATAATGCTGTTGGGGTCTGACTTTGAAGAATTAAATTTTTTCAATAGAAAATTGTAAATTTTGGATTGGGCACAAGCGCTCGCCTGTACCCACTACACCAACGGGCCGGTGTAGTGGATACAGGCGAGCGCTTGTGCCGGTTGCACCGCGTGCCGTGTGGGTTCGAATCCCAGCCCGGCCGAAAGATTTTTCGGAGATCGAGAAGTATTCGGTCGGGTCGATGTTTGTTGTGTATACGTCTGGCATTACTTATTTATTCATTTGTTCATTTATTCATCCCAAAAATTAAAAAATACAAAATTAAATGTTCGATGTGACTGAATGGCTCATGCCTAAGTCAGAAAATAGAAATTTGGATTTAATGGAGATTTTCTGAAAAATTAGGTAATTAACGGGCATTAATATTTTTAATATTAAAACCTTATCATTGATAACTGGGGACTTCTAGGACTTCTAGGAACCGAGGCACGCAAAATGACTTTTTTCGTGAATAGTGCTTAAACGCAGGAAACGCCTAAAAACCATTGAGTTAAGTTTTTCTTAAAAAAATTTTTTTTTGTTTCTTTTTAAGTGTAAGAGCTCATTCTGATCACCATTTGTCTATAAAATTCTATGATTTCCAGGAACCGAGATACGCAAAATGATTTTTTTTTTGCAAATTGAGCTCAAATCGACTTCCAGGAACCGAGACACGCAAAATGACTTTTTTCGTAAATAGTGTTTAAGGGGTTATCCTACTGTAACCAGCGTCCAAACAGGCTAAGTTTTGGGACTTTATTTCGGGAAAACTACAAATGTAATTTGTGTAAATATTTATATTTTTGTATGTACTCGTGTAATGAATGTGTGTAAAACTAGTCATCCCGAAATATTGAAATTGTCACACGTTATTCTTTTTCCCGTCGGCCGATGTTTACTGCGCTTGATTGGTCGGTGAACATGATTACGCAAACATGGTTGGTCTGAAACAAAATACAAAAATATCTTTATAAACTACATGGCACTAGCTAAGACGTGACGGAGCTTTTTCATTCTTTTCGTCTTAGGTTACGAGAAAAAAAATCCTAAACTTTTTCGCAGTTGTCGGAGCAATAATACATGTTATTATTATTAATATACATCGCAAAACAAAACGTACTTTCAAAATCATCCGTTACGTCTAAACTAGTAGTCCTCTGAACATGTGTACCAAATTTCAAGTCGATTAATCAATTACAGTCTGAGATATCGTGTACACCGTTTTGAAAAACATAGTTTCGAGAAAAACGCGTATAAAGTACAGGGTTAGTCAAAATGAATAGGACAATAAGAAAACTATTTTTAAACGAATGTATGTTTATTGTAACCAAACTACAGCTACGTATGGACAGATAAACTATCAAAGTTTTATTTGGCAACACACATGTACGTTAATGCCGCTAGGAGACGCTGTTTTCAAAATGGCGCAATCAGGCAAGGAGAAGGCGTTTTGTGTGATGACATTTGCTAAAACAATGTCAGTAATTACGGTCCAGCGACAATTTCGAGCCAAGTATGCCAAGGAACCACCTCATCGACATTCCATTGCGAGGTGGGTAAAGCAATTTGAGGAGACGGGCTGCTTATGCAAGGGTAAAAGCACAGGACGATGTGCTGCAACGGATTTGGAATGAACTGGACTATCGCCTGGACGTCTGTCGTGTCACAAGGGGCGGCCATATCGAACATCTGTGAAGGTGAGAAAAAACTTTGATAGTTTATCTGTCCATACGTAGCTGTAGTTTGGTTACAATAAACATACATTCGTCTAAAAATAGTTTTCTCCACGACCACCATAGAATTTAAGCATTCTGAAATCGATTTTGATTATAGAACTTACACATTCTCACTCTTGTTATGGAACAAAACACTATGCGCTTATGCGTTTTGCATGTAATTCATTCCATAACAAGGTATAGAATGAATATTCTCACATCGTTTCGAATAAAACAATTAGCCTTGGATATCACAATTGTCAAAATACTATAAACATAACCACAAACGTGATAATAAAACGTAAGTTCTTTGTGTTCATTATTTTATTAGTCTATTTTATCTGGTCGAGGAGAAAGTATAGTCTGATACTCGGTAAGAATGGAAATTCAGATGCTCGTGGTTCCTCGCGCTCGCCTCACGGCTCGCGCTCGAAATATTCCACTCGCATCGAATTTCCATTCTAACCTTGTTACAGATTATACTATTCTTATTGTCCTATTCATTTTGACTAACCCTGTACGTGCCGATTCGGTAGTTTACCTGCGCGCTCAATTCTTCCTTGGCTGCAAATGCTGTAACTCAAACAGTACTTCGAATATCTACATGGAACCTTTTGCATATTATTCCACACTTCAAAGAATTGTTTAAAGACAAAAAAAATTGATTGTTTGAAAAGTTTACAATAGGACAACTCCTTAAATCGTCTGGAAACGCCTAAAAATGATTAAAATAAATTTTTCTTCAAATTTTTTATTTGTTTTTTTTTCAAGTTTAAGAGTTCATTCTGAACAATATTTGTCCATAAAAAATTTTTGTGGGACTTCAAGGAAAAAATAGCCATTAGCTGAATTATTCCTAAATAATGCTGTAAAAGGTGGAAATCTGCACTTCTTTCGATTCTTAGAAAAAAACAACTCTCTTTTGAATTTTAAGCGTTGCAAATGCCCATTTTCGGGTTTAATGGCGATTTAATGAAAAGCTAGGTAATTAATGTGCATTAATTTTTCTTGAATATCCAACCCCAATAATTTCGGAATGAATCTGTACAAATTAAAGTCTGCAAATGTTTTCAGATTTGAAAAATTAACGCTTTTTCTTATATTCAAACGCTTAAAATGGTCGTGCTTAGGTTTGATGGTGATTATCTGGAAAACTTAATTATTAACATGCTTAGATTTTTCTAGAATATTGAATCCCTATTATTTCTGAATAATGCTGTAAAAGTTTAAAGGCTGTTTTACTTTCAGGTTTTGAAAAATTAATCCTTTTACGATTTTTAAGCTTCGAAAATGGCCATTGACCAATATATCATTAAGAAGCACGGATTTTTTGACAAAATTAAACCCTAATTATTTTTAAATAATTCTTTAAAAGTTAGCGTTTGTTTCCATTTTAGTATAAATTTGATGTAACTGTAGAGTCACCTGGAACACGCAACGTTATGTAGGGTCACCTGGAACAGGGAAGCACGAGGATTTGAGAAAAAGGAAAAAAATAAATATCGAGATATAAAAACTATACAATTTTCTTACGTCTGTAAGTCTACATGAACTTTCAAATAAAGTTCCTGTTCCTGCAAGAGTTTCCACTGAGAAAATATTTAATTATAATTATTTAACCAAGCCAGCGTTAAATAACTATTATCGTTTCAAAATTATAAAGCAATATTTTCACTTGTGTCTTGTGTCTCGTCTATCGTAGATAGACGTCAGTAAAAAATTCGCACCGAATAAAAACACCGACAAAAGCAGCTCTTTTTCGCCGCAAATAAAACTTACATTGTACCCTCGCAGTTTCATCCGTGTTTTAGTGAATTCATGCTCCCATTCATTTGCCACCGATTTCCCACGTTTTCCGCGCCGGTAAAAACTTCAGTGTGTAACGTTTTCTCAACATTTGTGCTACTGGTGACAAACTCCCCAATATACATTATCGAACATTTGAAATATGTAACGCATTGGAGCGTTTCAATTATCCTATGAATTATCGTTAACGTCAATTTTACATTTTGATGTCGACACCTATCACGTTCTAAGTACTGCCATGGCGACAACTAAAATTTTACCAAAAATAGTTTAATAATGAGCAAAAACTGTAATACTAATTTACGATATAAGTAACTTTATGAAGCTTTTCACATTAAAAGAAAACAGTTTGAAACTTTAAATTCTCGAGTGAAGTAATAGTAATTTACGATACAAGTAACGTTATGAAGGTTTTTACATTACGAGAGGAAAGTTTGAAAGTTTTTAAATTCTCGAGTAATGTAAAAGCAAATAACGTTACGTGTGTCGTAACACGGTTTACTTTATCCTACCTCAATTTTTTTAATACAAAAAAAAGTTTAATGACAAACGTCAAAAATCGATAATGTTTGTATGCCAATATCTCCATAGCAACGAGTTGCGTTAAGATACATATAACAACACTAGTGTTGTTAAAGGTACCTTAATGTTACTCGTTGCTAAGGAGTTATTGGCATGATAACATTATAGGATAAAATTAAAACAAATAACGTTACTTAAGTAACACGATTTATTTGATCCTATCTCTTTTTTTTTTTATTTAAAAATATGTTTAATAAAAACCGTTGAAATTGTATGCTTTAATGTTAGCATGCTAATATCTCCTTAGCAACGAGTTGCCTTAAGATACATTTATCAACAATAGTCTTGAAATTCATAACAACACTAGTGTTGTTAAAAGTATCTTAACGCAACTCGTTGCTAAGGAGTTATTGGCATGCTAACATTATAGGAAAAAATAAAATTATAAATCTCATTGTTTACCAATGTTTGAAATAATAATGAGTCGATTATTAAAAGTAGAAAAAAATACTAATTAATGAAGGAAATTACTGCAATCGCTCAAAATCCATTAGAAGAATGCATTTCTTATTATTTAATTAAAAAATTGCCATATTACGTATATGTGGAAAGAAATTTGATCTGTGAAATAAAAAATTGCGATTAAAGATTTTACAATTTTGCTTATGAATCTGCTTCAGAATCTTACGATTAATAGAAAGGCAATATTTTTTCTGATTTCTTTCTGAAACAATCCTAGTTGAAAACAAAACCAAACTTGAGCTGGGAAAACGAAAATTGCATTTAAGGCGGTTCTCTCCGTTTCCGTCCGGGCCAATTTATAATTTTATGGTAAAAGTGTCTTTAGTCAGATAAAACTGTCGGTCGTCATGTACATAGTACACATGATTTGGGCCGACAATTCAATCAGTGTGTCTTTTTAAAAAAAGCTTATAGTTTCAGCTCAGTTTTGGTTTAAAAATCGTTAAAATACGGGTTGAAATCGGACGGAGAGAACCGCCTTGAGCATTTGAAAAATTGTAAAAAGTTAATTCACCGCAAAAGCTTAAAATCCTTAAAAAAGAACTTCATGGAGGTCTACAGGATACCCATAAACGTTAGATGGGTAATAAATCAATAATGGTTATAGGTGAGCAAAACAAATGTTGGTCCATGACCGCGGTGCCTGTTTCTCGTCGATAATTAAGACGTGATTAAATTACTCGTAATCCATGTAAAGATGTAATTTCATCCGCTAATTGCACGTGCATGCCGTGTAACACATCTGGGAACAATGGGTGCGAGCACGGCGTGTGTGTGTGTGTGTAAATAAATAGTTGCCGTCGGTCGGATGGAAACGGGACGCAAGTTCAAGCTTATTACGAAGGTAATGAGGAATTAAATGTCCTCGTCATTGTTCGCAAGAAGTGCTGTGTGCATTGAATTAACGCCCCGTAAAAGACTATCGTGGGATTGATTCCTAATTGAGGTTTGCTCTTTCATATTCGAGGAAATTATCAGGAGGTTAATTAGAATTCAGAGAGGTTCTTCGTTAATTAATTTTATGATTGTGCAAAAAATTATGATAAAATAGTTATTTTCGCGGATTGATATGAAATGTAAGATTTTAGTGACTGCTGGCAGACCGTGAAGTATCACTTTTGCGGATTAGGCTTAAAAAATGCTTAATATTGTCTAGTCTGTAAAAGTAATGAGGCAATCAGCCTACGTAATGTTATTTAACAGATGAAACGCCGCGTCAACCAATAGAAGCCGCCAGGAAGTTTGTTTGACATTTCAATTTATTTTCGCTTAATTGAGAGTTTCTTTCGAATTTCCCGTGTCAAAAAGGCCAAAAACAGGTTCCCCGAAGTTTCAAAAACACCGCGTATTTTTTCCCTGACCTCCATGCGAGCCTCTAACTTGTCCAATTTTCTCGCTGATGCTGGCTCCTATTGGGCCGGCAGTTGACGTTTCAATTTCTTTAATAATGTTTGTAATCATTAATGCCAATTTTTCGCTGTAAATATCAAATGTTTCTGCCACTGTATTGCCTTTTTAAACAAATAACTATTATATAAACTAATTGAGTAAGAAAAGTTTGACAGCCCAGAAAAAATCGCTATAAAGGGGCGTCGGCCGACCGGCACAAAAAAAATTCCCAAAAATATGAGGAGGATTTTGAAAATCGCGTCCCACAAAACTCACCCTTAAAACGGGGGGTAGGGTTAAACCTCACCCCTTATCGGGGCCTTATTCGGTAAAATTTTGTTAGTTTTTGCGCGCAGATCGACGCCCAGTTAACCGGGCAAGCTTTTAGAACCGATCCCCGGGGGGGGATTTTTCAAACGCAGATTTTCGATTTTTGCACGTTTCCAAAAAAAAATAACTCCTCCGTAACCGCCGGAGCTAGACGATCCCGGTATGTCTTAAAATAATTTTAAAGAAAATATCTAAAATTGATCGAGCCACTTTTTGGAATTTTTGCCCCGTTTCCAAGATATGATTTTTTAAAAACCGGGAAAAAAAAAATTTGTTTTTTCTTCTTTTAAGGACATATTCTTTTCTTTTCAAGTGGAAAGAAAAGTTATCCCTTCTGTTATCCCTTCAGGGATAACAGAAGGGATAACTGGCTTTCATTGGGAATTTTTTCAAACATTTTGGAACCACCCCTACGCGCCAACCAACGCCACGGTGGTTCGGTTTTCTTCTTTTAAGGACGTATTTTTTTCTTTTCAAGTCGAAAATCTGAAACTTTCAGGGATGACAGGAGCGATGACTGGCTTTCATTGGGATTTTTTTCAAAATTTTTGGAACCATCCCTGCTCCATTTGCACCCCTGGGTTCGTTTTTCTTCTTTCATGGACGGATTTTTTTCTTTTAAAGTCGAAAAGCTAAAACCTTCAGGGATGACAGAAGCGATGACTGGCTTTCATTGGGATTTTTTTCAAAATTTTTGGAACCACCCCTACGAGCCATTTGCACCCTCTGCGTTCGTTTTTCTTCTTTTAAAGACGTATTTTTTTCATTTAAAGTTTTCATATTTTGTCAAAATTCTTTGAACTACCCCTACGCTCCATTTGCACCCCAGGGTTCCTTTTGTCTTTTAAGAACGGTTTTTTTTTTCTTTTAAAGCCGAAAAACTGAAACTTTCAGGGATGGCAGAAGATATCTTTTCAAAATGTTTGAAACTACCCCTACGCACCATTTGCACCCCATGGGTTCGTTTTTCTTCTTTTAAGGACGAATTTCTTTCTTTTAAAGCCGAAAAGCTGAAACTTTCAGGGATGGCAGAAGATATTTTGTCAAAATTTTTGGAACTACTCTTACGCGCCAATTGCACCCTCTGGATTCGTTTTTCTTCTTTTAAGGACGTATTTTTTTTCTTTTAAAGTCGGAAAACTGAAACTTTCAGGGATCAGCAGAACATATTTTGTCAAAATTTTTTGAACTACGCCTACGCTCCATTTGCACCCCTGGGTTCATTTTTCTTCCTCCAAGGACGGATTTTTTTCTTTTAAAGTCGAAAAACTGAAACTTTCACGGATGGCAGAAAATATTTTTTTCAAAATTTTTGAAACTACCCCTATGCACCATTTGCACCCCCTGGGTTCGTTTTTTTTCTTTCAAGGACGGATTTTTTTCTTTTAAAGTCGAAAAACTGAAACTTTCAGGGATGGCAAAAGATATCTTTTCAAAATTTTTAAAACTACGACTACGCACCATTTGCACCCTGGATTCGTTTTTCTTTTTATGTCGGAAAGCCGAAATTTTCAGGGATCACGGAGGATACAACTGGCTTAAAAAAAATAAATAAATAAAAATTTAAATAAAAAATAATAATGAAACAAAAAATAAAAAATGAAAAATGAAAAATGAAAAATGAAAAATGAAAAATGAAAAATGAAAAATGAAAAATGAAAAATGAAAAATGAAAAATGAAAAATGAAAAATGAATAATGAATAATGAATAATGAATAATGAAAAATGAAAAATGAAAAATGAAAAATGAAAAATGAAAAATGAAAAATGAAAAATGAAAAATGAAAAATGAAAAATGAAAAATGAAAAATGAAAAATGAAAAATGAAAAATGAAAAATGAAAATGAAAAATGAAAAATTGAAAACGAAAAATGAAGGTAAATTTAGAAAAAAAATATGTTTTTCATTGATGGCACAGCGCAATTCAATCGCTTAATTTAGATGAGCCCCGCCAGTTACTTTTCTTACATTTTTACATTTCACAATTTCACATAAAGAACACAATTTCACATACATCAAACTTTAGCCTAGGAAAAACTAGTTTTCTACTATTCGCCCAAAAGTCCACGTTTTGACCATATAAGATTATAAATAATAATTTGAAAGTTATTATTTTTATTTATAAACCTAGCAAACTATGTATTTTTAGAAAGGCAGGAAAGGCTTTTTTAAATATTTTACTTTTAAGTTGTTACTGTGAAGCACTTTCTGTGCTCATTATGTATATTGTATAGGTATAGCCGGTAATAAAGTTTGATTTGATTTGATTTGATTTGATTTGAAAAACGGCACTCCTGCTTCGAGGTCGTGCCGATTTTCGCCTCAACAAGCAATCGTGAACCTGACGCTAATAATTGCCGGAAAAATCATAGGCACTCGGTAGATTACTGTTGAAAATCACATTACATTGCATTTAGAAATATTAAATGGTAATTTATTGTTTATATAGTTTCTAAACTTGCAATCCCAAAACGTGACATTTTTTTACACAACTTCACAATTTTTTTTGTTGTTGACAATTTTGTTTTTGGTTGTCTGTTATGTTACAATTTAATATTGATAAAGGGGGTGGCGGAACAGGATGGCTGTGGCGGCCCTCGCGCGATTTGAGGTGCAAGTGTAGAAACCTTGTTTTAAATTAAATGTATTAAAAAAATGAGAATTGCATGCTCATTAACTGTCATTTTTGACCTCTACCAAAACTGTGGTAAAAAATGCATTTTTCTTAAATTATTCCTCTGTAAAATGATGTGAATATTTTTCCGGTCAGTTGTGTGATCGGATTTAATTGATTTAATTTTATTACACCCAAAACTAGAGAAGGGCGTTTTTTTCAGATTTTTTACGGGTCATGGAACTCCAAAAACTTGGTGTAAACAGCAGGAAAACGTGAAAAAAAAATAGTTTTTCAGGAATATATTTTTTTTAAAGCTTTCTTGTGCGCTTACAAAAAGGGGCTAAATAGCATAAGTAGCCATATTAATGACCTTCATTATCCCCTTAAACTCGTGTTAATATCTTCACTTGTTCGCGCGAAAATTCAAATTAAGTAAATTTTGTTTTTCATAACTTGGTAATAAAAATATACTTACACGAGTAATTGACAAAGTATAAGTCGTATATAACATTTTTAGGATACAATACATTATTGTAGCATATATAAATGTTAGAATACATACAGGGTGTCCCATTTTAAATTGCCACCCCAAATATCTCGAAACCTGAGCAACGTGGCAAAAAATGTTTCAGATGAAAGTTGTAGGGTTCGGAGGGGGACATATGCTGGTGACCTTTAAAATGACCTTGGTGTTTCAAGGTCAAACGAAAGTCAACTTTGATTTTTCAAATAGAACCCGCTATTCTACGGGATAAAAACACAAACTTTTTTAAGAGTTTTTTTACGAATTTTGTCCGTCATGTTGTTTGAAATTTCAGATTAATCCAGGCTGTGATTCATGCATTGCTCTAGGCATTAGCATCAAAGATCCCCTTGACTTTTTCCTCTGGAGACTAGTCGACGAGAAAATATTTGCTGAAGCTCCGACAGAACATGAAGGAGAGAATTAGGGCTGCATTTCGAGTAATTTTCATCCAAACCCTTCGAAAGGTTCAGGTAAACTTTCGCCAGCGGGTACAGAAGTGCATTGACACTTGATCGAGCATTTGATCTAAGAACGAGATCAAACCTCCAGCCACTGAAACCATCCACAGCCTAAGATTTCAAACAACATGACGAACAAAATTCGCGAAAAAACCTAAAAAAAAACATTTAAAAAACAAAATGTTTCCTACAAAAAGTTTGTATGTTTTCCCGTAGAATACGATCCCGCAATAAAAAATTGGGTATTCTATTTGAAAAATCAAAGTTGATCTTTGTTTGACCTTGAAAATTGACCCCAAGGTCGTGTTCAAGGTTACCAGCACATGTCCCCCTCAAAACCCTACAACTTTAATCTGAAACAATTTTTGCCATGTTGCTCAGGTTTTGAGATACTTGGGGTAGCAATTTAAAACGGGACACCCTGTATAGGAACTACATTTGTCTTCGGTTTTCGCTTAAAATATGAGTCACAACAATACGACAATATTTGAAGTTGTATTGTTTACATGACCTGAACTAGTCGAGTTCCAGACGATTATTATCCACCATGATATCTTTGTTTATATATGTATATGGGTAATTCCATTGGTTTTCACCGATGCAAACAAATCGAGGTCCTTGGATTTTTTCAAACTTTGGGAGATGGATTGTAGTATCGAAAAACTAAGTTTTCTCAAATTTCAGCTTCCCAGATATTAAACTTACAATTTGAGGTGTGAATTACGATTTTTGAACGATCAGCATTTTCCCGAAATCTTATAATTTCCAACTTTTAAACCTACGTAACTTTTTTCGTTCTGAAGATTTTGAGTTGAAATTTTGAGAGTGTACTTCGGGAATGTTTCTTAAGATTCTCTGGGAGTTTGATGTTGAAAAATTTAGAGGTAACAAAAATACAGCGGTTCAATGTTCGTTATTTTGGGGAAAATAGCCGAAATACCAATTTTTAAACTTACATAACTTTTTCTTGAATGCATATTTTCAGCTGAAGGTATACTCTATGAATGTTTCTGAAAAGCTTTTGAAAGTTCGGTGCCAAAAAATTGAGAGACACTCGAAATACAATGGTTCAAATATACGTATTTTATCGAAAATCGCTAAAACTGACATGTTCAAAACCACGTAACTTTTTTCTACCTGAATATTTTGAACTGAAACTACTCTTGAAATGTCGAGAAAGAACCCCTGAAATTTTTGTGCCAGAGAATTAAGGGATACCGGAGATACAGTGGTTCAAAGATTAACAATTTGCCAAAAACGATTATTGCTAAAAGTTACTAAAATTCTCATGATTAAGACTACGCAACATTTTTTTATCTGAATGTTTTGATCTGAAATTTAGAGCATATATTTCTCTGGTGTTCCCAAGGAATCCCTCAAAGTTTGGTACCAGGGATTTTAGAGGCGGTAAAGATAGAGCAACGAGAATATCGATTGAATTTTTATTTTAAGTTTTCATGAACAAGTGAAGATATTAACTCGCGGTTAAGGGGATAATGAAGGTCATTCATATGGCTACTTATGCTATTTGGCCCCTTTTTGTAAGCGCACAAGAAAGCTTTAAAACGAAATTATATTCTTGAAAAACTCATTTTTCACGTTTTTCTGCTGTTACACCAATTTTTTGGAGTTCCATGACCCGTAAAAATCTGGAAAAAAATGCCGTTCTCTAGTTTTGGGTATAATAAAATTAAATCAATTAAATCCGATCACACAACTGGCCGGAAAAAATACTCATAATTTTATAGTGGAATAATTTAAGAAAAACGCATTTTTTACCACATTTTTGGTACAAGTCGAATATGACAGTTAATAAGCATGCAAATCTATTTTTTTTAATATTCAAAACAAGGTTTCTACACTTGCAACTCAAATCGCGCGGGGGTCGCCACACCCATCTTATCCCGCTACCCCCTTTAATAAAAAAAACGAAATATAGCATGAAGGCTTAATTTTGCAGAGAAACGAACAGGTTGAATATTCACATATTCAGGCTATATTTCGATTTTATTAAATTTATTTAATGTTTCTGCAACAAGTTATTGATATTGATAATATCAGAAATGGATTATTTCTTTTTAGGGTTTGTATTATTACGATTTTCTTAACGAATCTGCACTCAAGCATCAGTTAATCTCCGGAAATTTTTTGTGGAGCATTTCAAGAACGTAATCGGAACTTCGCGTTCCGCTCGGGCTCGATTATTACGTTCTTGAAAATGCACAAAATTCTAGAAATAATTGATGCTCTTGTGATTATAAGTGATAATTTCTATTTCAGAATTGAAACAATTTGTTGATCGAAATACTATTTTCTGTTCTGAAACGCGACATTTTTTACTAACTGTCAAACGCCAGATATGTAGATAGATTGATTTAAATCGATTTTAATTGACTTGAATTTATTGAGATAATAAGCTCCCGTCGTTAGGATGCGATAATCTCCCGTCGTTGAGAAAACTTGTTTGGTAATAAGGTATGTTATGAATGAAATACAAATTATCTAAATAAGTTTTCAGTAATATATTGATTATTTAATATATAAATTTAACAAAGTGAGACAATTTTGACGTTGGTAATGTAAAAGTTTAAAGAATTATTTTTTCCATGACAAAATATAATTCTTGAGTACAAAGAGCTTAACTTAACACTTCTATAAACTTTTACATCACTAAAGTCAAAATAGTCTCTTGTCGCTTTGTTAAATTTTAATGTCAATAAATTGTTTTTCAAAGCCACCTTCGATTTATATTTACTAAAATGGCTATTGGAATGGTTGATAAAACGAGTTTTCTGGAAATAACTTTTAATGCATTGGGAATTGGGATAGGGTTGTTATTAGGAAAAATGTTTATTTTTTAATTTCGCATGGAATGATATGAAAATATATATGGGCTCCAATTTAAAATAAGAAAAATAAAGTGCTTTAAAATTTGGAAAGTTTCACACTATATTTTGGACACCCTGTATAATTCAATCAAACTTGGTTAACGGGACTATCAGACCTTATTTAATAAGTACCTTGTATGATTTTATTATCAAGGCACTATTTTTATTTTGGATTAATTTTTTACACCAATGGTGCAGAACTGATTTTTTTTGCTGATATCACTCAATCGATTTCAATAAAATTATAGGATTATGTAGGCAACCATAAAAGGTATCCAAATATGCAATAAAATATACAGCATGCAATCTAAAAAAAATTATCATCATGACGTCATACTTTTTTGGGACACCCCGTATAATCAAAAATATTTTCCTGAAATGCATTCTAGGATGCAAATTTATTCTGCAAAATATCAAAATTCCAACTTAATTGGTAAATGAGCTATAGAAGACGGGACGTGAAATGCAGGACCCTGTATATTTAAGATATTTTTTGTCCTTATTTAATTTATCATATTTAATTATTATTTCAATAATCAATCATCTTGTAAGGAAATTGCCATTCATTTTCACAATCGTATAAAGTTTACGTCATTTCTAATTCTAATCTAAATATCTTCTCATCAAATCTAATGAATTCAATTATTAAAGAAAAAAAATACGATAGAAATATCAATTCCCATCATGTGATGTAAATCTCATCTTCATCCTCGACCGCCCACGACCGCCAGTTATCCACTTCCTCGAATAAAAACAAATGCCTTTTTTTACACGCAGATAATTGAATCATTCTCACATCCGAGCCCGATCCCATTAAAACCATTTTCGTTTCTCTTCCGCTCGCACGAGAAACCCGTTTTGTTTTTTTTTTATCATTATTTTCGGTTCTCCAGTCCGCAAAGCGCTGTTAGGAGCTCTGGCCCAAATACTGTTTCAACATTTAAATACTCCTGGTGCCCGCATCCTCATTAGCAGAAATAAATTTGGCGGTTATCGTTTTGGAAACGCGCGGGGAACGCCCCCGATGCGACTAATTTAATTACGGCGATCGTAAAGTTTTTTTTTTTACTTTTGCGTTTCTGATTTTAATTAGCTCTACCTTTCCGGCGTAATTATTGGCCAATGATTTGTTTCCGCGATTCCGCGCGGCACAGTTTTAAAGCCGTAGAAAAAATAGACATCTGGTTTTCAGAAATTGTGTCAGATGAGAAATTGGTCGAAAATTGATTTTTTTTTTAAATAATTTATTGTTGTATAGGAGAAACCTTTTTTTTGCAAAAATATGCTTTTTTTATTAAATGATAATTAACAATTTAAACGAAAGACATAATATATGTAATAATAATATAAGGCACTTGTTTGTTTTACAAATTTTTAACTTTTTCCAAGTTTCGATTGTGTTAAAGCTTTTGCAAGGAATATGTCAACAAGCCTTCTACTGTTATTATTACATATAACATATGTTTCATCAAGTGCTAAATGTAAGTTTTCCTTTAGCGCTTGGTGAAACTTATTGTAATATGTAATAATAATAATAATGATAATAATAATAAAAGGCTTGGTGACACATTCCTGGAAAATTAACGCTTTGGGTCCCAGGTAGCGTCGGAAGCACATGGTAAAAGAATGCAATAGCGCTTGTCTTTATCAATTGCGAAGAGACCCCACAAAAAATATCAACATCGCGATCGGGCTGTTTGCTACTCAAAGGGTTAGACATTAACGAAAACAATGCAAAGTTTCTAATTTTGTTATTTGTTTAAAACGTTATTTGGTTTAAAGAAAACAACAGTAACAGATAAGGGTGCTCATTTATGGTTGCGCCTCCAACAATATATTTTTTCGTTCGAAATGTTTTAAGAATTTTATACACATTTCGTAACTTTCACTGGGAACGACATGCAGCGAGAAGTCCTTCTCATGAAAGGTATTGTTTGCCTTATCAGTAACCGTTTTGATAACGTGACCTAAATGTGTGGAAAACAATTGCCGTTTTCTTTTCCTTATTACGCATTCGCGCAAACAGGATGAGATTAGTAAGAACAGCGAAATTGGCATCATTCCTCAGACTTGACTCTAATTACAACAGAGGCCACCCATGCGCTCCCAATTAGTTGATCTTCCGAAGAGTTATTAATTATGTAATTATCTAGTCGCGAGCGTACGTTTGTTCTCTGCAAGAAATAAATAGAAGGCGAAGAATCGAAACTTGTTCCGGAGAACACGATCGGATCGTGTTTGGTCATCTTGCCCAGACACAGAATAGTATATTCTGTAACAAGGTTAGAATGGAAATTCGATGCGAGTGGAATATTTCGAGCGCGAGCCGTGAGGCGAGCGCGAGGAACCACGAGCATCTGAATTTCCATTCTTACCGAGTATCAGACTATACTTTCTCCTCGACCAGATAAAATAGACTAATAAAATAATGAACACAAAGAACTTACGTTTTATCACGTTTGTGGTTATGTTTATAGTATTTTGACAATTGTGATATCCAAGGCTAATTGTTTTATTCGGAACGATGTGAGAATATTCATTCTCTCCCTTGTTATGGAATGAATTACATGCAAAACGCATAAGCGCATAGTGTTTTGTTCCATAACAAGAGTGAGAATGTGTACGTTCTAAAATCAAAATTGATTTGAGAATGCTTAAATTCTATGGGGGTCGTGGAGAAAATAATTTTCTACAAATAAATGTTTTATATTCTAAACATGTAATCTTACTGCCGGAAAATCATTTAAATGTGTCGTTTTCTTGATCAAAATGTACAAGAAATTCGCATCGAGGATTACTACCTCTAAATTACTTTTAAGTTAAAATGAGGGAATATCAAAAAAGTCAATACGGCTGACTTAACGAGAACAGAAAATGCTCAATTCGGCAAACCAACCAACAGTCGGAAGAGATGAGCATCATCAATGAGCAAATAATTGAATAAGAACGATATTTAGAATAATTTTAGTCCCACCACCGCCCGTTATCATGTAGAAATGATGTTATTTCCCTATTTGAAACAAGTATAAGCAATATGTTTAATGCTTGAAGCCATTATTTTATGATTCATCTTGAATCAGCAACTACAATTTGTTGATATCACTCACAAGATTTACTACGTAACTACAGTTACGAATCTTTACAAGGACATAAAATCAAATTTTTAGCACAGCTATTTCTGTCACTGCAAAGATGGGATGCTTTTTTTAACATTTGTAGACATTCTATTTAAAAATTTTCTTGTAAATTTTCAAGCAATTTTTGAATTTTTGTTAATGCAAAGTATAATATTTTATATTAATAAAACTGCTGTTTTATATAATTACAATCTGGTCTCTGGATTACCTAGATTCCGCCATTTTGTTACTCTATATCTTTTATTTTATTTTATAACTATAATAGCTAATTATGTAACAAGTGTATAATTAAGGGCTTTACACTTATCCGTGTGTGCTCACCTTGACGTGGTGGGGGGGCTTGCGTATCCAGATGATCCTAAGTGCTACACCAGCGGGAGTGTCAGCTCCCGGCAGGGTCACCCATGCTGGAAAGGACGTAGGTGATGGATCTGACTAAGCAGCACGCAACATGGGGCAGAAGGGGCTCCCAGAAGGCAACGCTTTTAGGGAAGGACACCCGAACAAACCAAAAATTTTCTTCTCATGAATGGACACTGCAAATGAAAGGATTACGGAGCAGGAGCTCGGAACTCCAGTTCCGGTCGGAGACGGGTGTGCTCGGACGGGCACCCACCGACCGTCATCCAAAACAACGACCCAGGTGGGCTCGCCTTCAGATGGTCTACCACTAACACTAATCCACCACACCGCGAGTGCACTGCACCAGTCCCCCTGCTCAGGACCGGCCCTGACAAGGACACTGGGGCAGCGCCTCGCGTGAGGGTGAGGAAACAGAACTGCGGGGCTGAAAAGAAAAAGAGGAAGAAGCTGAAGGGGGCTGGCAGTAAAGCCTCCACTTTGGAACGGCCCCCAACGAGCTCCAAGGCAAGTCCCCAAGAAGGACAGCCAGGGACGAGTGGCTCAAGTCACAGCAGCCTCCCCTCCAAAAATAAAACCAAAGGGGGCGACGGCAGCAGACCGATCTCCAAAAAGGGGCCTTCTAACAAGCAAGGCCCTTTGCCGGGAAAAGTCAAGCAGACCGACCCCCCCCCCACAAAAAAAGCGAAACAGGTCGGATGACTCTGGGAATTCGCCTGGGCTCAACCCCAGGAAGAAACCCAGAGACACAAACACAAAGCCTAGAACATACACGGAGGCCATCAACAGACATCTGCAGATTGCCATCGTCGACAAAAGCAACCTCCTGGGCAAACTAAAGGAGGAACAGGAGAAGCTGGTACGCGACTCCCTCATGAGGGCAATCCTGGGAGTGGACCCGACCAGCACGGTCGCGCCACAGTTCTCTAGGTGGTTCTAGTCGAGAGAGATACCGCGTATCACCTGCGCGGACACCAATTCCTTGAAATGGCTCGAGGAAACGGTCAACGGACTAGGACCTCTCTGGGTGGGAGCTGAACTGGCTTTGGCGCAGGTTGAAAGCCTGCCCAGGCTAGTAAAGGCTTCAGCCTGGTTGCCCAATACACAGGACAAGGATGAAGTCCTGACCTATCTGGGCATCCAGAACAGAGAGGCCCAAATAGCCAAGTGGTGTATTTTCCACCACGAACAAAAAGAAGACGGCATAAATAAATAATAAGTATAAATAATACTCCCGAGTCCAACAATGACTTCAAAATATTCCATGTAAATATGCGAAGCGCGATCAACAAAATAAATGAGTTAGAAATAGCTGTGGAAGAAACGAAACCCAATATAATATGCCTTACCGAAACATGGACAAACATAAACAATGTAAATCTGATTAATATTCGAGGGTTCACAAGCATAAACACATATTCGAGAAAAACACGTCAACATGGGGGTGCTATGATACTCGCAAACAAAAACCTATGCTGGAGAGAATACACAAAAATCAACAATTACAATATCGAAATGGAAATAGAATGTGCGGCTTGTACTATAATGTTAAAAAATAATAAAATCGGCATCTTAACAATATATCGTCCACCTAACGGAAATGTAAGAACATTCTTAGACCAACTTATTCTTATTTTAAACGATTTGCACTCAATCTGCAAATTTATAATTCTATGTGGCGACAGTAACATAAACTCACTTAATGACTCGATGGAAACTAAATTACTAACCGATCTATTTAATTCGTTCAAACTAATTAACAAATTGAATGAACCAACCAGATTACAAGTAATAAACGGTAGACTATCCGCGACTCAATTAGACTATATGATAACCAACTATCCGGAACATTGCTTTACATGTGAGAATGTAAATTTGAATCTCTCCGATCATCTTGCTCAACTACTGACATTAACTGAAGCAACACATGTAGAACAGAATAAAGCAAACGAGTATAAAATCGTCAGGCAAATAACAGATCAAAATATATCGGAACTAAAACATCATCTGCAAAAGGTCAACTGGGATATAAAATCAAACGACATAAATAGTTCATTCAATTCATTTATAAACGAATTTCTACATTGTTTTAACTTATCTTGCCCGAAAAGAAAAAGAAAAATCAATCAGAAGCCAGCAAGAAAGAAATGGATCACGGACGAAATAATAAAATCGTCACATCTCAAACAAACATATAGAACAATGGTTGAAATAAAATCAGATGAATGGACTAGCATTTACAAAAAGGAAAAGAAAGCACACAAACGTTTAATTCAAAATTCAAGAGTGCGATTTAATGAAAACGAAATATCTAATGCAAAAAATAAAGTTAAAAAAATATGGTCGCTCGTAGATGAGGAATTGGGAAGAGCAAGAACACACAAACATATTACTATCATAAACAATGGAGAAAACAAAGTAGAAAATCCGGAGCAAGTTGCCGACATATTTGGACAATACTTCTCTACAGTAACAAAGGCTAAAGTTCAGGATCACTTCGGGAAAAATGTATCTACATCGTGCACAACTTCAAATATAAACTTAATGAACAGTATGTTTCTTCGTCCAATAACATCACAAGAAGTACAAAAAGTGATCGGTAAACTAAACAATAAGACAAGTGCGGGAAATGATGAAATATCAACACCAGTCATAAAAGCAGTAAGCCACCTCATTATAGAGCCCCTAACTTATTTAGTAAATCTTTCACTCGAAACCGGTGAATTTCCTAGTGCTTTAAAAATCGCGCGAGTCGTGCCTATCCATAAAAAAGGATCGTAAACTGAAACCGAGAACTACCGCCCAGTGTCAGTGATAAACTCGTTCTCAAAAATATTTGAGAGGATCATCAGTGACCAACTATGGGACTACATCAACAAATTTAAAATAATATCGCCAAATCAACATGGTTTCAGAGAGGGAAAATCAACAGAAAGTGCAATGGTGAATTTCATAAACGAAGTGTACACTCAGGTAGATGCTGGTACAAAAGTAGCTGCACTTCTCTACGACTTTTCCCGCGCGTTCGACACCATAGATGCTACATTCGCAAGGCAGAAGTTATCAGCACTAGGGATTAGAGGATATATACTTAATGTAATTAGTTCCTTTTTAACAGATAGGCAAATGTATGTAGAAATAGAGCGCAAAAAGTCAAAAACATTCAAAATTAGCGAAGGTGTGGTTCAGGGTTCAGCTTTGCGACCATTAATATTCTTATTATTTATCAATGATTTGAACGAATTTGTCAGAGATGAGCATATAATCAATTTCGCCGACGATACTTCAATAGTAGTCTCGGCGCAAACACCGGACGAACTTCTAGATAAAATAAATATCATTCATTCTCAAATCGCAAATTGGTGCAATAAAAATAAATTAATACTGAACATGGAAAAAACAGTTAGTATTCAGTTTTATAATAGGAAACCTCCAGAACAACCGATAGCAAATGAGTCGATAAATACTAAATTTTTATAAGTTTTATTAATGCAAAATTATCTTGGGGTCGGCAAATTGATTACGTGTCCGCAAAGCTGAGTAGCGCTTATTATTCAATATTAAAATTAAAATTCAGCAATTCGAGAAAAACATTGATAAATGTGTATTATGCATTAGCATATCCACACTTAGCATACAATGTAATGTCCTGGGGCAGATCGACCAGCGTCCAACGAATTTGTATTTCTCAAAAGCGCATCATTCGTCTCATTTTCAATTTAAAAAATAGAGATTCGTGTCGGGAAATTTTTAAAACAAACAACTTACTTACAGTAATGGGCATCTTTATTTATAAATGTGCTATATACGCAGCTCAAAATTTAGATAGCCTCACGAAACATTCGAATGTCCACAATCACAACACTCGTCATAAACATAAACTTCAAATACCAGCCCACAATAGTGAGCTTTACAAAAAATCTCCCTTATTTTCGAGTATAACTGTATTTAATTTGATCCCTCAATATTTAAAAACGAGCAGAAACATAGAGTGCTTCAAAAGAAACCTCAAAAAAATTTTGATCGATAAATGTTATTATACGTTCAACGAATTTTTAGAGGATATGTAACTAGTTTACTTTTAATTTGTAAATCATGCAATAACATTTGAATGTTTTTACGTGATTTTTTATATATTTATGTATTTATTTTTCATGATTTGACGTCTCACATCCGCTCGAATGTTTACCCATCTGTAAATGTTTTTATGTAGTGGCTGTAGTGAATAAAGATTACTTACTTACTTACTTACTTACTTACTTACTTACTTACTTACTTACATCCTGGTGGTTTTTGGGATACCGCTCCAAGAAATCGAGCTGTTGAAGGGCAAGCACTCCCAAAGCAAATGCCTATGGTATGGCCTGGGGAAAATGACCCTTCATTTGAAGCAGCCAGAAGAGAAGGAGACCACCCCGCAGACCGTTTAGGTCCCTCCCATGGAGACCGCAGCAGTCACCCGGGATGGTCCCCAGTAACCAGCACCCCGGCTCCGAGGCTAGACCAAGACGGACTGGATAACACAAAAAGGTAAGTCTCTTTTTGCTTATTAGCAATTAAGTACTAACCACACAACCAAGACATTGAACTAACCGACACAGGCAAACTCAATATCATACAAATTAACCTCAGACATTGCAAGATGGCTGTGGCGCACTTGTGCCAACATCTACACAACCGCGAGGATAACATAGCCCTCATACAGGAACCCTGGCTAACAAGGGAAAGGGTTGCCGGTATGGGCACTCTAAAAGGAAAGGTGAATTACTTCACCTCAACTAAGCCAAGAACATGTATCTACACTCCTAAGAATGTGCAGTACGTGTTCCTACCACAACTAAGCTCATCGGACCTCGCAGTGGTTAGTGTGGAGGATGCTGAGGGCAGGACTCTGATAGGGTGTGACGCCAATGCCCACCACATAGTGTGGGGCAGCAGCGGCACCAACCATAGAGGAGAATCTCTTCTAGAGTACCTCTCAACCACGACCCTAGAGATAGTGAACAGGTGTCGCGAACCCACTTTCGTGACCCCCACTAGACAAGAGGTCATAGACATCACCCTTGCAAATGCGAACACAGCAAAGCAGATAGAGAACTGGCGCGTCCACGAAGACGTGTCTTTCTCGGATCACAGATGGATCTGCTTCAGTATAGGAGTTACGACCGTGGAACGAATCCTGGTTCGAAACCCAAGAAGAACGGATACGGAACTGTTCAACAACTGCCTATCCAAACACCTAGAAGAAGATGTCTTCAGGCAGGACCCTGTAAACAGGGAGGCGGTTGAAAGACTGTCTCTGAAACTACAGACCAGCCTTTTGGACTCGTTTCACGAGGCCTGTCCCGCCAGGAAGGCAGGCATATCTGCCAAACCTCTCTGGTGGTGCCCTGAGCTTGACCAAAAAGGTCAGACTCTCGTAAAACCTTTAGCAAAGCAAAGAACTCCCGACTTGAGGAGGACTGGGCCACATTCAAGAGAACCCAGAGGAACTTTAAAATGACCCTCAGGAGAAACCAAAGGGCCTCATGGCTCAACTTTTGTGAGGGCATTAACTCCATATCGGAAACAGCCCGCACCAAGAAAATACTATCTGGGTACCGCAGTGCACTGCCAGGCATTTTTAGAAAGGAGGACGGCACCTATACTGCTGACCTCCGAGAATCCCTAAGTCTGCTTCTGAAGTCACACTTTCCTGACTCCAAAAGCGGATCTGATGCAAACCATCAAAATGACAGAATACTTCCCCACAGCGGAGGACTGGAATATGAGCATGGAAATCGTCACAGAAAGCAAAATAGAATGGGCAATAAAATCATTCTCCCCTTTCAAATCGACAGGACCGGACGGTGTGTATCCTGCCCTACTACAGTGGAGTCTGGTGCAGATACTGCCGCTACTATGCAGACTGTTTCGAGCATGTATTGCAATGCAGTATGTACCGAGACCATGGAAGAAAGTCAGAGTGATTTTTATTCCCAAATCAGGCAAAACTGACTACACGGCAGTCATATCGTTCAGACCAATCAGCCTCAAGTCTTTTCTTCTAAGACCTTAGAGAGGCTGTGCGACAATTATATCAGGGAGTAGTGTTGCTTGAACATCAAACTGCACCCAAGCCAACACGCCTACAGGCCAGGGAAATCGACTGAGTCGGCCCTCCATCATGTGGTATGCAGGATTGAAGGATCGCTGGCAAACAAACAGTCAGCCCTAGGAGCCTTCATAGACATCGAGGGAGCTTTTGATAAAGTCTCCTACGCCAATATAGAACAGGGTCTAAACAAACACGCGGTCCCCAGAACCATCATTGTATGGGTCGGGGCCATGCTAAGGAATAGAACTGTAACTGCCTCAATAGGTAAAGAAAGCCAAACAGTAGCTGCCAGAAAAGGATGTCCACAGGGCGGGGTGCTATCTCCGCTTCTGTGGAATATCGTTGCGGACGTCTTACTACGGCAACTAAACAATGCAGGATACCATGTTGTGGGTTACGCAGATGACGTGGTAATCCTACTCATTGGAAAACACGAGAGTGTTCTGTCTAGCCTAATGCAGAAAAATCATAGAGGAATGGTGCGAAAAAACAGACAGAATTAGTACTGTTCACAAGAAAAAGGAACACAGGTAGACTTCCCAATTTTTTTAATAACCAGTTATGTTTGGTAGACGAGGCGAAATACCTCGGTATTATATTGGACTCCAAGCTTAACGGGAAGAACCACATAGAACACAAGCTGAAAAAAGCCTGTGTCATCTTCTGGCAGTGCAGGGGCGCGCTAGGACCAACCTGGGGTTTCAAACCATAGGTGGCCCGGTGGCTCTACACTGCAATTGTCAGACCAGCTCTGACATACGGAGCGATAACCTGGAGAACAAACCAATCGGTAACCAGGAAGAAGCTAAACCACCTACAACGATAGGCGTACCTGGCAATGACGGGTGCAATGCGCACAACACCCACGGTTGCAATCGAAACTCTACTGAACCTGACGCCCCTTCACATACATGTAAAGGAGGTGGCAGTAAGCACAGCCTTAAGACTAAAGGCAAATGACACCTGAAGCCCGACAGCAAATGGTGTGGGACACGGGAAAATACTGAGAGAGGCGAGATTAACCATGCCCAAACTCAAAGAATCCCTCGACAGTGTCCCACCGAGATACCTGTTTAAGCGACAATACGAAATAAAAGATCAGATTGATGATAAACCAGAAATCACCGTTTATACCGACGGGGCTAAGAATCATGAAGGCGCAGGGGCAGGCATTTACTGCCAGGAACTTGACCTCAGACTCAGCATCCCCCTAGGTAGGAATGTGACGATTATTCAAATGGAATTTTTCGGGATACTTGAATGTGTTCGGAAACTATCGGAACAGGCAGTCTCGAACAAATCCATTCTGGTCCTCACTGACGGCAAATCAAGCATAGCTGCGCTATCGAGACCAAGGGTGACCAGCAGCATAATGGAGTGCAAGCAAGCTCTAGATTCCCAAAGTGGGCGCCACCGCCCCCTAGTGGGTGCTGCAGCGATTCAGGGAGGCGCTGATGGCCACAGGTGCATTTGGGGGCGATGAATAACTGTAAGGGGGCAGTGATAATATAAAAGAAAGAAAAGAAGATTTAGTGAAACGTGGGTTCAGTGCGGTAATCAATTTATTAACAAACAAAAAAACCAATTGCAAATAGTCAATCTTGGTGATTCTATTAATTGCTTTTAAAATTAAAAAAAAATTCCAGGGGGCGCTAAGTAATATTTTTTCTGGAAAGGGGGCGGTAGGATAAAAAAGTTTGGGAACCACTACTCTAGACAAACTCGCCGCAACCAGCAGAGTCACAATATCCTGGATTAAGGGACATTCAAATAATGAAGGGAACGACTGGGCCGATGGGCTAGCCAAAACTGCTGCCCTGAAAAGGGAAGGCTCTAAGGCTTTGCCACTGGCACCACTCACTATCTCCCAAATACTTAAAGGAAGTATGTGGTCGCCAAAAAATGTATCCACTCACCAACACCGAAGCTGAGCAGGAAATACATTGAATTACCAAGAAGTAGTTTGCGGCTGCTAATCGGTACCCTTACTGGGCACTGCAAACTAAACAAGCACCTCCATAACATACGGGTGGTAAAAGATCCCCTATGTCGGAAATGCGAGCAAGAAGAGGATACCCTAAGACACATCCTGTGTGAATATGAGTCACTCAAACAACTCAGAAGAAATAGACTTATTATGCACGTGTTACATACAATAGCTTATGTCAGGCAGTTTGGAGATTTTAATTTTCTTAAAATTACATTAATGTATTTAAATAACTTAGCAGAATCTCAATTTGTGTTCTGTGGTTGCTTGGTTGCTCATATTATTTACACAAAAATTAATTCAAATTGCATTTTAAAAATACTTCCGCCGGAAGTATAAACGCATCGCTGCTAATATTAACGTAACATGCGAAGATAGCAGCTTACTTCAATAGCGACCTTTCGTGGTACATACGTTCTTCGCCATTTTGCTTAAGACGAGAAATTTATTTTTATTTTGATATTAACATTTGATTTATTTTGACATTGACATTTCATTGATTTATTCACAAGTAGATAAAATGCCACTTTATTGAACTTGAATCAAAACTAATTTATAATAAATACTTTATGCTGAAGCTATAGTGTTGTTTATTGGCCCCCAAACCCGGTCGTAGCTTTTATAGCATATCACCAGAGGAGTTCAACAATGTATATAAGTGAATAGAAGACAATTTGAACACATCTGATATGTTTTGCGATCATTTTAAATGCAAACTTTTAAAATAAGTTAGCCATGGAAAATTTAAATTTAATAACTTTTTTCTACAGCCGTCCCAAAAATGAAACTTTCGGTATGATTTATTAAATCGAAAGCATCACTTTACATAACTCGTACCGAAAGTAGCCCTCGTTGACCTCCAGCTAGCTCTTGGAGTCGGTGTAGCTATGAGACACAGCACAAGAAACACGAAGGATGGGGTGGAGGCAGAAATAGTCTGATTGGCGCGATAGCAATCGCTATTATTTACACACGGAGTTACAGAGAAAAATGTTCAAAAAAATAAAATATGTACACGGAAAATGTTAATATAACTAAGTCACGAAACATAAATAGTCACAAAAACAATGGTCACCAACACTCAATGTTCACGAAGCACTGGAATGTCTGAAGAATATGGAGGCGGCGGCGGCGGCGGCGGCGACAAAGAAGGCAGGCAGCGGCGGCAGCGTGGCGTCGTTTATGTTCGGACGGTGGTGTTAGCTGACTGATTGTTGTAGAAGTGAGTGATGAATATTGACTGATTGTTGAATTTCATCTGATTGTCTGGGGAGCTCTCCACAGCCTTTTACGGGGCGCACGCCCTACTCTTCTCCGGGTTGCGGGTGGTGGTTGTGGTGGTAGGGTGTGCCAAGAGCGCCGAGGTCGGCGCACGTGTTCGAACCGGCAAATTGATCTTCCAAGAACAATTTGGGTTCGAGCCGATTTCGTCACGGCGGATCGACAGCCCATTGTGTTGCACTAGCAGCTGCACATTTTCACTAATTGTTCTGCGAAATGTTCTAACGATGCCCCTCGGTAAATCGGCGCACAGCGGGAAGAGGCTCATCTTCATTATGTAGTTACTGGCAGCTGTACTTCTTCGAAAATTATCTCGTTTGGAAATTTCAATAATGCGGAATTTATGTTAATATTGAAAAGGAGCAATGGTTAGCTCATAAAATGCAAATTAAGATAATTACGCATTTGTTAAGACGCGTAGATGAACTAAGCGCCGATAACAGAGTCTTCTCACTATTCATGTCTGGTACAGTAATTAAATAGCCTCTAAATGCACATAATTATGTAGCCTTTCTTCGAGGCTCTGCATTTTTCTTTATTGTTCGATCTACAGTTGCCTCTCCTAGGTTTCGAGATTTCTAACATAACAAGGTGCCTCAAACCCTTTTGAAAATGATCTTTTGATCGGAACTAGTGAGGAAATTTCATCTCGTGATGGATGAGCCAAAAGTTCGTAGTTTGTATCAAGATGCGTCTACAATGCCTCTCAATTCTTGATTTGTTCTCGTTTTATTTTTGTATTGCTTTGCTTGGTGCAGCCCAAACCCACGAGTCCCCTAGTATATGAGAATACAAGTTTGTTATGCAGGATTTTCTACCAATCATCCAATCCATTTTTTATACTAAATATTTTAAATTTAATAAAACGAAATATAGCCTGCATATATGAATATTTAACCTGTTGAATACTTGTAACTCTGCAAGCAAAATTAAATCTTACTATGACTATAAACAAATAACTTATTGAAACAATCACTTCCCTGGCTAGTGCCACGCAGGATATTAAATGATACAAAAGAAATTTGCATGTTATTGATAGTACTACCAGCGAAATAACATTGGTTTAAGATCGTTCATTTCTGCCCACAGGACTAACTTGAAAATTAAACTAAATTAAATTTGAAAACTTTAAACCATAAAACTGAACCCTAAAATATGTAAAAATTAAGTAAATAGACGCGTTTCGAAATGTATCTCTCATCAGTGCAGCTTCGCATTTAAATTGAATGTTAAAGAATAAGACACACTTACGTGAAGGTGATCGTGAGCGTGAAGGAGGAGATTATGGAAGATTTGAACGAGTTTTATACCTGAATTGTAGGTGAATAGTGAAAGTACAGATGTGAAGAAATAAATGCTCTTGTTTGCTGTTGGAAACAAGTCAGGTTGCCTCTAATTTATTTACTGAATATTTTAATCTAAACAAAGGATATGGAAGCTTCTGAACAATGGGTACATCGTTGTGTTCTCAATATATCATTGATGGAGCACATTAATAAATACTTCGGGCACGTGATGAGATACAAAGAGAGATACATAGTACTCCAACTAATTCTGGAAGTAAAGGTGCAGGAAGAAGAGGCTGTTATCAGCGTAGCTCAGCGGGGAGATGGTACGACTCTGTGAACAAACCAGATATTCATGACTAGCACGTGTGAGGTGGCCTCCGTTACCTCGTTAGCTAGTAAGGAGCGCATGTCGGACTTTATGGACCACTGAGTGGATAGCGGGTATGGACCACTGCTAGTTGATTAGCACTTAGTGAATCGAATAAACAGTTTTGGACATTGCGCTTCGTACCTGTCCTGCAGTATCACGATAAGGTTAGACACTGAACACTGGAGTCAACCGGCAGATAACGCTATCCGCCGGAGGGGTCCAAGACCAAGTCAAGAGGTGATGTTTTTGGCAGCCACTATAACACTGGACACTGTGGTTAACGTTCCAGGGTTATATTCCCGAGACACTAGGCACTGTTCCTGGTTACTCTTGGCAATGACCCCGCACGAGGCTGGGCACTATTCCAATCTGGGCAATGTGCCAGGGTCACGCAACAATGAAACTGCTACGGATTTCCTGGCTTCAAAACCTGTACTAGTGGTTTGGTATGTCTCCGTTGCAGTGACTGCAGTAGACAAAGTGCAGATCGTGATGATGATCGCTAATATCACGAACGGATGACGCACGCAAAGAAGAAGAAGAAGGGACACAGGGCTTGAAAAGCATTGGGTGCAGTGTAATTGGCCGTTAAGATCTGACCTCAAATGTGGTGATCCAAACATTTTACATCGGCCGCTTCTTCGGTAGAAAGAATATTATATTTCCACATCTGCATATAAAAATCTTACGAAGCAATTTGTTAAAGCTTTGCCAACTGAAGAAGACTGCTTCAAGTATCCCATTTCGGTATTTCCTAGCCTATCCTTTGAAAAGATAAAAGCCGGTGTGTTTAACGCTCCACAGATTTGACAGCTTGTTAAAGAGGAAAATTTCATCGGAACAATGACAGAACTCCAACCGAATGTGTGGTTGCCATTTAAAATCGTTGCCAACGACTTTCTTGGAAATACACGAGCACTGAATTATACCGAAATTGTTCAGAAACTCTTGGAGAACATTGGAAATGCTTGGTTGCAACATAAGCATCAAACTGCATTTTCTGCATAGCCATGTTGCTGACTTCTTGCTGAATATTGGTGCAGTCAGTGAGGAGCAGGGAGAGCGATGCATAGATTAGAGATCATGGGAACACGGTATAATGGTAGATGGGATGTACAGGCTGGGCAAAATTCGTGGTTTCTATGGGGGATCTCGATAACTATTTGAGATAGAGAAACACGGATGGCGCATCCTCGATCCCTTTTTCAAAAAAAAAACTCAATGGCGAAAACTAAATTTATTTATCATGTTTTCGAGTAATAACCAAAAAGTAATAGTTATTTATTATATGAATGTGGAATGTGCGTAATTAGTCCTGCAAGAAAAGTTTAATTTTCTTAAGACCAACTCTTATCTTATCTTAAAAAAATTGCAAAATATTTCCTTTCGTTCAAGAATTATCTTCAAAAAACTACAAATTTATTTTTTCTGTCTTATCTGCATCTATTTGGCGGGTACAACAATATGCTGAAAGAATTTGCCAAATTTGGTCATCCGTTCACAAGTTATCTTAAATAAATGCCTTTTTTGGTCCTGTACATTTATTCGATGAGTAAAAGAGAAAATTTCGTAACCCGTAATAAAATTACATAAAATTTGCCATATTTTGAAGTTTAAATCATCACAATTGAACAATGCGTGCGGCAGTAGTGCAATTAAAAAAATCAAAACCTTGGAAATTTAAAAACTGCAATTTTGCATTTCACGAGAAAATATTGTAATCCGTTTTAAAATAACAATAAATTCGCCATATTTTGACGTTTAAATAATAAATAAAATTGGACTACGCATTCGGCAGGTGTACAATTCAAAAAATTAAAATCGCGTTTTTTTAAATTCGACACTAAATTCGACATATTTTAAAGTTTAGATAATTATTATCGGACAACGCGTTCGGCAGGTGTGCAATTTCAAAAATCGAAATTTCGATTTTAAAAAGTGAGATGTTTTTGTTAATTTCACGAAATTTTTTTGTAATCCTTTTTAACATTACACTAAATTTGCCACACTTTGACGTGTTTAAATCATCAAAATCGGACGACGCATTCGGCAGGTGTGCAATTTCAAATATCAAAATCGGGACAAAAATTACAAATTTAACGATGGCTACTTTTAACTGTCAAAAATAATACTTTTGAGGTACAAAAAATGACAATTTTCAACCTCCAAAAACTACAATCTTGAAATGCCAAAATTGATCATTTTCAACAACCAAAAACTTATATTTTCAACTGCTAAAAATGGCAATTTTCAACTGCCAAAAACCACAATTCCCAACTGTCAAAAATGACAAATTTTTAATTGCAATCAATTACCGTTTTAACTTTCGAAAACTGTAATTTTTATCTGCTTACAATGACCATCTGCTTACTGGCACAAATGATAATTTTTTGGCTATTTTCAACTGCCAAAAATAATTTGAGCTTCCAAAAATGACAATTTTCAACCCCCAAAAACTACAATCTTGAAATGCCAAAATTGATCATTTTCAACAACCAAAAACTTATATTTTCAACTGCTAAAAATGGCAATTTTCAACTGCCGAAAACCACAATTTCCAACTGTCAAAAATGACACTATTCTGAAAGAATTTTTAATATCTGTCATTTTGTTCAAGAGTTATGCTTTCAAAACCGCAAAAAAATGAACGACGAATTTAATATTTTATCTTATCTGCATCAAGTAAGTGAGCACAATACTTTGCCGGAAGAATTTTCAAAATCAGATTATCCGCTACATGAGTTATCCTCAAAAAAAGAACGACGGGTAACACTTTGCTGGATGAATTTTTAAAATGTGGCCATCTATTCAAACAATTGAACGACGAATTTATTTTTTGTTTTTATCTGCATCTATTCGATGAGTGAACAACACATTACACCAAGAATTTTCAAAATCTGGTGATGCGTTCAAAATTATTTTTTTGCATATAACATTTTTTTGTGGGACTTCCAGAAACGAAAATACGCTAAATGACTTTAGTCGTAAATAGTGCTTAGATCGACTGGAAACGTCTAGAAACGAGTAAAAAATAGTTTTTAGCCACTCGGTGTATGAGAGCGGAAGCACCAGTTTAATTATCTTTTTTTTATTACCCCCCTCTAGACTAGTGGGTTGGAAACGCCCTTGAATTAGTTTGAGGATATTCGCAACTGCGAACAATTGAACATCAATTAATGTTTCATCACTTAACCTAAATGCAATTGCACCCAAAACTCCTTAAGTGAAATAACATGTTCAGCAACAAAGGTTCGGTAACCGTTTACACGATTCTTCTTAAAAAAATATATCTAAATGCTAATTTTGACTAAATACAGTTTCGATCAAAACGTACCCTATTGTTTTCATCATTCTTTTTATGCGAAAAAACATCTACACGGATAAAGGTACGCTAAGAGTTTTCGCTTATTCTAATATATGTCCATAAGTCAAGTATTACATTATAAAATAGTAATTTGAATACTAACATTTTTAACAGAAAACGAAATACGGTATCCGATCTCATTTATTGTTCTGAAATCAACAAAAGAAAACTTGAAAAATATTCATCGACAAATAAAGCTAACACCGTACCGGATGTTGCGGATTAATTTTTGACTCCTCCATTATCCGCTATCTCTTTCGCCCATTGTTATTGGTAGAGTGGCGGATCAAAAAGATGTATCTTCGGTTCCCGCGAGCGCGTGTCTGCGTGGTGGTTCTTCGGGTTCAAGGCACGTCGAACAATTAACCCACGAAAAGCATTGCATAATTAAGGAATTCGGGGCCCTCGGAAGACAATGGGGGCCACGGGTGTAACGTACCTGTGGGTAATTGTCGGCTGATTGTATGTGCATGCGTGTGTGTGTGTGTGTCTTAAGAGCCGTGGAAACGTAAGTATTCCGCGACGTGGAATTCCGATCGCAAATAAAGAGATAACAATGTGTCTTTTGCGGGAAAAAGCCGAGAGCTGATGGTTGGTAATGGTTGGTGATGATGGTCGCCCATTGCGGAGGGTCACCAGAAGAACGAGTTTGTGGGATTGAAGGAAATGAGCGCGGACGACACTCGTGCACGTTTAATAAGATATATACATCATATTGTACGTCGGTGATGTTCGATTTATCTACATTACAAATTTTGTTTAACAACAGCTATATATGATTATAAATTTGCGTGAAGGATAATGGTGGGCCAATACAGAAAATTCTTCCAATAGGATTTTTTGTACTAACAATGACAATAATAATATCTAAAAGTGACCCATCCCAAAGTGTATTTTTTTCCTCTAGAGATGTTCAATTTTCATTCTGTAGTGCAAAATGGACAGAATGTATTATATTTATATCAACTTGTAAATGGAAACTAACGATCACCATGTTCTAGTCTTGGGACCTTCTTGTTTACCTAATCTATTTGATAAAAACAGAAAAAGATCTACGTTCTCAGCGTTCTGAGGATATCCTTAATTCCCCCAATGATATAGTTAAGAAGAACAAAAATACAAAAGAAAAAAACTGTTAGTATTGAAAACTTTCGACGTTTTCTTCTTCGTCTTCTCTTTATTGCGAAAGAACAGGTACTATTGAATCGAATCGACCTAATAATTCGGACAAAATTTTCAAACTAGGAGACAAATCTTTTTACATCATTTCCACGATTTATTATATGTAATCTTTAACGCTGTATTACATTAATCTAGTTTACTTGCTACCAGCGCACTTATTTATCCAATTGCTGATACTATATGGTATACTAGCTGATCTAGTAAAGTTGAAATGTTTTAACTTTGCCATCCATTATTGAGCTAGTTTGATAGCGTCTAGTAAACTAGCCTCATGAAATGAATACCGCTTACAGCCAATATAGTAATAGATAGCTCCACTTATTCTTTATCGGCCTTTGGATAAATAAGTGCGCTAGCAGCGAGTAACTAGCTTCATTTAATACAGATTTAGATGGATTGTCTCTTTATATTTCAAATACCATGTTTTCTCGCTAAAAAAAATACAGTTACCCGACTTACACTTATGTACATATGGTTGCATTCGATAAGATAAGGAATGCTTGCCATATTTTAATAATACCATATACCAACCTCATATTATGGCCTGTGTTTTGTGTAAAAAATAATTGTATAGCACTAATAAAGAAGAAAGTGAAGTAAATTGGTATATATTTTTTTAACTAACATTGTAAAACATCTAATGCTTTCTGCAACAAGTAAAGTTGTTTCTAATTTGTTTATTGTAAAACTTATACAGATTGGTGGCGGCTACTAGAAACATTGGGCATGCACGACAGTCGTTTACACTATGCACCTTGATGATTTTGATTCAATAAGTGCGCTGTCAGTTTATTTAGTTGTCAAATTTATTTTCGTTATAATAGATACATATGAGTTGCTTGAGAAAATACAGGTTATCAAATGTATCTACATCGGCAATTAAGTATTTTGGTACCCAATTATAATATCTGCGTGGGTTATGTCATGACCAGCAACGAGAAATTGAAGGTTTGTGTCCTCCATTTATTGGAAAAGTTGATTCGTCCTTCGAAAATTCGGATTATTATTCGATTTCTCCATTGCGTCTTCACAAAATTGCGTTCGTCTTACTTAATCGGCGGGGTATATTTCTTGAGTTTTTGACAATTTATAGGAACGTTATCCGTTCTGCTTAAAAATCTTAAATATGGTGCAAATTAACCGGTTCTCTTTTCTCTTTCTGAAAGACTGGCACGAATTCTTTTCTACATCAACACAAATTCTTAATTCGTCAAGTTCCTGCTCCTTAGTTTGCTTAACATCTATCTCTTACCTTTCGAAAACTGATAGTTTGGGGTGTTCCTCCTTCTGGATAGGTTTGGCGATAAATTCTTCTACCTATTAGAATTTTTCTGTCTACTTCGACAATGCAATAATAGTACATTATTACACAAGTTTAATAAGAGGGTATATTATGGCACGAGTGGGATTCAAAATGTATGATTTTATTACAAGACCAATAGGAGTGACCCTGTGGTAGGCACCAACAATCAATGTTCCTGTTGCAAGGGGTTTTTCCAGCTGGTGCAGCGGTCGCAGGGATCGTAAAAAAAATTGTTGTGTCGATATATTGTGATGTGCAGCGTGTGTTATATACCTTATGGCTTGGTTAAATTAATTTTCATTTCATGTAAGTAACTGTATTTTAATTAATTTTATTTATATTTGTTGACGTATCACATCTGCATTTAGCAGCAACGTGAATAAAACTGTATTATTATTATTATTATTTACCAAAAATTAAGGTTTTTCGAGATAAATATACAATTAATAAAACTGTATAATAAGATTTAGCATCACTTTTTATTTTACTTGAAAAAAAAATTACTAAAATTACCTATTTTTCAGGTGTTCAAACAGGACTACCCCCTTAAATTGCATCTCCATTGCTTCTGGCTTTGCGTTTGAATTTGATGTTGAGAATTTAATTAAAAAAAGAATAATAAAATCTAATCATTAATCCTGAACGCCAAACTAATTTGAATTTCTACTACTTTAACGATTATTAGATAGGCAACCCATCTTTCGTTCAACTTATTGACGCGGCATTTGAAAGGTTAATTTTGCAGAATATTTATATATTCAGGCTGTATTTTGTTTCTATAAAATGAATGTAATTCATCTGCAAAAAATCAGGGCTTGTATTTTCATTTTCTAATATGTGCTTTTAAGTTGTGTACTTTAAGTTGCATATGTTCTTTGTACATTTAATTGGAAATTAAGTAGAATATTTACTAAAATTTACGGGACTTTTTTCAGAACTTCTTCCGGGTTTTTTTTAGGGCTTTCTTTGAGAAAAATTTTTCAGAACCTCATTTTCCGAACTCTATTTTTAGGACTTTTTCTGAGAAATTAGAGTCAGAAATGAAATGTTTGATGTGAAATATATGGATTTTCTCTAAACTTTTTTTTTGTATTTTTATAAGGCCCTTTCTCAGGATTTTTCTTTTTGGGATTTTTTTTTGCAGGACAATTTTTTTAGAACTTTTTTACGGGACTTTTTTCAGGAATTCTTCCGGGCTTTCTTAGGACCTTTTCTGAGAAAATTTTTCCATGACCTTATTTTCAAGACATTATTTTCCTCTTTTTTATGACTTTTTTTATTAAGGCCTATTTTTCAAGACTTCTTTTCAAGGCATTTCTTTTGCTAGGATTCTTTTTTAGACCTCTTTTTTAAAGACTATTTTATCAAGACTTTTTTATCGCAACTATTTTTTCTGGATGTGTTCCAGGACTGTTTTGTGAGAACCTTTTTTAGGGACTTTTTTCAGGAAATTTTTCAAGACTTCTTTCTGCAGGACTTTTTTAAAGAATTTTTCAAGACATTTTTTCTTCTTTTTTAGAATGCTTTTTTCTAGAATTTGTTTTCCTGATGACATTTTTCGTGACTTCTTTTTAAGACTTCATTTTCAGGATTTTTTTTTGGACTTTTTTTCAGGACTTGTTTTAGGATTTTCTCCAGGCCTTTTGTAGTTTACAACTAGTAAGACCTCCTGCAGGCCATATTTTAAGAGATTCGAATTGCTCCCCCTGCCTTGCCTGGCTATCCACGAGCTTTGTGTATATACCTATAAAAACCTAACCAATTTTACAGAAGCAAAACAAATGCATAATCATGCCACTCGTAACAAGGAAAATATCTATGTTCCTCAATATCATCTGAACTTAACTTAACGCTCTCCCTCAATTCTTGGGGACTGCTATTTAATTACCTTCCTGTTAGTATTAAGACCAACTCGTCATTATCACTATTTAAGATAACGCTATATACCTTCCTACTTGATAAGCTTTACTACAAAATAACGGAATTTCTTCCAAATTATTGATACTTTTAATATGTACACACTGTTTTCGTACTATATTTTGTGTTGTTGACGTTTCTAATTTGTATCTCTGTATACATTAATCTAGAAATAAAGATATATTATTATTATTATTATTATTATTATTTCAGAACCATTTTCAAGATTCTTTGTCTTTGACTTTTTTTTAGAAAATTTTGTTTAGGACTTTTTTTTTGGACTTCTTTTTCAGGACTTTGTTTAGGACTTTCTTAAGGCCTTTATTTCAGAACCTTTTTCAGGACTTTATTTCGGCTAATTTTATTTCAGCACTTTCTATCTTTAATGTGTTTCATCAAGACATTTTTTCAGGAATTTTCACTCAGAACTTTTTTTGCGACTTCTTTTTCAGGACACTTTCTTTCAGAACCTTTTTCAAAACTTTATTTCTGGACATTTCATATAATTTTTTAATGAATCAGAAGAGCTTTCCTGATGTTATACACATGGTTTATTAAATAAATACATTTCTAAATTATCACGAAGTCGATACCAGGTAGAAAACAAGTATAAAGCCTCTAGAAATAAATATTAATATTTAGTTATTTAAAAATATGATTTCTGATCGATTGCATATTTCTGTAACGAGGGATGGGCCACATCCAGCCCGCGGTCTTATTATATTGATGACTTGCGATGAACAAAAATACTTTAAACTATGAATTACATTTGTATTGTTTCAATATTTACGTATTGGTAGTTTATATTATTAGGTATATTAATATAAAATAGATATTAATTCTACCAAATAAAAACTTAGTTTAAATTATTCGCCTTATTATGGCATTTTCAAAAGAATTTTGAACTGAATTTTTTGACAGAAATATACATAGCAAAAATTTGGCATATAGTATACTGGATTAAAAAATTTCTATTCAAGAATTTTAAACATTCAGAATTAAAACTGAGTTTTTATTTGGTAGAATTAATATCTGTTTCTTAAACTATGAAAATGTCCAGCGACATACCTGCTCAAGTATTGATCGGTAGTAGATGATATTTGCCGCTACGGGGCCAGGAAGTCCCTCCCATGTAAATTTCTCCATAAGACGTCACAAAACACCCCCCACCAAAATGGCGGGCGCGCGGCTAATTCAAAATCTAAGCTATACAGAGTGTGCAAATAAATAAAATGGCGCTAAATTTAAAATCGATGTACAGAGTGTGCATCATAAAAAATTCAAAATCATCCAAATCAAAGTCAAAATCATCAAGATTTAAATTAGAAAAAATCAAAACTAAGAAAATCAAAATCAAAAATCTCAAAATTGAAAAATGTTTTCAAAATATCACAGCCAAATTACCAAAACGAAAACAAATGATGAAAAGCTAATGCCCTTATAGTATTACATTAGGAAAAATGAAAAGAATTAAAAACGTGAATATCTTCGTAACGGCTCGTCTGATATCGGATTTTTGTATTGCAAATGAAAGAGCTCATCGAGTAGATTCAGAAAATGGCCACTTCCGGTCGACTGACATTTCATTTCCGGCGCTCGAAAATGGTCCTTGTTTGGTATCAAATGACCGGGCGTGAAGCGTAGATGTTGAATATCGCATTCTTATCTCGAAAATCTTAAGTTTCATTTCCGGTGCTCCAAAATGGCTCGTGTTTGGTATCAAATGAACGGGCGTGAAGCGTAGATGCCGAATAATGTATTGTGCGTGACGTCAGAAATCTGATTCTGTAATCTGATTGGTTGAATGAACTAGTTATTTCATCATCATCGAATATAACGAGTAGTTATTATGAATTTCTCTTTATTGAAGTAATCAACTTACAACGCGATGCATGATCTTAGAACTGTGATTAATAATCGCAAGTTTTTGCGTAAAAGTCAAAGTATTGTTTCGGTGAAAATTCTGAAATTAGAAAAGACAATCGAAAAACTGCGGAGAGACCTTGAATTGCGAAAAATTATAAACAACGAGTTGGTGAGGCGATTTGAATCATTGACACTTTAAGTGAATAATATTTATTCGTGTGTGCTAATTTGTGCAAAAAGTGCTCAAGGTTACAATCGAAATCGGTAACTTGCGATAACACACCGGATGTCATGAGGAAAGTTGGTGAAATGATTAAAACAATTAAAAATCTAAACGAATAGTTTTTTATGAGTGTGTGCTAATTTGTGTAAAAAGTGCTCAAGGTTGCAATCGAAATCGGTAATTTGTGATAACAGACCGGACGTTGTGGTCAAGAAAACGGTTGTCACGAAGCAAGTTTGGACAAGATTTCATCAGTTTGAGTCTAGAAACGGTTAGAGAATGTCGTCTAGTTCGGTAGTGATTGCGGAGTTTCTAACAAGAAAAGAGTCTAATTTGACCGAAGATGAAGGTAAGAAAATTATAACGGATTGGTATTAAATTATTACCTTCAATTACGTTTCCAGAATATAAAGAAGGATGCGATGGTGGTCGATGTCCAGTATGTCTCACAAACGTTGTAAAGTATGTAATTAATTGCGGACATATGTTTTGTTCAGCATGTGCAATAAAATTAACTGATTGTGCTGTGTGTCGAATGAAGAAATATTTTCTGCAACGAGTGTTTTTACCTACATATAAACAACAAGAGGAGTTTAATTCATCGAAGAAAAGAAAATTAGATGAAGAAACAAAAGTTTTCACAACACTAACCCCTGTTAGATATCTACCCCGACAACTATTCACAACGGAAGAAGAAGAAGAAGATTCATGGGATAGCTCATATTCGCCACTACCTGCTTTAACACCTCTGCGAAGTCCTACACCTGAGCCTCCAATTCTAAACAGCGATTCAGGATTTCTTGATGAAGATTCAGAGGAGGCGATTTTTTCCACACAGGATATTATAGACAGGATGTACAATTAAAATGAGATGGTAAGTTTTTACTTATAATGCGCAGAATCTAATCAAAACCAAGGATATAGTCAAGATTACTTTGAGAGAGTAATCATTCGAGTTGAAACTGTCAACTATTCAAGATGTCTTTCCCTACAGTTGAAAGTGCTGCAATGGTCGATCCGCTAGAAAATGAAATCTACGCGTTTGATAACAGCATTAAGAAGGAGTCGACACTGTTGGGTCAATCAACTTATCCTCTAAATAAGTCAGGATCAAAGAGAGTCTCAATCGGTATCAGTCCGGCGGTAGGATTCACACCAATCGTGAAAATCTGGGGAGCCCACTCCTGCATCTTCTTCAGCGAGGAGGAATGGAACCAGTTTTCTGCAATCAACATCTCAGAGATGCAGCAGCAGCCCATCACCTTTGGCAATCTTAAGATCACCAAGAACGAGTATCGCAACATCATGGCTGTATGGATTGAACAACGCGGCTTATGTGTCGTAGTGTCTGAAGAAACACTGGGAAATTTATTTGACTTAAGAAAATTAATTAATTACAAATTAAATGCTTTAAAAGCGTTGGAATTTAATATGTATTATGATATGATATTATCTTCTTGCCTAAAACTAGATGGTGATTTATATTATAATGTTACGAATTTAATTTCTCCACATGTAAATTCTCAAAATGCTTATTTAATGTTGGAATGTATTCATATTCATTATAATAAAATGTGTCTCGATTTTGAAATTAAAAAAATATTTCAATAAAAAATATAATTTTAAATCTTATCTTATGTGTTTAATTACCCATCGCACCTCTTACTATTAAGATCAGTGAAATTATAAGTATTTATCAGTAGTAATCACACCTTGACAGAGTTAGAATGGAAAACAAAGTAAATGAGGCTATTGAAGCTTTTTATGAAAAACGTTTAACAGAAAATCAAGTAAAATATTTACCCATTCATTATTTAAATAAGGTTGAAGGAGTTCAACTGTTAGAAATTTGGGGGGCGCTACCATCAGAATATAAACAGCAAGCAGAAAGGAGACTCCCCTGCCACGAGCATTTTAGTACAGGTGAACATCAGGTAGATGGTCCACCGCCGCCAAGGAGGCGATGTCTGATGTGTATATATAAGAAAAATGTAACACCTTATAATCAGTCAAAATGACGCCTCCAATACAGCGCCATTTAGAGGATCGTATGAATTTTACTCATCCAATGATGTTGGATGATTTCGAGCAAATTTCTCTCAGCATGTGGATATCATTTTGCGCAATAGCAGCAGTCATATTATTTATTATAATAAGTACAATATGCTTTCTATGTAGAGGTTATAAAAAATAAAAAAACGATGTAATACAATACTAGTATTTATTTAAATGTTATACAATATTAGATTTATTTATCCAGCTATTATGGGACTTGTCCAATCCTAACCACTTAACGTAGACTTTGCCACCTTTCCTCCGCAAAACTTTTTCCACCAAATACACGTCTGAATGTTTAGCCTTTTGAAGTTCTTCTCCGTAAAATGCTCCAGTAATTGGTGCATTTTGCATATCTTGAAGTAGGTAAGTTGTGGGATTCGATATTTTAACTTTCATAATTTTAAACAATTCCGTAGACCAGTTTGGCGTATACCCCTTATCGAAAAGCGCTTTTTGTTTACTTATCCTAACCACGTCACCCACGCGAAATTGTCCAAGTCCAGCGATTTTAATATGTGAATAAACCGAATTTAATAACTGTTTCTCCTTATCTTTTGTGACGTCAGAGGGACGCATTCCTGTCGTACTATGTTTACGATTGTTGTAATCATCCGTGATCTGATCCAGAATACTTAGCCAGCGGTATTTTCCATTCAGACTAAAGGCGCGATAAAGTTTTTCTTTAATAGTTCGAATTACGCGTTCAGCCATTGAGGCTTTCATAATCGTATAAGTAGAATAATGATTAATTTCATGTTTGTTCATTAAAGTCTGGAACTGACCATTGTAAAATTCTTTTCCTTGATCAGTTTGCAAATTCTTAGGAGTTCGGTTATCCTTCATAAGTATACTCTTAAATGCTGATGTAACATTTGCCCCAGATTTATCTTTTAACGGCACAGTCCACAGATACTTTGAAAAACAATCAATCACCACTAATATGAATTTATAACCTTTATTTTCTCTTGCATAAAGTCCAAACTCGGCCAAATCAGCTTGCCACAAATCATCCAATCCTTTAATAATTGTTCGACGGCGAGGAAATTTTACACGAGCCGGCTTGTGCAGTTCTTTAACTATATCAGCCTTAATTTTACTCATTGAGAACCTCCTCTAGGTTTCGAAACGTTTTTAGCAATGATGTTCAAGTTCAGAACAACATCTTTTAATGTCTTTTCATAAATTTGTAATCGGTCCAAAATTTCCTTATGAGCAACATAATTTTGATTTCTAATTTCTTCAGCCTGCTTTAAAACGTAAGCAATGTTTATTGCAATCAGTTCCTCGAGATGAGTTGCAGCGGTATTAATTTTTTTCTCGTGCTCCTCACTCACTTGTTTCACCTCATCTTGATTTTTGTATACAGAACCCTGTAAATCTTTTATGTCATTGGAGGTTTTAAGTAATAATTCTTGCAAAGGATTCGTTTTCGTGTTTATGAGTCTTTCTAATGAATCTTTTACGGTTAAAATTTTCTTATCAACATCAGTAAAAACTTCTTTAAATAGGGCAGCATTTTGTTTCAATATATTTTCAATTACTCCATAATTTTTGTCAACATATTGCTTTGTAGCAACATCCTCAGGTTCTTCAGGCGTTAACGCACGTTTTAAACGTTTTCTTGCCAGATCAAAGTGCCCATCTGGTGTAAATGCAAACCCCGGGCCAGGAGGACCGCGAGCACCAGCTAAAGATTTGCTAGAATGGCGTCCGAACTTGTCAACACTCATTGTAAAAATAAGATGGTAAGTATGTGCTAATAGATTATATAAGCTTCACGTAACTCCTCTTCGATTGAAGCAATTTCATTATCGTGAGAAGTATTTCCTGCACGTCGCGAAGCATGCAGCAACCATAAGCGATCAACCAATTCATTAGGATCATCCCAATATGTGTAACGATGAGACTTTTCATCAACGTGCATCTTGGAATCAAATCCTTGACCCTGCGTGGACTTCTTGCGAATAGCAAGACGGGGAATCGATGAAGGGCGAGGAACCGATGATGGATATTTATCTAGCAAGGGTTTTATGATTGCTCTATATTTGTGAGATGGATTGCCCCTTATCTGTTTCGTGGGGTCACAATCGCGGTGTAAAGTATTCGTTCTCTTTAGAATATCGATGTAATTTCTTTCATCTTCAGGTCGGTAAGCTGTAGGATCCTTTCTAGAGTAATTCGTATAAACCCACTGTACCGATATAACGTACATTATCAATAATTAAATCATTTCCATCTAGATCAATGTCTGTTTTGCCGATTCTAAACTTTGCATTTGCAGGATTGAAAGTTACACCAAAGACATTGTCAAAATCATCACCACCAGCGTGTATTAATTCTTCAATATATTGTCTGGGTATAGGTGCAAATGTATCTAAAAACCTATCTATTTCTTCAGAAGGAGGTTCTGCTGCGGGGGTAATATCTCTGAGTGATGAAGACTCATTTGGATCTCGCTCAAAAACTTCTTCATCTCCTAAAAATTCCAACCGTCTCGGAATTTGTGCCTCCCTAAAATTCCCGGTAGCGGGCGATGTATTAGGCGTAGAGGATTCTAACCGTCTCAGAATTTGTGCCTCCCTAAAATTCTCCCTAGCGGGCGATGTATTAGGCGTAGAGGCGGGTATTAATTCTGGCTTTATCAATGATAAATTCACCTCTCCTTGAGTTTTTATGATTGATTTTAAAGGCTCCGTGATCGGTTTGTACAATTTTTCTAACCGCTCATCATTTTCATTACGATTTAGTTTCAGAGCTAATGCCTTATTCCTAATAGCCTTTTGAACTGCTATTATTTTTCTTTTGACATCAGTCATTTCACAGAAACAGGTAGCTGTTATATCAAATCAGGTAGCTGTAATTCAGAAACAAGTAGCTGTTATTTAGAATCCGGTATCTGTTTTTCAGAAAACAGGTAGCTGTTATTCAGAAAACAGGTAGCTGTAGAGAGAGATAGTTGCAATAGGTGTTTAGCTTCGTGCAGCTGTTTTTAGACTGTATCAAAACTATGATTACTTCAGTATTATATACTGATCAAGACCTTTCCGATATCTACCTTCGTCCGAGTCTTTATCGATAGTAATGAAACCAAATTTTTCTTTCCAGCACTCTACACATAAAGACTTAAATTTCTCAAATGTCATATCACTGCTCACATGATCAGTGTACACATGTTTCAAGTTGAGGTCGTCTTGTTTGAATAATATAATAAAATTAGCATTATCACGTATTAAATGTTTAGGAATTCTAGTATAAGTCTGACAAAGGTAAAACGAATCAACGTCTTTATGTCGACCCATACTGAAAAATTCTCTAATTTTATCCTGTTTGTCACACGCTACATCGTCAAATATGAAAACGGAATTTTCTTTTGCCTCCTCAGGACTTATGATTTCAGCATTCTCTTTATACGGAAAATACTCAATTTCGGGAATTGCATCCATCGTCCTTTGCAAAAATGTATATTTTGGCTGATAAAGTGACTTGGAGTAAACATAAACGTTTTCAAATCTCAACCCGTTTTCATTGAACAGGAGTGATAGCATTACATTCGATTTACCGCAATTAGATGGACCGCATATCACCGCTCTAATTGAATTGGGTAGTAGATCACCGTGTCTTCGCATTTGATTTTTAAACCCCTCGCCCACCCACTTATCCAAATTTGAAATAGGGAGAGATTGTTTCTGTTTAATAACCTTCATTGCACTAATAGCAATTTCATTTGTATGGGGTATATATAGCAATGTGGCAGTGATTGTCTCTCAAAGGATAACTTATACTGGTGAAGGTATCATCAATTCATTAATCAACAAGCTCCCGTTCGAATTACACGTACCGGGGTATCAGTACTGCGGTCCAGGAACCAAGTTACAAAAACGTCTAAAAAGAGGCGACCCAGGTGTTAACCCACTGGACGCCGCCTGTAAACAGCACGATATTGCTTACTCGCAGAACAAAGACCTAAACGAAAGACACAAAGCCGATAAAGAATTAGAGGAGGCTGCTTGGGCTAGAGTCAAGGCCAAGGACTCTAAATTTAGTGAGAAAGCGGCAGCGTGGGCGGTTACTAACGTGATGAAGATCAAGAGAAAAACTGGAATGGGTATCAAGAAAATTCCTTTGAGGAGTGGTGTAGTTATGAAGGCTCGAAAAGCTATTAAGCGATTTAAACGAAAAATTGATAAACCTGGAGGTGTTAAAGAAAGTAGTAAGATTGCATTGTCTGCAGCAAAGATTGCTATACGAGAGGTTGGTGGTAAGAAAAAAATTCGAGCTCCGAGAATTATACCGATTCCAAAACAAGGTGGAATTCTACCACTAATTCCAATTTTTGCCGGATTGAGCGCCCTCGGAACCTTGGCCGGGGGTGCTGCTGGTATTGCTAAAGCCGTGAATAGTGCTAAAGATGCACGATCAAAACTTGCGGAAGCTGAAAGGCACAATAAAACGATGGAAGCTATTGCTCTCGGTAAACCGGGGAAAGGATTATTTTTAAAGCCATATCGTAAAGGTATGGGCCTCTTTCTCAAACAACACAAGTCAAAAAACTGTTAAAATCGCTACCCAACCGCGCCCTAACCGATGTTGATTTGCTAAATAGGGCTAGAAACGTTAAACATTTTAGAGGAGTGTTTATGCGTGATGCGCTACCATCAAAACCTCATTTTAGAGAAGCAGGTATTATTAATTTGGATTCCAAGGATGGATTAGGAACGCATTGGGTGGCTTATAAAAAGGCTGGAGATACTGTTCGTTACTTTGATAGTTTCGGAAATTTATCACCACCACTAGAAGTGATTAAATATTTTAATAATTGTCATATTAAATATAATCATGATCAATATCAGAACTTTAGTTCTTACAACTGCGGACATTTGTGCTTAGAATTTTTGTATAAATAAAGATGTTATAGTAAAGATGTCTTAGTCATGTCTCAGACCTTTACCCTACAAGGTGTAAGTAGCACGCTCTCTGTAAACTATTATCCACCGATTGAACTTGATTCGAGTCGTCAGTATTGTTTAGGATTGATAGGATTTCATACATATAATTCAATTCCGAATATTGAAGAGGACCGCAACAATAAATTTATTTGTGGGAAAAATCAAATCATCTCAATTCCAACAGGCTCGTACGAAATTAATGACATTGAATCATATTTACAACGTCAGCTGTTGATAAGCGAAGCGGCGCAAACGGAAGCTGATAAAGTGTTATCACTTAAACCTAATAATAATACGCTAAAAAGTGAAATTAAAAGTAAATACGATATTGATTTTTCATCACAGAAAGGTACTATTGGAAAATTATTAGGATTTTCTGGAAATAAAATTCTAAAAGCGGGGACATTGCATACATCTGATTTACCCGTGCAAATAATTAAAGTTAATAGTATAAGAATCGAGTGCAATATTACTAGCGGTGCTTATTACGACAGTAACTTGTCACACACCTTGTTCGAATTTAGTCCATCTGTTGATCCAGGTTTTGCTATAAATATAGAGCCGAAAAATATTTTATATTTACCTGTAAACACTCGAGATAGAATTGATAATATAACGTTGAAAATTGTTGATCAAGAAGGCGAGTTTGTAAATTTTAGAGGAGAACATATTTTGGTTAGACTCGAATTAAAGACGTTGTGATGGGTATTGTTTTTGATAAAAAGGGTAGTGCATACCTAAAGACCATCACTTTGAGTTCATCGCCCAAAGAAGTGACACGTATCAGTCTTGCTAAATTAACTTCTCTCGGTTATAAAATTAAATATAATGGATAAAATTGGTGTATTCGATAAAGTTCACTACGACGAGAGTATTGCCAAATATCAATATCACACATATCAACCTAGAGCTACAAATTTTGGAAACAGCGATGAGATAAGGATAACAATACAAAATCAAGATATTTATACCTGTCCAGCAGACAGCTACATTTACTTGAGCGGGGAAGTTGAATACAATTTATCTGCGGGTAAAAAATTTGAATTAGTTACAAACGCTTTCGCTTTCCTGTTTGAGGAAATTAGATATGAACTAAACGGTATTGAAGTCGATCGAACCAGGGACTTGGGAATTACTAGTACTCTAAAAGGATATGTTTCATATGATGATTCAGAAGACATGAAAGTGCTCGGTATTTCTGGATGGGCTAAGACTGGTCACATAAAAACATTTTTTCCAAACAAGAAATTTTATGCACAAATACCATTAAAGAGTTTAATGGGATTTGCTGAGGATTACCAAAAGTTAATAATCAATGTAAAACAGGAATTGGTTTTGTTACGATCCTCCAGTGACGTGAATTGTTTTAAATGTGATGATGATGATGCGGTTGTTGCCCAAATTAAATTTAAACTCAATAAGATTGAATGGCGTGTACCACACATTCAACTGAATGATGAATTAAAATTGCAAATGTTTGAGCAAATTAAAAACGATCCAAATATATTAATTCCATTTCGAAAATGGGAATTGCATGAACTACCAACCATGAAAAAATCTAGAGATGATATATGGGCCGTAAAAACCTCAAGCAGTTTGGAGAAGCCCCGATACATAATTATCGCTTTCCAAGAAAATAAAAAGGGTGTGGCTAATGCTGATGCTTCAATGTTTGATAACAGCAATATAAGAAACATAAGAATTTACCTGAATTCAGAATCTTATCCATATGATCACTTAAATTTGGATTTTGGAAATAATGATTACTTAACTGTATACAACATGTATTGCCAATTTCAGCAGAGTTATTACAATCATACAAATAGACCGCATTTCTCATTTACGAATTTTAAAGATTATTCATTATTCGTATTTGATGTATCCAAACAAAACGAAAGCGTAAAGTCATCAACGGTGGACTTGCGCATTGAGATGGAAGCTGCTGAACCATTTAAAGACAACACTCGTGCTTATTGTCTTATTCTAAGCGATTCCATTGTTGAGTACACACCGTTATCCGGAATAGTTAGAAAAATAATTTAAGATGATTAAAAAAGTATTTTTCGATTTGGTCCCCGTCAGTTTTGTATATTTGGTGAATGAAGACGATAATACAGCAAACTGGATGCAGGAAGCAAATGACAGACTTCGATTTAAGAAGAGGGTTCGAGATATGGAAAAAGTATTGGCCCCTGTTCTCTTGAAACGTATCACGTCACCTCCTCCACCAAAAATATTATTTATTGACATCCAAGGATTCAACACACCCGACTTTATTCCGAAAGAACTTGCTGCAACGTACGATGGAGAAAAAATACTTGCGTATGTATTCAAGCCGCCAACACAATTTAACCGTCTAAATGAAGATAGCAAGAAACAAGTTAGGTGGTTGGAAAACAATTACCACGGAATCCCCTACAGCAGTGGTGAAAGTGATTTAAGTGAATTGCCGAAACTGTTTAAAAAATTGTCCGCTGATATAGTGTACGTGAAAGGTAGCCAAAAATGTACTTACCTGTCAAAATTTTATGATGTAGTTATTAATTTGGAATATGATGACCAATGTCCTAATTTTAAGAAATCTATGTATTGTTGTCAATCGCATAGGAATAGGCTAAGTGTTTGCAGTATTATTAACGTGCAAAAATTATTAAAATATGTAAAGGAAAATATTGTTTAAGGAAATAAAAAATGCTTTTCCCAATTTTAACATGTGTTTTTATTTAAACTTTTATGTGAGGAATATTAAGAAAATAATAAATGCTTTTTTTCAATTTTAACATGTGTGTTTTTATTTAAATTTTACAGGAATATTAAACACTCCGGTGACAATACATATTACCCATAATATAAATAGTATAAACGCTGTAGATAAAATAAAACAGGTGAAATTCATCTGTAAAAATTTTCATCATCAGAAACAGAATGAAATATCATTAAATGTTTACCATTATATTGAAATACAAATAATTATCATTACAACTAGTAATGCAATTATTCTTTCCATGTTGCCTTAGTGGATGATAAACTTGTATTGAGGTAAATTATAATTTACAAATCTATTTATCCTAACATAACTATTGTATAATACTAAGCCGTTATATAATTCTAAAATAAAGTGCTAAACAATATCCTAAACTGATTAAAAATAATATCTTAATATAAAAATATACAAATATAAAGCGAGGTGTATGAAACATAACAGATTTAATGTAGCTACCTTTTAAAATGAATGATATCCCCAAATTTCAATTATTAAATAATATCTTTATGTCCCCAGGCTAGAGTATTAACACCGTCTTCGCAGATGTTCCGCTTATCGTCGTGACGTGAGAGGGCTAATTTATTTTGCGTGATTGAAAAAATTGTATGTTTAATAGATCTAAATAAACTTTGTTTTCGCATGATGATTTCCGAATTAAACAAACAATTTTTAAAATCACTTAAATCTAAATCTTGCGCGACAACACATTTCTTGACACCCTTAACCTTTTTGATAATAAGCTTGGGGGTTTCCACTGCATACATTTTTGCCCGCAACCCAACAAATTCAGAAATGATTTTTCCCCCGAGCTCATCTTTAAAAAGCCCCAACACGGCTTTGTTTTGCAGTGGAATGCCATATTGATTGTCTATGTCAAAATTGCTTGTGTCGAATTTGTCCAAGTCCTGTTTCATATCATTGAAAACGTCGTCTGTCCTCAAATTTAAAATAAAACTGTCCGTGTCTATGTAACAAAGATTCACACCATCCCCATACTTAGGTTTTAAATGGTTGTAGTAAAAGTTGTACATTAATAATTTAGATATTTCCAAAACGCTAAAACCAACATAAATTGGTTTATTGTAAACAGCTTTTAATCGGTCTAATTGAATTGCGACTAAATTTTCGGTAAATATCGAACAACAATTAAAATTTAATTTTGCAATTAAACTTTCCGCACCGCGTCGTTTTCCTATATCCTCCCAATGATTGACCAATTTAACGTCTACACGCTTATCTACGTTTTCCATTGTCTTGCCAAATACTGAGTTGTTCATCAGTTTAAAAAAATCTTTCTCGAAATCATTTTTTGCCAATTTCCTCATAGAGGTATTCAAATCTATATATTTTTTTAGCCAATCTGATTGTTTGAACTCCAAAACGCGATGAATTTTAGTTAATTTTAAACCGTTTGCCAAAGCCTGTTTCAAATTTCTGTAATGAATAATATACCTGGACTTGTTATTTAAATTTGGAATTAATTTGGTGTTGTTAAATTTTGAGCCAGGAGGTACAATGTTTTCTACTAGAAAAGGTAGATCGTTGTGTAAATCGTGAAGGTCTTGAGGATACTCAATATCCACTTCAAGGAAGTAACCTATTGGTGAGTCATTGGGGACGTTTTCAACATTAAAATTTTCAATTTCATCCGCGCTTAACCACATGCAGGAGTGGGCTCCCCAGATTTTCACGATTGGTGTGAATCCTACCGCCGGACTGATACCGATTGAGACTCTCTTTGATCCTGACTTATTGAGAGGATAAGTTGATTGACCCAACAGTGTCGACTCCTTCTTAATGCTGTTATCAAACGCGTAGATTTCATTTTCTAGCGGATCGACCATTGCAGCACTTTCAACTGTAGGGAAAGACATCTTGAATAGTTGACAGTTTCAACTCGAATGATTACTCTCTCAAAGTAATCTTGACTATATCCTTGGTTTTGATTAGATTCTGCGCATTATAAGTAAAAACTTACCATCTCATTTTAATTGTACATCCTGTCTATAATATCCTGTGTGGAAAAAATCGCCTCCTCTGAATCTTCATCAAGAAATCCTGAATCGCTGTTTAGAATTGGAGGCTCAGGTGTAGGACTTCGCAGAGGTGTTAAAGCAGGTAGTGGCGAATATGAGCTATCCCATGAATCTTCTTCTTCTTCTTCCGTTGTGAATAGTTGTCGGGGTAGATATCTAACAGGGGTTAGTGTTGTGAAAACTTTTGTTTCTTCATCTAATTTTCTTTTCTTCGATGAATTAAACTCCTCTTGTTGTTTATATGTAGGTAAAAACACTCGTTGCAGAAAATATTTCTTCATTCGACACACAGCACAATCAGTTAATTTTATTGCACATGCTGAACAAAACATATGTCCGCAATTAATTACATACTTTACAACGTTTGTGAGACATACTGGACATCGACCACCATCGCATCCTTCTTTATATTCTGGAAACGTAATTGAAGGTAATAATTTAATACCAATCCGTTATAATTTTCTTACCTTCATCTTCGGTCAAATTAGACTCTTTTCTTGTTAGAAACTCCGCAATCACTACCGAACTAGACGACATTCTCTAACCGTTTCTAGACTCAAACTGATGAAATCTTGTCCAAACTTGCTTCGTGACAACCGTTTTCTTGACCACAACGTCCGGTCTGTTATCACAAATTACCGATTTCGATTGCAACCTTGAGCACTTTTTACACAAATTAGCACACACTCATAAAAAACTATTCGTTTAGATTTTTAATTGTTTTAATCATTTCACCAACTTTCCTCATGACATCCGGTGTGTTATCGCAAGTTACCGATTTCGATTGTAACCTTGAGCACTTTTTGCACAAATTAGCACACACGAATAAATATTATTCACTTAAAGTGTCAATGATTCAAATCGCCTCACCAACTCGTTGTTTATAATTTTTCGCAATTCAAGGTCTCTCCGCAGTTTTTCGATTGTCTTTTCTAATTTCAGAATTTTCACCGAAACAATACTTTGACTTTTACGCAAAAACTTGCGATTATTAATCACAGTTCTAAGATCATGCATCGCGTTGTAAGTTGATTACTTCAATAAAGAGAAATTCATAATAACTACTCGTTATATTCGATGATGATGAAATAACTAGTTCATTCAACCAATCAGATTACAGAATCAGATTTCTGACGTCACGCACAATACATTATTCGGCATCTACGCTTCACGCCCGTTCATTTGATACCAAACACGAGCCATTTTGGAGCACCGGAAATGAAACTTAAGATTTTCGAGATAAGAATGCGATATTCAACATCTACGCTTCACGCCCGGTCATTTGATACCAAACAAGGACCATTTTCGAGCGCCGGAAATGAAATGTCAGTCGACCGGAAGTGGCCATTTTCTGAATCTACTCGATGAGCTCTTTCATTTGCAATACAAAAATCCGATATCAGACGAGCCGTTACGAAGATATTCACGTTTTTAATTCTTTTCATTTTTCCTAATGTAATACTATAAGGGCATTAGCTTTTCATCATTTGTTTTCGTTTTGGTAATTTGGCTGTGATATTTTGAAAACATTTTTCAATTTTGAGATTTTTGATTTTGATTTTCTTAGTTTTGATTTTTTCTAATTTAAATCTTGATGATTTTGACTTTGATTTGGATGATTTTGAATTTTTTATGATGCACACTCTGTACATCGATTTTAAATTTAGCGCCATTTTATTTATTTGCACACTCTGTATAGCTTAGATTTTGAATTAGCCGCGCGCCCGCCATTTTGGTGGGGGGTGTTTTGTGACGTCTTATGGAGAAATTTACATGGGAGGGACTTCCTGGCCCCGTAGCGGCAAATATCATCTACTATCGGTTATAAGAGATAGAAACAAAACTCATATTATTAACAAGAACGTAGGCAACCGTTAAATATTATGTATATTCTCTATCCTTGTCTTACTCGATTTAATCGTCGCGGAAATATCAAAAAATGCACCGAACAATACAATCGAATCAAAACTATTCGTTTGGAAATGGACTCGTTGAGTTTCTGAGCAACACCATTTCATTGTCAAATAAATCGACAGAATGATTGCGAGTACCAACTCATGGTATTGATATTGACAATAGCTCTCATTTACTTACTAACCAATGAAATAGAATAATGTTGATGACTGGAACCAATAAAATTCTAATTACGATGCGTAACAGACCACGCTGCATGTTATGCATGGTAATCCACCCTGGGTGGTATCTAATCAGATAATCTCTCATGTTGGTATTGCCTAGCAACGCGTTGCTACATTTTCTATAACGTATAAAACGTCAGTTATTGCCGGACCATTAAACAGTTTGCTTCTATATTCGATTTGTTTGTATTTTCGGGATATGTGTTAGTAAAAATATTCATGGGCATTTCTCAAAATCTTGGTAAGCTCATTTTCACTACAATTATTATGGCCCAGATTAAAACACGTCTGACACTTGGTGTCACTAAATTTAACTTTTCAAATTATGAAGTGTGAACTTTCTGTTCGGCCAATTGTCTTCTCGAATCTAACTCGTGATTGATTTTTCCTAGGCAATTAGCCTCTGGATCACTCTTGCTTGTTGCTTCTAGAAAATTGGCACTCCTACTTCGCAGACCAAGCTGGCTCATCTTTTAGATCTATGATCATTCTTATTTTGTTGACAGCTGCTCGGAAAATGTTTCATTGCTCTGCTAGAACCAAACAGAAAATATTAATATTAAACTATTCAAAAGAATCAAAAACTATTTTAAAACGGTAGTGTTCATAGTCAAGAATTTCAAATATTGTACACATTTTTCTAAAATGACATTAGTAAAAAATTACTGTTTTGAGAAAAACGCGAAAAACTATGAAATAACCTTAACAAAAAACAGTGACACTGATTTTTCAATTTTAAATAAGTCTGCGAAATGTTAGTTTCTCCATGTTACCGTAATTTTTAAGTGATTCAGGGATAAAAGTTTTAGATATTCTATACTATGACATCCTAACACATCAAATTTTGAAATACGTTTTGTTGTGTATTTTTTTTTTAATTTTTTTGTTTTTGTCATGACAAGTTGTGCAAATTGATGTACCAATTTTTTGTTATTAACCAGTTAATCCGAATATACATGATGTAGAATTAGTTCACGCACCATATGGATTTTCATATAAATTCTTAATGTTCAATAATTAATTAGCTTCCCAAATTATTTTAGAGAAAAAGTGTATGTTTCCTGTAAAGAAAAAAATACTGTATACAATCATATCATATGTTATGTAGGAAGTTTCTACTTCGTTATACATGCTTTTATATAGAATAAAACACTTTTTACTATGTTTGTATAACACTTTGGTTTATTTGTTTGACTGCAGATTTAGATTTTATTTTGATAATGGCAAGCTGAGTTGCCGAAACTGTAGTCAAACAAATACACTAAAGTGTTTAATAAAGTTAAAAGTGTTCAATAATCATATCATTACTTATTTTCTTACTTTGCATGCAAAGGAGAAATCGAGGAAATTAAAACTACTATTTTAACAAAAAAGGTGGTGTCTTGGAATTGTTGAAACAAAAAACCGTTGAACGTTCTGATATTTACGGATTATTCTGTTAACAGTGGTGTGGTTTGGAATTGGTCGATTCGGATATTTTACACCAAACGTATTATTTACACTTACTGAGAATATTACTAGAATAGTCTTTTCATTCAACGGAATTGCTTAAGATTCGTCTAAATTTCTGATGATAACATTAACATAACAGCTAGAGTTCAACAATATTTTGTTTTAACAATTCCAAAGCACCACCTATTTTTTCTAAAATAGTAGTTTTCATTTGCGTTTTATCCCCTTTGTATGGAAAGTAAAAAAAAAATATAGGTATTGATATGATTGTATACAGTATTGTTTTATCTATAAGAAACATATTTATACTTTTTGTCTAAAATAATTTGGTGAGCCAATATTTGAACGAATTTAACATGAAAATGCCTATGTTGCTTGAACCAATTCAAATAAACCCCTTGTATATTTTTAATTAAGTCTAATTTCAACCTTCTTGTGAATACCGGAAAACTTTCTATACTTTATTGTCGTTGTATTTATCATTATCAAGTGCACTTCCTATGTTTTAAAAACATGGAACGGTAATCCGCACAAACAATCGCGTAACGCATGCTAATCGTATGTCCAGTGAGAACAAGTGAAAGTCAGCGAAAAAAGAAGACGAACGTGCGGAATGGGCCAAGGATATGTCATCACCGACGACGACGACGAAGACGACTTTCACCGTTCAAACCGAAGAAGCCTGGTTTGGATACTTGCCCGAGATGTTGAAAACGAATCCATTGGAGGAATTAATATTTATTGCAAGATAAATCATTTGATTTCTAAAATGTTTTCGTTAAAAAAGCAATTATACAGTTATAGTGGCGGATTCGGCCCTCATCGCGATGGTCCAGTTTAACAATTGTGAGGATGTAAAGAATAAATTAAATTTTAACTTTGTTATACCACTATGTTTATAATTTGTAACTGAAGTTTAGACTATACGCTAGTCATTTTCAAACAAAGTTTTATTACAAATTACAATCAAGGCGCACCACGATGCAAAATCCTCCAACATTAAATATGGTTGGTTTAAACCGCAACTACTAGAAATGAATAATTAAACTGTATAGAAAAAATAATGGTCTTGTATATTCATACCTCCATTTAATTCCTAGAGTTAATTTCATTGATGTTGAAGTTCACGTCATCGATTTTTTAACATATCAAAGACAAGCGGTTTTCTACCATTTTATACTACTGTATGCGCATCATCGTAGTCAATAGTAGAAACATACGTCTTCATCATAAATCATCGGCTTGATTAGTTTACAAGAGTTTGATTAGGTGTTGGAATGCCAGGTAGAAAAATCTTGGATATGCTTTAAAGCAGGATTCAGTAAAAAGAAAAACAACCCCATCCCTTTTAACGTTACGCCAATGCGCTCTATTGTGAATTTGGATTCGAAACTTCGGAATTGATGACGTGAACGCCAACATTCGTGGAATAAACTATATACAAATACAAATCTCCTACTGGGGATTTTTATGATTTTATTGATATTATGTGTTTTCGGTTCGCTTGTAATATACCAAACGAAATGTTGTACCAGGGATCATTCTATTTGACACAAATAGCTACAAGGTAACTTACTTGTCAGTAAACAGTTTTAATTTGCATAAATTGATGAGTTTTTAAGGACGCAAAAATAATTGTTTTGACAATATTTTCCCAAATATTTCTCTTATGAAATTAAAAATAGAATGCGTAGATACTATATATCATACGTCTTTTTGAATACCTTCATCAATAAACATAAAAATTGAAACAAAAATACAATCTAATAAAATATATCGTCCTTTAACTCTTGTTTGTAAATACAAATAATATAATTTAAGGTCTATGGTAAAATTATAATTTTATAAAAGATGAATAAAAATTAGGACATTTTATTTGAAATATTAGTTCAAGGCAGGGCCGTATTAAGCTACAATGGGGCGCTAGGCAAATTTATCCCTGGGGCCCCTTCTAAGAATGAATCGAAACTAATTAAATATGATATAAAGGTTTCGAAAGACAGTTTTATTGCAAAAAAAAATTCAAATCGCAATGACACATTGAAATACAAAATCATAAATACAAATAACACAGTGCGGTCCGTTGAGGAGCCGCTAAAAATGTCCAGAGTAGGCGGCATGGCCCTTGGGTTTATTGTGGTCGGTAATAATCACCAGGCGGTCGTAAAAATTTCAAACTTGCGGGCACGTGCCCACCGGATCGAATTTTAAATTTTTGGCCCAAGCAGCCAGTGAGCCCTTTTTTGGGATGTATTATAATAAGCCGTGCATTCATGTCTAACTGGTTGATCGCCCCAAGATGAAGATGAAATAATTAAGAAATAGAATACTTTTCCTTTTAATGATCGGTAATATTTGACGCATTAGGAATATTATAGATGAAAATTAAATTGTCCTTATTTTAAGCCAATAAAGGTATGGTTGTAGATAAAGTATAGTACACAACTCGAGTTATAAAGTAATTACGCACTAGTGAAACTGTTAATTATTAAAAAATTTACAGGGTGCTGTAAAAATTCGTTTCATATTCATTTTCATTTTTTGTTCTCGAGTGCTCGTCATTGATAAAAATACATTTTCAAAAATTCATAACTCGTCTGAAAATTGCTGCAGATTCAAAAGCCAAAATTATTTTGAAAGATCGACGTCTTGTGAAGTGAATTGAATTTTTGTAGTATTTTGTATGTAGTTATTTTTCATATTAATGTTGCATTCGAAATTGCGACATTGAAAAAAATACATTTTCAAAAATTCATAACTCGACTAAAAATTGCTGCATATTCAAAAACCAACATTATTTTGAAAGGTCAACGTCGTGTAGAGTGACTTGAATTTTTGTAGAATTTTTTCCCGCGATTCATATTAATTTTTAATTTTTGCGCTCGAGAGTTCGACATTGAAGAAAATACATTTTCAGAAATTCATAACTCGACTGAAAATTACTGCACATTCAAAAACCAAAATTATGTTAAAAGATCGACGGCTTGTGAAGTAATCTGAATTTTTGTAGGATTTTATCCTTCTGTTTTATATTCATTTTCAATTTTTTGCACTCGAGTGTTCGTTATTGAAAAAAATACATTCTCAAAAAGATTAAGATTACTTTATTTCTTAGAAATGTATATTTCAGTTATTTTGTATTTTTCAAGGGCGATGTCCCGTTAATAAATGTATTAATATTATTATTAATTCGAGTAAGAAAAATTTGCATGTTGGGATTAGAATAATTCTACAAGCTTTATTACTCGTGGAATTATCTTCAAAATTTCCAAAACTGCTTAGAAATAATTCATTTTTTACATACTAGATAATTATTTTGATATTTTTAAGCTATAAACAATATGGCGACAGTCGAAACTTGAATATGCGGAAGCGAAATTTACATCTTGAAATAAAGAAAATTCTAAAAATATAATAAAAACACTTTTACTTTGTTGGATTTTTATTGTTGACTATAGTTTCGGCAACTCAACTTGCCATTATCAAAACATAAAGTAAAAGTGTTTTTATTATATTTACAACATGTATAACAAAGTAGACGCCTCCACCATAAACAATAAATGCTAAAAAAAATATCGCTTTTGGAATTATTTTCAAAATTTTCAAAACTACTTAGTAATGATACATGTTTAATACATTAGGAAACAATTCATAAAATTTTTAGCTAGAAATAAAACGGCGACTTTTGAAGCTTGAATTCGAGAAAGCGAAATTTACATCTGGGGATTATAAATATAGTAAAAACATTATCAATCGTGGAATTTTCTTAAAAATTTCTAAAACTAATTAAAAAATAATGCATTTTTGACATTCTAGAAAACAATTCATATTTTTAAATTAGAAACAAAATGGAGACATTCGAAACTTGAATTCGAGAAAGCAAAATTTGCATCTAACGATTTTAAAATTTCTAAAAACATTATCACTCGTACAATTGACTTCAAATTGACCACTTAAATATAGTAGACATACTAGAAAACAATTGACATTTCTAAGCTAGAAACAGACTGGCGACATTCTCAACTGGGTCAATCCAAGTGAATAAAAATTATGTTCGTTGCGTGACCATTTTGAAATATTTTGATTTTTTTATATGCGATTACCCTATAATTGAGTTTAAAAGTTTTAAAAAAATACCTTGCACCGTTACTATATTTGTAAGCGCACGACGTGTTTTCAAGTTAATTCATTTTCATTGGCGTTAATTTGAATATCTCTGCATTATGTTAAGTTACAACATTGCAATTGACATGATTTTTTTAGAAAAGTCTCCTTTACAACAATGTTAATACCCAAAAGATCAAAAATTTAAAAATAACCAGTAAAATGGAAGTTTGGTATTGAAAATTTAGAAAATCCACTTTAGACCCAAAAATAACAACCAAAATTTATCACAGTGTATTTTTTTCTCTAGCTAGATATCATAAACTACTAGCTTTATATAGAGCAAGAACCCTGACAAATTTATAATTGTTTGAAATTTAAAAATCTTTATTTTTTGTAAAGTTCGGGGCTAGTTAGTGTTCTTGCTCTATATAAGGCTAGTAGTTTATATCTAACTGGAGAAAAAAAAACACAAAAATACTGAAATGAACATAAATATAATTTCATTGATCCATGTTACACTTAAAAGTAAAAATTAATAATTGCCGTTTTATTCAGGGTACGTTAGTTTGGAACGGATATTGAGTTGTGTTGCATTCATTTAAACGAATTCCTTTTAAAATTTAAAGGGAAGGTCGAACGCAGGTACTAGGGGCGAAGAATGGTGGGAACATCTGGCATATCTTTTTGGAAGCTTGTCCAGACCTCGTCTCTAGCAGGTAGAAAAGGTTAGAATATGGTCGTAAATTACAATTTCTACACCATTACATAGAGAATAGAATCCCTAATCGTCGGTAGTAAACAACCCGCAAATTGTACCCCTTGATCCCGCCGCTCTGGCCAAATTACTATGGTCGCGACGAAAGACTTTTCGGTTTCGAGAAGTATTCGTTCGGGTCCGTGGTTGTTGTGTACGTCTTTTATTATTTATTTGTTCATTTAATCATTTAATTTATAACTTATACCGAGTGTCTGGGATAAGGGGCGAACATAGGGATTTAACATGTAAAATTAAATATGTGTAATTATTTGCTCCCCTATTCATTTTAGAAAAAAATCGTAAAGGAATATTTTTTAGAGAATTAAAAATAGTAAATGAATCATCCATTTAATTTATGTTTGTACCAGAATTCACCTCAAAAATAATAAAAATAAGTTAAAAAATGTACCATTAAAAAAAACCCTTGCCATGAGTTTGACAAATGTCATGTCATAGTGAAAATAATTTTACTGGTCAAATATCAATTCACGCATTGTATTTACTATGAACAATAACGTTTGGCTCGTTCTAAAGTATGAACTAGCATTCTTCGGTAAAACAGACAGACTGCAAATAGTTAAGCTTAGTTTAGTTTTTAGTTAGTTTATGAATTCGCAGCAAATGTTGCTATTTTAAATATGTAAATGCATATTAATGTAAGTATGTTGTTCTCCTTAAATATACTACAAGTCTCCGATCTAATTTTGTTAAAAATTAATCTTAATATTTTCTGGGCTATGAATATCCTTTGAATATGACTTCTTTCCCACGCTGGTAAATTATAAGAGAGATAAGGATATACCTATGAGTAGTAGAGAGTTATGATTGACTCTGGTGGTAAAATTGGTTTTAGTTTAAGAACTGCATAGCAAGCAGTATTTAATTTACTACACACATAATCAACATGCTGACACCAGGTGAGTTGCTCGTCCTCAGCAATCCCAAGAAATTTGGTGCTCTGATTTAAATAGGTGTCTTTCTATTAAAAAACTGAATGTTTGCTGTTTTGTTGTAATATGGAAGTAAATTATTAGCATTCAGTATGGTCTGTATTTGATAGATCCTGCGTTATTTTGCAGAATACACGCCTCCTTTCTTCATCCACTAACAGTATCTCCTGATGGCATTGATGTTTTTAAGAATGATAACCATGCTTCTTCAGAATTTTCTGTACAGAGAATTTAGACACGTTGCACTCACGAGCAATGCATCGTATGCTAGTTGTTGGTTCAGCATTTATCAAACCCAAAACTGTTTCTTCCAATTCATCGTTGTTTCTTCTGTTCCGTTTGCATGCAATGTCACGAACTCTGAGTAAACTTACGCCACTGCAAAATGTTTTGATAATGAATACGCTCTCTTCATTGGAATAACTCAGATTATTGTTAATGCGTGAATTGATATTTAACTAGCAAAATTATTCTCACCATAATATGACATTTGTCAAAGTCATGGCAAGGGTTTTTATTAAATGGTAAATGGTTAAAGGAATTTCTATTATTTCTGAGGTGGATTCTAGTTCAAACGTAAATTAAATCGATGATTTATTTACAATTTTTAATTCTCTAAAAAATATTCCTTTACGATTTTTCTCTAAAATGAATAGGGGAGCTAATAATTACATATATTTAATTTTACATGTTAAATCCCTATGTTCGCCCCTTATCCCAGACACTCTGTATATACATACAGGGTATTTTTTTAACTCAGAACATATGATTGTTAATGTCTATGTTATATGTTATAATAATCACATCAACGCATTGCAATATATTGACAATGTAGGCAACCAAGTACACAAAGGTGCCAGTGAATGCTTCTTCTTCTTCTCTCGGCCCCGTCGACCTGTCACAGTACAGTGAAAGCTTAAAATTATTACGAATAAAGTGAGGTTAATGAAACAAACAATGATAAATCGTAAGTAATTATAATAAATATTCAAAATGACCACCTCCACGTTCTAAGCATTAGCCAAGTCGATTATAAAATCCTTGAATAGCATTTCTAATGTGCTGCGGATTTCTTCTTAATTCATCGCAAACAGTAATTATACGATCTTTTAACTCTAAAGTATTGTTTATAATAATGTTATTATAAACATTGCTTTTTAGATACCCCCACAATAAAAAGTCGTTTGGAGACAAATCAGGCGACCGGGGTGGCCAAGGTATTGGACCAAATCTACCTATCCAGCGATCAGGAAGTAATTCACTTAAATAATTATTAATGGCAGCTGTAGAATGTGGAGGCGCTCCATCCATCTGATAATAAGGAGCAGCAATGTTTAGTGTATGAATTTCTGGCATTATACGTGTTCTCAGAAGATCTAAGTAAACTTTACTGTTTAGATTTCCATTAATCAAAAAAAGGACCAATAAGGGTATCATTAATTAGTCCAGCCCACACATTAACTCTCGCATTGTATTGTGTGTGCGTCAAATTTTGTAAGCGAGGATTATTGCACGCCCAAAATCTAAAAGGTGAAGGAATGGGTGTAAGGAATGGGTATCGATAAGGAATGAAGAATACTAACGTAGAATTATGTGGATTAACTTCACCATTTAAGGAAAATGATGCCTCATAGTAAAAAATAAATATTATTATGTGTAAAATTTCTTGATCATTATTAATTAAATTGAATACGGTTTCACAGAATTCTGTTCGTTTGCTTTTATCCTCATTTGATAGTTGCTGATGATTTGAAAACTTGTAAGCATTGTATTTAAATTCTTTTAATGTCTTGTAAACGAAAGCTGAACTTATTTGAAACTGTGCTGCGATAACTCTTAACGATGATATAGGGTTCTGCTCTACGTAACATAAAATGTTGAGTTTCATCTCTCCCGTTAAAATGTGATTTCCTTTAGCCCTTTTAATGTGAAAATTACTCACACAGCCAGTATTGTCAAAATGATGGACAATATTACAAATTGTTGAGATGGATGGAACTTGTCTGCTCGGATACTCAACCGAAAACAAATCTCTAGCACGTCAAATGCTGTTCCCACTCTTGTACCAATTAATTATCTGTATTCTTTCTTCGGTGGTGTAATACATTTTTATTAATAACACAATTTTAACAACTAAATAAAACTGAGTGTAAGTATGGTTGCCTACATTGTCAATACATTGCAATGCGTTGATGTGATTATTATAACATAGAACATAGACATGAACAATCATATGTTCTGAGTTAAAAAAAGACCCTGTATACATTGATATTGGCTAATGGTCATAGAACCAAGACCTGGCAAAACGCCGAAAAAAAAACAAGTAACACAAAATCAAATTGGTGCTTTTCATACTCAAACCAAACATGTTTCATATTTAAATGTATTTTTATTGAGCGTAATCAACAAAATAAGATGACGAAAAATATTTTTATTTTCATGAATTTTTCAACAAAAATAAATTGATATTTTTCTAAATTCTACAACGAACAAATAAACAAAAACAAACAGCAGACTAAATCAGGATAAAATTCATTATCTTCAAATTCCTAAACTTTACATTATTATACGGTCATAAACTATTTATTTTTGCAGGAAAGACTTCTGTGGCACTAGGAATTACAAAGTAGTTTTGATTTTCTACATTTGCAGCGGTTTGAGTTACAATCGCCTGTAGAATTACAGTATTGGAACCCTTAACCACCTAAATTGGAATTCATCCGAGCACATTCTCTTACACTTATCTGGGACTTCATTAACGGAATTAAAAGTTTCTTTACCGACGGTAAATTCATTTCTCACTTTAAACTTAAATTACAATATTTTGCATGTGAAATTTTACTTTTTATAATTTAAAAAAACATAAGTCGTTTCAAAATTGATTTAGAGTGAATTTCTTGAATATTCTTAAATTATTTTATTGAATTTTGAAGAGTAAAATTAATTTTTTTTTAATTTTTAAAGTTTTTTATTTTTCCAAATAATTTTTTTTAAATTTAGTCAGGGTACATTTTCTTTAATATACTTACATTATAAATATATATAGTAAACAGATTTTATTGATTTTTTTAAAGTGATTTTAATAATTATTTCAAAATTTGAAATTTTTTCCTGAAATATTTTAATTTTCCAAATTTAAAAGATTTATAACTCGTTTCAAAATTAAGTGAAAGTAAAAATCCGTAAATATCCTTAAATTCTAAATATTTGTGGAGCATACTGATTTTATTTAATTTTTTAGAGTCAAATTTAATATTTTTTCATTTTTTTTAAGTTTATTATGTGGAATTTTACGTTTCCAAATTTAAACAGTCATAAATCGTTTCGAAATTAAATTAGTGTGAAATTTCTTGAATATCCCTAAAATCGAAAATCAATATAATCAGTATGTTATATTGATATTTTAGAGTGATATTTAATATTTTTTTCACATTTTTAAAGTTTATATGAAATTTTATTTTTCAAATTGAAAAAATCATAATTCCTTTCAAAATTAATTTAGAGTAAAATTTCTTAGATATCCTTAAATTCTAAATATTTGTGGAGTATACTGATTTTATTAATTTTTTTTAGAGTGAAATATAATTTTTTTTCAAATTCGTTTATCCTGTGAAATTTTTCTTTTCCAAACTGAAAACGTCATTAAGTTAGATTAATATTTTTTTAATATTCTTAAATTCGAAATATTTGTGAAGTAACCTGTTTTTATAATTTTCTTTAAATTTTAAATTTAGTAACATTTCTTAAATGCTCTTAAATTCTAATCGGAGTTTACAAAATCGGCAATTACAGATTCGTGGTTAATTTCGTTAAATAACTCTATTTCAATATTTAATAAAGCTAAATCTGTAAGTTTATCTTGATTTATTGTACTGCAGAGATATTTTTTAAAATTATTTTCAGAGATGAAAATGATCTTTCCCCGCTTGCGTTACTAACGGATAACGTTACATATATCCTGATTAACATTGATAAATTTGGAAAAGTAGAAGTCAATTAATTTCCGATGATAAAACTATGTATTTTTTCCGTTGTATGTAACTTAAAACCGTATGTCAATAAAACTTTAAAGTTGAATTAATTCGTTGAAATATAGATCATTGTCGTACACATCCAAATGTTTAATAAAATAATATACGTTATTCATAGTTACATTTTTAAGCTCAGTGAAGACAATGAATTTTTACTTTTTCCGTTACAAAGTACGAGAAAGTATTGTGATCGTGAAAATTTTTCCAAAATTTTTTTTACGGAAATATCCTTTTTGGGGTCCATAGATGTAATTTTAACAATTTTGGGAAAAAAATGTTTGTGTGTGTGTGGGCGGGCGCGCTGTATCTCAGAAACTAATACAGCAATTAACATGAAACTTTGAATATAAGTTTTATTTGACAATCTGGCTTTTGATAAAATTCCGTACGCCGAAAGTGGATGTTACCCTAACCGTTTCTTGATTTTTTTCCAATAATTTTTTAAATATGGAAAATATTACGAAAACATTTAAATAATTGGAGACAACAGAGAAACGAACATCTTTTTTCATACAATCATTTTTTAGAAGAAAAAACAAATGCAAACATCTAAGATTTAAAGAAATATTTAAAAAATGATTGGGTTTAATTTCTTGGAAAATCAGAGCATGGTAATAAGACGAGAAAAAAAAAACATTTTTTGAACAAAAAAATAATAATAACAATAAACAAATGTGGACATCTAACTTTTAAAGAATTATTCAAAAATGATTAGGTTTAGGTATTTTTCGAGGTTTTGCTATTTTCAAAGCTCAAAAATCGAAGAAGCTTTAATTTTTCAAAACCTGACCTTCAATAATTGAGATTAGAAATTCTAGAAAAATCCATGTATGTTAATAATTTAATTTTCTAGATAATTTACCACATAATAATAGATGCGATAACAGAAAATCGATAATTAATGGGGTAGCTTGACATTACAACAATGTTTGGCATTGTCATAATCGATAACAGAAAAACGGTAATTAGGTGAGTAGCTTTTAAGGTTATAAAAACATGATGTTCATGACGTTACGTCAGTGTCGTTAAGTTTTAATTTTTACAATTACTCTTCTAGCAAACCAAACTATTCAGCTTGTAATAAACTATAACTTTTCCTGATTCTTATTATTATTTCATTTGATAAATTATCTACCCAAATATACCGCGAGCTTGGATGAATTATCAAAAACACATTTTTTTCGTACCTTTTACCTTTTAGTAATTCATCTCGACATAACATTTGTTGTCAACTGGTTTTTAACCTCGAGCTGAAGCTCTCGGTTAATAACCAGACAACAAATGTTATTGTCTCGTTAAATTACTTGGTAACAAGGTACTCAAAAAACGATTTTTTGATAATTAACCTCGATCTAGGTATATTACTACCGATAATCAACATCAAACAACATCATGCAAGAGCATTTTTAAGCGTTCGAATATTAAAAAAGCGTTGATTTTTTTTTAAACAGAAAACATTTACAGACTTCATTTCAATACACTTTATTTACCTGGTTTTTCACTAAACCTCCATCAAACACGAAAATGGGCATTTTCAACTTTCAAAAATCGAAAAAGAGTTGATTTTTCAAAAACTAAAAGAAATGCAGACTTCCAACTTTTACATCAATATTTCGGAATAACTTAATAACTTAAACATTTCGTTTTTCAGATAATCACGATCGAACCAAGAATGGCTATTTTTAGGGGTTTTGAATAATGCTTTTTCGATTTTCAAAAAAGCATTATTCATAACCAGAAACAAATAATAAGTTCAAACTTTCACAAAATTGATAACCAATGACAAGGGTTTAATATAAAAACATAACCATGTCCGTTAAGGACCTACTTTTTCAAATAATCATCAAATCCAACGATGTTTCAAAAATAAAAAGAAAATTACTTTTCTAAAACTGTTTTAAATACAAACTTCCAACTTTAATATTGTAATATGCATAGTGTCCAGTGGCAGGCGCTGGTAACAGTAATCTTATTGATTAAATTATTCTTAATAAATTTGGAAAATTTCTACCCTTTGGTGATTGTATTTATATGTTTTTCAAACCATCGGAAAGTTAGCAACTGCAACAAGAATAAAAGTTGTGTTCTCGTGTTGTGAATCTAGGTAATAATTGAGTTATGAAGAATCACAATATATTTTAAGCAAATTTGGGAAATTTTAAGTCCCCAAAACCCCACTGGATTTATTTCTGGTTAGGATGATTAGTAAGAAATTGTATTTTACAGATTTCTTACATTTTCGAATTTGAGAATGTGACAGTTGCTCTTGTATAAGTGTATTTTCTGATGAGTTTCGAGGAGATCGTTACAGTGATGTGTAGATAATCCGAATCGTACGAGTGGTTTTCCAGTAAATCATTTAAAAAGCATTTTATATTCGACTGTAGTAACTTTGGCGGTTTCTTTTTAGGCCAAAATGGCGTACAATTCGTACTAGTCCCATAATTGATAAAGTAAATAGGACTCTTATGTCAGTATCAGAAATGACAGATTTTAATTTTGGTTAGAACACCTAATAAATACAATACAAATTATTAATGAAAAACAGAGATCAACTATGATACCGGTTTATAGCGATAGTACTTATTATACATTATATTTACTCCTGTAGAAGTTTGCAAGGTTTGGACGTTTATTGTGCGAGCTAGATTTTTAACCTAATCATGCATTTTCTATAAAATTTACAATAAATGACATTAGTGTGGAAGCAGCAGCACACCATGATTAAAATCTAATATATAAAATTTTCGTGTCACAGTGTTTGTAACAAAACTCCTCCGAAACGGCTTGACCGATTCCTATGAAATTTTGTGTGTATATTGAGTGGGTCTGAGAATAGGATGTAAACTTTTTTTCATACCCCTAAATGATAAGGGTGGTCCACCGAAATTTTTTTTTTTTTATTTTTTTATGATTCGGCATTAAAAAATACATACAACCCTAAATTTTCACCCTTCTACCACCAACCCCTATTTTTTAATAGCGATTTTAGTACTTTAATAATTTCCTACTCTCGGCGATCGACCGCTCGATCAGTTATTCCTTTTCCATTGTTTGCGCCGACGGTTATTAATGGGTTTTAATGGGCTTACCCTGTAGATTCGTATCGATAAATGTAAATAAATAAGTAGCTGAAATTATAAAAAAAATATAAACAAAATATTAACAGCAAATGCTGCACTGAGCTCAATTGCAACACTTGCATCCGATTAACAATTAAGTCGGCTTTAAATACATAAATTGGTGATAACGATTGATTTATAATACGCGCGCCATCTCTTGGTGGTTGGAATGTCGCTCGCGGTGGTGTTACGATTTAAAATATTCTGCGGAAGATTCTGTGCGCGGTTGAGAATTTTTTTAATAATTTTGCCATTTAGTTCAAATTCGTTGATTATAAAAAAAAAATTATGAATTTTTGAAGCAATAATTGCATGTTAGAGCGATCATGAATTTCAAAAATTAAAAAAAAATTATTTCAACTGGCGATACATGTTTTTATTAGTAACAATACACTTCTTACATTCTTTAACTTTAATAATTTTGTTATTTAGTTCAAATCCGTTGATTATTAAAAAAAGTTATGAATTTTTGAAGCAATAATTGCACGTTAAAGCGATCATGAATTTTAAAAATTCTAAAAAAAAATATTTCAACTGCCGATACATGTTTTTATTAGTAACAATACACTTCTTACATTCTTTAACTTTAATAATTTTGTTATTTGGTTCAAATCCGTTGATTATTAAAAAAAGTTATGAATTTTTGAAGCAATAATTGCACGTTAAAGCGATTACGAATTTCAAAAATTCTAAAAAAATATTTCAACTCGCGATACATGTTTTTATTAGTAACAATACACTTCTTACATTCTTTAACTTTAATGATTTTGTTATTTAGTTCAAATCCGTTGATTATTAAAAAAGTTATGAATTTTTGAAGCAATAATTGCACGTTAAAGCGATTACGAATTTCAAAAATTCTAAAAAAATATTTCAACTCGCGATACATGTTTTTATTAGTAACAATACACTTCTTACATTCTTTAACTTTAATGATTTTGTTATTTAGTTCAAATCCGTTGATTATTAAAAAAGTTATGAATTTTTGAAGCAATAATTGCACGTTAAAGCGATTATGAATTTCAAAAATTCTAAAAAAATATTTCAACTCGCGATACATGTTTTTATTACTAACAATACACTTCTTACATTATTTAATTTTAATAATTTTGTTATTTAGTTCAAATCCGTTGATTATTAAAAAAGTTATGAATTTTTGAAGCAATAATTGCACGTTAAAGCGATCATGAATTTTAAAAATTCTAAAAAAAAATATTTCAACTGCCGATACATGTTTTTATTAGTAACAATACACTTCTTACATTCTTTAACTTTAATAATTTTGTTATTTGGTTCAAATCCGTTGATTATTAAAAAAAGTTATGAATTTTTGAAGCAATAATTGCACGTTAAAGCGATCATGAATTTTAAAAATTCTAAAAAAAAATATTTCAACTGCCGATACATGTTTTTATTAGTAACAATACACTTCTTACATTCTTTAACTTTAATAATTTTGTTATTTGGTTCAAATCCGTTGATTATTAAAAAAGTTATGAATTTTTGAAGCAATAATTGCACGTTAAAGCGATTACGAATTTCAAAAATTCTAAAAAAATATTTCAACTCGCGATACATGTTTTTATTAGTAACAATACACTTCTTACATTCTTTAACTTTAATGATTTTGTTATTTAGTTCAAATCCGTTGATTATTAAAAAAGTTATGAATTTTTGAAGCAATAATTGCACGTTAAAGCGATTATGAATTTCAAAAATTCTAAAAAAATATTTCAACTCGCGATACATGTTTTTATTACTAACAATACACTTCTTACATTATTTAATTTTAATAATTTTGTTATTTAGTTCAAATCCGTTGATTATTAAAAAAGTTATGAATTTTTGAAGCAATAATTGCACGTTAAAGCGATTACGAATTTCAAAAATTCTAAAAACATATTTCAACTCGCGATACATGTTTTTATTAGTAACAATACACTTCTTACATTCTTTATTTTTAATGATTTTGTTATTTAGTTCAAATCCGTTGATTATTAAAAAAGTTATGAATTTTTGAAGCAATAATTGCACGTTAAAGCGATCATGAATTTCAAAAATTCGAAAAAAAATATTTCAACTGGCGATAGATGTTTTTATTATTAACAATACACTTCTTACATTCTTAAGCTTTAATAATTTTGTTATTTAGTTCAAATCTGTTGATTATTAAAAAAATTATGAATTTTTGAAGCAATAATTGCACGTTAAAGCGATCGTGAATTTCAAAAATTAGAGCCTAAACCGTTTTCGGCCATTATCGTCACCACTTTATTTGCTTAATATATATGGATCACGCACGGACGACGGTGCAGCGCAGTGGAGCCGTCGTTCGTCACCAGTAATAAGCCACGCATTGACGACGACGCAGCGCAGCGGAGCCGTCGTTCGTCATCAGTTTATTTGCTTAATTTTAATGAGCGTCACCAGTAATAAGCTACATATTGACGACGGCGCTTCACAGCGGAGCCGTCGTTCGTCACCAGTTACCTTGCTTAATTTTTAAGGGCTACGCACGGACGATGGCGCAGCGCAGCGGAGCCGTCGTCTGTCACCAGTTATCTGCCTTAATATACATGGACCAGTCGCGGTCGACGGCGCAGCGTAGCGGAGCCGTCGTTCGTCACCCTTGCTTAATTTTTAAGGTTTACGCACCAGTTTATTTGCTTAATTTCAATGGGCCACACACGGACGTCGTCAGTCACCAGTTATCTGCCTTAATATATATGAACCATGCACGGACGACAGCGCAGCGCAGCGGAGCCGTCGTTCGTCACCAGTTACCTTGCTTGATTTTAAAGGGCTACGCACGGACGACGGCGCAGCGCAGTAGTTACTTTGCTCAATTCATGATTATGGTATCGATTTTAATACGTTGGCAGAAAATAAAACGAAGAATGTTGTGTATCATAGAGCATTACAATAATAAACACTATGTTTTTGAATATTTTTTTTTTTATGAATTATACCAATTCGAATTCAATATTCATAGTTAAGGGGAGGCGCTACACCTATTAAATTTTTTTTTTCGATATCTCCTAAACTATTTTATATTAAAAAAAAAATCTGCATTAGTTCTCCATTATTTCCAATTGTCTAAGGCTTACCGTGAAGATTTCTAACGAATTCATAATAATAACAAAAATAATTTATAAAAAATAATAACATTGAGAAAATCTAGACGGTATGTTCTGGTATTTATTATTTTAAATTTATTATATTAGTAACGTTTTGTTTATTTTTGGGTATTAATTGATATATCTAATAAAATGTAACTTCGAAAGCGAGCACTCTTCTATTAATTGACAGGTATACTTCATATATGTTTATTACTCTTTTACTACAGTGGTCTTTCCATTTAAAATCGGATGCGCTCTTCTAAGGCTTTCGCGGGTTAGATATAGGGGAAAGGAGTTTACGTTTAAATTTTCGGTCGGGTAGCGCCGGGTCTTAAGACAGGACAACGTCTGTCGGGTCAGCTAGTATATATATAAATAAATTGGTTCAATTTGTATTTAAAAATGGTGATGTGGCCATCATGTTACTTTCTCCGACAATATATTTACGTTTTCATGGGTTTATTTTCAATTAAAATCATATTTTAAATGTACATCGAGCGTTGCGTAAACTTGGATGAAACTGACGTTTAAAACGTCAAAATCATGAAATATGGAAAATTATACTTCAAATTCAAAAACTCGGATTACTCAAAAACTAACGAGATTTCGAAAAAAACTTATTCTTTAGAAGTTGTTCATTTTGGCATTTTCTACAATTATTATTCACATAAAATTGCTGTAACTATTATCGTTTCATAATTATAAACCAAAAATTAAAAAAATAATAATATTTTTTTTCTCGAATAGCAATGATTTTATGAAAAATATTTTCAAGCAAAAGCTATTAATTTCTTTGTTGTCTTCGATGTTTGTTTAAATGTTTTTGTGATATTTTTTATATTTAAGAAAATATTGGCAAAAAACAAAAAACAGTTAAGGTAAACACCCACTTCCGGTTTACGAAAGTTTACCAAAAGCTTTTCAGTTCTTCGGATTATCAAATAAGACGTATGTTCAAAGTTTCATATCAATTGCTCTATTGGTTTTTGAGATACAGCGCACAGAGACAGACACACACACACACACACACACGCAGACACACACACACACAGACACCAAATTTTTTTTTCCAGAAATTGTTGAAATGGCATCTAGGGACCCCAAAACGGATATTTCCGTAAAAAAAATTTTTGAAAAAAAAATCACGATCACAATACTTTCTCGTACTTCGTAACGGAGAAAGTAAAAAGTATTCCAAAAATGCTAAAAGCAGCCGAACATAAAGCTTTGTATGTAACTCGTCCACAATAGCATTTATTTATTAAAACGTCTCTCTCCAAGAAAGTGCTATATTGTGGACTTGTTACATAAATAGCTATTTTGAGCATTTTTCATGTTTTTCGTCGAAATCATCAAATCGCTAGTTTCACATTGTATGTCTTGTAGTCTTGTTCTCTACTAGTAATTATATTTTTGTTTAAGACTCTTCTAACTGTTATGACTTTAGAAAATTATCATTGCCAACAATTTTAGTGCTTTTTTTTCAATTTCATATTTAAGTCCACATGTCAAGTTCAACGCGGTTAGGATCAAACTGGAACATGTTGCTTCAGGTGTGCATGGTTTCATCTAAACCCTTACAGTGCTCAGCAGACCGAGTTCTTATTCGAACCCAAGGTCGAATCCAAGTCTCCCATTACAGATAGAGACACTTGTTTCAAATTTTACCAACGGCAGAAGGAAATGAAGGTATTGGTAGGTTACAAATTAAATCATACACATATTTTGAAAATAAAAGTACAATCTTTATTTACAAGTAAAAAAATAATGATAACTACACATAATAATAAAAAAAAAATGGAAAATAATAGTTGGCACTTGATGGGGAAGAATATCAAGTCGTCTTTTTTTATCGGGGTGCAGTGGTGAAGTGGTGCGATTGCGAAGAGGGTGAAAACGTGTGCGACTAGAATAGAGGCAAACAACAATTAGGAAATGAAGTGTAGAAGAAAGTGCGTGTGCGTAAGAGAAAATAGTGCGAGTGCATTGTGCAAATAGTAAAGAAAAGAAATTAAATGAAGATTAAAGCTATAAATATAGGTCTGCACACTAAATAATTTTAACGAGTTTAGTATAACTTTTACGTCGATTAATGATTCTTCGCTGGTCTTAAATTTGCACAGAATTTAACAGAAATACTTAAATTTAGGATCTTCAAATTGGTTTGGTTTAATCTTATGAATAATTTTATACATTTTTTATTTGAAATTTCGAGCCCCAGCTTCTGTCAGTGGCGGCTCGTGGAACATGTTGATGGTAGAGCCACTTATAAATATACCCCCCTCTTTTTTTAAGAAAAAAAGAACGATTTATCTTCCTAGACCAAAGTAACTTACGAAAAAGTGTTTTAAGAATTAATTAAAAATTCTTGTTGAGCTTGAAACTACAGGTAGTACCATGGCTCTTTGGCTCTATATAACGAGCAGCCCCTGGCTTCTGTATGTAGTTTTTGGTCTTCAGAAATTCGATTTCTCTTTTTTTTATTCGAGGTAATATTTTTACATTTAAAAATTGGTTTTTCCATATATCAAGATTAAATTCTAAATTCAGATAGAGTTTTATTTATTATTGATTTAACTTCACAAACCCGCGTAGGGAATACGTATGAAAACATATTATAAAAAATTCAATTGCGATTGACACTGTTGCGTTTCATCAAGATGGAGTACCAACAAATCTGCATGCGTATCGTTGGTGACTTCTATCACGATCTTGTTCAATTTGAAATTTATTTCAACAGCAACTATTTTTATCTTTAGAGAAGACAATAGCGTTAGCTCAAGGTTTACGTGTATCTTTAACACGGTTGTGTTTCAGCAAGATGGAGCACTGATAAACCTTTAAAAGGTAGTTGGTAACTTGTATTAAAATGCCGTTCATTTGGGGTTGAACCAAGGAAGAAGAAGAAAGAGAGGAGGTGAAAAACAGAAAAAGGGGACAAATAGAAAAAGAAGAAAATGGCGATGAGGTAAAAAAATAATAAGAAGAATAGCAGGAGGAGAAAGAAGAGGAGATGAAGAGAAGTGGAGGAGAAATAAGTAACGTTATTAATCAATAATACGAAATAAAGAAATGTGAGAGTGAATGAAAAACAGGCCAAACTGTGGTAGAACATGTATATTACGCATTAAGTTTAATGAAAGGACTTGTGGATTAGGCATAATTGATAGGTTTTCGGTGTTTTTTTAAAGTTTGGGAAAAGATAAACATTTTGTCAAAGAAGTTTTGGTCAAAATTTCTAATGGAGATGATAGTTACGACCTTTACTATTAACCTTAAAATAAACAAGTTTCGTCGGCTTACAGCACTTTTTTTAAAGATGTTTTACTTAAAGTTACCTGAAGATAAAGAGTGTAATTTAATAAAGCATATACAATAATTTCAAAGAATGTATTTATAATTATTTCCCGCAGAAAGCAGAAATAATTTTAAAATTTCATTAAATCAAGATTGATTTTAAACTGACTGCTCAATCAAATGGGTTATTAAAGAATACGTTGAAACCAAATAAAAAGAAATGCAAAAAAGGCCAACCAGAAATAGGAATAGGAATGAAAATGTGTGTGAAATTCTTAAAATGCAGAAGATGAAGAAGAAGAAAATAAAATATTATGTATTGTTAATGATGAAGGCTTCTACTTCGTTGTACATGCTGTATATATAATAAAAAAACACTTTTAGTTTGTTGGTATAACAGATTTTTTTTTTTTAAAGGAAGGATGATTTGGGTTGTTTAATTATGGATGCTATGGGACATTGGCTTAGACAGCGTAGGTCATTCAGCCACAACCGATTATTTATAATATATTATTTATATTAAATGAAAATAGACATCCACAAACACCCAGGATTCGAACCCAGGACCCTCCGCATTAGTTCTGGCGCGCGGCTATTGGGGCCGGCCCAAATTTTTATTGTTGACTATAGTTTCGGCAACTCATCTTGCCATTATCAAAACATAAAGTGATAATATGTTTTTATAATGGCAAGTTGAGTTGCCAAAACTATAGACAACAATAAAAAAATGTGTTAAACCAACAAAGTGAAAGTGTTTTTATTATAATAAGATATTATGTAGTTATTAGTTTAAGGTGAAAGAAGATTAACTAAAAGGTGTCAGAATATGACAAGAGAAATATTTTGTGGTACAGAAAGAAAAGAAGAAATTTAGATACAATGGAAGAAAACGCAATGGTTATTATTATAGATAGAAGATGAGGTGAAAACTTTAAGGTAAAAGAAGACCAAGAGAGGTGCCGGAATATAAAGTGAGTAATATTTTGTAGTGCATAAAGAGAAGAAGAAATTGTGATCAAATTGAAGAACGTGCAATGGCTGTTATTTTTTCAAGATGGTAGATAAAGTGGAAATTCAACTGAGGTGTTAAAATGTAAAGTAGTGCAAAAGGAGAAGAAATTGAATTTCAATGGAAGAAGATGCAATGGTTTTTAGAAGATGAACTAAAAATATATTTTGTAGTGTTGAAATTGAGATATACAGGGTGCCCGGATTTCGTAGGGACAACATGGGCAACTTCTGCATTTGAAGAGATAGAGATATGGTCAAATTAGCAAAAAGGTGCAGGTTTGCGAGCTCATTAAGAATCCACCTCCAAATCTCTCTTGTCATGGCCTACTTGTTCAAAATAAAAGTAACAACAGAATCGCCCTATTTCTTTTATTTGCCGTAACTTCCCTGATATCCAAGATACCGAGATGCGGTTTGAACCAAACACTTCATAAAACCAATTTGATTTCTGCAAATTTCTAGTATTCTAATAGAAGTTGCTCATGTTGTCCCTGCGAAATTCGGGCACTCTGTATTGGAAGAAGACGCTATGTCTGTTATTTGTCTAAGATGATGGAAGATGGATGGAGAGGTGTCAGAAAATAGAGAGAAATATTTTATCGCGTAATAAGAGAGGAAGAAATTGTAATACAAGGGAAGAAATCAAAACGGCTGTTATTGATTTAAGATACAGAAAGAATAACTGAAGCCAAAATGTAAAGAGGGAAATATTCGCAACGAAGAAGAATTATAAGTAATAGAGACAACATTGAGGAAGACAATTGTTCGTTATTTGTTGAAGATGAACGGAATTATGTCAGAATAAAATGATTTGATCATAACAAGCTATTACCCACTTCGCGCCTATGTAGCTTTGATTAGGCTATAGGATAATCCTGAAAAATTACTTCTTTCTTGTTGTTACCTTTTTCTACGACATATTATTCTACTGTCACAAATTTACTCATTTATGCAAAGAAATATGAAAAAAATATTCCATAGATGGCACTAAAGGTGTAATTTTGTTTTTGTAAAATATTTTTGTTTTCATTTTTTTGTTTGTCGCCACATGTGGCGACCTGGGCGTGAAGAGGTTAAGGAGCTGAATGGTGGAAAATTTAAAGACAGAAGTCTTCTTAGTGCAGTAAATGAAGACAACATTAAAACCAGGGGGAAGTTGCTTGTCATTTGTTCAAGATGAACAGAATTATATCAGAATTAGTCTATTCCTGTTTGATCGGAACTAGCTGATAATAAATTGAAAGATGTCAAAATGTAAAAAGACAAATCTTCATAGGGTAGAAGATGATGGAGATAAAATGGAAGAAGACAACGTTGCTAGTTATTTGTTCAAGGATAATTGAATTGTAACGTATGTCTGTATAAGCTCTAAATTGGTCTGATCAAAACTAGCTTATAATGTTTAGCGTTTATGCAGATTGTTTTTCCTTATTTTAATTTTACCAATTATGAAACTCTTCTAAAATTGTGAACATTACATATTCTTCCCTCATCAGAACACCTACAGACCGGTTTCGACCTTTCAGGTGTCATCAGTGTAGTTAGTTGCTGATGTGGAAACGGAGATTACTATTGGAATATAAGTATTCCAAACACCGTTAAAGGTAGAAACGCCGAAACCGGTCTGTAGGGGGATGGGGGAACAATATGTAATGTTCACATTGATATTGTTATATTTGCCGCCGCTGGCAATGTCCATATCTTGTCGGTATTAAAGTGACCCGGATTTGGTTCAGTGCAGCATTCAGGCAATAGATTCCGCCACTTTGGCGTTTCTACCTCTTCTAAAATTACCTAAAACGTAAGCATTCGAAGTCTGTTTAGGTTATTAGCAACTAAAAAATTGAAGAATGCAACGTTGCGTGTTGTTTGTTGAAGATGGACCGAATTAAAAGAAACTTGAAATATAATTTTATTTTTTGATCTTATCTTAACCCGCCGTTGGTGATGCAAATTAAATGGTGACGCCGGTCTCACGCACCGGGGTTTTCAACTGAAGATTTTTCGAAACGTTCAACAAATAGTTCATGTTTTTTTTTTAATTTATACTCTTTAATAATAAAACAGAGATATTTAATAAATTTAAGCTCTGCAATGCGGCAGCTGCTCGAAATTACAACAAAAAACAATAACGGAGAATAAAGTTATTCGACACACTCGATCTCACAGACCAGTAGGTCGACATCGGAGGGTTAAAGTCACGTGTTTTGATTATGATTATATGTTTCCAAACAGGGGCGAAACTATCTGGGAGTAGTTGAAGAGAAAAATGGCAACCAAATCTTCTAAGCTAAGTTTTGTTAATTGCTGGGTGTCATTATTTTGCAAATTCAACAAATACTTTCAAATCAGCCCCAGGGGTTGCTTTGTGAAGGTCATTTTTGTAATCACACTGATTTTCCCACATATCCTTGAAACGGTTCTGAGAAATTTTTTATAGCGAGTTTTTAAAAGACCAGAGTTTTCAAATTATTCCCAGCACTGAGATGATAATTTTATCCAGAATTTAAAAATTAAAAAAAATAACTATATCCTTGCGTTATTGTTTCGTCAATATGTTACCACATTTTACTAATCAAATCAGTTCACTTTAAAAAAAAATACCTACTAAGGCAAAAGTTGTGATTATCTAAATTGTCTCTACTGTTAAAAGTTAAAGTTAAAAATTTTAAAACTATAAAAAATTGAATCGCTGCTGAAACCTAATTTTGCATTAATTCGCTTAACAAAGTAAGTCACTTTTAAAAACTACGACTAAGACGAAACATGAATTTTCTAAATTGTGAAAATAATCGGCGAAATTTAAGGAAGTATAAACAATTGCAATGGTTGCGTAATTATTTTGCAAATACTAACAAATACTTTTACTTCAATCTACTGTCCAAACCAGTTTACCTGGTTTGAAATTTTTGAAAGAACCAAAAATTATGATTTATTTTAAATTGTCGTGAAAAAACGTTAAAATAATAGAATCATTAAAAAAATTATAAAAAATAAACATAATTTCGCAGTTTTCTTCTTTTAAATATTCTGACTCGGCCATAAGTTGCGAATTTAAAAAATTGTCATTGCATTAAAGTTACAAAAAAATTATGGAAATTCATTTTTTTTAATCGTTGCGTAACGTTTGATGTTTTTACATCAATTAGCTATGAAACGGAGTTTACTTCTTCTAAGAATTCCGACTAAGACAAAAGTTATAAATATTTAAAAATTGGCCTTGCATTAAAGTAAAAAAAATTAAGCGAGTTCCAAAAAAACAAAAAAAAAATGGTGCGTAAGTGTTTTGTAAAGGCTAATAGATATTTTTACATTAATTAACTATTAAACGGAGTTTACTTCTTTTAAGAATTCCGACTAAGACAGACGTCGTGAATTTTCTAAATTGTTCACTGCAGCAAGATTAATTATTTTAGGTGGCATTTAAAAAAAAATACGAAAACGTTTGGATTTTTGTTTTGAAAATGCTAACAGATATCATAACATCGATTTATCATCAAAAGCACATAGTTTATCTACGAAGCATTTTTTGCAGCTCTTCCTCGATCTTTTTTTCACATTAGTTTGGTATGTAGCTTCGCCTATGTTGCCAGTCTTAAACGCTGAACAAATGTCGCACTGGTCTTTGCGTGGTTGGTGTATTGCTATATCTTTTTCTTTCAAAACTTCAATAAAAAAAAAACTTCCGTCTTATTGGTCTAATACTTTCGTCTTTGTACCAATCCAAGAATACATTATACATACAGGGTGTATTTGAAATAGCGAACAGGCATTTAAAATACACAAAATATTTGTGAACCCATTTCGAAAAAAAAAAATTTTCGAGGTTTTTCAAACATTTTGAGAACCGATGCTTTTCTCATTTAATTAGGTCTGCATGGAATGTGTGTTTGTTTATTTAAAACGCGAGATACGATTTCTTGCCTCCGAAATTTGAAGTGTTATCGCAACGTTTTTTTTTTTATAAAAGATAAAAAGTCCTCAAGTTCATTGACGCTTAAAGAGCACTCAGATATTTCCTACGCGCTTGTTGTAATTCGATATCTAAAGTCGATGCCGTTTAAAAATTAGGTCATATTACCCCTGCCCCCAAACATGTTGAATATTTTCACTCATTAACTTTAATAATTAATTGCGGGCTTTTTCTTACAGTTATCAACAAAATAATTGCGAATATTGTTTAAAAATAATATAATCTCTTTGTGGTTACGAGTCTATTCGTTGTTTCAAATACACCATGTATGTAATATTGGCCCAAATGTTGATTTCACGTATATATTTTTTTGGAGACGCCCTGAATTAGTGTCTTGGTAACTTAGGAAATAGGTCAAGCCATTTCTTTATGTTTTCAGTTTTATTGTTTTGTCGTTCTATTTGAGAGTTTACTCTTTTCTTTTCTTTTAAAATTTAGACAAAAGTTGTAAATTGCGGTAAGCTTAAATTTTTAGCCGGAGTTAAAAATAAAATGTAACTTTTACTCGTTCTGTAATTGTTTTGCAAATGCTAACATATACTTTAACATCGATTTAGAAACTGAAGCAGTTTTTTGTCTCAATAATTTTGACCAAGACAAAAGCTAAGAATTTTCTAAATTATCTCTGCAGTAAGATACAAATTATTGACAAAATTCTAGAAATTATAAAAAAAAAACAATTTACTGCATCAAATTCAAGCAAATATTTCAGATCACTAGAGCAGTTAATTTTTACCAAGTATTTTCGAAAAATTCCTTTAACATTTAAGCCGAAATTAAAAGGAATCTAAAAAATTGATATCATTATTCGGCAAATGCTAACTGTAACTTTATGTCCATTTACTAAAATAAAACAGTTTACAAAAATGTTGTGATATAAGTGCTTATTTTATTTCTGTTTATCTTTTTCTAAAACCAATTTGAACTTCCCAAATTAAATACTTTTCCATTCTTGCTGTTTACGATTGGTGCAACATTCGTGTAAAACATTTTTAGTGTGTTTTTGTTCTGTCATTCTTTTGCGATAAAGAAATTCAATGTACAAACCTTTTGAGAAATGAAGAGGGAAGGCGCGCGCGAGTTTTAAAGAAATCTACGAAGGTACATAAGAGTTTAATGAATTTGTTGAGCTGCGGAGGAGACTACGTATCACGATGATTCTATGAGTTCTATCTTCACGGGAGAAGGCGCTCAGTTGCGGCCCACTTGATCCACCTGAGCTTGCAGATTGTTGACCACCTCTGGGGGGAATTGGTCGCCCAGGATTTCGAAGAGGTTGATCTTTTGATTTCCGGGGATTCCTTCGTAGGCGCCGATTTCAATTCCTTCTTGTACCTACAAAAAAAAATACCACTTATTAACCAATGAAGCTTTGCAATCCTTTAATTTATTGTGTAGAGTAAGATAGAAACGGTGTTATTTTTACTTTCTCCGTTACGAAGTACGAGAAAGTATTGTGATCGTGATTTCTTTTTTCGAAATTTTTTTTTTACCGAAATATCCGTTTTGGGGTCCCTAGATGCCATTTCAACAATTTCTGGAAAAAAAAAATTGTGTGTATGTGTGTCTGTCTGTCTCTGCGCGCTGTATCTCAAAAACTAATAGAGCAATTGATATTAAACTTTGAACATCTATCTTATTTAATAATCTAAAGAACTGAAAAACTTTTGGTAAAATTTCGTACACCGGAAGTGGGCGTTTACCTTATATGTTTTTCGTTTTTTGCCAATATTTTCTTAAGTATGAAAAATATTACAAAAACATTTAAACAAACTTTGAAGACAACAAAGAAATGAACATCTTTTGCTTAAAAACATTTTTCATAAAATCATTTTTATTCGAGAAAAAAATTTATTATTATTTTTTGATTTTTGGTTTATAATTATAAAACGATAATAGTTACAGCAAATTTATGTTTATGTATAATAATTATAGAGAATGCTAAAATGAACAACTTATAAAGAATAAGTTTTTTTCGAAATCCCTTTAGTTTTTGAGTAAACTGAGTTTTTGAATTTGAAGTATAATTTTTCCATCTTTCATAATTTTGACGTTCTAAACGTCAGTTTATTCTGAGTTTAGTTTACACAACGCACAATGTACATTTAAAATATGATTTCAATTGAAAATAAACCATGAAAACGTAAATATAAATGGCTATGATACCATCAAGTCGGAGAAAGTAACATGATGGCCACATCACCATTTTTTTAAGGATTAATGGTGGAATTAATTGTTTTAATATTTACGTATTGGTAGTTCATATTATCAAGAATAGTTATACGAAATATATATTAATTCTAACAAATAAAATCTATTAATCTATTCTAGATTTTGCCAATAAATTTATTTTAGAATTCTCTTGAAAATGCCCAATAAGTCGAAACGAGTCGAGAATTTTAAACATTCAGAATGTAAACTGAGTTTATTTGGTAGAAATAATATCCATTTCATATTACTATCCTCCTTTAATTATGATTAAAAAGTAAGTGTTTCGTTTAATTTATATTATTTTATTCATATTCCCTGGTTAGGTGGAAGAACACTGTCATCAACTAACTCAACCGCGCTATTTTCTGACTATTTTATTCTTCAATATTTTGTATAAAAGTAAGAAATAATAATGATTATTATTATTAATAATACACCGGTAAATATAATCTGTATAACATTATTAAAGAAAAATCATCAACACGAGCACAATTATAAATTCACAAAGTTACGTAACAGTAATCAAACGAATCGTGCGGTTTTTTGCCATAAATTATGCAATCTGTTAACGCCCCGGGGTATAATTTGCGCTAAGAAAAAGTTGTTCAAAATTAGACAGTCTTTGGCCGAAGAGAAATAACACGTGGATTGAATGAAAAGTAGAAATCTGTGCTACGGTGCTTATAAATGCGGTCGATTGTCGCGATAAGCCCTTTCAGCGCCCACTCTTTTTTTACAAAGAGAAATTTAATAATGAAATCTCGGCGTGTAAATCGCACGCCCGCCGAAACAAATGACGGCGGCCGTGACAGTTGACACACAAAGTAAACGTATGGTGGTTTGATAAATAAAAAGCAATATTTGTTGGATATGAAAAGAGTAAAAGGATATCCTTTTAATTCTCTATAAAATTTCGCACGACTTTTACATCCTGGTATGATTCAAACATTCAACGATCAAAAAAATTTAATAACAATTTCCACAAACTACAAGCTCTCAGAATTTACTTAAAACTAGATATTGAATGCTTGTTTTATTTAATTTGATGTTAGTACCACGGAATTCCTCTATCAACCTTATTTTTATTAAAATTAGAGATAAGTGCGGCAAATGATAATCCAGAGGGTTTCTAAAAGGGGGGCACTCAAAATAAATTTTCGAAAAAATTTGGTACTCCAACACGTCTTAAAGATCCGCATTGACACCTAATCTCGATATAGTATCCCTTGTGTATAGCATCTACTCATATAGGTTTAAGATAAACAAATAATAAAATTACAAACAAGCGGTAGTGGCAGATGACCAAGCAGTCAACGCTAAATTTCACAATTTAATTTTGAAAAAAAAATTGTAGTTTAAATTTAAACAATCTAGGCGGCATTGCTCCCCCTGAATAAGAATGTAGAAGATCCGACTTTTGACCTCAGTATTACACAACTTACTTGTTTTAAATAGGTAGCCCTACATTTATTACTAAGTAAGATTAATTTTTCAATTCAGGAATTAATTTTAAAATTGAATCCCATTAACAATACATAAAAAAAAAATTCACAAACTCGAAACTTATCAATTTTACTTAAAATCAGATGTTTAATAGCATTTTTTTTGGTTTAATTTAGAAAAATAAGTGATGTTGCCTGACGCTCGCGACAGCGCCGCTGAAAGGGGGGGGGGGCACATCCGCAGGCGCATTAAGTGAAGGGTCGTAACAAATTCTGAGTTTATAAAACTATGACGAGCCAAGAGAACTCAAATGCGTAATTTTACTCAGCAATCAGCGATTGCGCGAAATAGTAATACCTACCAGAGGAGGGCGAAATGACTCTTTTTGATGAGTTGCCTCAGGGAAAAGAGTCGACATCGGGAGTCGGCTCATGACTCTCTTGTAGAAAGTGAAAAGTATATCGGGAAAAAGTGATGAGCAAAAGAAAATAAACAATAAAGAAAATCTTCAAAATGCCGGGTAGCAAGCTTATTCATAAAAAAATAGGCACAATTTAAAAAAAATTGAAAATTTTCATCATAAAAAATTTGCCCAGTAAAAAAAGTCCTCACTTTTCAAAAACCTTTCGTGACGGAAATTGCACAGGAGTCACATGACACCGTGACGCACTTCGAGGAATTGAAATTAGAGAAAAGGAGAAAACGGAAAGAGAAGAAATTTGTCAACCATGTCATGGTGATGGTTGCGACCATTACTACGTGGTAATTCATTATAGAAACACTGAATAAAACACTTACTATGTTTTTTACCACAATTTATTTGATGTATGTACAAATATTACATATACATACATATCACGACTTTAGTTTCGACGTTTTACAGTCATTATTAACTGAAACAATTAATGGAAGAAGTTACATTTATATCAGAACTACGTCCAGTTTATAATTCACGTATCGGGCCATGCTACCGTACGCTTGCGACATCTCACGACACTAGGCCGAAGTAGAAATGCTGTCTTCTGCTTTAATTGCAAATGTACGTAACTAAATGTATAATTGCCGAACGGACAATACTTATTTAACTCATACATGGATTGGAATGAAAATCGTGAAAACATTTTCACGTGGAAGCGTGTCCGAAACGGATTTCAATTATATTTCACCGCAGGGGTATTCAGAACTGACACGAACTGTCAGAGTACAACTGAAGTCAGCTGTTTACTAAAATTGTTAATATAAAGATCATTGTCATGGTGAAGGTAAATACATTTTTAACCACTTGCAATTTTTTTTGTCCGCCGTTTTTAATGCACCTTTTTATACATGAGTTGAATTATCGGTACAATATGTTAAGCCCATTTTCTTGTACCAGAAAACCTTTTTCTCGTATCGTGTAATACAGGAAATCGGAAGGTTATGTATGCAGACTTAAATTTTAAGCGGTCCATGACGACGACTTATTTGAAGTCTTGCTTAAGTATGGTGTAAGCAAAATACACACTTAAATGTTGCTTAAATTTTAAGAATGCTTTAAGCATAGCTTAATTACAATGGGGCAAGTGGGCCTTAGGGTCCGCCGAGACACCATTGCTTGGAGACACACATGAAGTTGGCGCTAGCAGTCCATAAGTATACAGTGCGTTTTTTTATAGATGCACCATAGGGATTTACATGTTAAATTTTGTATGCCTGTTAATGGATTTCCTATTGCGAATTTCAGTATCATTTTTGGTATATTCTAAGTTTCCATTGTCTTTAATAACTTCTAATAGTTTTTATAATAAAAAAATCGCAAATTTTAAAGAAATTAAAGAAAATATTTTTCGATGCTTAATTATTATTTGTTTTATTAGTAGGCGCGTTTGTTGACAATCAACAATCAATAACTTACAAAAGTTGTAAATACGAATTAGAATATGAAATACAACGTAATAAAAATTGCTCTGAAAAATATTTAAATTTATTCACTTAATAATAAATATTCAAATTATTTTCCGTAATAAGCTGAACAGTAATGTGTTTTCACGTTTTGCAATTGCCTAACTATAACCTCAAAACAGTTGTTTTATTTGGGATCGGCCGGTCGGGATAATTCACCGCAAAATGATCACATATCACTCTACTGGAGTTACCTCTAATATACCCTGTGATAATAAACACTTTTCCTTCGATGGTATAAATAGACATTGTAACAATTTTTACTATGTACGCTTTTAAATTATACGTACATATGTGCGAAATGTCTAACCAATTCTAACTATGACAGTTGTTTGTTCTCTATCGACAACAAACACGCCTACTAATAAATCTAAAATAATATTTAAAAACAAAACTAGTCACATATTTTCTTTAATTTCTTTAAAATTTACGATTTTTTATTATAAAAACTATTAGAAGTTGTTAAACACAATGCAAACTTCCAGCATACCAAAATTTATACTGAAATTCTTAATAGGAAAACCATTAACAGACATACAAATTTTAACATGTAAATCCCTATGGTGCATCTATAAAAAAACGCACTGTATAATCAAAGCCGCAAGGACAATATTGAGGGACACTTTTCTTTAAAACATAAAGATATAAGTGAAATGAGAAATGAAGATAAAACTGAATACATTGCTAAACGTGCATTAAATTTTGGAAAACAAAATAAATTCTTAAAGAGTTTTGTTACCCGCTACATCTGCCAGCTATGTTGCAGCTCTCAGCATTGGAACCAAAGGAAAACCATTTACAGACGGCGAGTTTTTGAAAAAACGCATTCATAAATTGTTCCGAACACTTATTTAACGACTTTGCAAATAAAAAACAAATAATTGAGAGAATCAAAGAAATGTCATTGTCAGCTAGAACAGTTCAGCTTCGCGTTGAAGATATGGCCAAAAATATTGAATATTTAACAGGTCAAAAATAATTTGTTATCTAGTGACATAATTAGCATTGCATTTGATGAAAGTATGATATAAATAGTATGGGTAGGCTTGCAATTATTATTAGATTTGCATCAATAAATAATTCGAAAGTCAATGAAGAACTGTGCGTTCTTGCTTCAATCAATGCCGCGACCAAAGTTCAAGAGTTTACAAATTTCAAAAATGGGCAAGTATTGAATTTAAAAAGTAAGTTGTTTTTAATAACAACTGATGGTGCTCCAAGTATGAGAGGAAAAAATGTTGGATTTGTAAAACTAATGGAAAATGAACTTGGCTGCTTACTTTTATCGTTTCATTGTATCATACATGAAACAAATTTATTTGCAAAGGCATCTAGGCAACAACTTAAGGATGTAATGGAAAAGGTTGTTAAGATCGTAAACAAGATTATAGCACGATCTGCATTAATACACAAGCGATTCAAAGCTTTTTTGAAGGAAATTGAATCGAAATGTGGAGATTTGCTGTTACATTCTGAAATACGATTGTTAAGTCGAGGCAAAGTTCTTAATAGATTTGTGGAGTGTTTTGATGATATACAAATATTTCTTCACGAAATCGGTGAAAATGATCCCAAACTCATTGATAAACAATGGCTTTTAAGGCTTTTGTTCTTAACAGACATAATGATTTCAACGTACGACTCCAAGGAAATAACCATACAATTTTGAAAATCTATGAGGAATGGAAGGGTTTTACATCAAAATTAACATTATTTGAAACTGCCATAAAAACAAACAAAAAATTTTTGTATATCTTTGTTAAAAAGGGAACATGAAAGAAAATATCGATGAAAGCAATCTAAATATGTTCGAGTTGGATTTACGTCATTAAAAGTGAATATAAAAGTCGATTTCAAAGTTTTAAGAACCATGGCGAAATGTTTACATTTATAATAAAGCCCGACGAAATAGAAGAATATGTTTTCAATTTGCAGTATTTTCAATATCTAAAAATTGAAAAGTAGTAGAAATGATTGATTCTAAAAATTCAATGTTATGGACGGATAAATTCAAGGAATTGCGGAAAGATTTGGAAAAACAGAAGATCATCATTTCCTCGTGATATCAACGTGTTGGCATCACTTCGTACGAAGTTTTAATCTTGAAAAAAATTGGTTTTGCCATTTTGTCCACATTCGGTTCAACTGATAAATGTGAGCAAATATTTTCACAAATGAAATTTATTTTAAGCAAGAACGGAAACAGGTTAACTACCGAAAATTCAGATGCTTGTATTCGTCTTAAAACGACTGACTAAATTGACGTCACAAGTTCAACATCAGGGGAGCCATTAATATCGAAGAGAACGTTTATAAATAAAGTTCATTCAACTATGTTTGTTTTTATCATAATTACAATTTTGTTAATTTTTGTAATAATAATTAAAGTTTAAAAGCGTATTGTAATTATTTTCTTAATAAAATGTATCTTATTATTCACTAAAAAACTGTTTTAAAATGAAAATATCACTGACCCAAGCGTCCCTTTAATATTCACATTGTAGTTGATTTTGACCCGCAGCCAAAAAATGGTTGCCGACGACTGACTTAGAGCAATGTCACCAACCTCGAATAATGGATTTTCTCGCTATGGATTGGAAAAAATCCCTCCTCGACAGAGAATGTACTTTTAAGGTGAACTTTGTTGTAATACATAGTTTTTTCGCATCTATTAAATAATATAAACGTTGCTGAATCATTTTTGATTAAGAAAGTTGTCCATTACTCGGCCGAATCATTTTCTCCACAGGTGACGTCCAATCAAATGATAGCATTTTCATTGCCCAACAGATTTCAGCCAATCAAATCATAGCAGTTTCATTGCCCAACAGTTTAGTTGTTGTTATGGTTGCCATTTGTTTGTATAAACACGCATTCATAAACGTCAAAATGTCTCCAGTGGAGTGCTCAACAGATTAGTATTTTAGGTACATTCACATATACACTCTTTCGCGGGCTATTGAATATCGTTTTAATCGTGCGTTACTTACACAGGCCGTACAGGACAAATTCTAGTGTGTGAATGCCAAAATTGTGTTATATCCATCGCGATTGGAGTGGCGCGTAGAATTTTAAGCAGACTAAAAAATGTCAAGCATCTAATCCCGAGCGAGACGGGCGGAGACAAAAATTGTGCTTTTTTATATTGTGCGATGTTCTTGCATTTATATGTGCGTTCCTTCGCCTGGGATTGGAAAGGGCCAGTCTAATCATGTGGGATTGCGCGTACATGTGAGTGCTGCTTTTGAGTGGTAGCCTGTGCTCCACCATATTTGTTTTGTTACTACGGTTACCATTGAAAACATGAATTCATAAACATCCTAATTTTATCAGCGGAATGCCTCAATTTGCAAATATGAGAAAAATTCTTCGTTATAATTTAATTTAAATAGAAAAACCTTTAGGTAATTATTTAATATAATGCGAAAAAGTATAGTGAGCAAGTTGGCCATTGCCACTCGGGGGAATTGCAACATTCGCCTACGGCTCGTGTCGGCTCGTGTTCCAAACTTCACCGTCGTGGCAATGGCCAACTTTCTCACTCGTTTAATAATACTATTATGCAATAGAAATCATGTTTTTGTGAAGGTTCCAATGTTCTTTCGCTACTTCAAATATGGTGCAATTAGCTTCTTCTAAGAATATACATGAAGCTTGTGGTATCACTTCCTATTCTATTTCTATTTTTCTTTTTGATGTCCGTCACCATGGCAAAAAGCTTAATAGTTTCAAGTCTGTGGCAACTGTTTTCACATTTTTCCAGTTCTCGTGCAAGTTTTGAGGGTAATATGAAGATACTGCATTTTAAATAAATTTGGCTGGTTTTTTATATTTTTTTTTTGGCCAGTATAAAGTGGTAAATTCGCCAAGGCAATAGTCTGTGTTCTCGTGTAATTATCTCGAAACTTAACGTAGAGGTGTTTGCAAGTTTTGAGGGTATTATGAAGCGAAATGTATTTTAAAACAAGTCCTCTACATGAAAAAAAAATCCTCAATTTTCAACTACATTGAATCTATTTTCATTGCTCTAATATCATCGGTATCGACCTCTGAGAAAATGTGAGACAGTTTTGATCATTGCGCACTCAGGCTGATGAAATCTTTCTACTTTTTAATTTTGTTGCAATATGTTTCAGTTCCAGCGCATATTGACCAATAGTGAATGAAGAAATTTTTTTGAAGAAATCGTTGTGGTAATCTTTACTGCACTTGATGAGTATTGGATTTCAATAATGTCTTCACACTCTATTCACAATTTCATTCTGTTTAGAGGTAAATAGTATTTTGTCAAGGCAAATGTGCAAAAACTGTCAGTGCGTAGGTTTTCCTATTTTACCGGCAAAAATCTGACTGACGCAAGCAACAAGCAACCCAACTTACGCTATTGAGTAAAATAACGTATACCGTGAGATCAAAATGCCGAAAATAGTTGGCAGCACATTTTTTTGAAAATTCCGATAATAATTTAAGTAAAGTTATATTGGCTGTATGAAATTGGCCAGTGCAGTGCATGTACATTTTATTAATTTTGACAGGTTACTAGATTACAAAATATTTTTGTGTATTTTTAACTACCGATTTTGTCTATTTTGAACATTAGCAATTATTTTCAGAATTGATTGAATTAATAATACATTTAAGATATATTATCCAGTTGTTTTATTTACAGTTTAGGGGTTTTCATGCCACAATTCCCATTCTGTGACGCCATTGAACTTCTGTTAGTTACCTTATGTTTTAAGGGCAGCCACCTATTTTGGACTTTTTGTTCTCATGGTGTAACCAAAAACACTATAATTCCCGTTTTCATGATGTTTTTCCCTTCATACCTCCTAGGGGTTGAAATTTTCTAAAAATTGGGAATTTTCCTTCAGTTGGCAACACTGACTTAGAGTCTAGTTTGTTATTGTTTCATGATTTTTTTTTTATTTATGCGGTTTAGTTTTTCTTTTGCTCTTTTTTATGTTACTTTTTTTATTATTGTGTTTTCGATCATTTTTACTGTGGATTTATAATACAACCAAGTAACCGCTAGGGTAGAAATAGAATGAAGGCGACATCTATTGTCTAAAGCGTTGCACCAATATTCCTAATTAAGTGGAAATATTTACCGACAGTTATGAGTCAACAAGCGACAGTTAAAACAATAATAAAAACAAAAATTAATTATTGTATCTCCATCATCGAAAACAGTGAATCGATTTTAACATTCTTTGGTGTCGCCGTCTTTATTAACTGAGACCCCATCCACACTGTTGATTTTTCTAGGGATATTTCTGATGAAAACACTTTCCAGCATTCAAATAAAGAACAAGATCTATGGTATTTCTTGAATGACTTCCTCACTTGGTAAAACAAATAATAGAGATAAATCAAATAAATCGAATAAAAACACTTTGTTTCACTATATTTTTTTTTGTAGTAAAACAAATAGAGTGTTTTATTCCATTTATTCGAGGTATTTTAGTAAGATCTATGGTCCATACATTAGTGCAAATCCAACGAAGTTGTTCCTGCCTACGTGACTATAGGAAGGAATCACAGGAGCCTAGCTGCATCCAATTCGCCTTTTTTTTTAATTCGTTCCTCGAAACAACTCCAGTAATATAAATGGATAGTGTAGTAAAAACATTGTGGCGGAAGCCAAATAAAAAATTTGAAAATTAAATATATTTATATGAATATAGCTGGGGTTTTCTTCGATGGTTTACATCATATATATATTCAAACATTTACAAGCGGTCAGTATAAATGGATATACCTCTGAGTTTGTAGAAGTAAATTCTGGTATTGGTCAAGGTTCAAAATTACTTTTCATACTAATTCATAACATTATAACTTTTTGATCTATGACGTAAAAATTTGCCACAGAATCACATACCTTGAAGATTATTTGTTAGATCAATCAGACTTTAAAAAATCAACTGTTATTCAAATTCAAATAAGATCATCTTCATTACACCATCACTAAAGAATGTCAAGCTTAAGATTTTGATTGTGATTGTAATTATACATATAATATCGCATCAATTAAAACATATTGTCAATACCTGGTGTGTGAATCGACGTATATTCAACAGTTTATAGAATTGGCATTTTTCGGTTTGCTTGCGGAAAGGTTAGAAAGTTGTGTTTGTAATCATTTATGCGACTCTTGACCTCCTCGAGCTTCTTTTCAATATTCCACCTAGAAATATTCCAGAATGCATGTTTTTTTAGAAACTAGTTTGTCGCCCTCTAACGGCCCCTACATGTAATACCGATTGCAGATCGCTATAATGCCGGTATGGTGCGTGTGCTTGCTGTGCGCATTGCCTGCGAGTTAACTACCGGATAAGATAACTGCGAATTATTTGCTTCTTAACCCTAACCCTGCTTTAACTAGGCATTGTAAAAGCGTATTTTCGCATTTAATTCGGAGATAGTGTTAACCTTAATTTAACCGACTATTGTAAAAGCGGCCCTAAGTGCCAGACGTGTATTAATCTGCGCCACAATAATTGCAGTGAAAATGAGCTTACTAAGATTTTGAGAAATGCCTATGAATACTGTTACTGATGAAAGCATTACCCGAAAATACAAACAGATCGAATTCAGGAGCAAACTGCTTAAAAGTCCGGCAATAACTGACGTTTCATACGTTATAAAAAATGTAGTAACGCGTTGCTAGGCAATACCAAGATGATGGATTATCAGCTATAATGTCCCAAGGGCACTGATAATTTCGCGATAATTTTGACTAAACCCCGAAAGTGTGTTGCTTAGTAATTAGTAATTACTTAAAGCAACGCACTTGAGGGAACTAGTCAAAATTATCTCGAATTTATCATTGCCCGAGGTACATTCGGTAAGATAAGTTCTTGAATTATATACAAAACTTGAAAAGCTATTTATTAAAAGTACAATTTTCAATTCGTATTTTCTTACCTCACAAAAATGCTGGAACAGTTTCCATACGTATTTTTTACTTTTGACCGTGTTTTTTGGTGTTGTAATTAAATTATTAATTGCTTCATCGCATTCTGTCCCGAAGCGTGATTCAGACATGTTTATACGTTGACAGATCGATCGTAATTTTTTATTCAAGGGTATCTATGAATATGATATAAATCTGAACATCGACACCGACAGCGGGGGTCTTATCAGCCTAAGTTTAACAAATCGCCCTGACGCGCGGGGTCTTACCGTTTCTCAGTGACATTGACGTTCTAAGTTTCTGTAGCGTGCGGCGTTCGACAAAAATGGACGAATCTGATTGGTTGTTTACTTATGAAAGAACTTATCTGATTAGATACCACCCAGGATGAATTGCCATGCATAACATGCAGCGTGATCTGTTACGCATCGTAATTAAAATTTTATTGGATCATGTCATCAACATTATTCAATTTCATTGGTTAAAAATTAAATGAGGGCAATTATCGCTCTCATTAATACACTTACTGGTAAAATAATTGTGTTATATTAGTACGCTACTGATTGATTTCTTCTAAATTTGTAATTTTAAATCGAATATATTTTTATACGTTTTAGACTCGAGGATGTTCGGCGAGGAGGCCACGGAAGAAAACTTGACCAAAACAGCAGCGGAATTCGCTTCCTCTATAAGTGCACGAGTGGCATCTATGTCTTAGCTTCCTCTCCAAAGATCCATGAGCCACCGCTTATTGTTAGTAGGTTAATAAAGGATTACCGTTTAATCTGCGTCGTACGACCTAAGCACTGACCTTTTGTATCTGGGCGTCTTTGGGAATCAGGAAGGTGTTCTGCGCCTGGCGGATGGCCTCATTCGTGTACGCGCCTCCTTCTTTCTGTGGACGGCAGGACACGACCGCTAACAGCGCGACGAAGACGAAACACAATAACTTCATTGTTCTATATTTATGTAAACTTCTAAAACAATTGAGAAAAGTGGAAAGCTAAAAAAATGTCACAATTTGATAGACTATACACATACACAACAAAGACTGTCGTGAGATCGAGAAAAAAATAGTCAAAACAGGTCGTGAACAAAAAGCCGAATGTTTTTTCAAAAAGTCCAAACTACAAGTTTGACATTCTCAGTATTTATTCTAGGTCATGAACAAAATGCTCCATGTCTTTTCTTAGTTCATAAAAAAACCTTCAAATTTCTATTTCCACTTGTCAGTGTTTATTTTCCAATTTAGGAACCAAGAAAAGACATGTGGCTTTTTGTTCATGACCTGCTGTGACTTTTTTTTCGATCTTACGGTATTATAAACTATAAATATAAAGAACAGAGGAATATTTTGAAAGCGATTTATCAAAAATTGTTAGTTTGGAATATTATTCAAATTTATACCGCCATTTGTTTTGGAGATATAATGTTAACTTGGTTCTTTTTAAATAGCTCGTGGGTTCAAATTTAATATTTTTGAAAATTCAATGATAATACACGTTTTCATCGAGACTTGTAATTATTCCAATAGTATAGAAATGTGTCAAATATACAGTGCGCGCCTAAAGTATGGAATATATTTAGTAAAACCAAAATTAAATATTTTTCGAAAAAATCCTCGAACAGGTCAATTTTCTTTTATAAGAATACACATTTTTGCATGAAAGTCGATTTTCAGTCGTCATTTGTTTTTGAGTTATGACGTCCGCCATTTTCTTTTTAAATGACAATCTCCTATTTTTGTTCTTGATTTTGAGAGATCTTTTTATTTTCGAACTGACAGTGCAAAAATATTGCCATCTTACATAAGAAATTTTTCGAGTAAATGGCAATTGAAGGTGAGAACTTGATATTTAGAGTTTTTGCAAAATGATCTTGATTTGTTCACTTTTTCTACTGTTACTGTTTTTCATCCAAATATTAAATAAAACTTAATAACAATTGTTATATCTGGAGTAGAATAGATTTTAATAAACATTTATACACTATTATATTCTACATGCTCAAAATGACCTTCACGGCAATTATGAATATTTTGTAAAGAACTGATCAAATAGGAGATATATTAGAAATTTCGTTTCCTAGTCTGTTGATATACACTCGTTTTTTAATGATCCCACAGGAATAAACGTAGGAATTGAAGTGAAATCAGGAAATCTCGATTTGTTTTTACAAACATGTCAAATCTTGAGATCTATGTAGCTCGCCATTCAATTGATTTACTACGTCCTACCTATCTCTTCGCAAAGGTTAGGTTTAATCCAAATATTGGCGCACTTAGCGGACAAAATAGAGCGATGCTCAGTCTTGTTGAAACCATATGACCTCAGCGGATATATTTCAATGGCCATGGTTTTGAAACATTTCACTAAATCGGGGAACAGTATTGTTGTATAAGTTGAAGAATCACGTGTTTGCCGTTATTGAAAAAAAACACTTATATTCTAACCTAGTCTTACTTTTTGAATTTAACATTTTTTTATATTTACTGAATAAAAAATACGTAACATATCTCGACATTTTTATTGATAAACAATAAAAATCACATTTTTATTATTTTGAATTCAATGATAAGGACGAATTTTTTCTAGCGCTATAACAGACTGCTAACAATTTTAACTATTGTATGTTAATTTCTGAAATTAAAGGTATATATTGTGTGGTATCGTTGCCATCACAGAAAATTAAGCATTTAGATGTGATAAAATATAAACATGGCGTCCATAAGAATTAAGAAAGTTTATGACAGTTCCAACGAAACATGTTATAAAGAAATAGATTATGACATCTCTTAGACAACAAAAAAGTAATAGTCGTTTGTAAATATTGCCTTAAATAACAACGATGTAAAGAAAATAAGAAAACTACTTTATTCAAATTTTTCGAAGTAACTTGAAAACGAAATAATTTAAGTAAAATTTTTCAATTCAGTAAAATTCTGAAAAAGTACCGAATTTAAACCTATTCTCTATCTTTTCATAATGAAATTATACTATGAAACACCCTGTATATACATATAGTATAAATATGCACATTATTAAAACAAAACATTTTATTTAACAATCATACCATAGTTAACCATTTCTAAGTAGTACTTTTTAGCATCACATTACAATTATAACAACTCAAGATTTCACAACAATTGCATATGAATGACATTTATGGAGAACGAGAATTTCTCCACGCGCACAGGAAATTTCCACATTATCACTTTCACCAGCACTCACCTGCGGCTTGTTTTCCTGCCAACTCCTTTCTGCGCCAGAAATGCACGACAATCGCGCACATTTCTCCGGTCCGCTTTATATAACCTTCCCCACTAACTTGCAGATTATTCTCGAAACCCTTCCTCTGCTCTTTGGCAGAAACACAAGAAAAAGTCAACGGCGGGTCGACGGTGGAGGGAACCATCGCGTGACCCAAATTTGGTGCACTAGGAAGTCTGTAAAGGTGAAGATGGTACCCAATGGAGATGAAAGTAAAAATTATGTCGTAATTATATGGACTCCGCAAGTTGCTGTTCAACTTTAGCACGAGAATTTCACTCACGTATACGTGCAGGTGATGATTTTAAAGTTCGCAGGTAGATAAGAAGAGGTGTGCGTTTCTTGGAGCTATAAATAACATTTAACGGGGATAAATACATATTTTTTAAGCTCAAATACTCAATATGTGTACATAAGTGGTATTTGCAGAAGAAAAAAAATGCAGTCTTAAGTTTAGTATCAGTGTTGAAACGATCAAATTCTTTTATCCTCTAGAAGGCCCAGACATTATTGTTTTGATAAACTTATGTTGGTAGTTATAAGTGAATGTCAGTAGTTCTGTAGAAGACCTCACTAAACCAATTCGGAATCTTTGTGATGCGATCACTTCTCCTCCACATTTTATGAATGCGTTCATCAACATGAAAACATGCGTGTGGAGAAATTCAGGTTGAGTATTTGCTGTTATAATTTTTGCTGTTAAAATATACAGAAGGAAAAAACTGACACTTGAAATTCGTGAAATTTCGACCATTTTCGAACCGCCATAAATCGACGTATTTTCAATCGATTTAAACGAATCTTTAAATTTCACGAATTACAAGTGTTTCATTTTTTTCCACCAGTGTGGAAACCCAAAACCGTCATGTTTTAATACCAACTTAAATAAAAAAATATAATAATTTCTTGGCCTTCTAGATGATGAAATTATTCGATCAAATTTCACTTTGAGGTTCTCGAATATTGTTTTCTTGTTTTGCAAGTAAAGATTAAGGTTAGGGAGACAAAGAATGTAAATATGTCAACAATATGACTATTTAATTAACAATGGAAATAATTGCAATTAAGTACTTTAATGTAGCTACTTAAGAAATTGAATATATTTAAAAAAATATAAACTATTTCAAATCGTTCATTTTTATAACATATACAGGGTTTATATACTCAATACATATGATTGTTAATGCCAATGTTCAATCGTAAAATACACATCAACGCATTAATAGGTAGGCAACCATACTTGCTCGGTTTTATTTAATTGTCAAAATTGTGTTATTAACAATAGTAATTTATTATACGAGTGTGGAATGTATGTAATTAGTCCTGCAAGAAAAACATTTTTTGGTAATCTTCTTAAGGGGCTAATGAGTAATTCCATTTGAGTATATACAACATTTTATCCAAAATTGTCTGTAAATTATTAGAATAATGTTTATAAAATTTTGACAAGAAATTTTGACGTACGTGGTGCCAATTTCAAAAATCTTACGAAGGATCTATGTTTTCAAATCATCAGCAATTGTCAAATGAAGACAAAGGCAAACGAACGGAATTCTGTGAAACCGTGTTTATTTTAAGTAACCCAACATTATTCATAATGCGTCAAGCTGTGTCACTGTCACCTCTGTGTACTTGGTTGCATAAAATTTCAATTAAATGTCATGCGTTGATGTGATTATTTTACGATTGAACATCAACAGGCATTAATAACACTGTGTTCAGTGTTCAAATGAAACAATTTTGCATTTGGACAATGCTTTAATAAACAGTAAAAACAATGCCGATGTCATTCTGACAAGTTGAATCTCGTTTTTCTTACACAATGAACATTTTTAAAGTAATGAGGATAATAATCTGCAATAGAACAAAAAAAAACAAATTTTATTTAATGAATTAACTCAAAAATCACTCCACCCACTGTTAAGCAATAGCACATATATCATAAATGACATTTACTAACTGATATGGCGAAATTCTTGCACAGTGACATTGAATACTAGTTCGCAATTGTCAAAACGGTTATCAGTATAAATCTTTGATTTCAAACTTCCACAAAGAACAAAAACACTAGGAGTGAGGTCAGAACTAAGAGAAGGCAACAATTTTTGTATCATCTTCCAATAATTTTGGCATTAAAGCTTTGATTTAAATATACGCGGGCAACATGACTGTTGTGTGCAGGCCATTCATGCATTTGAAACGAAGCTTCTTCATTTTTGGGTGTTATTTCTTTGAATTTCATTGTAGGAAACATATATAATAATATGATGTCGCAAGATATCGGCCCAAATATTTAATTTTAGCGGATATTGGGTTCTTGATTCTAAATACTTATAAGAATTTTGTGTAGCGCAAATCCCACAGATTTGCATAGTTAGCTAACTGTTAAGCGTAAATGTGTACTCTGTAAAACATACATTCCTTAAAAAAAAAACGATATTAGTTTGCTCTCTCCATAATGGTGTGGCAAAACTAAGCCTTTTTCTTCATATCATCTGGAAGCAATTCTTCATGGTACTGATATTTGTAGGAATGGTTCTGGTGATATTTCTGAATTTTTTTAATTGTGGAATATACCCCTAACATGTTATGCATAGACTTACATTTTCAGTTACTATGAGTACTACGTCCACAATGTATGTATTTTCTTGATGTCCTTCATTCTGTAGTGTGTTTTTATTACATTCGCATTTACTATTTACAGCATCAATTGCTTCAAATTTGCGGATATTTCTGCCAACAGTAATGTGCTTTGGAATTGGTCGGTTCGGATATTCTACTCCAGAAATATCACTTTCCGCATATAGAAGAATAATACCATTTTACCATTAGGATCTTTTCATTCAACAAATACATAATATTAACCCTTAGCTACCGAATGCCTCCACATTCGCGACAACAAAAAAGATGACCGTAAGATCGAATAGTTCTACAGCGAGTGCATGGCGTAAATTTTAAGTTACCGGCGCATCACCATGTGATCAATTTACAAATGAGATCATTTTAGTTGTTTGTAAAGCGAAGCTTGCTACTACTATACACTAGCTTGTTCGCTAAGGGTTAACTCAGAATTACTTGAATTACGTCCAGATTTGTAATTAAAACATTAACATGACAGCTAACGATCAACGGCTTTTTGTTTCAGTTCCAAGGCGCACCACCTATTTTGACTAAAATAGTTGTTTTCATTTTCTCGATTTTTCTTTTGTATGGAAAGTAAAAATTAAATAATGATATGGATAATCAGTATATTATTCTCTACAACAGGGTTCCCCAACCTTTATTTCACCGAGCCTCCCCGCACCAAAAATAATATTTCTTTTAATTATAAAAAAAACATACCATGCACTGATCATTACTTGCTCGAATAGATTTTTTTCTATAATTATCTTTTATTTATTTCAATTATATTTTTATAATTAGATAATGCTTAACAACTTTCAAAGTAATTTTAGAACAAATAAATAAAAACTTTTAAAGTACTAATGAGATACTTGAGCTTGCATGCTCTGTACCAGTTGGTCGATTCTGGGTTCAGTTTTTGCAAGAGCTATGCTTAAATCGCTATCGACGGCAAGGCGATTTCGCTGTTTAGTTTTTATTAAAACTAGAGCTGAAAAACCTGTCTCGTATAAATAAGTGGACGAAAATGGAATAAGTATTTTCAAAGCAAGAGAAGCAACTTTCGGATTAACAAGGAATCGTTTGCTCCAAAATATCTCTAATGTCAAGAGATGAAAGTCATCTTTCATGGTCGAGTCAGCCTTCATTTCTAGAAATTCTTCCTGAACTTCTTCAGGTAATTGTGAGACATCGACAACGAATGGGTTTCTGGTCATGTGCCATATTGGTGACTCGGAATTAACATCTCGATAGTATCGGTGAAATTCGTTTTCCAACGCTTTTAAATGAGTTTCTATTTCAGATTTCAAATATTTATCCAGTTTTTGATTAATTGCTTCGGATAGCCATGAAAAAGGAAATACATTTTCAGCAGATACCTTATTTTTCCAAAGTTGAAGCTTTAATATAAAACCTTGAATATGATCATAATTACTAATCAAAGTGCCATTTCTGCCCTGAAGTTTCAAGTTTAGCTGATTCAGGGTTCTTTTCCTTAAGTTTTTGAGCCAAGCCTGATCGTGCACCTGGCATTGCAGGGGCGTCCATGAGTTTATTCCAATGCAAGTCATTTCTTTCGATGAAGTCCGATATTGAATTTAATATATTTTCAGATTTCGTGCCTGATAATTATTCTGAGTGAAAAATCTCTTCATCAATGTGATCTCCGCTGACATATCTAAAATAAATAATTAGTTGTGCACAATTAGCGATGTCTGTGGACTCATCACAACTAATGGCAAAAAATGGTGATAGTTTGACTTTATTCATAATTTGTAATTTTAAGCGGGAAGATGGGGCGGAGGTGCGCGTCACATGTCGTATTGTGACTTGTCGAAACTTGTATAGCAGCGCCCCACCCCCCTGATATATCTCTACACCCCCCAAGCGGGGCGTGCCCCCGGGTTGGGAAGTCCTGCTCTACAAAAAAACATATTTTTTCTGTAAAATAATTCGGGGAGCCAATATTTGAATTAACCATAAAAATCCCTATGGTGCATAAACCAATTCTACACCCTGTACATCCTCCAATCTAATCGCTATATTCCGACATTCTAAACCAATCAAAAGTGATTATAGTGACAAGAAAAGGAGCTTCCTTTTCTTTTCAATTATTTTCACTATAGTCACTTTTGATTGGTTTATAATGTTTTTGGTTCTTGGCTAAGGACACCGGTCCTGGCATGAAGGGGATATCACGGCCCCATAGTCCCTGTTGATAAACCAACCTAAGATTGTGGAGGGGTGGGGCCGGGGCCGAGGCCGAGGCTCCGTTTTGTCGGTTTGCGTTATCACGAAGTATGGGATTGGTACGATTCCCAAACGCATGTACGCAGTAGAGATGGGCCAAACTGCTACTTTTGAATCACGTTGCTACCTGCGATTGCTATTTTCTAATATCAGTGATTTTAAACTGTGACTGTGATCACGGTTAGTAGACGTCGTAACACCTTCTGAAATTGTTAATGGTTTCTCAAAAATGTTTTTGATATGATTCTACTAATATTTGTCCACCTGGTCACGTAAATAGTGTTCCTTTTGATATTATACCTGTGACTGAAGGTAATACTTTGGCTATATTATCAGTAATACCAAATAAATATATATAGGACTATCCTTGATTCAGTTCAAAATTCGAGACGTATTTGGAGATTTTTACAGAAAAGCAGAATGTTTGTTCAGTGAATTAGAAAAGTTAGAAAGTTTTAGGCATGTCGCAAATGTTTTCCCTATTTTGTTTCACCTCTGAAAAACGCATCTTTTGAAAAATTATTTACTTTGTTCTCTAAGGATTATTTTGAAATAAAATCATTAACCAATACAGATATGGATTTTTGAAAATTTTCGTTTTAATTTTTTAAGCAGTTGGCCAAAAACATCGCAGAAAAAAATATAAAACGTGCAGGCAAAATTCCATAAAATATTATCCTCAATGGCTGAAGTATCCTTTTGAAGATTTTCGTTTTAATTTTTTAACACATAAACAAAAACATCGCAGGCAAAATTCCATATGAAATCATCCTCAATGGCCAACCGCTAATTCAAAATCCATTCGATTTTTGTAAATCCAACAATTTTTAATAGAGATATGGATTTTTTGACGTTTATTGTTTTTCTTAGTTACGCGATTATTACAGAAAAATTAATTAACCGACCTGAAAATTATGAGTAATTCTTTGGATTGTATAGCCAAATACAATTCGTGGTCGGACTCTTTTTGTCAGTCAGATTAATTCGTAACTTTTGCCTTTAGAAAATATTTTCGTTACGAAAGCTACCCTTTAACTGACTTATTGTATTATTTTTGATTATATTTGTTTTGTCTTGATTATTAACAAAGTTAGCAACACGTCACTTTAAACAGATACAATGCAGAACCAATTAAGTAACAACAGTTTGTTGACCAATTTAGTTAACCAATACATATATCTTAGCAATGAAGTAATTTGAAATTTAAATCATAACTAATAAAGAAACTATGAACAAATTAGGTGAAAAATCAATAATAAAATGGTGTCTATTTCCATAAGAATTGTTTAAAAACAGACAAAATTTCTTATTGCGTAGACAGGAATATAATCGACATATGCAAAATTTTAATACAATCCTGTGGCAACTTTTTGAGATATCCAATCGGTAATTAATCAAAATTTCAAGAAGATATTTCTTGCTGCAAGTTTATTTCTACGTCGAATTCTCTTAACGTTGTTATCTCCACGTTGTTAAGGAACAAAAACACAAAGTAGAAGAATGCGCAACCCCTTTGGCGACCTATAGCTGACTTTAGTGTACGCGTGCGATACGCACCCAATAAAATTCACTTTTTTTTCAAACACACATAACTTTGTGAAAAATCGTCATAGGAACTTCATTATTTGAGTCCTGCGCAGGTAATTGAAGACATTTCAATGCCCTTTTAGTGGATCTAGTCCACACATTGTTTCCAACTTTTTTGCCCAAAAACGTGTTTTTATGTTTGCGGATTGAAGGGTTCGAAAAGGGATCACCCCTTAAAGTAGAGCAAAAATGGGATTTTTTCCCGAATGAATCATCAAATTTGGTTGAAAAGTCACTGAATTATGTGCGAAAAACCTCAAAATCCACTTTTTTCAAACACCCATAACTTAGTACCAAATCGTCATAGCAACTTTATTCTTTGAGTACTGCATAAGGAATTGATCAAATTTTAATGCCTTTATGGTGGATTGAGTCGACAAAATTTTTCCAACTCCGTAGACATCGTCAAAGTTGGACATTTTTTATAGGGGTGCTAGAGGGGACGGAAGGGGTTACGGTTAAGTTCGCATGCATGACTTTTTCGCCCTTAAAGATTCATCACAATCGATTGAAAATACGCCGAGTTGTGGCGATTTGAAAATGGTCGAAATTTCACGAATTTCAAGTATTTTCGGTGCATTATTTTCACCGCAAATATGTTTTTATTATTATTTTATTTACCTATCGCGTACCAGTAACTTGACGTGTACTACACTTTGTGAATGTCTAACCCATTTCACATTACTACTATTTCTTAATATTATTTCCAAATATATAAAGTAATAAAATACAATAGTTTATATAAAATCCCGTTTTCTCTTTATCGATCATAGAAATAAGGTCAGCATCTGATTATTCAAATTAAGAGAAATTTTTTTGCCGTGAGCTATTACTCTTATAACTTTTTTTTTTCTTTTTCGATATTTATTTAAAGTGTGCTCCTCGATAAATATTAGGTATAAATAACAAACCATCGTTTACATTATAAAAATAAATGTCATTCATTCCACGAAACAATTAAGTGTTATCATAATTTTATTACTCAAAATGTTTTAAGGGTAAGTGTCCAACGAGAAATAAATAAAACGAAAAATAATATCAATAAATTACTGCCGTTCTACCTATAACTAACACCTAGCTATCGACCTGGGATCTTTCAAAATTTTAGATTATGTGCATTAAAATTGAATAGCTCCCGAATGTTTTTTTTTAATTAATGCCATTATAATATGACCGACATGTATCTTTCTCTAATTTTCAATGAGATTTAGAAAAGACAGTATTTTTTCCATGTCGTTAATGTTGACATTTTTTACAATTATATAATTTTTATGTAACTTTTGTCAATGTTTAATATTTTTGCGAACTTTGCATTGGCAAAAATGATGCACCATAATAGACAAGTTGATGACTTTAACAGAATATTGTGTGTAGACATTCTGAAGAGGAAAAGTGAATTTTCTTTTGACATCGCATTTTGTTTCAATAAATACTTCAAATTTTAAATATCTCTCCAAAAAATTATAAAATTACTTTCCGAGTAAACTGGCTATTAGAATTTTAAGTGTAATTTGTCATTTCCATCTTTCAAAATGATGACATTTCAAACGTCAGTATCTTTCAATCCTGCAAAATACTTCAAATTACTCCTATGGCAAAGAGTTTTGTGACAAGTTTGATACATCAATAGTTTTTTTTTTTTTGGTTGCAAAGAGGACTTATTTTATTTTATTAGTCTAAAAATGTAAACGCTTAGGAATTTTGGCATTTACATATTTTCACGGTCATTTGTGTGCGCCTCATTTTGGGTACCAGGTAACGTGCTGTTAATGTTCTACCCCCGGATTATACTCGACGCGCCGAACTCATGGTATAATGGGTTTGCGTGATCTTCGCGTGAAATAGTACAATCGTGCAGAGGTGCCAGTGACTCATCGCTCCATGTGACCTGAATTAAGTTTCTAGTAAACGTATGTCCTTAAAATAATTCGATTCAGTCTAGGCGGGAAATTTAAAAATTCTCGAACGTGCAAATATTTTTCCGACGAAACTTGCGAGTGCATTTTTCGGCAATCGGTAAAGACAACTGGAAATTGGTCATTAAATTAACCTTTTTATTGATGAAATGGATACAATCAATTCTGCTCTTAACTAAATCGAAATCGGAGACGGTCAAAACCAGATACAAGCACGTGAATTTTGAGGTTAGAATAGATGAGACATACGTTTCGTATTTCATTTCGTTTTTCTTAAGCATACGAACGAGTATAGATCTTTATCCAGGCGCGATGATTAGATTGAAAAAGCATGAAGCACTGTCACCTCTGCGCGATTGTACTATATTCGCTGGTCAGCACAAACGCATGTAAATCGTGTGTCACGCAGCCGAAATTTTAAATTAGTTTAGTTGTTTGCCATGTGCTCTCGTGTTTATGTCTTATTTAAATGTAGTGATTGCGTTCTATCGACAAATCAGTCTTTTGCAGTTACAATTAAATAGGAAGTGGTAAATAGTTAGTATTTGTGGGTTAAAGTAGTAAAATTTATATTTGCGGCACAAAACCAAGATGTGGGAAGGCAGTGTGAATCAGGCTTTTTATAACGTCTTGACGAACTATCACGAGGACTCGGGGCGAACGCAACGTGATCATACCACCGAGTCGGCGCGCCGCTTATAGTGCCGATCGCGTCTGAAAATTTCACCGTTTGGGTTTCCTAGAACTTCAACAATCTCTGAAAGTTTTCTGTGTCGAAGAAAAGGACCGCGATATGTTGTCATCCCTCATCATTTTTGCCATCACCATTTCGCCCCCACTTAATGTAAATAGTTTTCTTTAATTGTAAATATGTACATTTATGTCAGTTCTTAAGTGGTAATGTATACGTAGAATTACACATAACGTTCTTTTATTGCTACAGTTGTCAGCAATTTTTAAGGTGTTTAAAGACGCGTTAAAAGCAACTCCGTCGCCAATTCTTCACCCACAGCAGTAAACATCGATCGTGCTCTTCGTCGAATCAGAAGAGCAATAACGCTCGAACAAGTTTTGACTAGGTGAGAAGCTACTCAAAAATTAAATAAAATAAAATTGATGTGGAATCTAAATAACAAAACGTTGTATTTAAAGAATACAATTATTTTCTAGAAGAGCTTACAAAAATGTATTAAGAAAGTGCTATTGGTTTTTCAAAATAACCAGTAATAAAATCGTAAAAAAACAAAAACCAAAATTGACTTTTTCGGTTTTTATCGAATATCTCCGGAAATAGTCCGAATATTTTAAATTTCTTTTTAACAAATAATTCAGCATTCAATCTAACCAACTCTATCTCTTATAGTTACCGAGGTAACTATAAGGTAATGCTAATGCATTGAATTATTTGTAACACCCTGAATAAGTGACAGATACCACACAATGACAAAATATTGAGTTTGTTTATTCGGTTACCTGGGATATCTTGATTAATTTTTAATCACTATAGATTCAAAAATGAAATCACCAATGATTAAAAGCCCAACTTTTGTCATTTATTCGAATTGTATAACAAGATTTATTGACGAAAATTTACAAATACTGTATCATTCAATATTCGTCGTGGTACTACCCAGGAAAGTAGTTGTTTCCAGTGCCGTACCTGCCTATTTGGAGGCTCTAGGCGCAATAATATTTGAGGCCTTTTACAATTTGTTACCAATAAAATAAATGATTTTATTTCATTCTTAATAAAAAAAAACAGCAACAACATTTATGTTAAGAAGAAGAACGATGACTAATATGTAATTTATAATAAAATTAGGTATGTGTGTAAAAAGATTAACTTATTGGGTTATTATATTGTCTATAAAACATACAAAATTGATATGTTGTAAAAAAACAGTAACAAAAATCTAATAAAAAATATAATATATAAATCATAAAATAACACATAAAAAAATATCACAAAGTTCACAACGAAAAACCAATAAATTTGGACCTTAATTATTATTATTATTTTTTTTTAAAGGAAGGATGGTTGATGGGATTTCGGGTTAAGGAGAGTGAATGATATTAGGGAAATTGGCGTAAGCTACTTGGCTATTCTGCCACAACCGATTCTTTTGTAATAAATTCATTTGATAATAATGAATGGGACATACACTAGACATCCATGGACCCGCACGGCCACTTCTTCACTCCGAAAAAGTGACCGCACGGATGGGATTTGAACCCACGACCACGAGGCCCTGAAGCAGGAACGCTACCCACTAGGCCACCGCGGCCCCCTTAATTATTTTAATTTTAAATATTTATCTTAACAAAAATATAAAAAAAACTATAATATATTTTTTAAACGCTAGTTTAAAAAAATTCGTTGGCAAAAAGGTCAATTACGTCGTCGTAATTAATTGATTGAGTTATCTCAGACTCTATAAATAACAGGGGCGGCTCATTACACAGAGCCAAGGAGCACTACCTGTAGTTTCAAGCTCAGCAAGAATTTTTAATTAACACTTTTTCGCCAGTTACTTTAGTCTAGGAAGATAAATCGATCTTTCTTTCTTCAAAAAAGGAGGAGGGGGTATATTGTATAAGTGGCTCTACCATTAACATGTTCTACGAGACACCACTCTGGTATTGTCAGTTGAATTATCCCCATACTGGTATTGTCAGTTCAATTATGATGCAATCTTTGGCGTTTATTTTTCTTGGCATTCCTTTTACCTTCTTGTTGAAAAACACATTTTCAAGATGGGTTTGACCTTCATTATCTGGCCACAAGAAACTAGAAAAGAATAGTAACGCTTTCCTACTGTTGATATTTTCGCATTTATTTATTTTTTGCACCGTCCTGTTAAAGAAACACATTTTTGGCATGATTTTGACTTTCAATATCTGGCCACAGGAAACTCAGGACTCTGCTTCCCCCCTGTTGATATACTCAGTCGAATTGTGAAGCATTTTTTACCATTTTTCCTTCTTGCACCTTCTTGTTAAAAATATATGGGCTTGACATTTAATTTCTGGCCATAAGAAACATGAAAAAAATCATAAACTCTGCTTCCCCGGCGTTGATATTGTTCGTTGGGTGTGGGTATAAAACTTTAAAGAGACTGGATCGGCTCTACAAAAAAAATACGACTAAGAAGTGCTAAACTCCACAGAATATCATGGCTGTACGCGTTTTAGTTCGCTGAATTCTCTATTTCATCCGTAAATGCTGCAGATCGTACAACAGAAGCAATTTTTGGTTGTTTTTTCTTACACGGTCTTGTTGAGAAAAATAACATCTTTGAGATGGTTTTGGCCTTTAATATCCAGCCACAAGAAACTAGAGAGAAATCGTGGACTCTGCTTTCCCCCTGTTGATATTCTCAGTTGAATTGTGAAGCAATTTTTGCCATTTTTCTTCTTTTTATACCGTCTTGTTGAAAAAACATGTAAGAGATGGTTTTCACAGGTAACTATAAGAAAATCGTAGATTCTGCTTTACCCCTGTTGGTATTGTTAGTTGAATTAGGAAGCAATTTTCCCCATTTATTTTTTTCTTGTAGTGTCTGGTTGAAGAAAAATATTTTTCGGATGCTTTCGACTTAAGAAAAAACTAGGAAAAAATTCGCTTTCTTTCTGTTAATATTGTCAGCTGTGTTGTGAAGTGATTTTTCTTCTACTTACACCGTCTTGTCGAGGAAAGATATCTATGAGATTATTTTGACTTTCAATTTCTCGCCACAGTAAACCAGAAAAAAAGCAGGAAAAAGTCGTAGACTCTGCTTTTTCCTATTGATATTGATACCATCTTTGAGATGATTTTGACCTTCAATATGGCCAGACTTTCCCCTGTTGATATTTTCAGTTGAGTTGTGAAGCAATTTTTTTTCTTATTTTGCCGTCTTAATGAAGAAAAACATCGAGATGACTTTGACCTTCAATATCTGACCTCAAGAAACTGGAAAAAATCTCCCTGTTGCTATTATCACTTGAGTTATAAAGCAATGTATAGCTTTTTTCCTGGTAATATTGTCAGCCGAGTTATGAAGCAACAATTTATAGATGTTGTCTTCCTGCACCGTCTTGTTGACGTAAGCATCTTCAAGATAATTCTGACCGTCAACATCTAGCTACAAGAAACTTGATAACATAGCAAGGAAACACTGACGATACAAATTCACATTCACCATCGAGTTAGCTCGTTCTACTGACGAAAAAAGGTATTACATAAAGGTCTACCATGATTATTAAAAAAAATTGATTTGTTCGATTTTTTTCCATTTCCGCGTTTTCTTTGCTAACGCGTCACTAGCTTCAAATAGACATTTGTGGTTGGGCAGGTACATTTTCTGAAGCGTCTCGATTGGATCTTTTTATTGATGTATAGAAACCCCGAATCAAACGAATGGTTTATTTAGAAAATCATTTTAAATACAATTTTTGGGCAAAAGTACGCTTGTGTAGTTTTTCAAGTTTTCGTCAAAAATTAAAATTTTCTAATTTTAATTGAAACTGACTAATTTGGGCCTAAGGAGCACAGATTTGAAAACCGCGTACGATTTGTATTCTTTGTTTAGCCGCAACGGCCGTTCAAAGTCTGAAAAAAATCGACTTTTTTCAAAATGTTCTATTTTTTTTAACGCCAATCGATTTAGCTAGTTCTTCTGATAAAATAATATTACAAGAAGGTATACGATGATTATTAAAAAAGTTGATTTTTTCGATTTTTTTCATTTTCGCGTTTTCTTTGCTGACGCGTCACGGGCTTCAAATAGACATTTGTTCTTGCGAAAGTACATTTTCTGAAACGTCTTGAAGGGATCTTTCCAGCGATGTATTGAAACCCCGATTCGAACCAGTGGTTTCTTCAGGAAATAATTTTAAATGCAATTTTTGGGCAAAAGTAAAAGCCTTGGGTATTTTTTCCAAGTTTTCGTCAAAAATTAAAAATCACCAATTTTAATTGAATCCGACTAATTTTCACGCGAGGAGCAAAGATTTGAAAACCGCGTTCGATTTGGATCCATGGCACTACCTGTAGTTTCAAGGTCATCAAGAATTTTTCATTTATTCTTAAAAGCTTTTTCGCCAGTTACTTTGGCCTAGGAAGATAAAGCGATCTTTCTTTCTTCAAAAAAGAAGGGGGAGGGGTTTTAATAATAATAATAATAAGTAAATTTATTTCCCAACAGAAAAACTTGTATAAGTGGCTCTACCATTCACCATGTTTCAGGAGCCGCCACTGATAAGTTTGCCAAATTAGATAATTTGTCCTAATTGAAACTATTTCTTAAATAATTTTGTATCCTTTTAGTGCAGAGAAGGGACGTTCTCCACTAGCATTTGATATGGCATTGTCAACAATATTTTTAATACTGTTTCAATATTGGAAAATGTTGATCTTAAACCCTTATTGATAGTAGAGTACATATCAATTACACTTACAATATTTTCTTCAACATATGCTAAGAATTGTACTATTTCATCCTTAAATGTTTCTACATCAATATTATTTTTATAAATCTTTATTATACTAGCCATACAGGAACTAAACTCGTTTTCCGGTAGAGAATTGATGAAATTGTTCGTCAAAAATTTGAACTCGCCCATTTAATTCTGCATTTAATGTGTCACAAATAACATTTAATGTGTTTGCAAAACGAATTTTTATCTTATAAAATTACATCGTTTCACACTTCATCAAACATAATTTTGGGCTTTTTTATTCGGTTCTGTTTATCCCTAAATTGTATCTGAGTAGTTAAAAGTTTAGTTTCAACTACTATTGGGGCCGCGGTGGCCTAGTGAGTAGCGTTCCTGCTTCTGGGCCTCCTGGTCGTGGGTTCGAATCCCATCCGTGCGGTCACTTTTAAAAATGAAGAAGTGGCCGTGCGGGTCCATGGATGTGTAGTGTATGTCCCATTCATTTAAAAAATGAAATCTTCAAAAACTTATGTACGTTAGTGGCCGAAAGCAAATTGCTTACCAATTCCCTTATAGTCATTCACTCTCCTTAACCCGCAATTCCATCAAACATCCTTCCCTTTAAAAAAAAACACCATCATTTGAAAATTATTTCGGATTTCTGAGACATAACGATTCAAGCTTGGTGCCCATGCATATATTTATACTAGGATCCTGATTAACTAGTAGCATTTATTCTGGATAAAATTTTGCTCCAAAGTGTTGTCAATAATGCTGTTTCGTAGTTATCATATTGATTTACCAGCTTTGATGCCTTTAAACGACAATTTTTTTTGATTTTAGTTAAGTGATTTTGAAATATGAATCAAAGTTTCCCTAATTTGATTATAGCCTTTTTTCAAAGCTAGTATTGCATCTGCTCTAGCTGACCACGTCATGTCGTTGGCGCGCTTTAAAACCAGTGGCACATCTTCCAGTTTGTTTCATCTTTTAGTTGAAGCAGAGAAAAATGTAAATACTTTTTGAACAAAATAAAAATAACCAACTGCAGCAGGAGAAGATTCTGTTGCACAGTTTCAATTCAATTTAGGGAATGGTTAGCACAAGGTATGAAAAAAGCTGTAGCACTATGATTTCGTATTCTAGTTTGCAATCCAGAATATTTACCAGACATATTGGAAGCGTTATCATAGCTTTGTCGACTACAATTTTTAATATCTAAAGTTAGTTCTGTGAATTTATTTAAAATTATATATTCTAAATGTTCTGCACCATGTTGATCTATTTGCAGAAAACCAAAAAAACTTTTTTTTAATTCATTATTTTCTGAAACATCTGATTATTAAAACTAATTGGTCCATATAACTTATATCGGGAGTTGAATCGACAATAATTGAAAAGTATTTAGCCTGTTTTACTTCAGTAATGAAAGTGTCCATCGTTTTTTTAGCCATTAAATTTATAAATTCATCACAGGTTTTGTGCGGTAGGTAATTTGTTATACCAGGGCGACAGTTTTTTTTTATAAATGGATCAAGATAATCTAAACAGCTTAAAAAATTACCTTTCCGTTTAGAATAAATATCGTCATTTCAATCTCTAAACACTATTCTAAGATCTCCCAACAATTTTACCGTTGCTATTACTTTTAATAGATCGCGCCAGTAATTCAATTCTTCTTCTAGTTCAATTTGTTTCATTCATTCATTATTAATGTGAACTTATATTGAACATATTTTTTATTTTCTCCGTTAAGAAGTACGAGAAAGTATTGTGATCGTGAAAAAAAAATATTTTTTTTACGAAAATATCCGTTTTGCATTTCAACAATTTCTTGAAAAATAATTTTTGTGTCTGTGTGTCTGGATCTGTGTGTGTGTGTGTGTGTGTGTGTCTGGCTGTGTGCGCTGTATCTCAAAAACGAAATCAGCAATTGATATGAAACTTTGAACATATGTCTTATTTCATAGTCCGAAGAACTGAAAAGCTTTTAGTAAAATTTCGGATAGCGGAAGTGCGGGTATGCCTTAACTGCTTTTTATTTTTTTTCAATATTTTCTTAAATATGAAAAATATCACAAAAATATTTAAGCAAATATTGAAGGCAACAAAGAAATGAACATCTTTGCTTTAAAAATATTTTTCATAAAATCATTGTTATTCGAGAAATAAATGTATTAATTTTTTTTTCATTTTTGGTTTATAATTATGAAACGCTAATAGTTACATCAAATTTATAAAGAATAAGTTTTTTTTTTCGAAATCTCTTTAGTTTTTTTTTTTCATAATTTTGACGTTTTAAACGTCAGTTTCAGTCTACGAAACGTTCGATGTACATTTAAAATATGATTTAAATTGAAAATAAACCATGAAAGCGTAAATATAAATGATATCATCAAGTAGGAGAAAATAACATGATGGCCACATCACCATTTTTTAAATATGCACATAGCCCGAATATGATTTATATATCGCTCATGTTCCCTTAACGGTTTGTTCACATTTTTCAATCATTGAAACCGGCAATAAATGTATTGCTGGAATTTGAAAATAATTAAGGGAAACAATAAATACATTTACTAGTTTCAGAAAAAATCAACCACTCGCGTTTTTCTTTAATTCCGTTTGTTTTTGTATATTAAAAATTAGATTCGTGAATATTTCTATAATATTCGCGATTAAATTCCGTATACATAATTTTTATATTTTCCAATTTGCCAAAACTTCGCGGATGTTTATTAAAGCATATTCTATAGACTCTTTACTTATATTTACTTGTGGCCACCTTGCTTGAAAGTCCGGATTATCATCATTTTCTTGCCTTGATTCTTGATCCTTGAGATAATTTTAAATTTTAACTTCATCGTCAAGTTGCAAATTGTCTGGTTTGGGATTTTTGGATTTTGGCTTGATGTTGGAGTATTTGTAGAATTTATAGAATCATTATTGTTTTCGACCCTTACAAAATATGAATCAAGTGTATTTTTCTGCGATTCTACTTGTTCCTGTCTTCTTTGTTGCTTCTTTCTTTTGGATGCACCGGATTCAAATGTCCTTTTCATCTTAGTTTATTATTAATCAAAATTCTACGAAATGAATTTAAAAATGAGTTTTTCTTATCATTTAAAAACGTATGTTTTCTTGTTTTTTACCTTTTAATTAACACACACCTGCACAATATTTATTACAGAATAAGTAATAAGCAGGTCACTTTTCATCCACTGAACTTAATAACAGAACAGTTGAATAGCAAGTGCCGGAAAATGTTTTTTTGCAGATGGGGTTAGGGTGACTGATAAGACCGTAATTGCTAGAAAGAGGAGAGGGTCCCCACCTGCAAAGGGCCTCGCATCGGCCGCGTCAAGTTGGCTGTGCTGTCGTAAAATGTAAATTTTGATTTTGGCTTGCAAATATATTTTATTGCTGTTTGCGACTAGCCGCATTTCCTTTCTACCCAATTCTTCGAATCTGAGGTTACCAGTTCATTTTACTTTTTCTCTTTCTTGTCGCAATATTCCTTGAAATGTACACGTGTTTATAATGAAAATAACAATTCATTCCAAAAAGGGACTTTTTTGGAATTGTATGTGGGCCTCTGTTTACAAGGGGATCTCTGACTCTGAGGCCCCTCTTTTGGGTAGGCCCCCAGTTATGGCGAGGCCCCCAGCTAGCGCCTACTGCGCCTATGCATAAGTACGGCACTGGTTGTTTCGGTAGATGATTTGTTAATTGAACAAACTTAAATTGTAGAAGACGAAAAGTATCGTATTTCTCATTTTATTGTATTTTTCTACAAGTCAGGGAAATTTTATTTAATTGGAAATACGTCAAGCGTTTTGGAAAATAAATTATTGTAATGTATTTTTTCACGAAATAATCTTAGCAAACACAGAAAATCAAATTAGTGCCTTTGAAATTTCCGAAAAAGTCAATAGTGAAGCTAAATGATAAGCTGTTTCTTCCTCGGTAATCTGCTTCCAGATGCTAAGTTTTCCCTCGGACCTTAAAAAATGAATTGTACCGGGTGTGGCACTTAAGACGCCTCGGACCATAGCTCCTTTACGATAAAAGCTATCGAAAAAAATCTAAGAACAAAGTGGTGCATAGTTACCGTCGCTATGTTTTAAAAATATTTCTAATCATCAGTGGCGTGCCGTACTCCAGTGGCGTACCAAACTTATGTTTTTTTAAATGGAATGCCCTATTTTTTATTGCAGATTTGGAAAGTGCTCGATGAGTACTTATTTTTTTATCTAACATGTTATACCCTTCACTTTAGCGGTTTCGCTGTTATAACCCCTTCTTTCAAAATTGCGCCCCATTTTTGAGATTTTTTTGTAGAGAAACTAATTGACGCCGGCGCCTAAATTTTGAATTGAGGTACAGGTTAAGACCTCGTATACCTTCACATAATTTTTTTTCGGGTAATTTATGGCAAAAAAATAATTTTTGATTGATCTTCGCATGTTGTCATTTTTTCCGAAAATTTCAAATGGCACCCCCCTAAAAAAATTACGGCGTTGTACAGCCAAAACTCTAAATTTTTCATTGGTGTAAAAAAAATTACACATTGCATAACAAAATTTCGGAGAAAAAAGGAATTTCATCGCAAATGTCGGGAAACGTTTTCCGTTCCCAAGTGTGCCATGAGAAAACAAAAGATTGGTATTCATAATCAAGCAAATAAACGGACAAAAACTCACGTCGAAAGTCCATCCTCGGGCAATTTAAAACCAGTTGCATATAAAGAAAACACATTAATAAGGATAAAATTTCTTAAATCTATTACTTATCACCCCTTAAATATATCTTCCTGATTAACTTCTTTCAACATAAATCATTTAATGCATCTGATGGGACGTCCCAAGCTCGCGGCTCAAAATGTCTCCCTACATCAAAACGAGCCCAATGCCTTAATCCACTTTATTACACACATACACACAAAACAACACAAATTAAATTCATTTTGTGTAACATCTAGCGCTCATTACGCAAGTTAATGATGGCCCGAAGTATAATATTTTTGCAGTAATTGAAACGTTCCGGCGCTAATGGCGCGTGACGACGAGGTATCTTTTTCTCTTTGTGCGGGCATCAAATTACGCTCAATTTGTGGCAAAAGTGAAAGGCCCCTCTACTCCTCTTGCAACAGTGAAAAAAGACATCGCCAAAGAGGATTGCAGGATTGTACCTCGTAAAATTCGCTAAATATGTGTAAATTGGCTTTACATGGATGTGTCCAATTGGTTAATTCCGAGATGTTTGTTAATAGTTATACGTCAGTTTCTGTGGAAAGTCTTTGGATTACATAATGTTTAGGAATTTTCCTCAAATGTTAATAATGCATTTTTTTGTAGCAGTAAATACAAATTGTACCTAAACAATCTATTATTAGATAGATGCCCATTTAGCATAGATGATTTTTTTCAATTATACATTTAAATTTTTGTAATTAATAGTAAGTCTGGACGAGATATTTTGTAAATATCTAGGAGAATAATAATAATTATTATTATTAAATACGTTTGCAACCATCTAACAAAATCATTTAATTTTATTAATGTAGTACATTTTGTTGACAGATGTGGCAACTATTCTGGGTCAACGAATGCATTCTAAATGTGACAATAAATATGGGACGGAATATTACCACATAGTAACGGTCACATCAATTCTCATTTTAATTTTATAGTTTATCAATTTTGCAATTATACAGGCAGTAAAAATGAAACACTCTTTTTAGAGATTTTTGGTTACAGTATGTCTCGTTTATTTAATGTATATAACATATACATATAACTGGATGATTTACATGAATAATTTGTATGTTTCTAATCATTGTTTGATTGTGACTATGTCTTGGTAAAACTACAGCCACAGTGTAAACTAAAAAAAAAATCGGTGTTAAAATACAGTCATTGTGTCTCATTTCCAAATTATATTCAAGATGTATTTTTTTTAGTTTATACTGTGGCTGTAGTTTTACTAAGTATATTCACAATCAAAGAATGACTAGAAACATACAAATTCTTACACATCTTAAGTATGAAAGGTATAGGGTGTCCCACGAAAAAGTTGCATTTTAAAATTGCTATAAAAAAAAGATGGGTGGATATTTTTCAATTATTTTTTTATTGAATAGCCCCAACGTTGCGGTTTAATAGTGGAAGACCACTTCATTCACATGGCTGCCCCGACTGGCTTTGCAGTAGCCCATTCTGTCGACCCAATTTTTCATGACATTTTCGATGGTGTGGCCCTCAATGGCTACAATGGCGACTTCAATCTCGTGCTTTAGGTCGTTAATCGTCTCTGGATGGTTGGCGTAGCACTTATCCTTGACGGCTCCCCACAAAAAATAGTCCAACGGGGTCAAATCGCAGCTGCGAGGCGGCCAGTTGACATCGCCGTTTCGCTAATTATGCGATTTTCAAACGTACCGCGCAAAAATTCGACTGTAACGTTGGCTGTGTGGCACGTGGCGCCATCCTGCTGAAACTAAATGCCGCCGATGTCTTCCTCTTCCATTCGGGGAAAGAAAAAAAATTCCAACATGCCACGATAGCGCTCACCATTGACGGTTACGGCGGCTGCTGCTTCGTTTTCGAAGAAAAGCGGACCAATGATGCCGCCGGACCACATACCGCACCAAACAGTCACTCGTTGTGGGTGCAATGACTTTTCCATGATTAAGTGTGGATTTTCTGAGCCCCAAATGCGGCAGTTTTCCTTATTGACATAACCACCGAGGTGGAAATGAGCTTCATCTGAAAAGATGATTTTTCGATAAAAATGCTCATCTTCCATCAAGCGTTCTTCGGCCCATTAGGTGAATCGAAATCGCATCGGATGGTCGTGCGACTTCAGCTCTTGCACCAATTGAATTTTGTACGGCTTCAAACCGAGGTCTTTCGTCAAAATTCTTTGAAGGGACGTGCGAGTAATGTTCAATTCCTGCGAGCGGTGTCGAGCTGATGTTGATGGATTGTCACTCACACTTTCGGCAACAGCGGCAATATTTTCGATTGAGCGCACTGGACGAGCACGGGAACGCGTTGTTTTGTCCATTAACGAGCCACTTTCACGCACACGCTTCACAAATTTATCCACAAACTGCCTGAAAGGCGCTTTATTTTTCCCGAATTTTGTGCGCATTTTTCTTGCAGTTTCGGTTGAAGACTCACCATTTTTGAAGTAAGTTTTCAATATTTCCCAATTTTCTTCGAGCGTAAACTTAACCATTTCGCAACCCGAAACCTTTTACTAAATATTTGACACATTGGCAGTCATTCGAGCAGTCTAAGCCGAAACAATCGATAGTTCAAAAAGCAACCAATAGATGGGCCACCCTGTATATAGAGAAGTACTTTAGCTAATAGGAAGGAATCAATAATGTTTTCGATGAAGTTAAGCGAGCGATGACCAGTAAATGAAGCGCATGAAAGTCTTCGCGCATTCCTTCACGACCTTAACTCTACTTTTACCAGATGACCTGCTGTTTGCAATCGTTAATAGTGCAGAGTTGAGTGTGAATCGTAGTAAAAACAAACACTGTAAAGTGGGTGACGCAAGAGTATATCCGAGAATGAAAGTCGTTTTATTTTTGGCAAATATTTGTAGAATGCTATTTGTATGTGAAAATAATCCTTTTGTTATTCTTCTGACGTAATTATAAATCTATATCTAAATAATAATTAATGCATAGATTAATTGGAACATGTTTAAATCAATTTCATTCCAATAGGTATTTAATACTGAAACACATGGTACATATTTAATGTAATTTTTGGTTAAATAAAGTTATTATGCCTCATTATCAAATCTCATTCCTTATTGCGAATGAAAAGGAAAAAAAAACTTACACATGACTGTACTGAAGCGGTTTACACAAACTCAAATTTAGTTAAGAAGATTATGATCTTGAGTTTTCTAAGATATAGAAATAGGGAATCAATGAATTAGTAACTATGGAAAATTTCATCCCTATTTCTTAACGGTAGGGTTACCCATCAAAAGTTCGGTAAACGCCCGCGAGAAGGGGATTAAATCAAATTGGTATGACTGTAGGCAACCCAGCGTACAAAGAGGGTAAACTAACTGCTATTTCCATATATCTAATACATTCAAGGTTGCGCCTGCGATTCTAAAAGAGAGGGGCTATTATACGTCTGCACCCCGCTACAGCGCGGGCGTGCGAAGCGTATTAGAATATTGTGGTTTTTTTTCGCATCGATGGCGGGAGAAAAGTTATAAAAAAACACTTCTGCTGTAGCGTTTACACCAAACCCCGCCCAACCCAACCATTTCACGGTCTGGCGAACGTCGTCCAACCAAAGTTGAAGGGTGAAATAATCGTAAGCAAGTAATTCCCAAGAAATCTCTTGGGGATTATAACTTGAAATTTTCATTATTGTCATACAACAACCGGCTTTTCACCTACCAAAATTAATGAAAAATCACACTTAACAGTAAATTGTTTGCTATAGGAGTTATTTGAAGTTTAAAAAAAAATTGAAAAACGCGCTGAATGAGAAATGGACCAGCCAATTTGTTTAAATTCATTTTAACTTTAGATTCGTAATCTGCGACCTCGAAAACCCCCATATACTGATTTTCATCACTTTTTATATCATTTCCACATATGTTGCCGTCATATTGGATACGCTATTTTGTTTAGAATATTTTTAATTTTAGATTTTCGAAAACCCCCACATACTAATTTTCATTAATTTTTGATGTCATTTCCACATATTTTGCCACCATATTGGATCCGCCGTTGTGTTTATAGTAATTTTGAATTAGGACTTGTAGTCATCGACGTCAAAAATCCCTATATACCAATTTCTGCACGAATCTAAGTTCATTTGGGATTTTGGCCAGCTTTTGAGGGAAGCTGGATCACTGTGCTGGGGGTACCGGTATTTAATTGGCAATATAGTGGGATACCAGTGGGTAAATACTTTTTTGAAAAAACAGACCTAAAAATGTTTTCTATAAAAAAACATCTACTTCCTACAAGATGGGTGTCCAGCTCATAGTACCTTGATTTTTAGAGAATTCTTAAATTTACATTTTCTTGGTTCGGATACGTCGATTAGTATTTTTAGTTGCGCTTTTTTTTCAACGAAAACATTTATATAGGGTGTGTCATGTAACAGAGGCCAATACCAACTTTCTTATTTTAAATGCAACACCCTGTATATTATTCAATTTTTGGATTCTTCCGAAAATTCTAGACATATTTCTAGTACAATGTCCTATACCTATACCTTCAACTGTTCAGGAAACAAACACACAGATACATTTTTTTTTCAGAAATTATTGAAGTGGCATCTAGGAACCCCAAAACGGATATTTCCGTAAAATAAAAAATTGAAAAAATGTCACGATCACAATACTTTCTCATACCTTGTAACGGAGAAAGTAAAAAAGAATATTATTTGATTACAGAAATTCGCTACAATACACTAAAAACTAATAAGTAAAAAAACAGTTGAAGATAGGAATAGGACATGGTACATGAAATATGTCTAGAATTTTCTAAAGAATCCAAAAATTGAATAATATATAGGGTGTTGTATTTAAAATAAGAAAGTTGGTATCGGCCTCTGTTATATGACATACCCTGTATAAAAAGTTTTTGTTGAAAAAAATGCGCAACTAAAAATACCAATCGACGTATCCGAGCGTTTTTTCGAACACGTCCCCATTTATTTATTATCGAATTTATTCCATTTAGCTGATACACACTGTATATCATAATTTATTCTCACACGTGCGCACTCACACACACTCAAGCACACACTCACGCGGACACACTCACGCGCATACTCCCGACATAGGCATACTCATGCGCACACACGCGCATACAAGCGGTCCGCCGAATTATTTTTGAAAAACGTAATATTTTTGCACGGCTAGTTGATTTCATGAATGGAAAAAACCGTTGTTAATGCTTTTCACTTTTTGATACCCTTGCGCTCGATACTGCTGAAACTAAAGTTCAGACTGATTCATAGATTAGTTTTTATTTGACTGCCAGTTATATCACATCCGTTTTGTGTTTCGCGATAAAATGGAAAAAGAGCAATATCTTTCCGTAATTCGCTTTTTATATTTGAATGAAAAACATGCGCAGAAATAAATACGAAGTAGGATGGTGTCTATAGGGACCATTCACCACCTATGACAACCGTGAGATATTGGTTCACTGAATTTGAATAAGCTCCAAAGAAGACAAAGATATGGCCAAGATTTTTTGGGATTCGAAGAGAATAATCGTCATGGACTTTTTGCTGATAGGAAGAACGATCACGGGGCAGTATTACAGCGGCTTATTGCCCCAGTTGGCCAAGAAAATAAAGCTGTTTCAACACGATAACGCACCAGCACATTCATTCAGAATAGTCGCTGCCAAATTGCATGAGCTGCGCCACGAATTGCTGCCCACCCACCATACTCGCCCGACCTGGCTCTCAGTGATTTTTTTTTTGTTCCCCAACATGAATATGTGGCTCGGGAGAAAAACACTCAAACTAGCATATTTTGAAGAGTTTGAGAAATCGTTTTTTTTTGGAGGGTTTAAAGAAATGGCAGAATTGTTGAGAAAAGTTTATCGCCTTAAAAGAGATACGTTGAAAAAAAATATAAAAAATTGTGAAAAATCTGCGTCTTCATTCCTAACACGGGTACTTATTGATCGAACTTAAAGTTGTTTGCTGGTCCGCGAAACTTAGAACCTAAAATTACCGGTCTACCAAACAACAAAGTTTGAGGAGCTCTACTCTAGATATCGCTACCTCCGCATTTTGTGGTTTTGCGCCCCCTAGTTACGCCTCCGCATTATTTTTTGCATTTCAAATTATCAACAAATCACGAACGAAATTATACTTTATCTTGCACAATGTTAATAAGTCAGCTTAAATGAAAAATTAGCACTAATTTTAACACTAAGAAAGAATATAGCTGGTAATTATACATTTTGTCATGTTTCCAATAAAACAAACATTTAATAACTAGGGTGATGTTGAGACAAATCACCAGAAATAAGTAAAATATTCAGGTAATTCATTTTAATATTTACGTATGGGTAGTTTATATTGTTCATGATAGTTATAATAATAATAGTTTTTATTTGGTAGAATTAATATCTATTTCATATTACTATCATTATTAAAACCCAGAGTTCATTCACATATTTTAGCACAAAATTACGCTTTCTAGATATGCCATAAAATCTAATATTACAGTACAGCCCAACACATTTCTTACACATCCATATCTTATTGCAATTTGTTACGGATAAATTGTAATAAATATTTTTACATTTCTTTTGTATCTCAGATTCTGCGCGGCCCTCAATTTTGTATATTGCCCTTACTCGATACATTAAACAACTTGGTTTAGTTTTCTTTTTTAAATTTGAATTTATCACATGTACTACACTTGGTTGGAAAAATCTATAAGATAATTTTTTAATGATGCATTGTTTGAGCTTTAAAATAAGTGTTAATTAAATGTCAAAATACTTTTGGTTAATTAAAATTTATTATTGAAATGCCCGTGGCGCTAAATTTGATATTAAGACCTCATATTATTGGGCTACTGGAGGAAGAATGGACAATACGAACCACAGCAAATCATCTAAATGTAAAGAAAACAGTTTCTTGTCGTATATTGATAGTGGAAACATCAAATGCCACGATCGTTTACACAACTAAAAATTTTCCAATAATAGTATATTGTACTACGAGCATATATCGCATTATATGCGAGTTGTACACTATACTTTGTTCACAAAAATTAAAATCAAGATCAAAATTTAATTTAAAATTACAATTAGAAAAAAAATTAAAATCAAAATCAAAATTAAAGTTGTAATTACAATTACAATTGAAAATTTTTTAAAATCAAAGTTAAATTCAGTATTAAATAGGGTAAACTAAATATTATCATAAATCGCGTTCTGTGAATCAAAGTGCGAATTCGCGTGTTTAATGACCATATTAAACACGCAAATTCGTGTACGTGTTTAATAAGCATATTAAACACGCAAATGCGTGTTTAATGAAATTGAGTGTTAAATGTACCCCATTAATGTTGTCCATACAATTAAATAATGCGCACATTATAACATTTTCGAGAACAAAAAATGCTGTCCTATTAATTTTAGCAACCAACCTTACTTTACGGGGTGATTCAGAATTTCTATTACACACGTATAGGGGCTGCAGAGAGGTCTTAGTAGAAAACATTTTGAATAGGAACCCATATCCGGAAACGCAACCGTTTCGATGCTACAATGATGACCAATTTCGCATCTCCCCCATCACGGCATTGTATTTTCAAATTCGCGCCCATGTGGTTTCCTTGATTGTTCCGTTTATTTTCCTGTGCCGAATGTAACCAATATTAGGCGAATTCATGAGACAAAACAGTTGGAAGTTTACTATCAATTTTCTGATGAACGTACTGTTGATCGGGAACAAATTCGTCCCTTTGACTATATACTAATGAACTGCTATTCCCCCTCCATTTCCCATATGATCACTGCTCCAAAAGTTGTCCACGAGCTGGAGCCCGATATAAGTCCCGCCCCTGAGCCGAAAATGGAGCGTAATTTTAAAACCGGAAAGCAAAAAAAAAATGTCTCGATGTATTCATCAGCAACGTGGAGAATGCAAATGCGAGCATATTTCGGCAACTCGGGTCCACTTTCCTGCCTGTTCTTTACAAGCAAAGCATCAACCCATAATTTACGAAGTTCCGGATTTGATGGAAATCTAATACAGAATTTTAGGTTATAAATCAAAAGTCAACTGACGTGTACATCAGCTGACGAGTATTATAACCGCGTTGGCATAAATACGTTAACTTATTGCATCCTTTCGCATAGCAATATTTTGACATAGTGTGATATTTGACAATATAAATGTTTATATATTCAAAGGTGTGAATAAATTGCAGGGTATCACAATATGCAATGCGAGCTCATAGAGTCATATGTCATAGACATAAAATAGCTACCAATTTAGTAACATACCGCAACCATTTAGGGTCCCGCCGCGCCACCGTTGCTTGGAGACACACATGAAACGGCGCTAGCAGTCCATTAGTATATAGTCAAAGGTTCGTCCAGCGGCCGCCATTTCTCAAGCGTACAAATTAGTCTAATTCGTGTTGGAATTAAGTGTTGGTCAAAGTCATGGAGATTACCAAGTCTGATTAATATAAAAATATAATTTATCACGGAAATGAAAGTCACAAAGCAGTGCAATCAAAATAGCCGAAGCAGCGTTCGTCAAATACCAACATTCAGCGTAAATGAAAATGATATAAGTCGCTGTCGGCAGTCCCCTGATGTCACGTGTTTTCTGTTCACAATCTGATATACTGCTTCGCACAGCACGTCATGTGCCATTCCGTCGTGGAGACAAATGGTACAGTACAGGCCATGGAATAACAGGAAGCGACAAGGCGTGTTGATAAATTGGAATCGATAAGCGCCATCTGTGAATAGCGGAGTGAACTAACACATGCCGATACGGGTGTGTGTATGTGTGTGTGTATATTCTTTAGTACTACACTGAAATAAGTTAAATATTGGTAATCAAAAACAATTGGTTTTACTTGTTTTACAATTTATATTAAATAAACATTATACTTCCACAAGTTTTGTGTATTCTACTTTTGAGAATGTTCGTGTGAACAAAACTACTTGGGCAAGTTGTATAATATTTATTCTACTTAATATAAATAGTTAAACATAGTGATTTTGTTTACCAATATTTACCTTGTTAATAACGTTTCATCGGGTGATGGACACATATATTTTGTACATATTGTGCTATAAGTCTAACACAAGAAATGATTGTTTTATTCGTCCTCGATTTCTACAGGCATGTAGATACATTTTATCGGAAAAGCGCCGTCTAGTGTTGGTAACAAACATAATTTATAAAAATCCATCGAATTTTTATGGTGGCGCCATCCAATATTAGCGGCGTAAAGCTCGATTTCTTATGCCCTGTTTTCCATTTCTCTTGTCATACCCCTAATACAGGCTGAGTACACCGAGATGTTGTTAATTTATGGCGAAGCTGAATGCGTTTTCCGCATCCATTTTTCTAGATTATAACTGAGTGAATATGTCCCAGAGCAGCGTCTGGCGGCAGGAGCAACCTCGTCCTTACTCGTCCTTACTACCACCAGAGGGTATACGCAGTGGGTCCGGCAGATTTTGCACCACGTACCAATTTCTGTAAATGATTTCTCACCGTTGTGCGGACGTTCCCCATTTCCCTCGGTTCATTCTTTTCACGGATGAAACACAGTTCACCAGGGTCGCTGTTATTAACTGTCACAATAGCCACATTTGGACTGAAGGAAATCTCATGCCACGCATTCTCATGATCTTCATCAACGGTTCAGCATCAATTTATGGACTGGAATATTCGATGGTCGTCTGATTGGACTATACATTCTTCCATACCGTCTAACGGGTCCAATGTACTTAACCATCCTGGAAGAAGTACTGGAGCTGTTCTGGGAAGATGTGCCATTGAACATTCACCGCCAAATGTGGTTCTAACATGATTGCGCACCAGCACACCTTTCACGTAATATCCGACAACATCTCAACCGAAGATTCAGGAAAAAGTGGATAGGCCGAGGTGGACCAACACGCTGGCCACCACGATCGCCGGATTTAACGCCTCTCGACATCTTCTTATGGGCCCTGAAAGATCTCTTTCCGCGAGTTATGGCTACAACGGAAATGATTCAATGCGCACCAGATGTTTTTGGGCGTGTGTATGACAACATTCTTCGCAGATACACTGTGTGCAACGTCACATCGACCAGCTTGTTATCGGCGCTTAGTTTATCTACGCGTCTTAACAAATGCGTAATAATCTTAATTTGCATTTTATGAGCTAACCATTGCTCCTTTTTAATATTAACAGAAATTCCGCATTATTGAAGTTTTCAAACGAGATCATTTTCGAAGAAGTACAGCTGCCAGTAACGATACAATGAAGGGATAAACCTCCACCTATTGTGCGCTGATCTGCTGAGGACAACCCTAAGACCGTTTTCCCAAAACAATTAGCTGCAACGGAAACACAAAAGACAGTTAATCCGCCTCCTGCTGTCTGCGTACGTGACGAAATCAGCTCGAACTCAATTTGTCTCTAGAAGGGCAATTTTCCGGTTCGAACACGTGCATCGACCTCGATTCTCCCGTCGCACCCTACCACCACCAACACCCGTAACACGGAGAAGAGTAGGGCGTGGGGCCCGTAAAAGGCCGTGGAGCGCTCCCCAGACAATCAGATGACACACAATCAACATCCTATTCGATCAGTCAATTGGAACACAATAGTCAACTCGAAGTTTACTAGCCAAAACACCGTGGATCCTCCGACGCCGTCGTAGCCGCCGACGTCGCCACTTCCGCTGCTTCCGTGGCTGCCATCGCTGCCACTGCCGTTGCCGCCACCACTGCCGTCGCTGCCGCCACTGACATCGCCGCCGCCACTGCCATCGCCGCCACTGCCATCACCGCCGCTTCCATCGCAGCTGCTTCCGTTGCCGCCGAGCCACCAGTTACTCATCCGCCTGGCATCCCAGTGCTTCACGAACATTGAACGAATTGTTGGTGACTATTTACTTTTCGTGACTGTTTGTGCCGTGACATTATTTTATTGACTTCCGTGTATATATTTTATTTTCTTGAACTTTGAACGTTTTTAATGCCATTGTAAATTTTCCGTGTGAAAATATCAGCGATAGATATCGCGCCTATCAGACTTTTTATACCTGTGCCCTATCATTGCTGATTCATAGCGACACTGACTCTATGAGCTAGCTGGAGATCAACGAGGGCAGTTTTCACCTCACGCTGCGGACCACTCTTTGACAAGTATCACCCAACTCGAGGATGAGTCTACGCCAACGACCCGAGGACGCCGGCTACAAGGACAAGGAAATGCAGAGATGACTTCGACGAAGCGATCGCCTCCATGAAGCAGACGTTTGAAGAGCATATGTGTCACCTACTGGTCAAGAGTGAAATTCTCCTGATCCGGGCGGACACAGAAGCCATCAGGTGCCAGCGCGACGAAAGCAGACGACAGCGCGACGAAACTCGCCGTGCAACTGAAGAAGCCAGCATCACAATTACAGGTGTGCACCGCCTCCATTGGGGTACTCGATCGACTGAAATACGAGGAAGCGACTCCCCTTTTCGCGGACCATCTCGTTATTGCCGCCGCAACAACGACCATCGTGCCGGAACCGTCTCACTACCAGTCACAGAACAAACAACGCCGCTTGTGCAGCTGCCAGATGATGTAACGAAAACCGTCACCACCACCACAGCCATCACCACCGCAATCGTCACTGTACCGCCACCGACTCCACCTCTAGCAGCCGAGCCTCCACCGAAAGAGAAATCGCCGGGGCCGTGCAGTCACGTGGCCACATCACCGAAGACGCCGCCGCCAAAGAGGGCCGCTGTCTTCGTAGTTATCCGGAAACATGCAGTACATCCCGACGTCGTTACCAGCAGACGACGCCTGAAAAAGCGCCGCCCACTGGTCCAACCCGACGGCCACATACGCCGCGTCCACAGACGCCGCCCGCCAGGCGATCCATGGCAGCCCGTCCATCCAGGACGCTACGACGTTCACAGACGCCTCCCTCCTGACGTCATCCACAGACGCCATGCTTACCGAAGACGCCGGAGCTCCTTTGGATGCTGCAAGCAGTGACCGCCCCGCCAACGAAAGGCAAACTCGGACAACCGCGACCACCATCACGATTACGGACACACGAGCCGTGACACGAGTGATCATTTCCGCGACCGCGACCAATAACAATTTTACTTAGTGTTAGTTCCCCGTAAAAAGACGCAATAACGTAATGTAAGTGCCCTCATGAACGCTTCAGTGCGCCATGAACGACAACCCGAACAATACACGTCCGCCTGACGACATGCAGACACCATCTAGGAACATGTCGTGACGCCGCCCCCGACAAGTTGTGTTCACTGGAAAATGTTCCAAAAACACCAAGGCGTTGGAACTAGTACCGCTCACAACACCAGCCCCAAACACACCACCGACAACCACCCGTCTGCATGCGGGAACACATGCAGTAGCGCCCATCAAACATAATACAACAACATCAAACCAGAACACCTCCAGCTCCGGCCGTCCCATGCGCCGCCCCGGCGTCCGATGCACCAGCCCCCCCAAGTACTGGAGAGACAGACCGAACGTCTTGGTCCCCGCTGTGCCAGTGCACGCCAGGATGTCAGCTCATCCCCGGCCGGACCAGACGTGACTGCTCCTAGAATGCAGCCACTCCAGGCATCCAGTGATTTACAATTACAATTTACAATTTAATATTTTATTCAAAATAGAAGAAGTACATGATGATACATAAACAATCAAATCACAACAACGCTAGTTGAACATGTCACAAAGAGAAAATACATAATAGGTTTAAATTAATTACAATTAGTATATTCCGATATGGAGTAATATTCTTTTTCGACCAGATAGGTTTTTAATTCATTTTTGAATAGTCGTTCGCTTCCAATAATTTGCAGACGTTTTGGCAGCCCATTAAACATCCTCAATGCGGCATACAAAGGTGATGTTTCAAAAAGGGTGAGTCTATGGGGTGGAAATGCATATTTTTCTATATTACGTGTATCATATTCATGTTTTGTTTTGTAAGAGTTAAATTTTCCTTTGTATTTCAAATTAAAAAGCAATATTTCATAGATGTACAGGCTATAAAATGTAAGGATACCGGCTTTCTTAAACACTCCTTTGCAGCTTTTATTAAATTTAAGATTGAATATGATTCTTAAGGCACGTTTTTGAATGATAAATAAGTGCTTTGCGTGCGGAGAACATCCGTAGTGAATTATCCCATATCGTAATAAGCTCTCAAAATTTGCTAGGTAAACCGTTATTATCGCAGAAGTATCTAAAACCTGTCTTAGAACCCTCAAAGCATAGCAGGTAGAATTTAATCTTGATAGCAATTGATCGCAATGCGAATACCAATTTAAATTACCATCAATTACCATTCCCAAAAAATTAGATTTATTTTTAATTTCAAAAGTCTCATTATTCAAGTCTATATTTTCTGGAATATTTTGTGTATTTTTTGTTTTAAATATTACAAGATTGGTTTTGGATTTATTAACTAATAATTTATTCATTTCCATCCATTCTTGCGTGACGTTAAAAATATAATTAGTTTTTTGCATTGTTTCAATGTTAGTTTTACCAGATATTAGGAGGCTAGTATCATCAGCATATGTTGTGATAAAAGTATTTTGCTGTTTGATGGTTTTGGGTAAATCATTAACGTATATAACAAATAGAAAAGGACCTAAGATGCTACCCTGAGGTATCCCTATGTTAATTGTTTTTAACTCTGATATGTTAGAGTCAATTTTTGTTCCATGCTTTCTATTTGTTAAGTATGAGTGAATAAGTTTATGACCTATACCTCTTACACCATAGTGTTCAAGTTTTTGAAGTAGAATTGTATGACTTACTGTATCGAATGCCTTCGATAAGTCAAGAAAAATTCCTAAAGGCATCTCTGACTTCTCAAAAGCATTCATAATTTCTGTTATAAAATCGAATACAGCTGTATTTGTGGATTTATTTTTGATGAACCCATTTTGTGCGCTATCTAATAAATCATATGATAGAAAGTAATTCATCATTCGCTCTGCTATTGCCTTTTCAATAATCTTAGAAAAAACTGATAATAGAGTAATAGGTCTATAATTGCAAAAATCACTTTGGTCGCCTTTTTTAAATATTGGACTTATAATGCCTACCTTTAAGCATTCAGGAAATATACCTTTCTCCAGGCTAATATTAATTAAGTGGGTAAGAGGACCCACGAGTTCGTTTATAGCCGACTTAATTATTTTTGTGGGTATTTCATCATAACCATAAGATGTTTTATTTTTTAATGAAGAGATAATATTAAGAATTTCTGTTGTGCTTACAGAGTTAAAAAACATAGTATTTGTTCGCATATCTATTCCACATCGAAACGGACGATGCGGAATTTTCTCGGTTTCTTGGATAGCAATATTGTTGAAAAAGTTATTTAAATCAATCTCTTTACCTAGCAAGTAATGATTAGTCTTATTTTGATAATTATTTTTCCCTATCATGTTATTGACAATTGCCCAAGTTGTTTTAATTTTATTATCACTGCTTGAAATTTGTTCCGCAATTTGCTTCTTTTTATGTTCCCGCAAAAACATATCATATTCCTTTTTTAATACAGCATACATTGTTTTAGCATCGGTATTAAAATGTTTAGCAATAGATAAGTAATCTAGTGACTTTTTTATGTTTGTTATAGAGGGGTTAGTGTGACAGTTGGTTCTATTTCGTTTGGGTGGTTGGGTCACCTTGGGGCAGGTCGCATTTAATGCCGCATTGATGATGATCATGAAATCGTCCCATGCCTGATTAACATTATTATTCGCATATATCTTACTCCAATCGACAGATTTTAAAAAAACATACAAAATTATTTATATTACTTTCAGTGAAGTTTCGTTTTTTTTTGCTACTAGGTTTAGAACTGCTGTTCATTTGCGACCATGATATTTTTTGTGCTAAATGATCGGAAAGATGCGTTTCAAATACACAAGTTTTGTAGTCATTATTCATATTTGTAACAATATTATCAATAATTGTATTAGTAGATTGAGTTATGCGTGTAGCACATGTAATTGTTGCTGTTGCGTTAAACGACGCTATAATATTATTAAAAATTATTGCTTCCGTTGACTCGCCGCTAAGGTCGATATTAAAATCTCCTGCAATGAAATATGTTATGTTTTCTAAATATAACTTTTGTAACAGAAATTCAAAATTGTTTAAAAAATCACTGATTGTATTTTGTCCTGGTGCACGGTACACCACTACACACACGTATTTTTTATTTAGTAGAGTCCATTCAGCTGCTGCACACTCGAACGCCCCACGTATTGCCAAGCTTTTGATGTCCGCGCGTTCCTGGCACGGAAAGTCATGTCAGCTGCTCCGCCGTACGCCGTCGAACTATTGATGGAGGCCGATCTGGAGTAAGATGCGACTAATTTGAAATCTTCGATTGTTGTTTGTTTAATGTTACTATTGGTCTGCCAGTGTTCAGTAATTCCCAAGAGTTGACAATTGTTATGATTTTTGAGCATTTCATTTAGACTGGGTAATTTATTATTTACAGATCTTACATTGAGATGTATTAATGAAATACTTTCATGATCATTTGTTTGGTTATTATGAATTACTGATTTGCTTCCTGCGATCTCTTGCGCTCGGCAAAAAAAGAATACTTCTGAATTTTTAAATCAGTTGGCCACTTACTTGGATCAGTAAATAGTTTTTCTTGTCTTTTCTCAAGTCCAATTTTAAATGCCGATTCTAATTTATACTTGATTTCAATTTTAGATAGTAATGCCGATCTGATGCCGAGATCCGGTGTGGGATGTCCGAATCTCCTCACATTGCACTCTCGGAAGGATCTCCAAGGACTTGAGACCCGGCCAGAATCCTAGGACCCAGGCATCCAGCGATGCCGAGATCCGGTGTACCTGGAAATCTTTATATTTTGGGTTATAACTACTTTTCACAATCGCTCCCTGGCCTATCTACAGCTCTACTTCCCGTAGCCTCTCCCATACCTCGATTTCTACCTTCTTGCCCCTGCTATCTCCTCTTCTACACCCCTTGTCGACCATCCTGCCTTTATATACAACTTTTATCTTTTTGGTATCCACTTCGCTCTCACTCTTTTCACCATCCATTCTCTCTGTATTGCCCTCTATACTCCTTTCACCAGTCTTTCACTATCCATACATAGCATTTTTCGTTCAAACTGTACTACCACTCTCGCTGTCGTCCATTCCATTGACATTCAGGAAAGCAATCCTACAATATTATATAGTTTGGTGTTGATCTCAAGGACTAGAGACCCGGCCAGAATCCTAGGACCCAGGCATCCAGCGATGCCGAGATCCGGTGTCGAGATGACCGAATCCCCTCGCACCACAACCACGGAAGAATCTCCCCAAGGACCAGTGTCCTGACCAGCGTCAAGAGCAGCCAGTGCTGCCTTCCCATGACGCCCAACAGCAGTTCCCAGTGGAACTTGGATCGGGTATGGGAAGACCGAATACTCTCACAGCTCAACCTCGGAAGGATCTACCTTCGTGATGACATACTCACGACAACGACTCCAACTGGCAGCTATCATAAGTACATACTTTTCTACGCACTTCAAAATTCTCTCGCTTTCCGGGACTGATTGTTATCGGCGCTTAGTTTATCTACGTGTCTTAATAAATGCGTAATTATCTTAATTTGTATTTTATGAGCTAATCATTGCTCCTTTTTAATATTTACATAAATTCCGCATTATTGAAATTTCCAAACGAGATAATTTTTGAAGAAGTAGAGCTGCCAGTAACGATACAATGAAGGGATAAACCTCCACCTATTGTGCGCTGATCTGCTGAGGACAACCCTGACACCGTTTTTGCAGAACAATTAGTGGAAATATGTAGCTGCAACGACAACACAAAAGACGGTTGATCCGCCTCCTGCTGCCTGCGAACGTGACGAAATTGTTCTGAGAAGGGCAGTTTGCCGGTTTGAACACGTGCGCCGACCTCGATGCTCCTATCGCACCCTACTACCACCACCACCCGCAACCCGGTGAAGAGTAGAGCGTGGGCCCCGTAAAAGGCCGTGGAGCGCTCCCCAGGCAATCAGATGGCACACAATCAACATCCTATTCGATCAGTCAGTTGGAACAATAGTCGACTCGAGGTTTACCAGCCGAAACACCGCGGATCCACCGATGCCGCCGTAGCCGCCGACGCCGCCACTTCCGCCGCTTCCGTTGCCGCCATCGCTGCCACTGCCGTCGCCGCCGCTGCCATCGCCGCCGCTGCCATCTCCGCTGCTTCCGTTGCCGCCAAGCCACCAGTCACTCATCCGTGGACTCGCCTGGCATCCCAGTGCTTCACGAACATTGAGTGAATTGTTGGTGACTATTTACTTTTCGTGACTGTTTGTGCCGTGACATTATTTTAATGACTTTCGTGTATATATTTTATTTTCTTGAACTGTGAAAATAACAGCGATAGTTATCGCGCCTATCAGACTTTTTATACCTGTGCCCTATCCTTGTTTCTGTGGTTCTCGTGCTGTTTCATAGCGACACCGACTCCATGAGCTAGAGGGAGGTAATCGAGGGCGGTTTTTCATCCCGCGCGCTGCGACCCCCTCCGTGAGAAGCTCCAGTAATGTAAGCAGGGGACCTCCTCATATTATTATGATTGACGTCAGTATGTTCTTTGAGTATTTTGCTCCTGATTTGTTTTAAATTTTTACCTTAATACTGCAATTAACATATTACATATAGTAAAAGTTTTACAAACATAAATTATTGAAACATATTTAATAGTATTCATTCATTCTGCGGCACGTTTCTGGACACAGATAAATAAAATTTTGAATAGGAAGCCACTATTCAAAATTTTATCTACTGTCCTCTCTTCAACTCCTAGACGTGTGTAATCAGAATTTTGAATCACCCTCTATATTATGTAAAGAAATAAATAAAATCTTTATTTGGCATATTTACATGATTACATTTTATATTACACACAAATCCCTTCCTTTTTATATATCTCCTTTACAAGCTTGTTTCTAGATAGCTGCACTTTCTTGTCCTACTACTTATTAATTTCTTGCACACTTCCATTCCCGCGCCATTCTCTCTCAAACATTCCTTCCAGTTACTCCCATCGTTCTCTCCTCTACCTGCCATTCCAAACCTTTGCAGTAGTTCATCCAATGCTCCCATTCATCCTCGTTTTTCCCACAATATACGCCCTTCATATATTCCAATTCTATCCAAGTTTTTCTTCCTTTCTCTTCACTCCCACATCTAAACCGCACCAGCAACACATTTTCCTCTCTCGTAAACCTATCACTTAAGTAGCGCGGTAATTTGTTAAATACTCTTTATCAGTGATGGTTCGCGGGGTTTTTTCTGGTACGGCAGAGGAACAAGAGGTGGTAATACAGATAAGTGCGGTGACGCAGCCAGCCGTCTATGCAACTGACCCTATCCATCTGTATTACCACCTCTTGTTCCTCGGCCGTACCAGAAAAAACTCCGCGAACCATCACTGCTCTTTATATTTTGGGTTATAGCTACTTTTTTCAATCGCTCCCTGGCGTATCTGCAGCTCCACTTCCTGTAGCCTCTCCCATACCTCGATTTCTACCTTCTTGCCCCTGCTATCTCCCTTCTACACCCCTTGACCACCATCCCGCCTGTATATACACCTTTTATCTTTCTGGCATCCACTTCGTTCCCTCTCCTTTAACCATCCATTCTCTCTGTGTTGCCCTCTATACTACTTTAACTTTACTACCACTCTCGCTGTCGTCGATTCCATTGACATTCAGGAAAGCAATCCTGCAATATTATTTAGTTTGGTGTTGATCTCTCAACCCTCAGCACCCGCTTCAAATATTGCAGTTGTACTTTTTCCATCCTTTCTTGTGCACATACCCCCCATACCTCTGCACCCGCATTAATATCGATCGTACACGTGCATCCCACTACGCTAATTGCTTGCACACATTATCACACAGTATTTTCTTCAAAGTTCTTCTCAGTCCATTCTCACTTTCTTACTGTGGATTTCTACTACCATTTTCCACAAACATGCACCCTAAGTATTTAAACGCTCTAACTTGCTCAATTTTCTCTCCCAACCAATGAAGCTCATCAATCTATCTACCACCCGCATACCATCCATTTAGTCTTACTCACGTTCACTCTCAAACTTCTTCCTTTTTATCATTTCATTTATACCCTTGAATGTTTTCGACATAATCACTACATCATAAGCATGGCTCCACACTTTCATCCCTCCCACTGCTGTCCCATTTTCAAGATTCTCCTTATCTGCTATGTACAGGTTAAATAGTAGCGGGCTCAATGGGCATCTCTGCCTAACTCCACTTTCTACTCGATCTATAACCCCCTGCTCTCCATTACACCATGTCTCTCTATACACATTATTTATCCAATTTATCACTTGCACCGTTATACCCTTATCGTTAAACACTCAATCAAAAATCGTCTATCCACTGAATCATACGCTGCAAGTACACCTTATCCTTTTTCGTCAACTCTCTCTCTCTCTATTATCCAGTTTAGTGTAGCTCTCTGGTGCAATGTAGACCGCCCTTTCCTGAATCCTGTTTACACTTTTTGGATGAAGATTCTTTTCTCGACTTCATACTCCAACCTGCCCTTCACTATACGCACCATTACTTTGTATAGCCCGTTCTCTGGAATCTGGCGGCTGTGGTCGTAAAAGAGGATCGGAGCTTGGTTAGTAGGGGAAGTAATATTTTTTAAAGCAAACCAATCTTTGTTGAGAAGTACTGGTGTAAGTGCGCATACCAATAGGAGCGAAGGACAGTAATAAATGTATAGGATGCAATTAGACGAACCACCAATACCTTTTCTTCGAGGGTGCGTCGATCTCCAGGGCGGACCGACCGTTTTACGACCTCAGCCGCCAGATTCCGGCAAACAGACTATAGAGGCTGTCCATGATAGTAATACCTCTGTAGTTGTTCGCTTGGTTCCTGTTTCCGGCCTTATAGAGTGGAACAATCATTCCCCCTTTCCATACCTTTGGAATATTATGTAATCTTGGTAAAAGTTTACAATTTGGCCTTGCGTAGGGAATTTTTTTTACACCAGAGGGCCACAACGATAATACAACGAAAGTGCAGTGGTAACCAAACGTAAATGAAAATAAGTTACTGCTGGTAAAAACTACTAGCCGATCTAAAGGGGATGGATGGAGGTTCCACCTACCGTTTGGAACCACTAACTGATAAGTGATGACCGCTTGATCTTAAGAAATACACACAAAATAACAATATAACGGTGCCCAAGTTTCGTCTCACTGTTATTAAAATGTCAATTCGAATATTAAATCGGTGGTGGCAAAATACTCTAGTTAGTTACATCAATTTCTCAAATCATCTGCGCATTCTCAATTCGAATAGGAATTCGTTAATCTGACAACTGGATATGACCAATAAATTATCGCCCATAAATAATTTGAATGTATCTTATAACATTAGATATATGGTATGGTTGAAGGTCCCTAAAAAGAAAAAAAAGCGTGTTATAAGATAATAAATTCAAAGAGAATTTAAATGATTTATTAAAGGGCGATAATTTATTGCTCGCATCTGGGCGACAAATTAAATCATGGCGGACATGGCAAGACAAGTTTTAAATTCAACCTATGATACCTATATCCATTAATAACAATTTAATTTAAATTTAATATCACTAATACGATTTTCTTTGAAATCATAAATAAAGAATGAGATTTGTAATATTTATTTTTCACAATTTAAATAAACGTTTATATATAACATATATAAGTACCAACATAATACTTGGAGTCTTGTTTAATTGACTAAAAAGTAGTAAAAATAAATAAATATAACTTGATCGCTTACGATAAAAAAATAATAAGTTTTCATATATCTATACATTTACCTTAAGAACTAAGAAAGAGTCTTCGAATATCATTTACGACACTTTAGGTACTGGTGTGTGGACCGCCACCGGGGAAGATATATCAATATCATCATATTCGAGGTGGGGAGTGGGGAGAAGTTTGGGGAGGGGCGGTGGCGTACGCGGAACTCTACAAACAATAAATACTTCTACGGAATTAGAGGAAATTTCGGGTTTTCACAAAAACGTCCACTGGTTTGTTTTCAGGGCGCGCGGGTTCACTTCCTGCTGTACGCTCGGTACTGGGAGCTGAAGAAGTCTCGGAGGATGCCGAGGATACTCGAGTCGAGGGACTGCTTGGTGTCGCGAAGCTGGAACTTCGCGATGGCATCGCTGACCCTTTGCAAAACGGCCGACTCTTTATCGCGAGGTTGCACGCTGAGTTTGGGTGTGGTGGACGAGTCGTCCTCTAGGAGTTCTTTAAAGATTTGCTGCGCCTCCTTCTCCTCGTCCTCTTTACTCTTGTTCTCCGTGATTTCACCTGAAACCAAACCGATTTCCCGGTCTAATTCGGCGAAGATATTGGAGTTTTCGTCGTTTTCGCGTTTTGAAACGACTTTCACGGGATGGTTGTCTTCGTGCGTTGCATTCTTCACATCTCTATCGGTATGACCTCGTAATAAATCCACATCAATCATCTCAACGTCGGAATTTTCCGTTGTATTGACCACCTCAATTGATGTATCCAATTCGCTCCTGGATTCCTTCTCGACGCCAGGAAGCATCTCAACGAAATCCGATTTGTTGAGTTCCTCGGGATTCTGCGAAGCCTCCACACTGGCGTCTTCATTAACCAAAGCTGCGGAGGATGAGCTGGAATCCGTTACCGATTCACCGCTATCCACCGTGGTATCCTCTAGACTTTCCATCGGCCGCAAGGGCGATGATGACAGGATATCCTCGACTTCTTCAACCGTTAAAGCTTTGATGTGATTCTTTGTAAACTGCGTGTTTTCAATAGTCGTTCCAAACTTCTCATTATCCTCCGATGTTTTCGATAACGTCTTCGCGGGAATTACAGTGGTTTCTTCGGATTCTTCTACATCGCTAATGGCGACCTCTTTTAGAATACTTTCGGGGAGGATGGCGTCGATGTTGATTAAAGTATTTTTCAACCATTCTCCGTTTGAAATATTCTGCGGAATAGTTCTATTGCTGCGAATTTCGAGCACTTCCGGAAGAATTTTAGCCTCGATTTCGACTTCACGTTTCGCGCTTTGCTCCAATTCGTGATCGTACGGGGGAGACATCACATCCGGAATTGGAGGATATTCCGGATTCAACTCTTGTATTTCCTCCTTTTCCGTTGTTACCTTCTTCGCGGATTCTGTACTTGTCGAAATCACTTCCGTGGATGAAGCCTCGGTAACTTTCTCCGCGTCAGAGTCAGTGTTATTAGGTTCTAAAGCTGGTAATTCCACAGCGATTTCAATTGTGGAATTCGTGTAATACGCATCATCGGTTAATTCCGGCGGAGCTGTTGTACTGCTTGTTTGTGTAGCTACAATCTCAGTCGACTGATCAAGTATGTAGCCTTCAGTTACAGCATCGGGCGCCCTTGTACTCACCAAAGTCAACACCTGCGTCGACTCGGCTTCTTGTTGTGCTTCCAACTCATCCTCTTGCGTCCGATTATTCTCATGATTCTCCACGCTATCCTCGAAACCTCTTTGTAAACCCTCCGCCCCGATGATGGTGATCACGGTTGCGGGCGTGCTCGCGCCCTTCTCACTCACAAACTCCCCTTTCTTCAAAAACAACAACTTATCCCCGATCCTCAACACCGGCGGCGGCTGCTGGTAAATCTCCGCGACTTCACTCGAATCCGATTCCGTGTCCGGTAGATCCAATTCGTTATTTTCGCTGCTGAGTTTACCGTCCGAGGACATTTGCGTGCTCAAATCTTGGGCCTCTTCTACGAGCAGCTGGCCTTGCACGGAATCGGTGATTTCTCGTTTCGGGGAGTTGGTGATTGGGATTTCTTTGATTTCGGGGATGATTTCGTGTATGGTGATCTTCTGGACTTCGTCGACTTCGCCGGTCTGTACGGCCTTGTCGACTTTCGTCACCTGTGTGATGTTTTCTGCGTCGTTGATTTCGTTCGTTTCTGGCGGTGTGGCCGACTCTTTCGAGGATGCTGTCACGTTTGCCGGTTCCTGGGTGTAGGACGGTCTTTCAGGGAATGGTTCTGAAATTTGGAAAATAAATAGTTATATAATTTATAATCAATAATTGTGAATGTAATGTTTGAATCGGGCGTGAGGGTTGACTATAAAAATTCGTCCCATATAAAACTCAACTATCCTAACCCAAATTCTTGCACCAGCAGTTGCCACTGGTGAAATTGTAATATTTTAAGCAGATTTTAACATACATTTCAAGGAATTGGTAGAACCAAACGTGGTTAAAGTAACCGTTAATATTGGTAATATCCTTGCGTGTATATTTTCAACTATCGTCTCATTCCATCACTCATATTTCATATTTTTTGACAAAATTAGGATTAATTTTAAGAAATTATTATTATTAGCTGAGATAATACTTTCAAATATATAGTCAAAGTTACTTGACATAAAGTTAGAAACCAGTTGGGTGAGCCTAGCGAACATAATAAACCCTTACCTAACGAATGCCGCTACATTCGTGACAACAAAACATATTCCCGTAATGCGGGATATCTACTGTCGTGCATGTACGATGCAGTGACGGTTCGCGGGTTTTTTTCTGGTACGGCCGACGAACAAGAGGTGGTAATACAGATAGGTAGGGTCAGTTGCAGAGACGGTTGGTTGTGTGACCGCATCTATCTGTATTACCACCTCTTGTTCCTCGGCCGTACCAGAAAAAACCCCGCGAATCGTCACTAGTACGATGTTCTTGTACGACGTTCATGTCTATCCGTGCGTGTACGATAGTGGACGGATAAATTTGCACAGTGGACAAAAGTTCTGTCACCGTTTGAATTTTGGTCCGTCGTTCCATCGTGCCGGATAAACAGCACGTTCTCATTTGCCCGAATGTGTACATCCACTATTATGTCATGTACGACATGCACGTACAGTCAGAGAAAATACAAATGCGAAACTCGCTCGGCGAGGGATGTTGCCGCATGTCGGTGCTTAGTTCGATCGAAACCCGTCCCCACTTAAAATACAATTATGAGGTAATAAAATTTACAAGCCTAGTTCACTTCTCGCCCTTAAGTGATCGACTGACGGAAAATCAGTTAATACCATATCTGTGATTTTTTCATCTTCCAATTTTTGGTGCGTCATCTTCAAAAATTCGAATAACTAAAATGTTTATTTTGATATTTTTTAAATATATTTATCAACAATTGAACAGTAATTTAATATAAAATTATTGGTAATATTTCAGTATGTATAATTTTCCTCTCAGTTTCATATAATTATGTAACCCAATTTTTGCCAAAATATGACCTTGAAACCCTCGAAATATAAGATTTTATTTTTTAATCACTAAAAATTATTATAATAATCTAAAAAACTCACATATATTTATTTACCCAAATAAAAGTTTATTTAGGGTATTATTTTTTTTTAGTTTAACCATTTTTTCACCCTTTCTAACCTTGAAAAAATTTACTTAATTTGGTATTTGAGATAAAAATATTTATAAACAAATTGGGAATAACCTTACTTGTTGCAGAAAGCATTAGATAAATACAATAAATTCGTTTTATTGTATTTAAAAATATTTATGATTTTTTTCAGATTTTTATAATGGTTAAAAACAAAACCCCATTTTTCGAGGGTCATATCTTGACAAAAAATTGGGTTGTTTATACGAAACTGAAAAATAGAGAATACTAAAATACTAATAATAATTTTACATAAAATGACTGTTCAACTGTTGATAATTATACAAAATATATCGTAAAAATATTAGTTATTCGAATTTTTGAAGTTGTCGCACCAAACGTTGAAAGATGAATAAATAACATAGATGGTATTTATTGATAGCAATCATATGACGCTATAAAATTTTAAATTACACTTTTTCAAGACTTTTAGCACTTTTTTCAAGACAATTTTTTCCAGTTTTTGGCATTTTGTTCAGAATAATTGTTTCCAGTACTCTTTTTGGCATTTTTTTCAGTTCACTTTTTCAATACTTTTTAGCATTTTTTTGGGACAATTTTTTTTGACTCTTAAGACTCTTGCATTTTTTCCTAGACAATTTTTTCCAGTACTCTTTTTGGCATTTTTTTAGTTCACTTTTTCAAGACTTTTTAGCATTTTTTTGGGACAATTGTTTTTAGTACTCTTAAGACTCTTTGAAATTTTTTCCAAGAAAATTTTTTCCAGAACCTTTTTTGGCATTTTATTCAGGACAATTTTTTCCAGTACTCTTTTTGGCATTTTTTTTTCAAGACAATTTTTTCAGTACTCTTTTTGGCATTTTTTTAAACAAATTTTTTCGGTACTCTTTTTAAGACTACTATGTCATGTTTTTTCAAGACAATTTTCTTCAGTACTCTTTTCCAAAACTCTTTTTGGCATTTTTTTTCAAGACAATTTTTTTAGTACTCTTTCTCAAGACAAAATCGTTACTTCTACAGCAGGCTTTCTATAGCATAACATAATTCAAAAATTATATAATTACGTAACACCAAGAATAAGAGTTTCTTTTAACCAAGTTATTTTAAGTTGTTTTGTGAATACATGTTTGAATTTAACTTTATGTATTTTATACCTGATGTGTCCAATAAAGGCAATATAATGATCTAATAAAATTATATTTTTTTCTATTCTATTCTTAAGACACTTTTAGGCATTTTTTAGACAATTTTTTCCGGTACTCTTTTTGGCATTTATTTTCAGTACTCTTTCAAGACTACTTTTGGCACTTTTTTTTCAGGACAATTTTTTTTCAGAACAATTTTTCTAGAACTCTTTTCGGTATTTTTTAGACAATTTTTTCCAGTACTCTTTTTGGCATTTTTTTCTGGACAATTGTTTTCAGTACTCTTTTTCAAGACTACTTTTGGCATTTTTTTTCAAGACAATTTTTTCAGTACTTTTTTTCAAGAGTCTTTTTGGCATTTTTACTTTCTCCGTTACGAAATACGAGAAAGTATTGTGATCGTGAAAAAAAAATTTTGTACGGAAATATCCGTTTTGGGGTCCCTAGATGCCATTTTAACAATTTCTGGAAACAAAAATTATGCTGTGTGTGTGTGTGTGCGTCTGTCTGTCTGTCTGTCTGTCTGTTTGTCTGTGCGCGCTGTATCTCAAAAACTAATGGAGCAAATGATATGAAACTTTAAACATAAGTCTTATTTGAGAATCTGAATAACTGAAAAGCTTTTGGTAAAATTTCATACACCCGAAGTGGGTGTTTACCTTAACTGTTTTTTGTTTTTTCCCAATATTTTTTTTAAATATAATAAATGTCACAAAAACATTTAAACAAATAAATTAACATCTTTTGTTGGGAAATATTTTTCATAAAATCATTGTTATCCGAGAAAATTTTTTATTAATTTGTTTTTCATTTTTGGTTTATAATTATGAAACGATAATAGTTACAGTAAATTTATGAATAATAAAATGAACAACTTATAAAGAATAAGTTTTTTTAGAAATCTCGTTGGTTTTTAAGTAAACTGAGTTTTTGAATCTGAAGTATAATTTTTCCATCTTTCATAACTTTGAGGTTTTTAACGTTAGTTTCATCCAAGTCGACAAAACGCTCGATGCACATTTAAATTGAAAATAAACCATGAAAGCGTAAATATAAATTATACTACCAAGTCGGAGAAAGTAACATTAAGGCCACATCACCATTTTTTTTCAAGACAATTTTTTCAAAGCTCTTTTTGGTATTTTTTTGAAGACAATTTTTTCCAGTACTCTTTTTAGCATTTTTTTCGGGATAATTTTTTTCAGTACTCTTTTTCAAGACCACTTTTGGCATTTTTGTGGGCAAATTTTCTTATTTTATTTTCAAACATTTTTTTAATATAGTAAATAACGTTAAACGACCTTGAAAAAATTCACCTAATTTGGTATTTGGGTCAATAAAATATGTGATTTTTTCAGATTTTAAAAATATTTTTTTAGTGGTTAAAAAAATTATATTTTTATTTGTTTTTTGATATACGGCTACTTTGGTTTAAAGGCACATCTAATGATATTTTCACATTTATTTAAAAATCTGTGTAGGGTGGCATTTTGACCATCTTATCTCGGGATAACCTTTTATTACCTCATAAATGGATTTTAAGCAGGAACGGGATTCGACCGAACCAAGCACCGACATGCGGCAGCATCCCTCGCCGATCGAGTTTCGCATTTGTATTTTCTCTGACTGTACATCGATATCCGTCGTACTTGCAAGATAGTGGATGTCTCCCTTGAGATCTCGCATGACGTAAATTTTAAGCTTCCGGCGCATTCACCATAAGATAAATGTACAAATGAGTTAATTAGTGTTGTCTGTAAAGCGATGGTAGCGACTACTATAAACTATCTCGTTGGCTAAGGGTTAACAATTAGCAGTTATTTGGTCAGTGGCGAGTCGACACAGTAAGGAAGGTGCTCATGAGCGGCAGGATAGTAAAGGCGCCAAAAATTTTAGGCGGAAGGAAAATTTCGAAAATTCCGCCCTTCATTTGTATATTTGTATGTTTTTAGAAATCCATGTTTGATTGTAGTGCGTAATAGAAGCGCCAACTAAAGTACTGTAGACAGACGTTGGACTTTACTATCATGCCCCTGAATTACTACTACCATTTGTGATGAACTTCTGGGTGGATTGTTCCAAGCCACGAGAAAGAGGAGGGGTTGGTAGGGCATGTTAGTAAACTATCTAACGAAAACATTTGGTATTCTCAAAGAGTTTCATATTGATTTAACCATAATGAGACTTGAAGGCAAAGATGACCAAGAAACAATTTTACCGTATGATGAGTTAACAGAAGTGTTTAGTTATTTTGATTGATTGTACCTTTCGGTGGACAATGGTCATATTTCGGACAGCATTTTCCTGGTACATGTCTTCCCTCGCAGTCGTTCCTGATGTAGCACGAGACCTCGGCGCATTGGACTTCTCCGCCTCTGCAGTAGCAGACTTTACATTCCGTTCCTGGCTTTTGCTCGAGACGTTCTCCATTGGCGTACGTTTCCCCTTCGTATTCGCATTCTGTAAGAAGAAAATTATAACAGTTTTACTTTTATAATTCTGTTAATTATTTTTGGACAGGGAATTTCTTTGAAATCACTATGTACATTTCAAATATTTCTTCGAAGATTTCCAATTTCGAGGATTCATAGAAAATCTTCGAAGATTAAAGTTTCGAAATTTCGAAAATCTTCGAAGATTAAAGTTCGAAATTTCGAAAATCTTCGAAGATTAATGTTTCAAAATTCGAAATTCACAAATGAAAAGGTTAATTCATATCAAATTATTTCTAAACTAATAGAAACGATTCATTTTGCAAGATATGTTATTGTTTTCGTCATTGCCAACACATTAGTTTGATGATAATTTATATTATTAAAGCATGCGCATCTTGAGTTTCGTCTACAGTTTTTAAAGTAAACATTTTGAAATTATATATAAGTTTAATGCCCGGTTGCACCGACTTAAGTTAAGGAGTGGTTAAGTTAAGGAGGTAGTAAGTTAAGGATCCGGTAAGGAAGAGCTAAGCACCGATTCGCTTGCACCACGACTCTGGCAGCGTTCCTTTACTAAGGAACGGCAAAGGGACGATGTGACCATAGATAATGCATGAAATCTAGGGAAATCCACTTCATGTTGGTGGAAACATGGGGGAATTTATTGAGATAGTTTGTAAATTTTATAATAAAACACTTTTAACTTTGTTTTGTATAACTTATATATTTTTTGTAAATTGCTTATACTTATTAGAACCATAGAAAATTAGAACTAATACATATGTTGTAAATTGTAACATCATGACCAGAGCCTGGCCAATGTTCTACAACATTTAAAAATGCTTGGACATTAAGAAAAACATCATTTTCTATTGCGAAACACTTCTCCATTTTCGCCACCATGAGAAATTTTAATGTGTTCCGTCAATGGCTGCAATTACTCTTGAAAATGAAACACATCTGAAGAAGTCATTTTGAAGTGTTTTCCTCGCTTTACCATCAGGAATGCTAATAAAATCAGGGTATAATTGAGCTATTACAAGCCCGATAGCCACCCCCCTGGGTGCACGCCTGCCGTGGAAATCCGAGTTCGATTATTTCCAAAATATCGTCGTTTTCAAAAAATTTCGCCATTTATCTTAAAAATGTAAATAACTACAAGTGTGAAGTTGTCTTTTTTATTACGCTGCTTACTTCAAGCGTTCCTTACGACGACCTTAAAATTTAAGCCGCTAACTCTCGGCGGCTTAAAGTTAAGGAATCCTTAACCTCCAAATTGCTACTTAAAGTAACGGTGCAAACCAAACCGCCATTTTTAATAAATCCTTAGTATTTAAGGATTTCTTAACTTACGGTGGAACCGGTCATTAATCCTCAATTATTTAGGGTTTTGTAATTGAAAAATTCGAAAACTTCGAAATTTCACAACTTCGATTCTTCGAAAAATGAAAAAACTTCGTAACTTCGCAACTTCGCGACAATATCTTCGAACAATTCGAAAACTTCAATATTCGAAGTTCTCTTCATTTCTTCAAATTCTTTGAAGCTTCGATGTTACGAAGCTTCGAATTATTAGGACCCCTAATTTCCAAATATTGTTAAGAATTAGATCGCCCAAAAGTAGATGGAGGTACAAATTCAGAATTTAAGTTGTTCGTTATCTTTTTGAGTAACGTGGCTATAATGTTCATGGAGAAAATATCAACAGTTTTATTTTTATAAAAAAGTAGCGTTTATTTGTATTCAGTCAAGCCCTTTGAAAATTCACTATTAGTTGAGTTGTACCGAAAGAAGTAAACGTTCTTCTTTGTTACCATCGAAGATTAATCGTAGCTGTGATGTTTTACAAAGCACTCACTTGCATCACTACTATCTACGGATGGGGTTTGTTATATGTTATCAAAAAATGGTTCACGCCCGGTTTCTCCAACGAATCTAGATAAAATCTGTCTTAAAAATTAGACGTTCTTAAAATGTTGCACCAACCACAAATAAGATCTTAGCTGTAAGAAGGTCTTACATTATAAGACGCCAAAAATGGCATCTTAAGATTCGGATTCTAACCTATAAAATTAGCAATTTGTAACGTGTGCCTATTATGGAAATATTCATTGAAATGGCTAATAATTTATTAGAAGTGATGGATGCATTTGCATTTGATGTAGATGATGTAGAAACTGCAGATAATCCACATTACTCTCGAAAGGATTCGACAACCCAACAACCGATTTCTCATTCATTAATGATAACATAAAATCTAGGCGACTCGCTATACCTCCATCTCCACCTTAACAGTTCTCTCTTACTTTCTGCAACACTCATCTCTACTCCATGCTTCATGTTCGCCCACATTTTTTTAGAGAGTTAAATTCATGGGTGATGGAATCCCATGCTTCTTCCTTCTGTTTGTTTATTGTAGCATTTGTTGTTTTATTTTCGACGATTTTGTGGACCGATACCAGCAAAGCTAATAAATTTCGGTCTTTCGTATGTATACATTTGTTTGGTGCAACAGAACAAAAAGTTAAGAACTACTTAAAAATAAGACTTAAAATTAAGTGAGATGTATTTTTAGATTCGTTGGAGAAACCGGGCGTTAGTCACTTTTATAAGCCTAAGTGATAGTCTTAGGTTTGGGCTTTCGTTCAGTATTAATGAACAGATATTCTCCAAGAGAATGTAATAATTAGAAAACGTAACAGCTTAAAAGTTTACCAGAGATAATACGTAATTCAATGAGGTGTAGATCATTGATGAGCTCAACCGGAACATCAATGATCAATGGTTCGTTGCATGCGCTTATTTGTTTACAGGATATTGCCTCGTGGTCGCTCATTGTCAACCATTTTTTTATAAGGGAAGTTGAAACTCTAACAACCAGTGACGTTGCCTTAGGGTTACATAACATTTTCAACTTTTTTTTCTTTTCATGAGTTTAACCGAAACCTGTATGATCAGTGGATCGTTGAATGCACTTATTTGCTTACATGACATTCTTGCATAGTCAACCTTTCTTATTTCATAAGCTCAGCTTAGAGATGAACGACCAGCGTGTCACTAATGCGCTTATTTGCTTACTAGACTTTGCCATACGATATTTTTTTTTATAAATTCAACCGAAACATCTATGACCAGTGGATCTTTGCGTGCGCTTATTCCCTCACGGTTGCTCATTTCCAACTATTTCTTTTCGAAATATCAATGACTAGTAGATTGTTGCCTGCGCTGATGAGGTGATGTTTGCCATCCGCACTGACTGCTTTGTTGGCGGCGGATCCGTTGTAGCGTAAGTAACCGTCACACTGCTAAGGCAAGCGTACAGTAAGAGGTGGCACTTTTTTCGAGCCCTCTCTTTTTGCTCTTGTCGATGATGGAGATTAATAAGCAGAGGGAACAACTCAAGATCAAATTTTTAGTAGCACATCGGAAAAACGCTTATAAAATATGTTTATGGAGATAACGCACAGCGTATCAAGCATTTCAGTTAGGCTCATGAAGAACAGGACAACCGATGACTTGTAGTGTTGATAAAAGGACAAATTGTCCTTTGCATTGAGGTTTGAGGGATCGTGTCGATGAAATTTGTGTGATGATTATCGATTTTTTTTCATTTTCGGATGATTGCCGATGCACCGAATTTTCGAATATTGTCTGTGCATACAATTCTAACAAAACATTTTGCGTTGATAAAACTTTGTGCAAAAATCTATCTAAAGTTGCTGACAACTAACCAACAGCTGAGAAGGAGAATGATACGTCGGCGGGAAAAAATCAGCCCAATCTTTCAGTTGCGTTGAAACCTAGGGAGGAATTATGGTTCTACGAGTGCATCAGGTTGAAAACATAAAGTAAGGAATGGAAAGCAAACGATGAACCACTAACAAAAAATATCGAAAAAGCCGACCTAAAATCATGGTGCTCGTTATTTTTGACATGCATAGGGTTTTCTACCATTAATTTTTTCAGTGAATGCTGTCTTTTATGCGCTCGAGGGTTCGTGTGCGTCGTGTACGATAAAATGTATGTGTTGATGACACATCAAACATTCGACAGTGATTATCAGCGAGTAAGCACGTTACATCACCCTCCCTAGACTACAATTTTATTTTATTCCCGAAATGTAAAATGGTCATGCAGGGGCAACACATGGAGACGATAAATCGTGAAACGATGAGGCAACTAAAAAGCCCTCCTTCTGAGAACTTCCAGGATTGTTTTGAACAATAGAAACGAAGATCGGGCAAGTGTGTCCCTACACATAGGGATTATTTTGAAGGGAATAAAATTGATTTACTCTAATTTTTGTATAAATAAAGTATTTTTATGCCCTCAGTTTTGTAAAGTATGAGCCACTGATGGCCATGTCTGAGAGAGAGAAACATAGCAGTCATATCCGAGATTTTTTATTTTTTTAATTGAACTGAACTAATCTAGCCTTTTATGAAATGCATTGTCGTGACATGTTTAGGGAAACAGTAAGTCGCAGAGAAAGCAGTAGGTTAGCAAGAGTTAAAAATGGTGAAACCATTGAGGAAGTACAGCAGGTAATTGAGCAACGTCCACAGATTTCTGTACGACACTTACAGCAAGAACTAGGTCTTTCTTATTGAACTACCAGGCGTATTCTCAAAAACTATCTACATTTTCACCCTTGCCGTTTGCAAGCACCACACGAAATACTGCTTCTAGACAGACCCGGAGAACAAGAATTTTGTCAACGATTCATTGGTCATTTTAATGATGATGTAGCTTTGGGAAATGTTTTTTTTATGGACGAATCGGGGTTACACCTCTCTGGCTACGTTAATTCTCAGAATATGAATGTCCATTGCATCCACAAAAAATGGAGTTTGGGCAGCTGTTAGTCAGAAAAGAATCATTGGACCTATATTTTTTCAAGGCGCTAAAAATTCATTAAGTACCACGTAAATATTGACAGATGATTGATTGTTGAAGCCATTACTTTGTGATACATATTAAATTACTAAGGAGGTTGAATGGAAACACCTAATATTAATAGAACATAATTGCAACCAGTATATTGTTTGATAATGTCCGAATAGAACGAAACTAGCCGCAGTAAAGTGAAAAATTCGTGATACAAGCAACCTCTTTAGTCTTTATTAACATGTTTTATAAAACTTTTAGGTACACTAAATGCTGAGCGATACCGGGAAGAAATTTTAACACCATTTATATGTTCACGATGATGATCTGCAGTAAGACATTTTCAGCAAGACGGAGCTCGTTTACACACCACCCATGCAAATATTTCTTTTCTACAAGATTTTTTTTAATAATCGCATTATCAGTTTAACCCTTTCGCTGCTGTAGACGCATATTTACGTTTCGCTTTTGCGTCAACATGTTTCTTAATTTTTCGTGAAAAGTTAGCTTCTAGTTCTTTAACTTTCCACAAACAATGAGCATACTGTTAACAGATATATTTCTATTCCGCTAGATGGCGTTGCTGTTAACATAACGTTCCAGGCCATTCTAACGCCGCAGTGAAAGGGTTAAACAGAGACGATATGGCCACCGCGGTCCTGCGATCTGACACCGTGCGATATATTTTTATGGCCATAATTGAAAAATAGCTTTTTTGAAACTTTCGTTGGTGATCTTGATGACTTACAAGAACGAATTACAAATAAAATTGAAGAGATTAATAACACATCTTAAATTCTTAAAAATGCTAATGATTCCGTTAAAGCATAGCACAGCAAAACATGGAACCCATATTACTTAATACATTTTTTTTTCGTAGATATTAGTTCCAATAGCCTGTAGGCTGAATGCCCTCATTTTTAATATGCGACATTTATAATTTATCTCACTGCTAACTCTAAATAAAAATCCTGTGGCTCACGCGTTATAATGGACAGACTATAAGCAAATATTATTACTGGTGAATTTCATTCCCTGGTAGTGGGTGAATCTTTACCAAATCAGTAAATCACAACCCAAGGTTTCTACAAAATAATTTTATTTTTACGAAAATTAATTGATATTTTTTCACCTGTGAAACCCTTGCGTATGTTCAGCCATTTTGGAGATTGGTATAGGGCCCACCCACCACTACCCAGGGCCCACCCACCACTACCCACCACTCTACCAACATCACTTATGAATAAACATAGAAATTATATTAAATTAAACAGAATTGTACTGAAACTTATCACCAACATTAGTGGTAAAAAAATGAACCACCACATTACCGCTATTCACTACCCTTCTAGTTCCAGCAAAAGACAGGGAGGGGCGCACAGGCCAAGGTAAGGCCTAGGTAAGCGGGGCAGAGCGAAGCACTGACACCCCGCAGCAGCGGAAGGGGTCTAGTATAATTTGTTTTTTTTTGGACTGCGTAATTTGTAGCTCTTAAATTTTTACTTTAAACTGATTGATAGGCTAGAAAAAATCCAGCTTTTAAATGCATAGATCCATTTTTCAGAGCTGCAAGTAAAAAGAAACCTGAGACAAATATCTAACTTTATTACCTTTATAACCAAAAGCAATGCGATTACTAATTAAAACTAAAAATCAACAACCAAACTCTGATAATAAATGTAACATTGAAGCAAATGCGTTTAATACATTTTGTTCACGAAAATGTTTTATTGTGCGCATTATTTAATTCTATGGGCAGCATTAATGGGGTACATTTACCACTCATTTCATTAAACACGCATTTGCGTGTTTAATAAGCTTATTAAACACGTACACGCATTTGCGTGTTTAATATGGTTATTAAACACGCTAATTCGCGCTTTAATTCACAGAACGTTATTTATGATAATATTTTGTTTACCTTGTTCAATACTGAGTTTAATTTTTTTTTTCAATTGTAATTGTAATTACAACTTTAATTTCGATTTTAATCTTGATTTTGATTCTGTTTTTGTTTTTTTTTAATTTTGATTTTAATTTTCGTGAACAAAGTATAGTGTACAACTCACATATAATGGCTATTAATCACTCAAACGATTTGCTCCACTCGCCTACGGCTCGTTCCGCAAACATCGTTCTCGTGATTAATAGCCATCATTATATGCTCGTTGTACAATATACTATTTTCTAAATGTAGGTTAAAATTTAACCCACTCATGCATGGTGTCCTCATATGAGGACATTAACTTAAATGGTTACAGTTTTGTTACAGAACATTACAGGTAACTTTTTTTAAATTTTAAACAGATCTTAAATAACCAAACTACTTAATGCGTAAGTTGGTAGGTGTCGCCGTCTGTATTTATAAATGGTATATTTTTATCAAGCTACATACTGAGTGATCTTGAGGTTATGTACTTTTTGTCTATTCAAGGCGCTTATCCGAGTAAGTAATAAAGGTAAGCAATAGTTATTTGTTTAACAAGGCAATAAAGTGACAGATTTTCTGAAAACACACGCGGTGTTATTAAAACTTTAGGGAACCTGTTTTTAGCCTTTTTGGCACGGGAAATTCGAAGGCAACTCTCAATTAAGCGAAAAATACATTGTAATGTCAGACCAATTTCCGGGCGGCTTCTATTGGTCGACGCGGCGTCTCATCTGATTGGTGAAATAACATGACGTGGACCGTGAAGTCTCACCTGATTGGCTCATTACTTTTACAGCCTAGGCATAAATAAGCCTAGTCCGTGAAAGCGATATTTAACGGCCTGAAAGCAGTACGAAAAATCTTACATTTCATATCAATTCGCGAAAAAAATTATATTCGTGTAATGTATCTTCTAATACAAATATTTTCATATTTGGCAAAACAAAAAAATTATTGGTTTTGTTCATATCATCAAAAATGTGAATGTCACCATGTGAGGACATTGTGAAATAACGATTACAAATGAATAAAGTATACCTATATTAGGACATTGCAATAACGTATTAGGCTTTCAAAATATTACTATTTTACATATTTGCAGAATGAATCGGGCACTTACAGCTGCGCAGCTACAAAAACTAACAGAAAAATTGGATGGAAGTGAAGTAAATCTGCTTTGGCCAGCATTAGTGGTACTGTCCCTCGTTCTACTGTGGCCAGCACTAGTGGTATTGCTCTTAGTGCTAATAATATACCCACCGGAAACCAAACTTAACCCGTTACAGTACTGCGAGATATAGAGCACTATCCCAAAAAGAACTAGAAGAATTAACAAATGCCTCAGATGATGGATTGGAGATTTCTGATGACGGGAGTGATTATGACATACGTGAAGAAAGCAGTTCTTCAGAATGGGAGTCCGATATGGATGATATAGCTTTCTCAGACAAAAATGTCAATAAGAAAACAAATACTAATATTACTGCATCTTCAAAAGTGAGTTATAATAAAATGGCGTGGAAATTGGGTAAATATCAGACAGAAAATATCCCAGACTGTACTAAGAGGCTCAAAGTAAATATTCGATACACTATTTTTTATTCTATTTTCCTGATAACTTCTTGCAAGAGATAGTTTACCAAAGCAACCAAAACGACAAGATAAAATTCAATCTAACAATTGGAGAGCTAAAAATATTTTTAGGGATAACACTTCTTATGACCTACATAAAGTATCCCAGAATTAGGCATTATTGGTCTTCCGAAGGGGGTTTGAGAATGAATTTTATTGCAGACGCAATGAATTGTAACCGATATGAAGACATTCGTAGATATCTTCATTTTATAGATACCATAAAAGTTCCTAAGGAAGATAATGGTAAAAATAGATAAATATTTTCGGTTGCTCCTAATTCCTGATAACTTATATGAAAAATTTCATGCAGCTGTGACCCAGAAGAATACATGAGTGTAGATGAAATGATGATTCAGTTCAACGGGAAGTGTTCCTTGAAGCAGTATCTACCCAAAAAATACTGAGAAGTGGAGATTTAAAATATGGGTTAGAGCTGGTGTTTCTGAATATGTTTACTGCTTCGAAGCATTCTAAGGTGCTAGAAGCTGAGAAGATGTTAGCAATATTGATGCATCCGGTGACGTTGTAATAAGACTGCGTCATGATTTGCACAATGAGCTTTACAGAATGTTTGCTGGCAATCTACTCACTAGTATTCCGCTAATTGAGAAGCTTACCCAACTTGGAATTCTTTTTTTGGGAACAGTCAGAGCGAATAGACTGCAAGGAGCAACGACTGTTTTGACAGCTGAGAAGGACTTGAAGAAAAAGGTCGTGGTTTGCAGTTTGGACTGCGCAAAATGGAACAACTGTAATTAGATCGCTGGATAACAATGTCTAATTATGCTGGTGTGGAGCCTATCGAAGAAGCACAAAGATTCTCGCGACAAGAAAAAAAATATATAAACGTCTCTCGCCCTTTCGCTATTACTATAATACCTACAATAAACATATGAGTGGAGTGGACCTAATGGATTCGTTGGTAGCTCTCTACCGAAATTATCCAAAAAAAACAGACGGTGGTATATGCGTATATTTTACCATTTTTTAAATGTCGCAGTTGTGAATTCCTGGATTTGATGGCTCTGGAATGAACATGAGAAGATGGATTTGTTGTTATTCAAAAGTAGAATAGCTACAGCGCTGATATTTCAAGGAGAAGTTGAGAGATGGCCTCGCACTGTTACTCCTCCGAAGTCCAGGAAGAAACCAAGAATGTTTGTACCCACGGAGAAACGATTTAATAATGCACGACATTATCCTAAAAAATCTGATGACAAAAATGCAGCAAGGTGCAAAAGCAATGCATGCACAAGCAAAACACGTTACATTTGTAGAAGATGTCTAATAGCGTTATGTCCAGAATGTTTTAATAGTTTTCATGAGCGTTAACTTATATTGCATCTCTTATTGCACGATGTCGTCATATGGGGACACTTTTGTAAAATGTTACCAAGATAAATAAAAAATAATAAAAATTGCATATTTATATTTGTTTTATTTGATATCCAAATACACTCTTTTTGGCCTCGGAAACGTAGTCCATATGGCCAGTTTAAGGCGGCTGCTATATTTATATATACAAATTTGGGTAAATAAATGAACAAATAAATAATGTCGGACGTATACAACAACCATGGACCCGAGCGAATACTTCCCGATCCCAGAAAAATCTTTCGCCTGGGCTGGGATTCGAACCCACATGGCACGCGGTGCAATCAGTACAAGCGCTCGCCTGTACCCACTACACCAATGGGCCGCCCAACTCAAATACACAATAAAGTCCAAAGAAAAAATAAAAAAATTTACGTGAAACTAACAAGGATCTATTAAAGTTTGTTATTGCATCTGGAATTAACACTAACAATTACAAGTAGTCTAGGAAATTTAGTTGTAGGTATCAATGACCTCAATAATAGCAGGTCAATACCGTTACTTCCTATTTTTTCAAAAATCCTCGAACGTTTTCTATTCTCACAAATAGTTGACTTTCTTGAAGCTGACCTACAGTAGGGATTTCGCAGAGGATATTCAACGGGTGGTGCATAGTGGGCCACAGCCCATAAAAACCTGGCCATCGTATGAAAATGTATATATAACCGCAAAATGCTTCGTTACTTTAGATTTTTGAGGTGGCTGATTACGAATTCGATGTCAAAATTTAAAAATTGAAAATGGCGGATGTAATATGTCGGACCAAAAATGTCAAAATTCATAAAATTCACGTAAAATTTTATTTAAGAGTATTTTTGAGGTCACTCATCAATTTAATATAAATATTTCGAAATTCATAATGGCGGATCAATATGGCAGTACGAATAAGTCAAAATTCATCAAATTCACGCAAGATTACATTTAAGAGCGTTTTTAAGTTCGCTGATTGAATTTGTTATACAAGTTTTAACAATAAGAATTAATTCAATTAATGTTAAAATTTAACATTTCAAAATGGTCAAACACGCAGTCAAATATACAGGGTTGGGCAAATGTGTCTGAGCAACTAATTTCTGGTTAAACGTCTGTTTTTTTTTCTTATTACTTTTAAAAGAAATGTTTATAGTAGTTTTTATTCTATTTAGTGATTTACTTATTTTCAACAGCTACCCTAATTTTCAAGATATGTCATCAGCAATTTTTTTTTAAGGAATTACTCTGTATATTTTTACATTTTCAAATAGACACCTTTTCAACAATTACAATGATGAAGGGTTTGGTGGGTGTACGATTTGTGGTTTTGTAAATATTATTAATAATAATAATATTAATAAACGTCTTTATTTACAGTAATGAGCGAAGTTTAGCCATTAAGGCTACTCTACCACTTAACCCATGAAACATTACATATATTTACATTTAAAACAGAAATAAAATATAATAGTAACAATTTGCAAATAATTACTTAAGAAAATTAATTAGAATAGTACAATTTTAAACGCAAATAAATGAAATGAAATATAATAGTAACAATTTGCAAATAATCACTAAAAATGAATTAGAATTAATTAGAATTGTACAATTCTAAATAAAATAATTTTATAATGAGTTCATTTTTTTATGCAATTCGTTTTATTTATTTATTATGTTATTTATTTAGATCATTTATTTAGTATATATTCGTTATTCATTGTTAACAAAAACGTTAGTTGGTGCTTGCTATAAATTTTTACGAAAAGTCACGATAAAATAAATTCGGGCAATTTCGGGCAGCTAAATTCTGTGAAATCCAATTAAATACATAAAAACTCCTCATAAAAGCTTAATAACAAAGCGGTGCCGCGCGGTGCTAATTTTGTGGTACTCACTTTGTCTGAAACTCGATTTGCGGAAAAGATGTTAGAATGTTTATGTGTTCACTGTGGATGTTATTCGATTTAATAAATTGAAAAAGGGCCTAACTTACCCTTAGGGGTCCTACCCATGCCGTATTTTGATGAAAACTTCGTAACAGTTACCCCAAGTCACACTACTCGCACGTGAACATCTATTCGAAATAATAGTTTAGTTCTAGTAAGCAGTTGACTGGTGACTTTAGAGTTATGTTTGCTTGATGTGATATAATGGAACTAAACTTAAAAGGAGCTATTTTTTTTTATTTTTCAATGGCCAGGTTTTTATGGGCTGTGGCCCACTGATTTTTATGGACCTTACGAAGGTGTTTGATTGCATTTCACATGGTATTCTGTGAAAATTATATTGTTATATTGTTACAATTTCCACACAAATAGTTGTCGTATAATTAATTCCTATCTTGCACACATATATCAGTCTGTTTTAATAACAGTACTTTTGTTGAAATTAAAATTAAGCAACTATTCGTTACTAGAGTACTCGGTACACGACAAGATCCGAAGTAACAAATATCAAGATGGAAAATATTATTCGTGATTAGTTACATTTCGTTTTCGTTATGCGGAGCACCGATCGCCACATTTACATTTTTCATTTATTTTCACTTTGTTATTGTTTATTAATATAATTTTTATTTTATTAATATTAGGTGAATTGTTATTGTATTTTTAAATAACTATTGAATGCATTTTTTTATTATTAGCTTTCTTTCCAGAAACCACACTTACATTAAAAATTCAAAAATATACATAAGTTTGTCGTGTTAAAATAAGCAGTTGACTGGTGACTTTCTCGCTCGAGTATTCATACTTCATAGGTATGTACCTACAAAATTCGAAGAAATACTGTAAGGCTGTTCCTACAGGTACCTGTTAGGATACCCGCACCGATTCAGACTTCTATAAGTACTCAGTAACGAATACAAAGTAATGATTAAGTAACGGAAATCTGCATCACTAGTGCCTTCTTGGGCAATTAAAAAACACTTACATAAGTGCACAGACAGAACAGCATATTTTGCAGTCTGTCAATTCTGCCTTGGGGACATTCTAGCATCATTGACATAATATTTAAAATTCCGTGACGCTCTATCCGCATCGTTGCATCTCCTAATTACAGGGCAGATTATCGTGACGCTTTTATTTGTCATGGAATTTTTACACAACTATGTCTTTACGCACTCGAGTGTAAATATTGACAAATTCAAACTCATCGCCAGAATCATGAACATTGCACCAAATCTGCAAACCTATTTTTGGAGAAGTTACAGAATGAAATAAAATTCAGCCACACTGTCAAAACATATCTAGCTAAGTAGGGGTTTTGTAGTATTTGTGTCTCTGGTAAATTCATGGGATTTGTATACGAATGTATAATTTTATTTTTATGTTATTGTTTTGAATGTCGTCTTATTTTTACTGTTTTCTTTATACAACTTTTTTATTTGTAATTTTTCACTCTTACAATTAATTATTAATCCAAGTCTCGGTTGTTCCCGAAATTCAAACGTTTTTTTTGTTAACCAATGTACTGCCAATCACATAAATATGTATTATTATTATTAATATTAATTATTATTATGAATTAGTACTAATAATAATTATGGTTGCTATTAATATTATTATAAACTCACACACTGACCTGAAATGTTGAATGTTCGCGAGAGAATTTTAGGCAACCTTACATGCATAATTAAGCAGAGGAGCATCAACTGTTAGTTGTCTGTCATTAGCAGATGTGATCTAAACCTCACTTGGGCCCACCATAGCTTACTCAAACTTCAAACTTTATTAACAGATATACCTATACAATATACATATTGAGCATCGAAAATGCTTTACAGTATCAACTTAAAAATACAATTATTATCACAAATAGGAAACGTTTAAAATATTATTATTCGACACTATTCGTTTACATTGCCTCTTAAATTTACTCAGTAAATCGCTAAATAAGTCTATATTATACTTAGATATTAAATTGAAAAATCGCATTATTCTACATATAGGACTATTCACTAGAGTGGAGTTTTTGCCGTATTTCTTCGCCGTTCTCAAGAACGTTTGCACTAACTACGACCTTGGGACCAGAACATTCAAAATCTAAACTGAGTTTTTATTTTGTAGAGTTAATATCTATTTCATATTACTATCCTTATTTTTCTTATTTCATTTATTGATTTCAAATATTTTTTAAAAGTATTTTTTGTGTGACCGGAAGAAAAACAAAATTAGCACCCCAAAATTGGTTATTTCGGCTTTGGCATGACAATACATAATTCAACTAAATTTCAACCGCAACTTGTTAATTGTGATTAAAATATAGTGAATTTTTCAATAATTATGATTAAATAACATTAGCAACTCCGCAAATGTATTAGTCTCCGTCATCAAACCATCTACTAATTAAACCGTCGTTAATTCTGTAGCACGGAGACCTGACCGCGAATTTGAAACATTTCTCCAAAACCGAATTTCATTCAATTTACCCGCAGCGCGTACATCATTAATGGCGGTCGTGGATTAACCCCGGCAAAAGCTTTTGAATTTATTAATGCCCTTCCGGCCCCAATCGAGATTAATTTCGGACCAGGTGCTCAATTATTCAGCGGCGTCCAGCACCATCAGGATTTATCAAAAATGCAATCGGGAGCACTGTGAAAGGTAAACAAACAAAGGCGGACATTTGTTTAAACAGCGCTGAAATTAATTAATTAAATTGGGAAAATGTAATCCGGAGGCCTAACTTATAAATATCACTGTATCTCAATCAATACCACAGGTAAAAATTATAAGGTTTGCCGGCCCTTATTTTATTATGGTTCCGGCTTTTCACAATCATATATAATATAATGTAGAGCTTTAAAAGTGACAATGACAAAGTGCCATTAGTTTTTTAATATCTTTTAAAATAAATACAAAAATTGAAAAAATAAAAAATCCGAAAAATTGCATTTTTTGGAAAATTTCAAAAACTATAAACAAACATGAATTTCTGTGATCGGCATGTAAACATACTCTGAATAGTGCAACTTTTTCTTAATTTAAGCCACCCTGTATCTTTTACCGTTTTCTAGATCCTCATGCTGTGCATTCTTATCTTGGACACGGTGTATAGTAAATATTTGTATAGTTTCTTTCAATGAATATGTTGTACTTTCACGACCCAACTCGCGAATAATGACGAGGTTTAGATTTAATTTATTGGCGGGCAATCAATTACTTCTAAAGAAATGTCCTCTTCTGGAGAGCCTTCAACTTCAAAGTCTCAGCCAATATGGAATGTGTCTTCAATCATCGAACCTACACTGTTCGTGCCTTCAATCAACTAGCTTCGTTGCAGCGCCTCCTGATCGGGACCCTGATTGCAATTTTATGAACAAGTTATTCTCTCTAAATTTGAAGTAGGTTTTTATTCAAGCCGAAATTTAAAAGGGCCGTGAACCCCAGACAAAGATTACAAATTTCCCACTTCTGCAAAAAGTAATTTACGTTTTCAAATGAAATGGTTTGAAAGATATCCGTGGTTTTCCTATTCTGACTTCAGTGGAGCATTTTATTTATTTATTTATTAACTTTCATATGTGCAAAACAATATATAATTACAGTTAATCATCCAACAAATTTAGGACACAGGATTTTCAGGCGGAGTTCACAATGTGTTCTTCCACTCAGACCTATTATTCTCTTCCACATGATGGCGTTCCCGATCAGCTTCAGATTATTACTATTTAGACATTATTTTTCCGGATTTGCATTATAATAGGACGTTCGCTTTCATTAGCAAATTGAACAGCTCATATTCGAACCCAAGTGGAAAAATGCTTTAGAAGCATTTTAGAATAGTACGCAAACTATTTATCACAAACGTTATTCGGAACAGGCAGATAATCTTTTAAAACTTATGAATTCAAAGTCTTCTACTAACGTCGAGAAAGCGACAACAAGAAAAAAATTAAATGGTTTTTGCCCCGTAAGAAAATTCCTTTATAGTAAGCAAGAAATTTCCTTAGGGGACAAAAACGATTCAGGGTGTGTCCAAATTACTAAAGAAGAAGAAGAAATGCTTGAGCTTGATAATGAAGGCAATTTTCAAGTGGAGATACAGTTTTTGCAGAGCATTTGGCGACTTCCCAGCAAAATGCTCTATGTATACACAAAGTCCTAAGATGAAATAATTGATATTTGCGGTGAAATTAATCAGAAAAAGGTAGTAAACGAATTGAAGAATTTCGCTGACGAAATAACAGATATTGCACGTATAGAGCCAGTTTCGTTTAGCCTTCGTTATATTGATTCAGTTGATATTAAGCACCATAAAGTAAAGGAAATGTTTTTGGAGTCCATCCCAACTGTTGACGTCACAGGACGTTCATTATCACTATAAAAAAACATGGACTTGAATGTTCGCATGTTGTTGGTCAAAGGTATCGTGGGGCCACCGCTATGAGTGGCCATGTACTTTCTTTAGATATTTTGCTCAAAGTACAGCTGTTTTAAATATATAACAAAACTATTACCTCATGATCATCAAAAAGTACAGAAACACGATGGATTCACAAACACGAAGCAGTAATTGATTTCAAGGAAATTATTCAGCCATTGTGACTGTAGATCCTTGAAATAGTCTTTAAAAGCTTTATTTGTTTATTCTGATATATATTATCCATTTTAATATGTATTAATGTTGCAGTAATAAAGGTATTACTTCCTATTATGTATTGATTTTATTTTTCAGACTAGTTTCGGTCGATTAATCAACCATCTTCAGTGAAAAAACGTCTTGTATAACTATGTTTTGGTGGTCATAATTTATCTTGAACGTTATGTGTAGTGTTGGATAGCAATGCATTTATTAAACTTTAGTTTAGATTATATTTTCTAGCTCGAATTATGAAAAACGTAAAAACTTGCAGTGAACAGCATGGGAATCGGCGGGTGATTCCCCTGCAAGTTTTTGATTGTTGATTAATCAACCGAAACTAGTCTGAAAAATAAAATCAATACATAATAGGAAGTACTACCTTTATTACTGCAACTTTACCAAGGCGTTTGATAGAATTGACATTATTCTTTTGCAGGATAAGTTGAGTTCGTTGGGTTTACGTGTCGAAGTTTTGTTATGGATATCCTCCTTTCTCAATAACAGGGTACAGTTTGTTAAGATCGGTAACTTTACATCTAATGCAATTACAGTTACTTCGGGGGTACCCCAGGGGTCTCATTGCGGCCCAATCCTCTTCCTATTATTTATCAACGATTTACTTGAATCAATTGTAAACTGTAACTCTTCATTGTATGCCGATGACTTAAAGATCTTTAAAGTCATCCATACACCTGAAGACTGTGCTGAGGTTCAGGCTGACCTGGATCGTATAAATATGTGGTGTGTCAGAAATCGTTTGTCTCTGAATGTCACAAAATGTTTTTCAATGTCTACATATCGTTGTAATAATCCAATCATGCATACTTACACTATCAACTCAGTTAGCATAAAACAGGTTACCACTATGAAAGACTTGGGCATTACTTTCGATACCAGATTCACTTTCAACAACCATATTGCTAATATTACTAATAATGCATTAAAAATGTGGGGGTATGTGTGGTCCATAAGTAAAGACATGAATGCTGCAAGTTTAAAAGTTTTATATTGCTCTCTTGTTAGATCAATTTTAGAATATAACTCACCCATTTGGACTCCATTTACTACCACCAATATTATGCGACTTGAACTTGTCCAAAAGAAATACCTAAGAAGCATGGAGTTCAAACTAGGTCGTCATCATATTCGAGGTGATTACCAGGCAATATTGGACGTCCTAAGCATGAAGACACTGGCGGATCGTCGCATTGACGCGGACTTATGCTTACTACACCGTTTGGTTCACGGAAAGATCGACTCCCCAAATATTTTAAATATGTTTTTGTTTCATACTCCTAATAGAAGGACTCGATCAACTACTCTTTTCTACCAAAACACCCACAATACTGTATCTGGTCACAACAATTCGATTTCTCGGCTAACTACACTTGGAAATGAATTTAATTGCCATGACTGGTTTGATTTATTTGACAATTCATTTAATCGTTTTAAAAGAAACTTGAAATTTAGATAATGAAATTTGTATTTATTTTTGGTATTCTTTACTTTCACGATTTTAATATTATATAACTTAAGCATTGTATAACTTTTATGTCAATTTTGATCTCTACCATTTATATGTTGTTTCTTTGTAATGGATGTACTCATTAAGTTGAAATGTTTCACATACTTTATTTTGTTATTATATATTTTGTATTTTATGTATACAAAGGTGGTTACCGTAAATAAACTTTATTATTATTATTATTATTATTTACTTGTTTGATTTATTTCTTTTTCGGAGAGATTGTTGTCTCTTCCTGTCGAAGTCACTGGATTAACTTTACACAAAACATAAGTTACAGAAAGCCATAGTATATTTTGTCTTCTAGGGTAGGATGTTGATGGACCAGCTGCATGTAAGAAAAGAGAACTTAACTTCATCCTTGCTCTCTTCTTTTGCCAGAACAAACGCTAGCCACCAGTTGTTTTTTAAAGATTATGGTTATATAACCACAAATTTCTGTTATTTGCAGTTTTGTAGTGCTGTTACTGATTCAATAGTTGACTCATTTAATTCTGAGATCTTCACTTTAATTTTTGATTAACTCAATGGGATAGGAGTAAAACAGCATGACGTTTTTGAATACCTTGTATTATTTGAGACTCGTTTCAGTGATTTTCCAAAAATTGAAGAACTTCAATCCAGCCATCACAAGAAAACGTCTAAACAAGCCGTTGAATTTTTTAACACAATTCGGTCTTTGAATTTTGTTATGTGTTTAACATTTTTTACAAAAGTAATGAGTTATATAATGTCGTTCTCAAGATATATCTGCTGGCAACTAATACCGATCTTATCGCAGCATTCAGCCACGTATATTCTGTTCTTCGTGCGTTGCGGGTTCTGAGAAACAAAGCTGATGATGAGTTTAAACTGCTCTACGAAGAAACAAAAGTTATGCTTGAAGAAATCGGAGATACATTACAAATGCCACGCATTGCCGGCCAACAGAGGAACCGTTATAATGCTCATGCCTTCAATACATCCACATACTATAAAATATTAGTTATTTATTATACGAATGTGGAATGTACGTAATTAGTCCCGCAAGAAAAAAATTAATCTTCTTAAGCGACTAATGAGGAATTCCACATGAGGAATGAGGAATTCCACATGAGTATAATATAAAATTTTATCCAAAATCGTCTGTAATTGCTCTAAATATTGAAATAATGATTATAAAATTTTGACAAGAAATTTTGACGTACGTGGTGTCAATTTGAAATATTTCAAAAAACCTATGAAGGATCTATGCATTCCGTGAGAGAAACTTATTCTTTCACTAGGGGGTAATGAGCAACATTATTTGGCTCAAATTACCACTTTAATTCGATTATTACACCCGATTTTGGTTAAATGTCTTTCTTTAATTTCTGGAACACACAATTCAACAATTAACTGATTAATTAATACCAGCTTTATCTGGTCTGTTATCTCAAAATAAAGCCGATTTTCCATGCATTGTCGGCAGACAGAGGAACCGTTGTAATGCTCCTGCCTTGCATACATCGACATGCTATAAATAATTTTTTTCTTCCATTTCTGGAACACACACCTCAATAATTAACTGATAGATTTTTTAAGTATCGAAAATTAATACCAGTTTGATCCGGTTTTATACTTCAAAATTTTAACGCCGATTTTGGAATAGAAGACGCAATATCAATGTACTCATCACTGCTTCCTGAAAGAAATAGCAGTTGAAGAAGCATTTGAAGTAAATAAATTTGAGGCAACCGCACTTGTTGCAGAAGCATTAAATAAATTTATTTTATATTTCGTTTTATTAAATTCAGAATTTGAAGTTTGGAATATGGCATATAATTGCAGTCCAAAATAGGCATTAGAGTGTCCGAAGAAGTGTGACCCAAAAATGTACATCTTATTACAAAGTTTAACAACAATTACCCTTTCCACAGCTACTCCAGACAAAACTTTTTCAAGCTTGAGGATAATCAAAAATTATTTACGCAATTCTACAAGTGAAAGTAGATTAAACCGGTTGGTCCTCATCAATATTCACTATGGTGTACAAGTTAATGCTAACGACGTTATTAATCAATTTTCCAGAAAAAAGGATAGTTTTATAAGTTTACGTAATTTAACCAAATTTGTTTCGAAGTTCTGCCATTGTTTTATTTATACAGGGTGTTTCAGAGCTCTGGGAACGGTCAATCACGTGCTTATTTTTCAAAATTTCGAAAAATATTTAAATTTATACAGAGTGTCTCATAACAAAGTTACAGACAAAACTTATTTTTTTTTTAATGGAACACCCTGTATTTTTTGTCATTTTTGAATTATAAGGAGCAAATAAAGGTAAGTTACTTCAATACTCCCTATACCTATTGTTTGCCGTTTTCGAAATATTTGAAGATTTGTTGAAATGCATGGTCTGGGTGAAATTTTATTTTTGCCGCAGTGATTGACGTTGAACGATTAAAATCATTTCTATTATTTGGTTGAAGGTTCGAACTAGAGAACCAATCATGATTTCATACAAAAAAATATACAGGGTGATAAAAAAATGCGGTAGAAAAACCGAACTTATAAAGTTAAATAACTTGGTTTTTTCAAATGGCACACCCTGTATTTAGTAACGTATTCTTAAGTAGAATCCAATTACCTTTCAGATTGTATAAGGGTTCCTTGTCCCTAAGTTTTTTTTTGTATTCGGCGATTATCATATCAGGAATTATTATTAAATTTGAAAAACATATTAAATTTCACTCTAAAAAAATTCAATAAAAATATTTTTTTTTAATTTTGGAAAGTAAAATTTCATATAAACTTAAAAAATGTGAAAAAAGATTAAATTTCACTCTAAATTAATATAATCAGAATACTTCACAAATTCGAATTTAAGAATATACAAGAAATTTCACACTAATATAATTTAGAAACGATTTATGACTGTTTCAATTTGGAAACGTATAATTTCACAACTTAAAAAAATTGAAAAAATATGAAATTTCACTCCTAAAAATTTCAATAAAATCAGTATACTCCACAAATGTTTGTAATTTAAAATTATTCAAGAAATTTTACTCTAAATTAATTTTAAAACGACTCATGACGTTTTAATATTGGAAAAGTAAAATTTCACATAATAACTTTCAAAATTTGAAAAGGATATTAAATACCAATCTAAAACTATTAAAAAAAAATAGATTACTCCATAAATGTTGAGAATGTAAGAACATTTAAGAAATTTTACTCTTTACTCATTTTTGAAACGAACTATGACTTTTTCAACTTGGAAAAGTAAAATTTTACATATTGATATTTAAAATTTAAAGAAAATCATAAATATTGCTCTAATAAAATTTAATAAAAACAGGTTACTTCACAAATATTTCGAATTTAAGAATATTCAAAAAATTATAATCTAACTTAATGACATTTTCAGTTTGGAAAAGTAAAATTTTCACAGGGTAAACTTCAAAAATTTGAAAAAATATACTTCACTCTAAAAAAAAATCAATAAAATCAGTAAACTCCACAAATATTTAGAATTTAAGTATATTCAAGGAATTTTACTCTAAATTAATTTTGAAAGGAAATATGATCTTTTTAATTTGGGAAAGTAGAATTTCATATAAAATTTAAAAATGTGAAAAAATATTAAATTTCACTCTAAATCAATATAATCAGAATACTCCACAAATTAGAATTTAAGGGTATATAAGAAATTTCACACTAATATAATTTCGAAACGATTTATGACTGTTTCAATTTGGAAACGTAAAATTTCACGTGATAAACTTAAAAAAACTTGAAGAAATATTAAATTTCACTCTTAAAAACTTGAAGAAAACCGGTATACTCCACAAATGTTTGTAATTTAAGAATATTCAAGAAATTTTACTCTAAATTAATTTTTTAACGACTTACGATTTTTCAATTTTAAAAAGTAAAATTTCACATGCAAATATTGTAATTTAAGCCAATTTTATGTGAGAAATGAATTTACCGTCTGCAAAGAAACTTTTAATTCCGTTAATGCAGTCCCAGATACTGAGATAAGTGTAAGAGGATGTGCTCGGATGAATTCCAATTTAGGTGGTTAAGGGTTCCAATACTGTAATTCTACAGTCGATTGTAACTCAAACCGCTTCTGCAAATGTAGAAAATCTACTTTGTAATTTTCAGTGTCACAGAAGTCTAAAATAGTCATATAAAATAAATAAGTCATAAATAGTTTATGACCGTATAATAATGTAAAGTTTAGGAGTTTGCAGATATTGAATTTTATTCCCAGTCTGCTGTTTGTTTTTGTTTATTTGTTCGTTGTAGAATTTAGAAAAATGTCAATTTATTTTGGTTGTAAAATTCATGAAAATAAATAGTATATTGTACAACGAGCATATAACGACGGCTATTAATCACGAAAACGATGTTTGCGAAACGAGCAGTAGGCGAGTGGAGCAAATCGTTTGAGTGATTAATAGCCATTATATGCGAGTTGTACACTATACTTTGTTCACGAAAATGAAAATTATAATCAAAATTAAATTTAAAATTACAATTACAATAAAAATTAAAATTAAAATCAAAATTAAAGTTGTAATTACAATTACAATTGAAAAAAATTAAAAATCAAAGTTAAAATCAGTATTAAACAGGGTAAACAAAATATTATCATAAATCGCGTTCTGTGAATAAAAGCGCGAATTAGCGTGTTTAATAACCATATTAAACACGCAAATGCGTGTTTAATGAAATGAGTGTTAAATGTACCCCATTAATGCTGCCCAAATATTTTATCGTATTCAAAGTCTTCTTATTGTGTTGATTACGCTGTAATAAAAATACGTTCAAATATGAAATATGTTTTATTTAATTTACTTGACTTTAATGTGAATTATTAATAATTACCGGTAAGTGTAATTAATTAAGTGTTATTAATCACATATACCAAACGAAGTGGTTTGTATTAATAATTTCCGGTAACTATTAATAAAAAACCGAATTTATTAGATGAACCGTAACGTATAGATATATGTATCCAAGTTTATTAAAAAAAAATGGAATGATGTGATTATATAATTCGACAGAAGTCCTTAATGAAAAACGATCTATCCGAATTAGTATCCTTTTGCGTTGGTAGCCAAGTCATATAAAAAAAAAACTGAAACAAAAGTTTTACCCTTTTAATCACCTGATTGAAATCTGCATTCAATTTATAGTAATGAGAAATACGATACATATACAAACATTTTCCTGCTCAATGCAATTTTTACTTTTATTAAGCCATTGACTGGTTATTTACATACATACAGGGTGTAGAATTGGTTCACGCACCATTTTCGGGATTTCCATGTTCAAATATTAGCTCACCAAATTATTTTAGAGTAAAAGTGTTTCTTGTAGAGAAAAGAATACTCTACACAACCGTCTCCTCACTTATTTTTTTTACTTTCCACACAAAGGAAATTAAAACTATTATTTTAGCAAAAATATGTGGTGCCTTGGAATTGTTGGAACAAAAATCCGTTGAACGTTCCGAAATTTGCGGACCATTCTGTTAACAGTAGTCTGGTTTACTGCACGTGCGCTGTTAGCAGAATAGTTCGATTTTACCATTAGGATCTTTTTATTCAACAAATCTATAATATTAACTCAGAATTACTTAAAATACGCCTAAATTTGTGATTAAAACATTAACGTAACAGCTAACGTTCAACGGCTTATTGTTTCAGTAATTCCAAGGCACCACCTATTTTTGCTTAAATAGTAGTTTTGATTTCCTCGATTTCCCTTTTGTATGGAAAGTAAAAAAATAAATAAGGAGACGGTTGTGAAAAGTATTTTTTTCTCTACAAGAAACACATTAACACTTTTTCTCTAAAATCATTTGAGGAGCCAATATTTGAACATTAAAAATTTAACATGGAAATCCCTATCCCAATTCTACACCCTGTATGTTTATTCAGCAAATAATAGTTACATATATTGCATAGTATCACTACACCATTCATGTGCACTTTCGGCCTCCAGTTATATGGCATTACAACGTTTACTGTTTGGCGTCGACAACGCGGTCATCAGCCATAATTTTAACTTCTAATTTAAGGCTAATTACAGGCTACACAATGAAGGCAGGAATAATTAATAGCGCAAGTGAAGACCGCCAGAGCTGTATGGAAGTTAATTTTGTTAGATTTTTTTAGCTTGGTTAAACTGTATTTATCTCAATGAAAATATGCATATACTGTAACGATCGTGATTTATTTGAGCTTAGGACATGCACCATTATAATCTCTCAATGCTATTTGCAACTTTTAAACGAATCGATATTTCTTGTAACCATTTCCATTTTTAAAATAAATTGTATCTAGCCGGCGTAGGCGGTGTTACTTTTTTTATTTCTTATACGGTTGGTTCGTAATTTTGTTAGGAGTTAAATTCGTGATTTTGTAGATTGCCTATTTTCCAGAAAATAGACGTGGGAGTGCGCGCAGGGAAATAAGGGTCGTGGGGGAGCGGGCAATACGTGCAGGTGGTCCGGATAAGGACTGAAGACCTACGATTTGGTAAATCCCTTGCGATTTGTTAAACTCCCTACTATTTGTTACAGGAGTTGGGACCTGTTCATGACGGCTAGCTCCTGGGCACAGATTTAACCCTAATGACCGTATCATTCTGGGTAACAGATTTATAGAGCGGATCAGTTAAGATGATGGCTTAAAGTTAATTCACTTTTTTCTTCTTCCTAGTTTCGATGATTATACGCAATAAAACATGAACTTTGAATTAATGGTTTTTACTTTCTCTATTACGAAGTACGAAAAAGTATTGTGATCGTGAAAATTTTTTTTTACAGAAATATCCGTTTTGGGGGACCCTAGATGCCATTTCAATAATTTCTGAAGAAAAAAAAAATTGTGTATGTGTGTGTGTGACTGTGTGTGTGTGTATGTAAGTTGTCAGTAACGTCGCTTCACAATTGTGGTGTTTTTCACTTAACAGCAGTTATTATTTTATGGCTTGGTGCCATCTTTTTATACAGTTTACTAGAGAGCACGCGATTTTTTGTTAAATTATGGTTTCGGTACTTTATTGCCCCGATCTCTTCAATTGCTGCACCGAATGCGCCAACCACTGCAGTTCACATTTTATATTTATGATATTGGAATTTTTTTTTGCGTAACATCATATTTTCCAATAAACTACGTTCATTAATATTAATCAACTGAGTAAATGCACAATCGATATTTCCGCTGTTTCAAATGCCGTTTCATGTAAATTTCAACAATATTCGTCATATCGTCAATTTACAATTTGCCAAGGTAATTAAGTACCGTTTTATAATGCCAAAGTTCTTTGCGAAGATGGTTTGCTCTAAGCTAAAAGGTATTTTGCAATTAGGAAAACTGTAAAATATCTACGGTGTGTTTCAGAAAGAAATTTATGGCATTCACGTGCATGTCTCTAATTAGATATTCAGACAATTAACATTAAATATGTTGAACATTGTCCAAAAAAACGTTAATCAAGATGCATTTCAGTTCATAGCCGACGAAGATTAATTTCTTTTTGAAACACCGTATTATTGCTTCTATGTGAATAATTTATGTATTTTAAATGTCACAAACAAACAAAAAAACACACATTCTTTTTAAACCGTCAGAAAAACGTATCTTAAGTGGTTTTGCAACATGTTTTGATATGTTTTAAATTCCCAAAGAGAGCTTGGGTTATTCCGGGTGATTTTAACACAAGGACCCCTAGATATCTCTGAAAATAAGGCGAAAATCAAAAATTCCCAAAACATATTAATTTTGTTTTAGAAATGCTCCACTAATTGTTGGACAGCTGCTGCATATACAGTGCGAGTCTCTAACTTGGAATAAATTCAGTAAATCAAACAAAGTTTATTTTTCGGAAATATGCTCGGACACGTCGATTAGTATTTTAAATTGCGCTCTTTTTGTTGTAATAAAATTTTATACAGCGTGTCCCAAATTTGAGATATGACGTCATCGACTATTTTTTTTAATAGCAACCCTAATTTTTTTATCACTATTTTTAAACAGTATATAAAGTTACACATGTGTGCCAAATTTCAAATTTTTATTTCCTGTCATTTAGAAGATATTTAACAAACAGTATCAAATTTGAAAAATGAATTCAACTTAATAGTCTTTCTTCAATAAATGCTCAAAATGTTGTCCATTTTCTAACTGACAATACCGTAAACGGAACTGAAACTCGTTTTGAACATTTCTAATTACTTCGGGGGAAATTAGTCTACACTCCTGTCTTATTCGTTCTTTCAACTCCTCAAGATTTGGCGGTTTGGTCTTAAAAACTTTGCTTTTCAAGTACCCCCATAAGAAAAAGTCCATAGGTGTTAAATCCGGAGACCTGGGTGGCCATTCAACTGGTCCTCTTCTGCCAATCCATCTTCGTGGAAATACATTATCCAGGTACTCACGGACACGCCTTGCAAAATGAGGAGGCGCACCGTCCTGTTGAAACCAGATGTTTCTATTCGGGACGTCAGCTTCTACAGGGCAAGGAAACAAAATAGCCAAACTCGGAATTAGCTCTTCCTCCAAGAATTGTAAATATCCCGCTCCATTGAGATTATTTGGAAAGAAAATTGGTCCTAAAATTCGATCACCAACAATCCCTGCCCAAACATTAACTTTTTCTGGATATTGAGTGTGGCCTTCCCTCATCCAGTGTGGGTTCTTGTCTGCCCAATAACGGCAATTTTGACGATTTACCTCACCATTTAACATAAACGTTGATTCATCGGAAAACAATATATTTTCTATTTTTAGAACATTTCTATCTAGTAGATCCATCATTTTTTCGCAAAACTGAAGTCTTCTATCCGGATCATCTTCGGTGAGTTCCTGGAGAATTGTCATTTTATAAGGATGAAATGTTTGCTCTCTAAGGATTCTTGACACTGAAGACTGGCTAATTTTGAGTTCCCTAGCTATCTGCCTAGAGGAGACATGATGATTTTCCTGAACAGAGAGAAGTACATCAATTTTGACCTCTTCACTCAGCGCATTCTGACGATGATTATTCGTTTTTCTTAATTGCCCATTTTCCCGAAACTGACTTTCAATCTTGCTTATGGTACTTTGAGATATGGCTGGTAAGTCAGGATACTTCTCTCTAAATAAATAAATAACTTCATTTTGTGTTCTTGTCCTATCTCCATAGCCAATCATCATTAAAATTTCGATTTTGTGGGTTTCAGTTAAGTACGGCATGTTAGTATAATTTTTCGACCAACGGTGAACAACAGTCAACACAACAATGGAACGACTAATACTCTCCTCACTCGAATATGCGTGGAATGCGATGCTACACTTCTTACTTGTTTTTATAACTAAACGTCAAAATGATAAACGTCAGTTTGAAAAAAAATGACAAACCAGCACGTTTTGGCATTCCACTTTTAAAATGCATAAAAATTCGATCAAGGTGACTTGATTTCTTCATTCTACAAATTTGATAATGTTTGTTAAATATCTTCTAAATGACAGGGAAAAAAAATTTGAAATTTGGCACACATGTGTAACTTGATATACTCTTTAAGAATAGTGATAAAAAAATTAGGGTTGCTATTAAAAAAATAGTCAATGACGTCATATCTCAAATTTGGGACACGCTGTATAAAATTTTATTACATCATAAAGAGCGCAATTTAAAATACTAATCGATGTGTCTGAGCATATTTCCGAAGAATAAACATTCTTTGATTTACTGAATTTATTCCAAGTTGGAGACTCGCACTGTATACACTCACGTACACGCATACAATGAGCGCAATGTAAAAATACTTTTTCGCCTGCCTCTACCGAAACCATATATTTCGGCCATAGAAATTGGGCCGAAACTACGATTTAGCGTATCTAGGGCCGAAAAAATAATATGCATAATCTAGACAACCTTCCGCGGAATATGAGTAGGCTATGCAAAAATCTGACAGTGATAGTTCAATGGGCGGCGATATAAAATTTCCTGAAACACTGTTTCTACTTAAGACAGGCGAAAAAATATCGAGTGTAACTCATGCCAAAATGCTTGAGCAACCCTCTCTCGTTTCGCTCGCTGGTGTTGCTAAAAGCGGCGGGTTGCTAAAGCCTATTTTCGGCCCTTGATACACTATACCGGGTGTGGCACTTAAGACGCCTCGGACCATAGCTCTTTTACGATAAAAGCTATCGAAAAAAATCTAAGAACAAAGTGGTGCATAGTTACCGTCGCTATATTTTAAAAATATTTCTAATCATCAGTGGCATGCCGTACTCCAGTGGCGTACCAAACTTATGTTTTTTTAAATGGAATGCCCTATTTTTTATTGCAGATTTGGAAAGTGCTCGACGAGTACTTATTTTTTTATCGAACATGTTATACCCTTCACTTTAGCGGTTTCGCTGTTATAACCCCTTCTTTCAAAATTGCGCCAGATTTTTGAGATTTTTTTGTAGAGAAACTAATTGACGCCGGCGCCTAAATTTTGAATTGAGGTATAGGTTAAGACCTCGTATACCTTCACATAATTTTTTTTCGGGTAATTTATGGAAAAAAAATAATTTTTGATTGATCTTCGTATGTTGTCATTTTTTCCGAAAATTTCAAATGGCACCCCCCTAAAAAAATTACGGCGTTGTACTGCCAAAACTCTAAATTTTTCATTGGTGTAAAAAAAATTACACATTGCATAACAAAATTTCGGAGAAAAAAGGAATTTCATCGCAAATGTCGGGAAACGTTTTCCGTTCCCAAGTGTACCATGAGAAAACAAAAGATTGGTAATTGTCAAAGTACCAAAACAAATACACAAATACGGTCAACATAATAGTATGTACCTATTTATTCAACATGATATGAAAAATGCAGATAAAGCAAATTTAACAACTTAAACTAAATGTTCGAAATGACGACCTTCCTGCTGGAGGCATAACCGCAACTTCTGGTGATATACCGCAGTTCATTATTTTCGGTAATAACTGCCTTCTTTCTAACTCTCCTTGGCCGTTTCACACTTCCCGTAGTAGTAAATCTCTCCAACACTTTTTGAAACGCACGTTCATTTGGATGTGCCCTGTGCGGATATCTCGCAGCGTACACTCGTGATGCCAAGAAAAAATTCTTGTTACATTCTCCAAGAATAAATATCATGTCAACCATTTCCTCTTGAGTTCGGAACATTTTTAGAACGTTTATCAAAAATGACTTATGGCTGCTACTGACGTCTAATAATTTACTTTGACAATTACCAATCTTTTGTTTTCTCATGGCACACTTGGGAACGGAAAACGTTTCCCGACATTTGCGATGAAATTCCTTTTTTCTCCGAAATTGTGTTATGCAATGTGTAATTTTTTTTACACCAATGAAAAATTTAGAGTTTTGGCTGTACAACGCCGTAATTTTTTTAGGGGGGTGCCATTTGAAATTTTCGGAAAAAATGACAACATGCGAAGATCAATCAAAAATTATTTTTTTGCCATAAATTACCCGAAAAAAAATTATGTGAAGGTATACGAGGTCTTAACCTGTACCTCAATTCAAAATTTAGGCGCCGGCGTCAATTAGTTTCTCTACAAAAAAATCTCAAAAATGGGGCGCAATTTTGAAAGAAGGGGTTATAATAGCGAAACCGCTAAAGTGAAGGGTATAACATGTTAGATAAAAAAATAAGTACTCGTCGAGCACTTTCCAAATCTGCAATAAAAAATAGGGCATTCCATTTAAAAAAACATAAGTTTGGTACGCCACTGGAGTACGGCATGCCACTGATGATTAGAAATATTTTTAAAACATAGCGACGGTAACTATGCACCACTTTGTTCTTAGATTTTTTTCGATAGCTTTTATCATAAAGGAGCTATGGTCCGAGGCGTCTTAAGTGCCACACCCGGTATACTAAAAGATTTTCCAATAAGAATGATATGATTTCTTAAAAAAAAACACACTTTTTGTTAAGGAAATTCAAATGTTTTTTATTTAATATGAAGTACAATCGATACAATTAAGTTCTAAATAAAACGTCATCCAAATGGCCTCCAGGACTTCTTCTGCAGGAACGAATTCGATGAACCCAATTTTCGAGCAGTTTTTCCACTAAATCAAGTCGTATGTCATGAATGGCACGTTCAATATTGAGCTTGAAGAGAGTCTGGTTTATTTCAAAAGACCAATGACTTCAAATAACCCCACAAGCAATAGTCTAATGGTGTTAAATCACAACTTCTTGGAGGCCATTCAATATCACAATTTCTTGAAATAATCGAATCTCCAAACTTTTCTCGCAATAATTCAATTGTTGCATTTGCTGTGTGGTACGTAGCCCCGTCTTGTTGGAACCAAATGTTGTCAAGATTAACTTCTTTCAATTTCGGCCATAAAAAGTTGGTTAGCATCGATCTATACCGCTATCCATTGACAGTAACGGTGTTACCAGCTTCATTTCGAAAGAAGTACGGACCGATGATTCCACCAGACCAAAAACCACACCAAACTGTCAATTTAGGTGAATGTAATGGTTTTTCTTGAATAATTTGTGGATTTTCTTCGCACCAGAATCGACAGTTTTGTTTATTTACCGCACCACTCAGATAAAAGTGAGCCTCATCGGAGAAGATGATTAAATCGTTATCGTTTTCAAGTTGTTCCAAGGCAAAATTAGCAAATTTACGACATTTACGGTGGTCCAATGGCTTCAGTTCTTGAGTGAGAACAATTTTATACGGATGCAAACCCAAATCCTTTTTCAAAATCCGCCAGGTTGTGGTTTGACACAGTCCCAATTGTTGAGAACGTCTTGGAATCGACAAATTGCGGTCTTCAGCAACACTTGCCTGAACGGCAGCAATATTTGCATTACTTCGAGCAGTTCTTTGTCTTATTGGCACTTTAACATTATGTAAAGAAAATGTACGCTCAAATTTTTCAAGAATTCGACGAATAGCGAGCACACTTGGACGATTATTACGACCATAAAATGGCAAAAGCGCACGAAAAGTCGCAATTGGAGAACGATTATTTTGATAATTTACCACATAATAATAGATGCGATAACAGAAAATCGATAATTAATGGGGTAGCTTGAAATTACAACAATGTTTTTTTTGCATTGTCATAATCGATAACAGAAAAACGGTAATTAGGTGAGTAGCTTTTAAGGTTATAAAAACATTATGTTCATGACGTTACGTCACTGTCATTAAGTTTTAATTTTTACAATTACTCTTGTGGCAAACCAAACTATTCAGCTTGTAATAAACCATAACTTTTCCTGATCCTTATTATTATTTCATTCGATAAATTATCTACCCAAATATACCGCGAGCTTCACTCGACATAACATTTGTTGTCAACTGGTTATTAACAGACAACAAATGTTATTGTCTCGTTAAATTACTAGGTAACAAGGTACTCAAAAAACTATGTTTTGATAATTAACCTCGATCTAGGTATATTACTACCGATAATAAAACTGAATAATTTGTAAACGTTGTTCTTGCGTATATCTCTCCATGATGAAATTGTAAACACTACTGAATACAATTAAAAATAAATGACAGATCATGACATATTACAAATGGCCGAAACGTCACTTCAAAATCATATCATTCCTCTTGGAAAACCTTTTATAATAAAATGAATAATTTAAAACTGACCACAGCGAATATAGCTACAGTTGCCATGGTTATCTTTGTAAACAGCCTTAAATAATTTTATTCACAATCACTATAATAATATGCATATTTTTAACCTCGAAAAAGTTGGGATATTAGCGATTCCCTCTTCGAGATGGGTAATATTCTATTACTAACGTCTATTTCGAGGTACAGAAACATTTTGCGAACCTCTATTTCGAAATACAGAAACAGTCAATTGTCAGTTTATATAAACGTCAAATTGACATCAATCATGCGCTCGGTTCTCCAACGAATCTACTCTGAAGTGAATTTTACAATTCTGTTTAATTATGGATTACCACGTCATAACGGTCGCAACCATCCTCTTCATTAAGTACTTCTTATTTATAAGTGGATATTAATGATTTGTGCTCTTACACGAAACGGATTTATGCATATCTCAGGTTGGCAACATCCCAACAACCCATCAAGTGTCAAAACCGTAACCTCATAATAAATGCGCCTTCACAACAACCCGCGGACAGTAACGAGGACGGGAACGGAGGCGAAAATATAGCAAGCTTCTCGTTCCCGTTACCCTAAATTAGTTATTAGTTATGTCAACATGCGAATCATTTAACTTTTGGTTCCCGGAAGTTGTTGCGTTTACTTTTGTCCGTTACGTGAAATGCACGTTTACCCCATTTTATGTCAATTGCCGTAAGTCGTATTGAATTACATCATTATCTGCTGGTGGCTCGGGTTCTCCACGTAATCTAGCTGTATTATGTAATACACTACTTACCACAATTATAAAAAGTGTGGTACTGAGGTTTAAGTGACACCCATACGTCAATTTTTTTGCGAATTAAATATGTCCGACATTGAAATAAATATGTGTACCAAAATCAAACAATTTTACTTTTATCATTACATTTCGTGATTGTGAATAAAATAGTATACATACCTCGCGGGAACACAATTCCAGCCTCGCGCAATTGCAAACCTTGGCGCTTCGCGCCTCGGTTTGCAATCTATGCCCTCGGCTGTAATGATGTTTATCCCGACTCGGTACGTAATATACTATTAAACTTGTACATTGAAATAACTCAAGATTTCAATAATTTTGTGATTTTATTGGTAATGAAGATCCTTCGACGTAACATCTGGAAATCTGAATTTTTTTTGTTTTAATTTAAAGGATTTAAGAAATACAATGAATTTATAAGGTTTTTTTTTAATCAAACTGAGAGGAAAATAAATTGATATTTTGAGTTAAAAATGGTTTCCACTAACTTCAGTTATTTACAGCCTTAGAATATGCACACTGTATAGGACCACCTTGCGTGTTTAGTTCAGTTGATGGCGACAGAGGCCAGTCATCTATTGCCGATTTATTAACTGGTCGTATGACTCCTTTTTAATCTTCCATGGATACCTTTTAAACATTTCATTTTGTTTGCAAAATAACCGTCCGGTAAGTTGCTTGGTAACCTTTTACCGGCTCTAGAGACTGTAATACCCCACTTACCGGATTGAAATGGGCCTAGAAAATCAAAGAACGCGACACAGTATAAAATGAAATATAATTCGCAATTGCGAAAGGAAAGCGAATATTATTGGATTGACTTCGCGTGATACTATGTATTTACCTGTACCCATTCGCTAGAACATTTCACGAACAACGATAACTGACTATATTAAAAATGTATAGACGAAAACACTGATTGGGATACTGCAGTAAAACTGGTATAGTTTTTCTAGAAATATAAGAATAAGTGGCCACAAAGGAACTTGTCTGTTCTATTAACTCTTCAAGTGTTTTATTATGTATTGGAATAAAATGGTCGGAAATTCTCGCATAAATTTACATGATAGAATTTAGTTTCTCCACGACCATTATAAAATTTAAGCATTCTGAAATCAATTTTGATCATAGAACATACAGATTCTCACTCTTTTTATGGAGCAAAACACTCTGCGCTTATGCATTTTGCATGTAATTCATTCCATAACAAGTAATAGAATGAATATTCTCACACCGTTTCGAATAAAACAATTAGCCTTGGATATCACAATTGTCAAAATACTATAAACATAACCACAAACGTGATAATAAAACGTAAGTTATTTATGTTCATTATTTTATTAGTCTATTTTTCCGGTCGAGGAGAAAGTATAGTCTGCTACTCGGTAAGAATGGAAATTCAGATGCTCGTAGTTCCTCGCGCTCGCCTAGCGGCTCGCGCTCTGAATATTCCACTCGCATCGAATTTCCATTCTAACCTTGTTACAGAATATACTATTCTCCACGACCACTGTAGAATTTAAGCATTCTGAAATCAATTTTGATCATAGAACGTACACATTCTCACACTTGTTATGGAACAAAACACTATGCGCTTATGCGTTTTGCATGTAATTCATTCCATAACAAGTAATGAAATTAATATTCTCACATCGTTCCGAATAAAACTATTAGCCTTGGATATCACAATTGTCAAAATATTATAAACATAACCACAAACTTGGTAATAAAACGTAAGTTCTTTGTGTTTATTATTTTATTAGTCTATTTTATCTGGTCGAGGAAAAAGTATAGTCTGCTACTCCGTAAGAATGGAAATTCTGATGCTCGTGGTTCCTCGCGCTCCGAATATTCCACTCGCATCGAATTTTTACTGCTTACACAACATATTTTGCCTTACTAATCCTAGAGTAAATATCGGGTGTGTCTAAATTGGCGGATAATCTACACGCGGCGATATTGTTCCAGAAATTCTAGCAGCATATCTTAATTCTAAAATGTTGTACCAGGCTTCATAAGCCTTCACGAGGTCCTCAAGCTTTGACCATCCAGTCATTAAATATGGGTTATTATTAGACATTAATTTACAGAAAACCCTGCAATAGACTTCTCTCGACTCTATTTACTCATAATCGCTCTATCATTATTATTCTTCTAATCTGACCCAACCCACATAATTAATCATGAGATTATTGAAAAAACAGGACAGCTCGTGAATGCTATCTTGCCACATGTACATTTCTTTTAAATGGCTCCTGATGGCCTATGAGGCATGATACAACATTTTTGCATCGACATTTTCTATTCAGAATTTTATAGGAAGAATATCGCCACGTGCAGATTATCCGCCAATTTATACACACCCGATATATTTGAATTGACCCATTACAACATAAGATTGCATTATATCGTTTACGCATTAACACCGCGGGAGAGAAGATTATGCTTACTTCTCGAGAATCGGATTGTGACAAGTAAAACAAATACCGCCCCTCCATTACCGGAACATCGTAAGTGAACCTTGAGGTTAACAAGTTCGTTTAGAGCCACTTATTATTATAACTTTAGAAAAACTATACCAAGTTTTAAATTTTACTGCAAGGGAAGAATATATTCTCCGCGATTATTAAACTCATAACCTGAAACGTCATGAATGAAATTACAATCTGGTACAAATTGATGTTCAAATACAGTCGTGATTTTTAAACAGACCGGAATATTTTTATAATTTATGTTCTCTAAATCTAAAATTTATGACGGTAAATACTTTGTAAGTTCCTGAATTGAATCGCATGAAAAACGTGCAACTTGTTGCAAATTTCGCTCTACAAGAACATCTTGATTGTTGGACCAATTGGACCAACGGTTTCGAAGGATGTATGCCCTGCAAAAAATATTCACCTCTTGTGGGGTTATTATTTAATATTACAAAATTGATCGCAGTTTGCCGCCCTTAAGCTCAAATAATAACTAAACCACCATAGTGGATAGTACTAACAAGAACTGGATTTACTTTATTTATGAGATGTCACAAAACTTTGTTTCTAGTGTTCTGAAAAAATATAAATTGCGTCCTGAACAGTTTTTTAAAATGGATGATATGCGCCTAATGAAATCCAAAAATGTTTGGTGGAAAAGGTGGAAATGAAATAAGACAGATTATTATCAGCCGAACAAAATCTTTGGTTGATAGTTGATAGTATGTTTCCAGGTAATTAATTGTTTTAATATTTACGTATTGGTAGTTAGATAGAAATATGATATAGATATTGACCCTAACGAATCCCGACATATTCGCGACAATACAAATATTTTCTTAAGATGTAATGTCCATGCGACAAACGCTTTAAGTCAATTTTAAGTTCCTGGCGCATCTACCATAAGAACAACCCATAAATAAGCTCATTTTATATGCCCATAAAGCGAAGGTTGCGACCAGGGCTTAAATTTTACTTCGAAGATTTCCAATTTCAAAGATTCATAGTAAATCTTCCGAAGATTGAAGTTTCGAAGCTTTGAATTTTTTAAATGTCGAATTTTCCAAGTTTCGATGTTTTAAATTCCGATTTTTCAGAATGGCAGCCTCACGAGCGCCGTGTATAGAAAATATTTTGCGAAATTTTTACTAGACGATAATTTTGTTTGAAGAATTTGTTGTAGAACTAGATTTAAAATATAATGTTATACCATTTCGTGAATATTGACAAATAAAAAAGTTCATTTACAGCAAATTATTTAAATAAATAAAATTTTGCAAGATATGTTATTGTCTTTTACCTAATACAATAGTTTGAGGTTAATTTATTATTTCAGCAACTCAACATGCGTATTTTAAGTTTCGTCTTAAGTTTTCGAGGTACAAATTTTAAAATCACATAAAAGTTAAAATCCCTGTTTAAACTGTTTAAAATTTTCGAATATTTCTTCGTTTCTTCGGATTCTTCTAAACTTCAAATTTGCGAAGCTTCGAATTATTAGGACCCCTAGCTGCGACTATTATATTATTTTTTTAAACGAGGATGGTTGACGGGAAGTATGTTTGAGACATCATGGATGCTTTAACACGTTGAGTGCCATGGCCTTGTGAACTGCATAAAACACCTACAAGTATTCTCGTATTTGGCACTCAACGTGTTAAAGGCATTGGCTTAGACAGCGTAAGTCATTCAGCCACAATCGATTAATATTAAAAATGAAAAAAACGAAAATGGAGAATCACTAAACATACATGTCCTCGCCGGGATTCGAATCCAGCCCTGGCGCACGCGACTAGAACCGCGTGATCATGTAAAAAAATAACTTGGGTTCTTCACCACGGCAATTGATCACTAACAGTGACAATTGCCCTCATTTACTTATTAACCAATGAAATCGAATAACGTTGATGAGATGACCAATAAAATTCTAATTACGATGCGTAACAGACCACGCTCTATGTCATGCATGGCAATTAACCCTGGGTGGTATCTAATCAGATAATCTCTCATGTTGTTATTGCCTAGCAACGCGTTAGTGCATTATCTATACCATATAAAACGTCAGTTATTGCCGGACTTTTAAGCAGTTTGCTCCTGAATTCGATCTGTTTGTATTTTCGGGTGAAGTGTTAGTGCATAAGTAATAAATAAATTCAAAAAAAACGAAATATAGCCTGAATATATAAATATTCAACCTGTTCGTAACTCTGCAAGCAAAATTAAGTCTTACTAAGACTATAAACAAATAACTTATTGAAACAACTACTTCCCTGGCTGATGCCACGCCGGATATTGAATGATACAAAAGAAATTTGCATGTTATTACTAGTACTACTAGTGAAATAACATTGGTTTAAGATCCCTTATTTCTACCCACAGGACTAACTTGAAAAATGAAACTAAATTGAATTTGAAAACTTTAAATTATAAAACTGAACCCAAAAGTATGTAAAAATTAAGTAAATAGCCATATGCAGACTCGTTTCGAGATTTATCTCTCATCAGTGCAGCTTCGCATTTAAATTGAATGTTAAAGAATAAAATACACTTACGTGAAGGTGACCGTGACCGTGAAGGAGTCGTAAACAAATGAGGAGATTATAGAAGGGTTGGACTGATTTTATACCTGAATTTAGGTGATTAGTGAAAGTACAGATGTGAAGAAATAAATGATCTTGTTTTCAGTAGGAAAAGTTTTCAAATTCAATTTAGTTTCATTTTTCAAGTTAGTCCTGTGGGTAGAAATAAGGGATCTTAAACCAATGTTATTTCACTAGTAGTCAGTGGCGGCTCGTCAGGGGAGGCAGGTGAGGCACTGCCTCACCATTAATTTTCAGGCACTGCCTCACCATTAATTTTCTATTTTATAAAAATATAAATCTATTCAATAAATTTCTTCCGTGTTGGCTTTAATATTGATAATTAATTATACAGTAATTATAAATGGATGTATTAACGGAAAATTCCCGATTTTTAATGATCAGAATTAGCGCCCCCATCCAGGCTGAACTTGCGGCAGAAATGAACCAGACCGGTAGGAATTTATGCAACTTAATATGCCTCCACACAGTTTACCCATATCACATTCGAAGTAATGTGCAGATTTATTTCGATATCGGAGGCGAGCCTCACAGGCTTCTCATTGGTCGGAAATCACCCGCGTGATAGAGAGAGAGAACCTCGCGGCACTCGCAATTGTCAGCTGTGTTAGTAATCTATTCATTTCACTCCGCCGTCCGTTGATCAGCGTTAGTTATTAAAGGTAATCTTATTGATATTTATTAGTAAATAGTATTTATTCCTATATTATAATGGATGACGGAAATAGCACTCTTACAGTGAGAAATTGTAAAGACATCGTAAATTTCTTGCTTGATAATCCATTTAGCCGGTTGTCGTACGATGATAAAGTTTATGTAAAAGGTATCAAAAGGCCTTGCCCTGATCTTAGTTTATTATTGATTCAAAAACATCGATCATTTAAAAGTGCATGGTTTGACAAATGTAGTTGGTTGACAGGTACAATGATTAGAAATAAATTATTTTGTTGGCCTTGCATATTGTTTTCAAATAGCAATGAGTCGGTATGGCATAAAACAGGTTATGACGATTTAAAAAATTTAGCGCGTTCTATTGATAAGCATTCCAAAAGTAGAGATCATATATCATCAAATTGTAAATTTCACATTTTAGGTAAACAAAATATAGTTAATGTTTTAAGTACGGCACGGCAAATTGAAATCGAAACGTACAATAACAACGTGAAGGAAAATAGAGGGATTTTAAAAAGATTAATCGATGTGACAATATTTTTGTGCAGTCAGGAATTGTCATTTAGGGGGCATGACGAATCAGAAACCTCAAATAATAAGGGGAATTTTCGAGAATTAGTTTTGTTAATGAGTAAAACGGATGGGATTTAAAAAAAAAATTAGATGATGCTTCAATTTTTTTCAGTTACACACTGAAGAATCAAATAGAAAGTGAAATTTTAAATTCCAATTTTTTTTCATGGCAAGTGGACGAAACTACTGATATCACTTGTATTTCTCAATTATCAGTTATATTTAGATACGTCATCCAGGGAACACTTGTTGAAAGGTTTATGGGATTTTATGATGTAAATTCTCAACGAACGTCAGAAGATTTATTCACCTTGTTAACAGAAACATTTGGAAAATTTAATATCAAAGAAAAATTAATTGCTCAAACTTATGATGGTGCTGCTGTTATGGCTGGTCATTTGAATGGTTTACAAACCAAAGTAAAATCAGTAGCTCCACCAGCAATTTTTACTCATTGCCATGCTCACGTTCTAAATTTAGTGCTAAGTAAATCGTGCAACACAATAAAAAAAAGTACGAATATTTTTTTCAAATCTAACAGGATTTTCTGCTTTCTTTTCAAAATCAACAAAACGAACCGCAGTATTGGATGAAATTTGTAATGCAAGAATACCATCTAATGCACAAACACGTTGGAATTTTACATCTCGGGTTATTTTTACAATTCATGAAAATAAAAATAAATTAATTGAAGTATTCAATTTTATAATTAATTCAGACAAATTTGATAATATATCTATCAGAGAGGCATACGGCTTAAAATCATTGTTAGAAGACAACCATTTCTGTTTCTTATTAGATTCCTTCAAACTTATTTTTGAACAAACAAGTGTTGTATTTTTAATTCTTCAACACAAACTAACTGACATCACGTATGCAAGAGGGCGTTTAACTTCACTTATTTTAAAATTAAAGGAATTTAGAACCAATGAAACATATTTTAATCATATATACGAAAAACATTTTTCTGACATAGAAAATCCTCCGAAAAAGCGAAAGCGCTCTGATGATGCAGATGATACGGGATTACAATATAAACAGATATTTTACGAAATTATAGATACAGTGGTAGGACAAATCGAAACAAGATTTTTTGATCTAAGTAAATTAAAATTCTTTGATTTAATTTCTGTTAGTAAGTTTGAACTGTATTCAAAAACGTTTCCATTGCAGTTGTTTGAAGAATTAATTAAGCAATATCCATTTTTTGACAAAATACAATTACGAAATGAACTGTGGGTTCTATATTCAGATAAGCTTCTTGGTGAGTCTAAAATGCCAATGGATATGTTAGAATATATAAAGAATAATGACTTGCAAGTATGTATGCCTGAATTGTACAAACTAATTTCTTTAATAGTAACCATACCGGTAACATCTGCATCTGTGGAAAGAAGTTTTTCCGCATTAAAACGAATAAAAACATGCACAAGAAATCAAATAGGCCAAAATAGGTTGTCAAATATGTCACTCATTGCTATTGAAAAGGAATTTGTGAAAACACTTTGTAAAAATGAACATTTTTACGATCAAATTATAGATTATTTTGCTGAAAATAAGAACAGAAGAATACCATTAATATATAAAAACCATTAAATTTTTTGATTACATTTTTCTTGAAACACTTTTGTGCAATCTCCTTAAATAAATAGGATCCGTTTTCTTTAATATTCAATATACACATTTCTAGTTTTGTTTAAGAATTTATTTATTTTCAAATGAATAGTTTTATGTTGTATTTTATATTTAATATTTATTAGAGTATTTTTAAGTTTGTTGTCCCATTTATTTCCATAACACATTCCATTATTTATTATAAACCTACGTAGAGTTTTATTTTTGTTATAGAATTTAAATATTTATTTATTTTTATTTAATAGTTCAACCTTATTATTTCCTTTCCAATTTTCCCATCCCGGCAAGAAAATCTTTACACCTTCTCGTGGTTCTTGCTGAACAATAGAATATCTTAAAGATATACCGGGTGACCCAGGGTTCCGTAGAAACCCCATAACTTATTTGCTATTTAAGATACCGACTTCTATTTTTCATAAACTAGTACCCACACCTATTCTATATATTTTAAAAATATGTATGTTTTTGTACAGGGTGTCTCAGTATAAGTAACAGATCAAAGTTATGTTTTTTTAAATGGAACACCCCATATTTTATACTTTATTTTTAATCCTCTTAAGAAGCTGATAAAAATAGTATAAGATAGTATGGACGGTATTACAGACTAAGATTATGGACGGTTGGTTAGTTATGGGCAAATTTGTGGCAAAAACATGTTCACATTGAAAACATTGCAGAAGCGTTCCTAGCAAAGATTGCTTCATTTTTTATACACTAGAAAATTTTCCAAATCAAGAAGAATAATGCACATCGGCTTTAGTCCTTTTTTGTTCATACTGCTATATAGGGTGTCAACATACGCAAAATAATGGATAACTATTTTTTTCAAATGGAACACCCTATATATCAACCTTCTGTTGATTTTTGGATTTTCAGCCTAAACTATGCATTTTCTGAAAGAATAATAAGAGACCAAAGTTGTAGAGCGGAATTTTTCCAGAAAATGCATAGTTTTGGCTGAAAATCCATAAATCATCAGAAGGTAATAAAAGAAATATGTTTTTATTGATAAATCTCAAGAATCCTTAATATTTTGTTATGCAAACTGTATATCATTGGAAAGCTTATCAAAAATGCCATAGATTGGTGGCAACGTGGTGGTGTTTTATTTGAAAAAAATAGTTATCCGTTGTTTTGCGTATGTTGACACCCTGTATAGCAGTATTAACAAAAAAGGACTAAAGCCGATGTGTATTATTCTTCATGATGTGGAAAATGTTCTAATGTATAAAAAATGAAGCAATCTTTGCTAGGAATGCTTCTGCAATATTTTCAATGTGTACATGTTTTTGCCACAAATTTGCCCATAACTAACTAACCGTCCATAATAGACCCATAGTATCTTATACTATTTTTATCAGCTTCTTAAGAGGATTAAAAATTAAGTATAAAATATGGGGTGTTCCATTTAAAAAAAACATAACTTTGATCTGTTACTTATACTAGGACACCCTGTACAAAAACAAACATATTTTTAAAATATGTAGAATAAGTGTGGGTACCAGTTTATGAAAAATAGAAGTCGATATCTCAAATAGCAAATAAGTTATGGGGCTTTTACAGAACCCTGGGTCACCCGGTATATACACAGATGTTTTATTGGCCGAGTGAAGTGTCGACAATATTAAATCTGTGCCTCACCAAACCAAAAGTTGACGAGCCGCCACTGCTAGTAGTACTAGTAATAACATGCAAATTTCTTTTGTATCATTCAATATCCGGCGTGGCATCAGCCAGGGAAGTAGTTGTTTCAATAAGTTATTTGTTTATAGTCTTAGTAAGACTTAATTTTGCTTGCAGAGTTACGAACAGGTTGAATATTTATATATTCAGGCTATATTTAGTTTTTTTGAATTTATTTAATACTTTCTGCAATAAGTAAGGTTGTTTCTATTTTATTTATTGCATAAGTAATAGTATTCATAGGCATTTCTCAAAATCTTGGTAAGCTCATTTTTACTACAATTATTGTGGCGCACATTAATACACGTCTGACACTTGCTGTCACTAAATTTAATTTTTCAACTTATGAAGTGTGAACTTTCTGTTCGGCCAATTGTCTTCTCGAATCTAACTCGTGACTGATTTTTCCTAGGCAATTATTAGCGTCTGGATCACTTTTGCTTGTTGCTTCTAGAAAATCGTGATCCTGCCGCTAATAATTGCCGGCAAAATCATAGGCACTCATTATATTACTGTTGATTATTACACGATTTGCTTGTCCTTCTTCGTCATTGTTCCAAGCAGGTTCCTACGAAGACTTCCTCTGTTTGACTTGTCATATGTGACGATTAAGCGCTGCATTTTGTAGACACTTAAAGTCTTGAATACCAGTCTATTGGCGTACATTGCGCAACCAGAAGAGCTTCTTCCGTCCTATTTCTTTCTTTCCTCCGATTTCGTCGTGTAGCGTAAGGCCTTGGAAACTATACTGACCGGAAAAAAATCCGGCCACCCCGAAATTTTTGAGAAAAGCTCTTAAATATTCATTATTTCAATTTAACGACGGTATTGGGTTAATGAACCATTTATTGGCGAAACAGGCTATAAATATTAGAAGAAAAAAGACGAAGTAGCACAATTTCAATTAAAGAAAATTACAGAAGCACAACAAATACGTTCTTTTTCTTTGTGTAAAAAATGTGATGGTTTTTGTCAGTACCGTGTATGTCCTCCTCGGGCCTGAATTACAACATTTAACCGTTGTGGCATTGAGTTATTAAAAAGATCATTTCGGTTGTTAAAATGAATATTAGATGTAAGTATGAGTGAAACAAGCATTTCAATACATTAGTTATGAAGAAAAGTCAATTAAGTATTTCAGAATGACCGGTTTCTTTGCCGGTCAGTATATATTGATCTCGAATAATGTGATTAAACTTTTCTCTTCTTTACAGTTATGCAGCTCACGGTCTTCGAGCCCCGATCTTCGGATTGCCTCTCCGTTCCTTACTCTATCGACCCAGGATATTTTTGGCATTTGTCCTAGTATCCACATTTCGAAAGCTTCCGGCTTATTTATTGAATTTACTCTTAGCGTTCACGCTTCACATCAGGACCGACCATATACAACACTTGACCATCCTGTATGTGATTTGGAAGTAAAGGTTGCTGTTAAGAATCTTCGGAGTTTAACGAATACCGATCTTGCTTGTTCTATACTACATTTAATTTCGATGTCAGGTTACCATTTGTTATTAATGACACACTCCAGGTAATTGATTTTGCGACTTCCTCTATGTCCTCACTATATATTATTATATAAATATTATGCGAGTGATTCCTGCAGATCTCCATGAATTTATTCTGTTTTAGGTTTATATTTAGACCCAGCTTTTTTGCCGATCTGTGTATTTTATCTATAAGGGCTTGGAGCTCTTTTGCGTTATCTGCTAAAATTATGGCGTCATCTGTATATCTTATATTGTTAATCGGATGTCATAAACTTTGATGCTCATTTGACTATCCCAGCCAGCTTCGACAAAGACTTTTTCAACATATAGGTTAAATAACATGGGCGAGAGAATACTTACCCAACTTATTTGTTGATTTCAAATTCTTCTGTGATATTGTTGTTTGTTTGAAAATCTTACCTTGGCTATCTGGTTCCAATAGAGATTAGCTATAATCGTGCTATCTTTTTTCATCTATTTGTAAATCTTGGAGATATTTTAGCATATAATCATGTTTAATGCTATCAAAAACCTCCTAGTAGTGTATGAAGGCTATACAGACGTGTTTTTGCTGGTATAAGCAGTTTTGTACAAGTGTGTGCAGGCTGAAAAGCCGTATTCCAAGGCCGTTCTTCAAGCCGAATTGAGTGGCTCCACTGACTTCTTCACACTTTCTAGATAGTCCTGTATGTAGAACGCACTAAAATAATTTTAGGAAATGGCTCATGAGACTTATGAGCCGATATTGTTTGCACATTTTTGCATTTGGTGTCTTCGAAAGGGTAATAAACGAAAAGCGTAGCCAATCTTGTGCAATTTTTCCGGTATCACAAATGTGTGTGCGTTTTTCACAATTTGGTCGGCAATTAGTTCGTTTTGTTTATTTTTAATTGTGTTTACAGATATTTTGTCAAAGCGTTCTATTATTTCCTTTATCTTTTTGTGGAGATTGGAGCTTTCACAAGATGATAGATTTTTCATATTTTTCGGTCATCGACCTGTCTTTCCCTAGCATGATGTCATTTTGGATTTCCTTTTAAAGCCGTGCATCGACAATATAATAAGTAATATAGATAACAGTCATAAGGCCGAAATTCTCAAATCGCATATTTCTGATCATTATGGTCAAAAAGTCTCATTTCATAACTTCTTAATAAAACATAGACCTATAAAAACATACTATAAGCCAAATATAAATATTAACACATTAAACTTATTTAATAAAAAACTATCTGAAATAAACTGGGAAACTATATTACATATACCGACATTAAACGATAGATGGAACGCATTCTTAAATAATTTCATAATATTATATAGTTAATGTTTTCTACCTGTCCAATTCAAATCAAACAACAATAAAAGCAAAGATTAAAAAAAAATCGCCCGAGTTAAAAGCTACCAAAGAAATTTTAAATTTATACGATATTTTACGCATTATGTAGATAAATATAGAGCCATAAAAAATATACAATGAACAGCTAATAGCATCAAAGAAAAATTATTATGATTACAAACTTATGAAAACAGACAATATAAACAAAACAACATGGGATATAGTAAAACAAATACAACAGTCGACACAACCCAATCAACAAACACCTGCAGATGCTAACGATGTCAACAAATACTTTGTAAATACCGCTTCAAGAATCGCAAATAAAATTCCCAAACTAAACTATCGCGATAATATAACGCATAATGAGACATCTATATTCCTAGAACCTGTCACCGAAGATGAAATATGCAGTATTGTTACTTCTTTAAAGCATACAGCCTCAATAGGTTGGGATTGTATGTCCATGAAAGTGATCAAAAATTGTATTCACTTAATCAAATACCCATTATCCAATATAATAAATAAAAGTATTGAAACTGGCGAATTTCCAGATAATTTAAAAATGTCGATCGTTAAACCAATTTTCAAAGGTGGTGATCCAAGTACCCTCTCAAACTACAGACCAATCAGTTTACTAACACACTTCTCAAAAATATTCGAAAGGGCTATAAATTCTAGATTAACTTCATTTTTCAATAAATATAACCTATTCAGTAAACTACAGCATGGCTACCTAAAAAACAAATTAACAAATACAGCTCAAGTTGAATTAATAAATATCATAGGACGTGCTCTAGACACTAGAGACATTCCTTTGGGAATATTTCTAGACTTGACGAAAGCTTTCGATTGTGTAGATCATGAAATACTACTAAACAAGCTTCATAAATATGGAATCAGGGGAATCAGTCATAACTTAATAAAGTCATATCTACACAATCGAAAACAAAAAGATCAATATTTTAGAGAGGGAGATCATATTGAATCTGATACTAACGTATTCTCAAGTAGAATCCAATAATCTTTCAGATTACTAAATACAGGGTGAGCCATTTGAAAAAATGAAGTTATTCAACTTTATAAGTTGGGTTTTTCTACCGCATTTTTTTATCACCCTGTATACTTTTTTGTATGAAATCATGGTTGGCTCTATAGTTCGAACCTTCAACCAAATAATAGAAATGATTTTAATCGTTCAACGTTAATCACTGGGGCAGAAATAAAATTTCACCCAGACCATGCATTTCAACAAATCTTCAAATATTTCGAAAACGGAAAACAATAGGTATAGGGAGTATTGAAGTAACTCACCTTTATTTGTTCCATATAATTCAAAAATGACAAAAAATACAGGGTGTTCTATTTAAAAAAACATAAGTTTGGTCTGTAACTTTGTTAAGAGACACCCGGTATAAATTTAAATATTTTTAGAGAGTGCAGCTCACTATTATACACAACTTTTGTATAAAACATTTTTCGTAATTTTGAAAAATAAGCACGTGATTGACCGTTCCCAGAGCTCTGAAACACCCTGTATATATATATAAATGTTTAATGTATGTTTTTAAAAATAAGAGATTATTTACGGCATATCTCAACACAAATTGCCATAACACCCGTAACAGTAATATTAGTTACACATATCCCAAACACAGATCAACGTTGTTTGAAAAGACTCCTTATTACGCCATGATGAAAATATATAATACACTCCCAACATCTCACAGGATTTCTATAGATTTATTTAAATTTAAACATGACATAAAAGAATTGCTGTTAAATATAGAACCATATACGTTAGATGAATATTTCTCATTTTTCTGAAATTAACTATTTAATAAAACACATCTTTCTTTTGGTATTTCGATACTTTTTATATTGACATATTTCTTAATTATATATATTGTGTACTTGTTACTGTATATATCTTGTAGAAATAAACATATTATTATTATTATTATTATTATTATTATTATTATATTCATGCGGTCATTCTGTGTTTTATATTTTCGACGTTGTTTCATCTCTTCGAGTATCTCTTCTGTCATAATTAATTTGTCGTAGATCTTGGTTGAATTAGTAGTTCATTATTTGTTCTTTCGGTGGCGCTTTTGATGTTAAACTAGAATTCTTGTATATCGCCTGTATCTCTTATGTAATTGAATTGTTTAAATATATTTCATATTGTTCTTTAACTTTTTCAGCAGTTTTTCTGGCTTTCTTAATTTTGGTTATAGCTAATCTTAATTTGACGCTAGAGAATAGAGTATTGTGCTCTGACACAATATCTACTCTCGATAGTGTGGCAGTCCTCGTGACGAAATTTCTAAATATTTGGATGACAAAAGCTATTTGGTTTCGGACTATATGTTCTTCAGAGTCTTGGGAGGGGGGAGATTTCCAGGTATATAATAGTCTGTTCTGTACTTATTATTATACGTATTTATAATAACTAGGTTATTTTCCTCTCAGTGTTTTATTAGTTTTCTCGTCTGTCATTTCTTTGTTCAAGTCCATAACCTCCTATTGTTTGATTCACACTTTCCATCCCAACTTTGGCATTAAAGTCTCCTATAAATATGATTTTCTGTTAGGTTTGATGCCTGTCCTATTTGATTGTAAACTTCTTCCACTTCTTCTTCATATTTATCTGCGGTGGGAGCATAGACCAGAATAATGTTGATATCAATTGGTTGACCATGAAGTTAAATAAGGATGACTCTTTCTGAAATTGATGGAAAGTTTTTAACCGAGTTACAGAACATATTGTCTAGCAATATCCCCACTCCATGTCTGTGGTTACGATCTGCGGCAGTAGTAAATTGACTTCCCATTCGATTTTGTCACGCCAAAATTGTTCATCTTATTTCGCTAGAGTGTACTGATGTTTAGTCGATTCATATCCTTTACTAAGTTATGAAGTTTACCTATAATGTATAGTGTCATCACATTCCATGTCGCTTTTTTTTTTATTTCCCTAGTTGCTTGTCCGCAAGTAAGGAAAGCCACAAATCTTATTCCATGTGGTAATTAAATATTATTAACGATAATAATTTTACCATTGGTTATAACCGCCGGTTTCACGGGTAATCTGGAGCTAAAACTCCCACAAACTTAAACAAATACCCATTGGCTAACTGAATTGCGAATTTTACCATTTATTGGCATATAAATCCATTTCTTGTGAAACATTCGCAGTAGAAAATCTCTAAACCGTGTTTTCATAAACAACCTAAAAAATCCGTCACGTAATTTGTAAAAACACGGCACGAGATGGCACTCGGCACTAATGAATCCTTCGACCAGACAGAACTAGAACTAGTCCACCGGTTTATCTAGACCATAATGTTCCTGGGCGGTACACTTAACGCCGTGAATCACCTACTAATTAAGAGAGTAATTATCTGACGAGATTAAATTCCATGGAAGCGCACACACGTTATCCGCACGTTTGTTAGCGGCATGTTTATTTATGGACTTATAATTAGTTCGGCGCACAGGACGACAGCACTCATTAATTGTACAATCGATCGGGAGCGTCTTAATTATTCAATCACCTCAATATTTTATCGGCAGAAACGAACTGCACGAGACAAGTTTGAAAAGGTAAATACAATGTGTCAATGGACGGTACTGTCTGTTCAAGTCTTATCTGTTTCAACTTGAATACATCGGAAAACGTGAAGTGTTGTGAATAAATTTAATTTATTTAGTTAGGACTTTTATTGAAACTTTTGCCATTACTTATTGAAACACTGAGGCGATGTAAAATTTTAAAATTGTATTGTTCAGCAAGAACTATTTCACAACACATCAAGTATGAGCTATTCAGCAGAGATGGCGGTCGGGGTGTCGTGTCTGTCCGAATCAAGTAGTGCCCGTTGCAATTTTCCACCATAGGCTAAATCGCGCGCGCCTATGAAATAACCGATAAGTAAGAGACGCCTTAAACTATTTCTTTCTCCTTCTACCGCTCGGTCTAAGACCGAGCTACGCAGGTCGCGTGTGTGTTTTCTAGATACGGCCGACGAAATCGTAGGTCTTGGGAATATCCGCTCGGTTATCAGGTAGTAGAAAAGGATACCAATATTATTTGAATGTTCCGAACTTAGTTCGTAAACCGCCCTTACTCATGAATAGGTCTATAGATGGCTTTTTCGTTACTGTCTGAAAAAGATGAAAAATGGCTTCCTACTTGTTTATTCATTTGCAGAGTATACAAAAAAAAAAAACTTACATTGTCTGTGGCAACAAATGTTGAACATTTCCCTATTCCATCTTTAAGACATTTGCAGACATAAGTTGGGTAATAGTAATCCATTTACGCTAACTATTCACACGAGTACACTTAATTTATTGCACCTGGGCGACCTCTATGATTCAAAAATTTGAGTGTAATTTACAGAAACTTAAGCCGTACAGTTTCCTGCTTAAATTTATACAAAGAAGTTCCCCATTTTCCCATTCTAGGTTAAGTGAATGCAGGCATAAAGTGGCATATACAACTGTCTTTGGCTGCTCATTTGGTTTTGATGGTTAGGCATTTATTTTCATTGAATATACCAGATGAAGGTGTAATATCAAGATTATTGTGTTAAGTGAAAACTTTATTGTACCTACATTTTATTTTGAAACAAATATGAACGTACTCGATTGAGTACAAAGGGCAGTAGCAGGATACATTTTCTGATTTTCAGATATTCTTCTACGTATAATATATAAAGAAAATCCTGTTTCTTGCTTTTATGGAAACAACATTCGCATCTGTAGCTGATACCATAAAAAAACTCTAGATATTCTAAGTCGGGTATTGTTATGGTAATTATTCCACCAGAACCGGATTACAAAATTGATGAAGAGGAGTGCAATGGTGACAACATGATTATAGCTCAATTTTCCCGTGATTATAACCAGGTGAAATTAAAATAGTAATGGAGAAAGGTAGCGTTGAGGAATTCAACACACCACTATCTGAAATTGTGAATAAATATAAAAGTGCACCACCTTTAAAAAAATGCAAAAGTACTTCATTGTGTTATAAATTAAATGAATATGAAAATGATATCTACATGGTAGTTCCACTCGTTTAGATAATGTACGAAAACCACTTTCAAACTGTAGTGTTGTTAAAAATTTTGAAAAACTGTTTGATGAACAAGTTGTCAACAAATATGGAATTTCCAAAATAGAAAGTGAAACTTGAATGATTTTTCAAAGATTTGAAAACTGAATATTACTCAAAAGTTAATACAGATGATGCAATTTCTGAAAATTCTGGGAAAACTTCAAAGACTATTTTCCAATACGTCAATGGTTTGAAACCTGAAAATTGCTCAAAAGATAATACTCCAATTTCCGAAGCTAGAACGCTGAATAAAAATTTCAAGGATAGAACGAAATATTTTTGAGGAAATGCCACAAGTTAGAAAAACTTGTAAAACTCGTATAACCAATTCTTATAGAAAATATCAAAAGCGGAAAATAGTCCAAAAACCAGACGACTAGAAAACTTCTGCAAAAGAAAACGTTTCTGAAAAGAAGTCTCTATAGCTTTGAAAATACCAACAAATCACCAAATTCAAAACCCACAAACATTGAGCAAGCAGATCTTTCTAAAAAGAGGACAAATTCTGATGGCACTAACAACCCTACAAATGCCTTAGATGAAAAAAAAGAAATTTCTAAACAGAGGATGAGTTTGTAATGCACTAATATAACTACAAAATTTAATGAAGGTTCTAAACAGAGAATGAATTTTGACAGCTTCAAATCTGCATGTCTGGAGGAAGAAGAAGAATTTTCTAAACTTATTTTTAAAGCATAAAGTGTCAAAAATTTCAAAATCCAAAGTTTCTGTTTCAAAAATCACGATGGATCAAAATTCAAAAACAATTTGATATCCGGAAGCATATTCAATCCTTCAACATAGAAAATCAGAAAGTTTGTTATTCAAATAATTGATTAAAAAACCGATCTCACTCAAAAACGTAAAAAGGTTATAAAAATGTTTCAAACCAACGAAAAGGCAGAAATCCACGGATGAATCCAAACATGAAAATTTTAAAGGAGGGGTTATGGAATATATTAATCTAAAATCGAAAAATAATGAAACTTTAAAAGTTAAGTCTAAAACATTCAAAATAAAAAATCTAACTATTCAGAAGTCATGCTTTTAATGGAAGGTTAAAGTCTCAGAAAACAAACATTTCAAGTCCTAGGCAAGGAATCTGAATAGGCAAATGGGGATAACCTGGAAAAAACGCAACATTTCAAGGCCTTCAAAAGAAGATAATGTATTATTTGGAGGAAATTTAGAAGAAACTCTGAAGAAAATATTTTAAGTCCAACTAATTACAAACCTGAGAGCGCAGAAAATATTGCACGGAAAGATTTAAAGAACGAGGCTGGGCCAAACCTTTAGAAATTTAAGGATGAAAGAACATTTTGAAGGCTATTAAAAGCAGATAAAATAATTAGAGAAATTTTGGAAGGAACCTTGAGGTCGACTTCTGAAAATGAGGGAAAAATAACTGGAAATGATTTAGAATTCCGTGATGGAAGTAAAAACAAGAAAGAAAAACTTCCAAAGTCTTTAAAGAAAAGGAATACAATAAAAAGTACTTTAAAGTCCGTAAAGATAGAATTATTTCAAGTGCCAAGCCTGAAAATTTAAAATCCAAAAGTAGCAGTGAGTTTATTTCAGGTAGAACTTCAAACTCCCAACACGGTGCGAATGTAATTTTAGGGCTTTCAAAACTGGATCACACGTAAAATTCAAATTCTGAAAGAACATTAGAATCCCAAAATAATACAAATTAATGTTAGGAGCGTTAAAAAACTTTTAAGCCTTAAAACGATGCCAATGAAATTAGGGAGGTGTAAAAACTAGATTTCACGAAAATTCCAAACTGCAATAGTACATTATTATACAAGTTTAATAAGAGGGTATATTGTGGCAAACTCGCGCAGCGAGGAGTGCTCCAATGTAATAAGTGCCCCACAATGCCTTTTATTAAACATGTATAATATGCTATTTTTTCTACTTTGGTTTAAGTTAAGGATTTATTTCTAAAATAAAATATATTCTTAAACGTAGTGAGTATTATCTGCAACATGTGGCAGCACTGAAAGCAGTGTTTCGTTTCGAACGAATGTAATATTTGACATACGTATTTCTACGGCGATTTCAATAGTTACTTTTAAAACATATTAAATCAAGAATATTACTTACTCACCTTCAGAAATAAGGGAAGTTGCAAAGGATGCGATAAACAAACTATTTTCAATTTGTAACCAATTTGAGATTATTAGAATAATGCAACGTACTTAAAAATTTGGGTGTGATTTTTAATTTTAATGTTAAATGGAATAAAAATCTCAACATGTGTTGATAAATCTTTTGTGTCATTTTTCACGTGCCGTGCAGATTGAAGTATTTAGTACTGACTCACACTCCTGTCGAGATGGATTGCATCAAAAACAGTGATTTAAATTGCCAGAAATAGTGATTTCAAGCTGTCACAAAAATTGAATTCAGTTGCCAGAAATAGTAATTTTAAACTGTGAAAAACGGTGATTTTGAACTGGCAGAAATAATGGTTTTCAACTGTCAAAAATAATGATATTTAATATCAAATATGAGAATTTTTAACTGCCAGAAATATCGATTTTCAACAGTCAGAAATAGTGATTTTCAACTGTCAATAGTAGTGATTTTCAATTGTCAAAAATAGTGATTGTTAACTGTCAGAAATAATAATTTTTAACTGTCAAAAATATGAAATTTAATATTAAAAATGAGGATTTTCAACTGTCAGAAATGTCAATTTTCAACTGTCATAAATAGCGATTTTCACTCGAAATAAATGATTTTAACTGACAGAAATAATGATTTAAAGTTGTCAAAAGCAGTGATTTCAACTGGCAGAAATAGTGACTTCAAACTGTCAAAAATGCGATTAATAACTGTCAGAAATAATGGTTTTCTACTGCCAAAATCATGATATTTAATACAAAAATGATGATTTTTTAACTGTCTGAAATAGTGATTTTTAACTGTAACAAAATAGTGATTCGTAACAGGCAGAAAATGGTGATTGTAAGCTGTCGAAAAGTGAGATTTCAACTGCCTGAAATAGTGATTGTCTGCTGTCAAAAATAGTGATCTTCAATTGGTGGAAATAGTGATTTCAGGCTATCAAAAACATTGATTTCAACTGCCAGAAATAGTGACTTCAAACTGTCAAAAATGGAGATTTTTAACTGTCAAAATAATGGTTTTCAACTGCTAAAATCATGATATTTAATACAAAAAAATGAGGATTTTTTAACTGTCAGAAATAGTGATTTTCATCTGTAAAAAATAGTGATCTTTGATTGGTGGAGATAGTGATTTCAAGCTGTCAAAAACATTGATTTAAACTGCCAAAAATAGTTATTTTAAACTGTCAAATTTTGATTTTTATCTGTGAGATAATGGTCTTCAACTGTGAAAAATAATGATATTTAACTATCCAAAATAACGATTTTCAACTGTCAGATATGTCGACTTCCAACTATAGATAGTAGTGATTTTCAACTGTCAAAAATAGTAATTTTCAACTGCCAAAAATTATGGGTTTCAACTGTCAAAAATAATGGTTTTTAACTGTCGAAAATAATGATATTTAATAACAAAAATGAGGGTTTTCAAACGTCAGAAATGTCGATTTTTAACTGACAGAAATAGTGATTTTTAAATGTCAAAACATAGTGATTTTTGCCTGCTGCAAAACAGTGATTTCAACTGCCAGAAACAGTAATTTTAAACTGTAAAAATGGTGATTTCTACCTGTGAGAAATAGTGATCGTAAGCTGTTAAACGGTGATGTTAACTGCCAGAATTTGTAATTTAAACTGTCAAAAATGGCGATTTTCAACTATCAACAGTAGTGATTTTCAACTGTCAAAAATAAGGATTTTTAACAGCCAGAAATATCGATATTCAACTGTCAGAAATAGTGATTTTAACCCGCCAATGTGTGTCGAATAACTTTATTCTCCGTTATTGTTTTTTGTTGCAATTTCGAGTAGCTGCCGCATTGCAGAGCTTAAATTGATTAAATATCTTTATTTTATTATCAAAGAGCATAAATTGAAAAAAAAAACTAATAGTAAAACTTTTCGAAAAACCTTCAGTTGAAAACCCCGGTGCATGAGACCGGCGTCACCAATGGCGGGTTAACTATAAAAATAGTGATTTGTAACCGGCAGAAATAGTAATTTTAAGTTGTCAAAAATAATAAATATAATAATTTTATTTATGTCACAACAATGCAGTTTTGCACGAGTCAGGTACATGGTATACAAATAAATTAATAAAGAATATAGAAGTAAATTAAAATCGCTTAGATAGAAGTCTTTTTAATTCATTCACATTTTTTTTGGCAAAAATAGTGATTTTAAGCGGCCATTTCAAGTGTCAGAAATTGTGATTTTTAACTGTAAAAAATTGTTATTTCCAACGGTTAAAACAGCGATTTTAACTGTCAAAAATAGTTATATTCAACAGTTTTTTAAATAGTAATTTTCAGCTGTCATTTCAAGTGTCAGAAATAGTGATTTTTTAACTGTCAGAAATAGTGATTTTTAACTGTCAAAAATAGTGATTTTTAACTGTCAAAAATAGTGACTTTTAACTGTCAAAAATAGTGATTTTTAACTGTCAAATTCCGCTAGCAATGTTTTTTTTTAGAATCTTCCTAATCGCTAGTGATAGGTAAGGCATTTATGATGCAATATTGTTTTCGACAAAATAAATAACATGGGGTGGTAAGTTGAGCGACCCTCTCAGTATGCTAAATAATATTTTTCCTTTGTACAAATTTATTTAAGTTGAAATCATCATGTTAGATGGGCATGGACGACGAACCCAAATATTTGATCCCTGGTCTCATTGTCTCTCTCTCCAATACATTGTGAAAATAATTAACACGTAAAATATGTAAACCCGTTGAATGTTATGCGTAATTGAAATTTAGTACGGTAGAAAATGGCGATTATAAGATAATAGTAAAAATTAAAATTAATTTAGTTATTTGAAAATTAAAGAACATTTCCTTTTGGTACGTAATTATATTTGTTTTTGTATTATTTTAGGTGAATTCTCAGATTATAAATGTAAAATTTTCAAAAATGTAATATCGTTCTAATGCTGTTACTTTAGGTGGTTAGACATGTAATGATGTTTCATATAACAGCCAAAATATGTTATTAAAATATTTGATGTTTACCAATGTTCATTTATTTATTATTTAATAAATATTATGTAACCAGGAGATCAAGTGGCAGTTTAAATCTGAGGAGATACTGTAACGCCGAGGCGATAGCCGAGGCGTTATAAACGTTTGGAATTCTGACAGGACCATAACCTATGATCACCGCATGCTGCTATGGCTTTCATTGCATCTCATATGATATGTTAATTTAATATGTATTTGTAAAGTTTTGATCTCCGTCGTTATTGACAGCGGAGATAAAGACATACTTTATAACATGATTTTTAGTACAATAAATGTAAGTTTATGATACAAAATGAAATAAAATACATTATTTAAGTATCAATGTTGTTTATTTCTACTCATCACTCTAACAATTCTACCATGACAGTTCGAAGAAGTAACTGTTATTTGTTGAAAATTACATGTATTTGTTAATATGGATATTCGAAATACATATACTGAAACGTGAAAGCTCAGCTGGGTATAAAATTAATAATATCTTTTTTTGGTGAAGTTTCTTCATAAAAAGAATAGGTACCAGCTTATTGCTAGCCATTTCACACAAATTGACGTTTTTAAAACTGAAAAAACCAAGAACGGGTGCTAGTGTAAATTTTATATATTTTTTGTGGGTTAACTATGCAGGTGCTAGGTATATAATTTATGATGCTATGTGGTGCATGCTTGATGCAAGCTATTCTGTGTGTAAAACCTGAGAAAAAATTAAAGTGGGGTGAAAAGTCAACTTAGCACCCCACTTATTCAAAATCCTGTAACTATTTCCTGGATAAGACGCTAGTTCTAATTCTTGTGGTGCTAGCTGGTGCTAGGTAAGGCTTTTGTGGTGCAGTACTTTTTTTTATAAAATAAACAACATGGGGTGCTAAGTTGACCGACCCTGAAAATGTGTTGCTGGCCTATATATTGGAGCGTTACGTTTCTGTTTATTATTTTCCTAGGTCCGTAAGTAAAAAATTAAGTTCCGTCGTCAAGGACAACAAACACCACGAATGTTATGGTTTGATCAATAGATTTTTGCGTGTGCGTCATTACCGAAGACCGAATTTTCTCGCCTTGGACGACATACGTACACACATTATTGTGTCTTATTTAACTTATCGTAGAGGTAGTAAACGCATGAAAATATTGTCGGTTCAGCAATCTATGATGTGCATGCAAAGATCCATTGATCAAAGTATATCAGCCACTTACAGGTACTGTAACCATGGATGCAATGCTTATTTACATTGTCGGTAGCGAAAAAAAGAATTTGTCTCTTAACGGTTTTTCTATTGTAAATTTCAGCGTTATTTTTGGTACGTTGAATATTTGCGCGAGAATTTTAGGCAACATTAATTTCTTTAATATATTCGACTTTTTTCATTATAAAAATTATCTAAAGGAAGCAGTAAACTTCTGTAAAGTCTGCTAGAAAATAATCATGATATTTGCAAGATTTAAATCCCCATAGTATTCCTGAACGTACTGTATAGTGAATAATGGAAACATTTTTTTCTGATATAAAATCAATACCGAGACAACAAGTTTTATTAAATGCCATGGTGTAAGTTTTCCAGAAACACGCGCGCATGCGAAATTAGTTTCAGGCAATTTTTGCCGTCCCCTATCCGCAGGAGTTGGAGAAGTAATTAAAAGTAATAACTTTACTGCGCCATGTTAAAAATTTCACTTAATATTTCTTCAATAGATAAATATAAGTAATTGGCAAAGTTGAATGTATAGTACCTATTCATTTCTACCTTCGGCGATAATTAATTACGACTGATTAAAAGTGTCTTCGGGATGGGAAATTTTTATTGAGGTAATTAAAGCATATTACGTCTTTGTTTATATATTGTATAATATTAATTTTACAAATAATAGTATATTACATAACTAGAGTTGTAAATAGCAAATAGCAAAGTGAAAGAAATTACGTACAGTTTGACGAGCGCGTAATTGCGTTACAACTCACGTTACGTACTATACTTTATCTACGACCTTACATTTATTCGCTTGAATTAAAGACAAATTGAAACTGAATCTTGTCAGGGTGGCGTTTGAATTTTCAAGGCCCTACTTAATTACTATAGTCTATTCATATTAGCAAGAGGCAGCAATTCACATTTAATTTACTGCAAGTAATTAAACACCTCAAATAAGATGTTTCTTTGTATTTACTTTACTTATAGTTTGATAATGATCATTGTTTGGTCGAAACTGTAGTCACTAATAAATAAACAGTGTGATACTAACTAAGTAAAAGTGTGTTTTATTTAATTACATAAGTCAAATTCACAACACTAAAAAATAAGAAATAATGGACACATTAGAAATTAAGGGTGTCATTTTTACTTTCTCCGTTACGAAGTACGAGAAAGTATTGTGATCGTGATTTTTTTTTCAAAAATTTTTTTTACGAAAATATCCGTTTTGGGGTTCCTAGATGCCATTTCAACAATTTCTGGAAAATAAAATTTGTGTCTGTGTGTGTGTGTGTGTGTGTGTGTGTCTGTGTGTGTGTGTGTGTGTGTGTGTGTGTGTGTGTGTGTGTGTGTGTGTGTCTGTGTGTGTGTGTGTGTGTGTGTGTGTGTGTGTGTGTGTGTGTGTCTGTGTGCGCTGTATCTCAAAAACTAATAGAGCAATTGATATGAAACTTTGAACATAAGTCTTATTTGATAATCTGAAGAACTGAAAATTTCGAACACCGGAAGTGGGTGTTTACCTTAACCGTTTTTTGTTTTTTGCCAATATCTTCTTAAATATGAAAAATATTACAAACACATTTAAACAAGTATTGAAAATAACAAATAAATGAACATCTTTTGTTTGAAAATATTTTTCATAAAATTATTGTTATTCGAGAAAAAAATGTATTAATTATTTTTTCATTTCTGGTTTATAATTTTGAAACTATAATAGTTACAGTAAATTGATGTTAACAATAATTGCAGAGAGTGCAATTTTTTCGAAATCCCTTTAGTTTTTGAGTAAACTGAGTTTTTGAATTTGAAGTATAATTTTTCCATCTTTCATAATTTTGACGTTTTAAACGTCAGTTTCATCCGAGTTTACACAACGCTCGAAGTACTTTTAAAATAGGATTTCAATTGAAAATAAACCATGAAAACGTAAATATAAATGACCATCAAGTCGGAGAAAGTAACATGATGGCCACATCACCATTTTTTTTATCAACGGTGGTATATGCCACTTATTTTATATAGCTATTAGTATTCTTACTCATAACAAGTGTAAACTACACAATAAATCATATTCTGTTCTAAGTTTCAATTTAGTAGCATAAAATTATTTCAATTTTTCATAAAATTTCATCGTGTTTCATGAAATATCGCAAATGCTACTGATGGAATGTATTCATTTTTCAGAAAATCAATATTGAGTGATATTGAGAAGTTTCAAACAAGTAGCAATTAAATAAATTCAATAAAACGAAATATAGCCTGTCGCAATTGTTTTTATATTTTTTCCCCGTCAACAAAATGATTACAATTTTTCATAAATTTACACCCTGTTTGCATGAAATATTGCAAACGCTATTGGCGAAATGTATTGTAATTTTTCACCAAATCATTCTTGAATTAATATTAACTAATATTGAAAAGTTTCAAGTGAGTGGCAATTGTTTTGAATTTTTTTTTCGTGTCAATAAAATGATTACAATTTTCCATAAATTTTCATCGTGTTTGCATGAAATATTGAAGCAAATACTATTCACGGAATGTATTCCAATTTTTCACCAAATCACTCATAAATGAAAATCGAGTGATTTTGAGAATTTTCAAGTGGATAGCAATTGTTTTTACATTTTTTTTTCGAGTCAACAAAATTATTACAATTTTAATAAATTTACACCGTATTTGCATGAAGAAATCCAATAAAAAATCTTTTGGATAATGTCCACTTTGATTTTTTTTTATAAATTCGACGTTGAATGTTTATTCTTTAAATTTTCTATATTTTCGATTGTCTGTTCTCTCTTTTATGATATACAAAATAGGTTAATAAAAATCAACGCGTGGTCATTTAAAAAAGCCTTCGTAGGTCAGTGTGTGACCCGTGGGTCATAGGTTGGCCGCCACTGCAATAGATACTGGCATTTTCAATTTTTCTAGGTAACTAATGAATCAACTCGAGTTGAGGTTTTTACCTTTCGGAGATTGAAATTTAGATTTGAGTAATTAAAACACTTGGTTTTTAAAAAGCAGTGAAACAAACCAAGTGTTTTAATGAATCAAATTATATAATTATGTTTCACCACGGGTTAAGTGAGAAATTAATTAATCATATTGAAATTTAGACACATTTAACATACACATTTAAATTACGCCTATGGTAGGGCGTAATTGTTTTGTGCCTAGGCACAAAACAATTACATTTTTTTTCTGTCTCGTAGCTTTTGTTAATTCAATCAATGTTGACACATTTACCATCATCCAACAAAGAGGCACGATTTGCTACGATTAAAATTTGAATTAATATAAATAATTTTTTTTTTTGCTGATAAATATCTCATTAACCTTTATGATTCCTAAAGAGTAAACTAACATTCCCACGTACTTTTTTTTTCAATTTTCGAAAGAGGATTTGATTAGCTCATCATTGATTCATCATTCAATTCCAAAGCTTATTTGCGCAAAAACCTTTAATAATCGTATGAGGCATGCGTGAGTAATGATGATCGTCTTCTTACCGCATTGATAATCCGGACAGCAGGTGTTCGGTTTGTGTATCGCCCTGCATCCTGGTTTCTTTTGGCATCTCGTGGCCTCGCAGTGGACTCCCGGTGGTTGGCATCTGCATCTCAGGCAGGGTTGTTCGGATGGCACCATCTCATCGGCTCCGTACACCAAGTCTCCAACAACGCATACTGAAATATTCAGAAAAATATATTAAACACGCATTTAATTAAACTTTTAAGATAATTTATATGTAGGTTATCCAACAATAATAATATTATTCGAATGAATGTGCAATTTCCGGTCACAATTGCACATTCTTAGCTGCCCGTGAGAGGCACAGGAGCGTGCACGAGCATTGTTTTTCGCGTAACTCCTCCCTACCAACAACTCTCAGGGAATCCTGAATAAGCCTAGTTGGACATCACTAATTTTCACCGTAATGGCAACTTAATAATATATTAAATCCAACATATTTATCCAACAGGAAGGTAGTAAGGTCCGATGCACGTTAAAAAAATTCATAGTTCAGAGTTATGGTCGAATAATTTTAATACCATTAATGTTTTCAACTATCGCCCTGAGGAACATTATAATTGTCATATTGACATGTCATGTTTGAATTATATTTATTTTTTGCTGGTAGTGTAAAGTTGTTATTCATGAATAAGCGGCAACGACGACGAGTAGGCTGATACTCTCCAGAGCCACAAACATGAAAGAGGCCGCGTGTACAGCCGCACTTAATTTGTTGCAAGTGAAATCAATGCACAGGTACGAGAAAGCGCTTCTTTAAGTGCAAATGGTAGTAGTAGTAGTCGCTCCGTAAATAAAGTTAGTAGTTTTCACCCAACTGTAAATTTTAATTATAATGTAAATGATGAAATACATGTACACGTTAATAAATTAAAATAAGCGTTTTCCGCACGTTACTATGACGGCGTGCTGCAAACGTTATGTAAACAACAACTTTCAACAGACACCAGCTTCATAAAAACCATTTTTTAACGTCCATAGAAAAAAGAAACATAAATGTAGAATTAGATGCCTGTAAATGGTATGAGGATATCTGTCTTCTTTAAAATATCATTCCACCAAATCGCTCTATTTGCCAACCGTTAAAAATGGGTTAAAATATGTTTCTCTTATGTTTCCATCGAACCAAAAACTTGTTGATAATATTCCATCGATACCTGTACGTGGAAGAATTTGTTTAGATTATAGGAAATACTTGTCTGTCCAAGTAACCGTAACAGGGTTGAATTATGCACAAAACTTAATTTCGGCATGAGCTGCATGAGCTGTCGAGAATTTTATCAATTCATAAACAAACCAGGAAATGGCGATCTTGTAAAAGCGACGCAGCAAACAATAAATGTACATGGAAAATTCTACATAAATAAATAAGTTATTTATTATTTTCCTTCCTGTATACCGATTATTATTTTATACATAAATATACATAAAATGTCAAGACATTGTTATTAATATGTATCGAACAAGAAGAGTCACGGACTCACTGGACGGAGTTTGACGGTCTAGGGCTCTAAATTTTTAAAATGTAACTGCTTGTCACATTTGGCGCGCGGGTCGTAGTTTGGAGACTCCTGATTAGGGCTGTGCCAAACAATCGATTAATCAATAAATAATCGATTATTTTGCTCTAAAAATAATCAATGAATCAATAATTTGATTAATCGAGTATTTGATTATTCATTTTTATAATCGAAGACTCGAAATTGTGCGGTAACCTTGTGCGGATTATTAAACCTTGTATTTCTAGACAAATTTGCTTATACAGGGTGTCAATTTGAAAACTTTCAATGCGAATATCTGTGAAAATAAAAGAGTTACAAAAACGCAATTTGGTACAAATGTTATACAGGTAGGGGGAACTAGAACCACCATATTTTGGTTATGGGGTGAGTAACCCCTTGGGCCCCATTCATCCTAACCCCAAAACTTTAAATGGCATCACCCCTTTTGTGATTCCTTAAATTAAACGTTTCTTTGAGTAGTATTCACCAGCACAAGATTTTTTTTTAAATTGAATGCAGGGCCGAACAAAAAAGTATAATTAAAATAAAATAAATTCTGTTTCTATGAATTGCCATTTTATTTAATTGGATTCTTATAATTCATTCCATTTTGGGCTACAAAAAAGGACAATAATTTTTTTTGCTCCAAATACTCGAACCAGTGGGTCAGGTTTCAACAAATTACAATCACCTATTTCAGTCAGGTGTCTAAATCGCAATTCTTTCAGCCATACTATAAACCATGTCTAATACCGGATAAAAAAGAAAATTAAATAGTGAATTCATCTGAAATTATTTCACTTCGATCGTTTTTTTAATTTGACGTACAATCTAACACACCTGACTACAATAGGTGATTGTTATTTGTTGAAACCTGACCCACTGGTTCGAGTATTTGGAGAAAAAAATGTTATTATCCTTTTTTGTAGCCCAAAATGGAATACATAATAAGAATCTAATTAAATAAAATAGCAATTCATAGAATCAGAGTTTATTTTATTTTAATTATACTTTTTGTTCGGCCCTGTATTAAATTTCAAAAACATTCTTGTACTGGTGAATACTACTCGAAAAAACGTTTAATTTAAGGGATCACAAAAGGGGTGATGCCATTTAAAATTTTGGAGTTAGGGTGAATGTGGCCCAAGGGGTCACTCACCCCATTACCAAAATATGGTGGTTCTAGTTCCCCCTACCTGTATAACATTTGTACCAAATTGTGCTTTTCTAACTCCTTTATTTTCAGAGATATTCTCATTGAAAGTTTTCAAATTGACACCCTGTATACATTTTAAGGATAGGTATTTACCAAACAGCAAAAAAAAAATAGAAAAACAATTGAAACTCTAAACTCACTTAAAATGGATTGAATTCTGTATTTATAGACAAATTTGCAAACACCCCTATCCCAAATTTCGAAATATTCACACTTGAATACCGCCTTATACAGGGTGTTGAGTTTTTCCGATGTTCTCTATAGGGATCTCGGAAACTATAAGAGATAGAGAAACGGTTAAATTGGCAAAGAAGTGCCGTTTTAGGAGCCCAATAAAATAACACTTTCAAACTTTTCAATAAAGTGAAGGGTAACTAGATATTTTGAAAAATGTAAAAACTGTCATTTTTTTCAAATAAATATATCTCGGTTATTATGACAGATAGAAAAAAAAACTGTAAAGGACAAAGTTGTAGATAATTTCACTCAGCTTAATAAAATAAATTCAGAAAATTTTTAACGCCATTATTTCCCGAGAAATTACGCATTTTTTTGTTTGATTTTATTGGACTCGTAAAACTGCACTTCTTTGCCCATTTAACCATTTCTCTATCTCTTATAGTTTCCGAGATCCCCATAGAGAACATCGAAAAAAACTCACCCTGAATACATTTTGAGGATAGATCTTTTTCAAAACTCAAAAAAAAAAAAATAGAAAAACAATTGAAACAAACTAAACTTTTCAAACTCACCCAAAATAGATTGAACTTTATATTGCTAGGCAAATTTGCGAACACCTTTAACTTAGATTTCGAAATAATTACACTTGAACACCCCTTCGTTCAATTCTGAGGTCGAACATTTTACAGACCTCCTAAAAAATACAAAAACGATTGCAATATTTTCTAATTTCAAATTCAATTAAAATAGATTGCGTTTCATGATTATATACAAATGTATCAACACTTTTGGCCTAAATTTTAAAATACTCACAATCAAACATAGTCCGATTCAATTTCGAGTTGACGTTGCAAGTTAAAAACAAATTGCAGACTATTTAATTAATTGTAATACAATCTGCAAACATTCTTGGTCCAAAATTAGGAAATAACACGTGAATATCATTTGTTTTAAATATTAGTTTTAATTATTAGGTTTATTATTAGATAAACAAATGCAACAAATTCAATATTTATGAAATGTACTTAAAACTGATGAATATTCATTTCTATATAAAAATCTGCAAACATCCTTGGCATAAATTTTAAAATAATTACACTTGGACATCCTTTGCTTCAATATGAGGTTGGATAGTTTTCGAGTCACAAACAAAAATATGAAAACAATTGAAACAAACTTTTCAAATTTACTCAAAACTAATTGTGCCTCATCTTACTATAGAAAAAATGGCAATACTTCATCCTTAGAATTTTAAATAATCACACTTGAGCACCTTCTCGCTTGAATTCTGAGGTAAGACGTTTACCAAGTCTCAAAACCTTTAAAATTTACTTAAAACAGATTGCGCTTCATAATTTTATCAAAATCTGAAAACACTCCTATCCTACATTTCGAAATAATCACACTTGAATACACCCCGTTTTGGTTCTGAAGTTGGACATATTCGTCACACAATAAATAATTCATTGCTGCAAATTCCAAACATACAAAATAAACTTAAAACAGAGTGTGCTTTGTTGTTCTACTCAAATCCTCAAACTATTCTATCCCAAGATTTTAAATTAAACCTTCTGTTTGTGCTATGCAAAACAATCGATGAATCGGTAATAATCGATTAGTCGATTAGTAGATTGTTTGCTTATTACTAAAAATAATCAATTTATCGGTAATTTGATTAATCGATTGTTTGATTGATCGATTATTTGATTAATCGATACAATTTATTATTAAAAATAATCAATAATTGATTATTCATTCCTATAACACCCCTACTCCTCATCTAGGAAATACCACAGGGGCGTAAGGGGAAGCATTGTTGAATCGACACAACTGCCTATTTTGGTCGCAATATAATCCTTATTGGATGAGGAATTTCGTAGGCAGGTCAACGTTTTGGCAGGAATTGTGGGGAATAGAATTCTTGGTCCTTTGTTTTTTGACGATACACTAAAATCAGATCCGGACTTATAAAGGGTGTTTTTTTAAGAGCATGAGAACTTTAAATAATAATACAAGACAGAAATATTATTGGAATTATTAATTATTATTATAATCTGATAGATAATTTCATGGAATTTATTTTTTAAATATGATTTCCGGCATATGTCCCTCGCGGCTACGAGTTACATGGCCCATTCGATCAGTTCAATTTCTCACTACTTTTTCCAATAAATCTGGCCGTATGGCGTCAATGGTGGCTTAAATATTGGCTTTCAATTCTTTAAGAGTTGCTGGTTTGTTGGCTTAAACCAATGACTTAACATAGCCCCATAAAAAGTAATCGAGAGCCGTTAAGTCGCACGAACGAGGGGGGCAGTTAACAGGACCACTTCTGGAAATAAATTGCCACCAAATTGATGGTTAAGCGCGCTGTATGGCATATAGCGCCGTCTTGTTGGAACCAAATGTTGTCGATGTTTAGCTGATTAATTTTTGGAAACAAAAAATCAGTCAACATGGCTCGATGATAGTGCTCGCCATTCAGCGCAACGGCAGCTCCTTCCTCATTGCGAAAGAAATAAGGACCGATAATGCTGCCAGCGTGTAAACCGCACCAAACAGTCAATTTGAATGGATGTAACAGTGTTTCGTTGATGGCTTCAGGATTATCTTCGCTGCATATATGGCAATTTTGCTTATTGACGAAGCCATTTAACCAGAAATGAGCTTCACCACTAAACACAATTCTTTGATAAAAATGTTCATCGGCCAGTTTCAAATTAGCCCAATCAGCAAAAATACGACGTAAACGATGGTCATTTTGCTTTAATTGTTGCACGAGCTGTATTTTATAGGCACGTAATCCAAGATCCTTACGTAAAATTTTCCACGTAGTCGAAGGACAAAGGCCAACAAGTTGGGAACGGCGACGAATCGACATTTCGGGGACTTCTTCAACACTTCGCGCTACAGCAGCAATATTCTCTTCGGTACGCACATTTATTTCTCTGTTTGATGGTTTTGAATCGAGAAGAGTAAAATTAATGCGAAAACTGCACGAATTGCTTGTTCACTAGGCCAATTCTGTTGACCGTAAAATGGACGAAGTGCTCTATGAACTTTGCGAAAAGATTTATTTTTTTGAATTTAGATTTCCACAATTTGGAAGCGTTGTTGTGGCGTTAAACGATGACGAATTGCCTAACCTTACTGAACAGAAATGTCAACACAGTTTGACATTCTCATTGAGTGTAGATAGACAACTACCATCGGAACTTCTCATGCACCCTTTATAATGAAGTCATGTGGTTTCAACAGGATAGTGCCCTATTATGGCATTTTTGTCTCACTTAACACTACTGCTGTAGGGACCTGTAGGGCGCTTATGAAACTTACTCATAAACATAGTGTACATTTCTTTTAAAGTCTTTGTGATAATTATTGTTTATTTTTTACCACCATTAAGAGTGTAAAATTAGCATATTAAATCATTCCTCGACTGGTTTTCGTGTGAATGAATAAAACGTTGAAAATTCAGTCGGCAGATGTCGTTAGTTGTCGTGTTAAATACGAGAAAGACCACGGACTTACATGAGAAGGACAGATGGAGACTCCCGTTACGTCTTTGTGGATTATCGCACCAATATCCTAACTATAAGTCCATGAGGATAGGAAACTACTATGTAATCATTCGAATTGTATTTCATTTGTGGGAATTTTAGAATGCGATTTTTATTATTGATAATTTGTATAAATAATAAACAATTAATTTATTTTAAAATTACCTTGAAAATGCAATAATAAGGCGAAACTGGCCAAGAATTGTAAGTATACATAATTTAAACAGGGATTTATTTGGTAGAATTAACTCTTCACGACCGTAATGACCTTAACGACCTAGTTCAGTGATGGCGACCTATGACCCGCGTGTCAGTGCTGACACGCGAGATCATTTTTGGTGACACGCATCTTCAAAGATAAAAAATTTCATAATTCAAATATTTGTCTTTCATAACGGCCAGGATTGGTTATTAATAATAACATTATTACTTACCTTAATAATAATTAATAATTAACAAAATTATAATTAATTAATACAAAAATTATAAATATTTATTTTAGTCTTTACTTTTGTGCCACGAAAATTATGTTTCGATTTTTCAAAATTTTGACACACCGAGATCAAAAGGTTCGCCATCACTGACCTAGTTTATCAGATCGATATTTTAATCAAAAAAATATAAAATTTACGGAACAAGAAAATGTATACCGGGTGACCCAGGGATCTGTAAAAGCCCCATAACTTATTTGCTATTTGAGATATCGACTTCTAGTTTTCTTGAACTGGTACCCACACATATTCTTTAAAATTAATTTAGTTTAATTTTCAAGTTAGTCCTATGGGTAGAAATAATCGATCTTAAACCAATGTTATTATCTAGTAGTACTAGTAATTACATGCAAATTTCTTTTATTTTATTCAATATCCGGCGTGGCACTAACCAGGGAAGTCGTTGTTTCAATAAGTTATTTGTTAATAGTTTTATTGTTAGTAAGACTTAATTTTGCTTTGCGTTACAAACAGGTTGAATATATATACATATATTCAGGCTATTATTCGTTTTATTAAATTTATTTAATGCTTCTGCAACAAGTGAGGTTGCCTCTAATTTATTTACTATGTTGGTATAATTGGGTGATTTTTTTCGGAGAAAATAATTTATTTAATTTTAAGAATCGATCCTAATTTGAATCAGTAACCGTTATATCACATCATAAAAAACGAGTGTTTCAAATTATCCCAGAAATAGCAGTTCCCACGGAGACGGTCATCCGTTTCGCAAGAACGCAGAAACCGATATAATCGAATAATTGAGGAAATGATCTAATAAAATCTAGAAATTGCCGCTAAAAGGTCCAATTAGGACGGTAAATCGCGAAAGTGAGAGTCCTCCACTATAATTGGGTGAAATCAAGCTTCCTGTTCTGGTCTGATGTTCCCGTCTCGAAGATGGCATACGGAAATATTTTATTATATTATTTCTAAACTGAATTGTTTTGACAACGAATTATTGTAAAAAATATTATACCGAGTGTTACGAGATACATCTGCACATAGGCAATTTACATTACAGTGAATTATAAGTAAATTTGTTAAAATGTACAAACACGGGGTGTTAGGTATAAACAAGAAACTAATTTATCAACAATAACATAAATTTATTACAAGTACTCAAATAAGCCTCAGTTTCAACAGAGAAGTGCCAAATCAGGAGATCTCGCCGCAGGCCAGTAAATTACTCCTCTGCGACCAATCCAACGATTTTGGTAGGTTTGGTTTAAGTAAACATAAGTCCAAAATTCACTGGACGCCCATCCCATGAACAAACCTCCTGATATTCTTCTAATGCAAGACCTATTTTAGTTATCAATAGCTCCAAATATGACCAAATTTAAATTACTACTTATTTAGAATTTTATTATATTATTCATTATTTATTCAAGTGTACTTGAGAAAATATTGATTTGTTCATTACAAAATAGATCAAAAACGTTACAATCCTTGTTTGAACTTTCTTGAATTTTTTCGCAGAATTCGTCAATTGGTAAAATATCCTGATGGCATTGTGTATTTCTTTAGTACCCATGATTTATTTTGCACTTGCCAGCAACGCATCTTGCACTTAATTTAGAATTTATATTGATTAATTCCAGAACACTTTCAAATTTGAATAATTTCGATTAGAGCGTTTATCAAATTGTATGTAGAATAAGTTACTAAATCTCTATAAAATATAAATAGTTGGCGATATTATATGTTTTTATGCTCGACTACATGAAAATAGTAACTTTGATGGCTTACTTTTAGGCCAAATTGGCGTACATTTCGCACTAGTCCCATAATTGATCAAGTAAATTGGACTCTTATGTCAGTGTCAGAAATTTTTAATTTTGGTTAGAACACCTAATAAATACAATACAAATTACTAATGAAAAAGAGAGATCAACTATGATAGTGGTTTATAGCAATAGTACTTACTATTATTCATTATATTTACTCCTGACGAAGTTTGCAAGGTTTGGACGTTTATTATGCGAGTTAGATTGTTTAACCTAATCATCCATTTTCTATGAAATTTACAATGAATGACATAAGTGTGGCAGCAAATGCACACTATGATTAAAAAATATATAAATAAATTGCTTCAGTTTGTATTTAAAAAGTATTCCAAAAATGCTAAAAGCAGTCGAACATAAAGCTTTGTATGTAACTCGTCCACAATAGCACTTCATGGACTCGCCTTCACTATTAGCATCTCTCGCTTCGCTCGCTCGGCCATAAAACGGCTCGTCCAATAAGGTGCTATATTGTGGACTTACATAAATAGCTATTATGAAGAATATTTTTTCTTTGTACGATTAAACCAAATTGATTTTGAAGTGTAATTACCAAATTATCAAATCTAACAGTTCAATGAAAATCTAAATTTTCTCAAAAGACATTCTGCTTCATAATTGAATAAAAATATCAAAATGGCCCCTTCACTAGATTTCGAGATAATCACACGAAAACGCAGCTGGCAATTCAATCAAAATCTAAAAACACCGATTGATCAAAGTTCTAGATAATCACAAGAGAACACAGCTTGTAATCGTCTTTCTAAAGGTTATAAAAGGTATAGTAATCGAGATCGATTGGAACTATTTTAAATTTAATAAAACCAGATTCTGCTTTATAATTCAATAAAAATTCCGAAACAGCCCTTCACTAGCCCTTCCTAATAATTACATGAGAAAACAGATTATAGTTATGGTGAAATTAATCACTTTCCGATGGATATGAAAAAAAATCGCCATCATCTAGAAACTTTCCAAATTTATTCAAAATATATTCTGCTTCAAAATTGAATCAAAATTTCATCCCTCTACTAGATTTCAAGATAATCGCACGATAACCCAGCTTCTAATCATTGTGATGTTGCCCACATCCCATTACCAGATTTCGAGAAAATTACACATACTTGCAATTGTGCTGAAGTTGCTCACTAGATGATTTGAAAAAATATAAAAGCAATCGCCACCAACTTAAAACTTTCAAAAATTACTCAAAATAGATTATGCTTCATAATTCTATCCAAATATAAAAAATACAACTTTTGAGTATAGTTCGAGATGATCACAACAGAACACAGCTTGTAGCCATGTCGCAGTTGCTCCCGTTCTGAAGGTTTTAAAAAATATAAAAACAATCGACATCAACTGGAAACTTTTCAAATTACCACAAACTATACCATGTGTTCGATAAAAAACGGCCAACGCCATAACTCTGTTATTTATTGACCGATCTGAATGAACTAAAAGCCAAAGTCAATGGTGGTTTAAATGCTAACAAATTACATCAATATTGACTTTTTTCAATAATACCTTCATTGTCAATGAAAGCCAACTTAATTTTTTTAATTTTTTTTACATTCGACATTATTTTTCTGAATCCAATAATGCCAAATATGTTGTCTTTCGTTTAATATTTTGGTCGAAAAAAATTCAAATAAATCTAAATCAAAGCGAAATAAAAAAAAGAGAGAACAATGGACCGAATGAAGGCAAATAGTTTCCTTAGCTTATTGTTAGTGGAGGTAGAAATTAATACTTTAGAAATCAATCAAAATCTCGAAACAACCTTTTACTAAAATTCGAAATAACCATACGAGAATATACCTTTTGGTTATGTAGAAGTTTGTCACTGACCGGTGGTTTAAAAATATAAAACAATTGCCACCGCCTTCAACATTTCTAAATTTACTCAAAACACATATATTCAGCTTCATAATTCAATGAAAATTTCAAATATTTTTAAATGAAACGCAGCTTTTAGTCATGCTAAAATTGCCCACTTTGTGATGTATAAAAATATACAATTACCATCGACTTGAAACTTTACAAATTCACTAACAATTAATTTGGGATTATGATTTTATTAAACACAGTAAATACTTATTTTAAAATAAATACTTGTGGACAAAGTATAATTTCTTAAAAATCTGACTCACTGCATGGATTTAAAAATAAATCCTTGTGGACAAGGTATAATTTCTTGAAAATCTGTAATAATTCTCAAAATTATATAAAAAACAATTGCTATCGACTTAGTATTTTAAAAATCATGTCAAAATTCATTCAGAGTTTTAATTCCATGTAAAACTATTAACACACATTTCATATATTTAGAGATAAATCCATGCGACCAAACCATAATTTATTGAAAATCTGTAACAATTTTGGTATCTTAAATAAATATAAAAAAACATTTGCCATCAAATTGGAACTTTACAAATGTATTCAAAATTTATTCAGAATTATAATTCCAATATTAAAAGTCGTCCATATATTTTCATTTGTCAACAACCGTGGCAATTCATATGAAAACCTTCATATTTGATTTTAATTATTTCGCTAAAAAGTAATAATGAAAGTTTTTCTTATCGAATGATGATGAAATATTTTCTTCTTTCACTTGATGCATTGTCTTTCTTCGCCATGCATATGGGAAGCAGGAATTTGCATAAACATGGTTTACAATGTAAATAGCCTATGCTCATATGTCTGTATAACGTGAGAAGTCAGTTATATAAATCTATACAAAAATGCACGATCTTAGTTTAGACGTGTTAACGTCATTATGAGGCTATTTCTACATTTAATAAATTAATAAATATGTTCTTAATGAAAGAAAAATTAATGAAAGAAAAACTAACGCATTGTGCTTATATGTGGTGGATGCTTTTGAAGGTAGTATGGAGAATTCCACACTTTTGGTCCGAAAAATCGCATTTACAGAGTGCATTTACGGTTAGGATGGACTCGATTTAGGTGTAACTGCACTGAGTCCGCTAATTGACGTACTGCACTGCAGATTGTGAATTGATTCGATGGTTAACTGTTCTTTTAATGGTTTTAGTTTCAACGAGTTTTCAAGGATAATTTTGATTTTAAACACTTTCGAGTTATTTTTCTATTTTTAAATGTTTGTGTTTATAAGGAAGAATCGTTGATGGGAATTTGGGTTAATAAGGCGTCGATTAACGCAGCTGGGATAACTTAAGTGTAATATATCAGGAAAAATTCCATGGAGTTGCGCGACTATTCTGCGTTAAAAAAGGACCACTGGACGGTTTTTTTAGTGAAATGTCCGTGGCGCCAAATTTGATACTAAGAACTCGCATTATTGGGTTGCTGGGAGAAGGATGCGCAAAAGCAAATAATCCTGATCGAAAAATCCCACACGAAATTGATCCCGATAATTTGAATCAATATTTTATGAATTCGGCAAAAAAATTGCTAAATACATTACTAGCAACATTGTTGGTCAACACAAACATCCAAAGTAACGGACATTTTATATTTGTATCCCATAACAACTGAAGATTTAAAATATATTATAAATAATATGCCCGATAGTTCAACTCATGTATAAAAAGGTGCATTTAAAACGGCGGACAAAAAAAACTGCAAATGGTTAAAAATTTATTTACATTCACCATGACAACGATCTTTATATTAACAATTTGAGTAATCAGCTGACTTCAGTTGTACTCTGGCAGTTGGTGTCAGTTCTAAATACCTCTGCGGTGAAATATAATTGAAATTCGTTTCGGACACGCTTCCACGTGAAAATTATTTCGCGATTTTCATTCCGATCCATGTATAAGTACGTAGTAACGTACATTTGCAATTTAAGCCTGACACAAATTTCGTACTTCGGCCTAGTGTCGTGAGATGTCGCTGCCACAATGCGTAAAATGCAGAATTAGATTGCATTTAATATCCATCTTGTTCTATCATGTTCTAATAGTATGAAATAAACATTTTTATATTAGTGAACTTGGCGTCTTCTCTTTTATGTGTGTCGGAAATAAGTGCACCGGCGATTAAACGATCAGCCGTTATTGGTCTGCTAACTTGTGTCGCTTGTAGTGTGTGTGTGTGTGTGTGTGTGTGTGTGTGTGTGTGTGTGTGTGTGTGTGTGTGTGTGTGTGTGTGTGTGTGTGTGTGTGTGTGTGTGTGTGTGTGTGTGTGTGTATGTGTGTGTGTGTGTGTGTGTGTGTGTGAAAATTATAACCTATAATATAATATAAGAAACGCCAGAAATGTACGGAATGTATACTAAATGTAAGTAATAATATTTACTTATACAAAGCAATAATTAAAAAAATTCATTTTAACGGCTAGATCTCAGTGTTTGTACCAATCGCAAACGCGCAGGTGCGAATTTCACTATTCCCATGGCACTCAACCATTTTCATTACCCACACACGATTTTGACGACTGGTGCTTTATCCAATTCCACTATAAACAAACAATGCTCGTTCGCCCATTGTACTTTTAATTAATATAAATTGCTAATATATATATATATATATATATATATATATATATATATATACAGAGTGACCCATTTGAAAGCGGGCCACCCTCATATTTTTTTTATTTTTGGAGCGATTTTGACGAATTTTTTTTTTAATGTCGAGGGGGGAAAGGTGTATTTTGGAGCCAAGCGGCGTCCAGTTTTTTTAAAAAGCAAAGCCTACACGATAATATTCAGAGCCGTAAAATCCATAATCCATATTAGAGATTGTTTTATTAAAAATCCGCGTACGCCACTGGAATTGCCGTCCTCTGAAATAGATCTGTACCAAGTTTCATGAAAAAATATTCAACATTAACGATTCTATGACTAAATTACTGACAGGTGTTATTATGCATTAAGAATACAGCTACACACGGATGAACAATTCATAATAGTAGGCTTTGCAATTACTAAAGTCACAGATGAAATAAAAGACGAAAATGTCAAATGTCAGTTAAGTAGTGAAATTTACGTACTGTTCCGTAAGTACACTGTCAATAAGTATGGCTCATAATTTAACGGTACAACATAAGATTGAAATAGTAAAACTTCGTGGTGACAGAGACAGGTCTGGAAGGGAAGTATCTCGAATTTTTAATGACAGACATCCAGAACTTCAAAATATTAGCAAGTCTACCGTTGTGCGAGTGTGCAATATTTTTAACGAATACGGAGCTGAGCAATGAACGAATTCGAAATTATTTCATCGAAAATCCGAAAAAAAGTTTGAGAATTGCAAGTTTGGACCTCCAGTTACCACGGGAAACAATAAGAAGAAACCTTAAAAAATACAGTAATATGAAGCCTTATAAACCGAAATTTCTCCACACCTTAGAAGAAGGTGATAATGATAAGCGAATGGAATATTGCTTATGGTGCCAAGGAGAATACCTTAATGACATAAATTTTCAAAAAAGAATTTTGTTTAGTGACGAGGCAACATTTACAACCAATGGGACGGTAAATTCACAGAACACGAGACAGTGGGCACAAAAAAATCCAGAATGGGTAATAAACTGTAGGCGACAATATTCACAGAAGGTAAACGTATGGTGCGGTATATTAAATACCAGAATAATTGGCCCCTTCTTTTTTGAAGGCAATTTGAATAGCCAAAGTTTTTTAAATTTTTTAAACAATGGATTTTCGGATGCTGTTGATGAACTTCCACTTGCAGAAGTGGCTGGTCTACTGTTCCAGTTAGATGGCTGTCCTATCCACAATGCCAGGACTGTGAGAGCGTGGCTGGAGGAAAATTTTCCTAATCGGTGGATAGGGCGAAATAGTAGGTTAATGCAGTTTCCTCCCAGGTCTCCTGACTTAACTCCCCTAGATTTTTTTCTATGGGGGTTTATTAAAGAAAAAGTCTACAATACTCGTCCAACCAACGCAGAAGAACTGCGCGAAAGAATAAGGCAGGCATGCGCTGAAATTACACCACATCAATTATCTAATGTTATGGCAAATATTAAAAGACGATATGATAAATGCATTCAAATAAATGGAGATTTAGTTAAAAAATCCAGAATTTAAAATTAATTTATGTGTTAATTTAATATTATTTTAGAAGAATGTCTGTAAAATACTGTTTATTAAATGTTGTTATTAAATAAAATAATCGTTGAAATTCATTTGTTATCGCATGGGTTACTGGATAAAAAGCTTCTTAATGCATAATAAACAACTCGTCAGTAATTTAGTCATAGAATCGTTAATGTTGAATATTTTTTCATGAAACTTGGTACAGATCTATTTCAGAGGACGCCAATTCCAGTGGCGTACGTGGATTTTTAATAAAAAAATCGCTAATATGGATTATGGATTTTACAACTCTAAATGTTATCTTGTAGGCTTTGGTTTAAAAAAAAACTGGACGCCGCTTGGCTCCAAAATACACATTTCCCCCCTCCACATAAAAAAAAAAATTCGTCAAAATCGCTCCATAAATAAAAAAATTATGAGGGTGGCCCGCTTTCAAATGGGTCACTCTGTATATATATATATATATATATATATATATATATATATATATATATATATATATATATATAGTTCTCATTCGTTAAATTATCTCAACAAATACCACTCGCGGTTATAATTTCGGCAAGATACATTTTATTTTAAACACTCGTCATTTCATCGCAAAATTTCTTGAATGAATTGAGATTAGGCAAAATCCACTCACGCTGAAGCGCTCATGGATTTTTCCATCTCAATTCATTCTCGAAATTTGTATCGATTCAATGGCTCGTGCAAACAAATAAAATTTATCCGGCCAAATTAAACCTCTTGTGGTATTACCCCCGATAAATAAATAGTCTTATAAATATCTTCAATGACACCTTTTATGTCCAATATGAAGGACTGCCCATGAGATAACCTGTTTCACCACTCTTCACGGAAATATTTGATTTCGAAGAACAAGTATTTCAGAAAAACACGTCAACGTACTCAACTTCTTAGACTTAAAAAATGAGTAAATGTAACTCATTTTTAATTAGTTATTTTTTATAATTTCTTCGAGAATTTGAGGTCAATCGTCATTGACCGAAATACGTATCAGGAAACTGAATATAATAATATGAAAACAAACAAGTGTTTTAATTTAAAATTACATTACTGATCTCATGATTGACAGTCAGTTCTGTCAAATGCCTAAATACCATCAACACTTTGTAACAATTCAAATATTTAAATTTGACCGAAACGTCCGTTTTCCGAAGAAATCATGAATATCAAGTCTAAGGTTAACAGAAAGCATTTGTGTGCATTCAAGACGTGCAGGTTGATGTGACATGAACTTTATTTTAATTCAGAGTCAAAAACTGAATCGATAATTAACCTTAATTCCCATTGTCGCGAATTTTGTTTTCATGCAATTACACAAAAACCTTTGATACAAGAGAAAAATAAATTCCTCCAGAGGAATCTATGATTGCGACTGCAGCTTATGAACATGCACGATCTGTCTTCAATACGGACAATTGCGTCGTGGATATTCCATCTGTCCAACAGGTTTAATTAACCGCTCCTAGGTACCGTACGGTTCTTAGTTCTTCGGCGAAGTGCAGTCTTGGTCTGGGTAATGGGTCTTCCGCTCCGGTAATGACGGTCAATTATAAATTCATTGTGACGAGCACCGTAATGGAATCGCATTCCGATCCGTGGCATCCGATACAGATGATAATTTCATCGTTCATTTTTCCAGGGAGCTTAATTGCAATAATCATCACCGATTACCGTCACCGGAGAATTCCTCGGCCTGCAAGAATAAATCTCTGTTGTTTTTTTTTCGTTTTCACTGCAAATACCGCCGGTAATGATGCTGCCGTTGCGGCGCCAAAGACTAGTTTCGTGTAATTAAACTGCGAAAAAAGGGATTCCGAGATGTACATGACTCATCTGACCGGTTTCAGATGATGAGTCTTCGATATAACAGATACCGTGGATAATGCATTAGAGCAAAATTAATTTACTCAAATTTAATCTATTTTATAAGTATACTTGTAGCAATTCTAGTTTTTCTAAAAATAACATATTCACGATCTACTTTTAGAAAACAAGCCATGATATATTTTTATTATGTTTGAAACAGAAAATTTTGACAAATCTCAATTACTCATAAACGTAAAACAGCGTTGCCTCATCGCCAGTGGTGGAGAGGCCCAGGCGCGATTATACTTTCTGCGCGCAAAAAAATTAACCAATATAAAATTACAACACCCTAACAACGGTATTTAAAAGGTTGCTGCTGTTGGATTTTAATACTTTTTAAAATTCAAAATAATATATATTGAGATTGAAATCCATCTTTAGGGGTGTAGTTTAAGTAAAATTTCGTCATCATTTTAATTCAAAATGATAGTTTAAATCTAGTAAAATCTATTAATTCATGAATATAAAAAATAATTCATTTATAAATGTAGTAATGAATTATATTTTATAAAATCGGTTTAAAAAGGGCGCAAATAGTCGTAAATAATTTTATTTTTAACAAAAATGAATACCGATGCATATTTATCGAATATTTTTAAACCGATACCATTTCTAAGAAACTCATTCCTTTCAAGTTCAGACTAAGAAATTGGTTTACAAACAGAGTAAAAACTCTGGGACATATTCAAAGGATTAGAGGGTAGAATAGGGCCCACCCACCACCCTCTGTTTCATTTAAAACTAGTTTTTCAAGCGTAAGTTGCTGTATGTAAAATTGTGTTCTTTATGTGAAATAGTGAAATATAAAATTAAGAAAATTAACTGGTGACGAACGACGGCTCCGCTGATATGCAACTTTAAACATTTCAGCTCTTCAATTTGAATAGGAAAAAATACATCCCTAAAAGAAACTTGAAAACAGGTAGAAACAATTTGGTCAATATTTGAAAAATCGTATCTCGTTAAGGGAGCAACAAATAAAAAAAATGTTCCAACATAAATATTGTAGGGGAAAGCTTTGTGAATATACTGGAGCTTTGACAGACTCTTCAAAGTTAAAACTGAAGGCATGAAAACTCCAGAAAAATAATCTTGAATCGCTGACTTATAAGGCCGAGGCCCCCAAAGATGAAATACTTGTCATGTGGTGCCCCTTCTGGTGAAAGGTATCTTTGGTGAAAATTTCAGCCGAATCCATGTCATGCAATTTTCAACAGTAATATAACGAGTGCCTATGATTTTGCCGGCAATTATTAGCGGCAGGATCACGATTGCTTGTTGCGACGAAAATCGGCACGACTGCGAAGCAGGAGTGCCGATTTTCTAGAAGCAACAAGCAAGAGTGATCCAGACGCTAATAATTGCCTAGGAAACATCAGTCACGAGTTAGATTCGGGAAGACAATTGGCCGAACAGAAAGTTCACACTTCTTAATTTGAAAAATTAAATTTAGTGACAGTAGGTGTCAGACGTGTATTAATCTGCGCCACAATAATTGTAGTAAAAATGAGCTTACCAAGATTTTGAGAAATGCCTATGAATACTATTACTGATGAAAGCACTAACACTTCACCCGAAACTACAAACAGATCGAATTCAGGAACAAACTGCTTAAAAGTCGGGCGATAGCTGACGTTTAGATGTTATAGAAAATGAACCAACGCGTTGCTAGGCAATACCAACATGAGAGATTATCTGATTAGATACGACCCAGGGTAAATTGCCATGCATAACATAGAGCGTGGTCTGTTATGCATCGTAATTAGAAATTTATTGGATCATCTCATCAACGTTATTCGATTTCATTGGTTAGTAAGTAAATGAGGGCAATTGTCACTCAAATTTCCGACTCATGAAAAATATGGTGCCCTGACATATAAAAAAATTCATAACTCGTGAACGATTAGAAAAATCGAAAAAAATAAAGAATAAATGTTATAGAGCTCTCTCTCATGAAGAGGATAAAAAAGGTTTAAATCATCCAGGATATACTGGGAAGGCTGTGCGATTTTTTCCCTCTAATTTTTAAGAAGGCCTTCAAAACCACAGGGAGGGTTATTGAGACAATCAAATTTGCTCAATCCGTACCCCGTCATAGCTGCCACATTGCCTAAACAGGACATCTCCATCGGCAGGGCAGAAGGGGGTGCAAAAAAATAAAATATGCTTTTAAATCGTTTTAGGCAGTTTGAAATTGGAAAATCAGTATTTTAAAAAGTATGCACTTTATGTAAAAAATTTGTATATGTTTTCGATTTGGTTTCAATGGCTGTTACAAAATTTGACATTTGAGTTGAATTCAATTTTTCCCTTCTACACCCCCGCTGAGGAATTTTGGGAATGTCGAGTTAAAAAATAACGGATCACCGTACATCGTAGAGAAGACGGTCCTGCATATGACAGTTTTCATTTTACATTTTACTTTTTCATATTATATTTTTAATTTTTTATTTTAATTTTTTATTTTTTATTTTTTTAATTTTTTTAAGCCAGTTGTATCTTGTGCAATCCCTAAAAGTTTTGAGCTTTTCGACTTGAAAATAAAAAAAGAAACACAAACCCCAGGGGTGCAAATGGAGCGTACGGATGGTTCCACAAATTTTGAAAAAGTATCTTCGGCCATCCCTGAAAGATTCAACTTTTCGACTCTAAGAGAAAAAAAATACGTCCTTAAAAGAATAAGAACGAAGCTAAGGGGTGCAAATGTAGCGAAAGTTTCAGCTTTTCGACTTCAAAAGAAAAAAATACGTCGTTAAATGACGCTCTCTGGAAGGTTAGGGGGTGTTTAAAATAATTTAAAAAAATTACCAATTAAGGCTCGCCATATTTTCCATCAACCCAAAAAGTTTCAAATCTTCAATTTAAATAGAAAAAAAACACATCCTAGAAAGAAGTAAAACAAACCCAGGAAATCCGCCGTAAGATTCTTGATTTAAAAAGAAAAAAAATTATTCAATAACGATCAAAAATATTTACCGGCAAAATACATCAAACGTTTTTAAATACACACGGATTTATATAAAATATAAAAAAGAAAATAAGAAATACTTCAAACCATCGAAATTTGAACCGCGGACCTTCCGATTACAAAGCGTCCGCGTTTCTATTGCGCCAACACGGCTCGTTGCGACTTCGTTAATTATCGGTAGTAATATACCTAGATCGAGGTTAATTATCAAAACATAGTTTTTTGAGTACCTTGTTACCTAGTAATTTAACGAGACAATAACATTTGTTGTCTGGTTATTAATAGTTAATAACCAGTTGACAACAAATGTTATGTCGAGATGAATTACTAAAAGGTAAAAGGTACGAAAAAAATGTGTTTTTGATAATTCATCCAAGCTCGCGGTATATTTGGGTAGATAATTTATCGAATGAAATAATAATAAGGATCAGGAAAAGTTATGGTTTATTACAAGCTGAATAGTTTGGTATACTACAAGAGTTATTGTAAAAATTAAAACTTAATGACAGTGACGTAACGTCATGAACATCATGTTTTTATAACCTTAAAAGGTACTCACCTAATTACCGTTTTTCTGTTATCGATTATGACAATGCAAAACATTGTTGTAATGTCAAGCTACCCCATTAATTATCGATTTTCTGTTATCGCGCCTATTATTATGTGATAAATTATCAACAGTACTATAATAATAATTATTTATTGTTACTCACTGTTATTTTTAAGTTTTTCTAATGTATTAATATTAGTTTTTGTTTGTACATTTATTATTGATTTTTATACAACATTGCGCTATTTTGTAATTTTGTAATTATGAGATAATATTTCCCTGTAATTGGATATTTCTGTTGGGAAATAAATATTATTATTATTATTATTATTATTATTATTATAACGAGTGCCTATGATTTTGCCGGCAATTATTAGCGGCAGGATCACGATTGCTTGTTGCGACGAAAATGCCGATTTTCTAGAAGCAACAAGCAAGAGTGATCCAGACGCTAATAATTGCCCAGGAAAAATCAGTCACGAGTTAGATTCGAGAAGACAATTGGCCGAACAGAAAGTTCACACTTCATAATTTTAAAAGTTAAATTTAGTTACACCAAGTGTCAGACGTGTATTAATCTGCGCCACAATAATTGTAGTAAAAATGAACTTACCAAGATTTTGAGAAATGCCTATGAATACTATTACTGATGAAAGCACTAACACTTCACCCGAAACTACAAACAGATCGAATTCAGGAACAAACTGCTTTAAAGTCGGGCAATAGCTGACGTTTAGATGTTATAGAACATGTACTAACGCGTTGCTAGGCAATACCAACATGAGAGATTATCTGATTAGATACCACCCAGGGTTAATTGCCATGCATAACATGGACCGTGGTCTGTTACGCATCGTAATTAGAATTTTATTGGATCATGTAATCAACGTTATTTGATTTCATTGGTTAGTAAGTAAATGAGGGCAATTGTCGTTACTAAATTAAAGATAAATAAACATACACGGCGAACGTCATTTTTTGACAGTACGTCGTGCGCCGCTGCTGAATTTCACATTTCCCTTCAGTTTACAACGTCATATCTCGAAAACTACAAATCTTTGATACGGATTAAATAGACGACTGATATGCCGTTGTCCTATTTTTAATTTTCGAAAAAAAAATCGAAAAATTCTTCAAAAAATTCCCGGAAATCAATCAAAAATCGGCCGTAGATCGTAAACGGTGTGCCCTACGAAAAATATAGTTCTTACCTTTTCGACGCAAAATGCAATGTTTAATATCGTGCCGTTTAAATTTTTCGCGTCGGATTCAAAATGGCCGCTCTAGAATTTTTTTATTGAAATGGAGGGTGGTTTTTTTGAATAACAACTCAAGGATTAGAGATATCGAACATTCGTAAAAAACATAAAATGTAGAGGGGAGGTAGTTCTACAAAACTCTATAAAAAAGGGGGCGCGACCCCGCTCGCTGAAGCACGAAAAAAGCGACCTCCGCAGAGAAAGCAAAAGAAGCAACTATTATGTACCTATCCATTTGGGATTTTTTGAGCCATATTTTAATCCTCCAACTTAAAAATCCTGGGAGGAGATAGGTTTGGCGCGAACGTCTACAACGCAAAAAATCGATTTTCAAAAATTCACCCCGGAGTCTAGGGGTGACTTGGAAAATCACGGATTTCATGGTCGCCAAGAGGAACCCGAGGCCTATCGGGGAAAAAAATCAATATTGGAAATTTTTTTTTTTTGAGGGGTTGGCAACCCTTTTTTGAAAGTGTGGTCGGAGGTGGTTCAAATTTTAACAGTCTTGTTCTTGAATTATTTGTGATTTTTCGTGAAAATTTCAACGCTCTACCTTTTATAGTTTTTGAGATCTCGCACCTGAGATCTTGCGTTTAGGAGTATGTGGTAGTTTCCCCACAAACGCTCTTTCTTTATGCCTTTGAAATTATTACATCCCTCCTGATCTGATTAAGAAATTAGTTTCATCAAACAGTGTTTTCTAGGTTACGGTCAAGGGCGGTGGGTGGTTTCCTATCCCACCCTTCAATCCTTAGAACACAGACGAGGGTTTTACAAGTGTAAATCAATTAATTAGAAAATAATCTAACGGTTTTTTGACAAACCTATTTGATATACCGGGTGACCCAGTTTAATGTATCCACTGGAATATTTCGACAAATATGTATCATACAAAAAAATATTCTGAACAAAAGCTTAATGGATTCGAGGAGGCTATCCGATCCTATGAAGGCATTTAAAATACACGAAGCATCACCCGCAACACGTGTCCATGAACCAAGCATTGAGTGAGCAGGATCATGAACAACGGCGTGTTTTATCAGTGGACAATACAGCAATTGCAGAATGTCGAAAACTTTTTCAAATGCGTGAAGTTTTCTAATGACCTTACATTCCGCGATTATTGAATCGACATAACAGTCACTACTGGTCGTCGATAAACCCTCGTTGGATGCAAGTGTATCACCAACACCGCACACAGTAGACTAATCCACTCATTTATGCGACAGCGACAGTACTGCTGCAAAGTCAATACCACAATATAGCTCTAAGCAGTAGTTGCACTCCGAGGCGGCACTTTGATCTTTTGGGTTTCAAATGATCCTCGCGATGTTAACACGCATTGTTTACATTGCTCAATTTATTCTGTAATAAATTAGTAATGTCTTGAGTGGGCCATTTATATTGACTGGTTTTGGACAGCAAATTGTTTTAATAGATAAATCGAGTTTATAAATTGTACAGAAAATAGAATCTAGTGTCTTTAACCGATAAATTGTAAAAGTGCGTGTCGTGCGATCAGCTGTTCAACTTTGGCCTTGTGTATGCCTAACGTAATTTCATTGGTTATAAACATAGAATTTTGCTTAAAATTGGATTTGTTGTTTAATTATTAATGATAAGGGTATTTTCTAATATTATAAAAGTACCTATTTTATCTATTGATTTTCACATTTAGGGCCGCTTTTACAATCGTCGGATAAATGATGGTTAACTTATACCCTCTTTAACTAATCCCATCGTTTATCTCTCAGTTAACGCACGCTGCCTTTTACAAACGCTTAGATAGATTTTCTCCCGAAACGCCAACGTTGGCAGCATTGCGGATACATGCGGTTGCGCAGTTTATAGAATTGGCTTTGTTCGTTTTGCTTGCGGAAAGGTTAGAAAGTTGTGTTTGTAATCATTGATGCGACCCTTGACCCCCTCGAGCTTCTTTTCAATATACCACCTAGAAATATGCCAGAATGCATGTTTTTTAGAAACTAGTTTGTCGCCTCTAACGGCCCCTGTATGTAATACCGATTGCAGATCGCTATAATGCCGGTATGGTGCGTGTGCTTGCTGTGCGCATTGCCTGCGATTTAACCGAGATTTATCTGCTGCTCCAAGCACCGGATAAGATAACTGCGAATTAACTGCTTCTTAACCCTAATCCTGCTTTAACTAGGCATTGTAAAAGCGTATTTTTGCATTTAATCCGGAGATAGTGTTAACCTTAATTTAACCGACTATTGTAAAAGCGGCCCGTAATCGCATATAGAAACACTTGCGTATAAGGACCAAAACCAGGGTTATGTTTATAATTCACATGTGGTTGTTAAATGTCTGGGTTTAAATGGCTGCGCAGTAACATGCGCAAAGAAAATCTGAAAACTTTAATTTGCTTTAGTGAGACTACTGCATAGGAACTATACTGTGTCAATACTGCTCTCCTCTCAATGAGACAAATAGAAGCAGGGGTTCATCAGAGATCATGCCTCTCCCCAACTCTCTACAACATCTTTGTTAGCTGGACTTCACTCCGGTCATGACCGCCCAATATGTCGACGACACAGCGCTGCTATACCAAGGGCGCACTAAAACCTCCAAATTCAAAAGTTCCCGAGATCACACGGAAAAAACGCTACTCATATGAGGAATGGGCTGATAAGCGCAAGAGCGCGGCTGTGCATTTCACACGGCCACGCGCAAAAACCCCGATTCCTCCTCTTGAATTCAAATTCGGCGAGTCCCCGATAGAACTCCGAGACCACGCCCAGTACCTAACCCTTGACCGACATCTAAACTGGTCAAAACAGATAAAGCTAGCCAACCTGTTCCCGATAATAAAATCCAAGTCCAAGCTCTCCTTGAAGAACAGGGTAAACTTATATAAAATGGTCATCAGGCCAGATGCTCTACGCATGCCAAGCCTTTAGCTATAGGAAATCAACTACGCTCAATAGGCTTCAAGCCCTACAAAACACCTCGCTGAGGCGGGTAACCCGTACCCCCCTGTACATGCGCAACTCTCAGTTGCACCGAGACACAAAAACACCCAGTGTCCGGGAGCACATCGAAAAGCTTTCCTGTAAATTCTTTGACAGACTGGACGATGATCCTCCATCAGGAATCAACTTCCCCATTATGACAGGTGGGCTCTGCAAAAGCACCCAAACCCCAGAGATATTCTAAGGTAACTCTTAGACATATCCCTTCTAATTTAACAATATTAAATAGTATCGCCACAACAGCGTTACACCCACCGTCCCTCCATTGCCCTTACAATCCATGAGGGCCGTGGGTTTGGACTGCCGGTAGCTAATAGTATCTAAACAATTCCCCAAGATACGCTAGAATAGGCCAGCGGTCAGACTAGCACTAACACTGAGCATATGAGGAGTGGTAGGCGCGATCCCGGCGAATCCAATACTACAGCACTACAGGGGTGTCTATGAAGATCTCCTCTCCTAACATCAAAAAAAAGAAATAGGGCACAGTAACCGGTGCTAATTACTAGCATCTTATTCGAGACGTTCTTCCCTTCTAAATAAAAAATGCAGACCTAGAGACAAGGACGAGACTGTGGCTTCAGCAAGATAGCGCACATTTTGCAAAGATAGTGAAGACCTATTTGTACGAGACATATCCTGACAGGTGGATAGGGAGAGGGGGTCATCAAATGGCCAGCAAGGTCACAAAATTTGACAGCTCTCGACTTCTTCTTGTAACCCCCCATAAGAAGAAGATACTATCTAACGAGAAAGACCAACTACTAGGGCCGACATGATTCAAAGGATTCAAGCAGCGTGCAACAGTATTCCGCGAAACAGTTTTTTGCATTCAGTGAAGAATTTTGAACGTTGAATTCAGCTTTGTCAGGAGGTGAACTGTGCGACTTTTATGGATCAAATTGCTTAAATATCTGCTGAAATACCAGAACTTTTTGGGGCTACATGATGTAAAAAATCTGACCTAGCAACCTCCTCGTGGTGTACACCGGGTAACGTTAATGCCGGAGGTAAGATAACGCTTCCCATATCCATGGTGAACAAATTATCAATATTTTGTTATGCAATCTGTCAGCCCTTTGACAAATGAAGAAAATTTATCAGAATCTTCGAAGAGTACGAATTACAATACGAATTAAAAAAAAAAATGAAACAAAGGGGGTCAGGGTATCCATTAAAGATTTTACACGCATTGCCCATCCCACATCACGGCGGGAAGAAGGTTTTTATTTTACCATAACTGAATGGCCATCTAAAAAAATATTCAACGATTGTATGCGCCATTAAAAAATAGTAATTTATGTAACAAGTTGCGAAAGTGCTATTTTACGGGATGAGTAGGAAGTTTCCAGGACGAGCCGTAGGCGAGTTTTGGAATACTGCGAGTCCCGTAAAATCACTTTTGGAACGAGTTACGTACAATATTTTCTCTGCAGTCGTTTTGTATGTTAAAAAAATCAAAAACACACACGAATGTTATATGACGAGCGCTGTTGTAATTAAAGACGAAGTTGATGTTTTTGTCAAGGCCACCTACATATATACGCAAAATCGTCCCGAAAGTAACAAAAAGCGTCCCGAAAGTAAAGAAATCGTTCCGAAAGTGAAACAAAATCGTCCCGAAAATAACTACTTTCGGTACGATTTATGTAAAGTGGTACTTTCGATTTAATAAATCATACCGAAAGTTTTATTTTCGGGACGGCTGCAGAAAAAAATATATTGGCGATTCTGCCGCCATCTATCAAGAGTTAAAAAACTCTCGAATTAAAGGCCGTTTTCTCAGGTTTTCGGAGAATCTCTTAATTTTTGTGAATACAGCGCCATCTATCACGAATTCAAAACAAATTCTCAGATAAAACCTATATAATTTTTGATGTACAATTCGATTCTACAATAAAAAAGAGAGATTCCTCTTTAAGATTCCAAAGTTGCCCCCTCATCTTATTTTTATTATAAATCAAAAAAATCATTAAATATTGTTCCCCATCAGAACACCTACAGACCGGTTTCGACCTTTCAGGTCTCATCAGTGTAGTTAGTTGCTGATGGGGAAACGGAGATTACTATTGGAATATAAGTATTCCAAACACCGTTATAGGTAGAAACGCCAAAGTGGCGGAATCTATTGCCTGGACGCTGTACTGAACCAAATCCGGGTGGCTTTAACACCGACAAGATATGGACATTGCCAGCACCTAACTACACTGACGAGACCTGAAAGGTCGAAACCGGTCTGTAGGTGTTCTGATGGGGAACAATATTTAATGTTTACATTATTATTGTTATATTTGCTGCCGCTGGCAATGTCCATATCTTGTCGGTGGTTAAGCCACCCGGATTTGGTTCAGTACAGCATCCAGGCAATAGATTCCGCCACTTTGGCGTTTCTACCCAAAAAAATCAATTTCCTTTTCTTTATTTTGATAGCTGTTTTGAGCCCCCCTGCATTTATGAGATCCGAGGCGCGCGCCCCTTGCGGCTGTTTGTAATTCGCTTCAAGAACTAAGATACATACGATTAACATTAATTAAAATAATAAAACCCTTATTATTTTATTGCGGAAGCATTAAATAAATTAAATAAAGACCAAAAACAAGCCTAAATATATGGATATTCAACATATTCGTAAATCGAAAAAGTTCAGTCTTACAAAGACTTAATTTTGAAGAGAATGGGCGGCTGTAGGTTGCAGGTTGGTGTAGTGGGTATAGGCGAGTGCTTGTGCCGGTTGCACCGCGTGCCGTGTGGGTTCGAATCCCAGCCCGGCCGAAAGATTTTTCGGGGATCGAGAAGTATTCAGTCGGGTCCATGGTTGTTGTGTACACGTCTGACATTATTCATTTATTCATGTGTTCATTTATTCATCCCAAAAATTAAAATGTTCTACGTGACACATGCCTAATTAAAAAAAAAACATTGAAGAGTAACGAACAGGTAGAATATTCATATATTCGGGGTACTTTTCGCCTGTATTTAATTTAAGATTAATCAAATTTCTTGTAAAAAAAATTTTACAATCTTATTTGCGCACGAAAAATATTCAACGGAAAAGCGTCTATTAAATCAGAAAATATTTCTGGCAACAGCGGATGACTGACCTCAAAAATTATAACTTCAAAATATAAACACTTTATGCCTTCAAAATTGTTCATGGCCTTACAAAAGCTTACAAAAAGTGAATCGTGAATGGATTATAGAAAGTCTGATTAAGGTAGTTTATTTGATGTCATAATATAGCGTGTTTAATAAAGTCGGCAGGGTTTTGGTTTTAGATACTTTAAACTAAAACATTTTCGTTATTTAATCCTTTGCCTCAAAGGGTTCCAATATTGTTAAGACCCGGCGCTACCCGACCGAAAATTTAAACGTAAACTCCTTTCCCCTGTATCTAACCCGCGAAAGCCTTAGAAGAGCGTATCCGATTTTAAATGGAAAGACCACTGTAGTAAAAGAGTAATAAACATATATAAAGTATACCTGTCAATTGATAGAAGAGTGCTCGCTTTCGAAGTTACATTTTATTAGATATATCAATTAATACCCAAAAATAAACAAAACGTTACTAATATAATAAATTTAAAATAATAAATACCAGAACATACCGTCTAGATTTTCTCAATGTTATTATTTTTTATAAATTATTTTTGTTATTATTATGAATTCGTTAGAAATCTTCACGGTAAGCCTTAGACAATTGGAAATAATGGAGAACTAATGCAGAGATTTTTTTTTGATATAAAATAGTTTAGTAGATATCGAAAAAAAAAATTTAATACATGTAGCGCCTCCCCTTAAGCTGTTGTAACGGAAGTTATTAGATATTTTATTCATAAATTATAATAAATAATTAATAATAAATAATAATTTATATTATTTTTTTGGCATAGGAAGCTGGTCCATTCTGCCAGGGTGCCATTTAACTATATTATATTTAATCTCTAATATTTATTTATATATATAATCATTATTTATTATATATAATGAATGGGGGTACATACACTGGACATCCATGGACCCGAACGGCCACTTTTTCATTCCGAAAAGTGACCGCCCGGATGAGATTCGAACCCACGACCACGAGGCCCGTGAGCAGGAGCTCTACTTACTAGGCCACCGCAGCCCCAATATTAATATTAAATGTATAATATTTTTATTTATTTATTTATTTTTAGAAAAACGAGTTCTAAAATTTGCATGTGTAAAGTCTAAAGTGAAAACCCTTTTTTATCGCGTGACTCTTAAAAATACCGATTTAATTATTATTGCATTCACTTATCGCGTAACTGTAGTTCGACATTCGCGTACCGGTATGCGCACCACAGATTGGGAATGTCTGCTTTACACCAATGACGAAAAAACATCAGCCCCTGGACGCTCCACGTTTTTTCGTAAGTTTTCTGCAGATTTCCGGTGTTATTTGTTAATTTTGTTCTTCAGCTGTATAATTATTGTCACAGACAATTTACGTTACCTCAAAGGAAAAAGTCTAGCGCGGCCGTAATAATAATTATTCCTATTATTATCTTGTGAAGATAAATTACAATTTCAGTTCCTTGTCTCGGTCGATATCTAATAAAGCAATCTGATAAAGATCGTATCGCACATACCTTGGGGCTGGACGTCTTCGACTTTCTCCGGCTCGATTTCCGGGTAGATTTCCCGCCGCGTCCTCTTCTGGAACGGACCTGAAACGGAGATGAGGAAAAGTGAAAAAAAGACAAGCGAGAAGGGTTATGTAACCGGACAAGGATCGCCTTCGGTAAACACACCCGAGACGACGAGATTTCCTATTCCGGGATTGTCGCGATTGTCCACTCTGTTTGTCTTCCTAATGAGGAAGTGTGCCAGTTTGAGTGGAAGTCTAGAATTGTTAACTAACTTGTTATATAAGCAATGAATTGAATTGTTTATTGGGGCCATGATAATAAAGTTTGCACAGATCTCAGTATTTAATAGCAATTAATTGTTACATTGTTTACTAACAGAATTATACTCCAAAAAGTTTATTTGTACACACACACACACACATTTCATACAATATAACATGTTTAAATCACCACAAGTTCGCTAACCGTTTGATTGCAATTTCTATCTACACTGCCGAGCATAAAACTAGGGTCACTCCGTAATTTAAATTTTCTTTGGGGTTTTTTTTTATTTTTTACGTGTTTTTTCGGTTGTAACAGTGTACTAACTGATTGCTTCAATAAAAAAAAAGTTTTTGCTGTTCAAGTTTGTTGAAAGTAATGAAAATTAATAATTTTAATTTGATATGCTAAGTAATAAAAATGATCAAGTTTACTTTCACATGCTTTTGTTGAAACAAAAGAAAGTTTGTTTCAGTAGCGAGTATTCCCACCTCTGGCAGTGATAACAGCTTGCAAACGACGAGGCATACTCTGGATCAGATTTTGGATCATATTCTGCGGAAGATAGTCCCTTCCTGCACCAATATGTCGTGAAGCTCTCTGGAATTTCTGGGGGCCAACACGTGTCTCTGTAAACGTTTTTTTCATCTTATCCCAAACATGCTCAATTGGATTTAAATCTGCACTGCGAGTAGGCCAAACAAATCGCGTGATTTGACACTCGTCAAGATACTCAGTAACTATCCGAGTAGTGTGGGGCGTTGTGTTACCATGAATAAATGTTGCCTCGTCACCAAGAATAACCATGAACGGTAAAACATGGTCTTCTAGAACCTCTGTCAGATACCTATGCGCAGTCAACGTCATTACTTAGCATATCAAATTGAAATTGTTCATTTTCATTACTTTCAATAAACTTTGCACAACAAAAACTTTTTTTTATTTAAGCAATCAGTTAGTAAACTAATAAAATGACGACGAAATTATACTCTCCAGTATTGTAAAATTTTATTTCTCCAAACTTTATGTCTTCATCATCAGTGGAAAAGTTAGTAAACTGTTACAACCGAGAAAAAAAATTAAATTGCGGAATGACCGTAGTTTTATGCTCGGCATTGTATATGGACTAAGTTTGATACCACCTATAAAAATTTGTGGTTGTTAGAACCTGGTTCTCATGACACCACACAATTATTTAGAGTAAATAAAATAATATTATACATGATTACCAACATCCAGAACGGATAAGAAACCTAAGAAAAAGACGAATTTCCAAAGGCAAAGTCTAGGAATAAGAGCATGTGAAAATGTTTCTTTCGAAGTATAAAGTCTGCCCACAAACATACACACTATAGTTCTTTTCTTTCAAAAATTGTTGGAATCGTTTTGAGGAACTTTCGAAAACGGATATTTACGTAAAAATTTCGTAAAAAATAAAAAAAACTTCTCAGTTTTACAGAATTATACATAAATCATTGGGCTCTCTTGTTCTGTAAAAATCGAAGCAGGTTAACCAGAAGTTTTCCAAATAATCACTGTCAAACCCTAGAATGAATTTTATTTGTACTCAAAAATTAAAAATTGCGAAAACTAAAAAAAATCAAATAAGGTGCAGACTTTTATCACTTCCAACATTATTCAAAAATATTTGCGTTTTCATATTTCAGAAAAATTCAAATTAATTACACACTTTTCCAAATAATCATTGTCAAACTCAAAAATGGCCATTTACTGCGCTTAAAAATCTAAAATGCGTTGATTTTTCAAAATTAAAAGTAGGTGTAGACTTTTAACTTTAACAGAATTATTCAGAAATAATTGGGCTTTCATGTTCTAAAATCGAAGCAGTTTCCAAATTATCACTGTCAAACCTAAGAATAGCCAATTACTGCGCGTAAAAATAAAAAATTGCGTTGAGTCTTCAAAATTCAAAGTACGTACTGACTTTCAATTTTAACGTAATTATTCAGAAATAATTGGGCTGTCATTTTCTATAGAAACCCAAGCAGGTTAACCAAATAATCATTGACAAATCCAAGAATGATATTATTAGAGCTCAAAAATAAAAATAAAAAATGCCCAGATAAAAAAAATGGTGATGTGGCCATCATGTTACTTTCTCCGACTTGATTGTATCATTTATATTTACGCTTTTTTGGTTTATTTTCAATTTAAATCATATTTTAAATGTACATCGAACTCTTTGTAAACTCGGATGAAACTGACATTTAAAACGTCAAAATTATGAAAATTCAAAAACTCAGTATATTCAAAAACTAAAGCGATTTCGAAAAAACGTATTCTTTACAAGTTGTTCATTTTGGCATTCTCTACAATTATTATTAACATAAATTTGCTGTAACTATTATCGTTTAATTATTATAAACCAGAAATGAAAAAAATAATAAATTTTTTTCTCGAATAACAATGATTTTATGAAAAATATTTTCAAACAAAAGATGTTCATTTATTTGTTGTCTTCAATATTTGCTTAAATAATTTTGTGACATTTTTCAAATTTAAGAATATATTGGAAAAAAAACAAAAAACGGTTAAGGTAAACACCCACTTCCGGTGTACGAAATTTTACCAAAAGCGGATTATCAAATAAGACTTATGTTCAAAGTTTCATATCAATTTCTTTATTAGTTTTTGAAATACAGCGCGCGCAGACACACACACAGACACAATTTCTAGGGACCCCAAAACGGATATTTCCGCAAAAAAAAATTTTGAAAAAAAATCACGATCACAATACTTTCTCGTACTTCGTAACGGAGAAAGTAAAAATGCAGAAGATTAACTCTTACAAAATTGTGCTTCCATATTTTATAAAAAAATATATTAATTACATAGTTTTTAAAATAATCACCGAAAGAATAAATATTTTCAGCGCTCAAAAATAAAATATGCGTGGATAAAAAAAAATAAGAATGGATGTAGACTTCCACTATTTCAAAATTATTCAGAAATTGGGCTTTCGTGTTTCAGAAAAAAATCAGGCATGTTAAAACATCGTTTTCTAAATAATCACTATCAAACCGAAGAAGTCCCATTTTCAGCGCTCCAGTATCGAAAAGGTGTTTATTTTTTTAAAATCCGAAACTAGTGCAGACTTTTAATTGTTTTAAAATTATTCACAAATCACTAGGCCCTCAATTGTCCAAACATCCAAGCACATTAGCCACAAAGTTTTCCAAATAATTACTGTCAAACCGAAGAATAAAGAAAAAAAAGAAAACGTTATTTTTACATCTGAATTCAATGATTCAGACTTCTTAGTTTTACAAAATTATTCAAAAACAATTGGGTAGGTTTTAGAAGCCCCCGACCATGTTAAATTTATAATTTTCCATATAATCACTGTCAAACCCAAGAATGCCCATTATTAGCACTCATAAAACGTATTTCAAATACGAAGTAGATGCAGACTTCCAATTTCTACAAATGTATTCAAAATAAGTAGGCTTTCATGTCTTAGAAAAATCCAAGCATCTTAATATTTTTCCAAAGAATTACAGTGAAACCGTACATATTTTCAGCGCTGAATCGAAAATCTATCGAAAATTGTGTTGTTTTTTCAAAATTTCAAATGCTCACTGCATTTTTCAAAATTATTTATAAATGATAAGGCTTTCATATCACAGAAAAGCCCAATCATGTTCCAAGAATGGTCTTTTTTAGAGCTAAAAAAACGACCATTCGTTGATTGTTCAAAATCTGAAACAGTTGCACTTAAAATTTTTACAAAATTATTTAGAAATAATTAGGCCCTTATTTTTTAGAAAAATTTAAGCATAACATTGTTTTTATACTTTGGTTTAATAAACGACCTTTTGTTATATTAATAGTATATTACGTAACAAGAGTTGTAAATAGCAAATTACGCGCAAGTGAAAAAATTGCGTACGAGCCGCGTAGCGGCGAGTAACGCAATTTCACGAGCGCGTAATTGCTTTACAACTCGCGTTATGTAGTATACTTTATCTACGACCACTCTCACCTTAATTTATATTTGATTCTCCAGTCCATAAATGTTCCTTAAACATTTTTGTATCGCGAGGCGTAGCAGGGAGAAACTTGTTGGCCGCTTATTTAATCATTTTCGTTGTTGCTGTTACTGGACATTATTTATCTTGCAAGAATTGAAAAGAGTTTCATTAACAATGGTTACATACCTCATTATTTGGTACTTACTTCTGGATATCATTGCATTTGAATGAGAATGTGCGGAATAGCGAAGTGACAGCTTCGGGGTGCGTGATGTGACGTTTAACAATCGCGGACTACTATATTTAATAAAAACGAACAAACGCGCAACTCTCAACCAATCAAAAGTTCGTAAACGAAACTCACTAGTATGTTATGGCAAACACACACGTACCTTTAATTTACAAGCGGGCTCTAACATACGTGGGTGTTTTGGTGTATTTACGCAGTACGCGCATTGTACGATAATGGGCATTTACAGTAGTGGTCGTAGATAAAAGTAGTTTAATAATGAGATTTTGTATTTTACAGTTTTTGCTCATTATTAAACTATTTGTCGTAACATTTAAGTTATTGCGATTGGCAATATTTAAAAGTGACATGTGTCGACATCAAAATGTAAAATTGCCGTTAATTCATAGGATAATTGGAACCCTTTGATGCGTTACATACTGAAAATGTTCGATAATTCATATTGGTGAGTTTGCCACCAGTACTAAGGTTGAAAAACGGAGGCGTAATTTTGTTTAATTTTTACCGGCGTGCAAAACGTAGGAACTCGGTGACAATACAATGGTCGGACGCATGAATTCACCCAGCAATCGGCGACATACACACTTAGGCAACAAAATATACACAGAGGAATAGTTATAATTTATTATATTATCACTTTGTTTGCAAAACGAATAACACAGAAGAAACAGCGAGAGTACAATGTATGTTTCATTCGCGGCGAATAAGAGCCGCTTCTTTCGATGTATTAATTAGCGTCGATCGATTCCTTACACGAGAAACGAGAAGCAAATTTAAACATAACCTTAAATTTCGACAAACATTTAGGCAAGTACGTTGCATTATTCTATAAGCTTAAATTGGTTATAACTTACTTGGAAATAGTTTGTTTATCGCACTCTTAGCAACTTTCCTTATTTCTGGAGGTGTGTAAGTGATATTCTAGATTTAATATGTTTTAAATGGCAGAAAGACCTTCGGTCGATAGCCAATTGACATGAAAACTCCATGTATTTAATTGTTTATGTATTTATAATAATTTGTAACCTTTGTCAATAAAGATTTTGTATATATATATGTTTTAAAATTAACTGTTGAAATCGCCGTAGAAATACGTATGTCAAATATTAAATTCGTTCGAAACTGTTTTCAGTGCTGCCACATGTTACCCATAAAACTCACTACATTTAAGTATATATTTTATTTTAGAAATAAATCCTTAACTAAAACCAAAGTAGAAATTATAGTATATTATACTTGTTTAATAAGAGGCATTGTGGGGCACTCGCGACACAATATACCCTCTTATTAAACTTGTATAATAATGTACTGTTTAAGCTCAACAAATCTAAATAGATATAGACTTTTAATTTCTACAAAATGATTCAGAAATAGGAAGGCTTTTATGTTCTAGAAAAATCCAAGCATGTTAATTACATATTTTGCCAAAGAATTACCATAAAAACTTAGTCATTTTAAGAGCTCAAATATCGAAAATACGTTAATTTTGAAAAGTGTAGACTTCTAATATTTACAAAATTATTTAGAAATTAATAGGCATTTATAATGCAACAAACCCAAGCACGTTAAATACATTTCAAATATTCACTATGAAATCAAAGTCATTTTCGGCAATCAAAAATGAAAAAGGGTTATTTTTTTAATAAAACGAAATAGAATAATTGGGCTTTCATATTCTTGAAAACACCAAGCACGTTCGTGACATAGTTTTTTTTTGTATCACTATTAAACCTAACAATGGGAATTGGTCGATTAGCCGCTTTGGCGCCATCTGTTGGTCTTTGCAGAGTCAAATGACGATAAAACGCTTAATCGACCAATTCCGGTTACTGAATGGGTTATATCCTTCATAGAGGCGGGTTTAGAAAGGTCTCTTAAAAGAAAGATTCAAAAGAATCTAATGGAAAATAAAATTAACATGTATTTTGAAAATGCTACATCTGAATTTTTATAAAGTGTAAAGGCTTGGGGGCGGGTCAATTGACCCAAGTGTCCCCTATTGGATCCGCTTGTATAGTCCTATTCCCTATCAGCTTTACTAAGTTATTGAAATAATAACTATCAAACTGTTTTCAACATCCAAATTATATGTTCTCTACGCAAACAGAATGCTGTACAAAAAAAATGTCGCAATTTTTTCCATAACATCCAATGTGCACAAATTAAAAATTTGTTTCATCAGAAACAGAATCGGTCGCGAATTTTATTCAAAATTCTCTCTATACATTCTCTCACAAAATTTTTTTCTCTCGTCATCTCAATCGTAAAATCGCCATTCAAACAACAAAGAATGTACTAACGTTTTTAAAATAAGTTCGAGATCATATTATGAAGTTTAAAGTTCGGGCTTGGCGATACATTCTTTAAGAAAAAAAAATAATCCCGTTTGTAAAAACCATAATTCTAGCCAAGTTCGCCAATGAAAAATCGACCATTGTGTTTGACTTGGAGTAAAAATTGGCATTTAAACAAATAAATAAGCTAAGTAATTGTAGAGGCTTTCACTTCGTGATACATTTTGAATAATTCAAATAAAACGAATCACTTTATTAACTTGGAGTAGTTACTATAGTTTCGACAATTCATTCAAGGTTAAGCGTATTCCGGACATCCCACTCATCAACGACCAGACCGACCTAATATTCTCCCCCCTGTTCAATGCTCTGTAAAAATATATAAATGTACAATCGTAATGTAAATATTCATAGTTTGAAAATGACAAGTTGAAATTGTCGAAACTATAATAACTACTCCAAGTTAATAAAGTGATACCAACAAAGTTATTCGTTTTATTTGAAATAAATAAGCTTAATACGCCTTGTAAAATATTACATAAGTACGAAACATTTCAAAGAAAATCCCAATTACACCTTTGTTACAGTCGACTTAAAATCAAATGAACTTGGGACAGATATGCCGAAAATTAAGGCCTGAATTAGTTTCACTTGACCTTCTTCAATAGATACATTTTTTACCAGAGCAAAATACCATTTTTCATCATAAACATAGTCATTCACTGATGGTTCCACACTCCCACTTAGAAGTCAAAAGAAAAGATGGGTACGGGTTTTGACCGTCAGTTTCCCATCTCTATGCGATTGGTAGATAGTGGCTTAAAGTGGTGATAAGTTCTGGTTCTGGGTATTGTCCGTGTTTTAGAAAATCTTGCTTTAAGTTGTGAACGTAACACATTAGTATCTCTTTTGTTATTGTAGTGGAAGTAAAGGATTTTTTAATAAGACTTTGACAACTTTTTTTTAAATATCTCGCAAACCATTTGGGATATATCAAAAGTTTTATTATTGGCTTAAAGTACAATCAATGCACTTATGAATGGAACTTGACTTCGGTCATATGTCCACCAATGGCACGATTGCAGTGGTCGATTCGTTGAAGCCAATTTTCAATGTCTCGGCCACACCATTCGACGGAAATGGCCGCTGTTTCTCGTTCGATGTTGGCTCTTAGGTCCTCTAACGCCACCGGCTTGTTGGCATAGACCTTCGATTTAACGTAGCCCCACAGCAAAAAAGTCCAGAGGTGTTAAATCACAAGATCTCGGCGGCCAATCGACAGGGCCTCTTCTCGATATAACACGTTCACCGAACTTGGATTTTAATAAGTCGATTGTTTCTCCAGCTGTGTGGGATGTGGCACCGTCTTGCTGAAACCACATATCACTGATGTCCATACCATGCAATTGATTAAAGAAATAACGCTGCAACATGTCTCTTTAGCGTTCACCATTGACTGTAACGTGACGGTCAATTTCATCAACGAAGAAAAATGGCCCAATGACGCCACCGGCATGGAACCCGCACCATACAGTCACTTTTTGTGGATGAAGTGATGTTTCATGAAGCACATGAGGGTTTTCAGCACTCCAATAACGCATGTTTTGTTTGTTGACGAAGCCATTCAACCAAAAATGCGCTTCATCACTGAAGATGATTTTGCGATGAAAGTCGTCATTTTCGGCTAACATCTCTAGAGCCCATTCTGAGAACGTGCGTCGCTCCATATGGTCAAGTGGCTTTAGTTCTTGAGCTAACTTGATCTTGTAAGGGTGCAGGCTAAGATTCTTTCGCAAAATACGCCATAGTGTAGTCTGACTGATGCCCAATTCCCGAAAACGCCGTGGAATTGACTGATTTGGATCGTTTGCGATGGACGCTTCAACAGCAGCAATATTCTCGGCGCTGCGACCGCTGCGTTGTCTCACTGGTACGGGAACATTCAACAGCGAATATGTTGACTCAAATTTTCTTATCAAATTCTGAACTGCTTGTCTACTCGGGAGAGAATGACGACCCAAAATTGGCGTAAGCGCTCTTAAAGTTGCAATCACTGACTCGGAATTTCCGTAGTAATTTTTAATTACTCGTAAACGTTCTTCGTTCGTAAGTCTTTGCATGATGAAAATGTTTGAGTTACTGCGTACTTTGACAGTGACAGCGCACTAATTGGTTTAAGCGTGCGTTCACAATAAGAAATCAAAAGTGTCAAGTTGCTATTGAAAAACCCATTACATGTTTATTTGACAGAAAATGTATGCAGCAGAAGCAGTCACAATTTGATTTTCGTCTGATTGCTACAGGTTTCCATTTCTTAAAATATTTTTGCAGTTCCTCCCAGGCTATCACACATTCACTTCCAATGGCTTGAACCAAAGAAATTATGTTCAGCATTTATTTCAAAATCATTAATATATTCTCAAAGGTTTTTAAAACTGTTTCGGTTCTTATAATTGGCAGTAATAAAATAGTGAACAGTTTTTACTTGTGGGTATTTTTTTTTTGCAATGTTCAAGGTCACCACTTAAAAAAGCATTTGTTTGATATGATGTTTTCTTTTTGTCGTTGACTAAGAATATTCCAACTGGATGAATAGTACAGCTTTTACTTCCCCAATAATAATTTTGAATTTCATTTTGAATTGTGACTAATTAATTTTCATTGAAATCCATCACTGTATCTTAATTTTTTTGAACATTGTTGATTGCGATTTTAAAATGAAAAATGGGGTACTAGTTCTTCCAGTTTAAGTAATCTTCTACACTGATAGAGTCTTTAACCATTTCTGCTCTGACCGTATTCGTCCATTGGCTTAATTTAACCTTGTCTTCTAAGTCATAATCTTTTGTTAATTTTTCATGTAGAAACTGAATTAATGTCATTTGTTGGACATTCATCAAAATGGCGGAGCGAATATTATGAACTTTCTATATTACATACGAACATCTTCATGAGGTCTTCGTAAGTTTCTTCAATTTGGAGAGCATCCAATAAACGTTTAACATGTTGATGGATACTGCACACGCAGACTGTATGTGAGCCTGCAGAACCTGCCAAAATACACCATTTAGGTCGAAAACGACAAAATTTAGAAAATCCTATTTTGACGTCTGGATATTGCCACTTGAAATGATTCATCTTAAATTACTGAGGATTCGCCTTTTTGCATTACTTTGTCTTTCACTCCAGGTAATATTCGTGAATATTCATCATTTTTATAAAAAATCTATTACAAGTGTGTGTGTTGTATCTTCGGACAGTGACCTTTTCTTGGCCGAAGAATGAACAAAATGCTTTTTCTCTTTTCGGCTGTCTTACTTGGCGTCCTACATGTTCACTCACGTTGAATTCCTTCATCACCTTTTCCCTACCACAAGCGAATGTCAAAATATTATTTTGTTTTTTGAATGCCATACAGTTGAAACTTTTCCCTTATAGAGAAACCATAACATCAAATTCTTTGCTTTTTGGTACATTTTCTTTGTCTTCTTCATCATCAGAACTTTCTATGGTGCATTCCATATATTGGTGAAGTGACATTTTCAATTTTTCTTTTATCATATGACCCTTTACTATGAGCTGATATTGCATGCAGTTTAACTAAAATACAATCAGTCTAAGATATCTGGAGGTTGCAGATTTAATCCCTGTCGGAGACATATTCACACTTCTGAAATACCAGCATTGTGAAGGGTACCTGCGTCACTAGACGATTTCTTCATCTGCTTGACCAAAACGAATGGGTTCAATTCCAAGAACAGAAATAAGTTTGTGTATTCTAATGTTAATTTATAAACTCATTAAGCAAGGCATAGAATCAAAGGATATTTCTCTTCATAATTTATATTTAGACTCTGAAAAATACCTTAGAGTTCATGATGAAGAAAATTTCGACGTTGATGAGTTTGATGATCAAGGCGATGATGATGGAATATCGATGACGGAACATTTATACTAAGAGGCGAAAGGGACAAAAAGCCAGAAACTTTCACTCGTAAGAGAATTGAATCTTACTAAATATTCTGCTGATCACCTTGCCTCTGTTTTAAAAAGAAAAAAATGTTATCCAAGGATATCAAATCATATTTTTACAGGGACAGAGATAAAGAGTTTAGGAAATATTTTAAAGAACAGTTCATTGATGATACAAAATTGGTATATAGTGACAATGTGGATGGACTAATGAATGAATGCTTTGAAGCCTGGTGTTTATAAAAAGACAGAATGGAGATTATTTGACTCTTTCAAACGTAGTTTCAAAATTGTCCTATTACATAACATCAATCATTATGCACCAGTTCTTATAGCTCATTCCACGCTGATGAAAGAGAATATTGGTAAACTTGAAGAGGTATTGAAAAAATGAACTATTCAGCACAAGCCCGGCAAATCTGTTGTTATCTCAAAATTTCAACCATGATATTGGGATTGCAAACAGGTTTCACAAAGGATCCACGTCATTTATGCTTGTGGGATAGTTGGGATCATATAAAGCATTATGTGGAATATAAATAGCCCTATTTTTGTAGTGGGTCACATAATATCATTAAAAAACCACTTGTGGACTCAAACAAAATTCTTGTCCCACCACTCCATATTAAGCTTGGTTTGATGAAGCAGTTGTAAATGCTCTAGATAAAGACGGCGCATTATTCAAATATTTGGAACAACAATTTCCTCAAATATCTGGAGGCAAATTAAAGGGAGGGATTAATAAAATAATTAAATTAATTAAAAAAATTAATAAAAGACTCAAATTTTATTGCGACTATGACAGAAACTGAGAGAAATACATGGTGTAGTTTCCAAAGCGTTGTGGATAACTTTTTAGGGAATAAAAAAGGGAAAATTGCAAGGAAATATTGTCGAACTAGAACGATCTAGATATGGGTTGTATAATTGCATTTCTTGCACAACCATTTAGTCCATTTCCCAGAAAATAATGTTGATTATAGCGAAGAACAAGGAGAAAGCTTTCATTCAGATATAAAGGAGATATCAAGTCATGGCTATGATGGCAGACTACTGTTGGATGTTGAAGAGGGATTACAAAAAGCGCGGGAAGAAAGGGAGATCACGGAATCCACTCCACAGATAATTCGAGGATAAGAGGAAATAATATCATAGGAAAAGTTAAGAAATAACATTGACTGGTTAATCAAAGAAGACAAAGCTGTCAAGTCATATTAAACTTGATGCTAAATGAATGTCAAATTCGAAATCAGCAACCTCAAAAACCTCCTCGACCGCTTTGTTGCAACAAGAAATCATCGGTTACTTTTCATCAACTTTTCTTCCACCTTTTCATCCCTAAAATGATATTCCTAATCACCCCAATCATCAGAATGTTCAAGAAAATGTTGTATCAATAAAACAAGAAAATGTTGTATCAATAAAACAAGAAAATGTTGTATCAATAAAACAAGCTAATCACACTTATTTTAGGTTCGATGAACTTCAAAAATCAACCTCTGAATACTAATGTACATACTTCTAGAGGGGTTGAAACTTAAAAATAACATTCTAATTGTAAAATTCAACCCTTTTTACCTACTAGATAGCAATTTTATATGTTTTTTCTGTCTTTCGAGTAAGAGACGGATACCGCGTCGAAAGAACGCTACGTCCTTGGAGGCAATCCATAAATTAATGCATTTTTCCAATTTTCTTGAGAGATGAAATTTTTCCCTGAAAAAAAAACCATGATCCCTCCATCGGAACAGGTGATAGTCCGAAGAGGAAATATCTGAAGAATACGGCGGGTGGGTAAGGACTTCCCATTTCAGAGTTACTAAATATTTTTTCACTGGTTTTGCGACGTGTGATCGAGCATTGTCGTGCAGCAAAATTACTTTATCATGCCTTTCGCTCCAATCCGGCGTTTTTCCTTCAATGCACGACTCAAACGCATCAATTGTAATCGGTAACAATCCACAGTGATGGTTTCGTTGGGTTTTAAGAGCTCATAATAAATCGCACCCTGCTGATCCCACCAAATACAAAGAATATTAGGTTTTGCCAGTGATGATTATGGTTGTCCGGGCTTAACCCAAGACTTTCTACGCTTAGGATTGTCATAGTGCATCCACTTTTCGTTACCAGTAACAATTCGATGTAAAATACTTTTTCTTTTATGCTGCTAAAGCAGTAACATGTCAAAAAACACCTTTCAACGTCCCTCAGTTTTAATTTATATGGGACCCAATTTCCTTCTCTTTGGATCATTCCCAAAGTTTTAGGGCGTTTTCCAACAGTTGATGTAGACAACTCTTCAAGAGTTTGAGACGAGTTTTCTTCTAGTAACTTTTGTAATTGAATATCTTCAAACATTTTTGGCTGTCCAGATCGTTCCCTGTCTCAGTGTGTCAAGTTGGCACCCCAATGAAGAGTTCTGATAGTTCTGAATAGAGTTCTCAATTCTTTTTGATGTATCTACAAGTACTATCAACTTTAAAAAAAGAGTTGTGTAAAATTGAGGTGTCAGGAATTTTTTGAAAAATGGAGTGCCAACTTGACACCGCACCCCAACATTGTTATCGAATAGTTCTGAACTAGTTTTAAGATGTGTTTGGGTTAGTACTATAGTTCCTGATACTTTTAAAAAAGAGTTCTGTTGAATTTCCAGAGATAAAAATGAGATTCGAAATATTCAAATTCATATTACTCACATAATATTGGTCGAATCTAAATATTTCATAACAACTATGGATAGAACTCACAAAGAACTACAGGAAACACTTATCAGAACTATCCGGAACTATCAAAAATATATATTTTTTTTTTAAGTCGCAAAGCAAAAAAAAATTGAGAGTTCCAGGAGTTCTGAGTCAATTTTCTATTTATACTCATTGAGTACAATAATTCTTTCTCATAAATAAATTCGATACAATCACAACGTATTGCATTTTTAAATAAATTCTTTTCGGACTTTTCATTATTTTTTTTTAAATGTTGATTTTGTTTAAAGTTCTCGGAGTTCTGATTTTACTTATGGGTTGTGCTCAAGGAGTTCTAACGAAAACTCGAATGGCAAATTGCGATTAAATGACAGGAAATGGGTATTTTCAAAATTTAATTTTCTATTATCGAATTTTAAATTTATTTAAAAATGCCATAAATCGTGATTGTATCGAATTTGTTTATTAGAAAGAATTATTGTACTCAATGAGTAGAAATAGAAAATTAACTCAGAACTCCTGGAACTCTCTATTTTTTTTTTCTTTTCGGACTTAAAATTATTTTCAAAATGTTGATTTTTTTTAATAGTTCTCGGAGTTCTTATGGGTTGTACTCAAGTAGTTCTAATGAAAACTCCGATGGCAAATTGCGATTAAATGACAGGAAATGGGTATTTTCAAAATTAAATTTTCTATTATCGAATTTTAAATTTAGTTTAGTTTATTTATCTTTGTTAGCATTTATTTAAAAATGCCATAAATCGTGATTGTATCGAATTTGTTTATCAGAAAGAATTATTGTACTCAATGAGTAGAAATAGAAAATTAATTCAGAACTCCTGGAACTCTCAATTTTTTTTTTCTTTTCCGACTTAAAATTATTTTCAAAATGTTGATTTTTTTTTAATAGTTCTCGGAGTTCTGATTTTACTTATGGGTTGTACTCAAGGAGTTCTAACGAAAACTCCAATGGCAAATTGCGATTAAATGACAGGAAATGGGTATTTTTAAAATTAAATTTTCTATTATCGAATTTTAAATTTATTTAAAAATGCCATAAATCGCGATTGTATCCAATTTGTTTATAAGAAAGAATTATTGTACTCAATGAGTAGAAATAGAAACTTAACTCAGAACTCCTGGAACTCTCAATTTTTTTTTCGCGACTTTTTTCAAAAAAATATTTTTGATAGTTCCGGATAGTTCTGATTGGTGTTTCCTGTAGTTCTTTGTGAGTTCTATCCAAAGTTGTTATGAAATATTTAGATTCGACCAATATTAAGTGAGTAATGTGAATTTGAATATTTCAAATTTCCAACTTTGAAAATTTTTATCTCTGAAAATTCAACAGAACTCTTTTTTAAAAGTATCAGGAACTATAGTACTAACCCAAACACATCTTAAAACTAGTTCAGAACTATTCGATAACAATGTTGGGGTGCGGTGTCAAGTTGGCACCCCATTTTTCAAAAAATTCCTGAGAGCCCAATTTTACAGAACTCTTTTTTAAAAGTTGATAGTACTTCTAGATGCATCAAAAGGAATTAAGAACTCTATTCAGAACTATCAGAACTCTTCATTGGGGTGCCAACTTGACACACTCTCCCTGTTAAAATCAAATCAAAATCACCACTTTCTCGACACATTTGCTCCCATGTTCCCCATTAACTTCTTCCAAAATCCGATGACTTTCCGCAGCACTTTTATTCATATGAAAATAATGGAGTGAAACTCCCCGAAAAAACACTTTATTTGGCACAAATTGCGACATATTCAAATAGTTGTAACTTATTATTATTAACAAGTAGAAATTAAGGTGTATCGTAAAAATAACACTTAATAACAGCTGGTTTACGATACATTTTTTTCTGAAGGTAAAAACAGAATACTGTAATACACGCGCTATCTCTCGTAAAACGCAACGAATTAATTCCTATACCGATAATTAAAAAAAAACACAAGGGCTAGAGCAAAAAAAAGTATAGTAGGTTACAGAGCCCTGCCAGTAACAATTAGGCAACATTTCATCAAGATCTGAAACGGTGGGTGTCATGGCCTGGGTGATCTAACATGGAACACAGGAGGAGGGAATAGTCAATGTTAATGTTTTATTTTTTTTCATTCGAGTTAAGTTTGTTTTTCATTTTCTTAGTTCCTAATAACAATGTCGAACTATATTTTAAAGGTAAATTGTTTGATTTTCATAATGAATCATAACATCCAAAAAACAATCTTTCCGATTTAATACTGAAAATTAAATTTACCCTATAAATGTAATACTTTAATAATATTTATTACATTGAGCCTGCACAAACAGAAAATTCCATTAAGGCATCACAATTTCAAGGTGACCTAAATGTTTTGTTTGACACTGTAATATTGGACGAGTTGACATTCGAATTCAAATGAACTCGGGACAGATATGCCGAAAATTAAGGCCAGAAGATGTAAAATATTACCAAAAGAGCTAAATCTAAATACGCCAACACCATGAAGATAAACTATGGGTATAAGTGGAAGATCATGATTAGAATGTACTCTGCCCCTTTTTTTTATATACAGGGTTATTCACGCTATACGGCACGGACTATTGTGGCCAAAATACTTATTTTAAAAAAGTTTCACTTTTGGGCTATATCCGATCTCCACTCGATCTCCACTATTGACACTATACTCGGCGCGCCGAACCCGTGGTATATTAGGTTTACGTGATCTCCGCGTGATATTCGCTGATTGGTCAACGCAAACGCATGTGAAGCGTGTGTCACGCAGCCGAAATTTTCAATCAGTCCCGTTGTTTGACATGTGCTCTCGTGTTTCTGCCTTATTTAAATGTAGTGATTACGTTCTATCCATAAATCAGTCTTTTTCAATTAGAATTAAATCGAAAGTGGTAAATAGTTAGTATTTGTGGGTTAAAGTAGTAAGATTTATATTTCCGGCACAAAACTAAAAGGTGCCAAGGCAGTGTGAATCAGGCTTTTCAAATCGTCTTGACGAACTATTACGCAAAATGATCATACCACCGAGTCGGCGCGCCGAGTTTCGAAACGACTAGATGGCCTAACAAAACATTCTACTATTTTACTTCAAATGACATGGCCAACATAAGTTTCGATAGTTCAAAGGTTCTATTAATGCTTACATGAAAGCACAATGAAGCAATAAACATTTTCAGTTCAAAGGTGTACATGACGCTTTGGCTATTCTATAATGTACATGCATAGTTCAATTACCGCCCAGATGCAACACGAGCGCGCCCTTAATTTAAACGATACCTCCACATCAAAGAAGGCGCTTTCGATTTTCTCCAGCCATTCTCTCGTCCCGGTATCCTGTCGGCGGCGGTGCCGATTTAATTAGCCTCTAATTAAATGAAACCCGCGACGAGTTCTCCTCGTGACGCAAGGGCCCTTGCGACACCCCGATAAGGTTGGCACGCGTGCGAAAAGCGCGCGGCCATTGTTTTCCGGCGTCGAGTGTTTTGTTTCGCGCGCGCAGTCCATTGTTCTCGCCGCCAGATTATATTGTTCATATTGGGCAACAGCTTAATTAAATCTAATTAAACGCGACGGATCCGAAATGCACTTTTCGTGTACTGGCAAATGTTCTCCGTAGAAGTGTGCAATGGACGAGGTGCGTTACGTAAAAGTGTCATTGTCGCCATGAAATAATTCGTGGAAACCCCCACACTGCGCGGCGGCATTGGAATGTAATTAAGATGTTTGCTGAAGTTATCATGGTACATTGTGTATTGTAATACTTTGATCTTTAATTACCTAATAAAGTTAAACGTAAACTTTTTAAATTAAACACTTTTTAAAGGAAACGACTCGTTTGAGAAACTTGCACTCAAATTGTAACGCTTATTGTACAATATACTATTATTTTGAACATTGGCAAAGGAACGAATACAATAAGTCCGATCACACATTTCGGTTAAAGTATAGAATCTAGCCTGGGCTTTTACACTAATCACAACACAACGACAATGCAACGAAAGAGCAGTGGCAACCATTAAACGTAAATAACAAGCTACTGCTGGTAAGGGTAGGGGTAATACCTTAACTTAACCCTAAGCTAAGCATAAGCGCCAATCGTTGCAACCGCTAAGTGATGACCGTTTACCATTTAGAAATACACCCAAAAAATTACGCAAACTATACCGAATTTCATAAAAATCCAAACACCTGTAAAACGTTGATCAATTTAATTGATTTTTTCAGAGAATGATCACTTAGATCAGTGTTCCTCAAACTTTCGACATCTATACAGGATGTCTACGCTAAACCATTCGATAAAGGTTTAAGAAGTTGCCGTTGTTCAGGAGAACTGATTCAATCGTGTTCAATTTTTTAGTACAACGGCAACCCCGTAAACTTTTAACGAACGGTTTAGCGTAGACTTTGAAAAAGTTGGACTTTTTTAACGTAGATCGATTGTACCTCGTTCGTAGCTGTTTGTACCGTTATTAATTTCGTTTGTAACTCAAAGACAAAAAAAGTTATTACACAATAAAAAAATTGCCAGCGCCCAACTTGCATATATTCAAATTTGCTTTATGCCTTTCGAAAGAGAATCGTTTGTACCCATTTGTATCTCTTTTAAATTGTTTGTACCTCAAAGCAGGGGCGGCTCGTTGTATAGAGCCACGGAGCCATGGCACTACCTGTAGTTTTAAGCTCAGCAAGAATTTGTAATTAACCCTTAAAACACGATTTCGTCAGTTACTTTGGTCTAGAAAGATAAATCGTTCTTTTTTATTCTAGAAGGGGAATAAGTATAAGTGGCTCTACCCAGTGGCGGCTCGTGGAACATGTTGATGGTAGAGCTACTTAAACAATATGCCCCCTCGTTTTTTGAAGAAACAAAGAACCATTTATCTTCGTAGACCAATCAAATATTTTGTCCAAAAAATCAGAAATATGGAACAAAATAGCCGCAGATCTAAAATATCGGCCAAAAAATCAAAAATCCTGGTTTAAAAATAAAAATGCAGACCAAAAAATTGAAAATACAAGCAAAAGAAAAATAATTTGCCATTTTCAGCCCCAAAAATAACTCTTTTTAGCTTAAAATAAGTTCTAACGAGAAATTCAAAAATAATAGCAAATATAAAAATTAAAAATGGGCAGCCCGTTGGTGTAGTGGGTACAGACGAGCCCGGCCGAAAGATTTTTCGGGGATCGAGAAGTATTCGGTCGGGTCCATGACATTATTCATTTGTTCATTTATTCTCCCGAATTTGTATATACAATATAGCAGCCGCCTTGAGGCAAAAAAAAATCGCACAATAAAATCAATCATTCAAGTTAAGAAAATCTAACATATGGGACGACAAAAATAAAAAAATCAAAACCAAAAATCTAAAATTCGTACCCAAAACTCAAAGTGGTAGACTAAAAAAATCCAAATTTTTAACAAACGAATCGAAAAATTAAGTCTAAATAAAGAACATTTCGGCCAAAAGACCAAAAATTGAAACCAAAATAATCGAAAATACAAAATATAGGCTAAAAAAGTAAAAATCTACAAAAGGGTCTACAACGGTGAAAATGTAGACAAAACATCGAAAACGAGCGTAAAGTAACTTTTCTACAAACCAATCGAATATTTTGGTCAAAATAAAAAATGGAACAAGAAAATCGAAAATACAGAAATAGAAAATATGGGCCAAAGAATCAAGAATCCTGATCAAAAAATAAAAAACGCAGACAAAAAATCTAAAACTTAGGTAGAAAGCAAAATGATTTGCCACTTTCAGCCGCCAAAAATAAGTTTCTGACCAGAAATTCGAAAATAATGGCGAAAAATCAATAATCCAAGTTAAAAAATCTAAAATATAGGATAAAAAATATACCAAAAATCTAAAATATTCGATAATAAATTAAGACCAAAAATCTAAAATTCTGTCCTAAAAATAAAAATAGTGGAACAAGGAAAAAAATATTTCACCGACAAATAAAAAAAAATAATGAAAAATTTAGGACAAGAAAAAAAGATCCACAATGTTGGTCAAAAAGTCTAAAAATTAGACAAAACATCGAAAACTCGGCCCTAAAGATAATAAATGCAGACTAAACTAAAAATCCAGAACTGGGGCCAAAAAATAGAAAATTTTAACAATCAATTCGAAAAGTTAAGTCAAAATAAAGGAAAGATTGAAAAAAATAACAAAAACCTGTAATGTTAGCCATAAAGTCGACAATTTGGACAGTACATCGAAAACTCGGGCCTAAAGATAATAAATGCAGACTAAAAAATCGAAAATTTCAATAAACAAAACTCGAAAACACCGGAAAACATAAAAAAAATCTCGTATATAAATGAATAATTTATGTTATAGATATTTTAACCAAAATCAAATCAAAAATTTGGAACTAAAATTAAAAATTCGGCCCGAAAAATCAAAAATTTTAACAATTAAATCGAAAATTTAGGTCAAAATAAAGAATATTTAGAGCAAATGATCAAAAATTTAGACAAAAAAAAAATCAAAAATGTGATATTTTAAAAAATGACTAAAATCGCCTCTTAAAAATTTAAGAATTTTTAGACGCCTGTACTTTTTTTAAATGTAATAAAACAGAAAAGTATAGCCAGAAATCAAGTGAAGAGTCGACTGAATAGAATCGACTGTTGAATGACTCTTGACTCCTCACTTCGTGAAGACTAAAAAAGGTCCGCACTTTGGACTTCAGAATTTCATTACTCAGAATGAGACAGGAAATTTACACAGAAATCACATAACTCTCGACTCATTGTAAGAGTCGACTAATAATTTCAAAGAGTCGATTCTTTTGTAAGTGGGAAGAGTCACTAATAAAGGCCACCTTTTTAAAAAGGAAAATGTTCCCTCCAAAAAGGTTGACGTTTAAAACAAAAGAAAAGGTCCTCACTTCAAAAATTTTGCAATTTACCCTGAAACACAGCGAAGAGAAAAAAATAGGTCCTCACTTCGGACTTTCATGACTTAACATGAGTCAGGAAATTTACACTGAAGTTACTTGACTCTCGATTCATTTCTAAGAGTTTTTTGAGTCGACCTGCTCATGAGTGAGTGGATTAAAACAGTCGCGTCTTAGAAATGAGTCGAGAGTCAAGTGACTCCTGTGTGAATTTCTTTACTCATGTTGAGTCATGAAAGTCCGAAGTGAGGACTTATTTTTTGATCTTCACGTGTTTTAATGGTAAATTGCAAAATTTTCGAAGTGAGGACAATTTCTGTTTTTGCGCGTCAAACTTTTTGAGGGAACATTTTCCTTTTTGAAAAAAAAAGTTTTTTGTGACTCTTTCCACTTACAAAAGAATCGACTCATTGAAATTATTACTGATGAAATTGGAGGATACATTGGAATTTTCGAAGTAAGGCCTTTTTTCTCTCTTCACTATGTTTTCAGGGTAAATTGCAAAATTTAAAAGTGAGGACTTTTTACTTTCTCCGTTACGAAGTACGAGAAAGTATTGTGATCGTGATTTTTTTTCAATTTTTTTTTACGGAATTATCCGTTTTGGGGTTCCTAGATGCGATTTCAACAATTTCTTGAAAAAAAATTGTGCCTGTGTGTGTGTCTGTGTGTGTGTGTCTGTGCGCGCTGTAATAGAGCAATTGATATGAAACTTTGAACATAAGTCTTATTTGATAATCCGAAGAACTGAAAAGCTTTTGGTAAAATTTCCTACACCGGAAGTGGGTGTTTACCTTAACTGTTTTTTGTTTTTTTGCCAATATTTTCTTAAATATGAAAAAAATCACAAAAACAATTTTGAAGACAACAAAGAAATGAGCCTATTTTGTTTGAAAACATTTTTCATAAAATCATTGTTATTCGAGAATATTTTTTTTCATTTTTGGTTTATCATAGTTACAGTAAATTTATGTTAATAATAATTGTAGAGAATGCCAAAATAAACAACTCATGAAGAATAAGTTTCTTTCGAAATCTCTTTAGTTTTTGAGTAAACTGAGTTTTTGAATTTATAATTGTATAATTTTTCCATCTTTTATAATTTTGGCGTTTTAAACGTCAGTTTCATGCGAGTCCACAAAACGCTCGATGTACATTTAAATAATGATTTAAATAGAAAATAAACCATGAAAGCGTAAATATATATTACTAGTCGGAGAAAGTAACATGATGGCCATATTACCATTATTTTGCTTATCATTTTTTTCCAGACATACTTTTTGAAGTCATGAACCACTTCAAGAATTAACTCTTTTCAGTCGACTCTTCACGCTGAGTTGTCGCACAAAAAAGCGTTATTTCGCCCATCTCTAGTACATACTGGTCTTCACCAGCAGTCGGATACGAAAGATTTTGGTATGTCTGGCGTCTGCTCTTTTCGGCCCTGGTTATAAAGTATTCTATTTTGTAATATAGGATAGGCTTCCAGGTTAGTTAGGGGTATCAGACGTCAACAGCAGTTTTTATTTGTTGAGAAGATGATTTATTCAAAAGCACATAAAATCATAATATAAAAATAAGACAATTTCATGCGAGTGTACTAATATATTGATGTTGGCTACCACTTTGCGTCTCAAAAGTCATACCAATCTAATCGCTAGTTCCTGACGCAGCAGTAGATGTCGCCAAGGGCGGGTTATTTAAATTTTATTGCTACTTGTTTATTTTTACGGTTATTATTTGTATTTATATTTGTATTTACTGGTTTCATTCAAAGTGCTTACAAAAATAAAAATCTAAATACATACAAACTATTCACAATGAAATTTATATCGCACTTGAATTATCAAAGTATCAAACTCCGGTTTCAGTTTTAGTGCCGGACCAGCAATTGATTCACGTCAAACACGTTGACCCGAATATGAAGTTGAATGTGTGATCGGTACCATTTGCCTTTGGGATAAAATTAAAGGCACTTCAGAGTGACGGGGCGGCCCTCTCAGGTAAAATCAAATCTACACGGCTGAAGGATCTCGCAATCGATGGCTAGTTAGGCATTGCAAAAGAAATAGTACTACTACTATAAGTACCTTGGTTTACATACATATAATATCAGCTTTTATAAATTTGTTCAATTTTACAGTAATTTATTATTGAAGAGCCTTGGGTGAATCAGAAATGTATGCGATAATTAAAACAGTTTCCGATTCTTTATTTCTGCCTCACGTCTTTTGCAATTTGTGTGTGAAGAGGAATGGACGCGAGCCGAAAACTAATGGCCCAAAGTAACGAAAACCGAGAAAAACTTCCGATTTGTAACGATCGATCCTCTTCAGCTCCTCGGGCCGTTTCAGGTCCACTGGTCAAGCGTGCATCCTCGTGCATTTCAATCGCCGTTTCAGCCGCGATTTTTATACAATTTTTGCTTTACGTTTTCGTCTGCGTCGTTTTGCAGAATACGGACAAACGGCGACAGATGTGAGTGGTGGACATCGTGCGGAACGGAACTGTTCAATTGCAAAGTTAAAGGCGGGTGTCCACCAGATGGTTCAGTGGTTTGGGTTTATAAAAAAAATGTGACAACGGTTAGGAAAATTCATTAATTATATGAGTTTGCTCAGATGCTAGCGTATGCCATGTCACTGATTATTTGTACACTAATGGCGGTTCGTGAACTTTCGTAGAGGAAGCTAAGAGAGAGACGCGTCTCCACAACAACCACTCGAGATGCATTACTTACTCTAATAACGGGCAAGTCGTGGACAACCGTTTTCTTTCTTAATCTAAATACTAATCAAGTCATTGGCTATCTATAGAAGCGTTTTAATACTTATCTCTCATCAATATCCGACTTAAATACTATATACAGGGTGTCCCACCGACATGGTACATTAAAAGTATATGGACTTGTAATTAATGTATTGTAATGAGATTTTCAGCGTTTACGTAATTGAGGGTGCCCTTTTCAATGAAAATATTTTCAGGATTATTCGACTTCCAGTTATACCGGAAGTCAACACCAACTTCCTTATTTTAAATTGAATGCTATACTTTTTATTGCAAATTTGGATTAGACATAAAATTCTGTGAATAAAATTATTAAGTAACATAACCTCCAAATTTAAGCGTTTTTGAAATATTTGACATTTTAATTTTTTGTGATTTTTCATAATTCACTTTAAGAATACATATCTCCGAACAATACAAAATTGAAGGGATGTAATGTTGGCCGTAAATAGCCAATACCCGAAGGTACCCAGTGGTGATTTATTTTAGGAAAAATAAAGTTAAGAGTGTTCAAAATTTCATACCACATTTAGTCAACTTTAAAGCATTAAATCTCGAAAATGTTTGCACATTATAAGAGAGTTATACAAAAATAAATTAGTGATATGGTGAAATTGTATGAGACAAACAAATTAAGACTATGAAAGGAATTTTGAGATTTGCAGGATGGCTGATACGCACAACTGTCTCTTAGATTTCTTCGCTGGCAACATTAGTGATTTACAACGTTACGTTAGATCTTTAAATTAATGTGTATTTCTGTATGATTTATTGTTTTATTGTGCATTTCTGTATTATTTATTGCTTTATTGTGTAGGTATATTTGTATTATTTATTGCCTTATTTTATTATTTATTTTACATCGGGTTTAATATGTAATGTGTCGTTCATAAAATGTTGTTTTATCTTTTAAGATTTAGTTTTAAGTAGTTCGTCCACGACGGAGAAGAAAATGGTGATGAGGCCATCAGTTATTTTCTACGATTTGATGGCATATTAGTAATTTATTTTTATACTTTTATGGTTTATTTTCAGTTTAAATGATATTTTAAATGTACATCGAGCGTTTTGTTTTGTAACATCAAAATTATGAAAGATAGAAATGACAAATTATATTTTAAATTCTAATAGTCAATTTACTCAAAAACCAAAGAAATTTTGAAGAAAGCTTATTTTTATAAGTTGTTCATTTTGGCATTCTGTACAATTATTATTAACATAAATTTGATATAACTGATCGTTTCTTAATTATAAACCAAAAATTAATTTAAAAAAAATCGAAAAACAATAATATTATGAAAAATATTTTAAAACAAAAGGTGTCTATTTCTTAGTAATCTTAGATATTTTTTCAAAGGTTTTTATAATATTTGGCAAATAAAAAAAAAATTATTGGCAAAAACAAAAGAAGGTTAAGGTAAACATCCAATTCCGATTTGCGAAATTTTACCAAAAGCTTTTCAGCTTTTAGGTTTGTTAAATAAGACTTATGTTTCAAGTTGAATGTCAATTGGTGTATTATTTTTTGAGATACAACGCGCTCAGTAGACACACATACACCCACACAAACCCATTTTTTTCCAGAAATTGTTGAAATCGCCTACAGGAACCTTAAAATGGATATTTTCGTTAAAGAAATTTGTGAAAAAATAAATTTTCACGATCACTTTCTCGTACTTCGTAACGGATAAAGTAAAAATGTCGGTGCGGCCATCATGTACAACTTTCTCCAATTTAATGGTATAAATATACAGGGTGTTCCATGAAAACTTTCAAAATTGATGTCACTTCCGGTAAAATTGAAAATGTAACTAAAGCTTTTGGATGAGTACTAAACTCTAATTGGCTTTTAATATAACCCTGCCAAATTTAAAATTCATATCTCAAATAATAAAAGAAACCGGAGGGGTATATTAATAAAATAGACTTATGATCTAAAAAAATATATCCATATATCCACTTGACAAAAAATCGCTGTTTTTTATGATATTTTGCAAAGGGTATAGCGGAATAAGATGGTCTTAAGTGCCCCCAAATGAAATGAGCTGGGAGGTTAAAAACAATCTTTAGGTCAGATTCGACAAAAAAGTAACCCAACCCCCCTACCCCCACCCCCCCTGCTAAAGTCAAAAACGTGTTTTTTTTTTGTTTTTTAATTTTCCTGTACATCCAACTAACTTTTGATTTTCGGTAGATATCAGTACCTTAAGTTAAAAATATTATCTAATGTATTTTTATAAAACGGAAATTTTGGGGGGGAAATTCGAATTTTGACAATATAAAATATCACTAAATAGCGATTATTTCAGAGACGTTAAAAGGTGCACCTCTAGAAAAAAATATATAATGGGTATCTATTGCTTCTTAATATGTGCGATTTTTTTCAGAATTTTCCGAATGGTAGAACATGGTCAAAATAATTTGACTAATTTTAACCTTATTTATCACTTTCAAACGAAAAGAAAACGTTGTAAAACTTTTTATTTGCACATTTTATGTCATTTTATGTCATATTGATGTATACTACACGATTTTGTTTTACTTTTTTAGTGGGAAATTCTCATACGTGAAACTAAAAAAAATCCAAGAAAACGAAATGTAGCCTGAATATATGAATATTCAACCTGTTCGTTAATCTGCAAGCAAAAAATTAAGTCTTACTAAGACTATAAACGAACAGGTTGAATATTCATATATCTAATGCTTTCTGCAACAAGTAAAGTTGTTTCTAATTTGTTTAAAAAAAATCCATTCAAAATTACTTTTTTCGTTAAAATCGAAAGGTGTTACTCCCGAATGAATATCAAATGTTAATTAAGTAATTTTTACGCAAAATAAATGGTACTAATAGATAAGTTTATTTCTGAAAATACGTCCCACAAAATGAAAGTCATAAATAAGGTTAAAATTAGTCAAAAATGCGGTTTTTAATTATTTTGACCATGTTCTACCACTCAGAAAATTCTGAAAAAATGACACATATTCAGAAATAATAGACACCCATTATATATTTTTTCTAGAGGTGCACCTTTTAACGTATCTAAAGTAATCGCTATTTAGTGATATTTTATATTGCCAAAATTCGAATTTCCCGCCAAAAATTCCCATTTTATAAAAAAACATTAGATAATATTGTTATCTTAAGGTACTGATACCTACCGAAAGTCAAAAGTTGGTTGATGCACAGGTAAAAATAAAAACTACAAAAAAACCGTTTTTGACTATAGTAAGGGATGAGAGGGGGTGGGAGGCTACTTTTTTGTCGAATCTGACTTTTTTATGATCCTAAACCATATTTTTAACCTCCCAGCTCATTTCGTTTGGGGGCACTTAAGACCATCTTATTCCGCTATACCTTAATAAAACTTATTCATCACAAGTTATTTATTATGACATTTTCTACAATTTTTGTTTATAAAAGTATGTCATCATTTAATAATTATAAACCAAAAAATGAAAAATGTTGAGTTATTTCTCGAAAATCAAAAAGTTCGTGAAATATGTTTATAAACAAAAGATGTATAGTTCTTCGTTATTTTTATGATTTATTTAAAGATGTTTGTAATATTCATCACGTTACTTTCTCCGATTTAAAGAAGAATTCACGTTCACAATACTTCGCAACGGAGAAAGTAAAAAGGTTAAAATTGTCTATCAACAATTTTTGACAGTTGACATTACTTTAAAATGTACAATTTTTGACAGCCTTTGCGATTGTAAATGTTTGACTTTTTATCCTTTTTTTCTTGATGCAATGTTTATGAGACGGTTGCAATTTTTGAAGCAATCTTTACACATAGAACTCTCGATTGTTTCTATTTTTAGCAATTGACAATTTCGTATTGATGTCACGTTCAACAAATAGCTTTCGATTTCTTTTCAAGATCACGTTTTTAATTTAAAAAATAAATATAGCGTAAAAACAGAGCATTGCTTTATTAGAAGTAGAAGTGCCTTTTTTGTGGCAAGTTGGTAGTTTGTTAATGAATACAAATAGTATATTGTTTTATTGGGAGTGGAGGTAATACTTTTTATGACGAGTCGGCATTTTTGGATCCAAATACCAACGAGGCATAAAAAGTTATTTCTACTCCGAATAAAAAATGCTATTTTTTCAGTGGATAGTACACAAACCTCAACGATTTGCTACGTTTGCATCCATTTTCGAATTCTTGTCGCCGCTAGTTGTTTTTTTATCACCTGTGTGATCGGATATGTTTTTTTTTGTATCTCATTGTCTGAAATACTTTCAATGCCGTTGTACGCGGCACTAAAAGTACTTTTAATGCAGCCCGTAATACTTTTAGTGCCGCCCGTGATCCCAGCATAAAATTCGACTTTAAAGGCATGTATTCAGTGACAAAATGTCAAACTTTACTGACGTTTGAAGAAAAAAAAAATGTTATTCGATGCAAATTCACTGAATTTTGCCAGGAATTCATTGACGGTAGAAATACATGCAGTAGTGCTATAGAATACTCACCTCCTTGTGCTACGTGCAGAGATACCAATGTAAATAGGGCAATTGCGAGGTTGTTCATCTGAAACAATAAAAAGAAAATAGATCAGCATTATTAACATTGCAGGCGCTCTTTTTAGACGAGCAAAGCCGTCTATCCCCTTTGGCGAGGAAACCAGATATGATTCGAATTCCGCACGCCTCATTACCGAGAGCCGTCTTTCAGCGTCTCCTCTTTCATACCCAACAAATACTGCTTTATATAACTAAAACTTAGGACCTATAAACTTACTTTTCGTAACAAGAGAAAAAAATAACAGATTGCATTTAAAAATGTCAATAAAATTGTGTCTGCGCAAAATTTGAACGGTTAAGGTAAACATCCACTTACGGTGTATGAGATTTTACCAAATGCTTTTCTATTCTTGTGATTATCAAATAAGGCTTATGTTCAAAGTTTCATGTTAATTTCTGTATTAGTTTCTGAGAGGTAGCGCGCATTTTGAATTTCACCTGACCACGCATAGATATCACAAGGTCAAACCAAGGTCACTATGTCACTACTGTATGTTCCTCTCTAAACCGTTCATCTTTTACCTGAAATATTTTCCTGAACCATTGATGGTTTCAGAGAAAATCGATATAACCGTTCATCTTTTACCTGAAATATTTTTCTGAACCATTGATAGTTTCAGAGAAAATCGATATAATCCACCCTGAATTTTGTATCTTTGATAGAATCCAAAAGTTTTCCCAAGACTTTTCCGCGGCCTAACTTATGTTTTCATCATCCATAGGCGTTACGGATACATATTAAATAGGTTTTTCCGTCCGGTAAAGAAAACGGGTTTTTTTGTTAACTTTGTCCTTGGTTTATATCACTGTATATATTTTGATAATGTTTTTTACTCTTCGCTCTATGAAACTAGGCGTGGGCGTGTATATAATCTACCCCAACATAGGTTAGATAAATTGAGCAGGCACCTATTACTCCTGTTTAAAGATTTATAATCACCTTCCCGTAGACATAAAAAAACATTATCAACTTAAATAAACTTAAGAAAACAATGTTGTCTGTTCTATACGAAATGGAACCGTACTCCATGCCAGAATTCTTTAGTTTTAAGTTTGTATCTTAAGTTTCAGTTTTTTGTTCCTGATGTTTTACGTGTACAGCTATATTTATGTATAATTGTCATTGTAAATAAACAGCTTATTATTATTATTATTATTATTATTTGAAAGAGAAACTTTTGTATCCATTTGTACCTCTTTTGAATTATTTATACAGAAATGGAACCGAACAGACTTTTAAAAAATGTTCAAAGGGTAGTTTCGCCATTTTCTGAGATATCACAAAGCGGCTAAGAATACAATTATTCAGCGGCGGCTCGTGGATGTTTGGCGAGGAGGCTACGGAAGAAAATTTGACCAAAACAACAGCGGAATATGTACTTCCTCTATAAGAGTAAGTAGTGCAACACAAGTGACATCTCTATCGTACCCTCTTCTACAAAATTCCATGAGCCGCCACTGGAATCATTTGTCCCCATTTGTACCTCTTTATAAATTGTTTGTACTTCAAAGGAATCGGAAGGACAGGTTTTTTTGAGTATATTTAACTCAAACGCTACTTTTGCCAATTTTTGAGATTTCACAGAGCGACCAAAGGGAATCGGAGGCCAATAATTTGTACGCATTTGTAATTCTCTCTAAATTATTTGTACCTCAAAGGAACCGGAAGTTGAGGCTTATTAAATATTTTTTTTTGCCAATTATTAAGATATCACAAAGCGACCAAGGGGAATTGAAAGAGAACCGTTTGTACTAGGGTTCGACGCTTACTCCGTTTTTCGTTTAAACGTTTACTGTTTATTTGTAACGAATAAAACACGTTTAGCTTAATAAACGTTTACAACACGTTTAATCCGAATAAACGTTTACACGTTTAGCTTAATAAACGTTTACAACACGTTTAGCCTAATAAACATTTACAACACGTTTAGCTTAATAAACGTTTACAACCCGTAAACTAGAAACGATTTATCATATTTTTATACTCTATTTAGGGGTCCAAAAGTCATATCTCGGCGTTTCGTAAGATTCCCAATATTTTTACATATTCGATTCAAACAGGAACCTCCTGGTCTATAGGGGTTTGAACTCTTCAAACTTCGGATGCCGACGTTTCTGATGATTTTTGAGGAACTATTTACTTATTAAGGTGTCCCAAATAATAATAATTTATTCATGTAAACATGAATATCCGTTTAAACGCGAATATCCGTTTAAACGTTTAAAAACAGCTTGCTAACTAAGAACACGTGTATCCGTGTATTAATGAGCCCTAGTGTGCACCCGTTTGAGCCTCTTTCTAAATTATTTGTGCCACAAAGGAACCGGAAGTACAGGCTTTTTAAAAAATGCGCAAGGGTTGATTTTGCCAATTTTTAAGATGTCACAAAGCGGCCAAAGGGAACGAAAACAGCATAACTTGTACCCATTTGTACAGGATTTTCAAAAGATGTGCAAGAGGTAAGTTTGTCAATTTTGAAGATTTTAGAAAACGGAAAAGAGCGTCGTTGGTACCTCTCTTTAAATTGCTTATATCAAAGGAACTGGAAGTACTGGCTTTTCAAAGTATGGATTTTAAAAACGCTACTTTTTCGTTTTGATATTCCTTCACTATGCATATTCTTAAAAGTGTATATTTTTATTTTATATAAAAAATAAAAACAATCCCGATACTATAATTCGAATGGTAAATAAGCATTGCATCCATGATTACAAGTACTGTAAGTGGCTGATAACATTCCTAGTGTTTGTTGTCCTTGATGACGGAACTTAATTTTTTTACTTACGGACCTAGGAAAATAATAAACAGAAACGTAACGCTCCAACATATAGGCGAGCAACACATTTTCGTCTAACATCGGCATCCTTTTTACATAACCACTGTTTAAAAGAGTCGTAATACGACTCATACCTTTTTTACTTTCTCCGTTACGAAGTACGAGAAAGTATTGTGATCGTGATTGTTTTTCCAAATTTTTTTTACAGAAATATCCGTTTTCGGTCCCTGGATGCCATTTCAACAATTTCTGGATATTTTTTTTGTCTGTGTGTGTGTGTGCCTGTGCGCGCTGTATCTCAAAAACTAATAGAGCAATTAATATGAAACTTTAAACATACGTCTTATTTGATAATCCGAAGAACTGAAAAGCTTTTGGTAAAATTTCGTGGGTGTTTACCTTAACTGTTTTCTTTGTTTTTTGCCTATATTTAAAAAAATATTGAATTTTTTGAGTTTTTGAATTTGAAGTATAATTTTTCCATCTTTTATAATTTTAATGTTTTAAACGTCAGTTTCATGCGATTCTACAAAACGCTCGATATACATTTAAAATATTGATTTAAATAAAAAATAAACCATGAAAGCGTAAATATAAATGACTATGGTACCAGCAAGTCGGAGAAAGTAACATGATGGCCACATCACCATTTTTTAAATTTTATATTTCCAGGAGCGGAAAAAAAATAAGCAACACGGAACGTAATGACAATTAATTAATAATCTTTATTGCTTAAATAACTATTTGAGTATTTTAAAGAGCCTATACTTCCGGTTCCTTTGAGATACAATTTCAAAAGAGGCACAAACGGGTACAAATGGTTCTCTTTCGATTCCCCTTGGCCTTTGTGTTATCTGAAAAATTGGCAAGAATACCTCTTGAGCATATTTTAAAAAGCCTGTACTTCCGATTCCTTTGAGGTACAAACAATTTGAAACAGAAGTACCAATTGGTACAAATGATTCTCTTTCGATTTCCCTTGGTCGCTTTGTGATATCTCAAAAATTGGCAAAAATAGCTTCTGTGCATATTTTAAAAAGGCTGTACTTCCGGTTCCTTTCGGGTACAAATAATTTGAAAAGAGGTACATGGATACAAACGATTATCTTCTGATTCTCCTCTGCCGGTTTGTGATATCTGAGAAAATAATGTAACTACCCCTTGAGCATTTTTGATAAGTCTGTACTTCCGGTTCCTTTTATGTACAAACAATTTCAAAACAGGGACACACGGGTACAAATAAAAATCATAAATATATAATGGCATAAAACATACAAAAATTTATTTCACTCAAATAATGTTATCTCGTAACCATCGTCAAGATTACTTGCGAAAATTTTGTCGGGGGTAATACCACAAGAGGTTTAATTTGGCCGGATAAATTTTATTTGTTTGTACGAGCCATTGAATCGATACAAATTTCGAGAATAAATTGAGATGGCTTTAGCGCGAGTGGATTTTGCCTAATCTCAATTCATTCAAGAAATTTGCGATGAAATGACGAGTGCTTAAAATAAAATTTATCCTGCCGAAATTATAACCGTGAGTGGTATTTGTTGAGATAATTTAACGAATAAGAACTATATTTATATTAACAATTTATATTATTGAAAGTACAATGGCCGAAAGTGCATTCTTTATTTATAATGGAATTGGATAAAGCACCAATCGTCAAAATCGTGTGTGGGTAAAATGAAAATGGTTGAGTGCCACGGGAATAGTGAAATTCGCACTTGCGCGTTTGCGAGTGGTACAAACACTGAAATCTAGCCGTTAAAATGATTTTTTTAATTATTGCTTTGTATAAGTAAATATTATTACTTACATTTAGTATACATTCCATACATTTCTGGCGTTTCTTATATTATATTATAGGTTATAATTTTCACACACACACACACACACACTACAAGCGACACAATTTAGGAGATCAATAACGGCTGATTGTTTAATCGTCGGTGCACTTATTTCCGACACACATAAAAGAGAAGACGCCAAGTGAACTAATATAAAAATATTTATTTCATACTATTGGAACATGATAGAACAAGATAGATATTAAATGCAATCCAATTCTGCATTTCACGCATTGTGGCAGCGCTACCGCACACTTGCGACATCTCACGACACTAGGCCGAAGTACGAAATCTATGTCAGGCTTAAATTGCAAATGTACGTAACTAAATGGGTATTATTGGTGAACGGGCAATACTTACTCAACTTATACATGGATCGGAATGAAAATCGCGAAATAATTTTCACGTGGAAGCGTGTCCGAAACGAATTTCAATTATATTTCACCGCAGAGGTATCCAGAACTGACACGAACCGCCAGAGTACAACTGAAGTCAGCTGTTTACTAAAATTGTTAATATAAAGATCATTGTCATGGTGGAGGTAAATACATTTTTAACCATTTGCAAATTCTTTTGTCCGCAGTTTTAAATGTACCTTTTTTCGAATAAATTACCGTCGAATAAAATATTTACGGACAACTTTCCGGACACCAGATTGTAGAGGAAATATACGTTAGTATCATCCAGGATTTAAATTCAAGACCACTTTCCGAAAAAGAACTCTGAAGTAATATATGCTTAATACTATAACTGGAAAATCGATTGTTACTTTATTTATTAGCAGTAATTTATTTAGACAAACCGTAAAAAACCCTTAAACCAATGTTAAAAATCAACATAAAACAAAACACTAAACCGTCTGTCCTTGATATATGAATAGAAAAAATATTGTTTGTAGAAATGATCGAATACTGAACGAAAAGTATCGTATTTTTCATTAAAAACAATTGCCGTTGTACATTTTTTTATAAAAGTATTACTTCCGTTGAAAAATATGCTTTTCTCGAAATTCGTACGTGATAATGGAAAAAGATACATGTATTTCATGGAATTAATGAAATATGATAACATGTAATTTTCGAGATAATTTTTATAATGTGGAGGAGGCACGCGATTTATTTATGTATATTTATTTAAAAAAATAGTGAATGATGGCTATCATGTAACTTTTTCCGATTTGATGATATAATAGTTATTTATATTTATACTTTTAAGGTTTATTTTCAATTAAAATAATATTTATGTTAGACTGTACCAAAATAGAACTTTTGGCGGTTTCTCTTTATGCCAAAATGGCGTACATTTCGTAGTAGTACATAGCAATTGCCATATTCCAATTGGAAACAAATATTTATGAATCCAAACTTAAATTAAATTTGCATTCAACCATAGAAAAATTATTTATTGGACAAATTTATTTCAAATGCTAAGGAACCATAGATAATATCATGTGAGCCACAAAATTTTGTTTCATAGTTGGCTAGCAGATGAATGAGGTATGTCGCATATTATTACATCATGAGACTAGATAAGTTCAATTGAATTTGATTTCAAAAAATGAATTAATCTCAGACATGAATAACATGGCCAACTCAGCAACAAAATTCTGAGGTTCACACCTTATATTCATTGTTCAATTTAAAAATATTTGTCACATATTACATGAAAACGAAGAAGCACTCATGTACCTTAAAAACGAAAATTGCATTCAACGATTTAAAAAAAAACGTGGAAAATTAATTAACCAAGGAATTAACTTAATTCATGTGAAAATAATAAAGTCTTGATTTACTGTTACAACAGTTGACACATCTTAACTAAAAACCAAATGGTAATAATCTAAACTTAAACTGTAAAATCAAAAATTGCATTCAACTACTTGAGAAATTGAAAAACTATAATTTAGGCCAGAACTAGCCTAAAAGGCTCGAAATCAATCGGAAAGCAATTCAGTTTTGATTTCCTGTTGAAAAATTGTCGCAGTATATCTGGAAAGAAAATAGCAATAATCCAAACCCGAACTGTAAAATCAAAAATTGCATTGAACAATTTGAAAAATTGTAAAATTATAATTTATTCCAGAATTAGCCTAAAAATCTCAGAATAAATTAAAAAGAAATTCAATTTTGATTTCCAGTTAAAAGAATTGTCACAGCACATCTGGAAACGAAGCAGCAATAATCCAAACTAAACTGTTAAATCAAAAATTCCATTCGACAATTTGAAAATTTGTAAAATTATAATTTATCCCAGAATTAGCCTAAAAAGCTCAAAATAAATTAAAAAGCAATTCAGTTTTGATTTACAGTTAAAAGAATTGTCACAGCACATCTGGAAACAAAGCAGCAATAATCCAAACTCAACTGTTAAATCAAAAATTGCATTCAACAATTTGAAAAATTGTAAAACCATAATTTATTCTTGAATTAGCCTAAAAAGCACAAAATCTATTAGAAAGCAATTCAGTTTTCGTTTCCTGTTAAAATAATTGTCACTGTATATCTGGAAATAAAACAGCAATAATCCAAACTCAAACTATAAAATAAAAAATTACATTCAACAATTCGAAAAATTGTAAAACTATAATTTATCCCAGAATTAGCCTAAAAAGCTCAAAATCTGTTAGAAAGCAATTCGGTTTTGATTTACTGTTAAAAAAAATGTCTCGGTATATCTGGAGACAAAACAGCAATAATCAAAAATACAAACTATAAAATAAAAAATTGCATTCGAAAAATTGTAAAATAATCATTTCCTCAGAATTAGCCTAAAAAGCTCAAAATCTATTAGAAAACAATTTAGTTTTGATTTCCTGTCAAAAAAAAATGTCAAAGTATACCTGGAAACAAAATAACAATGGTAAAGTCAAAAATTGCATTCAACAATTTGAAAAAATTGTAATACAAGAATGTCTACCAGAATTAGTCTTGAGAACGCTCAGAATTTAAAGAAGCAATTCAGTTTTAATTTCCTGTTAAAAAATTGTCACAGTATATCTGAAAATAATCGAAACTCAAATTAAAATAAAATCAAAAATAGCATTCAAAAATTTAGAAAATTATAATACTTTAGTTCAATTTAATTTATCCCAGAATTAGGCTAAAAGAGCTCAAAATCAATTAGAAAGCAATGCAATTCACTTTTGATTTCAAGGTAATAAGAATGTACACATGGAAATATTGAAAAATTGTAAAACTATAATTTATTCCAGAATTAGCCTGAAAAGCTAAAAAAATATTAGAAAGTTACGTTCTCCGACTTGATGGTATCATAGCCATTTATATTTACGTTTTCATGGTTTATTTTCAATTGAAATCATATTTTAAATGTACATCGAGCGTTGTGTAAACTAGGATGAAACCGACGTTTAAAACGTCAAAATTATGAAAGATGGAAAATTATACTTTAAATTCAAAAACTCAGTTTACTCAAAAACTAAAGGGATTTATAAAAAAACTTATTCTTTATATGTTGTTCATTTTAGGATTCTCTAAAATCATTATTAACATAAATTTGCTGTAACTATTATGGTTTTATAATTATAAACCAAAAATTAAAAAAAATAAAATATTTTTCTCGAATAAAAATGATTTTATGAAAAATGTTTTTAAGCAAAAAATGTTCATTTATTTGTTGTCTTCAAAGTTTGTTTAAATGTTTTTGTGATATTTTTCATATTTAAGAAAATATTGGCAAAAAACAAAAAACAGTTGAGGTAAACGGCCACTTTCGGTGAACGAAATTTTACCAAAAGCTTTTCAGTTCTTCAGATTATCAAATAAGACTTATGTTCAAAGTTTCATACCAATTGCTCTATTAGTTTTTGAGATACAGCGCACACAGACACACAGACACAATTTTTTTTTTCCAGAAATGGTATCTAGGAACCCCAAAACGGATATTTTCGTAAAAAAAATTTTTTGAAAAAAAATCACGATCACAATACTTTCTCGTACTTCGTAACGGAGAAAGTAAAAATATTGGAAAAAAAAACAAAAAACAGTTAAGGTAAACAACCACTTCCGGTGTACAAAACTTTACCAAAAGCTTTTCAGTTTTTCGTATTATCAAATAAGACTTATGTTCAAAGTTTTACACCAATTGCTTCATTGGTTTTTGAGATACAGCGCGCACAGCACACAAACATACAGACACACAAACAGAGAGACACAAAAATGTTTTTTTCCAGAAATTGTTAAAATTGTGCCGGATATTTCCTTAAAAAAAAATTTTGAAATAAAAATCATAACGAAGAAAGTATAAAATGTATATTTAGAAACGACAACAACAATAATCCAAACTCAAACTATACAATCAAAAATTGCATTCAACAATTTGAAAAATTGTAAAACTATAATTTATGCCAGAATTTGTCTAAAAAGCTCAAAATCTATTAGAAAGCAATACAGTTTTCATTGTTAAAAAATTTTTCACAGTCTATCTGGAAACAGAATGGCAGTTGAATCCAAACCTAAAATTCAAAAACCAAAATTGTATTCAGAGATTTAAAAAATTGTAAATAATTAATTAATAGAGGAATTAGCTCCAAAAGGTATAAATCCATGGGAAACAATTTATGTTTAAAGTAGAAAAGCCAAAGTGGCGGAATCTATTGCCTGAATGTTGTACTAATCCTAATCTAAGTGGCATAACCGGTCCGGAGACAATTTTTAATTTTTACATTTGTATTGTTATATTTGCCACCGTTGGCGTATTCCTATATCTGCCGATGGTTTTGCCACTCAGATTGAGTTTAGTATAACACAAGTTTGCAAGCGGAAATAAAGGTAGATGTAAGTTTGCAAGTGGATAAACTTTAGTTACAATTACAATGACAATGATCTGAACAATTTGAAATTATATACCGGTGACTGATTTTAATGTATCCACTGGAATATCTCACTCGTATACATGGGAGTCCGCAGAAATTTTTTCAGAAGAGGGCAAAACTTTCATACAGAAATTTTGAATAAGTAACCGTCAAAAATGACAATTTCGAATTGTCAAAAATTCTGCATTTTTGCCACCGCAAACAACGCATAAAGAAATTTGCAGCTGTCAAAACTTGTGGAGTTTTACTATCAAAAACGGAATTTTTTGATATAAAAAAAAGAAAATGTCAATTTCGAATTATCAAAAATTCTGCATTTCTGCCACCATAAATGGCACGATTCAACAGTAAATAAAGAAAGTAGCAGCTGCCAAAAATTGTGGATTTTTACAATCAAAAGCGGCATTTTTTTATATTAAAAAAGAAAATTGCCATTTTTGTATTGTTAAAAATTCTGCATTTTTGCCACCAGAAACGGTACGATTCAGTGGTAAAGTCAGACAATAGATTCCGCCACTTTAGTTTTTCAACCTTTAACGGTGTTTGGAATATTTATATTCCAATAGTAATTTCAGTTTCACCATCAGCAACTAACTACGCTGATGAGTCCTGAAAGGTCTAAACCGGTTCGTAGGTGTTCTGCTAAGGAAATAATATTTAATTAATATTTAAACTCCTGTCAAATTAATTGGTTCATAATATCTAGAAAAAAAAACAGCAATAATCTAAAATAAAACTGGAAAAATGAAACTTCAACATTCAACGATTTAAAATGATGATGCGGCCTTCATGTTACTTTCTCAGATTTGATGGTATAATATTTATCTACATAAACCAAATTGAAAAAAATAGTTTAATTATGGATTACCATGTAGTAACTGTCGCAACCATCCTCGTCGTTATTTATATAGATTTTTTAAAATCAATATATTTGGAGATTTTTTGGCGAAAATGTGAAGATGACTTTCGATAAGAAAGCTGCACCAATATGTTTACCTATCCTGCTCTTTAAATAATAAATATTGAGCGTTCCCTGAAAGAATCACTTCGATCGTGCAGTTTTAGAAAATACCGAAGTAAATCACAATTGAAATAAATAAAACCAGAATCCTTATTTTTCTTGGCGTAGGTAAAGAACACAATAATATAAAATTTCAGGAATGGCCAGAAATTATTGTCGAAATTCCCAGTTGGGTTTTCTTCGGTATAATTTTATATTCAAAAAATTATACAAAGGTCATGGTAGAGAACACATATTTGTGGACACGTTCCATAACAAATTACAAGGTTAATTGTGTTTTTGTGCATGTGCGCAAATAAGTAGAGTGTCTAGCACAAAACACAAATCAGTATGTAGCAGGATATAACTGTACTAGATTTTAGGATCATTTAAAGTATATTCGCGGACTCTCATTTAATATCTCCAGCATGGTTGGAGAAACGCGAATGAAAGTAAGAAACTAAATTTAACAAAAAACATTAATTTAAATCTCCAAACTCGTTTCTGAATGCAATTATAGAAAATAATTAATTAAATTCAACAGAATATTGCCTGCTGAATAAACAAAACTAATGTATGCTATTACTATCCAGTGCGAATATTATTTCTAATACTCCCAAATTATAAAATAACATTGCAGCTCCGTATAATTTCTAGCATTTTCGTTTTTTTTTGCTTTCTTCGTAACGTAACGTAAAGTTACCGCAAAAATTTATTCAAACATTTTTAACGAAAATATTCGCTTTGAGGTCCCTAGATATGAATTCAATGATTTCTGGATTAAAAATTTGTCTGTGTGTCTGTCCGTCTGTCTGTCTGTGCGCGCTGTATATCAAAAAGTAATACGGGAATTAACAAGAAACTTTCTGACAATCGGAAGAACTGAAAAGCTTTTGGTAACATTCGAGCACCGAAAGTAAATATAAAAAAATATTACAAAAACATTCTAATAAATGTATTTTGGAGGTACCAAAGAACTTTTAAATAAAAATATTTTTCATAAAATTATGGTTTAAAAAAAACTTCTCATTGCATAATTTTGTCATTTTTGGTCTATAAATTATTGTTTAAAAAAAACAATTCATGGCATAATTTTATCATATTTGGTCTATAAATTATTGTTTTTCAAAAAAACAATTCATTGCATAATTTTGTCATTTTTGGTCTATAAATTATTGTTTTTCGAAAATACAATTCATTGCATATTTTTGTTATTTTTGGTCTATAAATGTAATAATAATGGTTGCATTAACAAGGAACTAAACAAAAAATATTCGTCCTGAAAGGCGAAATTACACGATCATTTTAAACATTCAGAATCCAAACTGCGAGTTTACTTATTAGAATGAATATCTATTTCTTGTTACTATCATTAATAATAAATAAATAGAATACTTATCCATGAATATATTTTACTTATTAGAATGAATAGCTATTTCTTGTTCCATGAATATTTCAATTCAGCTCAATTATGGATTATCAAGTACTAACGGTTGCAACGATCCTCTTCAATAACTTATGACACTCGAGATATTTTATACATTAATGTAACCGAAAGCACACTAACATCCACCTTTTAATATAAATTACACTGGAGGGCGCGATAAAAAAAATAACGACTTTTTAATGACCCTCGTGAAAAATTAGAGCCGACCGAATCGAGCGCCGCCCTTCGCGAGCAAATTCGCCCTAATCATCTGGCGGGGGAAGCCTCCTCTGAGCCCATTACATAATAAAAGGGCGCGAATGAATTATCAACGAGGAAGGAGATGATGGAAGAAGAAAAGGCAACGAGATAAAAATTGCCGGCATATATCAGGACGGAGGATGTAAGCCGGGAGATCACATCCCTCATTCATGCATTATTCACGGCGGCGCTCCTTCGAGGGGATGAAAATTATATCTTTATATATATAATAGAGGGAAGGGAGCGCGGGGAGATGCCTAATCCGGCCTCACGAGCCGCCTCAAAAAGAACAAAACGCGAGAGATCAGCGCGCGGAGTCGAAATGAAATCCACGGAGATTAAATCTGAATGACTAAACGGTGACTGTTAACTATTTTGTGGTGGGTAGAAAAATTTCAACTGATAGAAACCGAGCACGAGCCATAAATTGACTACAAGTTGCTGAAATTTGCATAGTCAAATATACGCAAAACCTCGTTTGAATTTCAAATTGCGCGCGTAACTTCATATCAGACGTCCTCCAGCAGTTCAATTGTAGGGCGCCCCATCCCCTCCTCAACAGCATACTGATATAAATGATTTTTTTCCATGACAAAATATTATTCTTGAGTACAATAAACTTAGTTAACAATGCTTTAAACGTTTAAAGTCAAAATAGTCTCTTGTCCCTTTGTTAACTTTTAATGTCAATAAATTGTTTTTCAAAGCCACCTTCGATTTTTATTTAGTAAAATGGCTATTGAAATGGTTGATAAAACCATTTTTTTTGCAAATAACTTTTAATGCGTTAGGAATTGGGACAGGGTTGTTATTAGGAAAAATGTTTGTTTTTTTAATTCTACATGGAATGACATAAAAATATACAGGGGCTCTAATTTAAAATAAGAAAAATAAAGTGCTTTAAAGTTTGAAATGTTTGACACTAAATTTTGGACACCCTGTATAATTCATATCAATCAAACTTAGTTAACGGGACTACCAGACCTTATTTAATAAAGCCCGTTTTAGACGACGTTATTTTCTTGTACAAGAAAATTGTAGTAGAATATGTGACCAAAAAATATTACCTAGTGCGAAATACGCATTTTTCATCATATATAATGGTACAAGAAAATAGTCCTGGATCATGCGCAGAATTGAAAAATTTTAAGTTGGTATAAAACATTTCGGTTTTATACGTTGGAACTTATTGTGGTATTCCACATGTTTTACAACATACAGCAATGGGGTCTCTTGATATCCCTCAATAATGCTCGCGATTTCATCTGTTGTCCTTGAAACGGCATAAACTCAACTCACTTGCTGCAATTTTAGGTTATGTCGCAGATGAGCGATATAAATTCATTACATTCAAAATGCGCATGCTCGCATACTAGATCTAGGATGGAAATAGAGCGTGTCCTATTTTCATCCCAATTTATTGTACAAGATTGATTTCCTGTATTACACGATACAAGAAAAAGGTATACCATTTTCTGGTACAAGAAAATAACGTCGTCTAAAACGGGCTTTAGTACTATTTTTATTTTTTATTCATTTTTTAAAACAATAGTGCAAAACTGATTTTTTTTAGTTTTATTTTTTTTTGCTGATATCCCTGAATCGATTCCAATAAAATTATAGGAGTATGTAGGCAACCATAAAAGGTACCCAAATAAGTAATAAAATACATAGCATGTAATTTAAAAAAATATATCATCATGACTTCACGCTTTTAAGGAATACCCTGTATAATCAAAAATATTTTCCAGAAATGCATCATAGGATACAAATATATTCTACAAAATATCGAAATCCTAACTTAATTAGTAACTGAGCTATAGAAGACGGCAGGTGAGATGCAGGACCCTGTATATTTAGGGATTTTTGGGAAGCTGATTGAAAGACAAATTCAGCGATCCCATATTATTTTTATTATTTATTTATTATTCTTAGAAAAACAAAAAAAACAGTGTATATGTTACGGTTAATATGATTAATGCTGAAATTATGCATAATTACCAGTCATTATGTATAATTACTTCCAATATTGGAGAATTTAATAAAGTTATAGCAATTTATTAAATATGCTGGTCATTTTAAATATTATCCAGGGCTCATTGGTATGTTTGATAACTTTCGTCATTTAGTGCTGTTGTATTGCTGTTGTACCAAAACCTAACTCAATCAAACCGAACCTAACCCAACCTAACTGAACCTAACCCAATCTAACCTAACCTAACCTTACCCAATCCAACCTAACCTAACCTAACCTAACCTAACCCAACCTAACCTAACCTAACCTAACCTAACCTTACCCAGTCCAACCTAACCTAACCCAACCTAACCTAACCTAACCTAACCTAACCTAACCTAACCTAACCCAACCGAACCTAACCTAACCTAACCTAACCTTAGCTAATTTACTTTCTCGTACTTTGTAACGGAGAAAGTAAACATGAAAAACAATTCTATCAAAAAGTTATACATATTAATAATAAGTATAATTATTTATACTTCCCAATTTATCATATTGACCGTAACATCTACACGTATTAACAAATAAACTTTGATTTGATTTATATTTTTTTGTCCTAAAATTTCAATTAATCAAAATGCCAGTAAGTATTAGATATTATTCATAATATCCAGTATGTTTGATAAATTAAGCATATTCTCCAATATTATTGGGAATTATATATAGTCGCCAGTAATTATGCATAATTTCTAATTTATCATATTAACCGTAACATATATAAAAACAGCGAACAAAATAAACAAACCAATTAATAAAAGTTGTAACTGACAAGAACTCTGGCTATAAGATGTTAACTTTACCTTTACATTTGTATTATTTGATTTAAATAAATAAATAATAAAAAAAAATAAAAATTCAATTGATTGCCAGATTCGATAAGACAAAATTAATTTCTTGTGCGAGTTCCTCTCGCCATATCTGAAGTAATTGTTTTGCATGTTGCTACGTTTCGATTCTGTAAGTCTTACAAATCTGTAGGTGGTGTATATTAGGTGTACAATAAAAAACGCCCAACGCCATAACTGTTATTTATTGACTGATTTGAATGCATTAAAAAATAAAGTCAATGAGCTTTTAAATACTATAAAATGACGGTAATTATATATTTTTCAAAATTGGTATTATTTGGCACTCGACCTTAAATTGTTAAATGGTTGCATATACTTTTCTTACTGTATGCAATTAGACTTTGTTTTTCTGAGTCCAATTATGCCCGATATGTTGATTTTAATTTATGCCAGAAAAAAATACTAATAAATTTTGATCACATGATTTTTAGGCAATAAAAGTAGTGTGCCTTGAAAAAAAAAACTCGAATCGACAAATCATTTATTGTAAAGAAATGTAATACAATTGTCTGTTTTTCTGACATAATTATAAACGATTGCGAGTCAACAGATTAAAAAAATAATCCACACCTTATTACTGAAAATAATTTTGAACGAAAATTTAGTGTAAATGTGTGGTGTGGAATTTTACATGACCGATTAGGTGGACCAGATTTTATCGATGGAACTTCAAGAAAAAAAAAATCAAGAAAAGTACCATCGGTTTCTGACGAAAGATTTAAATTTTGTCTTGGAAATTTGCCTCTTTTGCAACACAATCGCGTTTATTTTCAACAGGGAAATAATGCTAGAATGAATACTGATTCATTAAATATGAAAGATATAACGTAGGTACTTATTTTTGGGTCGTTATTATTCATGTTTAATATAATCTTACAAAAAATGACATTTGTCACTTTTTCAGAAAAATAATGTTTAATGTAATAAAATTAAAATATTATAGGCACCCATTTAAACATTTTAAGTTGGCTATTATTTGGCTATGAAGTTATTATCGAAAAAAAAACGATTTTAATGCCATTTGTTAGTATTTAAATGGCCATTGAATTTGGTTTTTAGTTCATTCTCATCGGTCAATAAATAACAGTGGTTATAGCGTTGGGCGTTTTTTTATCAGACACCCAGTATACATCCTTTCAATATCCCGAAAGGAAAAAATCTAAAGTTATAACATCGCGATTTATCGTACTATTTCATCCGATCCAGCGTCCTTGGAAATCAATGTACTCAGCAACTCTTCGAGAATAGTCAGGGTCTGCACCATCCTATTGGCACCACATAATTTGGCGGAATTCCTTCTACCAATTCTGAAAGGTCATTTTGGACGACATTTAAATATACAGCACCAGTCAAGGTACCTAGGTAAAAGTAAGGACCAACCACACGACCATTAAATAAAGCACACCGTGCGTTTACTCCCTAAATTTGCTGAAAATGCGGATTATCAAGAAACAAGTAATGACGGTTATGTTGGTTAACTGTAGCATTGTTGTTGAAAGCGACTTTCGTGAAATTTTATTTACGAAGCTTGAATCGTCTTCAAGTTTGATTAATATTTCAGCATTGACAGTTAGCCCTCATACAGGGTCCTCGGGTGTTAATCCTTGCAATCAATGCACTTTGAATGGATGGTATACTGGGTGTAATTGAATTCTGGTGGACCCCAAACATCATTTGCATTTTACTTATATCTTTATGAAATTTAGTATGGTGTTTTTAGGGAATAAGGTGCGTCGACATGCTTACTTTTGATAAAAATTCCATTTCTGGTTTAACCGGAAATGACTATAACTTTTCTATTTCAAATGGAACACCCTGTATATTTTTACATAATTTTAAATCCTAGTTCAAAGATGTATCATAAGTGACCTTTTTCTTTGTTGAAATTGCATTTAAATTTGTTTTTTTGTTTAAATTCAATTTAAATTTAAACAAAAAACTAATAACTAAAAAGTCACTTACGATACATCTCTAAACGCAGAATTTAGAGACGAATTAATATAAGTAAAAATATACATTTTCACTTGTTTGACTCTAGTCTATATTCTACAATTTTAAGAGAGGTGCAGAGTACACCAGGGCTTTTATGAATCGATTAGTTAGTAGATAGTTTAATCTTTCCACCTTTTATAAATTGATTTTCAGCTATTAAGCTCTCGTCCATGTTCTGCCATTCTTAGGGTGAGATAGTGCCCAGCTACCACCCCAGGTTTCATTTTTATTCAACCTTAAAATCTCTTACTGGGTGACTTCTAATCTCGAATGAAATGACAAAAGCTGTTCTTCAACAGAAGAAGTTTTACAAGTTTGATTAAAGTTTAAAAGAAGGGTGGTGGGAGGGTCCTATCCTATAATCTTTTGTTTCTAAAGTCTTATATCGATTGTCACGTCCATGTTTAGCCATCCCTGGTTCCATTTTTATTCAATCTATAAAATTCCTTTCTGGGTGATTTTTAAACTTTCAACTTTCCCAGTGAAATGATAACAGAACACGGCTTGTAGGTTAAATTTAAGTTCATACAAAGACTAGTGGGTGGGCCCTATTCTGCAACCCAGCCAGTTGAACATAAACCAGTTCAATTAGTTATCAATGGCGAGCCAAGTTTTTTGTGCCTTTCTTACGTTTATAAATTGATTTTCACCTTTTAGACTCTATATTTTACTAATAGGAGAGTAGGATAGTGACCACCCACGACCCCCAGTAGCATTTTCTTTTTAATTCATAAAATCCTGATCTGGGTGATTTCTTTTATTTTTTCCTAAAAAAGGCTTTTCTCAACCTCAATAGTCATGGAATCACAAAGAATGGTAAATTTTTAAAAACATTGTAACGCTTGGAGTTAATAGCAATTGTTTCTCGATTTTTCAGTGAACTGAGATATACACTGGGTTTCAAAAAAAAAAATGAACCACCCTGAAGGAGTTGACGCAGAACTCTGAAATTTCCTATAAATAGTCAGTGTATGTTGATACACAATTGATTACATTTTCATAGAAAAATAATAATAATTATCAAGAAAAAATTAATAATGGGTTAGATTTCCGCGTACTCTTATGCATTCAACAACCCTTCTGAGCATGCTAGAAATCAGATGGTCTAATGCATCTTGAGGCAGCTCGTCCCAGGCTATCTGAAGCTGGTTCATCTAAAGTGTTTGGAGGATGCTGTAAACGACGCAATGTTCTGTCCATCATATCCCAGACATGTTCTATGGGATTCAAGTCGGGTGATATTGATGGCCAAGGCAAACGATTAATGTTGTTTAGTTGTAGGAAGTCTATAGTTACGTTAGCAGTATAAGGTCGCGCATTATCTTACTGGAAAATTGCCCTTGGATGGTCTTGGATGAATGGAAGCAGAATGGGTTCCAAGACTGTATCAATGTAATGGCGCGCGTTTAATGTGCCCGGAATGAATATTTGTTGTAATTGAAGGATCACGTCATGTGAACTAGCTGTTGTGGTCCAACAATTCAACACTTGTAGATCAGTCGTTATCGACTTGATACAATATAATTTAACTTCAAGAAGAGAGGCAGGTCGACGAATAAGGTGATTACTTTATTTTTGGTAGGAATTACAAAAATGAGTATGTTTTCTGTATTCCAGCAAAATTCTTCTTTTTTTTATTAATTGTTTTTCTCGCCTCCCTGGTAACCGCATTTTTCCGGGCTACCCGTGATCCTCGTTTCCATTTCTCCGTTCCATGACCCAGGCGGTCACCACACCACTCCCCGTCTAAAAGAGGCTACGGAAGGAAACAGAACAAGAGAAAGATACGTGTTTGCGAGAAATAAAAGGTTTTGTAGAAGATTTGTTAGATTTTAAAATTGAACGTGGAAAAACAGAAAGGTTGGTGGTGTTTTGTGTGTTTTTAACTGAAGTGGCCGAAATAGTGGAAAAATATCCAGGTTTCAGTCGGTCAATGGAAACGTTGTCTTGTTTACCGTCAATTTCAATTGTGTAAAATTTTGAATTTCGACTTAAAATTTTGAATGGGCCGTCGTAGCATGGATGTGTAATGTTTTTTACGCAATCCCGACGGACGAAAACATGCGTGCAAGTGTTTAAGTCGGCAGGAACGTAATTCCTGCGAACGGATGGCCGCGCCGCTGCAGGACCAAGTGTCTGCATATTGTCCCTCAGGTCGTCGAGAAATTTTGAACCAGAAGGAATTTTTTTACGCGCGGAATTTGGAAATATGAAATCGCCCGGCAAGCGTAATGTCTTGCCGTAGACGAACTCTGCAGTCGTTGCCAAAAGAGATGATTTGAAGACTGTCCGGAGCCCTAGGAGAATTAAAGGGAGTTGGGTTACCCAGTTCTTAGGATCGTTGCTCATTCGGATTGAGTCTTTTATTTGGCGATTGAGCCGCTCTACCAGGCCGTTACATTGCGGATGGTAGGCGGTTGTGGATTTGTGTTGTATACCGAAAGTCCTGCAGAATTCCTTCCAAGTGTTGGACTGGAACTGTCGACCTCGGTCAGTAATGACCGTAGATGGAGTTCCAAAACGTGCAATCCAACCACTCAGAAATGCTCGTGCAACGGAATCCGCAGTAATTTCGGTAAGAGGAATTACTTCTGGCCAACGCGTAAAGCGATCAATGCAGACCAGAAGGTATCTGAAATTGTCACAAATAGGCAAAGGGCCGATTATGTCGATGTGGATGTCGGTGAATCGGTCATCCGGGTCTGGAAATTTCACAATGGGTGACACAGTGTGGCGATGAATTTTGTTCTTCTGGCACTTCAAACAGGACTTGACGAAAAGTGCAATGTCATGGTTCATCCGCGGCCACACGTACCGTGCTGCTACGAGACGTCTCATTGCACGAGTACCCGGATGTGTAAGTTCGTGAAGCGAACAAAGAACTTCCTGTCGCATTGCAGGAGGAACATAGGGTCGTCGTGCAGCTAGAGACGTGTCTACGTAGATGGACGTGTTGGAGCCGGCCGGAATGAACTGTTCCAGTTTGAGTGCTGTAGTGCCACTACCCAGAAGGGATTTGAGTTCCACATCTTCAGATTGTAATTTTGCCAGTTGGTTGAGGTCTAAAGCATTAATTTCGACTCGCGACAGTGTGTCAGCCACATTGTTGTCCTTTCCAGGGATGTGCCTGATGTCAGTGGTGAATTGTCCGATGTAGTTCAAATGTCTGTGCTCTCGTCCTGAAAAACGATCTGAGTGAGAACAGATAGCAGATATCAAAGGTTTATGGTCTGTAAAGACAGTAAATTCTCTACCTTCGAGATAATATTTGAACTTTTTAATTGCCAAATATACGGCTAACAATTCACGGCCGAACGTGCTGTATTTGCGTTCTGTCGGAGTGAAAGATTTTGAAAAGAAATATAGCGGTTGTTGAACGCCAAATTTATCCTTCTGCTGCAAAACCGCACCAGCAGAGGAGGAGCTTGCGTCTACCATTATGCTTAATTCCGCAACAGGATCTGGAAGCGCGAGCATGGCAGAGTTGGCCAAGGCGGCCTTAGCTGCCGAAAACGCGTGCAATGCAGATTGATTCCAGATCACTGGTTTGTTGCGTGGAGTTGTTGCAGCAAGTTGATTTAGCGGTGACAATATGCTCGAGCATGATTTTACGAAACGGTGATAAAAATTAATCATGCCGAGGAAACGTTGAAGTGCTTTTAGGTCAGCGGGTTGAGGGAAAGACAAGATGGCATCCACCTTGCACTGCAGAGGTTTTATCCCTTCACCACTAATGCTGTGTCCTAAGAAGCTCAATTTAGGTTGGCCGAAAACGCATTTTTCAGGGTTAATTTTAATACCAAATGATGTCAACCGCTCAAAAATTTGGAAAAGGTGACGATCATGTTCGCGTTCGTCTTTGCTGAAGACGAGTATGTCGTCAATGTACGCGAAACAAAATGGTAGTCCGCGTAAAACCGAATCCATAAACCTTTGAAAGGTTTGAGCGGCGTTTCTTAGGCCAAAACTCATCCTGGTGTATTCGAATAGTCCGAAAGGTGTTGTGATTGCCGTTTTCGGTATATCAGGAGGATGAATTGGAATTTGGTGGTATGCCTTGACCAAATCGATTTTAGAAAATAACGTGCAACCACAACAGTTATTTGCGAAATCGTGAAGAAGAGGCAAGGGATACCGGTCTGGAGTCGTTACCCTGTTTAAGCCACGGTAATCTCCGCAGGGACGCCAAGTACCGTCTGGTTTTGTAACCAAGTGCAATGGCGCAGCCCAGGGACTTGCCGAAGGCCGTAGGAAACCGAGTTTGATGAGTTTGTCAAACTCGTTCCTAGCCGCCTGGTACTTTTGTGGTGGCAACCTGCGGGGCTTAGCAAAAACAGGGGGACCCGTGGTCGTGATGTGATGCACAACATCATGCTTCACGGGTTCTGTAAGGTCAAATGGGGTTGTTAGGCCAGGAAATTGCTGAAGTAATTTTGAATAAGGTGAATTTTGAATCAGCAATGAATTTAGTTCTGATGGGCCGAAAGCATTTCTCAATAATTTATTATGGGCAATATCAACAGTGATGTTGAAATGCCTGAGAAAGTCGGCGCCCAGAATGGAATGGTTCACTTGTGCAAGAACAAAGTGTCATGTAAAATTTACATCCAGGCCGATATTAATGTTTAATTTTGTTTGACCGAACGTGGGTATTGAATTCCCATTCACCGTTGTTAAGAAAAATTTAGCGCGGTGATGAGTGTTGGCATAATTTTGATCTACCGCCAAAATGCTAATTTGGGCACCCGTGTCAATTAAAAATTTGATACCTGAATTTGTGTCGCGAACAAAGTATAGCTGACCTGGAGCGCTAGCAGGACAATAGGCCGACATTAGCCCTGCAGCTGCCCGTTTCCCCACTCGCACGGAGGTACACATTTGGTGGCTTTACCCGTGAACTTACGGTGGTACCAGCAATACCTGTTTTCCGGTTGTCGGTTGGCTGACTTAGACCGACTTCTGCTGCGTGTTTGGCGTGAAACAGATATTTCAAGTTGTGCTACTTTGGTAGCCAAAGTGGCAACTTGTTGTTGCAGCAGCAGAATTTGTCGGTCGACCGGAATTGCTGGTACCGCTGTCGGAGTGGAAGATACTGCGCAGATGTTATGAGCGCCTGATATCTCTAGAATTTGATCTGCCATGTCGGCGAGCGTAGCCAGGTGAGTCGTGTTTGCGGAAATCAAGATGCGCTGCACATCTGTTGGGAGGCGGCTAACAAAAATTTCTCGTAAGAGGCCGTCGTCGATGGCAGTATCTCCCAAAAGATGCTGCAACCTCCTAAGCAACTGGGATGGTGTTTGATTACCCAACGTTTCCTTAGAAAGGAGTTGCTGCATCCTTTTTTTGTCTGAGATAGAGGTACGTCTGATAATTTCCGTCTTAAGTGTTTCATACGGAAGAATTTCCGGGGGATTCACTAACATTTCACGGACGTCCAAAGCTACTTCGGCTGGGAGTGCCGAGACCACATCGTGGAATTTGCGCAACGAGTTGGTAATGCGGTTATTCCGAAAGGTGGATTCTACTTGAATAAACCATATCGTGGGGTCAAATTTTGAATAGACCGGAAGTTTATAATTAAATGTATTGACGGTCGTTTCCATCTGATCCTCCATGGATTTGTGTGAAAATGTGCGTGTATGTGTGAGAGAATATAGGATAGAGGAAAAGTGAGGGAAACGGAGAAATGGTTAGCAATCACCTGGAGCACGGAACAGAAAAAAGGGTTGAGGACGTCGGTGGGCGGAGGCTGGACGTGGGACGGTCGACGTCGGGTGTGTGGTTCCAACGGCGTCGGTTGTACAGCGTCAAACGTCAAAAATGACAGTGGGGCTCCGCGCGGCGTTTTTCGTGGAGTTTGGAAGGTGTCGCTCAGTGGCTCTCGGGCGTCTTCTGTCGGGGTCACCAGATGTTGTAATTGAAGGATCACGCCATGTGAACTAGCTGTTGTGGTCCAACAATTCAACACTTGTAGATCAGTCGTTATCGACTTGATACAATATAATTTAACTTCAAGAAGAGAGGCAGGTCGACGAATAAGGTGATTACTTTATTTTTGGTAGGAATTACAAAAATGAGTATGTTTTCTGTATTCCAGCAAAATTCTTCTTTTTTTTATTAATTGTTTTTCTCGCCTCCCTGGTAACCGCATTTTTCCGGGCTACCCGTGATCCTCGTTTCCATTTCTCCGTTCCATGACCCAGGCGGTCACCACATATTAAAGAGGTTTTTTCTCTGTAGCATATTGCCCTACAAATCATTACACCAGGAGTTAATGCCGTGTGATGATGTTGAACAAATTGTAAATTTTGACATTGACCTCTAGGTCGTCTAACCCTTTAACATCCATCAGAGTGCCATTAACAAAATCTGGATTCGTCGATGAAGAGAAATTGTCTTCATCCATTGATGACCCCAGTCTTGTCTGTTCTGGCTCCACTACAGCCTGTTGGACTTATCCTGAATTGTTAAAGGGAAACGAAAATAAAGACGATAAGACCGCAAACCAAAAGAGCATATTCGTCTATAAATGGTGCTCATAGAGTCTCTATGACCTATTGCTCTTAAACAATTTATTGCAATCGATCGTGTTGGTTCCGCAAGATCTCGAATTGCACTTCTCCTTAAGAGTCGATCTTCACGTTCTTGTGTCACTCTGGGACGTCCACTGCCTCTACGGCGAGCATCTAGGCTTTCTTCCTGCCAACTTACACTGACCAACACGTCTGCCAATTTCACGGAATCCTAAACCAGCCGCATGCATTCCGATAATTCGTCCTCCTTCAAACGGTGTAATTTCCACGTCTTCACACTCGCGACATTTTATAAGGTACTAACAATTAGGACAAACAATAAAAGGCTGCAAACTAATGCGATAAATAAGGTATTTCATATCAGATGATATGAAAGAGATAATTGGAGATAATTTCTTTTCAAAATTGAATCAATTGTATATCAACATACATCAACTATTGCCAAGTTCTACATCACCTCCTTCGGGGTGGTTTATTTTTTTTAAACGCAGAATATTTTCAATAAGTGGGAACAATCGAATTTCTAAAATTAATTTTGTTAATTTCACGTGAGATTATCTCAGAAAGTAGGGATAAGATCTTTCTCAATATCTATGGAATTTAAAAGAACGCTAAATTTCGAATAAATTTGTAACGTTTAAAGGTAACATATTTTATTTTTGTATTTTTCAAACAACTCAGAGCAAATAATTTTGCCAATTTCACATGCGCTTATCTTAGAAATTAGGGTTTCTCATAGATATGGATTCTTAATGAACGCTAAATTTGAATATATTTGTAACGTATGGGATATATAGCAATTTTTATATTGTTTAGTCAACGGTGAGGACATAGATTTCAAAACTTCATTTGGCTCATTTTATATGGCTCAGAAATTAAGGAAATAGCTTTTCTTGATATTTATAAAATCTTGAAGCATGCTAGTTTTTGAACCAGTTTATAAAATTCGGAGATAATATCAATTGTGTCTCTACTTTTCAATCAAATGGGACCAAGCGGATTTCAAAAATTAATTTCGGTAATTTCACATGGGATTTTCTCAGGGATGAGGTGTTTCTCAATATTTAAGGAATTGAAAAAATTGAAGATTTTTATTAAATTTATAACGTTTGGAATTGATATCAAATATTTTTTATATCAACTGCGAGAATAAGGCTCGCTAAAAACACCAAGCTAGATTTCATAACAATATATCTTGAAATGATAATGATATATAAAATCTACCAGAATTCAGTTACACCCGGTATATTAGTTTTCAACACTCTGTGGATTTGCTTACTCCTAATTTTCGAGAAATAAGTCGAGTAGATACATACGTGCATAGGCCAAAATATTTAGTTGTCTTCGGTTAGATCTTTCCAACCGGAAAAGAACCTTTGCGTAATCTTTCTTACAGAAGTTAAAAGTTATAAGACAACTTGGGTCTGTTTTCATATAAATGTGTAAATAACTAAACAATTGAAGATCAAAACATCCTAATACCGCATATCAATTTGTTGCTTTTAAAGTGGTCTATCTAAATATAGAACAAAATACTGGGTAACCTATTTAAAAAATGCAACTTTGGTGTGCAACTTAAAAATGGAACACGCTGTACACATAAAAATATTTTTAGTACATGATTTATGACAATTTATCAACAGATTTTGAGTGCAATTTTCCGTGAACAGGCGGCTGGGTTCTATAGTAACCGATATGTAAAAGATCCTTCGATCTTGAAGCTCGACCAGGCACACTAAAATCAAATTTAGCATATTTTCATAGCTAATCATCCCATTTAGTATTTTGTATACACATGAGATGTCCATTATCTTTCTGCAAGTATGCAATTCTATAAGACTAGCAAATTAACAGGATTTTTGGGGCTTAAGATGCATGCTAACAATGCTTCATTCAAATGCTGAGACATTTGAAAATGTTATTTGTACAGATTTCAACCTGTCCATATGAGTTTTGTAAAGTGGCGACCATATAAGGCAGCAGTAATCCAAGTGTGATCTGACTAGTGCACTATATAAAATCACTAGAGTACGTATATTAATAAAATTGGTTGCAGAAGGTTTTGTAAACCCAACCCTTGTTTACTGTATGGTCAATATGTGACTTGTAAGACAGTTTAACATTCAAAGGTCTCGGATATTATTTATTCTAAAAATATATCGGAATATCGTTCAATTTGTAAGTTCTTTACAGTATGGAAACGGCATAAACTGACATTTACTTACATTTAGTGCCATATGTACCAGCAGGGGCGGCTCGTTATATAGAGCCAAGGAGCCATGACACTATGTGGTTTCACGCTCAGCAAGAATTTTTTATTAATTCTTGAAATACTTTTTCGCCAATTACTTTGGTCTAGGAAGATAAATCGTTCTTTCTTTTTTGAACAAAGGAGGGGGGATTGTATAAGTGGCTCTACCATCAACATGTTACACGAGCCGCCACTGTGTACCAGTCTTGTATTAACAACACAAAATGTTGAACGATAAAGCAGTCATTCATTACATTTAGCGCACTTACATGTTTATGCTATTAGTATACCTATATAAATAAATTTTATATAAAATGAAGAAAATATGAAGTCTGTAAACATATAAATGTTATTGCCAATCTCCACAAATCCAATTCCGCCGCAACCCCAGCTTCATCCACCGACCGCCGATTATTATTCTACTTCCATTGTTTTTCCCAAAGACCGCCTCCAAAAGAATGATTCAATTTTCCCAATTCCAGAAAACTCCATCTTCGAACATTTGGGAATCAACGACGCGGGCTTTTGTATCCGCGGTAAAAAAAAGTACAACGAAACTTCGCGTCCGCATTTCCTATTCTCCGCGGCTCTATTGATTTATGGTCGACGACGACGCGCGAATAAAACGGTAATATCTCAATATATTTTCCCGGAAACCGTCATCAATCTTATTATGTTTGTTGGAAATATATTTTTTTTAGTTGTTAAAATTTGGTGGAAGCGCCCGGCGACAAATTGTCTGCAGAACGCGTTGACGTTCTGACAGCCGATCGGTGGGTTTTTAGTGGGGCTTTGATCGTAATTGAGAGAGATATATCATTTTTATGTGGCAGTTATCTAATTTCGTCGGCGTTTATTGATGTCATTAAAAAGGCGATGGCAGCGTTGGGAAATTCGTAAAAAAAATACAATCGTAAATTTAACGCGTTTCGTGCAGGTTTATTGAGTTAAATTTTGATCATGTGGAACAGTGGCGGCTCGTGAATATTCGAGGAAGAGGCTACGGGATAAAATTTTATCAAAACAGTAGCGTAATATTGGATCCTTCTTCAAGAATAAGTAGTGCTTCACGAGTGGGATCTCAGTTTTCATAATAATAATAATATTATTATTAATAATAATAATAATAGTAATAATAATAATAATCATAATAATAATGCATCTTTTTGTAGTTTGATCCTATTAAAGATATTACATAGTCAATACATTTGAACGCATATTTATTTATTATCCAACAGTTACAATATAGAACACTAGGACGGTACAGGTGTCAAATAGTGAGACAGTACAATGTTAAAATTATAGTCGATCTTTATGACAAGGGCTTGTTTTAGCTCTACGAAGAATGTGACCCTTAAAGTATTTTGTTAATTGTTGAACTTTTATTTCAGTAGCAGTGTTATACAGAGTTGCCAGGTTGGCACATACAGCTCGCCAAAAATCGAAAAATATGAAAAATGCGATATTTGGAATAATAAATTTAAAAAATGGTGATGTGGCCATCATGTTACTTTCTCCGACTTGATGGTATCATTTATATTTACGCTTTCGTGGTTTATCTTCAATTAAAATCTTATTTTAAATGTGCATCGAGCGTTGCGCAAACTCGGATGAAACTGACGTTTAAAACGTCAAAATTATGAAAGATGGAAAAATTATACTTCAAATTAAAAACTAGGTTTACTCAAAAACTAACGAGATTTAGAAAAAAGCTTATTCTTTAGAAGTTGTTCATTTTGGCATTCTCTACAATTATTATTCACATAAATTTGCTGTAACTATTATCGTTTCATAATTATAAACCAGAAATTAAAAATTAATAATAATTTTCTTTCTCAAATAGCAATGATTTTATGAAAAATATTTTCAAGCAAAAGATGTGCATTTCTTTGTTGTCTTCAATATTTGTTTAAATATTTTTGTGATATTTTTCATATTTAAGAAAATATTGGCAAAAAACAAAAAACAATTAAGGTAAACGCCCACTTCCCGTGTACGAAATCTTACCAAAAGCTTTTCAGTTCTTCAGATTATCAAATAAGACGGATGTTCAAAGTTTCATATCAATTGCTCTATTAGTTTTTGAGATACAGCGCACACAGACAGACACACACACACACAGACAGACAGACACACACACACACACACACACAGACACAAATTTTTTTTTCCAGAAATTGTTGAAATGGCATCTATGGACCCCAAAACGGATATTTCCGTAAAAAAATTTTTTGGAAAAAAAATCACGATCACAATACTTTCTCGTACTTCGTAACGGAGAAAGTAAAAATGGTGATGTGGCCATCATGTTACTTTCTCCGACTTGATGGTATCATAGCCATGTATATTAACGTTTTCATGGTTTATTTTCAATTGAAATCATATTTTAAATATACATCGAGCGTTGTGTAAACTCGAATGAAACTGACGTTTAAAACGTCAAAATTATGAAAGATAATTATAGTTCAAATTCAAAAACTCAGTTTACTCAAAAACTAAAGAGATTAAAAAAAACTTAAAAATATTTTTAATAAAATCATTTTTATTGGAGAAAGAAATTTATTAATATTATTTTTTTCATTTTTGGTTTATAATTATGAAACGATAATAGTTACAGCAAATTTAAATGATTAATAATTTCAAAGAATGCCAAATTAATTATTAATTATTAATATTATTAATTAAACTGACTATTAAACTCAACTTACGTGCCACAATTTTAGGTTATGTCGCAGACGAGCGTTATAAATTAAAATGCGCAAAAACTACTACATCAATTAACATCAAACTTTGAACATAAGCCTTATTTGATAATCCAAAGAACTGAAAAGCTTTTGGTAAAATTTCGTACACCGGAAGTGGGTGTTTATCTTAACCATTTTTTTTATAATTATAAACCAAAAATGACAAAAAAATAATAACTATTTAATAACTATTATTTTTCAAAAACCAGACATTTTACGAAAAATATTTTCAAACAAAAGATGTAATTTTTTTTGTTTCCTTCAAGTTTTGTTTAAGTGCTTTTACAGTATTTTTCATATTTAAAAAATATCGGAGAAAAACAAAAAACGGTTAAGGTAAACACCCACTTCCGGTGTACGAAATTTTACCAAAAGCTTTTCAGTTCTTTGGATTATCAAATAAGGCTTATGTTCAAAGTTTGATGTTAATTGATGTAGTGGTTTTTGCGCATTTTAATTTATAACGCTCGTCTGCGACATAACCTAAAATTGTGGCACGTAAGTTGAGTTTAATAGTCAGTTTACTCACAAAGCAAAGAGATTTCGAAAAAACTTATTGTTTATAAGTTGTTCAATTTGGCATTCTTTGCAATTATTAATCATGTAAATTTGCTGTAACTATTATCGTTTCATAATTATAAACCAAAAATTAAAAAAAAAAATTAATAAATTTCTTTCTCCAATAAAAATGATTTTATTAAAAATATTTTTAAGCAAAAAATGTTCATTTCTTTGTTGTCTTCAATGTTTGTTTAAATGTTTTTGTGATATTTTTCATATTTAAGAAAATATTGTCAAAAAACAAAAAACAGTTAAGGTAAACACCCACTTCCGGCGTACAGAATTTTACCAAAAGCTTTTCAGTTCTTCGAATTGTCAAATAAAGCTTATGTTCAAAGTTTCATGTTAATTGTTTTATTAGTTTTTGAGATACAGCGCGCAAGACACACAGACACACACACACACAGACACAATTTTTTTTTTCCAGAAATTGTTGAAATGGCGTCTAGGGACCCCAAAACGGATATTTCCGTAAAAAAAAAATTGAAAAATTTTTCACGATCGCAATACTTTCTCGTACTTCGTAGCGGAGAAAGTAAAAATGTGGCCATCATGTTACTTTCTCCGATTTGATGGTATAATAGTTATTTGTATTTATAGATTCATCGTTTATCTTCAATTTAAATAATATTTTAAATCGTGAAACGCTCGACATGATCCAATGGTAATGACGTTTGAAACATCAAAATTATTAAAATTATTACTTACTGAAAAACTAAGAAAAAGTCCTGGAAAAAAGTCCTGATTAATAAGTCCTAAAAAAATCTAATAAAAATCCTGAACAAGAGAGTCTTGAAAAAGATTTCTAAAAATAGTCCGAAAAAAACGAATAAAAGCCCTGAGCAAGAAAGTCCTAAAACAGATTTCTATAAGTAGTCCTGATTAAAAACTCCTTAAAACCCTAATAAAAGTCCTGAACAAGAAAGTCTTGAAAAAGTCCCGATGAAAAAGTCGTGATAAGAAGTCCTGAAAAAGGAGTCCTGACAAAGAAATGTCTTGAAAAACAGGTTCTTTAAAAAAATGTCCTAAAAAGGACCTGGAGAAACAATTTTGGAAATAAAGTCTTGAAGAAAGAGTCCTGTTAAAAATTGTGACAAAAGTACCGCAGAAAGAGTCCTGAAAAATGAAGTCTTCATATAAAACACCAGAAATATATGTCCTTATAAAATCCTGAAAGAAGTCCCAAAAAGAGTTCTAAGGAGACCTAATGGATAGTCCTAAAATAAATCTAAAAGTTCCAAAACAATTTTGGAAATGAAGTCTTGAAAAAAGAGTCCTGTTAAAAGTTGTGACAAAAATACCGCAGAAAGAGTCCTGAAAAATGAAGTCTTCATATAAAACACCAGCAATAAATGTCCTTAAAAAATCCTGAAAGAGGTCCCAAAAAGAGTCCTGAGAAGACGTAATGGATAGTCCTAAAATAAATCCAAAAGTTCCAAAATGATTTTGGAAATAAAGTCTTGAAAAAAGAGTCCTGTTAAAAGTTGTGACAAAAGCCCTGAAGAAAGTCCTGAAAAAAGTCCCGAAAAAGAGTCCCGATAAAATATCCTGAAAAATATTAGTGTTAAAAAAGAGCTATGAACGTAACATCGTAAAACAACCCTAAAAAACATTTCTGAAAACAGCCCTGTAAAAATGTCCTTGAATAGATCATTTAAAAAGACCTGAAAAAGTTCTAAATAAATTGACCTAAAAAAAATCACAAAAAAAGTCCGGTACAAGAAGTCCTGAAAATAATTTTATAAAAAATGTTCTGAAATATAGTACTGAAAAAAGTCCTGTAGAGAAGGCTTGAAAAAAAATTCTCGAAAACTAATTGTGAAGAAATCCTGAAAAGATGTCCCGAACAAGGAGCTCTTAAAAATGTCTTGAAAAAGTCCTGAAGGAACAGTCCTGGAAATAAAATCTTGAAAAATAGTCCTAAAAAGTCCTGAAAGGAAGTCCTAAAATAAGTCCTGAAGAAAGTTCAGACTCTTTCACCTAATGAAAGATCATAAAAAAAATTCCTGTAAAAGCAGTCTTGGAAAGTTGCCCTGAAAATAACATCTTTGAAAACTTAAAAAAATTAAATTCTGAAAAAAACCTTGCAAAAAGTCCTTAAAAAGATCTGAAGAAATTGTCCTAAAAAAAAAATCCCAAAAAGAGCCCTGAAAGAAGTCCAGCAAAAAAGCCTAAAATAAGTCCTTAACAAAATTCCGGAAATAAAAAGTTTTGAAAATAGTCCTGAAAAAAAAATCCTGAAAATATCTAAAAAAGTCCTTATAAAAAATTCTTGACAAGATCCAAAAAAGGTCACGACTAAAAAATTCTTGAAAATGTCATGAAGAAAAAAGTCCAAAAGTTCCAAAACAATTTTGGAAATAAAGTCTTGAAAAAAGAGTCCCGTTAAAAGTTGTGACGAAAGTCCTGAAAAAAGTCCCGAAAAAGAGTCCCGATAAAATATCCTGGAAAATAATAGTGTTGAAAAAGAGCTATGAAAATAACATCGTAAAACCATCCTAAAAAATATTTCTGAAAACAGCCCTGTAAATATGTCCTTGAAAAGATCATTTAAAAAGACCTGAAAAAGTTCTGAACAAATTGTCCTGAAAAAAAAATCACAAAAAGAGTCTTGAAAAAAACTCCTAAAAATAATTCTATAAAATTTTTTCTGAAATATAGTACTGAAAAAAGGCCTGTAAAGAAGGCTTGAAAAAAAATTCCCGAAAAATTAATTCTGAAAAAATCCTGAAAAGATGTCCCAACCAAAGAGTTGTTAAGAATGTCTTGAAAAAGTCCCGAAAAAAAAGTCCTGGAGGAATAGTCCTGGAAATAAAATCTTGAAAAAAGAGTCCTAAAAAGTCCTGAAAGGAAGTCCTGAAGAAAGTTCAGACTCTTTCACCTAATGAAAGATCATAAAAAAATTTTCCTGTAAAAACAGTCTTGAAAAGTTGCCCGGAAAATAACATCTTTGAAAAATTAAAAAATTAAATTCTAAAAAATAGCCTTAAAAATATCTGAAGAAATTGTCCTGAAAAAGAGTCCTGAAAGAAGTCCAGCAAAAAGGTCTAAAATAAGTCCTTAAGAAAATTCTGGAAATAAAAACTAAAATAGTCTTGAAATAAAAAATCCTAAAAATTTCTAAAAAAGTTCTTATAAAAAATTCTTAACAAGGTCCAAAAAAGGTCACGAATAAAAAATTCTTGAAAATGTCATGAAGAAAATTCGGAAAAATTTGATCTAAAAAAATCCCGAAAATAAGTCCTCAACAAAAGGTTCTTAACTGCGGAATTAATTTTAAAAACTCCTCACAGAGTGCGGAATTAAAATCAACCAATCACGAGTATACACGTGTCGAACGCAGGGCAAATGGTCCTATTATGAATTTTACCGAGAAACGAGGAAGGATTATATTTTTATTTGATTAAATATTAACAATTCATTTCAGAAAAGGTTATTGTTATAACTTAATCTGTTAGTTGTATGGGGTCCGGGACAAAGTGCCGAATGCCCAAAGTGCCGAATTTCATAGTACCCACCATGCCCAAAGTGCCGAACGACGCCTAGCGACGTCGCACCGTTCGTAAACAAAGCGTTGGAGCCGAATGCGAATCGGCAGTTTGGTTATTCGGCACTTTGTCCTCGCTCCGACCTCTCAGTAAGGCCCAAACTGCTGAATGCACGCCGATTCGGCACTTTGGTCGCACGCACTCACGGGTAAGGCCCAAAATGCCGAATATTTATGTTATAATACGTTTAAAAACGTTTAAAACAAAACTACAGTTTGTTTTATTTTAAATTAAAAAAAAAAACAATCTCCAACCCTGAAACCATCTACCTTCCATTGATAAACTTGTATTATCAAAAAATATTTTCACACATTAGGAACATACATGAAAGTGTGCATTCGGCATTTTGGGCCTTACTCGGAGGTGCGTACGAAGACATTCCGTCGAATGACTAAAGTGCCGATCGGCTCCAACGTTTTGTTTACGATCGATGCGACATCGCTTGGCGTCGTTCGGCACTTTGGGCATGGTCGGTAGTATGAAATTCGGCACTTTGTGCAAAATACCGATTCGGCACTTTGGACATTCGGAACTTTGGGCAGGCCCCGTTGTATACACGTCGAACGCACGTAACAGGATAAGAAAGTCTCGAAAAATTCCTGAGAAAAAAATCCTGTTTTTAAAAAGAAATCCTGAAAATATAGGTCCTGAAAGCAAAAGTCCTAATATAAGTCTTGAAAAAAATTTCTTAAAAAGTCCTAAAAGAGAATACTCGAAGAAAGATCTTTTAAAAATGTCCTTAAAAAGACCTGAAAAAAGTTCTAAAAATATTGTCCTGGAGTCCCAAAAGGGCTAAAAAACAAAACAAAAACCTGTTAACACCCATTTCCGGTTTGCTTTTCAGTTCTTCGGATTGTCAAATAAGATTTATGTTCAAAGTTTCATATTAATTGCTCCATTAGTTTTTGAGATAAGCGCGTAAGCGCGCAAAAATACACACACACGGTCACTTTTTTTTCAAAAATCTTAGAAATTGCCCCTAGGAACCTGAAAACGGATATTTCTATAAAAAAAAATTTATCACAATACTTTTTCGTACTTCGTAACGGAGAAAGTAATAACATGCTATCATGCTATAGATAATTAACTTGTATAAGGATTTTTGCAATAACACGAAATACATAAATATTAAAAATATAATTTTTTTTTTAATTTTTAAAAGAAAGGATGGTTGGCGGCAAATCGGGTTGAGGAAATGCGGATGATTTGAGAATTGGCGTAAGCAACTAGACTATTCAGCCACTATCGATATATACCGGGTGACCCAGGGATCTGTAAAAGACCCATAACTTATTTGATATTTGAGATATCGACTTCTAGTTTTCTTGAACTGGTACCCACACTTATTCTCCACATTTTAAAAATATATAGGTTTTTGTACAGGGTGTCCCAATATACATAACAGAACAAAGTTATGTTTTTTTTTAATGGAATACTCTATATTTTATACTTTATCTTCAACCCTCTTGAGAAGCTGATAAAAATAGTATAAGATAGTATGGGTCTATTATGGACGGTTGGTCAGTTATGAGCAAATTTGTGGCAAAAACATGTGCACATTGAAAACATTGCAGAAGCGTTCCTAGCAAAGATAGCATCATTATTTATACACTAGAACATTTCCTACATCATAAAGAATAATACACATCGACTTTGGTTATTTTTTATTCATAGCGCTATACAGGGTGTCAACATACGCAAAATAATGGATAACTATTTTTTTCAAATGGAACACCCTATATAAGTTGCCACCAATCTATGGCATTTTTAATAAGCTTTCCAATGATATACAGTTTGTATAACAAAATATTAAGAATTCTTGAGATTTATCAATAAAAACCTATTTCTTTTGCCACATTCTGCTGATTTTTGAATTTTCAGCCAAAACTATGCATTTTCAGGAAAAATTATAAGAGACCAAAGTTGTAGAGCGAAAAATTTTCGATCGACATAGGTCTTTCAACTTTTGAGATAATGCGTGCATTGCTCGACAGAGCGCGCAAAATCGTGACCCATTATGCATTTTAGCTTTTTCTTTTCAAATTTTTTAATAATAAATTGCACTATTCTTTATTTTCCTCACCCTCTAGCGGAAAAACGGGAAATTAAAATGGCCCATATCGATTGAAAATGTTCCGCTCTACAACTCTTAATAGAAGCAATTTTTGCCAAAAATGCATAGTTTTCCCTAAAAATACAAATTGAAAATGTATGTATCAATACATACCCATAGTATCTTATACTATTTTTATCAGCTTCTCAAGCGGGTTGAAAATAAAGTATAAAATATAGGGTGTTCCATTTAAAAAAAACATAACTTTGTTCTGTTAACTATATTGGGACACCCTGTACAAAAACATACATATTTTTAAAATATGTAGAATAAGTGAGGGTACCAGTTCAAGAAAACCAGAAGTCGATATCTCAAATAGCAAATAAGTTATGGGGCTTTTACAGATCCCTGGGTCACCCGGTATATAGTTGAAATTTTTCATTTTTAATAATGAATGGGACATACACTAAACATTCATGGACCCGAACGGCCACTTCTTCATTCCAAAAAAGTGACCGCCCGGATGGGATTCGAACTCATGACCACGAGGCCCGTGAGCAGGAGCTCTACTCACTAGGCCACCGCGGCCCCAAAAATATTATTATATAAAAATGATATTATCCACACTCCTTTCGATCGCAATTTCTTTGTGGATCGACTTGAAATTTTTAGGAAGTGGAAATAAACGGACAGGAATTGCGTCAAACTTTTGAAGTATAAAACGTTTTCGATACCAACTTTCGTAAACTACAAAAAAAGAAAGTTTTATTATGTAATTCTCAGCAGGATTTCAAATTTATCCACATCGAGGGTCGAAAGTTTGCAATGATAATATGTATAATAAATTATAAAGATCACAAAATGTATCGTTGGCCATTTATTTTATTTCATTTTTCAGTAAATGTAAATTTGAATGTGGTATTCCACAAAGGCAGAGCACGTTGCAAATAATAGAACTAAAAAACTTTCCGCTGCGAGAAGTGCTTATCTAATTGGGTTATGAATCACCGCATACCACTAATTGGAAAGGTAGCTTTATAAATACACCACTCGACTCCATTCCGCCGGCCGGAAGCGGATTGAAAAAGCGCGGTAATTGAGGGCGTAAGTGCCCCCCTCGACATAACCTAAAAATGTCAAGTATTTCCGAGGAGGGTGGGGGCCGGGCATTATTTGCCCGGGGCACAAAAGCCGACCGAATGGAAATCGTTAGCAAAACATTTTCGACGGCAGTCGCGTCTCTTTTCAGCCGTCCTTAATGAAATATTAACCCCTCACAGGAAGCCATTAACGAGAGGACGCCCCCGCGCGGCGCCACCACATAAAACGATCAAGAGCGTGTGCCCTCCGGACGAAACTTCCCTTTTTCCCGCATTCATTCGTTTATTTCCCGTTCGCGGCACACTTTTATATTCATGGCCCCGTTTCCCGGACTATGAAAGGCGAGCTCGCCGCGCCACCCTCCGGGCATCGCAGGGGTTATAAATGTAGTGCTGGTCTAGTGACCTGTGTAATGAACACAGCTTCTGGGTATAGAGTAAACTTTGATCTGTATAATGAACGTGTAAGAACGTCCACATTGTTGTTGTGGTTAAGGTTGTATCGACACGCTCGAAGCGTACAGTAGGCGTGGTCATATTATCTTTTAAATGTCCAGTGTTTATAAACAGTGGGTTTGGCCTATCTCTTCCCCTCATATTTCGTGCTTCGATGTATTAAATTTCCAAGCGTGCGAACGTGCCGAGCAAGGATCAAGTACCATCAAGGATCAAGAAGTGATTTCTCAACCGTACGCTCGCTTTTCATGTGCCAAAAATGGAATAGTAGCCGCAGTGTAGAAACTTGAGTAGTCATGGATATAGTGGTAGTAATTATGGAATGGAAAGCTTGTGAACAAGTGACGAATATTATCAGCCGTAATACGAGTGGTACGATTATTACTGATGTTATTCTGGAGTTGAAACCGAGCAGCAGATTCAGCGAGTGCGTTGCACGATTTGAATGTGCTGCTTCGGTTTCAACGACTAAATATCATCGGTTATTAATCGTACCACGAGTTATATTTAGTAAGAGAATATAACGAATAAAATTTTATAATCTTAATGAAAACTCACATATTGCCAGTGGAGGCTCGTGAATCATGTTGATGGTAGAGCCACATATACAATATGCAGTAGTGTGTTGGTAAAATAAGAAGTAAGGGAACGCATGGTGAGTGCAAAAAAATAATCCGCGACTTTCCACAAGCAGCTTGCTGAAAGTTTTTCGGAGATCATCTTGTTTTCAGCAAACTATTGTTTTCCTTGTAAGCTTTTTATTTTTTTAAATTCTTACTATACAAAATATCAACAAACACGAACGCGTTCCGTTTCTGAAAAAAGGTGCCGGAACGTCGTTCCTCCACGTTCCCCCTCCAATACACCACTGACAATATGCCCCCTCCCCCTCTTTTTTTGAAGAACGATTTATCGTCCTAGACCAAAGTAAGTGACGAAAAAATGTTTTAAGAATTGGTAGTGCCATGGCTCCTTGGCTCTATATAACGAGCCGCCTCTGCTTTCAACAGCAAAATATACTACTTTTGACAGCTGAAAAATACAATTTTAGACAATACAAAAATGTTGAATAAAACTATTTTTATTAGCTAAAAAATACTGTTTTTAACAGCTGAAACATATCATTGTTGACACACGAAAAATACAATTTTTGACAAAAAAAAAACTATTTTTGACAGTTGGAAAATACTAATTTTCAACAGCCGAGGAATACCATTTTTGTCAGCTAAACATATCATCCCTGACACACTCTTTTACAAAAAAATACTATTTTTGACAGTAAAAAATACTACTTTTGACTACGATAGTCAAATATCATTTTTGACAACTGAAACATACCATTCTTGACAACTACAACAAACCATTATTGACAACTGTAACATACCATTATTGTCACCTAAAAAATACAATTTTTGATAACAAAAAGTACAAGTTTTGAAAACTGAAAAATGCCATTTTAAAAATAAAAAAATTACCAAAAATGCTGCCGTTTATAGCTGAAAAATACGATTTTTATGGGTGAGAAATGCCTTTCTTGACAGCTGAAAAATATCATTTTCGATAGTTGAATAAATACATTTTTTAACAGCTGAAAACTACCTTTTTTGACAGCTGTAAGCATTTTTGACAATTAAAAAATGTCAAAAAATTATGCTTTTAATAGTTGAAAAATACCATTTTTAAAGGTAAGATATACCTTTTTGACAGCTGAAAAGTACCATTTTTGACAACTGAAAAATATCATTCTTGACAACTGCAACAAACCATTATTGACAACTATAACATACCATTATTGCCTGCTAAAAAATACAACTTTTGACAACACAAAAAATACAAGTGTTGACAGCTGAAAATTGTAATTTTTAGCATTTAAAAAATCTCGAAAAATTCTGTTTTTGATTGCTGAAAAATAACATTTTTATAGGTTGGAAATCGCATTTTTTGATAACTGAAAAATATCATTTTTGACAGTTGAATAATACACTTCTTAACAGCTGAAAACTACCATTTTCAACAACTGAAAAATACCATTGTTGACAACTGCAACAAACCATTGTTGACAACCGTAACATACCAGTATTGTCTGCAAAAAAATACAATTTTTGACTACAAAAAGTCAATTTTTGACAGCTGAAAAATGACATTTTTGACAATTTAAAAAAAGTCGCAAAAGGCTATTTTTGATAGCTGAAAAAAATTTGACAACAAAAATTATAATTTTTGATAGCTGAAAAATGCCATTTTTAACAAATAAAAAATGTTGAAAAATACTTTTTTGATAGCTGAAAAATACCATTTTAATAAATGAGAAATTCCTTTTTTTTGACAGCTGAGAAATCACATTTTTGACAACTGAAAAATATCATTTTCGACAGTTTAATAATACATTTCTTAACAGCTGAAAACTACAATTTTTAACAGCTGAAACATATCATTTTTGACAACTGCAACAAACCATTATTGACAATTGCAACAAACCATTATTTACAAATGTGACACACTATTATTATCAGCTAAGAAATACAATTTTAGACAACAGAAGAAAGAAAGAACGATTTATCTTCCTATAACATAGTAGCTGGCGAAAAAGTGTTTTAAGAATTAATTAAAAATTCTTGCTAAGCTTGAAACTACTACAGCTAGTGCCATGGCTCCTTGGCTCTATATAGCGAGCCGCCCCTGCATATTGCAATGTTTCAATTCGTTTTGTAGTTTCTTGCAGCACAAAAACTCCGTAAACTGCCGCAACCGCGACTCTTTATTACTCGCGGTGTTTCTTGGTGTCGTATTTTTCACCATTTCATTGATTTTACTGTTATAAACTGGATCCCAACGATTTGCTACATCAATTTTGACGTACTACTGATAAATGACAGGACCACAATAAATTGTCACCGCTGTTTTTGTTTTTTATCATTAGGGTGATGCATGATGCTATCCATTTCCTTGCATTTGATTGGCTGAAAATACATTGTAGTAGGCTATGAGTTGGATTCTCACAAAAAAAAATGTTTGTTGGTAATCAATTCATTATCGTATAAGTATGATACGCGAAATCGATAGCCTTTTATTATAGAATATATCCAACATCAAATCAGAAAATTAGACTTGTTTATCTAGAATTTCGTCACAAAAAAAAATTGTTTCAAGTTACGTTGATGACTGGAAGTAATAACAGGGCCAGCTAGTATCATGTTACCTATGATGCTAGTCTTAGTAAGAACTCTAGTTAGTCATGCCAAGTCTCACTTACTCACTTCAAATATTTTCTGATTATAGAGTCGATAATTAGCTACAACTTTCGTATAAATCATATTTTTCCATCTTAAATATGTAAGCTCAAAAAGTTACGTTGACACTTAAGTGAGACACCTGGTATATATATAAATAAACACATACGCACATTTATACGGAACGGTTGTGTTTGTATTAGTTCGGGTAGCTGCGTAAAGATGGCGGTAATCTATTTAAATTTATCCATATGCCGTGTCGCTTCCTGTTATTCTGTGGTTGCTTCTCAAAGTGTAATACATTATTTTCTGTTAATGAACTTGATGGGAGTGGAGGACACAACCTTGGCAAACTGCGACCAACCCATCTATTGGCAAACATTTTGAACAATTAAGGCAAAAACGGGTGGTGCTCCATCTTGTTGAAAACAACGGACTCCATAATTCCATCAGCTATCAAGCGTGGTTTTAAAAATGTTATAGCATATAGAGATGTATGAAAATGCTTTTTTGCTTTCTCCGTTACGAAGTACGAGAAAGTATTGTAATCGTGATTTTTTATGTCAATTTTTTTTTTACGGAAATATCCGTTTTGGGGTCCCTAGATGCCATTTCAATAATTTCTGGATAAAAAAAATGGTGTCTGTGTGTGTCTATCTGTGCGTGCTGTATCTCAAAAACTAATAGAGCAATTGATATTAAACTTTGAATATACGTCTTATTTGATAGAACTGAAAAGCTTTTGGTAAAATTTCGTACACCGGAAGTGGGTGTACCTTAACTGTTTTTTTTGTTTTTGCCAATATTTTCTTAAATATGAAAAATATCACAAAATTATTTAAACAAACATTGAAGACAACAAAGAAATGAACATCTTTTGCTTGAAAATATTTTTCATAAAATCATTTTTATTCAAGAATTTTTTTATTTTTTTTTTATTTTTAGTTTATAATTATAAAACGATAATAGTTACAGCAAATTTATATTAATAATAATTATGGAGAATGCTAAAATGAACAACTTATAAAGAATAAGTTTTTTTCGAAACCCCTTTAGTTTTTGAGAAAACTAAGTTTTTGAGAAAACTAAGTTTTTGAATTTGAAGTATAATTTTTCCATCTTTCATAATTTTCACGTTTTAAACGTCAGTTTCGTCCGAGTTCACACAACGCTCGATGTACATTTAAAATATGATTTCAATTGGAAATAAACCATGAAAACGTAAATATAAATGGCTACGATACCATCAAGTCGGAGAAAGTAACATGATGACCACATCACCATTTCTTCTCTACATAACAGTCTGCTTGTGTGTAACTGTGCGCGCTTTATCTTAAAAACTAATAGAGCAATTGATATAAAACTTTGAGCATTAAGTGTTATTTAATAATCCGAAGAACTGAAAAGCTTTTGGTAAAATTTCATATTTCCGAATATTTACCTTAACAGTTTTTTGTTCTTTTAGCAGTTTTCGTGACTTTTTTTTAAAAGACCTTTCTTCGAGGATTCTTTTCAGGTCTTTTTAAGAAATTTTTTTCAAGACTTATTTTTAGGACTTTTTTCTTTCAGCACCTTTATTTTCAGGCTTTCTTTTTAAGATTTTATTAACAGGAATTTTTCATCGGTACGTCTTCGGGACTTTCTTAAGAACAAATTTTTCAGAATGTTCTTCATGACTTTTTTTGCATGACCTTTTTTGGACCTTATCATTTTTAGCATTTTTTTTTCAAGACTATTTTCAAAACTTTTTATTTCAGGAATTTTATTAAGGACTTTCTTTAGGCCTTTTTGCAAGACTTTTTTCAAGACTCTTTTTGGGATTTCTTTTTCAGGACAATTTCTTCAAATCTTTTTAAGTACCTTTTTAAGGACTTTTTACAATGCTCTTTTCTTCTATATTTTTTTGTTATTTTCAGGGCAATATTTCAAGATGTTTTTACAGGACATTTTTCTTTATGATATTTCATCAAGACTCTTTTTCTGAACTTCCTTCAGGACTTATTTTAGGACCTTCTTTCAGGACTTGTTAGGACTTTTTTGGGACATTTATTTTCGGAATTTTGTTAGAAGGACTTTTTCAGGACTCTTTTTCGGGACATTTATTTCTGGTATTTTGCATGAAGACTGTTGTCAGAACTTTTTTCACGGCTTTTATCAGGACTCTTTTTTTAATACTTTATTTCCAGGACTGTTCCTTCAGGATTTTTTTCCGGATTTTTTCCGGAACCTCTTGTTCAGGACTTCTTTTCAGGATTCTTTTCAGAATAGTCTTCATTACATTTTTTCAGAATTATTTCTTGAGGAATTTTTTTCAAGCCTTCTTCTGAACTTCTTTTCAAGACTCTTTTTGGAATTTCTTCAGAACTTTTTCAGGTCTTTTTAATGATCTTTTTTTAGGATTTTTTACGATGTTATTTCCATAATTTTTTTTCAAGACTGTTAAGGACATTTTTACAGGATATTTTATCAGGACTCTTTTTCGGGACTTTTTTCAGGAGTATTATACCATCAAATCGGAGAACGTAACATAATCGTTACATCACCATTTTTTTAAATAAAGAAAGACTTCGTTAACCCGTACAACTCATTCAGATTGTGCGTGTCCTGTTGCCACTTCTGCAGCGCATTCGTTTGTTTGATCTTTCGCCCAGATTCTACAATTCCATACATGTTCCCACAGGTGTGAAACGAACTTAATCACTAAACAAGGAAACCTTCACCAAATTCTCATTTTCATTTCAATTCTCAATTCTCACCGCCTCCGGCTGATCGCAACACTTATTGTTAGCTTCTGTGGTTGCTCAAGTCCTCAAAAGCTCCTTACTAAGTCTACTAGTATATGCTCACTCGGTATATGGTATAAAAAGATCTAGCCAATATTGGCCCCATTTAATTTTCATACAAAGTCATACTGCGAGTCATTTTTTGGAAACAATTGGCTGGATCGAAAAATCGGCGACACGCCCCATTGTTTTTGGGGGAAAACTTTTTGAGCGAAAAATTTTTGGAGTGCGACCCCTGGGGGATTGGTGAAACTTGTAAGTTACAAGCATTGTTAGCCGTTCTAGGAAACATAAATCACTTCCCATAACATTCATATACTTCAGAGCTTCTTTAACACTTTGAATGCCACGGGGGTCACCGGTGACCGGCGAAGCCAAAATCAGTTGAATCACATAAAAATCGAGTAAATTTCAAATGGCAACCTACCTTCCTATTTTTTTTACTTTTTAGTTAATGCATGACTAAAAAAATGAAAATAGAAAAAATAAATGCATTTCAGCATCGTGAGGGTTACCGGTGAACACGAGCAAGATAAAGGTGAGACACACGTTGGCACAATTTAACTTGTCTGTTGTTAAGAATAATATGTAACGCAGCCATGTGAAATTAGCGAGGCATGCAACCAGTGGCAGATTTAGCACCTGTGATGCCCCAGGCGCAATTCAATTTTAAGACCCCCTTCTAAATATTTGCACTTCCCCTACACCCTCCAGTGTGCGCACGTATTTTTACTCTCTTTAGGCACTTTATCGATGGTGCAAAAAAAGTGAGACATAGGGAAATAACATTGAAAATTAACCAATATAAAATTCCAACTGCGTAACTGTATTTAAAAATTTGCTGATGTTTCGATTGTATTAATTATGAAACTTTAAAGTGGGTAAAAATCAAAAACATTTAGTAATTCATGAACAGCCGTCATCCTAGCTGTATGCGTTAGCGCATCAGAACTAATGCAGGGGGTTCTAGGTTCGAATCCCAACGAGGGAATGAATGTTTAGTGGTTGTCCAATTCATTTAAACAATGAAAATATATTTAAATCCCAAATCATTTATAATTCCCTAACCTGAATTCCCATGAACCACCTTTCCTTAAAAAAATCATGATAATAAAAAATAATTCATTTTTAAATTTACCACTGAATTGTATTTTATAAGTCGGTTTACGAAGGGTGCAAATAGTCTTAAATAATTTTCTACATATTTATCGATTTTTTTGAAAAACAAATACTATTTCTAAGAAACGTATTTCTAATGAGTTTAGATTAAGAAATTGGTTTAATCAAACAGTATTTTCTAAGTTATATTTAAGTGGAAACGAAGAGTGGTGGGTGAGCTCTTCTGTACCCCTCGAATTTTTAGAACGCAAGGGAGGATTTCACAAGTGTAAGTTGATTGATAAACGAATAATCCAACGGTTTTCCAGTCGTTTGACAAAAGTTTTCATTTATAGATACTCTGGGGCGTGTTCAAAGGGTTGGTGGGTAAGATAGGGCTCACCCACCACTAATGTTCAAAGGGTTGGTGGGTAAGATAGGGCCCACCCACTACTAACCACTACTCAACACAAACTATTTCATCGTCATATTACCTATAAACGCTCTTTCTTAATACTTTTGAAACTATTGAATCTTTCGTGATCTGAGTAAGAAATTAGTTTCATCAAACAATTTTTTCTGGGTTAGGTTTAAAAGGAAACGAAGGACGTTGGATGGGCCGTATCTCACGCTCTTATCCTTAGAACACAAAACAGGGATTTGCAAGTGTAAATTAATCGATAAGAAGATAATCTAAGCGCTTTTTGGACCTTTGACAAACGTTTAAATTTTTTAGATTCTCGTTTAACATTTCATAACCATGTCAATAAAATACGCAATAAGGCGCTCCAAGTTCTTGGCTTCGTATTCAGATTCTCTCAAAATTTCAGTATACATTAAAACATTAAAACTATTATACGTAGGCTTAGTTAGGCCTCATTTAGAATACGCTAGTCAGATTTGGTCTCCATTCTATAACAATTCATCAATTAAATTAGAAAGCGTCCAAAGCAAATTTTGTCAAATGGTTTCCTGCAGGCGCGGCATTTCAAGGGAACATTATAGTTATTCGGACTCCTTAAATTTTTTAAAGTTACAAAATTTAAAGCAAAGAAGAATATTTCTAGATTTATGTTTTGGTTTCAAACTTATTAATGGCCTTTTGGACTGCCCTGATTTGCTTGAAACCATTGATTTCAATGCCCCGTCCGGAATAATTACACGATCAAAACATTTATTTCGCCAAAAATTTCATTCAACCAACTTTGGCCTATGCAATCCCCTATGTAGAATACTACGATTTCTTAATATTCTGCTGGATAAATATAATCATATTGTTATATTCAACATTCATCTATCATCTTTTAAATGTCAACTGAGACGCGTTAACTGGTCAATATGTGATCCCTGATATTGTACCAAACTGTTATTTATGTATCGCTATTGCAGTCTCTTTAATCTAGCTTTAGTTCTATGATTTGTTTTTGTCCTTCATTGTAATTAAAATAAGATTAATGTTCAGTGTAAATGGAGTTATCCGTTAATAAACAAATAAATAAATAAATTAACTCTGGGGCGAATTCAAAGTGTTAGATGGTAGTATAGGGCTCACCCATAAACGCTCTTTTTTATGCATTTCAAACCATTGAATCTTTCGTGATCTGACTAGAAAATTAGTTTCATCAAACAATGTTTCCTATGAAATAAAAATTTTATGCTTTCAAAATCATTTTAAATAGGGAAAGTGGGTCGAGTGACATCTCTTTTGATTCTGAATACAACGTTGTCATTTGTTTTCGTTTTCTTTGATTTTCGGGGCAACGGCAACACCTTGAAATTGCATTTGAGGTAACAAGCTTTGTGCATGTATCTCAGCCACATCCTATTACACATGATTTTAAAATTCGTTTTGACATTTGTCTGTTACCAAAAATCATGTACACTTATGAAAAAAAAGTGGATACTATGGAACTATATGTTGCGAATAGAAGTTGCGCCAACAGAGCTGCAAAAGTATTCAATTAGCATTATGTGGCTACAAATTCAAGTCGTTCCCTTCGTAGTAGAACTAGTTGCAAGTGAAGATAGAGGAAAACCAGCGATTTTTTAACAGGACGGTGCACCTCCATATTTCGCTTTGGCTGAACGACAGTAACTTGACGAAACATTTCCTGGATGATGGATTGGTAGGCGAGGTACCATTGGATGGCCTCCGCGGTCGCCTGAATTTGACACCCCTAGATTTTTCTTATGGGGACACCAAGACACCTGAAGAGCAAGGTGCACAATACGCCACCAGAACTGCTAGATGATTTGCGCAGTAGAATATTGAATGAATGCCGTTTGATAACTCCAGACATGTTGTTTAATGCCGAACAGAACCTTTATTTCTGTATGGAAACCAACAGAAGCAATGTTGAACATTTTCTTCTGTAGGTAGTTACTTCTGCAGGATTTGAGTTTATTGTTATTATTTTTTTGTTATGTTTTGTTTTTTATGTTAATAAATCAAGCATAGATTTTACATTCCTTACTGTATTGTTAACTTTTTTGTGGCGTTGAACAGGTGATTTTGCAATTTCGAAATGTTGTCGTTCCCCCAGAAATCAATGAAAACAAAAACAAATGACACCGTTGTATTCAGAATCAGAAGAGCTTTGCAACGATATATCACTCTCCCTATTTAAAATAGGGGGTGAAGCTAGGGGTGGCTGGGAGGTTAAGGTTATGAAGGTGAAAATGTCATCAAAAGTTGTCCCCCTCGAAACAAAAATCGAAGTGTCTCGGCGATTTTTTCAAAAATGCCGCATAACTCAACAAAGTCGCTTTTTTTACCTCTGAGAGATAATATGTGAAAAGATAATTTGTATTTGTATTTATTTGTATATGTTTGAAGTTTTATCTATAAATCTCTTTCGAGGTTCAGCGCCCCCACATACACACACACACATGCGCGCGCGGACATTTTTCAAAATTGGTCGGAATTGAATCTGTAAACCTTAAAATGGATATTTCCGTTGAAATTTCGAATTAGAAAAAATTAACAATACAATTGAAAGTCAAATTTCTTTTCGAATCTATCTGTATGTACCCAACGAGTAGAAGATATTATCGTACAGATTTCTATAATCTGGCCATGCCTTTAAGAACTATCATAAAATACACGAAAACAATTCAAGGTCAAATTTCAGATGTTTTACCCTATCCACATAAATTGCAATCCACTGATGGAAAAATTTTCAAAATGGGTTGGAGCCAGACGCACACCGAGAAATTTGGCTGGGGGGGTCACGCATTTAATAACTCACCCACTAACATGTGTAAACTGAAAATCCGTCAATATGACATTAAAAAAAAGCTTAACATAGCAATGGCATTACAATTAATTAAAATTTCAAAAAGCACAATTTTGCTAGTCATATTTGGTGGTTGACACTCACTAACAGTGTCTTAAGGGGGGCTCAGGCCCGTTAGCCACCCCTGGATGCGCGCCTGGTTAGAGCTGCACATAGTAAACGTAATTTAAATTATAAAATACCTAAATTTCTAACATTTAAAGTTTTCATCTTATTTTTATTATGATATTTTTTTTTTCATTTTGCAAGGTATGTTTTAAAGCCCCCTGAATTTATGAGGCCGTGTCTAAGAACCATTTGGTTTGAGCAGGATGGTGCTACAGCGCGCACTGCAAGTAACACGAGGCATTTTCTTCGAGGCGTTTCTCACTTTTGGCGATGCGTGGTGGCTCTTTTGTTCTCCTGACCTATCAATTTGCGACTTTTCCCTCTGGGGTTATATAAAAAGTCGGGTCTGCACTCGTTCGCTCTTGGTGTTGATTGAGTTAAAGAAAGTTATCGACATATGAATGCAAGACATTGTGTATGAGCATTGAACATTGCATAATTACCGATGGACGCCATTATTTTTCAAGTTGTAAATGAAATGTTATAAATTGACACTGAACCCCCATCTGGTTCCAAGAGCGCCAGCAGGATTTTATTCAGGGGGGTGCAACTAGATAAAACAACCGAAACAATTATAAAACAACATTGCGCACAAACTTGCTTGGGCGCGCTCGATTTCGAGGAAGCAACTTTGTTGATCTTTTACTTCTGCTAGAGTTTATGTTTAATCCTTCATCTAAATTATTAACATGTAAGCAATTTATATTATTTACATGTTATAATTGATTCATTTGTATGTAATTATTGCTCAGACATGCTTTGCTGTGTAGAAGAGACATTGTAGCTTATAGTTTCAAAGAAATTCAAGTTCTATAAGAGGGAAGGTAATTGGTTTTCTCTCAAATAAATGACTTTGTATATTTTTGACTATATATGTTATATTAAATTATTTTAGATAAAACAGATTGCTCATAAGTTAAGTCAATAAAAGCAACATTATGATTTATCTGCTGATATATTTGATTTTATAAGAAAGAAGTTAAGATACCGTTGAACGGAATTATTTACGATTATTTGGGAACCAGTGGAAAAAAATAGGTTTGGTGAAACTGCTCAGCTACCAAATAATACAAGCGAGCTACGACCACAGAAACACCGTGCGACAATGTACCGGCGCACAGTGGGGCAGAATACACATTTTTCTGGCCAAAATTCTGAAACTTACCAAACTTGTCCTAATTACGATCGTGATTAGAGAAAAAATAATTTTAAAAATTTAGTTGATAAATTGGGGTGTTTCTTAATGGATGGAAATAGAAATGAACAGTGTAAAATTCTGAAACTTATGAAACTTGGCTAAATCAAATTCGTAATCTGGAAAAAATATTGTTTTTTTTTTAATCTATTTGATAAACTGGGGTGGTTTTAAGGGGATGAAAATTGAAATGGCCGTATAGAACTCTGAAATTTCAGATTCGTATAGTATTTAACCTTCGAATTAACAGAAAAATAGTGAAAAAAATCTTAATAAATAAATAAAAAATAGGGTGTTTTTTACGCGACAAAAACCTAAACAAATTAAATTCTTGGGTTTCGAATAGAAATAGATCTGAAATTAATGGAAAAATAGTTTTAAAAAACCCGTACGTTCTCATAGGGTGGAAACTAAAAGAATTCCTTTAGAGATCCTTCTACGAATAATAAAAAAATGGGGGAAAAATCTAATAATGTTTAATCGGATTTCCGAGTTAAATATATCTTTCAACGGAAGTTATTAGTCGTAAGAAAAATACACAAAATTATTGTAAGAAATTTATTCAGTGACATATTTTTTTTTTTAATTCTAATTTTGACGTAATACCAAAATTAAAATTATCGTTAAAGTTGATATTAATTTTCAACAGTAATATAACGAGTGCCTATGATTTTGCCGGTAATTATTAGCGGCAGGATCACGATTGCTTGTTGCGATGAAAATCTGCACGACTGCGAAGCAGGAGTGCCGATTTTCTAGAAGCAACAAGCAAGGGTGATCCAGACGCTAATAATTGCCTAGAAAAAATCAGTCACAAGTTAGATTCGAGAAGACAATTGGCCGAACAGAAAGTTCACACTTCATAATTGAAAAACTAAAAATTTGGAGACGCCAAGTGTCAGACGTGTATTAATCTGTGCCACAATAATTGTAGTAAAAATGAGCTTACCAATATTTTGAGAAATGCCTATTAATACTATTACTGATAAAACCACTAACACTTCACCCGAAAATACAAACAGATCGAATTCAGAACTGCTTAAAAGTCCGACAATAACTGACATTTTATATATTATAGAAAATGTACTAACGCGTTGCTAGGCAATACCAACATGAGGGATTATCTGATTAGATACCACCCAGGGTGAATTGCCATACATAACATGCTGCGTGATCTGTTACGCATCGTAATTAGAATTTTATTGGATCATCTGATCAACGTTTTTCGATTTCATTTAGTAAGTAAATGAGAGCAATTTTCAGATTAATAACTGTCATAATCATCATGATCAGCATCATCACAGTCAATATCATCATCGTTACTGGAATCAGCATTATCTTTATTACTAATAACAGATCCTGTTAGAGGCTTCAATAGATCTATTTCTTCAATTGGGAGATTTTTTGCAATTTTCGCTTACTTGATATAACAAGATCAGAACTCGAAAATATCGGCATTCGTTTTCTTTCTACTACAATTTCTGGCATAATGCTCTCTGTAATTTTTGAAGTCTTTATTGCGCGCTTCCTGTGCTTTTTTGTTAATTGCCCTATAGGTAACAAGGTACTCAAAAAAATATTTTTGATAATTAACCTCGATCTAGGTATATTACTACCGAAAATAAACCATGAAAGTGAAAATATAAATTACCATTATACCGACAAAATTGAAGAAAGTAACATTATGGCCACATCACCATTTTTTATTGTAGTGACGTAATTAATACAAATGAATTGTTATTATTATTGAAACAACCAAAATCGTATCAATAAAGCTCAGTTCGTTACAGTAATTTTTAGAAATATTTGCTTTATCTTGCACTGTTCTCAAAAATCATAGTTTAGCGACGAAGGAAGCAATAAGGTTGCCGAAAAAAAATCACATTATAATGCGTAATCAACACACTTTTGAAAAAAAACAAAAATCGACACTGGGACTCACTGGGATCATTACTAATAACACCTTTGTTTAGCAAAAAGAATGCAAATAGAAACATTTTACGGTCACTTTTTATTAGCTTATTTATTTAAATTACTTGCGGTTAAATGATAATGTATTACTATAACAATACGATTAGATACCTGAACTTGAAGGCTCCATGGTAAAATATTTAAATTATTGAACAAATAGTCTTAAACAGAGGCTTGAAAATCACTCTCACAAAACACTTGTAGTGTACGCTGGCGCGTGCCGCTCAACTACTACCTTTGGCAGGGGGTGTGACAGTCGGGGGTAACTCGCAAAAGTCGCAATGGTAGGATATGATGGTACAGGTACTTATTTTTTTAATTTATGGCAAGTCTTTTGCCCCACTGTGCGGCGTTTCAAAGTTACGACAAAATTAAGAAAAGCAAAGGTGTCCAACGATTCTTAACAGGGGGGAGGGGGCTGCGTCCCCCTAGAGGGCCGTGAAAATATTACCTTTACATAGGTAAATATTTGGGGGATGGGGGGGGGGTCCCCTAGGGGGCCGTGAAAAGTATTTGTTCACGAAAATGTTATAATGTGCGCATTATTTAATTGTATGGGCAACATTAATGGGGTACATTTAACACTCAATTTCATTAAACACGCATTTGCGTGTTTAATACGCTTATAAAACACGCACACGTATTTGCGTCTTTAATATGGTCATTAAACACGCCAATTCGCGCTATGATTCACAAAACGCGATTTATGATAATATTTTTTTTACCCTATTTAATACTGAATTTAACTTTGATTTCAATTTTTTTTTCAACTGTAATTGTAATTACAACTTTAATTTTGATTTTAATTTTCATTTTGATTCTAATTGTAATTTTGAATTAAATTTTGATCTTGATTTTAAATTTCATGAACAAAGTATAGTGTACAACTCGCATATAATGGCTATTAATCACTCAAACGATTTGCTTAACTCGCCTACGGCTCGTTCCGCAAACATCGTTCTCGTGATTAATAGCCATCATTATATGCTCGTTGTAGTAATATACTATTAGAGGGGCCGTGAAAAGTATTTAGAGGGGCCGTGAAAATATTATCTTTACATAGGTAAATATTTTAGGTATTTAAGGGGGCCGAAAATATTATTTCGGAATTTAATGGGGCCGCGACTAGTAAAAGGTTAAGAACCACTGTTCTAGGCCATAACTGTTTGTTGTTGGGGTAAGTTTGGTGATCTTGTTTCGGTCTCCGGTTTAATGCGGTATGCAAGGACAATTTATCGTTTCTCCCTGCCACAAATAAAACAAACTTAATGAAGTTGTACAATCTTGCAATAATGCAATCGAGTCTTCGAAAAATTTTGAAAACATCGTGGACAGACAACTCAGCATTTATGGAATTTTGGATTCGGCCTACTACAGGACAATATTGTAAAAAACAGGGTTAAGCTTCGTACGATTTTATTAGCAATTTTCGAACTTCCTCTACGAGGAAAAAATGACGAGGGCTCAGTCTTTAAATATATGCTTCATTTTCGAGTAGGTGAAGTTTTGAAGATACATTTGGAATCAGGGGCATCAAATTCTTTGCATATGTCGCATTAAATTTAAAATGAGTTCATTCAAATTTGTGCAGAAGTTCTCAAAGAAAAAATTCTTGATCATGACAAACGTGCATCTGTTTTTTTTTTCTAAATTTGCTGATGAGACTACGGATATTAGCGAAACAGAGCAGGTATTCATTGGTTTTTGATATCTGCATATTTTTGAAGAAATCAAGCCGAACTTATCTTAAGACCTTCATGGCTATATGTACAAACAAACACTACAAAAACTAAACGCTTCATTCATTTCAGGTGACTAATATTGAAGATAATACCCATATTTCCCCATCAGATAAAACTGTACAAACATTGAATCACATGGTTTTTTTTATATTCCAATTTTCAAAGGATCTGCGAATTTTTAAACTTTTTATTATCGAGTTGAAAAAAAATCACAAAAAAGAAATATAAAACGAAAAGATAAAATCATATAAAAATTTAACCTAGTTCACAAAACTTTAATACAAAATGATGCAAGTTTTTGAAATTCCAAAATAAAATATTGGCATTTAAATTAAGTAACGTCTCATTTATTGCATGGAAGGCCTTAAAATTTGCGCCTTGAATTATAAGAACTGCGTTTTTAACAATAAAATCGTGCGCTTCGTGGCTGAGCGGTTTGACAGCTGCTTACAGTGCGAGATGCTCTGGGTTCCAGCGTTTATAAACAATAATTCAACTAATGTGTTGAAACGTGCATTTAAAATAGCTGAGTAAGCGGTCTTTGAAGCGGATAAAATGGTAGATAAAACTTTGCAAGTGGATACATTTTATTTACCTTCACAATGCCAACAATCTGAACGATTTGAAATTATATACAGGGTGTCCCACCGAGACCGCATATTGAAAGTATATGATTTCTAATTGATGTATTGTAATGGATTTTCAGCATTTATGTAATCGGGTACGCTCTAAAAAAGATGTGAAGAATAATCCTGAAAAAAAGTCTCATAAAACGTCCTGAACAAAAAGATTTCAAAACAAAGTCCTCGAAAAAAATTTGAAAAGAAAAGTCTTGTAGAAAACATCTTTAAAGAAGAGTCCTGAAAATATAGTCTTGAAGAAAAGTGCTGCAAATTAAGTCCTAGAAAAAAGTTCTTAAAAAAGACCTGAAAGAAGAAATTAAAAAATCCTGGAAATAAGGTCCTGAAAAAAAAGTCCTAAAAAAAGTCCTGAAATTTAGATTTATACTTACATGGTATTTTTTTTTCAATTTAAATCATATTTTAAATGTACATCAAACGTGTTTCAGTATTCATTATTCTGACGTTTGAAACGTCAAAATTATGAAAAATGGAAAAATTAGAATGCAAATTTAAAAAGTTTAGTGAGTTTACTCAAAAACTAAAGAGATTTTGAAAATAAAACTTATTCTTTATAAGTTGTTCATTCTGTAACTATTATCGTTTCATAATTATAGGTAAACCAAAAATAAAAAAAAAACAATTTTTTTCTCGAATCACAATGATTTTATAAAAAATATTTTTTAGCAGAAGATGTTAATTTCTTTGGTGTCTTCAATATTTGTATAAATATTTTTGTGATATTTTTCACATTTAAAAAAATATTGGCAAAAAACAAAAAAACAGTTAAAGTAAACATCCACTTCCGGTGTACGAAATTTTACCAAAAGCTTTTCAGTTCTTTGAATTATCAAATAAGACTTATGGTCAAAGTTTCATATCAATTGATGTATGAGTTTTTAAGATACAGCGCGCACAGACACACACACACACACACACACAGACACACAACATTTTTACTTTCTCCGTTACGAAGTACGAGAAAGTATTGTGATCGTGATTTTTTTTCCAAAAATTTTTTTTACAGAAATATCCGTTTTGGAGGTCCCTAGATGCCATTTCAACAATTTCTGGAAAAAATTTTTTTGTGTCTGAGTGTGTGTGTGTGTGTGTGTGTGTCTGTCTGTCTGTGTGTCTGTGTATATGTGTCTGTATGTATGTGTGTGTGTGTGTGTGTGTGTCTGTCTGTGTACGCTGTATCTCAAAAACTAATAGAGCAATTGATATGAAACTTTGAACATACGTCTTATTTGATAATCTGAAGAACTGAAAAAAAAAATTTCGTACACCGGAAGTGGGTGTTTACCTTAACTGTTTTTTGTTTTTTGCCAATATTTTCTTAAATATGAAAAACATTTAAACAAACTTTGAAGACGACAAAGAAATGAACATCTTTTGCTTGAAAATATTTTTCATAAAATCATTGCTATTCGAAAAAAAAATGTATTAATATTTTTTAAATTTTTGGTTTATAATTATGAAACTATAATAGTTACAGCAAATTTAAATGAATTATAATTATAGAGAATGCCAAAATGAACAACTTCTAAAGAATAAGTTTTTTTCGAAATATCGTTAGTTTTTGAGTAAACCGAGTTTTTGAATTTGAAGTATAATTTTTCCATGTTTAATCATTTTGACGTTTTAAACGTCAGTTTCATCCGAGTTTACGCAACGCTCGATGTACATTTAAAATATGATTTCAATAAACCATGAAAATGTAAATATAAATGGCTATGATACCACCAAGCCGGAGAAAGTAACATGATGGCCACATCACCATTTTTTTTCCAGAAATTGTTGAAATGGCATCTAGGGACCACAAAACGGATATTTCCGTGAAAAAAATTTTTGAAAAAAAATCACGATCACAATACTTTCTCGTACTTCGTAACGGAGAAAGTAAAATCCCAAATGTTGATTTAATTGTTTTTTTTACGGAATTTGATGTATAATTCAAATTTGCAAAATAATATAGGAAGTTGGTGTTAACTTCCGATTTAACCGGAAATTAATCTTGAAAATTTCATTGGAAAGAGCACACTCTATTACATAAATGCTGAAAATCTCATTATAGTACAATCGCGCAGAGGTGACAGTGACTCATGCTTTTTCGATCTTATCATCGCGTCTGGATAAATATCAATACTCGTTCGCATGCTTAAGAAAAACGAAATGAAATACGAAACGTATGTCGATATGTAAATTCAAGGGCTAAGTGCAACGTATGTGTTTTCTCAACTATTCTAACCTCAAAATTCACGTGCTTGTATCAGGTTTTGACCGTCTCCGATTTCGATTTAGTTAAGAGCATAATTGATTGTATCCATTTCATTAATAAAAAGGTTAAATTTAATGACCAATTTCCAGTTGTCTTTACCGATTGCCGAAAAATGCACTCGCAAAGTTTCGTCGGGAAAATATTTGCACGCTCGAGAATTTTTAAATTTCCCGCCTAGACTGAATCGAATTATTTTATGTACATATGTTTACTAGAAACTTAATTCACGCAATGGAGCGATGAGTCACTGTCACCTCTGCGTGATTGTACTATACAATACATCGATAAGAAGTCTATAGACTTTTAATGTACGGTCTCAATGGGATACCCTGTATAGTGTTGCTTTATTCGATCCACTTTATAAACAAATACCACTCGTGGTTACAGTTTCTACAAGATAAATTTGATTTTAAGCACTTACTAATTTTTTCTTTAAATCACGAAAGAGTTATTTTTGTCATTTTGACATTTCAAGCTTGCATCGTTTTGATGTTATTATTGTAAGGTGTGAGCCAAAGAATTTAGTTCCTGAGTTGGGCATGCCTGGGAGAGAGAAACATAGCAGTCATGTCTGAGATTAAATCATTTTTTTTAAATTTAATGCAATTGAACTAATCTAGTCTCATGACGTAATAATATGCGACATACCTCATTTATTTCACAGCCAACGGCTCACACATTATAAACAAGAGTTTAGAGTTGTGGAGTATTTAGTTTTATGGCCCTAGGGCATTACGTACAACATAACGTACTTTGTATCCTAGTAATAAATGCAAAATAATGTAATAGTAAGACCTACAATAAATTATACCCACTATTAGGACACTTTTTCCCATAACAAACATAAATTTTCCCCGCGCAAAAAGATACTCCCTTCCATGATAATTTGTCTTCTCGACAGTATAAAAATAACATACTTAATCGGCCGCGACGACGAAAACAAGGGGTGGGCGGGTTCGTTCACCCCCCTCGGCGCCAAAAAGGAAAACTTTTCTAATATCGCGGGCGAATCAGTGGCGTAGGGCGCACGGACTGCAAACAGAAAGGGGATGGGGTACGATTAAATGTAACGTGAGGCCGCGCGAAAATTTCCGCACGCGGGGGGCACAGACTTATCGATCACGTGACACAGTTCTTTTTTCTTAATTTTATGTTCGCACCTTCGTCGGTGTGATGGGAGGGCTGGGAGTTTTCTGTAGTATACAGTCGAGAATTTTATTGAGATTGTCAGAAACGGAGAGAGAATGGGGAGGATAAGGCGCAGATTGAAAGGATGTGACGCGTGTGATGCAAAAATGTAATTCGTATGAGAGTTATATGGCCATTTGAGATTTTTAATATGCAAGAAGTTGGGATTTGCCAGAGGGGAGTCTACTCTCGTTATGAAAGGTATTAGAAATTCCCTCTGATGCGTATGAATGTAGGAAATTAGGATAAACAGACTGATTCAAATAAGGATGATGCAAGCACAATATATTTATGTGTTTGCATCTTTGGTCTTTATTGCGTCTTTCAGAAAGGGCTAGCAACCAAGATCTTTCTGTCTGTAGTGATTACAATTTTTAACCTAATAATTCGTAAGCAGTTGACTAATTTGGATCTAGCCAAATTACTGAATTACTGAAGTGAAATGTAACGAATGCCGCCATATTTTCCACAACAAAAATTATTCCCGCAAAATCGAAGGCATTCATATTTGCGACAATAGAAATATTTTCGTAATCATCGAATACGCAAGACGTAAATGTTAGTTCCCGGCGCATCCACCATAATACCAATTCGTAAATAAGCTCATTTGTGTTGTTTTTAAAGTGATGGTTGAGACTATTATAAACTAGCTCGTTAACTAAGGGTTAATATAAGAAACTACGAGTATATTTTTTGACTTAATGGTTCATAAGCAGTGTAGGTAGAGTTGACTAATTTGGGTTGTTTGGCTGAAATTGACATAAACCTCAATTTCGATTTAAAAAAAGACAGTTGTAATGAAAAGGAATATATTGTCCAAAGATCCCTTTTTTTAAATATATTTCTTTAAATTTCAGTTATTGGCGGCATTGTGTCAATATTTTTCTGATAATTTAATATAAGATCAAAAACTGTTACCCATATAGATCATAAAACTTTTTCCAATTTTAAAGTATAAGAAGATTCTAAATTTCAAACACACACATGTGTCAGATTTTTTTTTAAATTATTTATATTTCAATACAAACTTTGACTTCATTAAAATGACAAGTTGTTTTTCTTTATAAATAAAGAAGCTTATGAAAAATATTTTGAAGCAAGTGCATTTTTCATTTCCTTCAACATTTGTTAACCCTTCAGTGCACGCGACCGAGCGCCGTAAGACCGGCGTGTGCAAATACGTTTGAAATATGAGCGCGTGTAGTGTAGGATTAAGAATTGTGTAATATTTTTTATTTCATCTGTGAAACTTTCGTTTAAGTTCAACAGGGTTTGAAGGGTGAAATAGCACATACCTACCGCCCTAGGTTGAGACAAGGCTTATCCACAACCCTAGGGTGAGATAGGGCCCACCCGCCGCAAGCACACACAACCCTAGGGTTCGATAGGGCTTACCTACCGCAACACACCCATAACCCTAGGGTGCGATAGGGCACCGCAATTCGTATTAATTTTAACATACAAAACTGTGTTTACGTATTAAGATTTCTATCAATCTAATTAAGCTATTGGACGTATTATTATCACCAGAAAATATAATCCTTAGGCTATGTAAAAGTTAATCTTTAAGACTGCAGATGGGCCCTATCCTACAATCCAACCAGTTAAACCCACCCCAGGGTTACGAATTACAAATGTACGAATTTACGGAAAGTCAATTAAAGAGATACTTTTGCTCCGATTTCTTTATTGGTTCAACTCGTAAAGCCCTCGTTGATGTTCAGCTATTTGGAAGGTAGGACAGTGCCCGCCCACCACCCTTCGCATTGAATCTAACATTACCTACAAAACTGTGTTACCGTAATGGCATTTCTTTGTAATTCATATGAGTTGATAGAAGTTAAATTATCGCCAGGAAAAAGGTTCACAGGTTATGTAAAATTTAATCGAAAGAGTGGTGGGTGGGCGCTATTTCACAATCCAACCAGTTAAACCTAACCCAGAGCCATTACAAATGAACTAATATTCGAGGAAAGACAAAAAATTTACAGGTGAAACCCTCGTCTGTGTTCATCAGTTTGGAGAATAGGATAGGGCCCACCCTCCGCACTTATTTTAATTTAAAAATAAGCTAATCTTAACTAAGTTTACGTAATGGAATTTCTCCTTAATTTATGTGAGTTGTTTTTTTTTATGGAAAGATGATTGACAGGAGTTCGGGTTATGGAATCGAGGATGATGGGGACTTGGCTTAGCCAACTAGGGCATTCAGTCACAACCAATTTATAGTAATAATATTCATATTTTAATGAAATGGGGACAAACAGTAAACACCCAGGGACCCATACGACCATTTTTCGAGTTGAAAAAGTGACCGTCCGGACGGGACTCGAACCCGCACCAACGGGGTCCAGAGGCCGGACCTCTACCCACTAGACCACCGCGGTCCCGTATGAGTTGGTTGTATTTATAAATAAAAAATGGTGATGTGGCCATCATGTTACTTTCTCCGACAAGATAATATCATTTATATTTACGCTTTCATGGTTTATTTTCAATTGAAATCATATTTTAAATGTACATCGAGCGTTGAGTATACTCAGATGAAACTGACGTTTAAAACGTCAAAATTATGAAAGATGGAAAAATTATACTTCAAATTCAAAAACTCGGTTTACACAAAAACTAACGAGATTTCGAAAAAAATATATTCTTTAGAAGTTGTTCATATTGGCATTCTCTACAATTATTATTCACATAAATTTGCTGTAACTATTATCGTTTCATAATTATAAACCAAAAATTAAAGAAACATTAATAATTTTATTTCTCGAATAGCAATGATTTTATGAAAAATATTTTCAAGGAAAAGATGTTCGTTTCTTTGTTGTCTTCAATATTAGTTTATATGTTTTTGTGATATTTTTCATATTTAAGAAAATATTGGCAAAAAACAAAAAACAGTTAAGGTAAACACCCACTTCCGGTGTACGAAATTTTACCAAAAGCTTTTCAGTTCTTCGGATTATCAAATAAGACGTATGTTAAAAGTTTCATACCAATTGCTTTATTAGTTTTTGAGATACAGCGCACACAGACAGACACACACACACACACACACACACACACACACACACACACACACACACACACACACACACACACAGACACACACACACACACACAGACACAAAAAAAATTTCCAGAAATTGTTGAAATGGCATCTAGGGACCCCAAAACGGATATTTCCGTAAAAAAAATTTTTGGAAAAAAAATCACGATCACAATACTTTCTCGTACTTCGTAACGGAGAAAGTAATAAAATAAATAGTTGTTGGGAGTTTAATTATCGTCACGGAAAAGGTTCTTAGGTTATGTAAAAGTTAATCGGAAAGGCAGTGGGTGGGCGCTATTCCACAATAAGCCCAGTAAAACCTACCCAGAATCTTTATAAATGAACTAACATACGAGGAACGTTAACATTTTTACGTGTGAAACTCTCGCTTGTATTTAAGAGTTTTGGGATAGGGACCACCCGCCGCCCTTCCAATTAATTTTAAAATAAGTTACAAAACTGTGTTTACGTAATGAAAATTCTCCCTAATTCATATAAGTGGTTAGGAGTTTAATTATCGCCAGGGAAAAGGTTATTAGGTTATGTAAAATTTAATTGGAAGGGTGGTGGGTGGGCGCTATTCCACAATCCAACCAGGTAAACCCAACCCAGGTTTATTACAAATGAACGAATGTAGGAGAAAAATCAACATTTTTACACGTAAAACTGTCGCCAATGTTCAACAATTTGGAGAATAGGATAGGGACTACCCACCGCCTTTTCAATTAATTTAAAAATAAGCTATAAATAGTAGATTATATATGAAGGGAGAGAAGTGCGTGATTTTTCCTGAGGTGCAATTACAAATTGTCAGTATAAATTTGATAGCTATAAATTTAAACAAAAATATTTGAGCAGGTTAATGTTTATTTGACAGTTGTTTATATAAAAATAACAGAGCAACCTGTCAGTTGCTGTCAGTTACACTAAGTAAAATTACTGCCATTACTAAAGGAAATATACGTTCTTGCTATTATGTCAGGATCATTTCTAATTTCTTCAGCAGCGTTTATTAACCGCTCTTGTAATTGTTCCTTTGTATATATTGGAGCGCTATAAACTTTTTGTTTTATGTGTCCATTGGTGTAAGATCTGGCGATCATGGTGGCAAGGGAAAAGATCCTGCTCGTCCAATCCGTCTATCAGGAAATTGAATTTTAGCCAATTTCTGATATTTCTTGCATAATGGGGAGATGCTCCATCGTGTTGGAACCACATCCTAAGCCGTTGTCCAAGCGGCAAATCATCTTAAATTTCTTCAAGTCATTTTGAAGAAAATTGTGGTCATTCGCATTAATAATTTTTATTATCGAAAAATCTTTAACCCTTTGGCCTACTTTCCTTACGTCCGAATGCGTGCACTTTTAATAGCGCTCCAGTCGCGACGCACATGTACCGATTCAGCCCATGCAGACGCGACGGAATTGTATGCGCACAAATTCATGCTTTTTCATGGCACAACTGAAAACGTAAAATATGGACTTCAAAAAATTCTGTTTCGCAAGAAAGCATTCATTGTGCAGCACTACTTAACGCAAGTGCTGCGCCAGGAGTTGAGCTCGTGCTCGATTTGATTGGCCCAAGCGGCTCGCCACGAGTTGAGCTCGTGCTCGATGCGATTGGCTCAAGCGGCGCGCCACGAGATATGGTCGTGGTCGTTGTATTTGGCCCGAACATTTAAACACGAGGAGTACTCGTGGTTGTAGGTCAAAGGGTTAAAATAATAAATAAATAAATAAATCATTTATCTCGATTACGGCAAGAAATCGGTTTATTTGAACTTTTCTGTTCAGAATAACATAATCGACTACCTGTTATATGACAGCCTGTATATATACTATTTTTTTTACAAACGGGATATTTTAAGAGTAAAACGTTCATTTTTAAAATCTAACCTAGAAAAAAATTCTGTCAGCCCTGACAGTTAAAATAAATAATGGAACCTCGCAGGAATGAAAAATGTTATTTCTCTCACGATTTTGACAGCTGAAAAATCGACTTTCTCTCCAGTTTGTGAAAAAATTGTGTTCACGTACTGAAATTTCTCCCCAATTCAAATGAGTTGTTGGAAGTTTATCGCCTGGAAAAAGTGGTGGGTGGGATCTAATCTACATTCCAACCAGTTAAACCTAACCAAACAAACAAGCGAACTAATAAGCGAGAAGAGTCAAATTTTTTACAAGTGGAAAACCTCGCTTGAGTTCAACAGTTTTGATAATAGGATTGGGCCCACCCACCCGACTTCCAATTGATTTTAAAATAAGCTACAAAACTGTGTTTACCTAATGAGAATTCTCTTTATACAACATGATTTGTTGGAAGTTTAATTATCGTCAGAAAAGTGATTCTTAGGTTATGTAAAAGTTAATCTGGAGGGTGGTGGGTGGGTCCTATTCCACAATACAACCAAGTAAACTTAGCTCAGGGTTATTTATTATAAATGATCTAATTTAAGATGAACTGTTTGGAGTGAAGGATAGAGCCACCCTTCGTATTAACTTACTATAACCTAAAAAATTGCGTTTGACTAAAGAAACTTCTTGCTATTTAGTTTAAGTTTTTAAAAGTTTAACTTACGCTACAGATCTCGCTTCTTAATTATTATTAAACTCTTAACAACTGTAAAATTTAAGAAACAAAATCTGTAGCGTAATCAAAAGGTAATTTTGGGAGAGTGGGTGGGCGCTATCCCATAATACCCAGTTAGACCAAACCCAGTGTCATTGCAAATGAACTAATATGCTTAGCGAGCCATTTTTTACATGCGAAACCCTCGGTCATGTGTTTGGAGGGTTGGCTAGTGCCCACCTTACAAATTAATTTTAACATAATCCACAAAACTCTGTTTACGTAATGAGGTGTTTTTATCTAATTCATGGGTTGTTAAAAGTTCAATTATAATTATGAAACTGAGTCCTTAGGTGATATAAAAGTTACAAGAGGGTGGTGGGTGGGTGCTATTCTATAATTCAGCCAATTAAAACTTGCCCAGAGTTATTCATTACAAGTAAATCATTTTACCTACTCCCACTTTGTATTTGATGAATTACCAAACTGTTTCCACCAATCGTAAGCGACCTATTACGAATATATAGATCATATATAAATGGTAAATGTTGTACATAAATTTGTAACATGTATTATTACCACTTATGTACCTCGCTATATTAAATAATTATTATCCAATTACAATTAACGTCCTCCGGGTCCCCCTGCATTCGTCTGTTCGTCTTTCAAAAGTGACAGTGACATTAAAACGTTAGATTACAACTCGTTGGTTAAGACAACAACCGACACAATAAACTCCACACTATGCCTTATTGGTACCATCGCAATGGTATCTTAGTAGATTAACACTTCAGAGTAAGTACATCCTTAAATTTGTTCAATCAATGTATTGGACAATATATTATTCGACGGAAAATTGTTTGAATGGTAATTCGTTTGTTTAGTTGGTAGTCGTCCTGCATTGCCATTACCGGCTGATTTAATACAAATTTAAACGTCACCCTGACAAGATTCAGTTTCAATATGTCTTTAGTTAAAGCGAATAAATGTAAGGTCGAAGGTAAAGTATAGTACATAACACGAGTTGTAACACAATTACGCGCTCGTGAAATTACGTTACTCGCCGCTACGCAACTCGTACACAATATCTTTCACTTGCGCGTAATTTGCTACTTACAACTCTAGTTATGTAATATACTATTACGAAAAAAAAACGCTCGGTTATGTTCAACTGTTTGGATGATGGTGATGTGATGTAAAAGTTTATACGGGGATGGGCGCTATTCTACAATTCAACCAGTTAAATCCAGCTCAGAGTTATTCATTACAAAATTTTACGCAAAAGAAGATGAAAGACCCTTGCAAACATTTATTTATTGCTTTTACTAGTAAAATCCTCGTTAATGTTCAAATGTTTAGTAGAATAGGGACGACCTACGTATTACCCAAAACCGTGGTGGCGAACCTATGACCCGCGGGTCACACACTGACCCACCGAGTTTTTTTTTTAAAGCCCTATGCGTAGATTAATTTAATTTTTTAAATCATAAAAGAGAGCACAGATAATCTAAAATATAGGAAAATTAAAGTATAAATATTTAGTCGAATTTATAAAAAAAATCAAGTAAAAGGTAGCTGACTGATTTTTTAGCGGATATTTCAAGGTTGCAGACTCGATCCCTGTCGAAGGCATGTTCACACTTTTGATTCAGCTATAACGGAAGAATCTTCGTCTCCATTATTTATTTACAAATAATGTAAATACCATTAATTTTATATGTTATTACGGGATTTCTTATGTTATAATGTTTTATGTAAATGTACATAACTTACCGATTTATTTTTCTTAGTTTTTATCTTTGTTTTGACCTGTGTGTAACAGTAATTGTGATCAACAGAAATAAACGATTATTATTAGTAGTATTATTATATTTATGAAAAAATGTAATCATTTTGTTGACTCAAAAAAAAACAATTTTTATCCACTTCAAACTTCTCAAAATCACTCAATATAAGTTTTTTGGAAAATTACAACACATTCGCGCTTTTGCGCTATTTCATGCAAACTCGATGGAATTTTATGAAAAATTTTAATAATTTTTTTTTTTAAACAATTGCTTTTCACTTAAAGCTTCTCAAAATCACTCAAATCACTTAAGATTAATATTGTAAAAAATTAATACCGATATTTTGCAAATACGGTCTACATTTATTAAAAGTTGTAAAATTAATTATAAAAACCATTGCTACCCACTTGAAGCTTCTCAAAATCACTCAATATTAACTCAAGATTGATATTGTGAAAAATTAGAATACATTCCGTCAATAGCTTTTGCGATATTTCATGCAAACACGGTGTAGATTTATGATAAATTTAAATAATTTTGTTGACTCGAAAAAAATATAAAATCAATTGCTATTCACTTGAAACTTCTCAAAATCACTCAATATTAATTTAGAATTGATAATTTGACAAATTAGAATACACTCCATCGACAGTTTTTGCGAAATTTCACGCAAACACGGTGTGAATTTATGAAATAATTATAATAATTTTGTTGGCACGAAAAAAATATAAAAACAATTGGTATCCACTTAAAACTTCTTAAAATCAGTTAATAATAATACAAGATTGATTTTGTGAAAGGCTAGAATACAATCTGTCAATAGCTTTTGCGATATTTCATGAAAACAAGCTGTAAATTTATGAAAAATTGTAATCATTTTGTTGCCGCGAAAAAAAAATTATGAAAACAACTGCTATCCACTTGAAGCTTCTCAAACTCATTTAATATTAATTCAAGAATGATTTGGTGAAAAATTACAATACATTCTGTCAATAGCGTTCGCGATATTTCATGCAAATCCGATGGAAATTTATGAAAAATTGTAATCATTTTGTTCACTTGAAAAAATATATAAAAACAGTTGCTGTTCACTTTAAATTTCTTAAAATTAATTAGTATTAATTCAAGATTTATATTGTGAAAAATTACAATACATTCCGTCAATAGCTTTTGCGATATTTTATGCAAACACTGTAAATTTATGAAAAATTGTAATAATTTTGTTGCGAAAAAAAAAAGAAAACAACTGCTATCCACTTGAAACTTCTCAAAATCACTTAATATTAATTCAAGAATTATTTGGTGAAAAATTACAATACATTCTGTCAATAGCGTTCGCGATATTTCATGCAAATCCGATGGAAATTTATGAAAAATTGTAATCATTTATAACTCGAAAAAAATATAAAAACAGTTGCTGTTAAGTTTAAATTTCTTAAAATTAATTAGTATTAATTCAAGATTTATATTGTGAAAAATTACAATACATTCCATCAATAGGGCGACACGTTGGTGTAGTGGGTACAGGCGAGCGCTTGTGTCGGTTGCACCGCGTGCCGTGTGGGTTCGAATCCCAGCCTGGGCGAAAAATTTCGGGGCCTCGGAATATTCGGCTCGGGACCATGGTCGTTGTGTTTGTATCGTTATTCATTTATTCATTTAATTTTCTGATATATTAAAGCAACGGTTGTGGCAGATGGCCTCGTAGCCGACGTCAATTCCCAAATCATTCACTCTCCCTAACCTGCAGTTCCATCCACGTCCTTCCTTTTTGTAATTAAAAAAAAAAAAGAAAAAAAAAATTCCATCAATAGCTCTTTCGATATTTTATGCAAACACTGCAAATTTATGAAAAATTGTAATAACTTTGTTGGCGCGAAAAAAATATGAAAACAATTATTATGCACGACGAGGTCATTTGAATAGCGAAGACCCCGTGTTGCGCGAGACTTCAACGGACCCGTTTTGCCAGTGATTTAAGCATTTCAAGGAATCGTAAATCTTTTTAGAGCATTTTAAAAGTGACAGCCAAAAAAGAGCCAACTATCAAGTTTTCGGTGTTTCAAAATTATTATCATTGGTATTCTTTTTATAACCCACTCCCCCTTTCTAAGAGACGCCACTGTTTTAGTGACACACGAGCTAGTTTTAAAAACCATGATGAATGCAATTTTATTTTTTATTTTTATTTTTTTAATTTTTTTTTTACTTAGGCACCTGCCATTCAGTCACATCGAATATGTAATATTGCATATTTAATTTTGGGATGAATAATTGAACAAATGAATAAATGAATAATGTCAGATGTATACACAACAACCATGGACCCGACCAAATACATCTCGATCCCCGAAAAATCTTTCGGCCGGGCTGGGATTCGAACCCACACGGCACGGGGTGCAACCGGCTCAAGTGCTCGCCTGTACCCGCTACACCAACGGCCCGTTGCAATTTTATCCACTTCTCAAAAAGGTTCGCTGTCACTTGACATTGAACTTATCCTTTAAAACCAAAACCAAACTTCTTTCTAGCACATGAAAGATGTGAAAAATTCAATAATAATTAAGTAACTGGGTCTATAGCTTACGAAAACGTTAAGTTCAAGGAATAGGTGTGCCCTATCTTACAATCCAACCAGTTAAACCTAGCCCAGAACTAATATACGAAGAAAACCAAACATTTTACATATGAAACTCTTCTTTATGTTCACTAATACCGGGTGTATTTGAAATAACGAACAGGCATTGAACGGCACATACACAAAGTATTTGTGAACCCATTTCCGTCAAAATTTATTCGAAAAAAAAATTTTGAATTTTTCTATTTTTTCGAGGTTTTTTAAACATTTTGAGAACCGATGTTTTTCTCATTTAATTAGGTCTGCATGGAATGTGTGTTTGTTTATTTAAAACGCGAGATCCGATTTCTTGCCTCCGAAATTTGAAGTGTTATCGCAACGTTTTTGTTTTGTAAAAGATAAACAGTCCTCAAGTTCATTAAAGAGCACTCAGATATTTCCTACGCGCTTGTTGTAATTCGATATCTAAAGCCGATGCCGTTTAAAAATTAGGTCACATTACCACTGCCCCCAAACATGTTGCGTATTTTCACTCATTAACTTTAATAATTAATTGCGGGCTTTTTGTTACAGTTATAAACAAAATAATATAATCTCTTTGTGGTTGCGAGCCTGTTCGTTATTTCAAATACACCCTGTATATGAAGAAAGCCAAACATGTGAAATGCTGGTTTATGTTCAATTGATTCGTGAGTAGGATATTCTTTTATAGCAGTTGTTTCATAAGTGACTTGAGCATATATCAGTTTGTACTTGTATTAGTTAATAGGAGCAGATGTATAAAATTTAAAAAAAAAGCGAACGATGGAGTATATTTTTGAATTTCTTGTACAAAAAAATGGTAATTGGTGATGATGCGGAGAGGGTTTAAACAAAAATAATCTAATAAAACTATTCTCGTTTTCGAGATAAAAATAATAGAAATTATGATTAACAACAATTAGTGCCGAACCACTGCACGATTATGCACGCACCATGCATATCGTCTGATACTGTGGCACGCACATTTTGCTGCACGACTATGGCGTGTTTATATATGAACGTGTGTATGCAGGCACTCACTCGATGCCCAGACGCCCACACTGTTAATTATACAGCTTTAACCCAAGACATTATCTACTGTTCAAACACATAAAACTGTTCCATTTCTCCCGAAGCAGATGACGGAACGACAGTTTTATTGCGGAAAATCGGAGACGGTTTTATTGCGGGAATAAATCCAATCTGAGAACGTTCGTTGAAATTACACCGTAAATGATCTATCGCCTTATGATGGATGACATTCTCGGCATTTCCTCATAACGCAATGGAAAATATTTATATTTCAACCAACACTTAACACTAATGCAACGGAAAACATTTCCGCCTGTGTGCTACGGGGAATTATTTCGTTCGGGGCCGATGCGAGATAATGAATTTTCCCCCCTCTTTTTGCTCCAGATCCTGATAAAAGCTTTAATTAAGAGGAGCGCCGACGTCTGTATACTTTCGGGCGTTTTAATTCCTGACGCTAAATAGCACTTCAACTCGTTTGTTCATCAAGGATTCACGAGGACCAGGATTTTGCGGTACGTTTACGAGCTCGAAAGGGTCCTTACTAATCCTTATACTCACTTATACTTGCGTTCGAATGAAGGAAAAAATATTTTATTTGAAAAGAAATGGAAATCCGCCAGTTTTCTTCAACTACAAATACCAGTAAATATTAACACTAGCCAACAAAATTGGACTTTTTCTCTGTCCTTGGGCTTGACCGGCATTTTTCGATTGCTTGGGTGTAATAAAGAACCGAAATCGCGATAAAATCCACGAGACTTTGGTTTCGAAGTGAGGATTCGCAAAAAACCTCTTTTTTTACTTTTTTCACTATAACTTAGGAACAACGCAAGTTAATTTGAATCTGAAAATAATGCTTGAAAGCTTATAAACAGGGCTACATTTGATAATCAAAACCCTAATAAGAAATTCCGTAAAAAACCGCAAAAATCGCGTATTTTGAAACATTTTTGCGATTTCAATCGATTATATAAAAAAAAAACGTCGCTAGATATCTCAGATCAGTTTCGCTGACCTGAAAGCTTATTAAATGGGCTACAATATCTGTATGGCACACCTCTGTGACTTAATGAGAAGTCTTCGAAATAATGGGTTTTGTTTGAAAAAATCGCGAAATTTGCAATTTTTTCGGCCTTTTTCCCCTTCAAATATAAAATTCCACAACGCATTTAAAATCTGTCGTATGCATTTGAATGCCTATTAAAAGGGATAAACATTAATTTGTGTTTGAAAAAAATCACGAAAACTGCATTTTTTCGAATTTATTTGTCATTATTCGTCAATATTTTTGAATAACATTTACACAGCATTTAGAAATCAGTCTAAAAAATATTAAAGAATTTGTAGTTTTCGTCATAAACTGTTTATTCTCATGTTTTTATTGTCCCGAAGGGAAGATTCAAATTCGCGCTGTTTTGTAACTATTTCGTATTCCCCGCTCGGAATTTGTCCACACGTAGTGACCGTAGCGTCACCGCACTGGCGCCGAGCTGAGCCATCATTAACGGAATGATATTCAATGACTGATAGCATAGAAATTGTAAAGAATGTAGAATCTCAAATAATTTGGTAACATCAATGGCTCGTGGGGTTCGCTACCACGAATTTGAATTCTGCGCGCCATTCGAACGACACGAACGCAGTGCCACCGCACCGGCACAGGTGGCGCCACCGACGTGCGCCGTCTCCTAACCAAGCGCCAAACCTTTCTAACATAGACAGATTGATGTTCGAGGATTGATACCACAAACATTTGTTAGTGCATAAACAATTGCCCAGATGTCTTCGCGAAGAGTCTGCAAGCACCCAGCAGACTCGTTTTGTTATATTTGTGGGGTATTTAAAAAAAAAGATAATAATAATAATAATAATAATAATTTATTGTCTATAAATGATACATTATGTCAATAACAACATTTTAGACTCGTCAAAAAAAATATAGTGTTTGTATGTGATACATAAGTCAACTAATGAATACAATACAATTATGCAAGGAAATCAAGTAAATTGTAGTATAATTTTTCTAACAAAAAAATCTTAAGTCTATTCTTAAATAAATGTATATTTGGGGATAGTTTTATATATTTAGGTAATTTATTAAATAGTAAAGGTCCGAATGTATCGGGTGAGTTTTTACTTACATTAAAACGACAGCATTTTATGTATATGTTATCGTTATTTCTAGTGGCGTGGTGGTGAATGTCGCTTGTAGGTTTGAACATGTGAAGATTTTTGTAAATATACAAGCACAGCTCAAGTATAATCAGGCAAGGTAATGGTAAAATTTTTAGGTCTTTGAATAATTGCTTACAGGATGTTTGTGTGCGGGCACCGAATATGCAACGCATTATCCGCTTTTGCGCAATAAATACAGATAACCAATGTGTAGAACTTCCCCAGAAGCATATGCCGTATAGTAACCTCGATTGGACTACTGCATAGTAGAATGTTACTAATTGCGAGATAGTTAGTACAGATTTGAGTACTCTTATTTGGTAACAGTATTTACTTAGTTGATTTATTAAAGTGCTGCAGAGGAGCCCCCAATCTAAATATTTGTCCATTTTTAAACCTAAAAACATAGCTGATTCACTTGACGATATTAGATCACCATCCATATATAAATTTAAGTCCATATTTTGTTTACAGTGTTTATTCCGGAATCTCATATACATACTTTTTGAAGGATTTACGGTTAATTTGTTATTCTTAAACCAACTTATTAGAGCATTAATAGTTAAATTACAGTCTTGTTCTAATTTGATTTTAGAGGGGTTGCTGATAATTGCTGATGGATTATCCGCATACATAAAAATAGTATCCTTTATAAAGTTAGGGAGGTCATTTACGTAGAGGATGAATAATATAGGGCCTAAAATCGAACCCTGCGGAACGACTGTATTTATAACTTCTTTTAGAGACATATGCTCAGCTAAAATGTTATTTGTTTTGTGTTTAATTTTTACCTGTTGGTACCTATTTTGTAGATATGAAGAAAACCAATTATTTGCAACTCCTCTTATACCATAGTTATGCAATTTATTTAAAAGAATGGAAATGTCAATGCAGTCGAAAGCTCGACTCAAATCTAAAAATAGGCCCACGGGATATTCACCAGACTCTATTTTTTGAACTATGCAAGTTTAAAATGAATGACAAGCTGTTATCGTTGACCGGTTAGAATGGAAACCATGCTGTGCGGGATTTAAAATATTAAAGCGATTAATATAGTTTTTGAGCCTTTTTAGCATGCACAGTTCAAATATTTTAAAGAAAATTGAAACTAGAGAGATTGGTCGATAGTTCCGAATACAAGTTCGATCATTTCTCTTAAAAATTGGAATTATAGTGGAATGTTTTAATTTGTTAGGAAATATACCGGATTCGAATGATTTGTTGATTAGGTGTAACACTGGTTTAACAATTTCATGAGCTACTTGTTTCACAATAAAGTCAGGTACTTCATCAAAACCACATGATCGCTTGTTTTTTAAATGATTAATTATTTGAAGTAGTTCAGCTTCACAGAAGGGTTCGAGAAATAACGATTGACTTGCTATGTCGCTGTAAAATTGTGTATTTTCGCCGCCAGGCTTTATTGCACTTTGCAATTTAATTGGTTCGTTTTTAAAGTAATAATTAAATAAATTACAAATTCTTTCAGGTTTATCTTGAACCCCGTTAGAGTTCAAGGTAATGTTTGCATGCTGGCTACTCTTATTTGATAGTTCATTTATAGTTTCCCAAGTTGATTTTGTTTTGTTAGTAGAGTCCATTATTTTCTGTTGGTAATACGTTTTTTTTAGTTTCAGTGACTAATTTAGTATGATTCTTTTTTGATTGTGTGTATATTGTTTTAAGCATTGGATGTTGTTTTTGGAGGAGAAACAGATCATGAAGTTTTCTACTTGAGTCTTTGATTTGAAAGTTTATCCATGACTTGGATTTGGGTTTATATTTATTATTACATAGAGGAAAATTACTATTAAAATGAAACATAAATGTATTGTGGAAAAAATCAAATTGAGTGTTGAAATCATATTCGGAGAAAACGTCTGTCCAAGATTCATTAGACAAGTTCGTTTTGAAGTTAATAACATTTTGTTCGCTAAAAATTCTACATTTAGATTTACAATGTTGAGTTTGTTTTAAAGTTAAATTAAAATTGCATAGAATTGATTTATGATCCGATATTAGATTGTCTATAGTTATAGTTTGCATTGAATCTAAATTAGTGTATATATGGTCTAAGCATGTAGAAGACTGGGTGGTTGTTCTAGTATCATCTGTATTTACTTGATATTGGTTAAAAGTATCTAGTACAGTTTTTAAGTTATTGTAATCTGTTGTCATCACATTAGAATTTATATTAAAATCTCCATTAAAAACAATTCGTATTCGTATACTATGTAGGTCACGTAATAAATTATTTAACTGTGTTAAAAATAATGCCATATCGCTCCCAGGGGGTCTATAACAAGTTATTATATAAATTGGTAGATCCTGACGTAACCTCCAAATTATACACATACCTCAAAAACATTATGGATACAATATTTGTTTAGGTCAATTTCATCTATTGGGAGATCATTCTTACAATATATTGCAACACCACCGCCTCTCCCTTTCCTACAATACTTGGAACCTATAACATATGAATGAATATTCAGTAACGTGATAGTTAAATCATCAGCCCATGTTTCAGATAAACAAATGAAATTAATTTGGAATTTGTTATAATCAATTTGTAGTTGATTTAATTTAGCAGCGTTTATAGAACGTATATTCAACAGCAGTAGATCATATTTATCTTCTTTGGTTATTTCTGATGATTTAGACTGGAATGTTGAGTGTTATTTTGGCTTAAATAAAATCTATTAATAAAGGTGTTAGTGGGCCAGAAATTTGGATTTATAACTATTTCCGAGATATTTGATGGGACGCCTATTTTAAAAGATGAATAATCTCCATTTTTGTATTTAGGTTCCAGTTCTTGAATTACAAATCGACCAATACTAGAGTTAATAAAATAGAAACAACCTTACTTATTGCAGAGAGTATTAAATAAATTCAAAAAAACGAAATATAGCCTGAATATATAAATATTCAACCTGTTCGTAACTCTGCAAGCAAAATTAAGTCTTACTAAGACTATAAACAAATAACTTATTGAAACAACTACTTCCCTGGCTGATGCCACGCCGGATATTGAATGATACAAAAGAAATTTGCATGTTATTGCAGAGTTACGAACAGGTTGAATATTTATATATTCAGGCTATATTTCGTTTTTTTGAATTTATTTAATACTAGAGTTGTCTGGATATTTGGATTTATCGTCTAAATATAACTGCAACTGTTCAATGGTGACTCCTTTCTTCAGTCTGGAGACAAAGATCCATTTACGTCTTGTGTATGTGCATACCTGTAGAGTATTATCTGCTGAGCTGCCGTTAAAATGGGTCCTTTTCTTAGTTTCGGTGTTTTTTTGCGGTTTAATTTCTATCCAGTCGTCTTCTTCGCGTACATTTTCTGCGTGAACTGCCGGTTTCGGGGACTCCGGTATATTATTGGTCACCACCTGTTGGCGACTTGTAGAGGCTTTATTCGCAGCCGTAGCATAGTCACAAACCAATTTTTGAGTGGATTCTGCGGAATTTTTGGCAGTGATCTTCTCTTTTATTTTAGGAAAATCGACTAGCGGTTTGTTTACATTTTTTTTCGGTTCGTTTAATTCGCTGGTTAATTTATCAATTATTAAGTCCTTCTTATGTAAATTTTCTCCCTGTGTAAGTACCTTACTTTTAAGATCGGAGAGTTCCCTTTGGAGATGAAAAAGAATTTGCAAGGTAACACGCTGGACTCCTAATTTCTCGCAACGGGAACACGCAGCACAGCCAAACTTATCCTCAGATTTTAAACAACCGACGTGGAATTTACACAAACAAATGCAGCACTTGATTTCATCATCGGAGATTAAAACTTGCTGTTGGCACCCGGTGCACTTATAATCATCACTTGTATCAATTATTGTGGTGTTCAAAATATCACTTTCAGATAGCGAACGACTAACTTGACCGGCCGCCATCGCGATGTTAAACATTTTCTCGCGAATCGCGAAAAACTTCGTCAGGCCTACGAATCATATTTTGGCTTTCCGATCCGGAATCTGGACAAAACCTGGGTACCCCATGTCTCGTGCGAATTGTGCAGGAGAAATTTGGAAGGAAAGTTCTGTTCTCGGTATTTTTTTTACTTTAGAGGACTGACAACCAATAAATTTTGACATCACAGAAGTATTTTTTTTACTAAAATTTGTTTCAAATAAAATCATTTAAATAGGTAAAAATGAACATCTAAATTCTTATAACTAGATATCGAACTTACCGCGAGTAAATATTCCAATAAGTTTCATATCATTTATGACTCAGTAAAATGTTTTATATAAGGCAAGTATCAAATTCAAATAAAATATTGTGTTGTTTAGGGAAATGTAAGAATATCGCCGGTTTTTACCTAAGCTGATCTCGCATAAGTACTAATTTCTCCAGTGCTAATCCACATGTATGTAGAGAAGCATAAATTTGATTAGCGAAATCGCTTGTGGACAATTTGAACTACATTACAGCGTTTTCTCTTATTTTATAGGTTGGATGAGGGGTGAAAACAGGAGAATGCCATTTGCTGTACCACGAATGTGGAGGGAGCCATCCGACCATGTCACAGACTGTTTCTTCTGTGTCACGGACCCTACGAAAAGGAGAACGGGTCAAAATGCAGCAGAGATTGTGTACCCGGATATTCCGTCGTCGTCTACTCCTGTGCCTCATAGCGATGTTCATCCAGTCCTAACCTACTCCGAACCTGCGGAACATGCAGCCTCGTTCCAACAAGACTCCTTGGGATCAGCGTCGTCGTTTGAACACCCGAGTACACCACCTAAGCATCACTTTCCGAACCAATTTGACCTAAACGACTTGATCAGAGAATTAAATCTTACGAAAGAGAAGGTCGATATTTTAACGTTCAGGTTGAAACAGTGGAACTTGGTGGACGTTGATGTAACAGTTTCAAATCATCGAAAGCGGCACGAAGCATTTTTACTGATGGTGAGAATCTCTGCTTCTGTCACGATGTGAATGGTTTGTTTTTGGCACTAGGCATTGAGTGTCAGCCACAAGATTGGCGCTTGTTCATCGACGGTTCATCCAACAGCCTAAAAGCCGTCTTGCTAGACAATGGGTATGCATCTATACCGGTCGCCCACTCAACTACACTTAAAGAAACGTACGACAATGTAAAAATTTTGCTTTGCGCTATCAAGTATTCTGATTTCTGCTGGGACGTAATTGGGGACATCAAAATGATTGGGATTCTCATGGATCTTCAAGGGGGGTGGACGAAGTACTCATGTTACATTTGCTTATGGGATAGCAGAAATGTGAACTCCCATTACAACCGTGAAGATTGGCTGAACCGAGACGAACACTGCGTAGGGGAACATAACGTAAAGTTCGACCCATTGGTTGATTCGGCGAAAATTCTTTTGCCCCTACTGCACTTAAAACTCGGCCTCATAAAGCAATTCGTCACTGCGTTGAACACAGAGTCAATAGCTTTCGAATCATTGAAAGAATCTTCCCAAAAATATCACAGGCGAAAATCAAAGCTGGGGTTTTTACTGGACCATAAGTAAGAAAACTGATGGCATTAGAGGGTTTTACTCAATTACTTAACGGGGAAGAAGAAGCGGCTTGGATGAGTTTCAAGGAAGTAGTCGAGCAATTTCTAGGAAACAATAAGGACCCCAACTACAGAACTATCGTCTCAAACACGATCCAGAAATTCCAAGAGCTGGGTTGTCGTATGTCCCTTAAAGTCCACATGCTCCATTCCTATATTGACAATTTTAAGGACAACATGGGGGTGTACTCTGAACAACACGGCGAAAGATTTCACCAAGAAATCTTGGATTTCGAAAAACGCTACCAAGGTCGACAACATGTTGGGAGATTAAATTTGGACATTGCTTCAAGAAAGTCCACGGGACCTTGTTCGAAAATCATCAAAATTGGTTACATTCAAAGTGTAAATTTATAAATTAGTTGAATAAAATGTAAATATCGCATATGAAATTTTTACTGATGATTTTCCAACATTTCCAACTTTGAATACCTTTTCCAACATCTAATCTATTTATGTTAGAACATCAATCTGTTTATGTTAGAAAGGTTTGGCGCTTGGTTAGGAGACGGCTCTCGTCGGTGGCGCCACCTGTGCCGGTGCGGTGGCACTGCGTTCGTGTCGTTCGAATGGCGCGCAGAATTCAAATTCGTGGTAGCGAACCCCACGAGCCATTGAGGTTAACAAATTATTTGAGATTCTACATTTGTTTACAATTTCTATGCTATCAGTCATTGAATATCATTCCGTTAATGATGGCTCAGCTCGGCGCCAGTGCGGTGACGCTACGTTCGCTAAGTGTGAACAAATTCCGAATACGAAATAGTTACAACAGCGCGAATTTGAATCTTCCCTTCGGGACAATAAAAACATGAGAATAAACAATTTATGACGAAAACTACAAATTCTTTAATATTTTTTAGACTGATTTCTAAATGCTATGTAAATGTTATTCAAAAATATTGATGAATAATGAAAAATAAATTCGAAAAAATGCAGTTTTCGTGATTAAACACAAATTAATGTTTACAAAACTTCTGATCACGTAACAGAGGTGTGCCATGTAGAAATTTTAGCCCTTTTAATAGGCATTCAAATGCATACGACAGATTTTAAATGCGTTGTTGAATTTTATATTTGAAGGGGAAAAAGGCCGAAAAAATTGCAAATTTCGCGATTTTTTCAAACGAAACCCATTATTTCGAAGACTTCTCATTAAGTCACAGAGGTGTGCCATACAGATATTGTAGCCCATTTAATAAGCTTTTAGGTCAACGAAACTGATCTGAGATATCTAGCGTCGTTTTTTTTTATAATCGATTGAAATCGCAAAAATGTTTCAAAATACGCGATTTTTGCGGTTTTTGTACGGAATTTCTTATTAGGGTTTTGATTACGCTACCAAGGTCATTTATATACCAAATGTAGCCCTGTTTATAAGCTTTCAAGCAGTATTTTCAGATTCAAATTAGCTTGCGTTGTTCCAAAGTTATAGTGAAAAAAGTTTAAAAAAAAGAGGTTTTTTGTGAATCCTAACCTCAAAACCAAAGTCTCGGGGGTTTCATAGCGATTTCGGTATTTTGTTACACCCAAGCAATTGAAATTCTAGTCTAGTCCCAAGGACAAAATGGCTCTTGGCTAGTGTTAATTGCGGTCTAGTCCCAAGGCCAAAATGGCTGTTGGCTAGTGTTAATTGAATATATTTTTCGGTAAGATCAACTAAATCCAAACTGTGAGCTTTAATTATGTTCTAAGCAAACGTCACTGTTGTTTCTACATCAATGCTTAACATTTGCTGTTGTCAATTGTAGGTTTAATGCACCTGCAGCTAGTGAGGGTTTTCAATTTATATTGTCATTATCATTTGTTTAAATAATTTCAAATGCTTCTGTACCCGAAACTAAGAATATTGCTAAATGAAAAGAAACGTTCGTCGCCAATCCTGTTGAATTTGACATAACCTATTTGTAGCTTTCAAATGAGCTATAGATTAGATATAACATGTGATTTAACCCTTAGTTAACGAGCTGGTTTGTAATAGTAATATCATAACCATCGCTATACAAACTAAAATGAGCTCATTTATAAATGGATATTATGGTGGATGCGCCGGCAACTTTAAATTAATTAATTCATTCGCTCGATCTGACGGAAATATGTTCATTGTCGCGAATACAACGGTATTCGATCTTACGGAAATAATTTTCTGTTGACGCAAATATGGTAAGGGTCTTTTTTAAGGAAGAATGTTTGTTACGAGTTAAGGAGAATTAATAATAAAGGGGAATAGGCGGAAGAAACTAGACTATTCTGCCACAACCGATTATTTATAATTGTAAATTCATTTATAATAAATAGGACAAATACTGAACATCCATGAGCCCAAACGGTAAACTTTTCGTTAACAAAAGCTACCGCCGAGTGTGTCGAACACACTATGCGCGATTCCACAAAAAGAAAGCAGGTGCCAAATCGCTCCGCCACAAAAGGCCAAAAATTCTAGAGTTCGAACTCAATTCTTCTTAAGATCGATGCTTATATAATAAAGTTGATCCAAACGCATTGAAATATTCCCAACCCTCATCAACGAGGAAAGATACCGTTAATTAAATTACCGAAACAAAGCCGCAGCCGTCAATCCTAGCGGCAATTACAACAAATCCCAACTGTCGAACTGTCATAAAACAATTGCCGTTGCCCACTCCCGATATCCATCAACCGCCCCTCTCTCGCCCGGCTTGTTTTGCGTCCGCATCTGTTGAATTCGAGGATCAATGGGCGATAATGCATTATTAATTCGGTTGAGCCTTTGAAGTTCTCACCCCTCGTCAGTGTAATTTAGCAATTCCGCCCTTAATCCCTTTACCGTGTCGCCGGTGGTCGATAATACCTGGCGAAACGTAGTCGTCGTCCTCGGGTCGATCGCGACACCACCTGAGGGACCCCGGCGACTATCCGTACCATCGAATATTCGGTCTGCGGATCGCATGATAGGGGGCCGTTAATAAGGGTTGTAACCCCCTTAAAACCGCAGGAACTTGCGCGAGGGTGGTCGTGGGGCCATTTTCAGTTGCACGCGCATCGGCGATCGGTGCGTGTAATTCGCATCAAAGCGTGTTAATCCAGCCGCAATTGTTTACATATGCGACACAATCTGCAGTCGCTCTGAACTAGAATTAAAGTAGATGATATTTTTATCTTATCTTCATATTTTTTATCATAGGCAGTAGGCGAATTTCTAGTGTACACTGCGAATGTCGGTGTCCGAAATATAAGTGAACAGTAAGCGTGGCTAAGTTCTAACACTACTAACTACATTCAATTGTCTAAATCAATGGCGTAACTTCAAATTTAGGGTCGCCCGCAAAATTTTCTTGCCTCTCTCAAGTAAACTTTGATGAGCATCGAGCAGCACGATATTATATTTCAACCTCACCCCCCTACCCTATAATATAACCATACATTAAATTGAGCTTTTCATAGACGAGAATGTTATAAATTTACATTTGAGATTAAGGCCTAGATAGCCACCAATAATTTACAAAAATAGGTGCAGCGTGTCGGTAGTATCGGCCGAAAAATATATTGAAGGAAAAAAAATGAAACACTTGAAATTCGTGAAATTTCAACCATTTTCCAACCGCTATAACTTGGCATATTTTCAATCGATTTTGATGAATCTTTGAGGGCGAAAAACTTTGAAGTGTCTTCTTTAAAGTCTTGCATGCGAACTTTAGCGTAACCCCTTTCGCCCTTCTCTAGCACCCCTGTGAAAAAAAAATGTTTTTTCGGAAACCATGTCCAACTTTGACGATGTATACGAAGTTAGAAAAATTTTGTCGACTCGATCCCCCATTAAGGCATTAATATTTGATCAATTCCCTATGCAGGACTCAAAGAACGAAGTTCCTACGATGATTTAGCACCAAGTTATGGGCGTTTGAAAAAAGTGCATTTTGAGTTTTTTCGCACATAACTTTTCAACCAAATTTGATGATTATTTCGGAAAAAAATCCCATTTTGGTTCTACTTTAAAGAGGTAAACTCAAAATGGAATGATCCCTTTTCGAACCCTTCAACCCTTGAACAAAAAAAACACGTTTTGGGCAAAAACCGTCCTTTTTTTGGCAACTTGTACCGAGTTGGAAAAAATATATTGACTCGATCCACCAAATGGGCATTGAAATGTGTTCAATTACCGCGCAGTACTCAAATAACGAAGTTCCTACGACGATTTGGCACAAAGTTATGGCTGTTTATGAAAAGCGAATTTTGTGTTTCTTTTACTCATAAAAGAAATGTTTTTTTTTTCGGAAAACAATGATATTATGAAAAATATTTTCAAACAAAAGATGTTCATTTCTTAGTTGTCTTATTGTCAATATTTGTTTAAATGTTTTTTTTTTATATTTCTCAATCATCGATGTTTTCCATTATTGCAGTATCAGGCACAGGACTGCTTTTTGCGCGAGATCTTGAGATCTTCAGCTATTGCGACCATGGCGACTTTTCATCGGGATGACTTGGTGAATATTTTTCAGTTGGTTTCCGGGAGATTGACTGAAAGCCAAAAAAACTGCGGAGTCCTTTCATAGGAGAGGCAGAAAAACTAATTTATAGCTTTCTGGGAAAAGATTGATGTTAAATTCTCAATTTTGGTCCAAATGGCGGTTATCTCACATTTACCAAATTTGACAGTAGAGGCAAAAACTAATTTATAACTTTCCTGGAAAAGATGGATGTTAAAATCTCAATTTTGGTCTAAATGGCGGCAAGGCCAAAAAAAACAAAAAACGGTTAAGGTAAACACCCATTTCCGGTGTACAAAATTTTACCAAAAGCTGATCAGGTCTCTAAATTGTTGAAATAAGACTTGTTCAAAGTTTCATATTAATTGCTGTATTAATTTTTGAGGCACAGCGCACAGACAGACACACACACACAAACACATTTTTTTTCAGGAATCGAAATCGCCCATAGGTCCCCCAAAACGGATATTTCTCGTACTTCGCAATGGAGAAAGTAAAAGTTTGCATTGCATTAATCTGGGACAACCTGTAATTTTAAATTATATAAAAAAAGTAGGTGCACATATTTCACTTTTTCACAATAACCAATTCTTAGTGTATACTAATCAAATAATAATAATTCACAATAATATGTATAGTTAAAAAACAACAAATAATAATACAATAAATCAATTGGTGGTATTCTTAACTTTTCTGTTAAATAATCCTTTTTGTATTCTAGAATTACTTAATTCTGCCAATGCATGGCATTTCCAAAATTCTACCATTTTTTTCACAATATTCTGTCGTATTATGTTTTCAGAACTTTCAAATCTACATCAGTGTTGATAATTAAAAAGCAAATTTTCTGTTGAGAAAATAACAACTATCATTGAATTTGATGCTAATAAAAATTATTTTGTTTATGACACTGTCTGGACTTGTGCCAAAAAATTGATATTTTTGGTTTATAAGAGAACCGCAAGTTTGTTTTTTGCTCAAAATTACTAATTGTTTTCCTCTCATTGTCGATTCAGTACAAAATAGAGTCTTTGGCAAAACTCCCCTCTATCGACGATTTAACAGAATAGACAGATTACTACACACTGTTGCACTTTGGCAGAAATTCCTCTCCTTTGATAAAATTCCCCATTTAATCCTTAAAAATCCACCACACAAAATGCACATGTTCATTTTGAAAATGTTTAATTTTTGTTACAGTCGCCAATATTTTCCTTCCGAGTGCATTATTGTTCGGATTCCCAAGCACGATACCGATCCTTCACTAGTTTCCAGCTCCCGGCCTATCACCCTCCTACTGGTAATAGGCAAACTTTTAGAATCTTATATAAAAGAAAAACTTCTTCATTCCTCCAGCAAATATATCCCCGATTACCAATTTGGCTTCCTCCCCAAAAAAATATACTATACTTCTTTTGTCCATTATAACCACCAATATCCAAATCAATTATCTAGGAAAGCCACAAGACTGCCATATTATTTCGGGACAAAGAGAAAGCATTTGATTCCATTTGGCACATAAATGTTTCTCCTTGAATATTCCACGCCATCTCATTATCCTTATATGTACATAACTTTCTCATTAATAGATCAAGCCAAGTAAGAATAAAACAAACCCTTTCCGAACCGTTCCCAATTATTCAAGATGTACCACAAGGCTCCCCGTTATCACTCCTTGTATATAATCTATACTGACACGAATTGTATAATCCCAACCCCACATATTTTAATCCTTCGCAATATTCCCTACTCCTCGCCGACGATATCGCCCAACTCTCGTAATTACCCATTTATCATACCCAACTTCCTGCGCTCTATCCAATCTTGGTGTTCCAAATGGCGAATCAAAATCAACTCCACTAAATCCAAACGTTTTATTTTCTACCACAAAATCACTCAACACTCCCCCACTATCAATAATAACAACACCATTATTCATCCCACCTCTACCTGCAAATACCTAGGAATCCTATTTGACTAAAAACTCTCCTTCAAACCCCATTTACAGTCCGTAAGAAACAAAATCAAAACCAGAGCCCAGCATTTTCGATCGCTTACAGAAAAAAATCAAGACATTTCAACACATTCAGCTGTAAACATATACAAGTCGATATGTCGGCCAATATGATGGTGCAATCCTTTTTAGCCAAATCCATCCTCCACCATTACAACGTCGCCGGAAGATCAGCCCTTAGAACTCGTACCAAGCTAAGACCAATCCACTCCACAATCCTTCTAACGAGCACCTTTATGAAACCACTCAAGTTATTCCCATTTCCTAGCCTATGCATAGCCTCAGTATTAAATTTTTCAACAACACTAACCTCCTCAACAATTTTGTATACTCCGAAACCCCACTATTCCATCTAAATTGACTTGTGAAAGACTCTAATGTAGTTGTCACCAATAAATATTCCATTCTATTTAAAAAAAAATATAAATAGACGTCAATTGCAATTCATTAATACGAATCAACTGGACAGTTCGGCTAGCTTGAAATTTAGATTATTCATTAGCACATAAAATATATTCAAGACAGGGCAGAAAGACCAATGGTCGATAGCCCAGACAAACACATTTTTAAAATATATGTTCATTTTGTATTTTTGTAAATGTATTGTCTGAATAAAGATCTTGTATATATAGGTAGTGTTTAAAAATTTATTTATAAAAAATTATTCCTTAAAGACATTATCTGTGATCTTGATCTTCCGCAAAAAAAAAAATTGCCAAATGCAGATGCTGTTAATCTATTTTTTCTTCATTGGAACCATTTAAAATTTGCTCTCTCTTTTTTCTTCTTCAATTTGCATATCATTGATGTCCTGTAAAGATGATTCCAATTATACCATTGCCGTCTCTAAGTCATCTCTATCCACGTCAGGTTGAGGGGAATTAGATCCATAATAGGCATCCACTTCTTTATTTTGAACAAGTAATATGTACTGTTTACGTTTACAATCCTTTTGTCCTTTTGTTGCATTTGTAGGTCTTTGTCAAACTAAACGGCATATTTGTGAAATATTGCACTCACAGTTAGAACAAGTAAAATCACAAAAAAGTCAATATACAACAAAACAGTCAACAAATTTAGAATAACGAGCTCGACAAACAAAACCAGATCTACAGACATACGAAAGCAGAAGAATCAATGTATAATTTGTTTATTCTTTAGAGATATGCAAAGGTACAATGTGTTCGTTATGCCGTGATAAATTTTCGGTCAGATGGGCGGGCACTCCTACCCGACAGGGGCTGTAATATTTGATAGGATTAGTGGCGTTCGTAATGTATCGTTTTTCGTTTCATTATCAGCCCGAGTCCGATCACCGAGCAGAGCGGATGTCGAGCGGAGCGAACACCAACCGAGGACCAACCCACACCACCAGAGATGCAGAATCAGCACCGTTCCCGAATCGTTTACGACTAGGGAACGGCAACACTAATTCTAAGATCGACCAGCTGTTATTACGGCTAAAGATTGACTAGTTGTCTCTAAGGATTAATTCTAAGACTGACACATCATGGCGGACGACAACTACTCCAAGCAGTTCGCCAGGGCCCAGGCCGCCGCGACCAAGGAGCCAAACTACCAAAAACTATACTACGACGAAATCAGAGAAGGCACCAAGGTAGTGAAGGAAAACATCCCGCTCCAACAAAAACTCGAAGAGATGACCCAACGCGTAGAGCAGCTGTCCCGGCCAGCGACTCCAACGCAAGACATGACACCAATACCAACGGTGCCCACGGGCAATCGCTTCACGTGTCTGCCCATGGACACAGACGCAGATGAGGCCTCCACCTCGAAGCTGACGGCTAAACAGAGGGCCGCGCCACTTGACGCGACACAAAACTTTTCCAAAAAGACGGCAAAAGGACTTGTCAAGGCAGCGCTCCCACCCACTCCCAAGTTTCCCACCAACCCTTCTCCGACGACCTCCCCTCCTGCGCCCTCCAACGCAGCCAGCACTCCTGACAAGCACGCAAGCAATACCCCCTGCGTTAAACTACAAGAAGCCACCTCCAGTTGTCCCTTTCCTGGAAGAATCTGATGGAACGACATTCCATAAGATTTTCTCATGCTAAATACGCAGCCAAGGGGCTACATATTCCCCGAGTCGCCACAGGATGTCCGCAACCTGACGAGGATCCTGGACAAAGAAGCTGTCCAGTACCATACGTACCAGCTCCAAGAGGAGAAGACACTAAAGGTGGTGATCCGCAACATCGCCCCGCAGATCACTGAGGACCAGATCGCCGAGGATCTGGCAGCCCAGCAGCTTCCCACGATATCCGTGAAGAGGATGTCGCGACGCGACCCCTCGACTGGCGAGACTTATCCCCTCTGGATGGTCTACGTCCAGCTAGAGTTAACCGAAGATGATCGCCGCATCTTCAGCAGCAAACAGATTCTGGGCCTCTCCGTCAAGGTCGAGGCAGCAAGCAGCAATGCTTCCGCTGCCAGAAGTTCGGGCACGTGAAGAACCGCTGCACGATGCCTCCCCTCTGCGTCAAGTGCGCAAATTGCGCAGAAGCCCAACCTGCGAGCTACAGAGGATGCACCACCACCGAAGGCTCAGACGAGGAGCTACGTCGCCGCCGCGGGGCTTCCACCACCCAGAAGACCACGCCACCGACAGCCGCCCTAAAAGGGCCAGACTTCCAGAAGGTCGGCAGCATCGCCGCCGAGCTGCTCCAGGCCCTCAGCACAGCGAAAGGCCCGATGGATCACGCGACCATCGTCGCAACAGTAATTCCCAAGATCGTCCTGGCGGTCTTGGGAAAATAATCTGTTTGACAAAAGTAATTTCATTTTGTTTCAGAACCAGTGCGAACCCCAAGCACAACAATGAGTTCGGTGGTAATTCTTCCGCCACACCATCTTCAACCGACAAACAGAAGTACCCGAAAATGGCAGATGAAACGACCGGGCCTCGATAACGTCCTCCAACAGCGCGACAACGAGGAGAAATTTTAGCTGGTATGCCCTTATGGCGAGTCCAGCACTGCCCCGCTACGGAGGCTTCTATAAAAGAACTCTCCTCCTCACAACAAAAAAAAAAAAAAACGTAATGTCTGAATTCCATGAAAAAAAAATATTACACAATAATTATCTCTCCGTCCAATTACTGTTATGGAGCGCGGCTCGTGGATATTTGGCGGTGGAGCAACGGAAGAAAATTTGACCGAAACAGCAACGAAATATGTGCTTCCTCTATAAGAATAAGTAGTGCGGCACGAGCCGAATTTATCACAGTATAACGAACAGACAGTACCTTCAGACAATACGAGGTAGATCATGGCGTGTACCTGTCTCTTGCCTCCAGCAGGAAGATCGTCATTTCGAACATTTAGTTTAAGTTGTTAAATTTTCTTTATCTGCATTTTTCATATCATGTTGAATAAATAGGTACATACTATTATGTTGACCGTATTTGTGTATTTGTTTTCTCATGGCACACTTGAGAACGGAAAACGTTTCCCGACATTTGCGATGAAATTCCTTTTTTCTCCGAAATTTTGTTATGCAATGTGTAATTTTTTTTACACCAATGAAAAATTTAGAGTTTTGGCTGTACAACGCCGTAATTTTTTTAGGGGGGTGCCATTTGAAATTTTCGAAAAAAATGACAACATGCGAAGATCAATCAAAAATTATTTTTTTTCCATAAATTACCCGAAAAAAAATTATGTGAAGGTATACGAGGTCTTAACCTGTACCTCAATTCAAAATTTAGGAGCCGGCGTCAATTAGTTTCTCTACAAAAAAATCTCAAAAATGGGGCGCAATTTTGAAAGAAGGGGTTATAACAGCGAAACCGCTAAAGTGAAGGGTATAACATGTTAGATAAAAAAATAAGTACTCGTCGAGCACTTTCCAAATCTGCAATAAAAAATAGGGCATTCTATTTAAAAAAACATAAGTTTGGTACGCCACTGGAGTACGGCATGCCACTGATGATTAGAAATATTTTTGAAACATAGCGACGGTAACTATGCACCACTTTGTACTTAGATTTTTTTCGATAGCTTTTATCGTAAAGGAGCTATGGTCCGAGGCGTCTTAAGTGCCACACCCGGTATATTATCGAAACTAAAGAGCCCGCCAAAAAATGTATGTTGTCAATTGATTTAAATTTCGAGTATGTTGGGGTATGATCTTTCGCTCAATAGATGCCGGTACTCATCATCACGAGATTAAGAAAACAAAATGGTTGGAGTCCGCTTGACGTTCAAGCAGCGAAAATGCATCTTGAAGTGGTTTACTAGGATTGGTAATGTCGTTGTGGGTGCAACGACAGTGGAGGCGGGAGTTTAAAACAGAACCCCCAACCCGCCTCACCATTAAATGCATTATTGGCAAGTTTGAGGCGCATGTAGCGATTTGTGACACTCATAAAGGAAGATCGGGAAGCGTACCTGCTTCCTCGGCTCTCTAGTTGGAAAGGTTTGTTACTTCTCCACAGAAGTCTGCTACGCAATGTACACGTGAAGTGGAGATTAGCAGTACAGGTGTACGCCGTAATCTGAAAGCTGCAAAGTGGAAAGTTTACAGCGGTATGTGCAGCGATCTCCATTGAAAAATTGGCGCCCCCGTTGCTTTTTGAACATCTACAGTAACCAAATGCTTAACTAAAGGCAGTAATACATGTTTGATCAAAATTTAAATACAAAACAAACACATAATAAGTAGCTTTTGTTCTTTAAAGTGTGTATACATTTTTTTGGCGAATTATATCCATGTAAAGTATATAAAATCAAATGTTATTGTAACGATCAGGCTGGAAGACTCCTGATACATACAACTGCAAAATGCAACAAAATTATGGAACAAATTCCATACAACGAGAATAATTACATTTAAAAAGAAATATTTAGGCATTGGAATTATTTTGTTCGCCTTACATAATAAAACTTATAATACTATGATCAAGAAATTTTAATCGTGAGATGAAAAGGGTGAATAATAAACAAATATTTGCCATTATGTATGATATCAAAATGAATGAAATTTGAGGGTTACCATTAAGCACAGTATATAATATTCCAACCATTCTTTGCAATCTACCTTCGTGCAGATTACACCGGGCAACAAAAAAATATTTGCTGTTGCATGAGATGTTTTAACTGATTCTGGGCATTTTGACAATGCTGATTTCAAATCAGTTTTCTTCTGCATGCTACGGTTATCAGGCAATTTGACATTTTGATTTTTCATTATTTCTGTAGATTGGTGTTGAATTTATTTAATTGCTGGCAAATGAAAAACGTTAGAGCGATGAGGTTTGTGGCCAAATCTTTCACAAATAACCTTCCGTTTTTTTGTTTTTTTTTTTATATTTTGCACAGGTGCAGAGGAAAAGCTGCCTAATCACGCAAGTTCGGCCAATTTGAACATCTAAAATTTTTGCCTCATTTTTCTGTTTTCTTAAAATTTAGTTCACTTTACTTTTGTAGCCAGAAACCTCACGAACAACCTCCCGTTTTCCGTCTGTGTATATTTTACCCAGATGCCGAGGAATAGCTGTCCAAACGCGCGCATTCGGCCAATTTCGACATCTAAAGTTTTCATCTGATTTTTTAAATTTTATTTAAATTTAGTTCAGCATACTTCATAGCAAGAAACCTCATGAATAACCTAGTGTTTTCCTTTTGTTGATATTTTGAATAGATGTCAAGCTAGCGTGTACGGGTGCATTATTAGTTGCCGCGTAAATATCTCGAAATTAGTCACCTTCTTCGCCCCGAAAACACACATTTCTTTTCAAACACGCTGAAAGGAAAACAATCATTAGACGTGTGATTTGTGTGTAAACTATGAGATTTTGTTAACTGGAAGTTGTTGTCTTTCCGCTAACTGGGATGCAACATGAGTATCAAGGTCCATTTCTTGAACAGTAGCCTTGATAAATTCCCAAAAAACTTTGGGGCTGTAAGTGACGAACTAGGTGAACGCTTCCACCAGGACCTGATGATTATGAAAAAACTCTATCAAGGGTGATGGGACAGGAATATAATGGCGGACTACTGCTGCAGTATAAAAAGAAATTGCCCTGAGCAAGTGCACAAACGCAAGAGCTACAAGCGCAAATTTTTGCCGGAATAGAACATAGCTGAACTGTAAGGTATCAACCTTCATTCTGAGATCATAATATAACTATATTTCTACACTAATATGTGATTTATGACTTGTTATACATGTAATATGTATAATAAATTTGCAAATTTCGAAAAATGTTAATTGTTGAATTGCATAAAAACGGTAGCTTAGGAAGAAAAAATAACGTCATACATAGATTCGGCATACCCAAATTATGTTAGAACAAGTTCTTTTATCAATGCAACAAAAAATTTGTTGCCCAGTGTTATCGGCTGGCTAGATGTCAGCCCGGACTATAAAATTATCACCACCCGACTGCGACTATTTTCCGTCTCTTTTTCGTATCAATTTCAAATTTTAAAGTTAGCTTCACAGGAAAACTAAAAGTGCAAATTGAATGAAAAACGGTTAATCCATGTAATTTAGGAGATGGCAACTTTTAATCGCGCCAAGTAAAAAACTTTTCGAAATAAATACATAAATGTAGAAATTGAAGGAAAATGCTTATGAATCGATTAATTTGATTTTGTCTAATCCTGCCATTGAAACTTTTACTTTCTTACGTAGATACGCGCAAAGAAAGCCTTACTATTATCCACTCAATCAGTTGCTAAGGAAACCTGTAAATGAAAGTACTTTACGATCACTCTTATGTCACATTCACTCATCCTAATGTCAATGGAAATATTACAAAAAGTCATCTTATCGTGTTATTTGCATATTTTATTATCAGCAGAGTTAAATAAATCACATTTAACGCCAACATTTGACAAATTGTTACATAATTGAGAGTTATTTCTAATTTGAGACATAACAACGATACGCCTTCCTTCTTAAATGAGTAATAGCAGAAATAAATATTGTTTACGTTTTATTTTATACATTTTATGGGCAGCCTTAAACAATGCGCTATAAAGCACTTGTGATGAAACGAATTTGGCTCACTTGTCCACGCGAAATTCGTACTTTAATCACTTGTGCTACTATTAATATTTACAAAACGTTGCAACTCCTGCATAATTGCTATTTAGTGACAAGGTTTAAATTTCAATACTATGGGACCAATAGTTTTTGATAATTGTGAAAGAAACCTATTTTCTAATCGGTAATAAATTAAACGTCTTAACAAAAACTTATTTTATTACCCTATTATACAGGATCCTGCATTTCACCTCCCGTCTTCTATAGCTCATTTACTAATTAAGTTGGAATTTTGATATTTTGCACTGCTCCACTGCGCTGCGCCGTCCTATTTGCGTATCCCTTTAAAATTGACCAAAGTAACTAGTGACGAACGACGGCTCCGCTGCGCTGCGTCGTAGCCTGTACGTATCTCATTAAAATTGAGCAAAGTAACCTGTGACGAATTTTTAAAATTAGAATGAGAGGTCGGATCGAGAAATTTTATTTGGATTTTCTGTTGGGCTTGAGAAGGGCTTTCTGTTGGTGTAATCAGATTTCCGATCGGAGAAAAAAAAGTGCCCTGCTGCTAAATTTCGCTTCCCCCTTCCGTATACAACGTCATATCTCGAAAACCACAAATCGGATCGAAAAACTTTATGAAGATCTTTGATTTGAATTAAATCGGTGACTGATACACCGTCGTCAGATTTTTAATTTTCGCAAAATTATTCGAAAAGCTCCCGCAAAACAATCAAAAATCGGCCGTGGATCGTAAACGTTGCACCCCACGAAAAATATAGTCCTTACCGTTTCGACGCAAAATGTAATTCCGAATGGCATGCCGTTTAAATTTCTCGCGTGAGATAAAACATGGCCGCTGTAGAATGTTTTTATTGTAATCGGGGGTGGTTTTCTTTGAATAACTCCTCGGGGGTTGGAGATATCAAAGATTTGTGAGAGACATAAAATGTAGAGGGAAGCTAGTTCTACAAAACTCTATGAAATTCGGAGTCGTGACCATAAGGGGAAGCGCGCCCTTTTTTCCGGAAGCGTCCGAAATGTGATTTTTTAGAAAAACGCTTGAGGGGTTGCAAGGGAATTTTTTACGGGAACGTGCGACAGCAAACGTTGTGTCCCGATGCATTGGGAATTTTTTGAGCCGTATTTGAATCCTCCAACTAAAAAATTCTGGGAGGAGGTAGCTTTGGCGCAAACCTCTGCATCGCGAAAAATCGATTTTCAAAAATTCACTCCCGAGTCTAGGGGTGAGTTGAAAAATCGCGGTTTTCACGGGCCCTTAGAGGACGTTTCCGGCTTTCGGGAAAAAAATAAAATTTATCGTTTTTTTTAGGGGTTGGCAACCTTTTTTTTAAGGGGTGGTTCTAGAGGGTTGAATTTTTAATGGTATATTTCTTGAATTATTTGTGATTTTTCATGAAAATTTCAAATCGCCATCTATAAATATTGTAGAAATACCAAAGTAAATATGTCTCAATTCATGATAGAGTTGAAAATTAAATTTACTTAATTAATAAATATTTCGAGGGGGGGAACCTTAACCTCACCTTAACCTAAGTAAGCAAGCGCTAACTGGTAAGTGAAGACAATCTGATTTTAAAAGGTATTACACCGATTCCCATATACTTGGGAACCATATTCTCTGTCTATTATCATTGACCATTGCTTGAGGTCAATAACGATATTTCCCGGTTAATAACGTTAATATCCATCGTAACAGGTTATCAACGCCATTGCCCGAATTTTCTCGTTATTGCCCGGTTTATCGTCTCTCCCTGTAACATGTATATCACAACAACGTAAAGTTGTGAGAACTGTACTGATTTGTTGGAAATTGTGATACAATACACATAAAAAAGCATACCCTAAATCTCCTTAATATTTTAGAAAGTGTTAGATGATGCAACAATATTATTTTTACATATTTTCAATGTTTTTAATGCATTCCCTTATTTCTAGTTTTCCAGTTTGACAAGGAGGCTATGGAAGAAAATTTCACCAAATCTACACCGGAACATTTACATCATCTCTAAGAGGAAGTATTGCAGCGAGAGGCATATCTATCGTAGCCTCAACTACGAAGTTCCACGAACCGCCGCTCTATCACACATTCATGCACACAAACACATATCACACACATGGTTAAATTCATCAGAGAGTGAATGAGACATTGGAATTGACGTAAGCTTTAAGGCTATTCTGCCGCAACCGATTGTTTGTAATTGTAAATTAATTAATTTGCAATAATTTCGACATTCAACATTCATGGACCCGAACGGCCAATTTTCGTTAATAGCGTAGGGTTCAAACCCACAGAGCCCGCGCCAAAACTTGTGCCAAATAGCATAAACAATGCTAAAAAATGCAATTTCGTAGAAAAATAATAGCAATTAATTAAACGTAAAAAATGTAGCCAACTTCCGGCTTTCATTCATTTTCAATACCATTACCACACGACGATCAATTAAAAATCAACAATTCAACTCTCGTTTTCTTCGCTCGCAATTTAACAAATTCGCCAATTACCAATTGCGTCTTTCACCTTAATTAATCCGGCACGCTCGACTTGACCCTAGAAAGCTGCTCTAACAAGTCGTCGGAAATATTTCCACGAGCAGCAGCTCTACTCCAGATGATGAATTTTCCATTTCTCTGTTTTCCGTGTTTGCCCATTGTCGTTCCTTCCGATGAATCACGCATTGTTGCCGCATCCCGTACAGCAATAACAAAAGTCAATTGAATAATAAACGGATAAAGCGCGCGGGGGTGGGGTGGGGGAAACAATCGAATTGATTTCGCCAGAGAATGGAAATTTATCAATTGTGTACGTGTTTGCGTATTTTCGGATTTTATACCGTTTTTATTGCCTTTTTCGTTGGTGAGATAAGCCTCGTAACTTTAAATTGAATGGTAATGATAAACGTAAGAGCTAAACATTTAAATATTGTTTTCCCCTGGGGACCAATCGAGGACCGGTTTCAATCTTATTTAATCTCATAAGCTTAGTACGGACGCTGACAGGAAAATGGTTGTTTACTATGGTGTTATAACCCTCCAAGTATTTGTTAAGATTCGTAATTCTTCGACAATAGATGTCGCCTTTATCGTGTATCTAAATATTTTGTATCGTTGTAAGTTAAAAATATTCGAGTCATAAAACGGGCACAAATGTGTATCAACACTGGCGGCAGCCACTTGACGGATATCATGTTTTCCACTTAACTGAAAAAATGTGAAGGTCCAAAAAAAGATTTCCATCACTCAAAATAATTTTTTGTGATGACAAAATTGGATGATGCCACCTTGTACGATAAATAGCTTCTTGATTCGAAACCAACGTATTATGAGTAACCGAGGTATTATGGAATTCTAGCGTTATTATGATCCTAATAATTATCGATAATTTATACGATAAAAGAATAAAATCAATAGGATAGAAGAGTGTACACATAGACACTATAAAAATACGAATAAATATAATACAATTATTTTTTTTATCTGGGTGCGCCACTAGGAAGCATCAATTATTAATGTCCAGCTTCGGCTCCGTTTATTTATTTAAGAACATGAATCACTGAAACTTTGGCGATGTCGTCTTTCAGCGAGCTTATTTATGGCGCTGTGGCAAATTATTAATAAACATTTTTATGAAGGTTGCGGCAAGTTTTGTGGTGATTTGCTTAGTGCTTAACGACGCGTGGCACGGCCGCCCCCCATAAATCATCCCCCAGTGAGCAAAACAAATGCCGGCCGTTTTTGGCCGGGCCCGGTGCGCGCCACTGCCGCCACAAACGACCCGCTCCACCGGAACTGATCGAGATTTTTCCGGAAGGCGGTCAGCCCCCATTTCCGCACATTTTCCATCCTAACACCTCAACAAAGCCATCAATGTTGTGAAAAAGTGTAGCGTAAATGATTAAACACGCAGTTGTCTAAAAACTAAATTCACGAAAACAATACGTGAGTGAAAACACTGCCCAAACAAGTGTTTTTTTTTAAGGCCAAGAAGAAAGAACCGGTCGTAGCGAAAAGTTAAGTCACAAAGAAAACAAAAATTATTACTTAGTCATCATGTCATGTCATGTTGTCATGGATTATAGATCAAAATAAATGACTTTTAAATAATATGATTCCTTGTTGATTTTTAAATAGTTAAGTTTTACGTTGAAAATCATGTATTTTCATGTTCCTTTTTTTTGGAAACCGTTCATCCGATTGACTTGCAATTTTGTAGGGTTATTAAGATAGCTAATCTAAAGAATTGGTGATGATTTTATTTTTTTTTTTTTTTACTGATTTTATAGCAGTTTGAAAAATCGAGCCTATCCTGGCGTACTTTTAAGACCAAAACTTGTTTTTTGTTATAGTTTGAAATTCTCGCTTATCACCATATGATATTATGGTCACCATAAACAAACTAAAAACAATAACTCGATATCTTTCATAGGACCAAAGAAAAAGGAACATCAATAAAAGAAATGCTAACGAAAAGCGAGAGCGGGCCGCGACAGTTCCGCCCGGCCATAGCTCACTTTAGGGATGAAAGTGCGAATAACAATGTGCGAATAGTATCACTTTGTTCATAAATAAGTCTATTTTTAGAAAATAGGAAATAGGAAATTTAAAAAAATATTTTTTTTTATTTTCTTAGTAACCCTCTTAAATAATTCTTATCTAGATAAGAATAGTTTATTTTGTTCCTTAATCAATGACTAAATGACATATGACTAAAGTAATAAAAATTATTTTCTTTTTGACTTAAGCTTCCTCTATGATCGGTTCTTCTTTTCAATCTTTGCAGAAATAATGATGTTTCTCATATTGGTTATCAAATACATGGCCAATTTTCCAGATCATTGTAAATAAGTTTCCTTAACGCATTCGCGAAATTAAACGTTTTGTCAAGGCTGTCGCGCTTCATTTATTTGTTTACGCTTCTTTCCTCTAGTTTTTCGCCAGCAAATGACTATCATTATGACGTAATGCGGATGCCGGATCTCTAGTATTGTTTTCTGTAATTAACGACGCCGGACGGATTTGACACGGTTACGGAATCACGCAGAATTTTTGTAGCAACAACACATTTTTTTTAAGCAACAACCCAGTCTATGCATTGTCTGACCGAAATGATAACGTTCATGGCGATTTAGAATTTATGCAGCAGGAGCAAGTCAGCTTTTTATATTAATAAAAAATTGCTTAATTTAAAACCAAAATTCTGCAAGAAGTTATTACAAGCACCATCTAAGGCTCTATTACATGAAGCTAGTTTACTCGCTGCTAGCATATTAATTTATCCATTGGCTGAGGTGGTATAGGTGGAGCTAGCTACCACTATCTTTGCTGGAAGTTTGTTATTCATTTCATAAGTTGAGTTTACTAGCTTATTAGTGAAAGATTTCAACTTCACTAGCTCAACTAGTATGTTAGTTCCACCTATTTGACATCCGCCATTGGCGCTAGTAACGAGTAAACTATCTCCCGCTGTATACAAAATAATTATAACCAGTCAGTTCGTAGATTAACTTTAAAACCATTTCTTGCGTTGGAATAAGATTTATTATGATTTTGTTTGGATTTTAATCGAGTTTTAATTGTTTTTCAGTTTTTGCAGATAGTTTCCGAACGAATGACGCAATTTCGATAATTCGCTCGCCACGTTACTCTGTTCTGCGAGCTCTTTAAAATCCAAGTAAAAAAACGTTTTATCCCCTCCACTTTTTACTTTCTCCGTTACGAAGTACGAGAAAGTATTGTGATCGTGATTTTTTTTTCAAAAATTTTTTTTACGGAAATATCCGTTTTAGGGTCCCTAGATGCCATTTCAACAATTTCTGGAAAAATTTTTTTTGTGTCTGTGTGTGTGTCTGTGTGTGTGTGTGTCTGTGTGTGTGTGTGTGTGTCTGTCTGTGTGCGCTGTATCTCAAAAACTAACAGAGCAATTGATATGAAACTTTGAACATACGTCTTATTTGATAATCCGAAGAACTGAAAAGCTTTTGGTAAAATTTCGTACACCGGAAGTGGGTGTTTACCTTAACTGTTTTTTGTTTTTTGCCAATATTTTCTTAAATATGAAAAATATCACAAAAAAATTTAAACAAACATTGAAGACAACAAAGAAATGAACATCTTTTGCTTAAAAATATTTTTCATAAAATCATTGCTATTCGAGAAAAAAATTTATTAATTTTTTTTAAATATTTGGTTTATAATTATGAAACGTTAATAGTTACAGCAAATTTATGTTAATAATAATTGTAGAGAATGCCAAAATGAACAACTTCTAAAGAATAAGTTTTTTTTTAAATCTCATTAGTTTTTGAGTAAACCAAGTTTTTTAATTTGAAGTATAATTTTTCCATCTTTCATAATTTTGACGTTTTAAACGTCAGTTTCACCCGAGTTTATGCAACGCTCGAAGTACACTTAAAATATGATTTAAATTAAAAATAAACCATGGAAGCGTAAATATAAATACCATCAAGTCGGAGAAAGTAACATGATGGCCACATCACCATTTTTTTGTCTGCTTGAGACTTGTCAATCGGCCAATCAGAGTGCCAAAGAGAGAGTAAGCGACTACGTCACCTCGTAGGTGTGCTTTTCTATCAGTATACAGAGTGATCAAATATTGATGGAAAATATAAAGGGTGTTCAAAACTTTAGATATCTCTATAGGTATAATTAGAAAAAACAGCAACGCTGCGAGACACCGAATGTGCTTTATTTTTAATTACATGATTCAATCAATAAATCGTATCGACTGACGACTCGTGCTCGAACGTTCATTCGAAAAAGGGATTGGGATTCTGAATATCTTTCGACTCGACAAGATTGCATTTTGTCGAGTGCGCATGCGGGATTCGTAAGGAGTATACAGGGTGCCCGTTTTTCGAGCGGCACCATAGGGATTTCAGTTATCTTAAGAGATACGAGGTTGGTTAAATTAGGGCAAAGTTGTGTATTATAACGTTGATTAAGAATCTGTTGAGAAATTTGAGTTATCTTTTTTGGTTTTAAAAAAATCACGAAAAAATAAAAAATTTCAATTTTCATTTTTAATTTTTTATTCGGAAACTATTACTATTACGCATTTTGCACTAAAACATTATTAAAGCACTTTTTAATGGAAGATCTAAATATATTATTAGATTTATTGTAGCTTGCAAGATGGCGGAGAAACAATAGACAACTTTTGTTTTTCTTATGGGCGCCATATTGGATTTTTACATTTTCTAATGCAAGATTTTTTTCTGTTTACGATGATATATCACACATTTGTTTTAATTTTACAGTTGAGCCAAAATTTTAAATGGATTATTTTTGTAAAGAGTGCCATGCAAACATCAGACTTTTCTACAACAATGAGTATTATAAAGCCTATAAAACAAACTGTTGCATTTTATTTTATTATTTAATTCATCTACAATCAAGCAAGGGAATATGCATACATTTATCAACACTTCTGTTTGGGTAAGGTTGGGTTTACATAAAAAAATACAATTTATAAACGAATAATCTCAGGAATTTATTACAACATTTAAAACTACTAGAAAACATAATGCTACAATAAGTATTCACATTCCACTTCTGAACACAATTCTGCTCTTTTTCTTAAATTATAAATTGCCCTACTAATATCTCTTTTTTTAATAACTTACCACAATCTGTAAAATCTCTCCCTTACCATTTCAAGAATATCATGAAAAGTTATTTATTAAGAAAGGCTTTCTTCAGTATTGAGGAGTGCCTAAAAAATAATTTTCCAGACTGTGTATAATTTTTTAATTTAATTTTGATTTTAGTTTTAACTTTGATTTTAATTTTAATTTAATTTTAATTTTGATTTTAGTTTTAATTTTGATTTTAATTAAATTAACAATTTTTAATATGTTTGTACCTTTTTAAAATAATTATTTTTTACAATATTATATACAAATATCTATGTATCTTTTCGGGCAGTATGAACTATGTATAGATGTGCATTGTTTTTTACTATACACTTTTCTTTGTCGTTTTTAAACATTGGTAATAACAATAAATCACTTACTTACTTACTTTTTCTAATATTTTTTTATAGAATCAACGATACTTCTACGCAGTTCATTAATATTGGTTGGAACGCTTTGATAAATCTTATTTTTCAAAGTTCCTCATAAAAAGTAATCCAATGGGGATAAATCTTTCGGATATATCTGAAGATACACCTCCATTGAGACTTGCACATTTTTATGGGAATTGTAATAAATTTGTAACATATCGCGTTATTCTCCACTTAAAAAATTCATTTTTACGATAAAGTTACCAGTGAAGTAAATTTCAAGAATGAAGTTTAAATGGAACATTTTGTTTTGAACAAAAGTGTTGATTTTGTTTACATGGCACTCATTACAAAAATAATAAATTTAAATTTTTGGCTCAAATGTAAAATTAAAATATAATGTGTGATATATCATCGTAAACAGAAAAAAATCTTGCATTAGAAAATGTAGAAATCCAAAATGGCGGCCATAAGAAAAACCAAAGTTGTCTATTGTTTCTCGGTCATCTTGAAAGCTACAATAAATCTAATAACATATTTAAATCCTCCATTAAAAAGGACTATAATCATGTCTTAGTGTAAAATGCGCAATAGTAAAGTTTTCGAATAAAAAAGTAAAAATGAAAATTGAATTTTTTTATTTTTTCGCGATTTTTTTAAAACCAAAAAAGGTAACTCTAATTTCCCAACAGATTATTAATTAACGTTATAATACACAACTTTGCCCTAATTTAACCAACCTCGTATCTCTTAAGATAACTGAAATCTCCATGGTGCCGCTGGAAAAACTGGCACCCTGTATAATAAGAAGCAGTCTTTATAAACAATTATAATACATTTGATATTCTTAATATTAATATTTAGCAGTAAATCTAGGGATTAAAATATGGAAGAATTTTTTTAATGATTCGCCTGATTAACGCCCAAATCTATAATCACTGGAGAGCACTATTCGACAGTTAAAATGTACGGGAACATTGAAATAATTGTTTAGGCCCAGATATAGTGCTAATTGAAAATTATATAACTGGCCGTAAATCATTACAATTAGATTTGAACATGAAAAATTGAGCTTTCTAAAATGATTGTCTTTGATTTATTATTACCATAGAGTAAAGCATAAAACTGTTATTTGTATGTTTATGAATTTATTTACTTCATCTAGATAATCACGCTGCCAATAATAGCAGATTTCTTTGCGCGAGAGTAGTCGGAGAGAAAGATAGTCATATAGATTGACAGAGACATGATACTCGACACCTCGTTAGGTACCGTCTGGAAATCGACGAATTCGAGTCGAATACTTTTAGAATCGCAATCTAGGGACAAAATGGCCGACTCGATACGTTACGTATCGTTTGAGAGGTTTAGAATCCCCCCTGCTGTTCGGACTTGTCCAAACCAGTTCAGACTGGTTCGGATAAAATAGCAACTCTGTGAGATATCGAATTACGCAAGGTTTTTTTACACTTTCATCAATTTTTGAACATCCTGTATATTTTCCATCAATATTTTATCACTCTGCATACTGGATACGAGAACACACCTACAAGGTGATGTAGTCTCACACAGAGCTCTGATTGGATAATTGGCAAGTCTCAAATAGACAAAAAGAAAAGTGGAGAGGAAAAGTGATTTTAGACCCCCTTGTAAATTTTGATGGAATTTTCATTTAGAACTCTCATAGCTTATCTACTAAACACACTTTCGAGCTGAATTTGTTTTTTTTACGTTTTTAAGCATATCTATTGAAACAATGAATTGGTCTTATAAATGTTTTACTCTATCACATCACACTCTTCTAATGCGTTTGTTTGATGCAAATCTTGTTATCTTGTTATCTGTTGAAATGATGAATGGTTTAAAAAAAATTATTCTCCGCCATATCACACTCTTCTAAAGCTTTCGGATTTGTGCAAGAAACATAATCAATTTGTTTCGTTTCTTTCCTTCTTTTTAAGCATAGATGTATACAGCGGCGGCCCGTGGAACATGTTGATGGTAGAGCCACTTATACAATATACCCCTCCCCCGGGTCCCCTTATTTTTTTAAGAAAGAAAGAACGATTTATCTTCCTAGACCAAAGTAACTGGAGAAAAAGTCTTTTAAGAATTAATTAAAAATTCTTGCTGAGCTTGAAACTTCAGGTAGTGCCATGGCTCCTTAGCTCTATATAACGAGCCACCCCTGGCTATAATGTGTCAAATATTGAAGTGGATTATAAACATTAGTTTAATTCTAAATGCATTTTAAAATTTTGAAGCTTATTTTGGCCGAAATGATTTTTTTACGATTTTTATAGGCACCGACTGGAATTCTTTCCTCTGCTCTTCAACTTTTGAGGATTGCAATTTTGTTTCCAGCTGTGCTATGTCAAATATTAAAGTGTTAAAATTAGGTTCATTCTGGATGCATTTTGAAATTTTGAAGCTTACTTTGGCCGAAATGATTTTTTTTTGCAATTTTTATAAGCGCAGACTGCAATTTTTTTCTCTGTTTTTCAACTTTTGATGTTTGTCATTTTGTTTCCAGCTATACTATGTCAAGTATTGAAGTGGATTATCAAAATTAGATTTATTCTGACTGTATTTTGGAATTTTGAAGCTTATTTTGGCCAAAATTATTTTTTTACGATTTTTATAAGCAGCGATTGCAACTTTTTCTCTGTTTGTCAACTTTAGAGGATTGCCATTTTGTTTCCAGCCATAATGTGTCAAATATTGAAGTGGATTATCAAAATTAGGTTCATTTTGGATGCATTTTAAAATTTTGAAGCTTACTTTGGCCGAAATGAATTTTTTGCAATTTTTATAAGCGCAGACTGCAATTTTTTTTTCTCTGTTTTTCAACTTTTGATGTTTGTCATTTTGTTTCCAGCAATACTATGCCAAATATTGAAGTGTATTATCAAAATTAGATTCATTCTGACTGCATTTTGGAATTTTGAACCTTATTTCGGCCCAAATTATTTTTTTTACGATTTTTATAAGCAGCGCCTGCAACTTTTTCTCTGTTTATCCACTTTAGAGGATTGCCATTTTGTTTCCAGCCACAATGTGTCAAATATTGAAGTGGATTATCAAAATTAGGTTCTTTTTGGATGCATTTTGAAATTTTGAAGCTTACTTTGGCCGAAATGAATTTTTTACAATTTTTATAAGCGCAGACTGCAATTTTTTTCTCTGTTTTTCAACTTTTGATGGTTGTCATTTTGATTTCAGCTGTACTATGTCAAATATTGAAGTGGATTATGAAAATTAGATTCATTTTTAATGCATTTTGGAATTTTGAAGCTTATTTCGGCCCAAATTATTTTTTTACGATTTTTATAAGCAGCGCCTGCAACTTTTTCTCTGTTTATCAACTTTAGAAGATTGCCAGTTTGTTTCCAGCAATAATGTGTCAAATATTGAAGTGGATTATCAAAATTAGGTTCATTTTGGATGCATTTTGAAATTTTGAAACTTACTTTGGCCGAAATGATTTTTTTACAATTTTTATAAGCGCAGACTGCAATTTTTTTCTCTGTTTTTCAACTTTTGATCTTTGTCATTTTGTTTCCAGCTATACTAAATTAAGTATTGAAGTAGATTATCAAAATTAGATTCATTCTGAATGCATTTTGAAATTTTGAAGTTTATTTCGGCCCAAATTATTTCTTTGGCCGAAATGATTTTTTTACAATTTTTATAAGCGCAGACTGCAATTTTTTTCTCTGTTTTTTTACTTTTGATAGTTGTCATTTTATTTCCAGCTGTACTATGTCAAGTTTTGAAGTGGATTATGAAAATTCGATTCATTTTTAATGCATTTTAGAATTTTGAAGCTTATTTCGGCCCAAATTATTTTTTTACGATTTTTATAAGCAGCGACTGCAATTTTTTTCTCTGCTTCTCAACTTTTGAGGATTGCCATTTTGTTTCCAGCCACTATGTGTCAAATATTGAAGTGGATTATTAAAGTTAGGTTCATTCTGGATGCATTTTGAAATTTTGAAGCTTACTTTGGCCGAAATTATTTTTTCACAATTTTTATAAGCGCCGACTGCAATTTTTTCTCTGCTTTTCAATTTTTGATGGTTGTCATTTTGTTTACAGCTATAATCAGTGGCGGCTCATGGAAGTGTTGATGGTAGAACCACTTATACAATATAGACCCCCCGGCCCCTCCTTATTTTTTTGAAGAAAGAATGATTTATGTTCCTAGACCAAAGTAACGGACGAAAGGTGTTTTAAGAATGAATTAAAAATTCTTGCTTAGCTTGAAACTACAGGTAGTGCTATGGCTCCTTGACTCTCTATAATGAGCCGCCCCTGGATGTATAGACTCCGCAAATTATTTCTACGTTATATCACACTCTCTCAAAGCTTTCAGAGTAGTGCTGAAAAACATATTATAATTTCAATTGAGCTCTTTGAGCAAATCTCTTGATTGTTTCTAAAGTGCGTTTTCTCCATATATACCTCGCACTCGTCTTTCAGATTAGTGGTAAAAACGTATTCGACTCAATTGCTATTGAGGTTTACGAGCAAATCTTTTGAACGCATGATTACTTTTTAGAAATTCCTCCTTCATAGTATCACACCCTTCCAAACCTTTTAGAATAATACAAAAAACGTATTTTAACTTCCAATTGTTTATCTGTGATTTCGGGAATATGGCTTAAAACGGCGAATAGTTTTTAGAATTTTTTTCTCCATGATCCAAAGCTTTCAAATTAGTGCAAGAAAACGCATTCGACTTTAAATCGTTTTGAGGTTTACGAGCATATCTCTTGAACCGATGAAATTCTTTCTTTGTCGTATCATACTTTACCAACCCTTCCAGATTCCTTTTTAAATTTCCGTACGTTAAATGTTTCTTAGCAGTTCTGTATCAGCGGCGGTTCGAGGATTTCCCTAGGTGAGACAAAGACAAAGATGCCGCTCGTGCGCACTACTTACTCTTATGGAGGAAGCAAATATTCCGTTGTTTTTTCGGTCAAATTTTTTTCCGTTGCCTCATCCACGAGCCGACGCTGTTATGTATATATCGTACTATATTCTTACAAAATTTTTTGATATGAATGCAGAAAAACGCATTCGACTTTCAATTATTTTAGGGTTTTCGCCCAGCGGCAGCGTGGAGATTTTTTTTCTTCATTAAGTGGAGTGGTGGTTACTTTTATTTTTATAATTGTTAATCAAGATGGCCACTTTTAACATTTTTTATGGAAATTGTCGAACTTAAAAAAAAACGGTATGTGTTTATTGTGTATGGATTTTAATCGAGTTTTAATTGTTTTTCAGTTTTTGCAGATACCTTCCGAACGAATGACGCAATTTCGATAATTCGCTCGCCACGTTACTCTGTTCTGCGAGCTCTTTAAAATTCAAGTAAAAAAACGTTTTATCCCCTCCACTTTTTTGTCTGCTTGAGACTTATCTATCGGCCAATCAGAGTGCCGAAGAGAGAGTAAGCGACTACGTCACCTCGTAGGTGTGCTTTTCTATCAGTATACAGAGTGATCAAATATTGATGGAAAATATAAAGGGTGTTCAAAACTTTAGATATCTCTATAGGTATAATTAGAAAAAACAGCAACGCGGCAAGACACCGAATGTGCTTTATTTTTAATTACATGATTCAATCAATAAATCGTATCGGCTAACGACTCGTGCTCGAACGTTCATTCGAAACAGAGATTGGGATTCTGAATATCTTTCGACTCGACACAACGAGACAATATTGCATTTTGTCGAGTGCGCATGCGGGATTCGTAAGGAGGATATAATAAGAAGCAGTCTTTATAAACAATTATAATACATTTGATATTCTTAATATTAATATTTAGCAGTAAATCTTGGGATTAAAATATGGAAGAAATTTTTTAATGATTCGCCTGATTAACGCCCAAATCTATAATCACTGGAGAGCACTATCGACAGTTAAAATGTACGGGAGCATTGAAATAATTGTTTAGGCCCAGATATAGTGCTAATTGAAAATTATATAACTGGCCGTAAATCATTACAATTAGATTTGAACATGAAAAATTGAGCTTTCTAAAATTATTGTCTTTTATTTATTATTACCATAGAGTAAAGCATAAAACTGTTATTTGTATGTTTATTAATTAATTTACTTTATCTAGATAATCACGCTGCCAATAATAGCAGATTTCTTTGCGCGAGAGCAGTCGGAGAGAAAGATAGTCATATAGATTGACAGAGACATGCTAGTCGACACCTCGTTAAGTACCGTCTGGAAATCGACGAATTCGAGTCGAATACTTTTAGAATCGCAATCTAGGGACAAAATGGCCGACTCGATACGTTACGTATCGTTTGAGAGGTTTAGAATCCCCCTGCTGTTCGGACTTGTCCAAACCAGTTCAGTCTTGTTCGGATAAAACAGCAACCCTGTAATATATCGAATTACGCAAGGATTTTTACACTTTCATCAATTTTTGAACATCAATTTTCCATCAATATTTTATCACTCTGCATACTGGATACGAGAACACACCTACAGAGCTCTGATTGGATAATTGGCAAGTCTCAAATAGACAAAAAGAAAAGTGGAGAGGATAAAAAGTGATTTTAGACCCCCTTGTAAATTTTTATGGAATTTTCATTTAGAACTCTCATAGCTTATCTACTAACACTTTCAAGCTGCATTTGTTTTTGTACGGTTTTAAGCATATCTATTTAAACGATGAATAGGTCTTATAAATGTTTTACTCCATCACATCACACTCTTCTAATGCTTTTGTTTGATGCAAATCTTGTTATCTTGTTATCTGTTGAAATGATGAATGGTTTAAAAAAAATATTCTCCGCCATATCACGCTCTTCTAAAGCTTTCGGATTAGTGCAAGAAACATAATCAATTTGTTTTTTTTTTCTTCCTTCTTTTTAAGCATAGATGTATACACTCTGCAAATTACACTGGCGAGCAAAAAATAGAGGTCACTTTAAAATTATGACTTATTTTTGGATTTTTTTGTTTTAACTTTATGTTTGCAAATTGTAAACAATTGTACTGTATTTTTCACACTAAATTAAAAAAGGAATGTTGAATCGTAAAGCATATTTATTGTTTTTATTGAATATTTTGGAAATATTACAAATTTACAGTTCAGACGAAGTTCGAATTTTTGTTCCTAGGACTAATATAGAACAAAAAATAATGAAAAAAAACTTATCACTAATAACGAGTTCTACCCCCTCTTGCATTAATGACTGCTTGAAGTCGACGAGGAACACTTTGAATTAAATTAACGATCACATTTTGGTCGATATTATTCCATTCCTGCAATAGCAACTATCTTAGCTCCTGAGCAGTTCTTGGAGCAGGTGTATGTTTTCTGAGACGTCGTCCCAACTCATCCCATACATGTTCTATGGGATTCATGTCCGGGCTGAGAGCTGGTCAATCGAATCGCGACATTCCCACTTCATCCAGATAATCTCTGACAACTCTACGTGAGGTCTATCTAGCATTATCTTGCATGAAAATGCCGCGCTCGCCCACAGTTGTCATGAAGGGCACAACATGATCTTTGAGAATCTCCGTAATGCATCTGTGAGCTGTCAGGGAGCCATTTTCTATAAAGATCAACTCTGTGCGTGCTTCGGTAGAAATTTCTGCCCAAGCCATAACCGACCCACCGCCAAACGGAAGTCGCTCATCAATACAAACTGAAGCGTATCTTTCTCCGCGTCTTCTCCACACTTTCCGACGTCCGTCTGATCAATTGAGGCAAAACCGCGACTCATCTGAAAACAGTACCCTGCTCCAGTCCTCATTAGTCCATGCCCGGTGATTTCGGACAAAAGTCAATCTTGCAACGCGATGTAGGCGTTGTAAAGGTGGACCTGTAGCCATCTTTCTACAAGACAATCCAACAGCCCGAAGCCTTCTCCTCACGGTCCATTCACTAACATTTTCATCTCTAACTTCATGGGAGTTGATTTCGTAGATTTCGTAGAAAATGTTCTATTCCGCAAACTTGAAGACACCAAAAAACGGTCTCTGATCGTGGTGACTTTTTTTCGCCCGGATCCTGGTCTTCTGGTTATCAGGCCAGTATCCAAGTAACTCTGATACACTTTTTGTACAGCACAAAGGCTTTTGCTAACAATCCTTGCAGTTTCACGTTTTTCTCGCCCATCTTCAATCGATGCTATAGTTCTTGCCACAACAATAGGGCCTAAAGGCATTATGACTTGTTAAGTATACTACAACGTATGAATGACAAGTTTCGCAGAGAAAAGTCAACATTAAGTAAGAAAACCATAACGAAACGTAGGTTTTCAATTAGAGCAAAATTGATGTTGTTTCATAAAAGTCTGTAACACGGTGATAGTAACTGATAGATAGATAACATTTGTCAGAAAATGTATCATTAAACGCCTACTTTGGTTTACAATTTGCAAACATAAAGTTAAAACAAAAAATTCTAAAAATAAGTCATAATTTTAAAGTGACCTCTATTTTTTGCTCGCCAGTGTATTTCTACGTAATATCACATTATCCCAAAGCTTTTAGAGTAGTGCTAAAAAAACATACTAATTTTAATTGAGCTCTTTGAGCAAATCTCTTGATGGTTTTTAAAGTTCGTTTTCTCCATATACACCTCGCACTCGTCTTTTAGATTAGTGCTAAAAACGTATTCGACTCAATTGCTATTGACGTTTACGAGCAAATCTTTTGAACGCATGATTACTTTTTAGAAGTTCCTCCTCCATAGTATTACATTCTTCCAAACCTTTTAGAATAATACAAGAAACGTCGCGGGCGGCCAAGGGTCCAAGATCGGCCCTGGTCACAGATAAACAATTGAAAGTCATTTGCAAATGATGAGTTGGCCGCCCTCTCAAGTGCAGTAAAACATTTCTTGGGGCGGGTGGCTTTTATTTTTTAATTAGAAAAATTTAAAAATCGTCTGTTATAATAATAATAACTATGATTCAACTCTCTATGGAGCAGCAGCTAATTTTTTATCAAAGATACTAGAGAGGTGTCAGATTGCATGAAATTTACCCCTGGCATCCCCATGTTGGTAGATATACAAAAGCCTACTCTACATCTTAGGCGGCAATATCTTGCTCAAAAATTCCTCCTGAAGCTTATTCCACTTAAGCATCCTATTTTGACAAATGCCTTATGTGGCAATGAAGAACCTTACTAATAAATACAGGGTCAAGAAAAATTCCCCTCCTTTGGCAGAGGCCTGGTTAGCAATATCAGATTTTAAGGACTCGATATTCCAAGATGACATTAAATACAGTTATGACATAATAAATAGTTTTCCAAACGTTACATTCCCAGAATACATGCCTACCAATAACCAATCCACTATTAATTCAACCCTAGCTGAACATAAAGCGGAAGCCATCGTTATCGGGTGTGTATAAATTGGCGGATAATCTACACGTGACGATTTTCTTTCAAAAATTCTAAGCAGCTTACCTTAATTCTAAAATGTTGTACCATGCTTCCAGATTCTTCACGAGGTTCTCTAAGTTTGAATATCCAGTCGTTAAATATGCGTTATTATTCGTTATTAATTTACAGAAAACCCTGCAATTTCGACAGTATGACTAGTTTGAAAATTATTTGTCAGTGTGTGTTATCTTTCTATCTCAAACTTATATTTTAAACACTTTTTAAATAACTTATTTTGATAAAAAAATACGTTCGGCAACGTGACACTCGCTTATGTCACTTTGACACAAATAATTCATTCAAACTTGCTAGTTCCATGTTCGTGCCAATTCCGCTTTTCTCATTATTATCAGTTTGTATTAGCGCCCGCGTTTTAGTGTATTTGTGTTTTTGTGTTATTTTCGTTTTGTTTTGTTGAATTACAATGGATTTTACTATTTACTCATAATCTGTTTTACCTTGCATCTGTAAATAAACTCCGCTCTATCTATCTATTACCTTCTACTCTGAACCATGAGATTATTGATAAGCAGGGCAGCTCGTGAATGCTATGTTGCCAAATGTACATTTCTTTTAAATGGCTCCTGATGGCCTATGAGGCATAGTAGAACATTTTTTCATTGACGTTTTCTATTCAGAATTTTAGGAAGAACATCACCACGTATTGATTATCCGCCAATTTATACACACCCGATATACTGATGGCTCAAAGGCTGATCAACATGTAGGAGCTGCTTTCTATGTTAAGGACGTGGATTCCATGAATTCATTTAAACTTCCCAATATTACTGTATTATATACTGCTGAGGCATTGGCAATATCTTATGCATTAGATTGGTGCTTACAGTACTCCAAATCGGTTCTCCAACAGTTATACTGTTATAATTTTAGCCCACCTAGTTGCCGTATGATCAACTCCTATTTAGCTAATAGAAAGCAAATGGTGTATTTCAACGGCAAGTTGTCAAGTGAGACTTTGCTAAGGCAAGGGGTACCTCAAGGGTCAATACTGGGGCCCTTATTATTTATACTTTACATAAATGATCTGCCTCAGCATAGTTGCGATGGTTCTGCCATCCTGTTTGCTGACGATACTACACTTTTCAGCTCAGCGTCCCAGAAATGTGACGCTATAGCGAAAAATAATAAGGCTGCTAAAACTGCATCCGATTGGTTTACTGCTAATCAACTAACAGTGAATCCAGACAAGTCAACCGTTGTAATATTTTCTCTAAAAACAGATATTGTTCCAAGTGATGCTAAGTTTCTGGGAATCTACCTTGACTCGAAGTTAACTTGGAACAGACATGAACTTGAGACTGTCAGTAAAGTTTGTAAATATATCTACCTATTAAGATCTCTAAAAAACCATCTACCAACATACGCTCTTAAATCAGCATACTATGCCTACTGTGAGTCCCATCTTACGTATGGTATCTTATCATGGGGCCACTCCAGTTGTATAAAGAGGCTATTTGCTCTACAACGCAGAGCTATCCGTATACTCGCCTATATTGATTATAGATCAGAATGCCGGGGAGCATTTATCCATCTAGGAATCTTAACGTTACCATGTATCTATGCGTTGGAATGTCTTACGCATGTTCACAAAACCGCTAGCACCTATAAGCAACAATATCAGGGTCATCGTCACGATACCAGAGCCGGTAACCTGATCAGGTTAGACTTTCATAGACTCACTAAGTCGCAAAATGGTATAAACCACTATGGTCCAAAACTTTACAACAGTTTACCGAGTAGTACCAAAGGACTCCCTCCGGAAAAGTTTAGACGTGTCCTCAAAGAGTATTTTTTGAAAGAAGGATACTTTTCCATTGAGGAATGTCTACACAATAAATTTGCCGGCCTAGCAGTGATGTGAAATTCTTGAGCATCTTTCATTTTTACTTTACTTATTATTTAATTTATTCACTCATTTTAAACTGTTGTATCGTTACACTTATTCATTTTATTTATACAATTTTATTATATTTATTAACTATTTATTATTTTATCATTTTATCTATACACCTGCTTTTAATATGTTGTACCGTTATTTATACTATTTTATTTTTATTTATTAACTATTTATTTATTATTTTATCTATACACCTGCTTTTAGTATGTTGTACCGTTATTTATACTATTTTATTTTTATTTATTAACTATTTATTATTTTATCTCCACAAATATCTTTAATATGTTGTATCGTCATAATATCTAATATGTGTGTATATATATTTTGAATGTAACAAATCTGACGTGTGTAAACATCTTTGTAAGAACACAAATAAACATTATCAATTATCAATCAATTATCAAATTTTAGAAAGGCAAAAAATTATGTCATTTAAATTATTGTTATTACAATAAAGAAATTAGTTGAACAGAATAAAACAGTCAGTTTTATATGGACAAAATCACATTCAGGCATAGTAGGAAATGATATAGCGGATGACTTGGCAAAAAATGCAACAGAAGTGGTGAGTGACCTTAATTGGACTATTTATCAAAAATAAAAACTCATCTAAGAAATGATTTTCACACAATGTATGCTAGGTATGCAGTGGGCAGCAACTCTCAATATTACAAATTGTATCCATCCATCTTAGCAAAACCACCCAGCATTTTAGGGTTAACTCGTCCCAGATACTATATAGTTACTTTGTTTCGGTTTATCATAAACCATGCTAAATTCCCAGCGCACTTAAAGAAAATTGGTGTAGTTCAGTCTAACTTATTCGAATGTGGAAACCTTTGTGACCTTAACCATATATTTTTCTCTTGCGAAAATTATAACTACCAAAGACAGGCACTCATGGCTGAGCTTAAGAATTACATACAACTTCCAGTAAACTTGTGCAGCTTGTTAATTAAGAATAACGAGCATATACAGGGTGCCCGGGTTTCGTAGGGGCAAAATAGCCAACTTCTGCATTTGAAGAGATAGAGAGATGGTCAAATTAGCAAAAAGGTGCAGGTTCGAGGGCTCGTTGAGAATCCACCCCCAAATTCCACTTTTCATGGCTCACTTGTTCAAAATAGGAATTAAAACAAAATCTCCCAATTTCTTCAATTTCAAATGCAGAAGTTGCCCATGTTGTTCCTACAAAATCCGGGCACCCTGTATATGATAGTTTAATAAGATATTTGTGTGATATAAATTTAAAACTTTAATTTGGAAGGTTGGCTCATCTAATTTTCATATCATCACATCCCTTGTTCTGGGACCTATGTAACCTCCCTACAGATGGAATCCGTGGTCTACCTTTGTTGTGTCTATAGACAAGTCGCCCTGAACGACCGCAGGGCGTGAAATGAGTGTCCCTGTATTTAATCCTAAGCTAACTTCATCTTTCATTTTTAATGTTGTCAAGTTATACACTGTTAAATGGTACCTCTGGCAGATGGGACTATAGTTTCCTATGCAAAAAAAAAATAACCATTTATTTCCCAACAGACATACATCCGGGTGGCCCGTTGGTGTAGTGGGTAGAGGCGAGCGCTTGTGCCGGCTGCACCGCGGCCGTGTGGGTTCGATTCCCATCCCAGGCGGAAGATTTTCCGCTTGGGTCCGTGGTTGTTGTATACGTCTTTCATTGTTCATTTATTCATTTAATCATTTCAATTATAACTTAAACATATATATATATATATATATATATATATATATATATATATATATATATATATATATATCCATGATGATGGCTAATGGTCATAGAACCAAGGCCAGGCGTAACGCCGAGAAAAAAAAAAAAAACATACATCCAATTACTGGGAAATGTAACATTATGTATTATATCCAATTTCGGACCAAGGGAGCTGGATCCACCAAGAAGGAAGCTCTTACCAATCATCGAAGAAGTTATAACAACGTCGATGCGAAGAAAACGAAAAAAAAACTGATATACAACTACTGCAGAAAGCCCAATCAGCTGGTGAAAGTGTGCAGGAAATGAATTGCAGATGGCCGTCCTCTGGAGTCCGACACAAATACGATACTCGTCACTGTTAACGCAACTGAAACATATACTGAGTCGGCGAGATGCATGGATGATGGATGACAATGGCACGACAAGCCGTATTTTAAATGATGAGATTTGCTGTAGAACGTTTGAGTCTTTTTCAACTGAACACACAGTGAACACAGCAAATGGTGAGAAAATCGAAGCCATCGGAATATGTGAAGAAGTTGGGGCAAAAATGGTACAAAATTGTGTTGTCTGAAGTTTGGTGTGTGCCCTGAATCAAGAGGAATCTGTTCTCCGTACTTGCAGTCCAGAATAAGTACCCGAACAGCGAGTTCATCTCATCAGCTGAAGTCTCCAACTTCCTAGTCAACTGGTAGGAGCTCATCATGGAGGACTGTTCAAGTTGGCCGTGAGAATTTTGAACCCTATGAACGATTCGGACATCAGAACATGTGAAATCACTACTGAGCAGGGAGCTTGACATGAACGTAGAAACACATAGTGAACTGTGCGAAGGTTGCATTTATGATAAAGCTCATCGTCTACAGTTCGGCACGAGGTCCAGAACAACAGAATCGAATTCACACGGATGTCTGCGGTCTATTTCAAGAATTGAGGTATGGATATCGATATTTTTTGACGATTACACAAAATTATTATTTTCTGTGACAAAAATCCGAAGTTGCTGAAAAACTGAGCCTGTTCCCAGCTGAGGCAGAAACAGTCGGGAGCTGCTGAATGATAATGGCAGGGAGTTCGACAACAAACAGATCAGAACCAGTCTACACGAGAAAGGTATTGTTCAACGTTTCGTAATGTCCTACAATTCGGAACAAAACAGGTTCAGTGAAAGGGAAAATCGTATGGTGGTGGAAACTGCTAGAACAATGATACATCCTTAACAAGACAGGGATTTCCTACGTCCCAGGAACATCAACTTTCGAGTTGTGGTATGGTAAGAAACCAGGTTTGAAACATTGGTTCAATTTGCTGAATTCATGTATATTCATATCGAAGAAGCAAAGGACGAACATGGATCCGAAGGCCATTAAAGGAATCCTCATCTCCCATGATACCGACGGCGGATAGAGGATCTACAATGAAGAGCTTTGAAGCTTTACCGATCCAAGGACGTCATCTTCGAAGAATATTTGGTGGAAAAAAGGGTTATTATATGCCCAGGAAGCAACAAAGTTGAAAAGACGAAGCCTTCTGATAGATGGGTAGGGTCGGTTGCAGAGATTTCACCTATCTGTATTGCAATCTCTGCTATCTCGGCCCTACCAAAAAAAAAATGCCACTGATGCTCATTTCGACAACCTTCGAGAAACCACACCTACAACGATGCCACAAAATAAAAATTTCAAGGCCAGATTGGTGATCAAAGCTCTTTCGTAAAGAATAGGAGTAGATTATGATCAAACCTTCAGTTCAGTGGCAAGAACATCGACTATTTGAATGCTCTCAGTGTTGATCTAAATTCTAAAACAATACTTTTCGCGATTTTCAATACAACATTTTCTTAGATACTCGCAGGGGTCCAAGCGACCTGCCGCTATTTCGGGGCACTCGGACCAAATTTTGCAGATTTCGGACGCCGCGGACCCTCTATTGGCAGTCCGAGGGCTGCCAAATTAGTGTAAGAAAACGCATTCGACTTTAAATCGTTTTTGATGTTTACGAGCATATCTTTTAAACCGATGAAATTGTTTCTTTGTCGTATTACACTTTACCAACACAGATTAGTGCAAAATACGCATTAGACTTTCATTTGCTTTTTAGATTTCCGTACGTTAAATGTTTCTTAGCAGTTCTGTATTAGCGGCGGCTAGTGGATTTCCGTAGGTGAGGCAAAGACAAAGATGCCGCTCATGCTACGCTACTTATTCTAATAGAAAATATTCCGTTGCTTTTTCGGTCAAATTTTCTTCCATTGCCTCACCGCCGAACATCCACGAGCCGCCGCTGTTATGTATCCATCGTACTACACTCTTACAAAATTTTGATATGAATGCAGAAAAACGCATTCGACTTTCAATTATTTTTAAGGTTTTCGCCCAGCATGGAGATTTTTTTTCTTCAATAAGTGGAGTGGTGGTTACTTTTATTTTTATAATTGTTAATCAAGATTGCCACTTTTAACATTTTTATGGAAATTTTCGAACTTAAAAAAAATATGTGTGTATTGAATTGGCGAACTTCAAACTTTTTATAGTGTATATAATTTTGGGGGAGTAAAGAATCCTATAATTATTGTTATTATCAAATTTGAAAATATAATATCAACGTTTAAAATTTCTTTATTACCCCTAAAAATTTATAGAAATATAGTTAAGGATTTTAAAACTTACTACAGATTTTCGACGGCGGCCCGGAATTCAAAAATTGATGATTTCAAAGTACATACCTGGAACAAACAAAAACAAATTATAGAACACAATTTTTTACTCATGATAAAATTGCTGTACACATATACAGGGTTCTTCAAAATTACCGTAACACCTAAATTATGCTCCAACGGAAGAATATTCCAAATATAATTCAAACAAAAGTCTCTTTGATAAATAAGTAAATAAGATATTGTTTAAATATATTTTTAATATAGAGGGTGTGCATTTTATAACGGAAATTTGGCAACCTTTCGTTTTTCAGGTAGAACACCCTGTATATTTGTATATTATTTAATTCTAGATTTTTTTGTAGGAATCATTTTTTTTTATAAATTGCATTACTTTTTAGTTATAAGCAATAATACAGATTCCTGAACTTAAAATGAAGAATATTTTCCGATACAGACAATTGTGAGAGATGTGACAAATTTATGTAACCATTTATAGAAGTTGTATGTAAATTTACTTCTTGAATTAACAATAAATTGCACAACAAACACATATTTGCAATTATTATTAATTAATTTCTCACTTAACCCGTGGTGAAACATTATTATAGGGTTGTTAAAGGTTCGATCCCTGTCGGAGGCATGTTCACACTTTTGATTTTGAGCAAATACAAAATTATACAAACAAATGGCAACCATAACAACAACTAAACTGTTGGGTAATGAAACTGCTATCATTTCATTGGCTGAAATCTGTTGGGCAATGAAAATGCTATCATTTGATTGGACGTCACCTGTGGAGAAAATGATTCGGCCGAGTAATGGACAACTTTTTCAATCAAAAATGATTCAGAAACGCTTATATTATTTAATAGGATGCGAAAAACGTGCTTTATTGATTAAAATAAATTGGCACTTTATTTCATTTATGTAATAGTAATATCGAAAAATAATACCGACTAATCAAAATCGCATGCATCTCATTCTTGTTTTTCTTTTGTAGGAATACCGTATGATTTAGCGCCTTTTGTTGGCAACGGAGTAAATTACAGAAATAATGGACGGCCAATTTTCTGGCGCCGCATCGAAAACTACACACACACATACATAACATACACATCCATTAGATCGCGTGAGAGTGCAGCTCACTTGATGGCAAATTAATTCAATTACCAACCGTTTTTATTCTGCCAATCGAGTTTTTTCGTTTGCACGGACTGATGGTCAAGTACACATCAATTTACACGACCGGGAATTTATTTACGATATGGTCCAATGAAATAACGAGATACAAAAAAAGTGTAGAACAAATGTAACACCCAAAGGATTTCAACAAGTCTGAATAAAATATGATATGGATTTGAAAACAAAATGTATTGGGTTGGTGGGTAGCGTTTTTGCTTCTGGGCCTCGGGGGTTTCCAGACGAAAAATGGCCTTGCTAACCCATGGATGTCCAGGGTTTTTCTGCTCATATTGATATATGATATTAAATTGAAAAATTGGTTGTTGGCTATTGGCTATGCTAATTCCACACTTCCTTAACCTGAATTGTCAATGGCATTCCTTCTTTTTTATTAAAAAAAAATTAACAATAATCGGTTCTTTTTCAAAAATTAAAATTTCACCTCAACGTTTCATATTTTTTTTAGATGTTTTCGTACGAAATCGCAGTATTATCAAAAATCGAGATTGTGCAGGGAAGATGCTTTATGAATTACATGTAATTTTTGTAAAATTTTATTTTCTCCAGATATTTTATTTCCCCAGATATGCCTACAGTTCTATATTGCTCAGTAAACGATAAACCGGACATTGAATTTTACTCGATGATTCCGATTTTTTTTACATATGAAATAATGGAAGTCATGTTTCGCGAAAAGAAAAAAAGATTTTTTTAGGAAGATATGTATGTTCCTAATGTGTGAAAATAATTATTGATAATACAAGTTTATCATTGGAAGCTAGATGGTTTCAGGGTTGGAGAATGTTTTTTTTTTATAAAAAATAAACAAATTGTATTTTTGTTTTAAACGTTTTTAAACTTATTATAACATAAATATTCGGCATTTTTGGCCTTACCCGCAGGTGCGTGCGAGGATCGAGGACCGAAGTGCCGAATCGGCGTGCATTCGGCAGTGCCGAATATCCAAACTGTCGATTCGCGTTAGGCTGCGTCGTTCGGCACTTTGGGTGCAGTCGGTAGTATGAAATTCGGCACTTTGGGCAAAATGCCGATTCGGCACTTTGGGCAAAATGCCGATTCGGCACTTTGTCCCGGACTCCGTCAAACCCATTGGTCGTACAAAAAAAATGCAAGAGGTCGATTTATATTTTAATAATTTTTTTTTTTACATATAGAGCTCGTTTGAGTTTTATTTTTAAATTATCACTGTTTCTGTAGAATTGAAGTAGAAACACGATGACGATGAAAAATGCTAATGAAATTTATAAACAAATTAATAATAATTTATTCATATTAAACGCAAATTTTAAATATATTACTATGCTAACTGCTAACACCAACATTCTGTTGAGAGCGCCGATTGCCCATATGAGTCGAAATGCTAATATAATCATAAATGATTGCTGACTGTAAATAAGAATGAACTATTTGTATTTATGATATATACTTTTAGTTTTGTTTTTAGTAATTAGGTAATTTTTGTTCTATAGTCATTATTATTATGTATATTTTTGTATTATGTATTTTGTCTTTTTTGGTTAATCTGTTGGACAATAAAGAAGTATTATTATTATTATTATTATATAGAATGACTCAAGATCTTCAAAATCGACCTAATAATTTTTTTGTACTATTAATGGGTTCGACGATACAGTTGTCTGAATGTTCGCACGACTGACGTTTTCAGTGATTTCTTGCAACTTACAACCGTGCATCATCTTTAAAAAAATCTCATTTTTTTACGACTCATTTTACTCATTATTTCATGTATAGAATGCGTCTGCAAAATAAAAAAAAAAATCGGAATCATCAGTTAATAATAATAATAATATTTTTCCGAAAACCGTCCGGTCTTACATGGAATGAGCGATATGTAAGACGACTACTTCAAAGTTCCTCTTAAAAATCATATCTTGATTCTATAATATCGTCAGCACCATCTATGGTTCTTTTAGTCCAATAAGTACTGTTAGTGATTATGCATTTGACAGGAAGCGAAAAATAACGTCACTATATTTTTAAATATTAATTACTTGATTTAGAGAAACATATCATTTACTCTCCTTTAATTTAAATCTCGGGCAAATGTGGGTTAAATAAAGTTTTTAATCGATTGTAATTAGTTTTTCTTCAAGTTGCCGAAATGATTAGGATTTCTCACAAAAGTCTCTTCTTACATAAAATGATTCTAAAAGCTGGGAACAAGGAGTTTGTAGTTTTCACAGAATCAAAATTTGGCATGTATTATTAGTAAATTTGAAAAAAATTAAATCCTTAGTAATTGTTTTTATATTTTTTGCAACTCGCCAAAATTGTTGGAATTTTTGAAAGTTTACTCAGTATTCACATAAAATGATTTTAAAATCGAGAATAGGGCTGTTTGCAGTTTTCACGCTATCAAAATATACTATGCATTATGAGTATATTTTGAATTTTTTTAATTGATAGCAATTATTTTTATATATTTTTCTTTTCAAGTCGTCGAAGTGGTTAGTACATCTCACAAATTTAGTCTCGGTTTACATGAAATGGTTCTAACATCTAGAAAAGACATGTCTGTAGTTTTTACAGAATCGATATTTGGCATGTATTTTGAGTAAATTTGGAAAATTTTAAATAGAAAGCAATTGTTGGTGTTGTAATCCATGATTACTGGGTAATGTTTAAATGGTAATAAAATGACGTACGTCCCAGTATTTAGTTGAAATTTTATTTTTCTGAACTAGTTTCGGATAATATCCATCTTCAGCAGAAAAACTACAAAAATACGAAATATATACATGTTTAAAAAACAAAATATAAAAAATATAAAATTGTAACGCAGGGGGTGAGAGGGGTACATTTATAGTCTTATATTGAAAAATATTATGGCATTAGTAATTTAAAAAAAAAAAAAAAAAAATATATATATATATATATTTGGTAGTGTGGGTTGTTATCCTAATAAATGTATACAAAATTCTGAATATACTTACACGTCTAATAAATGTAAAATATGTTTTGGTTTTGGATATATTCCATGTTGTGTTTGATATGAGGTGTGAATACAGATGTGGGATTTATGGCGATTGTGATGTTTTTTTTTTTTTTTTTTTTTAAACATGTATATATTTCGTATTTTTGTAGTTTTTCTGCTGAAGATGGATATTATCCGAAACTAGTTCAGAAAAATAAAATTTCAACTAAATACTGGGACGTACGTCATTTTATTACCATTTAGAAAGCAATTATTTTTATAAGTCGCCAAATTTTTAGAATCTTTCAAACTTAACTCTGTGTTCACATAAAATTATTTTAAAATCTAGAAAAGGGCTGTTTGTAGTTTTCAAATAATTAAAATCTGGCATACATTGTGAGCGAATTTTGAAAGCAATTGTTTTTATATTTTTATCAAGTCGCCCAAATTATTAGCATTTTCAAAGTTTACTCTGAGTTCACATGAAAATTTTTTGCAGTTTTAGCACAATCGAAATATAGCATACATGATGAGAAATTTTTTAAATGTTTTTAATAGATAGCAATTTTTTTCAAGCTTCCGAATTGGTTACAATTTTTTACAAATTCAATCTCTGTTTACACAAAATGATTAAAAAATCCATAAAAGAGATATTTGTAGTTTTTACACAGTTGAAATTTGTAATGCATTATGAGTAAATTTGAAAAATTTTAAATTCCTAGCAATTATTTTTATATACATTTTTTTCAAGTCGCCAAAATTGTTGGAATTTTTCAAAGTTTCCTGTGCGTTCACATAATATTACTGTAAAATCTAGAAAAGGGCTGTTTGCTGTTTTCACAAAATCGAGACATGGCATACTTGCATTATGAATGAGTCAATTTTGAAAGTACTCAATTGAAAGCAATTTTTTTTTATTAAAGGAAGGATGATGTTGTGTAGTGTAGTTAGTTGCTGATGGGGAAAATTACTATCCCCATCAGCAACTAACTACACTGATGAGACCTGAAAGGTCGAAACCGGTCTGTAGGTGTTCTAATGGGGGAACAATATTTAATGTTCACATTAATATTGTTGTATTAGCCGCCACTGGCAATGTCCATATCTTGTCGGTTTTAAAGCCACCCGGATTTGGTTCAGTACAGCATTCAGGCAATAGATTCCGCCACTTTGGCGTTTCCACCAAAATCGAAATTGTTAGAATTTTTCAAAGTTTAATCTCTGTTCACATCAAATTTTTTCAAATATAGAAAAGAGTTTTTACAGAATTAAAAGGACGCAGCAGTTTTTGATGGGGAAATGGCTTTCAGTCAATCTCCTTGAAACGAACTGAAAAATATTTACCAAGTCAACCCGATCAAAAGTCGCCATGGTCGCAACAGCCGAAGATCTCAAGATCACAAAAACGTGTTTTTTGTTCGGGGGTTAAAGGGTTCGAAAACGGATCATTCCAATCTGAGTCCCTTAAAATAGGGCCAAAATGAGATTTTTTCCCGGAAGAATCATCAAATTTTGTTGAAAAGTCGCTGAGTTATGTGCGAAAAACCTCAAAATGTACTTTTTTTTCAAACACCCATAACGCCAAATCGTCGTAGGAACTTCGTTCTTCGAGTCCTGCATAGGGAATTGATCAGATTTTAATGCTTTTATGGTGGATCGAGTCGACAAAATTTTTCCACTCCGTAGACATCGTCAAAGTTGAACATGGTTTCCAGAAAAAAACATTTTTTTCACAGGGGTGCTAGAGAGGGGCGCAAGGGGTAACGCTTAACTTTAAAGAAGACACTTCAAAGTTTTTCGCCCTTAGAGATTCATCAAAATCGATTGAAAATAAGCCTAGTTATGGCGGTTTAAAAATGGTGTTTCGTTTTTTTCCTGCAGTGTATATAGTTCACGAGAAAGTAAGAGGTTTTCTATGATACATTTAAACTGAAAAAATCTGATCCAAAATTTTGTCAAGTTGTTAGCTATCCATAGACGCGTTTCGAAATTTATCTCTCATCAGTTCAGCTGTGCTTAATATTATGTATTGTTTTTTTAACAGTCAAGATTTATATATCAATTTTTTCGATTATTGCAGTATCAGGCACAGAACTGATTTTTGCGCGAGATCTTCAGATCTTCGGCTGTTGCGATCATGGAGACTTTTGATCGGCATGACTGGGTGAATATTTTTCAGTTAGTTTCAAGGAGATTGACTGAAAGCCATTTCAAAAACAAAACAAAATTTCAAAAACTGCGGGGTCCTTTGGTACAGCATTTTGAAAGTTTAAATCAATGACAGTAATTATTTATTTAATTTAAATATACTCTTCGATTACATGAAAATATGTACAGGGTGTCCTAAATTGGTTAAATTGTGCAAACATGAGAGTCACGTCAAAATAAAATTCAAGATGCTGATTTCCGAGATTAATAACACCTTTCTTATTTCCAATGGCCGCCATATTTAATTTTTATACACCTAAATGTCAATGATGTATAACCAAAGTCAAAATTTAAAAAAAGTAATAATTGTTTTAATTTTTTAATTATTTTTAAGACAAAACAATAAAACGTAATACAACTATGTGGTAAAATAGCATTAAAGTATAACAAAATGCTCAAAATGATGACCGTTACTGGCCAAACCCAAGTGTTGCGATTAACGTCGTTTACTGCCTCTGTCACTGCTTCAAGAAGTTCATCCACATTATTATAATTGAAGTTACTTCCAAAAACATTGTTTTTTTTTTAATTCCCCAGAAATGAAAGTCAAATCTGCAGAACTGACTGGCTACTGAACAGGTCTATTAGTAGATATTACTTTGTTATTAAAAGACCATTTAAATAAGTAATCTCTATCATTGTGTGCAGGAGTGCCATCTTGCTGGTACTATATTTGAATATTTTGTGCCAAAGGCAAATTAACCAATAAATCACCAGTTTCAGTAATTTTGTTGATTACCCATCTGCAAAATATTAATCTACAGATGTTATTATTTGGTTGTAAAGTCTGACAAATGTACAATTTATAAGGGTAAAACTTGTGCTTTTTTTTAAATTGCTCTAGATTTAGATACGTTAATTTGATTTTCTATTTGCCCACATGAAATGTTCGGATTAGCTGCCACATGTTAACTCTTCATCATCAACGGCCACATTTCTATATTTCTTATATTTTTTTTAAACTTCCATGCAGATGCTTATTTCTATTCAATCTTTTAAATACATTTTTTCAGAAAGTGTGCTTGATATGTTCGTGTGGCAAGGTGAAGGTTTTTGTAACACTTGACGTAATTACAAAACATACAGGGTCTTCATTTCAAAAGGAGCCACCCTGGATAACTTTGGATCTGAAATAGTTACGGTTTTAAGAAAAAATATGTCAATGTTGTTTTCGATGTGGAACTTGAAAACACTGTTTTTAGAATTTTATCTTTTACCCCCTCACCCCCAGGCGCCCCATCTTTATAATTTCAAATGGAACCCTCCATTGTGCGATACCTTATTTTAAAGAGCTTAATAAATACTATCCAGAAATGCAAAAATTATTGGAATCAGTTCATTTGTTTTAGAGAGAGAGAGGGTATTAATTTCAAAATACGCCACCCTGAATAACTCTGGTTCTGAAGTAGTCACGGTTTCAAAAAAAACGTCAATTTTGTTTTCGAGGGGGAACTTGAAAAACACTGTTCTTAGAATTCTATCGTTCACCCCCTCACCCCCAACCATCCCAACTTTAAAATTTCAAATGGCACTCCCTATTGTGCGATACCTCATTTTAAAGGCCATACAAAATATTATCCATCCAGCAAATGAAAAATATTTGTAATCAGTTCATTTGTTTTACAGAGAGAGGGTCTTTGTTTCAAAACAAGCCACCCTGAATAACTTTGGATCTGAAGTAGTTACGGTTTTAAGCAAAAATACGTCAATTTTATTTTAGAGGGTGGAACTTGAAAAACACTGTTTCTATAATTTTTTCTTTCACCCCCAGCCACACAATCTTTGGTGTGGCATATTTTGATATGCTGCAGAATTCCCCTGAGGGGGTGAAACCACTTTTCAAAGAGAAAAGACAGTTTTTTTAACAGTACATGTCATACGAAAAAATGGTTCATATAAAATGTGTGGATCATTTTATTCTCTTTGCTACAGTATATTCAGATTTTTTGGAAGGGGAGGGTGGGGTACATTTTGCTTTTCCGCAAAATTTGTATGTACCGTAGCAAGAGAAGAAAATACTCTATAACTTTTATTTGAACCATTTTTTCATATGTGTTGTAATTTAGAAGAAATTTACTTTGAAAAAAAAACTTTCATTTTTCTTTGAGAATGGAAATCCGCAGAAACAGAAAATGGTTATATACTACGGATGAACTACTTTACTTCCACACAAAGTTTCAGATTTGTTTTAATTTACGGGTTCCCTTGTTGGTTATAAAAATAACAAAAGTTTTTGGATCTTGGAAATCCGCGGAAACGTTTTGAACAGAGGCCTGTGACGGTGCTGGCACGCCTCTGAATATTTGCAAAATGTTTTGTAGCGAAAAAAGATATTTTACAAATAGTATATTTGTCTTTAAACTATTTAATAATATAATAATAATATTTATTACGGTAAACAAACAATTAGCAATGGAAATATATGAAATTTACAAAGAAAATCAATACTACTAATTAATTAAACTAATAGAATGAATTATGTATTCATACTGTATTTTATTATCTTTTTACTTTCTCCGTTACGAAGTATGAGAAAGTATTGTGATCGTGATTTAAAAAAAAAATTTTTTTACGGAAATATCCGTTTTAGGGTCCTTAGATGCCATTTCAACAATTTCTGGGAAATAAAAAATTGTGTGTGTATGTGTGTGTGTCTGTGTGTCTGTATGTGTGTGTGTGTGTGTCTGACTGTGTGCGCTATATCTCAAAAACTAATAGAGCAATTGATATGAAAATTTAAACATACATCTTATTTGATAATCGGAAGAAAGAAAGCTTTTGGTAAAATTTCGTACAACGGAAGAGGGTGTTTACCATAACTGTTTTTTTTTGTTTTTTTACATTTAAACAAACATTGAAGACAACAAAGAAATGAACATCTTTTGCTTGAAAACATTTTTCATAAAATCATTTTTATTTGAGAAAAAAAAAAATTATTTTTTTAATTTTTGGTTTATAATTATAAAAAGATAATAGTTACAGCAAATTTATGTTAATAATAATTGTATATAAATGAACAACTTATAAGGAATAAGTTTCTTTCGAAATCCCTTTAGTTTTTGAGTGAACTGAGTTTTTGAATTTAAAGTATAATTTTTAATCTTTCATAATTTTGACGTTTTAAACGTCAGTTTCATCCGAGTTTACACAATGTTTGATATACATTTAAAATATGATTTCAATCGAAAATAATCTATTAAAACGTTAATATAAATGGTTATGATACCATCAAGTCGGAGAAAGTAACATGATGGCCACATCACCATTTTTAATTCTTGTTTCACAATTTATAAGTTGTGACTATTAGCCACTATCGCGTGATTGTAATTATATTCTTTGCTTTATATCTTAGTTTACATTTACATTTAAAGTCGGATATTGATGCTTGAAATATAAACCAAACCAGGGATGTTTGTTGAAGTCATTGGCAAGGTCCATCAACCGAGCGGGAACATTTTAATGGCACGATTCCTTTTACTTGGAGCCATTCTGATATTAAACAACGGACGTTTGGTCTTCAATGCATAGGCTTGAGCGTTCTAATATTTAAATATAGTTTTTATGTTTATAGTAATTGATCGATTAACTATTTTGACATAGACGTAGATTAAGTTTACACCATTCTACTATTTGTATGATCCATTACTAAGTAGCCACCGCTAGGTTTCCTTGTCAATGACTATAGCGTGCTGATGAGATCAAAGTAGGTCGAAACTAGTTCGGGGTTGTCGATGCCGTAGAAATGATAATTAATATTGACCATCATTTGCCAATTTGTTACTTGGAAAATACCAGTAACATGGCGTGTAGCGAAACTTTAGGAGTATATTAAAATATATCATCATGCATTCTCAGCTTTTAATTACTGCTACAAACGGTAACTCGCACGTCTTACCACATAATAAAGATCTACTGTTATTGCTTTATTTCAACAATAATTAGTATTAAATAAACAAACCGTCCTAGACACGTTCATTGTCGTCCTCCTGCATGACTCTGATTATGACGTGCGTTAATTTATAATCAAATTTGCTTCGAGTTGCTGATAAAAATGCGCCGGTTAAGGACGACAGTAAAACGGTTGCGAAACGTGTTTGCTGTAAATACTCTTGAAGTGCAATATTTTACGATCGTTTTATGGAAATTAGCGAAAATACAGTTTGTGTCATCGCGAACAGAAATGTGGATATTATCTACCTTAACTTGTTATAGAAGCTTTAAAAAATGTAAAAACAACAAAACATTTAGCTTGAGGTGAACATTATTCATTCACATCTTGTCTTCGCCATTATTCCGTTATTTTTACTTTACTCCCTAATATTACAAACCCCTTTTTCTCCGTAGGCATTCCTACATAAATACTCAGTTGGCATTACTACATAAATAAAAGCATTGTTGAAAAATGGTGATGTGGCCATCATGCCCATCATGTAGCTTTCTCCGAAATTTTTTATAACATTTTGCATATTTTTCAAAAACTGATGGGATTTCGAAAAAAATATTATAAGTTTTTTATATACAGGGCCACCCTAAATAACTGTGGATCTAAAGTATTTACGGTTTAAGTGATAATGACTATGACAAAAAGATTCAATTATGTGAAGAAATGGGTAAAAAAATCGCACATGATCTAAATTTATCAAAACAAATTTGTTTTAGTGACGAATAGACATTTTATTAAATGGATTTGTCAATAACCATAATTGTAGATACTGGGACAATGAAAATACACATGTGTTTCGAGAAGACCATTTAGAATTTCTGGTAAAGATTAATGTGTGGGCCGGTATTCTCGGGGATTAGATAATTGGTCAAATTTTTATTGAAGAAAACCTGACTGAAGAATTGTATTTAGACAATTAGAGAATTTAATTAACCCACTCATTATCCAGTCATTAGAAAACCAAGTTGACGAAGATGGCAACACGATAATCGATGAAAATAATTTTCATTTTCAACAAGACGGTGCTCCTCCACATTATGCTGTTCCTATGAGGAATTTGTTGAATAAACGATTTCCTGGAAAAATTGATTGAAAGGAAAGGTGCTTCAAGATCTCCAGATTTAACATCGCTTGATTTTTTTTCTGTGGGGTTACATAAAACTCCCCCAGAAAATATACCTGATCTCTGAAGTAGGACAACTCTAACTTGCAGACAAATTTCCAAAGAAACATTAAAAAAAGTCCGGCAAGAATTTGAAAATAGGATTTATTTTTATTTGGCAACTAACGGAGCACATTTTGAGCATTTAATAAAATATTTTTTTATTTAAAAAATGTTTCAATAATTTTCACGATTGCAATACTTTGACGTACTTCGTAAGGAGTAGATATAAATATATTAATTATTTTTCAACCTGAAATGCTGCCCTTCTTGAATTTTTAATTTAAGGAGCATCGACAACTAAACCCTTCTTTTCAGGCGTTTGTGTACAGAACGGCCCTGAAAGTAGGCCAAACATGAGAGTGGTAAAAAAAATACCAGACATCATAACATCGCGTGTGCCACATTGAAATAAAGATTTATCCTTTGATGTATCAGCCTTTAAATTTCATAACCGCATTAGCTGTAACAGTCATTATTAACCAGACTATTTAGCATAAATTCTTGGAGCCAGTTCCGCTTTCACTATAATTTCATTGCGAATCGAGCAGGTCGACATTCGTACAGCGTGCAATGATACCAACCGGTAGCATTTTTTGTTTTGTTTCTTGCGACCGGCGCCTGTAAAAATTCTGGATCGTAACCGAGGAGATATTTTATTGCAGCATAACGTTCTATTTTCTAATTTATGTAATTGATATAATTTATGATTATGAGCGTAGTTTATGGAGTCACTGATGACTACGCAAAAAAATATGGTATTTGAACGAATTACCATTGGGTTATGATGATCAATTGCAAATAAAGCAAGAAAGTATCAATATCAATACACAATAGAAAGAAATTTATTACACTTGGTGAAATCGAAAGTACAGCCACAACGGATTTTGAATTTATTTATTCATACATTCTTTGTGAATAACGTTAACAAAAACAATTCAACATTTAATAACACATACACACAAAATTTACAAGACTTCATCTTTTTTAATGTTCGCAATATACATAAATATATTTAAATCTAATTGTCCGAAAAGAAAAAAAGAGAGTTCTAGGAGTTCTGAGTTAATTTTCTATTTCTACTCATTGAGTATAATAATTCTTTCTTATAGACAAATTGGGTACAATCACGATTTATGGCATTTTTAAATAAATTTAAAATTCCATAATAGAAAATTTAATTTTGAAAATACCTATTTCCTGTCATTTAATGGCAATTTGCCATTAGAGTTTTCGTTAGAACTAATTGAGTACAACCCATAAGTCAAATCAGAACTTCCAGAACTATAAAAAAAATATTTTGAAAAGAAAGTCGGAAAAGAAAAAAAATGAGTTCTAGGAGTGTTAATTTTCTATGTCTACTCATTGAGTACAGTAATTCTTTCTTATAAACAAATTTGATATAATCATGATTTAAGGCATTTTTAAATAAAGTTAAAATTCGAAAATAGACAAAGTAATTTCGAAAATACCTATTGCCTGTCATTTAATCGCAATTTGTCATTAGAGTCTTCTGTGAGATCCCATTGGTTTCTTTTCATTCGATTTCTTGTAGGATGACACCCGATTCTTCAATGTCACCATATGGATTGATTACGGTGGTATATTTCCATGGAAAACATCCTTAAACCTGGTTTTAAAGTCTGTGTGAAGGGCATTTAAACGTTGAACGTAGACCAAAACGTAATCGTCCTGGACGCTTGTCAATTAAGTTGGAACGAGTAGGAGAACTAGGTCCAATAAGAATTGTTTCAAATTTAGTCGTGGATAGCCCCGGATTTAAAAAATGTAGCGTCGTTAATCGATGTATCTCAAAAAGTGAAATTTTCAATTGTGTTCTTGATTAAAATTAATAAATTATTCATTTTGTTTAGTGTCAGAGTGGTAACTCGTAAAAAGTTCTATGAAAAAATGCAGTAACAATTTTCTCCACACTTGATTTGAAACTGGAGTATTAGGAGAATTACATTTCGTTTGGTGAAAGGACATAAAACACTAATTTTCTTACATAAAAATCCAATTCAAACAAAGATATAAAAAACTCGTACATAGAGACGCAGTTGTATTTGTTTATAAGAAATAATTATTGTACTCAATAAGTAGAAATAGAAAATTGACTCAGAACTCATTGTTTTCTTTTCGGATTTAAAAAAAAAAATGTTTTTGATACTTCCGAATAGTTCTGATTGGTGTTTCCTGTAGTTCTTTGTGAGTTCTATGCATAGTTGTTATGAAATATTTAAACTCAACCAATATTAAGTGAGTAACATGAATTTAAATATTTCGAATTTCCAAATTTGAAAATTTTTATCTCTAGAAATTCAACAGAACTCTTTTCTAAAAGTATCAAGAACTATAGTACTAACCCAAATACATCTTAAAACTAGATCAGAACTATTCGATAAAAATGTTGGGGTGCGGCGTCAACTTGGCAACTATATTTTTCAAAAAATTCCTGACAGCCCAATTTTACAGAACTCTTTTTTAAAAGTTGATAATACTTCTAGATATCATACATAGAAAGGAATTAAGAACTTTATTCAGAACTGTCAGAACTCTTCATAGGGGTGCCAACTTGACACACTCCAGAAATATTGGGTTTACTCGGTGCACAATAGCACAGTACACAGTTCATCGAGTATCCCGACCCAAGGTGTTTTATAAATTATTACGATATTTTTCAAAATTATTGAAACAATTTTTTCGGTGACAGTGGAGAAACGCGTGTAGATCAAAAGAAAAAAAAATATGTTCAGTATTGATGAAATAAGGCACTTGGTTTGTTTCACAAAAAAAAATTGAGAAATAGACGCCTTACTTTATCAATTGCAAACATTTCGACACGTGTTAAATGAGAACCAAATACAACAAAATTTAATATGAATGATCCCCACGTTTTACGAAGAATATAATGATTGGATTGAGAGAGCGTGTATGTGATACACCGGGGTTACTGTTACTAATAGGAGAATTTCACTGCTACTTAAAATCACCGCTACTTAAAATCACTGCTATTTAAAATCACTGCTACTTAAAATCACTGCTATTTAGACTGTGACTTAAACTGTGATTGCTCCTTAAAATCACAACTGTTACCTACTTCAACTGCGACTGTTACTTAAAACGTGATTGTAAGAAGACAATACAGAATAGCATTTATAATAGTATATTATGCAACAAGTGTTATAAACGGCACTTTAGTCACGAGTTAATTAGGGACGAGCGGAGCGAGTGTTTAATAACGAGTGCCTAGAGAAGTTTATAACACGAATTGCATACTATACTTTTTCTACGACTAAATTGGTAAAATTTTGAAATTATTTTATTATCTTAAATGAACATGGTAATAGTATGTACATTATTATTAAATTAGTCTGCTATGGGTAAATATACATGAAAGTATTCCTTGTTTCATTTATTTACTTTTTATTTTGACAGATTGTTGATAAGTGACAACTAACTTGATTTTGAGTTTCAATTGATTTTAGCGATTTAAAAAACTTCAGCCCATGACTAAAATGCACAAAGTCACAGTTTTTGGAGGCGTATTTAAAGAATCACTTAGCGTGTTGGAAACATATGCAATAAATGACATTTTAGAGGTGGGAGTGGAAAAATATTATTTTATATTCAACAATATATACTCCCATTTACTCTTACGTACATGTTCAAATTACGATTTTCATCAACTGAAAAACAAATATATAAAAACAATTCCTACAAATGGTTAAAATTGTAAACTTCATGAACTGAAAAAAAATAAAAATAATTCACCAAACTGCGAAAATCTCCAAATGCTCCTTCTTGTTCAGGTGCTCAAAAAATTAAAACAAAAATCTTCAAAAATCCATATCTCTATTCAATATTGTTGAATTTACAAAAACCAAATTGATTTTGAATAAGCGTTACTTCGGCCATTGAGGATGATTTTTTATGGAATTTTTCCTGCACTTTTATATTTTTTTCTGCGATGTTTTTGTTCAGGTGCTCAAAAAATTTAAACAACAATTTTCAAAAATCTATATGTACAAATTGATTTTGAATAAGCGTTACTTCGGCCATTGAGGATAATTTTTTATGGAATTTTGCCTGCATGTTTTATATTTTCTTCTGCGATGTTTTTGTTAAAGTGCTCAAGAAATTAAAACGAACATTTTCAAAAATCTATATCTCTATTGAAAATTGTTAAATTTGCAAAAACCAAATTGATTTTAAAAAAGCGTTACGTCGGCAATTGAGGATATTTTTTATGGAATTTTTCCTGCATGTTTTATATTTTCTTCCGCGATGTTTTCAATTTACAAAAACCAAATTCATTTTGAATAAGTGATACTACGGCCATTGAGGATGATTTTTTATGGAATTTTTCCTGCTCTTTTTATATTTTTTTACTGCGATGTTTTTGTTCGGGTGCTCAAAAAATTAAAATAACAATTTTCAAAAATCCATATCTCTATTGAAATGGATTGAATTTACAAAAACCAAACGAATTTTGAATAGGAGGTACTTAGGCCATTGAGGATATTTTTTTATAGAATTTTGCCTGCATGTTTTATATTTTATTCTGCGATGTTTTTGTTAAAGTGCTCAAAAATTTAAGCAAAAATTTTCAAAAATCCATATCTCTATTGAAAATTGTTAAATTTGCAAAAACCAAATTGATTTTGAAAAAGCATTACTTCGGCCATTGAGGATATTTTTATGGAATTTTGCCTGCATGTTTTATATTTTCTTACGCGATATTTTCGTTAAAATGCTCAAAAAATTAAAACACCAATTTTGAAAAATCCATGTCTATTGAAAATTGTTGAATTTGCAAAAACCAAATTCATTTTGAATAAGTGATACTACGGCCATTGAGGATGATTTTTTATGAAATTTTTCCTGTTTTTTTTTATATTTTTTTCTGCGATGTTTTTGTTCAGGTGCTCAAAAAATTAAAACAACAATTTTCAAAAATCCATATCTATTGAAATTGGTTGAATTTACGAAAACCAAACTAATTTTGAATAAGTGGTACTTCGGCCACTGAGGATAATTTCTTATGGAATTTTTCCTGCACGTTTTATATTTTTTCTGCGATGTTTTTGTTAAAGTGCTCAAAAAATTTACACGAAAATTTAAAAAAAATCATATCTCTATTGGAAATTGTTAAATTTACAAAAACCAAATTGATTTTAAATAAGCGATACTTCGGCCATTGAGGATGACTTTTTATGGAATTTTTCCTGCGTTTTTCATATTTTGTCTGCGATGTTTTTTTTTCAGGTGCTCAAAAAATATATATTTTTTTTAAATTCATATCTCTATTGATAATTGTTGAATTTACAAAAACCAAATTGATTTTGAATAAGCGATACTTCGGCCATTAAGGATGATTTTTTATGGAATTTTTTCTGCGTTTTTCATATTTTTTCTGCGATGTTTTTGGCGCTCAAAAAATTAAAACAACAATTTTAAAAATCCATATCTCTATTGAAAATGGTTGAATTAACAAAAACCATACGAATTTTTCCTACGATCTAGTCACAGTTTAAAATCACTGATATTAGAACGTAGCAATCACAGGTAGCAACGTGATTCAAAAGTAGCAGTTTTGCCCATCTCTAGTCTAAACCTCACCATTTCAGATTTTCTTGGAATTTGGCGCAGGTGTACTGACTTGGGAAAATATGTAATTTTACTGAGATACTTACTCATTTTCGAAGTACAGAGCCGTAAAGTTCTCGCAAACCGCTCAAAAACAGGGAACATCAATTTATTAAATTGCTGTAGAAGATTTCCTAATTGAGCTAGAGAGCTGGTATAGGTGCCATTTTACAACGTTTCAATAATGAAGCCATTATCATCCCAAATTTATATTTTGCCCTGTGATTTACAACATTGCTAACTACTTAGGGAATTAATTTGAAAATTTAAAAATGGGTGCTTAAAAAAAATTTAAATTATAAATTGGATTTTGAGCAGTGACGGTTCGCAGGTTTTTTTCTGGTACGGCCGAGGAACAAGAGGTGGTAATACAGATAGGTAGGGTCAGTTGCAGAAACGGCTGGCTGCGTGACCGCACCTATCTGTATTGCCACCTCTTGTTCCTCGGCCGTACCAGAAAAAAACCCGTGAACTGATTTTGAGAATTTTTTTCTTATTTTAACCTATATAGTGTTGTATATTATTTCAAAGGTCATGAAAAATGCTGAAGGTGGCACATACCCACAGGTCTTTAGCTCAATTAGGAAAGCTTCAACAGCAGTTTCTTTTATGTCTAGCGTATTGTATTATATTGTTTTTATTGTTTGTTTGCCATCTCAAAGTTGTCGCAATTTTAAATTTTAAATTGTAATTTTATATTTGTATTTTATTTTATATTTTATATTCTAATTAATACTTAAATGTACAGGGTAAATCCCGTTAAATATATTATTATTATTATTATTATTATAAAAAACATGGTGTTTTCTGTTTGTTGTCCGTTTATAAGACCCTCAAAGCTTTGTAATTCAAACGCGTGTTGACATATCTCAATAAAAAAAAATCAAGAAAATCTGAGATGCTGAGGATGAAAATGGTCTTTTTCTGTGTTGAATTGACATAATCATGAATTCAATTATATAAGATTATTTTCGAAATTTATTTATTTAAATTAAAAATTAATGATTATTAAAAATCTAATCTGCAGCTATATTTTACATTCTTCTTGTTTCTTGTGCTCACGGTCTAATTTAAATGTGTAATTTCTGAAACGGGCGATTAAGATAAGAATAAGAGAATTCCGTTTACAACCTCGTGGTATAATCTAACTTAATCCATCAGTTATTACCAACCACTAACGCGCAGATAAATTTTAGAGGACCCGAGCGTATCGCCTCAGAACGACCAATCTGCGAACATTACACCGACCGAATTACTTTGGAACTCCTGTAAGAGCCTGCAATTTGGCGCGGTTGCCACGTTGCGTAATTACGTCCCGCTGTGGGGGCAATCCCTATTTGCACCGAGTGTCCGGCCGGTTCATCGCCCATTTGATGACCCTCTCCCGCATTCAGAGCAGGCCCGCCATCCGCGACACAATTACCGACAACGCCGGGCGCATAATCCGCCAATAATTAAACGGATAACGACTTGGGGCGAACAGTCGTAACGTCGAAGTTTTCCTCAAGTCATAAAACGATGCGGATTCGTCAAGTTTTATGTGCGCGCTCTCGTGCATAGTTTCTTAAACGCTCTGCGTTAATATCATTTAAATTTGTGTGAGTAATAATCAAGTCAAAAATAAAGACATAAATCTCAAAACGCGTTTATAGATAGCCAGTGACATCATTAATTTGATTTCGTTTTATGTTATTTAAATTGAATTAATTTTATACCATTTATTTAGTTTAGTGAAATCCGCGAAGATATATTAAAACGGGCTTCTCTTACGAAAGGTATGTGCTAGAACATTGGAAGATCCATCAGTCATCAATCACTATTATTAACATCAACATCTATCAATCATAAGCCATCTCAAAATTGAGCCTCTGGATAAATCTTGCGCAAACCGTGGGTTGCAAACCCCGGAGTGTCGCTAGAAAATGCAATAAAATTTATTTGACAATAAAAAATATAAGGCTTTTCTTCAAGTACAGGTAAAATATTGAACTGAAATTATGTTGTTGTGGATGGTACTTATATTAGGTTCCCCGTTTTTTCAACAATTTCTGGACAAAATTGTGACGTGGCCATCATGTAACTTTCTCCGAATTGATTTTTGTGATGTGTTTCTTATTTATTTAGTTGTTCATTTAAGCACACTCTGTAATTATTGCAAATGTAAATTGTATGTAACTATTTTATAATTATAAACCAAAAATATTGTAATGATTCAGTTTCTTTTGTTTCTTTCTCGAAAGTTAAGTAGTTTATTAGAAATATTTATTAAAAAAAGATGTTCGGTTTTTATTCATCTTTCAGATTTGTTAAAGTGTTTTTCTAATATTTTTCAAATATCGAAAAAAACAAATAAGAAAAGGGTAAGGTAAGATCCCTTTCCAGTGCATGAAATTTCACCAAAAGCAAAATATTTAGTATAATAGTTTTTGATATACACACACAGACATTTTTCAAAAATGGTCGGAATCGCCTCGAGGGACCTCAAAACGGAAATTTCATTTGAAATTTCGCATTTGAAAAAATATTACGATCATAATTCTTTTTTCAACTACGTACAATAAGAGCAGGAAAAAACATAGGAAAGTCATATCGAAAAATCTAAGATGTTACTTTTAGAGCCCAGCTAAAAAAATCACTCTTTTGATTTAAAACAATTTACGATTTTTTGAAAAAGCTACAGTTCAAACAATTGATTTTGACATTAAAAATTCATTAATATATTTGAAAATTAAGTAACATAATTCCCGCAGAGATATTTTAGATAAATATCAAAGTAAATTGCGATTGTAACATTCTCCTAGAAGAGATATTTAAAAATATAAACCATAACTATAGTACAATCGCCCAGAGGTGACAGTGACCCATCGCTCCATGTTGCCTGAATTAAGTTTCTAGTAAACGTATGTCTATGAAATAATTCGATTCAGTCTAGGCGAGAAATTTAAAACTTCTCGAGCGTGCAAATATTTTCCCGACGAAACTTTGCGAGTGCATTTTTCGGCAATCGGTAAAGATAACTGGAAATTTTCAATAAATTTAACCTTTTTATTAATGAAATGGATACAATCAATTCTGCTCTTAACTAAATCGAAATCGGAGACGGTCAAAACCAGATACACGCACTTGAATTTTGAGGTTAGAATAGATAGAATGAGAAAAAACATACGTTACACTTGAATTTACATATCGACATACGTTTCGTATTTAATTTCGTTTTTCTTAAGCATGCGAACGAGTATAGATATTTATCCAAACGCGATGATTAGATCGAAAAAACATGAGTCACTGTCACCTCTGCGCGATTATACTATATAGATAAGTAAATGTTATTTATTAAGTATGTCTGAACTTATCCTGAGCTTTATATTTTATACTTACTGATACTTTGATAGCCAGAACTAAGCAAACTTTGTAATACTGTAAGCTCCAATAAAGATTATTATTATTATTATTTAAATTAAAACCCACTAAAATAAAATATATAAAATAAAAACAAAACCTTGAGAATACAGGCCAAAACATTCAAAAATTTAGGTCGCAAAAATAAAGTGCAAAAAATACAAAATTTAAACCTAAAAATCAAAAATTCGTGCATAAAAACCAATAATTCAGATTAAAAAATCAAAAATTTAAACCAAAAATCGAAAATGCCAAAATATAAAAAATAATTTTGTAAATTTTAAATGTATTACATTTGTTTAATATTGTACTGTCTGCAAGTAAATGTCAAATTTCAGCTTAAAACCATAAACCAAGAACTAAATTAAAACATAAAATTTAGTAAATAAATTATTAAAATAAAAACCTGAAAATAGAGGTCAGAAAATAAAAAAATTCTAGATAAAAAATAAAACATGCAGGTTGTATAATCTTAAATAGGGGACTTAAAAACTAAAAAAAAAAAAAAAAAATGCGCACGAAAATGAATCATTTATGTCACGAAATCTGAGATATCGGCAAAAAAATCAAAAATTCAGACCAAAAATCAGAGAAGTTAAAATTTGACATTTACTTATAAAAATATAGTCAGGGGGGAATTACTTTAGCCAACTAATTATTTTTTTTAAATTTTTTGGCCAGATAGACCTAAATTTTTAATTTTGGCCCAAAATTTAGACCTTTAGCATGCATTTTCAATTAATACCCACACATTTTTTATTATTGGGAATATTTATTCTTTAGTTTGCCCTAAAATTTAACTTGAAACAAAAAATTAACGCCTAAATTAAAATAAAAAATATTGAATTAAGTAAATAATCTAAAATTAAAATTAAAATCTTGTTGAAAATACAGGCCCAAAAATAAAAAATTCGGGTCTAAATATAAAAAATGCAGGTTGCATAATCCAAAATACAGTTCTTTAAATAAAAACTTCACAATACAGACAAAAAAAAATCACGCATAGAAATCAATAATTCAGGTTACAAAATCTAAAACATGGGCAAAAAAAACAAAAAATTAGACCAAAAATAGAAAATTCGAGCTTAAAAATGAAAAATGCAGATTGAACAAATCGAAAATTACAACAAATAAATCGAAAATTTGGGCCAAAATAAAGAATATATCGGCCAAAAAATTTAGGCCAAAAAAATCGAAAATAGAGGCCAAAGATCTAAAATATTGGCAAAAAATCCAGGCCTTACAGTGAAAATTAGTGAAATCTAATTATATTTAAAAAAAAAAATATTAAATTATAAATTGTTCAATTCGGCAAAATGTACTCAAAATCGACTTTTCTTCCAGATGTTTATTACACCTCGTAGATATTTAAATAGTTCCTTGAAAATCTTGTTAATATTTTAAGTTGTATATTATCTTAGTAGACTAAAAACAAATTTCAAATTTTCCAAAGTTACTTAAAATTGTTTTTTTAGCCGAATTTTGAAAACAAACGGGCGTTGAGATTATCTTACAATTTAGGAAGATGACCTTTTAGAATTATTATGGTAACACGTACTAGCAACTACTCAAAGTATCTTCAGAATATTTCATGCTCGTAGCAATTGTTTTTCTGTTTTTTTAGCAAATAAAAAAAAACTTCTGAAAAAAACAAACGGGCATTTATCTTACAATTTAGGAAAATTACCTTTTAGAATTTTTAAAGTAACACGTAGTACCAACTATTCCAAGTAACTTCCGAATATTTCAAGCTCGTATCAATTGTTTTTCTATTCTTTTTAGCGAATTTAAAAAATGCAATTAAAAAAAAAACGGAAGTTGAATTGAAATTATCTTACAATGTAGGAAATTGATCTTAGAGAATTTTTATGGTATCACGTAATAGCAACTATTTTACGTAACTTCGGAATGTTTCAAGCTCGTAGCAATTGTTTTTTCTATATTTTTAACGAATTTAAAAAATGCAAATTTAGAAAAAAGAAACGGATGTTGAATTAATTGAGATTATCTTACAATTTAGGAAATTGGCCTTACAGAATTTTTATGGTATCACGTCATAGCAACTATTCTAAGTAACTTCGGAGTGTTTCAAGCTCGTAGCAATTGTTTTTCTGTTATTTTTGGCAAATTTAAAAAATACAACTTCAGAAAAAACAAACGGGCGTTGAACTGAGATTATTTTACTATTTAGGAAGATGACCTTTTAGAATTTTTAAGGTAACACGTAGTAGTAAGTATTCCGAATATTTCAAGCTCGTATCAATTGTTTTTCTATTTTTTTTTAGCGAATTTAAAAAATGCAATTTTAGAAAAAACAAACGGAAGTTGAATTAAAATTATCTTACAATTTAAGAAATTGGTCTTACAGAATTTTTTATGGTATCAGTAATAGCAACTATTCTAAGTAACTTCGGAATGTTTCAAGCTCGTAGCAATTGTTTTTCTGTTTTCTTTAGCGAATTTAAAAATGTAATTTTAGAAAAAATAAACAGAATTTGAATTGAGATTATCTTACAATTTCTTACAATTTAGGAAGATCACCTTTTAGAATTATTGTGGTAACACGTAGTAGCAACTACTCAAAGTAAGTTCAGAATATTTCATGCTCGTAGCAATTGTTTTTTCTGTTATTTTTAGCAAATTTAAAAAATGCAACTTCAGAAAAAACAAACGGGCGTTGAACTGAGATTATTTTACAATTTAGGAAGATGACCTTTTAGAATTTTTAAGGTAACACGTAGTAGTAACCATTCCAAGTAACTTCCGAATATTTCAAGCTCGTAGCAATTGTTCTTCAATTTTTTTTTAGCGAATTTAAATGCAATTTTAGAAAAAACAAACGGAAGTTAAATTAAGATTATCTTACAATTTAGGAAATTGGCCTTACAGAATTTTTATGGTATCACGTCATATCAAGTATTCTAAGTAACTTCGGAATGTTTCAAGCTCGTAGCAATTGTTTTTCTGTTATTTTTAGCAAATTTAAAAATGCAACTTCAGAAAAAACAAACGGGCGTTGAACTGAGATTATTTTAAAATTTAGGAAGATGACCTTTTAGAATTTTTAAGGTACCACGTAGTAGTAACTTTTCCAAGTAACTTCCGAATATTTCAAGCTCGTAGCAATTGTTCTTCAATTTTTTTAGCGAATTTAAAAATGCAATTTTAGAAAAAACAAACGGAAGTTAAATTGAGATTATCTTACAATTTAGAAAATTGACCCTTAATTTGTATTGTATCACGTGACAGCAACTATTTTGAACAAATTTAGAAAATTTTGCGCTTGTAGCAATTGCTATTTTATTTTTTACCGATTTAAAAAACTGTAACTACTGAAAGAACAAACAGACTTTGAGGTGCGATTATATCAGAATTTGAAGAGATATTTTAGATTTTTTATGGTATTGCGTAGTAGCATATATTCTGAATACATTCTGAAAGTTATGTGTTTGTAGCAATTGTTTTTCTAAATTTATTTACCTGAATTTGAGAAAATGCAACTTCAGAAAAGGCAAATAGGCGTTGAAGTGAGATTATCTTACAATTTAGGAAAGTGACGTTTAAGAATTTTTCTCATAGTCTGAATAACTTCAGAAAGTTTCAAGCTTGTAACAATTTACTGAATTTCAAACTAATTTACAAAAGGCCATTTCTTCCGATTTTATGATAAAGAAAAAGGGTTTTTGTATTTGTACCATATTGAAAGAAAATGGTGAATGACAGACTTCAAGCCTCCATTTTTACTTACTTTCGTTACGAAATTCGAGAAAGTATTGTGATCGTGAATTTTTGTTCAATTTTTTTTTTTACGGAAATATCCATTTTGGGGTCCCTAGATGCCATTTCAACAATTTCTGTAAAAACATTTTTTGTGTGTGTGTATCTGTCGTGTGTGTGTGTGTGTGTGTATGTGTCTGTGTATGTGTGTGTGTGGCTGCAGTGTGCGCTGTTTCTCAAAAACTAATAGAGCAATTGATATGAAACTTTTAACATACGTCTTATTTAATAATCTGAAGAACTGAACAGCTTTTGGTAAAATTTCGTACACCGGAAGTGGGCGTTTACCTTAACTGTTTTTTGTTTTTTGCCAATATTTTCTTAAATATGAAAAATATCACAAAAACATTTAAACAAACATTGAAGACAACAAAGAAATGAACATCTTTTGCTTGAAAACATTTTTCATAAAATCATTTTTATTCGAGAAAAAATTTATTATTTTTTAAATTTTTGGCTAATAATTATAAAACGATAATAGTTACAGCAAATTTATGTTAATAATAATTGTAGAGAAAGCTAAAATAAACAATTTATAAAGAATAAGTTTTTTTAAAAATCCCTTTAGTTTTTGAGTAAACTGAGTTTTTGAATTTGAAGTATAATTTTGACGTTTTAAACGTCAGTTTCATCCGAGTCTACAAAACGCTCGAAGTACATTTAAAATATGATTTAAATTGAAAATAAACAATGAAAGCGTAAATATAAATGATACCATCAAGTTGGAGAAAGTAACATGATGGCCACATCACCATTTTTTAGAACTTGTTTAATGCTATTATATTTGGCAAAAGTTATTACGTCAAAGCTTATAACAGTATTAAGTTTGATACCTTTCTGCATCTTCAGGTTGCTAGTTAAAATTTATAATGGTTGCCGGTTCAAATTCAAAGTTGTACAGTGTAGGAGTTTAAAAGTATTTTTGAAAATGTATGTATTATTTATGTTTACTTTCTATCTAATCAACTCGATATATGTAAAGGTTTGTCTACACTTCGAAACCTTTCTCTGTGAATATGGCGAAACAAGTATATGGTTGTAAACCAAAAAGGTTTATCAAGACCAGGGGCCCGGAGGCAATTGCCTCCTCTGCCAAATTATATTAGAATTGAAGATAGCTACGACCTGAACTCGCGCCATTCAACAATATATCAAAATCATTATGAAATATTTAAATCCAACATTGATCAACAAATACACAGATTGGGAATATTTCAACCGCCTACTGGAGTACGAGATCAACCTTTAAGAAGTACTACCTTAAGTCATCTGAACAATTGGAAGAAGAAGTAAACGCTTTTACCATTGCTATTCAGGAAGCTGCATGGAACTGTATACCTGTTTATAGTAGAAATCTGAAAGGTCTGAATTATCCACAAGAAATTAGGAAACTAATAGCTAAAAACGCAAGCTCAATCAAGAAGTCCCCATGATAAAACTCTGTTCGATAGAGCTACTCAACCAATAAAATTAAGAACAATCATCACTAAACAAGTTCCACGCAGAACTCATTGCCAACCAAACGAACAAATTAAGAACATTAAACAATCATCACCAAACAAGTTCCTTACAGAACTCATTGCGGATAGTAGCACTGAATACTCACTTTGGAAAGCCACTAAATATCTCAGACGGCCGATGGATTCAAAGATTTCAAAATAAAGCTGCTGAAGGGTATCGTGAATGCGCCTTGGTATGTTCGTGTAGATCTACTAGCTCTCACAAAAAGAAACTCCAAAACCGCATCAATATTTAAGTGACCAGACTTTTAAATGTGCGGAATAGTATCAGACGACTCAAACAAACAAAACCATTTGAACTTGAAATGACAGAACACTAAGTGAATACAGTGGAAGTGCCTTAGTCTTAGTTATTGTTTAGTATGTTAAATTAGAACACAACTGAACGTTTGTTTAAAACTAGTTATAATTACATTAGGTTCTTGTATCAAGCAAAAAAAAAACATCAGTCGATAGCCCAGACAGGCCAACTACTTCATATTGGATACAATTCTAATTATTGTTCTTTCGACTACTGTTCTATTTTCGTCTGAATAAAAAATGTTCTCTCTCTCTAAACAGTTATTAGTTTTTCCTCGTTGATATTCCTTACAAAGTTCTTACAAATGTCTACGCTAGGCCTTTTCCTTGCATAATTGTTTTCTATCGTGATAGATGGTTTATATTTTAAAAGAATGAATGTGGAACAATGATTAGATTAATTTTTTTTTTCTTTGAAAAACATTCCTGAAAATCATCAATAATTTGATCCGCCGTACAGAAAAACAACCCCATTTATAACATTGCGAAAATATCCATCAATTTTCCCCCGAATGAAGTCGGCAACAGTAACATTGCGTCAGCGAAAATCCCCAAGAAACGCATCTGTCATTTTTTTTTCTCCAGCCACCGGAATCTGTCAATTACGCAGGCCAAAAACAATCGCTAATGGCGCCCGGCGCCTCTCCAGTTTTCTTCGAGTCCCATTAATCCCCTCGTTTACTTGATCTCCTTGTGTTCTTGCTAGATAAAAAAAGGAACGTCCTGTCTTTTCCCGGGGGAGCGTTATCTATACCGCAATTAATTCGTCCCATTGAGAACGGCGAAATGTACAAGGAATATTAATCGTCGGCGGCTTTGTCTGACACAGCGGGACGACAGGGGATTTATTAATTAATCGCAGATCCCTTAAGCGAGATGTGGAAAAGGAAACTGCGAGCAACATTTATTAATAAATCGCGGGGCCGTCCATTCAAGCGCGGCGCGTAAAAGTAAAGTCTGTGGGCGGCGGTAATAAATGGCGCCCAACAAAGGGTCATTTGTTATGTAAGTAATTTTTTGGTTTTTATAACCTAGTAGTCCTAATTAGTGGGGATGACAACCTTTCTTTGTTAATCTACGTTCATAAATGGCGCTCAATCAATAACCATTTGTTATTAAGTAATCTTTTTTATTTTAATTACCAAGTAGTTCTGAATACGAGAGACGATCTTTTTTTGTTAATCATTTGTTACGTAAGTATTTATTTTCTATTTTTTTTTTGACCAAGTAGTCCTAATTATTGTTAACCTGTGTCGCCCAATAAAGGGCTCAGCAATGTTTCGATTATTTGTGAAAAACGAAAAAAATCGTTTTCGTTTCGATCAGAAACGATCGAAATATTTTTCGTTTTTAGTCCCTGTTTATTAGTACTACCAGTTACCGAAACGGCAAAAGAACTTGCAATTAAAAAAATGGAAAAACATTTGCTAGAAGAAAAAACGTTCTAAAGTTACTTCAAATAGATGCTGCTACATAATTCCATAAAAATTCTAATCTCTGTCCCCTCCCTCAATTACTAGATAATCTTACTTAAACGCCATACTTCATTCCGAAATTACATTTTTTTAAATTCGGTTTACAAAAAATGAAAAACAATGGAAATAAGCATGGAACTTTCTAAAATTAATTAAGATAGATGTTACTACGTGTTTTCATAAAATCCTCTAAGTATATATATATTCCCGTAATTACAAGATATTCCTTCTGGAACACCCATGTGTTAATTTCAAAGTTGTATTGTTTAAATTCCGCTGAAGAAATTGAAAAACACTTGCTACAAAAATTGGGTTTTCTAAAGTTACTACAAATACTTAGAATAAATAGTTAATGTATAAAATAAACTCCCTCGTTCAATGACAATACTACCCCTCCCTAAACAAATTTAAACAAAAATTAAAATCAACCCCATATCAACACGCTTTATACAGTGAGTTTCAGAGCTCTGGGAACGGTCAATCACGTGCTTATTTTTCAAAATTTCGAAAAATGTTTTATACAAAAATTGTGTATAATAGTGAGCTGCACGCCCTAAAAATATTTAAATTTACACAGGGTGTCTCATAACAAAGTTACAGACCAAACTTATGTTTTTTTTTAAATGAAACACCCTGTATTTTTTGTCATTTTTTAATTATATGGAGCAAATAAAGGTGAGTTAATTCAATACTCCCTATAAATATTGTTTGCCGTTTTCGAAATATTTGAAGATTTGTTGAAATGCATGGTCTGAGTGAAATTTTATTTTTGCTCTAGTGATTGACGTTGAACGATTAAAATCATTTCTATTATTTGGTTGAAGGTTCGAACTATAGAGCCAACCATGATTTCATACAAAAAATTATACAGGGTGATAAAAAAAAATGCGGTAGAAAAACCCAACTTATAAAGTTGAATAACTTCGTTTTTTTCAAATGGCACACCCTGTATTTAGTAACGTATTCTTAAGTAGAATCCAATTATCTTTCAGATTGTATAAGGGTTCCCTGTTCCTAATCTCAATAGTTTTCTTGTATTCGGCGATTATCATATCAGGAATAATTATTATAATCTGAAAGATAATTGGATTCTACTTGAGAATACGTTACTAAATACAGGGTGTGCCATTTGAAAAAACGAAGTTATTCAACTTTATAAGTTGGGTTTTTCTATCATTTTTTTTTTATCACCCTGTATAATTTTTTGTATGAAATCATGGTTGGCTCTATAGTTCGAACCTTTAAGCAAATAATTAAAATGATTTTAATCGTTGCAACGTCAATCACTGGGGCAAAAATAAAAGTTCACCCCATTTCAACAAATCTTCAAATATTTCGAAAACGGCAAACAATAGGTATAGGAAGTATTGAAGTAACTCACCTTTATTTGCTCCATATAATTCAAAAATGACAAAAAATACAGGGTGTTCCATATAAAAAAAACATAAGTTTGGTCTGTTACTTTGTTATAAGACACCCTGTATAAATTTAAATATTTTTAGGGCGTGCAGCTCACTATTATACACAGCTTTTGTATAAAACATTTTTCGAAATTTTGAAAAATAAGCACGTGATTGACCGTTCCCAGAGCTCTGAAACACCCTGTATAGCGTTTCTGATTTCATTGAGCATCTCTCGGTGGCTTAAAAACATGGAGTTGAAATGTATAAGTTATTTTGTATTGTGTAAGAAAATTATCTAATTATAAACCTGCGTCAAGTTAAGTTAAGTATTTATATTTTAGTTAAAATATGACGTGTCTAATATTGTTCTCTTAGCAATGAACAGACTAATAAATGCTTATCTTATCTTAATAGATGCTACTACTTGATTCCATATAGATTCTAAAATATCTCCTTCCTCAATTACTAGATAATCCTAATTAAATGCCGCAGTGATCATTTCGAAGTTTCTTTTTTGAAATTCGGAGAGATGATTTAGAAACAATAGCTACAAGAAAAAATTTCTGAAATTACTTAGAATAGATATTACTACGTGGTTTCATAAAATCCCCAAAATATCTCTTCCCTTAATTTAAAGATAATCCCATTGGAACACCCTGGTGTTAATGCCAAAATTACATTTTTTATTTTCGGCTAAAAAAATTGAAAAACATTTGCTACAAAAATCAAACTTTCTGAAGTGACTTCAAATAGATGCTAATATGTGATTCCATAAAAATTGTAAAATACACCCTTCCTCAATTACTACATAATCCTACGTAAACGCCATTGTGTACATTTAGAAATTACTTTTTTTAATTCGGTTAAAGACAATTAAGAAACAATGGCAACACGCAAAAACTTCCCAAAAATTACTTAGAATCATCTATTCTACGTGGTTTCATAAGAAAACCCCAAAATATTTCTTCCCTTAACTACAAAATAATCCCAATGTTCATTTCTAAGCTAAAAAAAAAAGAAAAAAAAAATGCTAAAAGGATAAAACCAAAATTAATCAAATAGATCATACTACGTGATTCCAAAAAAATCCCAATATTCATTCTAAAGATTTTTTTGAAATTCGTCTATAATAATCCCAATGTTCATTTCTAAGCTAAAAAAAAAGAAAAAAAAATGCTAAAAGGATAAAACTAAAATTAATCAAATAGATCATACTACGTGATTCCAAAAAAATCCCAATATTCATTCTAAAGATTTTTTTTGAAATTCGTCTAATAAAATTGAAAAAAAAAAACAGTTGTTACAAGAATAAAATTTTCTAAAGTTACCATAGATTCTATTTTGCGATTCCATAAAAATCCCAAAATATCCCATCGCTAAATTACCACTTGAACGTCCTTGCGTTAATTCTAAAGTTAGTTGTAATTTTTTAATTCGGTTAAATTAGATTTAAGAACAATCTCGTTATATAGAGGTAAGGAGCCATGGTACTACCTGTAGTTTCAAGCTCTGCAAGAATTTTTAATTAATTCTTAAAACACTTTTTCGCCAGCTACTTTGGTCTAGGAAGATATATCCTTCTTTCCTTCTTAAAAAAAAATCGGTTTAATATTTTTAAAAAAAGCCTACAAGAACAAAGCTTTCCGAAGTTACTTCAAATAAATGCTACTACGTGATTCCATAAAAATCCCCAAATACTTCCTCCGTCAATTACAAGATAATCCTACTTAAGAGTCATAGTGTTCATTTCGAAATTACATTTTTTTAAATAAAATTAAATGATTAAAAAGAATGGCCACAGGCCTGAAATATTCTAACATTACTTAGAATAGATGATACTACGTGATTTCATGAACACTCCAAAATATTCCTAGTCTTCATTTCAAAGTTATATTTCTTTGAAGTTCGCATAAAAAAATCGAAAAATATTTGCTACAAGAATAAAATTGTCGGAAGTTACTTTAAATAGATGCTACTACATGATTCCATGAAAATCTCAAAATACCCCCTCCCTCAATACAAGATAATCCCACTTAAACTCTTCTTAAGTCTTCATTCCAATTTTTTTTTTAATTCGGCAATAGAAATTCAAAACAATGGCTGCCGGAAACTTTCTTAAATTATTTAGAATGGATGGTACTACATGATTTCATAAACAATCCAAAATATCCCTTCCTTTAATTAGAAGATAATACTGGAACGTACTTGTGTTAATTTCAAAGTTACATTTTTTGGAACTCGCCAAAAAAAAAATTAAAAATACTTGCTACAAGAATGAACATTTCTGAAGTTAGTTCCAATAGGTACTACTAAGTGATTCCATATCTTAAATATAAAAATAAAAAACATTTCTTAAAATATCCCCTCTCTTAATTACAAAATAATCCCAGTTAAACGCCCTAGTGTTAATTCCAAAGTAACATGTTAGAAAAAAATTAAAAACACTGGCAACAAGCTTAAAGCATTTTACAAACACTTAGAATAGATGCTACTAGGAGATTTCAAAACATCCCTTTCCTTAATTACAAGATTATCGTACTGAAACATCCTTGTGTTAATTTCAAAGTTACATTTTTTAGAAGTTCGTCTAAAAAAATGGTGATGTGGCCATCATGTTACTTTCTCCGACTTGATGGTATCATAGTCATTTATATTTACGTTTTCATGGTTTATTTTTTTCTGACGTTTGAAACGTCAAAATTATGAAATATGGAAAAATGATACTCGGTTTACTCAAAAACTAACGAGATTTCGAAAAAAACTTATTCTTTAGAAGTTGTTCATTTTCGCATTCTCTACAATTATTATTAACATAAATTTGCTGTAACTATTATGGTTTCATAATAATAAACTAAAAATATAAAAATGGTGATGTGGCCATCATGTTATTTTCTCCGACTTGATGGTATCATAGCCATTTATATTTACGTTTTGATGGTTTATTTTCAATTGAAATCATATTTTAAATGTACATCGAGCGTTGCGTAAACTCGGATGAAACTGACGTTTAAAACGTCAAAATTATGAAAGATGGAAAATTATACTTTCAAAATTCAAAAACTCGGTTTACTCAAAAACTAAAGGGATTTCAAAAAAAACTTATTCTTTATCAGTTGTTCATTTTAGCATTCTCTACAATTATTATTCACATAAATTTGCTGTAACTGTTATTGTTTCATAATTATAAACCAAAAATTTGAAAAAAATTAATAAATTTTTTTCTCGAATAGCAATTATTTTATAAAAAATATTTTCAAGCAAAAGATGTTCATTTATTTGTTGTCTTCAAAGTTTGTTTAAATGTTTTTGTGATATTTTTCATATTTAAGAAAATATTGGCAAAAAACAAAAAACAGTTAAGGTAAACACCCACTTCCGGTGTACGAAATTTTACCAAAAGCTTTTCAGTTCTCCGGATTATCAAATAAGACGTATGTTCAAAGTTTCATACCAATTGCTCTATTAGTTTTTGAGATACAGCGCGCACAGACACACACACTCACACACAGACACACACACACACACACAGAGACACAAAAAAAAATTCCAGAAATTGTTGAAATGGCATCTAGGGACCCCAAAACGGATATTTCCGTTAAAAAAATTTTGAAAAAAAAATCACGATCACAATACTTTCTCGTACTTCGTAACGGAGAAAGTAAAAAATATTGACATGATTGGATTCCTTAAAAAAAACCTCTAATGCAATAATAATACATTTAACTTTAAAATTAAATTTGATTTTTGAAAACGAGTCAATTTTTGTTAAACACATAAACAAAACAAAAATCGTAAGCAACATTGAGTTCCTCAAATATTTTGAAAATGTGTTAATTTATGTATGTAATAAATTTTTGAAAATTAATGTTAAAAAATATACTGATATGATACGAAACGTCTGCTTTTAGAATTAATTAAGATTTTTGAAAATGTATTAATTTTTGTGCGAGTTGTGAATTTTTGATATATTATTTTTAAGAAAAATAGAAAAAAAAAAATACTGATATGATTGAATTCCTTAAAAACTCTAATGCAATTATAATACATTTAAATTTAAAATTAACATTGATTTTTAATAATAATAATAATAATAATATAAAGGGCGAGTTTTTTTCGATGTTCTCTATGGGGACCTCGGAAACTATAAGAGATAGAGAAACGGTTAAATGGGCAAAGAAGTGTAGTTTTACGAGTCCAATAAAATAACACTTTCAAAGTTTTCAAAAAAGTGAGGGGTAATTAGATATTTTGAAAAATGTAAAAAGTGTCAATTTTTTCAAATAAATATATCTCGGTTATTATGACAGAAAAAAAAAACTGTAAAGGACAAAGTTGTAGGTAATTTTACGCAGCTTAATAAAATAAATTCAGAAAAATTTTAACACCATTATTTTCCGAGATATGACGCAAACTTACATTTTTTTTTAACTGAAAACCATAGTTGGCTATGACCTCATTAGAAAGACTATTTTTTCTCTTTAATCCGATATCACAAATGACATAGTTATTTCTAAACATATGTGAGTAAAAGTCATTTTAAAGTTTTATTATTGCACCGCGTGCCGTGTAGGTTCGAATCCCAGCCCGGGGGAAAGATTTTTCGGGGATCGAGAAGTATTCATTCGGGCCCATGATGGTTGTATACATCTGACATTATTCATTTATTCATTTATTTATCCAAAAATTGTACATTAATAGTAGCCGCCTTGAGCTGTCCAAATGGGCTACGATCCCAAAAAGTTTTATTATAAATAAGAAAATAGTTAGCCATGAAAAAGATGAAAGTAAAACAATTGCAGCTGTTTATAACCAAAATAATATATTGTAGTTATTATTTTCATAAAGATAAACAAAGTTGACAAAAAAACACCGTATAATAAATCTTTAATTATAAAAATAATAATAGGATCGTTTGATCAGAACTGCAGTCACTAATAAATAAATAGTGTGATATTAACTAAGTAAAAGTGCATTTTATTTCAATAATAATAGGAGACACATATTAATATTATAAAAGATGCTCAAAAAGTCGACAATTATAATGGCATAAATTACATCTTTTTAAAATTTAATTTGTCTCCTATTATTATTTAAATAAAACGCACTTTTACATGGTTAATATCACACTGTTTATTTATTAATGACTGCAGTTTCGATCAAACGATCCTATTATTATTATTTTGATAATTAAATAATTCTAATACTTTATGTTGTTTTTTGTCAACTTTGTTTATCTCTTTAAAAATAATAACCATAATATTTTATTGTTGGTATAAACAACTGCAATTGTTTTACTTTCATCTTTTTCATGGCTAACTATTTTTTGATTTATAATAAATCTTAAAAATGACTGTAACTCACTTATTTTTAGAAATAACTATGTCATATGTGACAACGGATTAAAGAAAAAAAAAGACTTTCGATTGAGGTCATAGCCAACTATGGTTTCCATTAAAAAAAAATGTAAGTTTGCGTCATATCTCGGAAAATAATGGCGGCAAAAATTTTCTGAATTTATTTTATTAAGCTGCGTAAAATGATCTTCAACTTTGTCCTGTACAGTGTTTTTCTATCTGTCATAATAACCGAGATACACCTATCCCCCGATTTACACGGTACTTGTTTTACACGTGTTCGCTTTTACACGGTTTATGCTACTCTGTGATTGAACATGCGCAGTGTACATATCTCACGGGGAATCCCGAGCTTATGTGCTGACTTGCTGCACACGCACACTGTGTCTGTATTTCTTCGCATAAAATTAAGGTTTTATCTACGGAAAATTGTATTAGAGTGAAAGTTTCACAGTTTCAGAAAGATTTAATTTTCCATATTCGTAAATAACGAGTGCATAATTTAGATTATTATAAATTAACGGCTGTGATTAAAGTAAAATTCAGAGGGAAAACATGCGGGAAATTTTGGATGGAAATGATGGCAATTTACCAAATAGGTTTAATTAAAATTTAAAAAAAATAAAACATTTAAATTTGAATAAAAATTAATTATTAAACTTTTTTAATTTTCCCTCCAAAATGTCCTGCATTTTTTCCCTCTGAATTTTACTTTAATTACAGCCAAATTAACATAAATTAAAAAAAAATATAGGCTTATAATGAAGAAAGAAGTTAAAAGAAAAGTTATTTCTTTAGAAACTAAAATCGAAATTTTGGATCGCTTACGAAAGGGAGATAGAGTAGTAGATGTTGCAAAATCATATAGCACGAACGAAGCTACAATAAGAACTATTAGAACAAATGAAAACACAATTAGAAAGAGTGTTGCAGCTGGCAATACCACGAGTATGGGCACAACATCATACACCAGAAATATCGCAATGGAAAAAATGGAGAAAGCGTTAATGCTTTGGATAGAAGATCAAACACAAAAAAGAGTACCCATTGATACGGGCGCTATAACAAATAAAGCATTACGAATTTACGAAAAAATTGTACAGCAATTACCATCTTCTTCTTCAACTGAAAAGAAGCCAAATTTTTTGGCAAGTCATGGCTGGTTTGAAAGATTTAAAATAAGACATTCTTTACACAGCTTAAAATTAAAAGGTGAACCGGCTTCTGGCGACGTAGATGCAGCCCAAGAATATCCAGCAAATTTTGCAGAAATTATTAACGACAATTCATACACCCCTGATCAGGTTTTCAATACTGATGAGTCAGGGTTATTCTGGAAAAAAATGCCTAAAAGGACTTATGTCTCAAAATTGTATAAATCGGCTAGTGGTCATAAAGCAGCAAAAGATCGCATAACAATTCTTTTCTGTAGCAATGCTTCAGGAGATTATATTATGAAACCATTAGTGATTAACAAATCAAAAATGCCCCGTGCCTTTAAAGGAGTAGACATCAATAATCTTCCCGTTTATTGGAGGGCTAATAAGAAAGCGTGGGTTACTGCTGCAATGTTTACTGAATGGTTTCATGAATGTTTTATCCCAGATGCCAAAAAATATTTAAGTTCAAAGGGATTGCCTTTTAAAGTGCTTTTGTTAATTGACAATGCGCCGGGTCACCCACAAGATCTAGAATATGAGAACGTTGAAGTAAAATCTTTACCAAAAAATACAACTTCATTATTACAACCATTGGACCAAGGCATAATTTCTACTTTTAAAGCTTTGTACATAAAACGAAACATATATTTTGGAACAAATGGAGAACAATGAATCTTTAAGTTATTAGTGCTTGGAAAAATTTTACAATATAAGACTGTGTGAAGCATATCGCCTTATCATACACTGCGATTAAGCAAACAACGCTCAATAGCTGTTGGAAAAAATTGTGGCCAAATGTAGTCAAAAATGAACATTCCATTTCAACGTCAAATGATGAATATTCGCAGATAGTGCAGATGGCGCATTCATTGGGCGGAAAAGGTTTTGATGATTTTACTGTTGATGATATCGCAGAGTTAATGGCTGATAAAGAACTAACTGAGAATGATTTAGTTAACTTAGTTTGCCAAAGTGAGTCTGACAAATCTGATGAAGAGGAATTAGTACCAGTAACATTCACTGCTAAAGTCATCCACGAAGGACTCGCATTGGGAAGAAAGCTGGGTAATCATTTTATACAAAATGACACAAACGTTGAAAGGGCTTTACGATTCCAACGTGACATAAATCGCTGCTTGGCTCAATATGAAGAAGTTTACAAAGATCTTTGATTCGAAGCAATTGTTAATAACCGATTTTATTACCATCCCTCATAATGTAAATATTTCTGCTTCAAACATCGAATCGGCACAAATAACTTCGAGTGATGAAAGTGAATTCGAACCTTCGATTCCGAAAAAAAGAATGAGAGTAATTTCTGACAGTGATGAAGGATAATAAAACACCTTTGGTTTTATTTTTTGTTCTTCTGTTTAATGTATTGTAATTAAATAAAAAAAACAGTGTTTCCGTAATATATTACATATTTTAACCTGTCAATGCATTTCATTTTTATTTCTGTGTACACCTAAAAATATTGAAAAAAATCACAACTGTTAAATAGCAAAATTATGCATTTTCTGCAAGTTTTTCGATTTACACGGTTTTGACTTAATTTTCGATTTACACGTTTTTCTCAGGAACGTATCTACCGTGTAAATCGGGGGATAGGTGTATATTTATTTGAAAAAATTGACACTTTTTACATTTTTCAAAATATCTAGTTACCCTTCATTTTTTTGAAAACCCTGTATTTAACGAGATTCACCCGTACATTTAAGAATTAATTAAAATATAAAATATAAAATAAAATATTAATATAAAATATAAAAGTACAAAAGTTAAAATTAACAAGTGCAAGTGGTATTTGGTAAGAAGGTAAATGTAATTATAAAATTCTGTACGATTTGTCAATGAGATATTGACCTGATGGTCTCTCTACTAATGCCGTATTTTTTGTATACATTATTGTAGCATAACATAAATAAACTATTGACCTGATGGTCCCAACAAAACCGTTATTTATGTATTCAAATATTATCACAAATCGCATTGAAAAATTTACAATAAATTATTCATTCAATTAGGTTTAATTAATTTTATTTAATCGCTTACCAATAGTAAGAACTATCTTCATAACTGATAATCCATTTCCATTAATGAAATTTTCAATATTCTGCACACACTAAAACACGCGAACACTCACTCACTCGGTGGAAGGTAAACTGCCGAATCGAACGGTTTTCAATGACTAAAAAGAGATTTAATCTGGAATGCGTTCATGCATCGTGGATAAGGATTGATAACAGACGATGAACGAATGTATTTTTTGCAAACATCTACGCCGGATACTAATTGCCTCCGGGCAAAGGTCAAATGATTCGGCGGTTCGCACCTGGCAAAATTTTCCAATTCCACAGGTGAGTTTGTTCGGTGTTTTAGATTTTAACAGCGCGACGGAGTGTTATTCTTCAATTTTAATTTTTGAGTTCACTGGAATTTGAAAAACTTTCATTTGATCAGGCGGCGAAATTTCTAGCAAGTTCGACGGCTTGAAATGCATTCGAGATTATGATTTCATGAAAATCCATTTACACCCCTTCACTGGATTTTAAAATATTTTCATTTGATCAGGAGGAAAAAGTTGTGAAAATTGAAATATACGAAACAGCAGAATCATCGTTTATTAATACACGCTCTGTAGCGTAAATGTAGTATAAGCTTTGGAGTGTTACAACCCTCTATTAGAATCTTCCAAACACATGCATATAGATCCAGTAAAATTTAATTCTAATCTAGCTCTTCAATGATCAAACCTTAATAAAACTAAAAAGAAAATAAATTTAACATACCTGTGATGGCATTATCATTAAATTGTTTATTCAAATTAACATATTAGACATTTATACTTTTAATTAAAAATACTGTGCATTGTTGCTTTTAAACTAATGTGAAATATAATCATTATAGCAAAAATATTTGTTGTGCGCACCCTGTGAAGATTGATAAAAGTGAGTAATTTTCCGTGTGAGCATTTTTCAGTGTGCGCAATTATCACTGTGCGTTTTCCGTGTGAGCATTATTCCGTGTGAGGAGTTTTCGTGTGCGGAGTTTCCGCTGTGCTCCGTTTTCTGTGCGCAGTTTTCGCATGAGCAGTCTTCCTGTGCGGATATGCTTGCATAAGGCTTATATTTGGGATACGCAAATATGATCATAATTCGGGAAAACTGCATGATTTAAAGTGGCTAAATATGGCTGAGCGCAGGATCCTGCATTATTGTATTCTTTACAGTAAGATCATCCAATTACGCACACCTCCCTATCTTTACAATATAATTGTATTTCGGTCTGATGTCCATAATATAAACGTGAGATTTAGGGGAACTATCTCACCTCCAAAATATAACTGCCTTCTTCAAAAGATCGTTTACTTATAATGTCTATAAAATATATAATTCAATTCCCCCTAATTATAAAAACCTCACAATGCCAAAATTGAAGAAAGCCATGAATCATATTCTACTAAATCATGAGTACTGTGTTTAATTTTGTAAAGTATAGTATATTATTTCTGTTTCATTTTTTCGTATGCTATATAATTATGTTTATGTTTGTATGCACTTATTTGTAATGTATATTTGCTTTTCTCACTGGTTAAGTGGCAGAGCAGCATAAGTTGATCTCAACTGAGCTGAACTGCGCCTGTCCTTAAATGCACTATTGTATGTATTGTGTTTGCAACAATAAAGACAATTTATTATTATTATTATTATTATTATTATATATCACCGAACCGTGATTTCTTTATTTTCAGTTTCCGACATAAACTATGAGGTGTTTGTGTTTAACGGAGACGGAGATTTAAAAATTGCTAAGAACGGTAAAAACCGATATTAGAAAATTATTGATATCGTTTTCGATCTTGAACGAAAAATTTAAATTCCGTTTCCGTTCTTGTAAAAAATATTTTTTTTAATTTCGTTTTCGTTTTCGTTCCATTTGCAGTCCCTGCTAATAAATAAGAATAATAATAAATAGACTTTATTATGCAAATAAAAATTGATCCTAATTTGTTTACTAAAACTGGGTCTGCGAAGTTTAGTTAGTTGATCGGGAGAGATGATTATGTTTTTGCAATTAGAATCCGTACTTAATAAATAAATAGCGTCTGGTCAGCGATGTTCCTGCTACTACCACAGATGTCGCTAGTTTACAATTACCGTATTTGCCGGTTTATAACGCGCATCGGTGAATAACGCGTAGTACGCGTACCGATTTATAACGGGCATTTAGTTTTTTTTTTAATGTTTTCTAAATTTTTAACTTTTAATAAAATTATTATTTTTACTAAATGTTTCATTTCAAATGAAATAATATTTTTGGGGTATTTCTTTTGATAAAAAGATGCACGTTACACACCGGTAAATGTGCACAAGCAGTGCTAATGAGGGCTGTAAAAAGAAATGGGAAAAGCGTGCTGGTGTCGTTTGGAAGTGTCGATTAATATGCAGGCCGTGGACCGTTCCTAGACAGGATATCGGTAAGCGTATTCAAATCGTATGCACGTTTTCACAGATTATCCCAGTATGTTGCGGCTCGGGGAATAAAACAACAATAAAAATGATGGAGGATACGAGATAATCGCGCTTTAAAATATAATGAACCTCGCGGCGAGCCAGCATTTTGTAAGGTTTAAAAACATACGGCAAAATGCAGATAATACGTTGACATTACCGGTACTGAATTTTCTATACCACGTCTCGCTCGCATCGTTTAAACCCGGTCCCGTCTCTTTATTTTACACCCCCGGTGGTGAATTTTTGAAAGGGGAAAGGCGCGTTTTGACGGCAATTTCACGGAAAATCTATCTCCTCCCTGGATTTTGGGGATGGAGGATGGTCGAGTGTTGTAAAATATTCACAAAGACACCGGCCTACAATTGTGCCAGATTTTTCAATTTCATCCCCGTTTGCAAAATATGGGTTTTTAACAATCCTCTCGGTTTCTGAAAATTTTTAAAACGCCGCAGATCCTCATTTATTGAACGTATTAATTTGCAAATTTAATCATAAATCATTAAATATACACAGTGGGCCAAAACAAAGGTACAAATTGTAAATATTCATATTTTCAATAATAATTAACGCATTAAATATTGTTTTGAAAATCAAAACATTTACACTTTGGAGATGACAAAAATGATTAATTGCATTTTTTTAAGTTTTTGTATCGAGGATATTTCACATTAACGTAGGCTCTGCAAAAATTGGAGTTTATAATTCACCTTTCGGAAATTCGTACTGTACGTGGTCTTCCACTTATTTGTTTGCGATTATTGTTACCGTAAGTTCTGAGTTTAATTATTAATCACTGAATACAAGTAACCGACCAACCCTTTTGTGGATATTATTTGTTCACAATCTTTCGTGCAGATAAATTGTCATAGTGAAACAAATGTTTAATGAATATTTTATCTTCTTTACTTAGGCAAACAATATTTGTGACAACAGCTAAAATGACTGATAGAAGTGACAGCTTATGTCTGAGATTCATTAGAAAACGAAAAGAGGTCATGGCCCACTAATTTTAATACCTACAAATGCAACGCGGCGGTGCATTACTCCCGTCTTTGCAGCGCCTTCATTAATGTGAAAAATCCTCGATAAGAAAACTTTTCAAAAATGCAATGAATTATTTTTGTCATATACAAAGTGTAAATATTTAGATTTTCAAAACAATATTTAATGCGTTAACTATTATTATTATTTTTTTTTTAAGGAAAGATGATTGACAGGAGTTCGGGTTAGGGAATCGAGGATGATGGGGACTTGGCTTAGCCAGCTAGGGCATTCAGCCACAACCAATTTATAGTAATAATATTCATATTTAAATGAAATGGGGACAAACACTAGACACCCAGGGACCCGTACGGCCATTTTTCGTGTTGAAAAAGTGACCGTCCGGACGGGACTCGAACCCGCACCAACGGGGTCCAGAGGCCGGACCTCTACCCACTAGACCACCGTGGCCCCTTTAACTATTATTGAAAATATAAATATTTATAATTTGTACCGTTTTTTTGGCCCACTGTGTACAGTCAGAGAAAATACAAATGCGAAACTCGATCGGCGAGGGATGCTGCCGAATGTCGGTGCTTAGTTCGGTCGAATCCCGTTCCTGCTTAAAATCCATTTATGAGGTAATAAAAGGGTATCTCGAGATAAGATGATCAAAATGCCACCCGACACGGATTTTTAAATAAATATGAAAATATCATTAGTTGTGCCCTTAAACCAAAACACCCGTATATCAAAAAAACTCCTACATGACCCGGGAATCCCCAAAATGGGTTTTTTTCAAATATAATTTTTGTAACCTCTAAAAAATGATTTTAAAAATCTAAAAAAAGCACATATATTATTGACCCAAATACCAAATTAGGTGCATTTTTCCAAGGTCATTGAACGTTATTTACAATATTAAAAAAATGTTTGAAAATATAAAAAAGAAAATTTGCCCACAAAAATGCCAAAAGTAGTTTTGAAAAAGAGTACCGAAAAAAATTGTCATGAAAAAAAAATGCCAAAAAGAGTACTGGAAAAAATTTTCTGAAAAAAAATGCGAAAAAGAGTACTGAAAAAATTGTCCTGAAAAAAAATGGTGATGTGGCCATAATATTACTTTCTCCGACTTGGTAGTATAATTTATATTTACGCTTTCATGGTTTATTTTTAATTTAAATATACATCGAGCGTTTTAAAGACTTGGATGAAACTGACGTTTAAAAGTCGTGAAAGATGGAAAAATTATATTTCAAATTCAAAAACTCAGTTTACTCCAAAACCAACCAGATTTCGAAAAAAACTTATTCCTTGCAAGTTGTTCATTTTAGCATTCTCTGCAATTATTATTAATATAAATTTGCTGTAACTATTATCGTTTTATAATTATAAACTAAAAATGAAAAAAATTATAATAATTTTTTTCCTCGAATAACAATGATTTTATGAAAAATATTTTCAAACAAAAGATGTTAATTTCTTTATTGTCTTTAATATTTGTTTAACTGTTTTTGTGATATTTTTCATAATTAAAAATATATTGGGAAAAAACAAATACAGTTAAGGTAAACACCCACTTCGGGTGTATGAAATTTCACCAAAAGCTTTTCAGTTATTCAGATTCTCAAATAAGACTTATGCTTAAAGTTTCATATCAATTGCTCCATTAGTTTTTAAAATACAGCGCGCACAGACAGACAGACAGACAGACAGACAGACACAGACAGACAGACAGACACACAGCACAATTTTTGTTTCCAGAAATTGTTAAAATGGCATCTAGGGACCCCAAAACGGATATTTCCGTAAAAAAAAATTTTGAAAATTTATTCAAGATCACAATACTTTCTCGAACTTCGTAACGGAGAAAGTAAAAATGCCAAAAAGAGTCTTGAAAAAGAGAACTGAAAAAAAATGTCCAGAAAAAAAATGCCAAAAAGAGTACTGGAAAAAATTGTCTAAAAAAATACTGAAAAGAGTACTAAAAATATTGTACTGAAAAAAAATTGTCCTGAAAAAAAGTGCCAAAAGTAGTCTTGAAAGAGTACTGAAAATAAATGCCAAAAAGAGTACCGGAAAAAATTGTCTAAAAAAAATGGTGATGTGGCCATCATATTACTTTCTCCGACTTATGGTATCATTTATATTTACGCTTTCATGGTTTATTTTCTATTTAAATCATATTTTAAATGTAAATCGAGAGTTTTGTAGCCTCGGATGAAACTGACGTTTAAAACGTCAAAATTATAAAAGATGGAAAAATTATACTTCAAATTTAAAAACTCAGTTTACTCAAAAACTAAAGAGATTTCGACAAAAAATTATTCTTTATAAGTTATTCATTTTGGCATTCTCTAAAATTATTATAAATAATTTAATAAATTTGCTGTAACTGTTATCGTTTCATAATTAGAAACCAAAAATTAAAAAACAATAATAAGTTCTTTTCTCGAATAACAATGATTTTATGAAAAATCAAAATAAGCTCATTTTTTCGTTGTCTTCAATATTTGTTTAAATGTTTTTGTGATATTGGTTACTTGGTTAAAAGAGACTCTTATTCTTGGTGTTACGTAATTATATAATTTTTGAATTATGTTATGCTATAGAAAGCTTGCTGTAGAAGTAACGATTTTGTCTTGAGAAAGAGTACTAAAAAAAATTGTCTTAAAAAAAGGCCAAAAAGAGTTTTGGAAAAGAGTACTGAAGAAAATTGTCTTGAAAAAAAAATGCCATAGTAGTCTTGACAAAGAGTACTCAAAAAATGTCCTAAAAAAAAGCCAAATTGAGCACTGAAAAAAATTGTTTAAAAAAATGCCAAAAAGAGTACTGAAAAAAATTGTCTGAAAAAAAAATGCCAAAAAGAGTACTGGAAAAAATTATCCTGAACAAAATGCCAAAAAGAGTACTTGGAAAAAATGCCAAAGAGTCTGAAGAGTATTAAAAAAAAAATGTCCCAAGAAAATGCTAAAAAGTCTTGAAAAAGTGAACTAAAAAAAAATGCCAAAAAAGAGTACTGGAAAAAATTGTCCTGAATAAAATACCAAAAAGAGTACCGGAAAAAATTGTCCTGAATAAAATGCCAAAAAGAGTACTGGAAAAAATTGTCTTGGAAAAAATGTCAAAGAGTCTTAAGAGTACTAAAAAAATTGTCCCAAAAAAATGCTAAAAAGTCTTGAAAAAATGAACTGAAAAAAATGCCAAATAGAGTACTTGAAAAAAATGTCTTGAAAAAAAATGCCAGAGTTTTAAGAGTACTAAAAAAAATGTCCCGAAAAAAATGTTAAAAAGTCTTGAAAAAGTGTAATTTAAAATTTTATTTCGTCATATGATTGCTATCAATAAATACCATCTATGTGATTTTTTCATCTTTCAACGTTTGGTGCGACAACTTCAAAAATTCGAATAACTAATATGTTTACATAGATTCAATAAAACGAAAGGAAATATAGCCTGAATATATGAAGATTCAACCTGTTCGTAACTATGCAAGCAAAATTAAGTCTTACTAAGACTATAAACAAATAACTTATTGTTTATAGTCTTGGTAAGACTTAATTTTGTTTGCAGAGTTACGAACAGGTTGAATATTCATATATTCAGGCTATATTTCGTTTCGTTTTATTGTATCTATTTAATGCTTTCTGCAACAAGTAAGGTTGTTTCCAATTTATTTAACATTTTTACGATTTTCTTTTTTATATTTATCAACAGTTGAACAGTATTATTATTAACAGTCATTTTATGTAAAATTAGTATTTTAGTATTTTTTTTTCAGTTTCGTATAAACAACCCCTTTTTTTGTCAAGATATGACCATGAAACCCTCGAAAAATGGATTTTTGTTTTTTAACCACTATAAAAATCTAAAAAAAATCATAAATATTTTTATCCCAAATACCAAATTAAGTAAATTTTTTCAAGGTTAGAAAGGGCGAAAAAAATGGTTAAACTTAAAAAAATTAATACCCTAAATAAACTTATATTTGGGTAAAAAATATATGTGAATTTTTCAGATTATTATAATAATTTTTAATGATTAAAAAATAAAATCTTATTTTTCGAGGGTTTCAAGGTCATATCTTGGCAAAAATGGGGTTACATATTTATACGAAACTGAAAAGAAAATTATACATACTAAAATAATTTTATATTAAATTACTGTTCAATTCTTGATAAATATAATAAAAAGATATCAAAACAAACATTTTAGTTTCAAATTTTTGAAGATGACGCACCAAAAATTGAAAGATGAAAAAATCACAGATATGGCATTAACTGATAGAAATCATATAACAAAATAAAATTTTCCGTCAGTCGATCACTTAAAGGGGCGAGAAGTGAACTAGGCTTGTAAATTTAATTACCTCATAATTGTATTTTAAGTGGGGGCGGGTTTCGACCGAACTAAGCACCGACATGCGGCAGCATTCCCTCACCGAGCGAGTTTCGCATTTATATTTTCTCTGACTGTACATACATTTATATCCAAATTTGGCACTTCATTGTAACAAGATGTTTTGTATATGACATCGTCAACGAATATACCGTGCTGAAAAAAATAAATAAGATTGAAACCGGTCGGCAATTACGTTAGACGGACAAACAACAATGAATGTCTAAAAAGTTATTAAAAAAATTATTGGCTTGGTGATGATGTCAGTGTATTTAGTTATATTGAATTTATCCTTATGCTAATTTATTTTTGCGTCTTCATGTGTTTTTCTTTATACTTGTTAAAAACACGCACGTCTGGATCAGACAGTATATATTACAGTGCAAATTTTGTAAAAAAAAGTTCTCGTAACAGTACATACACCGATATCTTAATTTAAACATTATACACCCACATAATATCGTTAGCCTGTCTGGGCCATCAAAGTCTTTCAGCTCTGCTCTAAAGTTACTGATTAGATTTAAAACAAAGTGTCCTGATGATTCGCACATGAATTGATATAGCGTAGTGTTTATATTTTAAAGGAATATTGGGGTTAAGGGTTTATTAATAATAAACACGCGTAATTTTAAATTTCCTTCCGCTCCATCATTAATTTTAATCGAATGCAACAAGGTTGGTAAATTATAATCCTTGCCAGATAACTGTGGGATTAACCGAGTAAATTATGCTGAACACGCAGCACCGCCCCTTATCCCCTTAATTAATTGCTAATCGCCAAAAGTGCTGACTAGGGTTTAACTGGAATTTGGCTAATTAAATAATTAAATTCTGGGATTTTAGAAAATTTATTCAAGGACCTCAATTAAATATATAAATAAGGTTACAACTTTGAAAATCCAATGAATAAGAGGGGACGAGACTACTCTGGTATTAAATATTTAAAATGGAACTGCAAAGATTATAATTGCACTTTTCAGGAGATAGTAGACGAATTTTACTAGACGAAATGATTCACCGCAGTAAGGTATTTTTTCTTGACTTAGGCATGAGCCATTCAGTCACGACCAGGTTATTATTTATGTATTTCAATTTGGAATGAGTAAATGAACAAATTAACAAATGAATAATGTCAGACGTATACAACAACTATGGACCCGACCGAATACTTCTCGATCCCCGAAAAATCTTTCGGCCAGGCTGGGATTCGAACCCACACGGCACGCGATGCAATCGGCACAAGCGCTCGCCTGTACCCACTACACCAACGGGCCGCCCCCGCAGTAAGGTAAATTAATGATAATTAATTCGGAGCGTTGGTGTTATTTAAAGTTTTCAAATATTTATGACCAAAGAACCATTAGATCTATAGCCAATTAAACTAAGTCTAGCCGGGAGAATGCATTTTGGGTTTTATGTCATACTTGTTTATTATTGAAATCATAATGGCATGGAAACAACGTATATTAAATGACAAATAACGTTCTAGTTATTTCCATAACGCCCACGCATACCGCCCGCTTATAGTAATTATGTATGTATCTATCTACTATCTACTTTAGTTTGTGGAAAATTAATCTCAAAGTTGCATGTGTGCATGTTTCGACGCCTTGCCACCGTCCAAACCAGTGCAACGTCACAATGCGCATATCTTTGTTCTGACGCGGAAAACCCGACCAGCAACAGATCGACTGTCAACAATTCTCGAAACGCAAATCAAGCGTGCGAACGCCGTAGACATATGCGCGCGCGGCTTTCGACGCGACAGTCTGTCAGAAAACAGTATAAGAAAATCTTCAATAAATTTAAACTACAAGTATGACATAAAACGTCGAGGGCCTACGGTCGACGTACATCCCAGGCGCCAGGGGCCCTCAGGCTATAACCGTCGACCTGGGGCGTTATTGTACTCATAACGCCCTAGATACCCTAATTACTATAAGGCACATCGATCGCTAAGGTGATTCGTGTCCAAACCATCATTAATTTGGGGAATAGCCAAAACAGCAAGATTTTACAGTTTTGTGGAAGATTGATGGAGCCACAATTTTTGTAGAGTACCGAGATTTGTAATTTTTCGCTAAACTTTTTCCAAAGCAAAGATTTTAGAAAAAAGTGCCATTTGCGATTTTGTGGAAAAGGCAAATTTCAACTTTCGGCAGCCGCTATTAAATAAGCTATGATTTCTCCCGCGCAAAAAAAATACCTTTATCGAAACGGGGGCAAAAATCGAAAAAGCGTTCGATAGAGTCATCCTTTGAGAGTCAAGGTTGCACCTGCGTGAGCTTTGTCCGAGCGAGGAGCCAATTTTCTTTCTTTTTCTCCACCGCTCGAGGGCCGAAATTGATGAAGAAACAGGACAGGATGCATCTGAATTTTATTTTCTCGCGATTAACGTAAGAATTTTTGTTTCTATATTAAATATTGTTTTGGGGTAGCAAAAATTTCAAGATAGTCATTCTTCGGCGTTATCAATGATCCTTGAAATTTTCATAAAACATTGAGTTCGGAAACTGGGCAAACTGGACATTTCTTCTTATGCGTTTAGTACATATCGGGTGTTGAATTAGTTTCGTATACATAGAAATTATTTTCCTGCTTCTCCGATTATTGTAGTGCTACTAGATAGAAGAAAATGAAAAAATAGCCGTAACCAGGCGCGGATAGGGCCACCGGGACACCGGCAATTTTCTCGATGGGCTGCTGGTCCAAGAAGGGGCTTTCTGTTTAATTAGATAATGAATATAATGATGCAGACGTTATAAAAAAAATCTATTTTTTGTAAGAAAACTTTAGTGTAGGAATCCGAAGGTACGAACTTTCCTGGGCCGGTAAATGTTGCCAGTCCGCACCTGGTCGTAGCCATGACATAGTGAAATTGTAACTTGTAATTTTGCTGTGACGTCTTACTATTATTTCAACAATTTTTGTTTTATCGTCATATATCGGGGATCATTCGCAACCTGTTTCCATCTGCTGTTTAGTGAACTAGTCTTAGAGAAACAAACCACTTAGAATTAGAGATGGATAACTCATGAGTGAGTCGATTTAAAGAGTCAGTTCTGAGAAGTGAGTCGCGGAGTCAAATGACTCCTTTGGAAATTGGCAGTTCTTTTTGCGGGGCCTGCCCAAAGTGCCGAATGTTCAAAGTGCCGAATCGGTATTTTGCATAAAGTGCCGAATTTCTTACTACCGACCATGCCCAAAGTGCCGAACGACGCCTAGTGACGTCGCATCGTACGTCAACAAGGCGTCGGAGCCGAATGCGAATCGGTACTGTGGTCATTCGACAGAACCTCTTCGCACGCACCTACCAGTAAGGCCCAAAGTGCCGAATGCACACCCTCATGTTTCTTCGTAATATGCGAAAATAATTTTTGGTAATACAAGTTTATCAATGGAAGGCAGATGGTTTCAGGCTTGGAGAATTTTTTTTTATTATTATTTAAAATAAAACAAATTGTATTTTTGTTTTAAACGGATTATAATAGAACTATTCGGCATTTTGGGCCTTATTCGTAGGTGCGTGCGAGGACATAATGCCGAATCGGCGTACATTCGACAGTTTGGGCCTTACTGATAGATCGATGCGAGGACAAAGTGCCGAATGTCCAAACTGCCGATTGGTACTCGGGTCTGACGCCTTGTTGACGAACGATGCGACGTCGCTTGACGTCGTTCGGCATTTTGGGCATGGTCGGTGGCATGAAATTCGGCACTTTGGGCCAAATACCGATTCGGCACCTTGGGCATTCGGCACTTTGTCCTGGACCCCTTTTTGCACGTGAAACATTTTGTTTTTGTCTTCTTTAAAAGTGATGACCTTGTTTTTGTAGCCTTTTTATTATTGTAGCTCTTCACTTCATGATGAGTGGACTCTTTAGAAACCTACGTGTTTTCCAAACTTTATTTTTGCTCTCCACTATGTTTTTGGAACTGAGGATGTTTTCTTTTTTGCTCAATTAAGATTTCTTGGGAAAAAAATTACTTCTTCTAACATTTCACACGGGAGTCATGATCTGACTCTCAGAGTCGACCCTTTTCACTGCGTCAGAGCTTGTTCGCAAGAAAGAGGCATTTCCTACCGGAGATATTGAATTTACAATACAATTACATATTTTATTTATTTAAAAAAACACGCAATATTTTGCAGCTCAAAATTGGTCAAATTTTCACCAAAAATCGACCCAAAAATTTTAAGTAGATTAATGGGGAACCTGATGTAAAAAAAATAAGATTTTTTTTCTTTAAACTATTTCAAATCTATCTGGGAATACGCCCTTAAAAGCATAAAGCCATCCGGGGCTTCTGTAAAAAGTTATAGGCATTTTAGTGAGTGCGCGTGAAAAGGCTGAATTAGGCCTGAGGGTATCGAAATCGGCCTTTTACCATCCGGCGTTACCTATAACAGGAGTCTATGTTGACTACCGATAAAGTAGGTTCCTAGAAATGTTCGCTACGTGTTTACAAGCTGTAACCACGTTAGGAACATAACCAATTTTAGTGAGTGTAAAATATGTTTCTCTGGAGTTGAAACTTTAAACGCTTCTCCTGAAAAGTAGTGTTTTCAAAGTCGCCCTGCAAAGCAAAGAAAAGAGATTTCATTAAAATCGATTGCAACTTTCTGTTCGATGTTTGGAATTGTTCTCTCCACAGCATATACCTCCCTTTATACGGATTATGTTGCAACAACATGTCTTTTTTTATAAACAAAGTCGAAAAAAAAAACTTTTTTTTTCAACTTGAAATTTTTTTATGATAAACTTTTTTTAAAAGCGGGTTTAAGGTATATGCTGAGCGCTAGAGTCCTAGCTACAAAGGCCTTTTAATTTTTTTTGGTTTTAGACGCGATCTTAGACCTTGGCACTGTATGGCGCAAAGTGTTTGACTTTGTTTAGTTGTCTATAAAACAAATAAATTTTAACTTTTTACCATCAAACCATACGTTTGTATATTCTACAATAAATGCCCAACAACATGCAAAAATAATCGCAAGGTTTCGTTCATTTACCTACGTGAAATCCAGTCCTAAGGATAGGACTCGTTTTATAGCATTTACACCAGGTTCCCCCCTTAAGAAATTCCCCATAGCTACTTCTAGCGGCCGAGATGAAGGGTGAAACCCTATCTACGCGCACCGGCCGAAATTTTCAGAATTACGCCAATAACTCACATCTTTCTTTCTCATTCCGACCTTTTAATTCCACCCCACTTTGGGAGTGATTTTTTAAAAGATATTGAAAAGTTTCGCTAAAACTCACGCTACACATCTGTGTAGGTTGAGGCTTGAGAACCACAGTCTGTTGAACAGAGATCCACTGGAATTCTCTAAAAATAGCCCAGTCACCTAAGGAAAAATAGCAAACATCGGACCTAAACCCTTTTAAAACTTGTGCGTCTTTTAACATTGCATTTAACCAAAAAAAGTCCCCGTGCGCACCTGTAGGGCTAGAACCGCCATCATGAAGAACAGGTACAATTTTTGTGTTTTTCAGGTTTATCTCGGTAATAGACAACTTTATAAAGATCACGGTGGTTAGACAAAAGAAAGATAACAAACCATTACACAAAAAAGTATTGGATGTAAATACTCGTCCAGTGCATGGTTTTTCTGTAAATACTAAAGAAAGTTCCTTGTAATTCTAAGTTGAAACCGTTAGTCGGTCCCACGTAACACAAAATAGGACGAACAACAACGGCGTGGACATCCGCATATGTGTGCGGACATTTTGATGAAAACATGACCACCAGTATCGCACAATAGAAATTATTGGCAATGAAGTTGATATTTGACTGGTGTGATAATAACAAATTAATTATAAATAAATCTTAGACAAAAAGCATTGTAAGTGGTGTAATAAAATGACGTACGTCCCAGTATTTAGTTAAAATTTTATTTTTCTGAACTAGTTTCGGATATTCATCTATCTTCAGCAGAAAAAACGTCTAATAAACATTAAATAGGTTTTGGTTTTTCGTTTTTGATGTGTTCCATGTTGTGTCTGATAAAAAATCTAAATATAGATATGGGATTTATGGCGATTATGATGTTTTTGGTTTTATTTATTATTCTCTTAACGTGTGTATTGTTCTGTCGTTATGTATGTGTGTATTAACATAAACTAAAATAACTAAATCTGCTACCCACAAGAAAGTAGATCTGGCTTCTCAACCACCAACCGAAGCAGCCTTGAGACAACACTCTTTCTGAGTGTTTCACCAAGTACAAAAGTGGTTGGGCCATGAAAATTATCAGAGGAGTAGCAGTGGTCTGATACCAGTGCCAACTACCCAATCGGTTGCTTAAGATTCTATGCTTCAAATGATTTCTTGCAATTGCAAAAAGGGTGCACGGCAGCCTGCGGATGCAGAAAAACTAGACCCAAATGTTCAGTTATTTGAGCGTAGTGCCTTGGAGTTTCCTCCCTTTTAAGCCCTATGCCGTTCGGTGGATTTGGAAAGACCAGTTTATCTCAGAAACAAATACTCGGTCATTTTATCCCCTCGAACTGAAGAACACGATGACCCGGATGATTTCGTTCCAATTCTGTATTCTGTATTCTATGCCGCACTGTAAGCTCCATACGAAGGCTGACATGAGGATACGTAAATGATCATAATGTTTTCATATCTTAACTTGATTCGGAAGATTATAGTGACATTTGACGTTTTGCAGGAACGTTTACAATGAAACCCAATATCATTTAGACTGATTACCGTCGACTTTTTTAAATTATTTAATCTTTGTAGTGATATACCGGGTGTTTCAGACCACCCGTACACCCCAAATATCTCGCGAAACACAAATCGGATTGACAATTGAATTGAAAAAAATACGTCTAAATTTGTTTTTTGAGCTCTATCATCATGTGGTGTAAAATGTACACTACTTAAAAATCTAAAATAGGTACCCCTATTTTTTATTGCAGATTTGTATTCTACCCTAAAATATATTAGGTTTTTATTCAAAACATTTTTTTCGATTAGCGAAAAAAGAATAAAGAAAAATATATTTTTCTTTTAATTAAACAAAAACCAGTTTGTTGTTACAAAAATTCATACATTACCACAATAGAAAAGAATAGAATGGAATTTGATAATCAAATTCATTTTTATTCGTTTCTGCGAATTTTTGCTACAAAGAATACTTTTACCTTTATCCCAGATATCGCACACAAAAACTTATTGATGATATAAAATTACGAATGACTTAAATTAACGCCTTATTTAAAAGATGACTACGAAAAAAATGTCATTATATGTCATTTGATGCGAGAAATAAATTTAATTCAATACATGATTTTGACGAATATAGCGCTATCTGCCTCTCATCGAATTTTTTTTCCGATAAGAACCTAATATTTTTTAGCATATAATCCAAATCTGCAATAAAAAATAGGGGTTCCTATTTAAGATTTCAAAGTTACCCCTCTCCTCGTCCCAGTGAGGAGGGGGGACGGTTCACATTTCACAACACATGATAGAGCACAAAAAACATCTTTGGACGTATTTTTTAAAATCTGAAACCGATTAGTATTTCACGAGATATTTGGGGTGAACGGGTGGTCTGAAACACCCTATGTATCCAAGACGGTTCACCCTATATAATAAATTATGGAAAACTTTTTATGTAAAATATTGTTATCTTCTTTTTATCTTGCCACCTTAACCTTGCCAAGGTTGACCGTTGCCGAGGTAAACCTGAAAAACTGCACCTGTTTTTCAAGATGGTGACGCTAGCCCTACCGGTACGGACGGGGACTTTTTTGGTTAAATGTAATGCCAAAAGTAACACATCCACCAAGTTTCAAAACTTCGGGTCCGATGTGCGCTATTTGTTAAATTTGGTGCTAAAAATTATTAAGCGGCTTTTTTTAACTTTACGCTCTTAGTCTCGAGATATATATTTTTTATCACGATCGATTCCAAGAAAATTTTACTGTTTCAATCCAACAAAACTGAGAGTTATGTATTTTCTATTTTCTTATTTTAAGATTCATTAAAATTATATCCGGCGTGGCATTAGCCAAGAAAGTAGTTTAAATAACTTATTTGTTTATAGTCTTAGTAAGACTTGATTTGGCAGAGTTACGTACAGGTTTTATACAGGGCGTCTACGAAATCTGACCCCGGGTCATTTTTTCGGAAACAAATGGGTAGATCGCAAAATCGGCGAACACGTAACCCATTGTTTTTTGGGGACACTCTTTTTAAGTGAAAAATTTTTGGTGGGGTCAACTCAAAAATTTAAAAAGGAAAGATAATATATTAGGACAGTTGAACTAAAATCTGCCGCAATTAAATTGGCAGATGATATAAATATAAATTCAGTTAAAGCTAGTGATGGATGGCTCTGTTTTCGCAAAAGGCATGGAATACTTAATAAACGAATTTTCGGCGATGCTGCAAGTGCACCTAAAAAGTGAATGAAACTTTTTGGCAAAAATTAGTTGAACTAATAAAAAGCACAGTCCCAGATATATAATGCTAATGAAACTGGTTCGTTTTTGGCGTACTTTACCTGAAAACACACAAGCATTCCAAAAAATCTTTTGGAAGAAAAACCAGTAAAGAGAGAGGTTCGGCACTTCTTTATGCCAACGCCGTTGGGTCGCATAAATTCACCCCTATTATTATTGGCAAGTCTAAAAAACCAAGGGTTTTAAAAAACATAATGAATCGTATCCCTTTATCATATCACAATTCGAAAAAGCATGGTTCACTTGTAATATTTGAAAGAATTTTTTAGAGAATTTGTACCTGCAATCAGAAAATTCCAAGAGGAAGACCTTGCAATACCATCAAAAAACGTAAAGTAGAATAGAATTGAAAAGTTTATTCATGTTAACAGCGTTAGGTTTACAATCGTCCAGTATAGATAACGTATGCAAGTAAAAAAATACAAAAAACAAATATGAATAACATAAACAACGAGTATAGCAAGCGTAAATAATTAAAATATGTAGTATTTAATACAGTACTATCTAGCTCCTATTTTAGATTTTTCTAGTCTATTAAATGATAAACAGATGTTACCTTTATGCACTTTATGTTTTTAACTAGACAACACATCCACACATCGCTCGGATTGAATTCTATGTTTTTGTCAAAAGACACTACATCTATTATCCAACCGATGATCAGGGCATCATTTTGGTCACAATAAAGAATATGTAAGAACAAGTTTTTAAATGAGATATTGGTGGTATTGGGGGCTGAACAAGATGAAGAAGGCAGAAAAGGCGTACCTAAGAAAATTGGAGAAGTCATAATTTAAAATCAACGATTTTTAATTTCGCAGTTGCTTGGAAAGAGGTAACTGCCCAAACTTTAGAAAGTGTTTGAAATAATTTGTTTCATTACCAAGATGCAGACATTTATTTAGGGGGACTAGAAGTTTCTGATTTCTGTAGGATTATACATAATAATGTTGGACAACAAGTACCCGAGGAAGATGTACTTGAATGGTTGAAAAGAGATGAAGGTGATCCTGGATATAACATTATTGCCAAAAGTGAAATATCAGATGAAGTGTTGATAAAAGAAAGTGAAAATGAAAGCGAAGATAGCGAAGAGAAGGAATTAATACTTCCAAAAATAAAATAATTAATTATAAGATCCCATCTTGACGATGTAATATCATTTATTGATGATTCGGCAGATAGCAAAATACAATTATATTATACGCATTTTCGCAATTGTAGAGAGTTAATAATTAAGAAACAACAAACTTCAAACATACAAACAAAAGTTGCTACATTTTTCAAACCAGTGTCACCGAAACCAGGATTCAAATATAATAAACATTGACGACTCTCCTCAACTGGTGTATAATGACATATCATCTGAAGATGAATAAAGTGAAATTTTAAAGTGTAATTAGAATGTAAATAACTTTCGTTTATAATATATTTCTATTTGATAGTTAATAAATGGTTTATTCAGAAAATGTATTTTTATATAACGAACATTCGGCTATATCGGACAGCCCCTCGCCCGCATTGGTCTATTGGTCTTGTCTATTGGTCTATATCGAGGTTTTACTGTAATGCCGGTATCCGTAAAATCAGTAAATGTTCGGCATAGAAGAACGTAAGCTCTTCTTTTTTTTACAGCTTGAATTTTCAATACAAAAACTAAAAAATTTAACAAAACCCGATCCATTTGATATATGACCATTTTAGCTTGCTAACACAGCACTGCACAGTAAATCAAAGCTCCACACACCTAATAATTAACGCCAATACCTACTCGATGATCATAAACACCGCCCAAAATCAAACATGACAACCAACACCGCATTTCGCAAACGGCAAACATAAATCACTTCGCGTTTCTGTAATTACCATTATGACTACAACACGTTCCCTGCTCACCGCGGTAATTAAAATCCGTCAGAACCCAAAGAGGTCATTAATTTCTTTCGGCACAATGCGCGGTATGTCGCGCCGATGGAAGCAATTAATCAATTAAACATTTGTTTTGTTTTTTCTTCCGTCGATTTTGCGTTGCCGTGAGGGCAGTTCCGAATAATTAAGCCGCACAATCGATTTTGCAATTAGCGAGGCTTGCGGCCGTGTCTCGCGAAACCCGAATTTCCAGTAATGCACCGAGAAGAGAAATTTTTTTTGGGGAATTTGTTGACACACGCGCGTTACGCAAAGATTGCGGTCGAGATGAGTAATGAATTGTAATTTAAGAGTGATGATATTTTGATCAAACTCTTTATAAAGGACCATTAAATATTGTTCCCCCATCAGAACACCTACAGACCCGTTTCGATCTTTCAGTGTAGTTAGTTGCTGATGGGGAAACGGAGATTACTATTGGAATATAATTATTCCAAACACCGTTAAAGGTAGAAACAACGCGGGATCTATTGCCTGAATGCTGTACTGAACCAAATCCGGGTGGCTTTAATACCGTCGGTTTCTATCTTTATAAAGGGTTTCCCAATGGGACTTCAGGATTTCCTTTCTCAATAAAACCAACAACTGTAGAAAAATAACATGACTGTTTATTTTATCAGAAAGTAGAGACTGCTGTTTCTGCAGATGGCCATTCCTTGGGTAAAATTGTTAGTAGCATTTTGGCATAATTGGAGATCAATTTCACCAATAACTTGACGAAGGTTTTGCTTCTGGTCATTAATCATCAGCGGATTGTCAGAATAGATTTTGTCCTGGAGGAAGTCACACAATATCACAATGTCGCGGTCTGGAAAACGTGTCCGTAACAAATCCAAGCTTCCCTCACCGTATGACATCAGTGGCGGCATCTTGTTGAAACAGCACATTGTTAAGTAGCATATCATCTAATTGTGGCCATAAAAATGCATGTTCAACTGTTGTGATCAACAACGAATGGAGGCTCATTGTAGCGTGCTGTCTAAGGTCTTGATTGCTAGAGCCATCCTAAAATATTGTGACATCTGGGGGTAAAGTTTGCACAGAGTGAAAAAGTATTCGGTGAGCACGCTATAGAACGTTTCGTGACCAATTCTGTGTCTACATTTACATTGTGTACAGGCAGCAGTCGCTGAATAATTAGGAGTTTCCGGCTTGAAATTTAAGATGTTCAGTGAGCAATGTGACACCAGATTTTGAGAAGGTTCTACAATTGGATGGTTTCTTAAACATAATACAGTACTTTATCCACTACATTACAACAGTTTGAACACTAAACATGAGTAAACTAGGAATATCCTGTGCTACACATGAACTTGGTGACTTTTGCACACATCGAATTTTGATTAAACAGACTCTTATTTCACTGTCCACGTCGACTAATCTTGATCTATTTTTGGATTTTATATTTTTGAATGGGGAGAATGCAGCCTCATTCAAATATCGCATTGCGGGCGGGAGCAACTTTATTTGATACCTCTGTACTCAGAGTAGACTGAATATTTTAAAAATCGACAGAAAAATTGTAATGTCTATTCGAAAATTCTGAAAAAAAATCCACCCAAACTCGAAATTAATATAATTTGAGAGTATAATCTGGTCTGTGAAATGAAATAATTTTTAAATTAGTTATTGCCGTAGGAATGCAACGGCATTTTGTTTAAACTAAATATTTAAAAAAATCTACACAAAATAGAAGTTCAGTCAAAAATTCTGCAAAAATTGTATCTAAACCTCTGATAAAAATAATTTGAGAAAATAATATGATTTTTATAATGGAATAATTTTAAAAATAGTTATAGCTGTTGAAAAGCTACGTTATATTTTTACGACTGAATATTTTCAAAAATCTAAGAAAAAATAGTAAACTCCATTCAAACATTCTGAAAAAATTCTATCTAAACCCTAGATTACTATAATTTGAGAATATAATCTGCTCTTTAATTATTAGCTCCCCTATTTAAATTAGAGAAAAATCGTGAAGGAATATTTTTTAGAGAATTAAAAATTGTAAATGTATCATTCATTTCATTTACGTTTGTACCAGAGTACACCTCAGAAATAATAAAAATAAGTTGAACAATGTACCATTTAATAAAAACGAGTTTGACAAGTTTCAGTAAAAACTAAATAATAGCCATTCGTTTTTGGTTGATTAAATTTGGTCTTCTCATCGTTTGAAACTTCTGGCGTTAGAAGACTTTCGCTTAAAAAGTCGAATGTTAATTGTTGCTTTTGAAAAATTAAACTGTCAAATATTTTGGCATTCATGGCAGATGTGATTAAGAATTTGGTGTATATTAAAAATATCAAAATATAAATTAAAAAAATAAGTGTCAATAAGTTTGAAAAAAAAACTCAAATGGCTCACTTATTATGGAACAGAGGTAGTATAATTTAAGAATATAATCTGGTCTTTAAGACAGAGCAATTTTGAAATTATTGTTAGCTGTTGAAGGGTAACGGAATATGAATGTGAATATTTTCAAAAATATACAAAAAATAGTAGAGTCCACTCATTCCATCGAAACCCCAAATAAATATAATTTGAGAAAATAATCTGATTTTTAGGATGGCATCATTTTGATTCAATAGTTAAAGCTATTAAAAGCAACGACACATTTTTTCGTCTGAATTTTTTCAATCCAAAAAAATGGTAAACTCCATTCAAAATTTCTGAAAAAAATATATTTAAACCCTAGATTGCTATAATTTCTCATATAATCTGCTCTTTAAGGTGGAATAATTTTCAAATCAGTTATGGCTATTTAAAGGCAACGGTATATTAATTCGTATAAATATTTTCAAAAATCTACAAAAAATAGTATAGTTCATTCAAAAATTCTGAAAAAATATTATCTAAACCCCAGATGAATACAATTTGAGAGTATTATCTGGTTTTTAAGGTAAAAGAATTTATTTTGAAATCAGTCAGCTGTTTAAAGGCAATGCTGAATTAATTCGTCTGAATATTTTGAAAAATCTACAAAAAAATAGTGAAAATTCTTAAAAAATTCCATCCAAACCGCAGATGAATACAATACAGTATAATCTGGTCTTTAAGATTGAATAATTTTGAAATTAGTTTTAGCTGTTGAAAGGTAATGTAATATTAAATAAGGTGATGTAATATTAATTTGTCAGAATATTTTCAAAAATTTACCTAAAAAAGTAAAGTTCATTCAAAAATCCTAAAACCGAAACCCCAGATGAATGCAATTTGAGAGTGTAATCTTGTCTTTAAGGTGACATAATTTTGAAATTAGTTATAGTTGTTTAAATGCAACAGTGTATTAATTCGTCTGAATATTTTTGAAAATCTATTTTAAAAAAATGGTAACATTCTGAAAAAATATGATTCAAACTCCATATGAATACAAATTGAGAGTATATTTTGTTTTTCAGGTGGAATAATTTTAAAATTAGTTATAGCTGTTAAAACGCAGCGGAATATTAATTCATCTAAATATTTTCAAAAATGTACAAAAAATAGTATAGTTCATTCACAAATTACAGGTGAGCGCTTGTGCCGATTGCACCGCGTGCCGTGTGGGTTCGAATCCCAGCCCGGTTTCGAGAAGTATTCGTTCGGGTCCGTGGTTGTTCGTATACGTCTTTCATTATTCATTTGTTCATTTATTCGTTTTATTTATAACTTAAATATATACAATTGATGATGACTAATGGTCATAGCAGGCGTTAACCGAAAACAAACAAAAAGAAAATTCACAAATTCTGAAAAAATTCTATCTAAACCCCAAATAAATACAATTTGATAGTATAATCTAGTCTTTGAGGTGAAATAATTAATTAATTAATTCGTCTGAATATTTTAAAAAATCTACAAAAAAATAAAATCCATTCAATAATTCTGAAAAAATCTATACAAACCCCAGTTGAATACAAGTTGAGAGTGTATTCTGGTTTTTAAGATGGAATAATTTTCAAACTAGTTATTGCTGTTGAAACGCAGCGGTATAATCATTCGTCTAAATATTTTCAAAAACCTATAAATATAGTAAAGTCCATTAAAAAATTCTAAAATAATTCTGTCTAAACCCTATATTACCATAATTTAAGAATATAATCTGGTCTTTAAGATGAAATCATTTTTAAATTATTTATAACTATTTAAAAACGACGGTGTATTAATTCGTCTAAATATTTAAAAAAATCCAATCCAAAATTCTGAAAAAAATCCATCTAAACTCCAGGTTGATATAATTTAAGAATATAATCTGGTCTTTAAGATGGAATCATTTTTAAATTAGTTATAGCTATTTAAAAACGAGGGTGTATTGATTTGTCTAAATATTTAAAAAAAATCGAATCAAAATTTTCTGAAAAAAATCCATCTAAACTCTAAGTTGATATAATTTAAAAATATAATCTGGTCTTTGAGATGGAATCATTATTAAATTAGTTATAGCTATTTAAAAACGACGGTGTATTAATTCGTCTCAATATTAAAAAAAAAAATCGAATCAAATATTCTGAAAAATATCCATCTAAACTCCAGGTTGATATAATTTAAGAATATAATCTGGTCTTTAAGATGGAATCATTTTTAAATTAGTTATAGCTATTTAAAAACGAGGGTGTATTGATTTGTCTAAATATTTAAAAAAAAATCGAATCAAAATTTTCTGAAAAAAATCCATCTAAACTCTAGGTTGATATAATTTAAAAATATAATCTGGTCTTTGAGATGGAATCATTATTAAATTAGTTATAGCTATTTAAAAACGACGGTGTATTAATTCGTCTAAATATTTAAAAAAAAAATCCAATCAAAAATTCTGAAAAAATCCATCTAAACTCCAGGTTGATATAATTTAAAAATATAATCTGGTCTATAGGATGGAATCATTTTTAAATTAGTTATATCTATTTAAAAACGACGGTGTCTAAATATTAAAAAAAAATCGAATCAAAATTTTCTGAAAAGAATCCACCTAAACTCCAGGTTGATGTAATTTAAAAATATAATTTGGTCTTTAAGATAGAATCATTTTTAAATTAGTTATATCTATTTAAAAACGACGGTATATTAATTCGTCTAAATATTAAAAAAAAAATCGAATCAAAAATCTGAAAAAAAAATCCATCTGAACTCCAGGTTGATATTATTTAAGAATATAACCTGGTCTTTAAAATAGAATAATTTTGAAATTATATACTGGCGAGCAAAAAATAAAGGTCACTTTAAAATTATGACTTATTTTTGAATTTTTACTTTCTCCGTTACGAAGTACGAGAAAGTATTGTGATCGTGATTTTTTTTTCAAAAATTTTTTTTACGGAAATATCCGTTTTGGGGTCCCTAGATGCCATTTCAACAATTTCTGGAAAAAAAAATTTTGTGTCTGTGTGTGTGTGTGTGTGTGTGTCTGTGTGTGTGTCTGTCTGTGTGCGCTGTATCTCAAAAACTAATAGAGCAATTAATATGAAACTTTGAACATACGTCTTATTTGATAATCCGAAGAACTGAAAAGCTTTTGGTAAAATTTCGTACACCGGAAGTGGGTGTTTACCTTAACTGTTTTTTGTTTTTTGCCAATATTTTCTTAAATATGAAAGATAACACAAAAATATGTAAACAAACATTGAAGACAACAAAGAAATGCACATCTTTTGCTTGAAAATATTTTTCATAGAATTATTGCTATTTGAGAAAAAAAATTATTATTAACTTTTTAATTTTTGGTTTATAATTATGAAACGATAATAGTTACAGCAAATTTATGTGAATAATAATTGTAGAGAATGCCAAAATGAACAACTTCTAAAGAATAAGTTTTTTTCGAATTCTCATTAGTTTTTGAGTAAACCGAGTTTTTGAATTTGAAGTATAATTTTTCCATCTTTCATAATTTGACGTTTTAAACGTCAGTTTCATCCGAGTTTGCGCAACGCTCGTGGTACATTTAAAATATGATTAAAATTGAAAATAAACCATGAAAGCGTAAATATAAATGATACCATCAAGTCGGAGAAAGTAACATGATGGCCACATCACCATTTTTTTATTCAACTTTATGTTTGCAAATTGTAAACAATTGTACTGTATTTTGCACACTAAATTAAGAAAGGAATGTTGAATCGTAAAGCATATTTATTGTTTTTATTGCCTATTTTGGAAATATCACAAATTTACAGTTCAGACGAACTGATATGGAACAAAAAATAATGAAAAGAAACTTATCACTAATAACGAGTATTACCCCCTCTTGCATTAATGACTGCTTGAAGTCGACTAGGAACACTTTGAATTAAATTAACGATTACATTTTGGTCGATATTATTCCATTCCTGTAATAGCAACTGTCTTAGCTCCTGAGCAGCTCTTGGAGCAGGTGAATGCTTTCTGATACGTCGTCCCAACTCATCCCATACATGTTCCATGGGATTCATGTCCGGGCTGAGAGCTGGCCAATCGAACCGCGAAATTCCCACTTCATCCAGATAATCTCTGACAACTCTGGCTACGTGAGGTGTAGCATTATCTTGCATGAAAATGCCGCGCTCGCCCATAGTTGCCATGAAGGGTATAACATGATCTTCGAGAACCTCCTTAATGTATCTGTGAGCTGTCAGGGAGCCATTCTCTATAAAGATTAACTCTGCGTACCGAGGCAGAAAAGTTCAGTCAGTTCCAAAACTCTCTTTAGAATGTTTCTTTCCGAAGCCAATGGATCTATAGTATGGTACAACATGGTTACTTCCTAAGAGTATGCATCTGAAGCAATCTTTTTTTCTATTTATGTTGAATTCGATTTAAACTGTGGCTCCTAACACTTACTATCCGTTTCAAAAGTTCTGGCCCCTGTGTTTGAACATTCATAAAACAAAAACCATTCACTCAAACAATGTAAATCAAAAAGGAATATCAACATTATTTATTTCTGTGTAACGTGTTTTAATTTTATAATTTTCAGTATTACAATTATTTATGTATTGAAGATTATATTAAAAAATGTACCGGTTTTTTGCCTTAATTTTGGAATATGCCACTTTACTAATTAATTTCTCTTAATCCATGAGATAGAAAAAATTGAATTTTTTTCAGGCTATGCAGGACACTGTTCTATATATGTCACAATTTTTTTAAGTTGTATTTGTTTATAACTTGCAGTAAAATCGGGATGTTGTTATCAAGTAATATTTTTCCTGTTAATAGGAATATCAATTAAATTTTTACGGCATTGCTATATAATACCTTAATTTAAAGTATTTCATGTATAAAATCAAAATTACCATTAACGATGGAATTACCACAGCAATAATTAAAGTTTAGAAGAGGACAGACGATGCGTGCCAAGGGACGAAGCGACGAGGCGGGAGGCTCGCTCAGGCCCGGTGCGGTAGGGTCTCCATATGCGAAGATAGTCCAATATTCTCCTATTGAGGAGTAAGAGCACGGTCGGGGTGAGGCGCCTTGCGTCCCGAATCTTGTATCTCTTTTTACCGCATCTCTCCAGCAATTGTTTAAATAGTGTTAAGGTTTGACGTGCTTTGTTCAAAAAACATTATGTATTAATTTTGTTACTTCACATTCTTCGTAGTTTTCGAAAAACCTGAACTCCCTTTTTCTTATTAAATGAGATTGCACGTCATCATAAAAATATTAATAACAAATAAAGTTACAATAATTTGGGCAAAATATGTACATCATCCGAGAGCTAATACATTCCTCTATACATGTTTTCATTTGTAATATATTTTTTTCATTAATAAAAAAGCTACAGCAGGTTAATTTACAGTATATCGTCAAAACGCGTCAAAAACCGGACTTTTCGCAATACTTTTCATAATCACTATTTAATGAGTTGCCTATTGCTATTGAAACTCAAGTATGTTATTTACAATTGTCTCAAATATTCACTATATATTTTTTAATTTTTTTGGCCCCTCCGTTTTTTTCCTATTCACTGTTAAACACAGGGGCCAGAACTTTTGAAACGGATAGTAGTTAATTTCTGGTGTATAATTATTTTTGAAAAATCCATCGCAGCAATTAAATACACTCATCGTTAATAAATGAGATGGCAACTTTTTCTTTATAAATAAATCAATTAGTTTTAAATTCGATTCTTACGAAAAATACCGAAGCGGATTGTTTTGTACGAAATTTCCGCGTAATCATTTATCGGGCATCAACACGAAGAAATCGGTATCGAATTACGTTCCTCTTATCTAATCACTTTTTTGATAAAATTTATCGCTCACGTGGAAAAAACAATACCATTAGCTCTATCAAAATTTGAATCAAATGGTGATTGATAACAAACAACACTAATAAGTTTTTTTTTATTTATAGAATAAAGGGGCGCCGTAGCGCATTCGTTTGAACTTCGGCGCGAGTACTGTGGGTGTACACTTAATTTCAATGCCCTCGCCGGGATTCGAACCCAACACCACAATCGCTCTATATTACCCATTTTTTAAGTTAGATATGTCGGAAATATACTGTCAATTCAATTATGGTGGAGTGAGGAAATGCCACAACTTTAAGAAACAGGATGGAGAAGACCGTTACTACGTGGTACTTTATTTTAGGGATAAATAAAACACTAGAAATCAGACTAATTCTTAATAAAAATATATTGAATTTCCCAAATCGTGTTAAAGATTTCAGTTGCAAGAAAAGATACGGTTCTTTTGAAGTCGCTTGTAATTTTCAAAATGCATCAATTTTAATTGTGCAGTTTTGAAATGAATTAAAATTCTTAAAATTCAGTAACTTTTTTTGTTGAAAAAGAAATAAAAATAATTGTATCCTAAAGGTAAACAATTTCTAGACAATTGTGCAATTATGGATTTGTTACTTTCGATCTTAACCAATAGTAATTGATACTTCCCAATGTACTTAAACGAGTACAAGAATCGTCATGGGCTTTAGTGAGACTTAGTGTAATAGTACTTACTAGAGATGGGAAAAACGGTTCACTATCGGGAACGGTTCCGAACAGGTTCACTTACTGATGTGAACCGGTTCCTTGAAGCGGTTTGCGGGTCTTTTCTACAGTTATATGCCGAATTGGGGCGGCCCGTTGGTGTAGTGGGTAGAGGCGAACGCTTGTGCCGGCTGCACCGCGGCCGTGTGGGTTCGATTCCCATCCCAGGCGGAAGATTTTTCGGCGACCGAGAAGTATCCGCTTGGGTCCGTGGTTGTTGTATACGTCTTTCATTGTTCATTTATTCATTTAATCATTTCATTTATAACTTATACATATATATCTATGATGATGGCTAATGGTCATAGAACCAAGGCCAGGCGTAACGCCGAGAAAAAAATAATACCGAATTGTCAGAAATGAGTTCCAGGCTTCCAATTAATTTAAATAAAACATATAATAGTGTGGCCACAACTGCAATATATAAAAATTCCAGCCAAAGATTTCTCGGCGCATCTACCAAAATGGAGTGCGATTTCTAAATTTTATTCATGCAGTCCCTTTCTGCAGGTGTAATTGTCAAAAAGCCACTAAAATAATAAAAAGAAACATCTAACAGCTCATTAATCCACGGGTGGTGTTTAAAAAAATCGTAACTCAAAAAATGCATTGCAAAAAATTATGTTATTTTCCCAATGCCTTCCTGCAATTACAGTTAACAATTACAAGCTGTCAAAAACCCGTGACGTTTTTTCTTATATTTATTATTTAACATTTAACGGAAATCCGTAGCTGGCCCCTAAAATAAGGGCATTGCAAAAAAAAATTGTCGAAATTTGACTTAGAGTTAATAGACATGAAGAAAAACGACTAATTTTGTAATTTTTGTAATTTGTAACAATGTAAAATTTAATTCAAGTTAAAAGAAAGAAAAAATTACTAATTTTGACTTAAAGCCAGCCTCTAGAAAAAATGACAAATTTAATTAAAGTTAAAAAACCTTATGACAAATTAATGACAAGTGTCAAAGTATAGACTAATTTTGACTAAAACTCGTTAAGCCTCTAGAAAAATGTCAAATTTGGGTGGAATTAAGAGATGTTATGTGCAAATTAATGTTGATAAGCGTCAAAAAAAAGACTAATTTTGACTTTAAAGGCGTTAAGCCTCTAGAAAAAACGTCAAATTTGGGAAGAGTTAAGAGACGTTATGTGCAAATTACTGTCGAAATTTGACTTAAAGTTGAGAAGCGTAAAGAAAGCCAGACTGTATTTGACTTAAACCCTTAAGCTTCTTGAAAAAATGTCAAATTTGGGTAGAATTAAGAGACGTTATGTGCAAATTAATGTTGTAATTTGACTAAGTCAAAAAACTTCAAGAAAAACGACGTTGTTAAGTATCTAGAAACAATGTAAAATTTGATTCAAATTCAACAAGCGTTAAGAAAAAAATACTAATTTTGACTTAAAGCCAGCCTCTAGAAAAAATGACAAATTTAATTCAAGTTAAAAAACCTTATGACTCATTTTGACTCGTTAAGCCTCTAGAAAAATGTCAAATTTGGGTGCAAATGTGCAAATTAATGTCGAAATTTGACTTAAAGTCGATAAGCGTTTAAAAAGACTAATTTTGACTTTAAATGCGTTAAGCCTCTCTCATATATTCAGGCTATTTTTTGTCTTTATTATTTGTATTGAATAAATCTGCAATAAGTAAAGTTGTCTCAAGTTTATTTTTTAAGCCTCTGGAAAAAATGTCAAATTTAATTAAAATTAAGAGATTTTATGTCCAAATTATTGTCGAAATTTGACTTAAAGTTGAGAAGCGTTAAGAAGGCAAGACTAATTTTTACTTAAACCCTTAAGGTTCTAGAAAAAATGTCAAATTTGGGTAAAATAATTAATTAGATGTTATGTGCTGATGTCGAAATTTGACTTAGTCAATAAACATCAAGAAAACGACTAATCTTGACTTAGAGTCGTTGAGTTTCTAGAAGTTTCTCAAAAGTTAAACGTCTTCATGTTCAAATTATTATATACATTTGACTTAAAGCCAACAAACGTTAAGAAAAAGGACTAATTTTGATTTAAAGCAATTAAGCCTCTAAAAAAGTGTCGAATTTAATTAAAGTTAAAAGACTTTATGTCTCAATTAATGTGTAAATTTGACTTAAAGTCAGTAAGCGTCAAGAGAAAAGTCTAATTTTGACTTAAAGTCGTTAAACTTCTAGAAAATATGCCAAGTTACAAGGCTTTATGTTCAAACCAATGTCGAAATTTGACTTGAAATCGTCAAACGTCAAAAAACTTACTTAACGTCGTTAAATTTCTAAAAACAATGTCAAATTTAAATAAAGTTAAAAGACTTTATGACTAATGAATGTCAAAATTTGACAACATAAAAAAACAAATTTTGACTTAAAGCCGTTAAGACCCTGGAAAAAATGTTGCATTTGATTAAACGTTACCACATTTTTATTAAAAATTCAAAATTTAATTCTGGACTAGAAGAAATTCACGAGACCCGCATGAAGTTTCCGCAGATAACTGCAAGCGGTTCTCAACGGGAACGCCAACTTCATGCGGTTGCTGGTATGAACCGCATGAAATTACCGCGGAAGTTATCTACGGAAACTTCATACGGTTCATACTACGAACCGGATGAAGCTCATGCAGATAGTGGAGTGCACCGCATGCAATTTTCGCAGTTAACTTCTCTTGGAACCGCATGAAGTTTTCGCAGGTGACTGGATGCAGTTCCACCGGGGCGCGTTTACAGGTAGGGGTACGCGTCCGGTTTTCACCCTTGAAGAAAAAGCCAAATATATATTAAAGATCAGAGGAACCGCGGTTCCTTTTGTGCGAACCGGTTCCTGAGCGCGCCTTGCTAAGCACCGGTTCGTTTAACCGGTTCCTGAACTGTCTGTCTGCTCACCTCTGGTACTTACTTTAGATAATATATGTGTGATATATACCCTTCTTTATTAATGGTAGAGCAGTGATTCGATTCAGTTTATCCAAATAGAGTTTTAAAAGATATGCGAAAATTTTAAATTCTTTTGAAAAAATTGTCACCGGATGTAGTGGGTTAAACCGTTTAACTAAATGTATAATTTTCTATATTTTAGAGCACTGTATATTATTTATTTTTTTATCACATTCGACTATTGTTTCGACTTTCGTCATTATCACTTGATAAAAAAAAGAGTCGAAACTATAGCCGACTGTGATGAAAAAAAACGATAATATTCAGTGCTTCAAAACATGGAAAATCGTGTTTCATCAAAAATATACAATGATATAAAACATAGAATATTTTATCCATAACTTTATTTTCACAACACTAAAAAATTCTATAAAAACAAAATATGGCAAAAAAATGACTTTTATTTCTTGAAAATGCACTGATAAAGCCGAACCTCGTCAAGAATTTCAAACACTCAGGAACTATACTGTGTTTATATTTGGTACAATAATAAATTCGGAGTAAAAGATATGTATTTGACATAATGGCGCTAATGCAGCAGGTTTATTTACTTTTAATTCAAGGCAGGATTTTAAAGTAATTTCTAGATCAATTTGTTAATTTTAAATGGAAAGGTGTAATTTTTATTAAAGTATTTGAGTAAACGAATAACTTTTATTTAAAACGTGTTTTATACTTTCTGCAATATTTAATGATCACAATCGCAATTAAATGAAAAAAAAACAATTATTTTATTGGCAATACAGAGAATTACTAATAGATTAATTTTTTAACTGGTATCAAAATGATGCCACTAAACCTCAATACATTTTTAAAATCGATGAACTAACAAATATAACACATTCTTCCTATTATAATAAACGTAAGAGCAAAAAAGATTTTAAACATGATTTAAGATCGAAAGTAAAACGATTCATAATTGCACAATTGTCTAGAACCAGTTTATCTTTACATGTAGGGATACAATTGTTTTTATTTCTCTTTAAACAAGATAGAAAATTTTAAGAATTTTATTTTATTTTTCCAATGTCATTCTATTAAAAAAAGATTAACTGCACAATTCAAAATGATGCATTTTGAAAATTACAACTGATTTCAAAAGAATCATGTCTTTTCTTGTAATTGAAATCTTTAACACGATTTAGGAAATTTAATGTACTTTTAAAAGTTAGTCTGATTTCTAGTTAATTGTCTAAAATAAATAATTTCTAAGTTCGTTGCACGATAACTCATAAAATGTATGGGAATGTAATTTGCTAACTAATAATGGCGCATACTTTAGCTTGATATGTATTTTATTTATAGCGAATCCTAGAAAATTTTAACGCAAACAATTGCATTGTACATGAAACGGTTTCCCGAAGAAAAAAAAACGTTCTTTTGCCATATTGTGGTAGGATAGAACCATAGAACGAAAAGAAAAATTGCTTAAGAAAATAAAGTTAATCAAGCTTAGCCACAGTTGCTCATAATCCTCATGTCAACTCTCGAGAATTAGATTCTAGTTTTGGACTTTATCTAACGAATGCCTTGACAACAAAAATATTCCCGCATCCGCGACAAAATAAAAATATTCTCATATGAACGCAATCGCATGATATAAATGTTTATTTCCCGGCGCGTCCACCATAATATCTTATCATAAATGAGCTCATTCTAGTTAACAACTATTATAAACTAGCTTAACTGAGGATTAAAGCAGCATAAACTCCGTGCATATTTTATTTTTATTATTTTTGAAATTATTTAACGGTATATCCATTTTACGAAAATGCATTAATATTGATCGATTACAAAAGTAATTAAATTAATTAATACAATAAATACAAGAGAAATTGATAAAATAACAAGTGTATTACGATATTAATTTCAGACATACAGTGTGAAATCAATGTATTTTGTTCACGAAAATGTTATAATTTGCGCATTATTTAATTCTATGGGCAGCATTAATGGGGTACATTTAACACTCAATTTCTAAAAACACGCATTTGCGTGTTTAATACGCTTATTAAACACGCACACGCATTTGCGTGTTTAATATGGTTATTAAACACGCTAATTCGCGCTTTAATTCACAGAACGCGATTTATGATAATATTTTGTTTACCCTGTTTAATACTGATTTTATCTTTGATTTTTTTTTTCAATTGTAATTGCAATTACAACTTTAATTTCGATTTTGATTTTTTGTTTTTGTTTTTTTATTTTCATTTTGATTTTAATTTTGATTTTAATTTTCGTGAACAAAGTATAGTGTAAAACTCGCATATAATGGCTATTAATCTCTCAAACGATTTGCTCCACTCGCCTACGGCTCGTTCCGCAAACATCGTTCTCGTGATTAATAGCCATCATTAAATGCTCGTTGTACAATATACTATTAAATGGCGCTTAAATCTAATAATATAAAATTAGGTGAATAACAGACCAAATTGCCTATTCTCATCATCCGACTTGTTTCTGGCATAATTACAGTGATGAAGTGATAAAGTAAGTTCGATCTCATTGTGGATGGTATTTTAAAATTTAAACTCGCAAGTAGTTCACTAGAATTTATTAATCCATTTATGATTTTGAACAGAACGCATAAATTAGAAAAGAGAGCTTAATTTTAGTGATAGATAACAGCATGTTGCACCGACTAACATCAATTATGCTGATGGTATTTCTATAAGACACAGACAAATGGAATTTGTTTTGTACCCGTTCAAGCTATAAAATATGTTTTGTATATATTAGTGACCAAATACAGCAGGCGCATTCCAATTGAGAAAATAATAAAAGTTGCCGTGTCTCGATACAAAAATTCTTCGCGAAACGAATAATAAATCCCAGAGTCTGTAATGATTTACAACATATGATATCGATATGCTTAGAAAATATGAGACAGCGATCCATTCTAACAAGATCTTTGACGTAATCAACTGTAGAGAGTCATTCCATTGATGTAGTTATTGTCGATAAATCGCCCTCTTCCGAAACATGTTTTGTGCTTAAAATACAATTTATTATCACAGAACCACCTATAGATGTTATTCAAGTCGTCTTGCAAATACTCGATGTCAGTTAAGCATGGCATTGAAAATATCTTGAGATCATCGGCAAACAGTAGGAACTTAAAATATTTAATAATAAAATTGGCCCACAATTAGAACCTTGAGGGACACATGAAGTTACATTAATTGCCTTTGAAACGAAATTATTAATTTTCACGAATTGCAGCCTATCGGTCAGAAAACTGTAAATCCATTTAGTTATATTGTCCCCCGAAACCTATATTATTTGTCATTGCATGAAGATTTCCAAAATCGAGTTGTTTTTGTCAACGGGCACAAGAAAAATATACTACATGATAATGATTTCTCTCTTTGCGTATTATTTACTGATGAATCATAGGCTAGCTAATCTACATAATATGAATTCATGACGAGTTAGACTTTGTTTCTGGAACCGACTCCATCTTTAAGTTTCAGCAGATATCTACAGCTGAGGTAAGATAAATAATAATAATAATAATAACATAATTTATTTCCAGTGTAGGTACAGCAACAATATACAGGATGTTCTACAAGCTCTATGACAAACTTTGACAGATGATAGCTCTCATAATTTTATTTTTTTTTTGTTAATGAACAGGGATCCGATTCGTTTTTGTTTAAAAGTTACAAGCATTTAAAGAATCATAATTTTTAATAAAATGTCGACAAATTGTGAATTGGTTCGACAAAACGTATTTTATAAATCATTTCTACAAGATTTCATTTTGTAAATTTTAAATATGTTTTACGATTTTGTATTTGACGGTACCTAATAATGAATAGGAAAGTAGCAGTAGCTGTAGCAGCAGTGACAATAACTGTGTTTCATCGGACGAAGATACTTTAATGTTAATAGTTCGAGGTTATATTACTCATGTGAAGTTAGCAATGTTTACAATTAGACGGATGTCATGAGTAAGTGATCCGTGGTGCTTGATCCGCTACTTTGGCACTTCGTGTAAAAGTTCTAAATAAACAATGCATTTATTCACAACTGAGGAATATGCAGATATTGTGTTTGTATATGGGTATTCCAATGGGAACGCCAGAGAAGCAGCTCGAGAATATCGACGCAGATATCCAAATAGGCACCAACCTGCCCACACGGTGTTTAGTGCATCATTTCGTAGACTTCGAGAAGCAGGTAAGGCCATTCGTCCTACTGAAGTAAATCTACAAGATGAAGAAAATGTAATAGATGCTGTCCTTGATAACCCTTCAATTAGTGTTCGGCGTATATCTATAGACCTATTCACGAATAAGGGCGGTTTACGAACTAAGTTCGGAACATTCAAATAATATTGGTATCCTTTTCTACTACCTGATAACCAAGATTTCGTCGGCCGTATCTAAAAAACACACACGCGGCCTGCGTAGCTCGGTCTTAGACCGAGCGGTAGAAGGAGAAAGAAATAGTTTACGGCGTCTCTTACTTACCGGTTATTTCATAGGCGGGCGCGATTTAGCCTATGGTGGAAAATTGCAACGGACACTACTTGATTCGGACGGACAAGACACCCCGACCGCCATCTCTGCTGAATAGCTCTATAGTAACATTCATGTATCACCGAATTTTGCATGGCGTGTATTGAACAGAGAAATGTTCATCCGTTTCATCGCCAAAATGTACAGGCGTTGCATGCTGGAGATGCCCATCAGCGATTAGAATTTTGCCGCTGGTTACTTCAACCACAGGCACACAATGATAGATTCATTACGCTCGTCATGTGATCTGATGAAGCGTGCTTTACTAGGGACGGCATAAATAATAATCATAATGAACATGTATGGGCATTGCAGAATCCACATGCAATTAGATCAAGATGATTTCAGCAACGATTTAGTGTCAACGTTTGGGGTGGCATTTGCAACAATAATCTATTACCTGTGCATGTTCTAAATCATCGTTTAAATGCAGATCTGTAAAAACATTTCTTAGAACACGACCTTTTTGAGTTTATTGATGACGTACCACTTAATATTATTCAGAATATGTGGTATCAGCACGACGGCGCGACCTACTAAAATTGTCTCCACCGACAAAACCGGAAAAAAAAGGGACTCTCCATAACATCAGCATTTACCACAATACTCAGCGGGTGGTGCAATTTAGGTTGTCATCGGGAAGCAAGAGTAATTTATGACTTTCGGAAAGGGCCGTCCTTTATACCTGCTTTCCGTATTTTGGGACCAATTTTTTATTTAAAAGTAAATTACAATATGCTATACTGACTTTCATTTCTCGATTACCGACATATATTATGAAGAATATTGTACTCTTTTACCACGTGACATTTATAAGCCAATACGGTTATCAAATTCAGTGGCGGCTCGTGGAACATTTTGATGGCAGAACCACTTAGCATATAATATACTTTTTGAGAAAAAAAAAAACGATTACTGTTGCAAAATTATTCAGTAAATTACAACTGACAACACATGTGATTCTACATTTCCGTAAAAATTAGAAATGCATTGTTTCTAAATTTTAAAATATTTCAATGTGAACGAAGATGATATTAAAAAAATTGCAACAAATTTGTCGACGCGAAAAAAATATAAAAACAATTGCCATCGACTTGAAACTTCCCAAAACAACTGACAACACATGTGATTCCACATTTCCGTAAAAATAAGAAATGCATTGTTTCTAAATTTTAGAATATTTCAATGTGAATGGAGAGGAAATTAAAAAGCAACAAATTCGTCGACGCGAAAAAAATATAAAAACAATTGCCATCGACTTGAAACTTTCCAAAACAACTGACAATACATGTGATTCTACATTTGCGTAAAAATTAGTAATGCATTGTTTCTAAATTTTAGAATATTTCAATGTGAAAGCAGATACAATTTACAAAAATATTGTAACAAATTCGTCGACGCGAAAAAAATATAAAAACAATTTCCATCCACTTGAAACTTTACAAAATCACTCAATATTAATTCAAGAGTGATTTCGTATAAAATTCAAACACATTGCGTCCATAGCCTTTGCGATTTTTCGTGTAAATTTATGAAAAATTATAATTAATTAATTAAAATTATTATAATTTTTGTTGACGCGAAAAAATATAAAAACAGCTGTAAAATACTTAAAACTTTCTAAATTTACCTAAAATACAATAATCTTCCAAGAACTCAAAAAACTCCATCACAGGTCTACCGACCGAGAACAGCGCTTCAGATTTTTTTAATTTGCACGAGTAAAAAAAAATTATAAAAACAACTTCAACACACTTGAAATTTCCCAAATTTACTCAAAATACACTAATCTTAACAATCCTCCAAAAAACTCAAAAAACCCCATTACTGGTTTTTAAGATTTAAAGTTTCACTTCTTCCGAGTGAAAAAAAAATATAAAAACAAGTGGAACACACTTGAAACTCTCTAAATTTACCCAAAATACATTAATCATAATAAGCCTCTAAAATACCCATAATATCCCAACACAAGTTTTCAAGATAACCGACCTAGAACAGCACTTATTTTTTTAAGTTTCACTTCTTCGGAGTGAAAAAAAAAATACAAAAACAACTGTAACACACTTGAAACTTTTCAGATTTACTCAAAATACATTAATCTGAATAAACCTCCAAAAAACTCAAAATACCCCATCACTGGTTTTCAAGATAACAACACAAAACACAATTCTGGAAGAATTTTTCAAATCTGCTAATTTGTTCAAGAGATATATTCTCAAATTAATGCAATGCCATTTTTCTCGTCTATGAAACTTTCGCAGGCTTCGTTTTAAGACTTAAAACGACAAATCAGTGTTTTTAGAATTAATAAAAAAAATCTTGTTTCGTTTGAAATTAGAGGTAGTGCCATGGCTCCTTGGCTCTACATAACAAGCCGCCCCTGATCAAATTATTGAAGTTTGATCATGCATCAAATATTTCCAGGATCATTTTTTGCATTACAATCGGTCCTCGTCTTTGACTCGTGGCGATTGTGAATGCAAAAATGTTCTCAAAAAATGATATTTTCATACAATATTTAACGCATTAAGGATATTACACACAAAATTCATAATTGCTCTATTAAATGTTTTGAAAAAAAATCTTTTGGATTAGTTGATGATTGTGTAATTTTTGGCCTGCTGAAAATATCGTGACGTCACTAGTGTTTGGCGTATGATGTCATAGGCAATTTTTTTAAATTGATTTTTTTTTATTTGGCAACGTTCGTAGAGCTCTTAGTTGTCCTTAGTCACATTTTTTTTTAATACGTATCATTTAATCTAAAAACAAATTGTTTACTTTGCTACTTTTGTAGAGCTTGTTTCTCTTTATATCCATATTTTTTTAATATTTTTAATGGAATGATGAAATGAATAAAATTTCGCACAAAATTCATAATTTGGATTATTTAATATACGATTTTGAAAAAGCTGGAGAACACAATGAAGTTTCAAATTTTTCATTTTTACAACCTTACATAATACTGCATTAATTAAAAGTAAGCCAATTCCAAATTTATTGATTTATTTAATATTTGACATGTTAACAAGTTTAACACTTAAATTAAAACGTCTTTACTTCTAAAATTAACTAAATATGGTGCATTTGACTAAACGAGAAAGAATAGAGGTATGAATGATGATGGAATATGTCGATAGGCTAAGAACTTATGAGGAAGCATGCGATTTGTTTAATCAAAAACACCCCGCAAGAGTTCCAATTTCAAGATCCACAGTAAGAGCTCTACAAACGTTGCCAAATATAAAAAAAAAAACGAATTCCATTTACAAAAATTGCCGATGACATCACACGTCAAACACTAGTGATATTTTTGAGCACGCCAAAAAGTGTGCAATAATGAACAAAAATCGACCTGTCCCTGCGATTCTTTTAAACACACTTAATAGTGCAATTAACTTTATCACCACTCTGTATATAAATATTTATATTTAAAATATAAAGTAGTGTTTACTAATAATTGCTAATTATTTAATAAAAAAAATTGTCAGTATTGCGATTATTAAAACTTATTTTTTTTTTAAACACTTTTCAATGGTGTTGCAGGTAATTAGACCCAAGCCTCCTTCATTCATAAATTTCCCTTTTGTGGTATTCTCGAAATTCGATATGGGTAAGTGGTGATTAGCACCCTGGGGTTCTCTGGGGTGGGCCGCCGGAGGGTTTGGAGACAAATTCTTACGGTCCTCACGACGGCGCACCACCACATAGAGGAAGACAAGTTGCTGCTTGGTTAAATGGCTATTTTTGGGGACACATGAAGCAGCTGGTCTACCATGTTGAAATCACTACCCATCAGCAGTTACTTGAAAGAATTCAAGATGCAGCTAACCGAATAAGAAATGATCCAAATCTCATCCATCGAGTGACCGAATCTTTAGTTAACGATGTAAAGTTATTTTTTGATCTGTTAATTCAAATTAATTTTGAAAATCATACACTAATTTTTGTAGGAGATTTTAACTGCCCCACATTTTCCTTCACACAAAATAATTATCTTAGTAAATCATGTATTATTTCTAATTTTTGTAGCTTCTTGGGCCTTCAGCAATATAACTCAGTAAAAAACACTTCAAATCATGTTTTGGATCTAGTATGCTCTAATGTTTTCTGTCATGTTCAGAGGGAGTCACTTGCATTAGTTCTTGAAGATTCATATCATCCTGCACTTACATTTTCAGTACAATGCACACCTGATTTATCACCAATTAATAGTAATGCGATTAAATTTAATTTCAAAAGAGGTAATTATCCAGCCCTATATGCATATCTATGTGACATTGACTGGAGTGCTCTTTCTACATTTACCGATGTTGATCTGGCTTTTGAAACTTTTATAGCATTTTAAATAGCGCGATCTCACTGTATATTCCAACAAATTGAAACAAAATAATAAATATCCACCATGGTTTAATCTAGATATTATAAAACTTATTAAAGAAAAGAACTTAATCAGAAGGAAACTTAAACATAACTGTTCCATTACGACAGCTGATTTCAAAAACATAAGAACATTAATCAAAAGTAAAATAAAATGGGCATTTCGGAATTATATATCTACAGTAGAAAATCAAATTTCTTCTAACCCTAAACAATTTTGGACATATGTAAACTCCAAAAATTCCAATAGATCGAGGATTCCATCAACATAGGTACATGATAATAGACATCTTGATAATCCTCATGATATCGTAAATGGATTTCGTAGGTTCTTCGAATCCGTACATAGTCCTTCATCTAACAATATTATACCCACTGATGTCAGCTATATCCCCAGTTTTGCCTTTTCACCTATATCTGCTGACTCAGTTTACAAACTTCTTAAAAAGCTTCCAAATAATAACTCCGCTGGTGATGATAAGTTACCAGCGTTTCTTTTATAAGATTGTGCTGTTCTGCTAAGCGAGCCGCTTGCTATACTATTTAATTTATCTATTAAAACTTGTACTTTTCTTAATAGTTTAAAAATTGCATCCATTTGTCCAATAGCTAAATCGTCTGGCAGGTCGGAAAACATTAATAGTTTTCGCCCCATAGCAATCCTACCGCATATTGCGAAGATATATGAGCGAACACTGTATGACCAAGTTTATACTCACATTAAACCTTACTTATCTAACAGCATGGTTTTGTACCACATCGTTCAACAGTAAGTAATCTTTGTATAATCACCCACAAAATTGCTGAAACCCTTAACTAGATGTTATCTACACAGATTTGACGAAAGCGTTCGATAAGGTTGATCATAACATTCTCTTATCTAAGCTAAGTTACTTTAGTTTTTGCAATTCCTCAACATTATTATTAGATTCTTATCTCAATGAGCGTGAATCATATGTCACCTATAATAATTTCAGATCTGGCTCCTATTTTCCGACATCAGGTGTACCACGAGGGTCAATATTAGGCCCTCTCCTCTTCAATATTTTTATTAATGATCTGTCGGAAACCTTGAACTGTGAACATCTTCTCTATGCTGACGACCTTAAAATTTACTCTGTTGTAAACAATATCAATGATTGTCTCTATTTACAAGATGAACTGTTTAAGGTTTCCGAATGGTGTCGGGTTAATGGACTAGATTTGAATGTTGAAAAGTGCAAATCTATGTCTTTCACTAGGAAAATCCCATTCAAGTAAACTACCTTGTTAACGAAATTTCAATAGAAAGAGTTACAGTCTTTAAAGATCTTGGTGTTTATTATGATTATGAATTTTCTTTTAACTATCATATTGAAGCTATTGTCAAAAATTCTTTCAAGTCTCTTGGCTTTATTTGTCGTAATTCAACTAATTTTCAAAATCCAGTCATTTTAAAGACAATTTATTATGGTTATGTGCGTCCGAAATTAGAATGTGCCTCCTTAGTGTGGTTTTCACAAAATCAACACCAATTTCAGCTCCTTGAAAGTGTTCAACGCAGATTTTTAAAATTTCTGTGCTTTAAATTGGAAGGTAACTATCCTGTCCGGGGTTTTGATCACAGAACGTTACTCAGTAAGTTTAATATTGAGTCACGTGAATCCCGGCGACAAAAATCGAGCGTAATATTTCTTCATAAACTGATGCATGCTTTAATTGACTCCTCTGATATATTGGGGGAAATTAGGTTGCATATACCATCCTTTAGCAGCAGGCAAACGCCAACATTTAATATCCCTGCTCATCAATCCAATTATGAACTAAAATCTCCATTGCACATTATTTCCCGTAATTTTAACAAACTGTCACACGAATGTGATATCTTTTATGACTCTTTAAATTTAATTTGTTCTCAACTTAAGGAACAGTCACAAGATATTTTGTAGAGAACGTTATTTTAGTATTGTATTTATATTTGTAATTGTATTGTATTATTTTGTATTATTGTATGTTGTCTTGTAATTGGGACATGTTTCCTGTTGGGCAATAAACGTCTATTATTATTATGATTTAGTTCGTCGATGTGAGGCTTGCATTCAAGCGGAGGGAGTACATTTCGAACAATTTTTATAGTCTTAAGTTTTGTGATTTTCATGTAAGTTAAATTTTTATTAATTGTTAATAAAGGTTTATTGTCATAGCACCTGTCATTTTTATTTATCAGCCTAGTTATGATTGAAGCTGGTTGACTGGAAAAATTATGATTCTTTAAATGCTTGTAACTTTTAAACAAAAACGAATCGGACCCCTGTTCATTAATATTTTTTTTTTAGAATTATGAGAGCTATGATATGGCAAAGTCTGTCATAAAGCTTGTGGAACACCTTGTATAAACATATAATTAATACAGCACAAACATGGAAACACGTCAAGATAACTTACAATTTTGAATGTATACATGTAATAAATAAAATGTTGGAGTTAAAAACTCAATCGTATTGTACGGTTCCAATGTGCACAATATATCAAATAGCATTCGTCTCATTTGAGTGTATGTTTCTGCATTCGCTATATTGTGTGGAAGATGATTAAAAAAATTAATGCAATTATATAGTGGACCCAGCTCAAATTTACTTAGCATGTGTGACGGATACCTGAATGTAGAGCTATGTCCAGTATTGTGGGTGCTATTCAGAGTATAGTGGGAGAATAAGTCTGTATTCTTCCACACAAATTTAATACACTCATATATGTAAATAGCTGGAACCGTCAGAATGCCTAATCTTTTGAACACCCCTTTACAGCTGTCGGTTTTCTTCATACGACACATTGTTCAAACTGCGCGCTTCTGACATATTAAAATTGAATGATTTTGTACACTGCTACCCCAGAATAAAATTCCATATTTAACGTGAGAGTAGAAATTGGCATAATAAAATGTTTTAACAATGTGGTCATCAGTATTACCGGCGAGAATCTTAAGACGATAGCATAATTTGCTGAGCTCAGATGTAATTTTTTCAATGTGTGGTCGGTAGCTTAAGGTGCGTATCCACCGGCGCTCGCGAACAGCTCGCGATCACCCAATAACCTGTTCGAACAATGTTGTCAGGCTGTGCGCGAACAGCTCGCGTAACATTAATAGATTTTACCCTGTTCGTCTCGAGTTCGCTAAAAGTCCCGCCAGTTGTCGGTAACTTTAAAGGGTATGTTCGCCGAACCTCAGTCAGATGTTGACGGTGACACTGTTCGCATCAATTTTAAAACGAAAAATTATGGTGGACGGATGACGCTTATAGAAAGCTACCGGGAAAAACCGGTCGAAATAATTGACTATAGGAATAAAATAAAGAAGAGTGACGCGTGGAAAAGTTTGGCAAAAGAACTGGATTGTTGCCGCGAAGAAGTTGAACGAAAAATGAAAACTCTTTTGTCTCAATTTCGACGCGAACGACAAAAGGCAAAGAAAATGATCAAATCTGGGATGGGCAGGGATGAAATATATGGTAGGACGTGGTTTGGGTTCAAATTTGATCCCTTTCATCAACGTAAGACATGTCTATTTGATAACTGGAAAACTGAGCGAACTTCTTGGCGAACAACGTTCAACGAAAATTAATTTCATCTAGACATGTTCGTGTAACTGCTCGCGTACTGAACGTGGGATGATCGAGATTTGTTCACGAACAGGGCTTGTAGCTGTTCACGAACTGTTCGCAATAAGTTCGCCGGTGGATACGCACCTTTAGAGTTTCATCAAGTATTACTCCAAGAAACTTGGCAATTTTTATAAATCGAAAACTATGATTATTTATGGTTAAATTCTGGGGAGTGATTAATGATTGATTAGCCTTAAAAAAATTGTATTTGTATCGGTATTTAAAATTAGATGATTTTTTATAAACCACTCATTGATGCTTTTCATTATTACATTTCCAGTATCAATGATATCGGGGGATGATTCGCCGAAAAGTAGCAGATTAGTATCATCGACATAGCAAGTGATTTCACCATTTGCATGTATATTATCAGATATATCATTTAAGAAAATATTAAAAAGAAGAGGACCTAAAATACTCCCCTGAGGAATCCCCATCTCAATTGATAATTTTCCAGATATTGTTTCAAGCATTCCATTGTTTATTTTCATTGTGTTCGATTGCTTAAATATGAGTTTGAGATTCCGCGAATGCAGTAGTGAGTAAGCTTAGTCAATACAATTGAGTGTTGAATCGTATCGAATGCTTTGGATAAGTCTAATAATACACCACATACAATTTCGTTATCATCTAAAGCTATTAGGATTGATTGGATGTACTGAAATAGTGCAGTGTCTATACTTTTGCCTTTAGTAAACCCGTGTTGACATCTAGAAAATAAGTGATTTGTCTTGAAAAATGTTATTAAACGATTTGACATTATAGTTTCTAGTATTTTTGAAAATGTACAAAGAATACTAATTGGTCTATAGTTTTCGAGGTCTTCAATGTTTCCCTTTTTATACAGGATGTTCAATTTAAGTGAAGACATTGAAATATCTCGAAAACTACACATCGAATAAAAAAAAATATAATTAAAATTTGTTCGTCTCGGAGGGGGACATCTAATGATACGAAACTCACTATCCTCAACCCCCTGGGGGGTAGCGGGTGAGAAATAGAAAAGTTAAATAGGGACCCCCATTTTTTTGTACGGATTTGAATACTCCGGGAAAAAATAAGAAAGTTTTATCTGAATTTTTTTTTTGTATTCGTGACAGACGACGTTATAACACAGCCCCGCAAAATAAGTCCGGATCTGTAGATCAGACATGTGTATTGCTATATATTTTCACCGCTGAATCCGAATCCGAGGTCAGAAAAAGGCATACACCCCTGGAATTGGCCCCAGAGGCCGAAAATGGCCGCTATAAGGTGTGAAACTTGGATTCCGAGATGACGGATGCTCAGCGAGGCCGAGATTGTATTCCCAAGCCAAAGCCGAATTCGTGGTCAGAAAAGTTTAGAGCCGACTGGGTTTCACCCTCTGAGGTCGGAAAATGGGCGCTCGGGGGCCAGAAAATCGATATTCGCACCTAATAGAGGCCATTTTTGGCATACATCGTTCAACATTCATCATGGCTATGTATATATCGATTTTTTCCGATTATTGTAGTACCAGACACAGAACTGCTTTTTGGGCGAAATCTTGAGATCTTCGGCTGTTGCGACCATGGAGAGTAAACGCTAACAATTTCATACGGTTACACATTCACATTCCCCACTGAATAGGTTTATAACATTATATTATCCCCTGCATTATACGATTGATATCTTTAGCGATGGTTTAAATATGTTTCAAAATTCACTTGATCACTTATTATAAATATTTTTCATATCTCGTTAGTCGTAAGTCACTACTCATATTATTATGTACCTGTACGCCAAATAACGTTGTAAAATCTTGATTATATATTTTATTTATTTATGTATTTTACACTAATTATGTATTACAAGTTGTATATTTACCCTGTAACAAGATTATTTTTAATCTGCTGGGCAATAAAGTTTATTATAATTATTATTATTATTCTCACGATATACAGGGTTCCCCATAATAGACTACCCATTTTATTTTATTAATTAATTCCCTACGAGATAACTAAATAAGTTTATCTCTGTGGGATTATGTTCTGTAGTCTTTGGGATTTAAGTTAATTATTGATCAAGTAGGCACCTGTCACAAATAAGTTTTATATTAATAATTTTGTGGAAAGTTATTTTGTTAGTTTTCATCATAATTATTTAACTTTCATGGATTACTCAGTCCAACAACGTGTGTTTTGTGTAGAAACTTACATAAGAAGCAATTCGATAGAAGAAGTTAGGCGTGCATTCCGGCGTCAGTTTAATAACAACAATAGAGGTCACGCACCAAATCGTAAAACTGTTAAGTTATGGGTTCTTCATTGGCGTGAAAATGGTTCTGTACAAAATTTGAAGAAGCCCGGACGTCGAAAAACAGTTCGTACACCAGAAAATATTGAACGAGTTAGAATTGCGTTTACGAGAAGTCCTAAAAGGTCTGCTAATCGACAAACCCTTATCCTAGGAATATCAAAGGGAAGCTTAGATCGAATTCTTCAAAGAGATTTAATTTAATTAATTTCATCCCTATAAATACCAAATGGCACAGCAACTTATAAAGCAAGATAAAGAAGCAATAGGTTAGCATTTTGTCAAGAATTTTTGAATTTACATCAAGAAGCAATTCACAGTCTCTTAATGAGCAACGAAGCAAGTTTTTATTTGAACGGCATGGTTAATAAACAGAATTTTAGATACTGGTCAAATGAAAATCCTCATGAAATCTTTACACAGAACCTCCATAATCCAAAAGTTGTTGTGTAGTGTAGAGTAGGATCTTTTGGTATTATTAGTCCATATTTTGTTGAGGATGAAAATAACCGCGCTGTAACAGTAACATTCGAGCGCTACGTAAACATGCTAGAGACATTCCTCATTCCAGAATTAAATAGACTAGGATTACTGAACAATGCCTTACTATTCCAACAAGATGGGGCAACAGCTCATACCGCCAGAAACTCAATGCGGGTTCTGCAAGAAACGTTTAATGGCCGACTCATTTCTCGATTCGGAAATTTGCCTTGGCCTTCGAGGTCCCCCGACTTAATGGCACCCGATTTTTTCCTGTGGGGATATTTAAAAGCCAAAGTGTTTGCGAGTCGTCCAGGTACAATCGAGGAACTCAAAGTCAAAATTCGTGAAGAAGTTGAAGGAATAGACAAAGGTTTGCTACGCCGTGTAATGAACCACTTTTTATCTAATATTGAAAAATGTGTTGAAGTTGGTGGAGGTCAGTTAGAAAACGTGATTTTTAAAAGTTAGAATTAAATTTGCCAAATATTTATGTTATCATAAATCCCAAAGAGTTAGCTGTAATTTAGTATAATAAAAAGTTTGTTTTGTTAACTGAAAAAGAAATAATTCAAATATGAAAATGAGTGGCCTATTATGGGGAACCCAGTATAATATTTTTTCAATAATTAGTTATGGTTAATTAAAACACGGTAAATTGTTCAATTCAGTTTAATTATTGATTACCAGGTAGTAATGGACGCAAACATTTGTAGCTTTTTTTGCGTTCAATTGAGATTGTGCTCCTTTATAAATGAAATATTTCAAAAAGTAAGTGCCGCAGAAAAAAAATTATTTGTTTTAATTCGTAGATTCTGATGCTTTAATAAAAATTATAGATTTCTATTTAAAAATAACAAGGTGATCTTGAAATGACCTTGAAATCCTCCTTAGAAAATATGCCTGCTACACGTAACAGGTTAAATTATTTGAAAAAAAAACGTCGTTTACATAATATTTCCTATGTCCAGGATAGATTCCGCTGTTTTTTTTTCTAGATGTAATATTGTGACTACATTACTTATCAATTTTGGCTGCATTGTTTAATTCTCGCAACTGGATACGTAATAGTTTCAGATAACATATCTACCTACTGACAATGATGTGAGCTTGTTTACGTACACAATCACTTCGTTTCATTCATAATTTATTTACACGTATCACGGTGCTGTCGGCCAATAACGATAAACAAGGAACCCCCTTTACTATTCCGGAAATTTCCCAGAGGATCTCGCCGAGGAAAATGCAATGTTTGCGGAGGCCGTCAATTAGGGGTACGCCGGCCCTGTGCACGGTGCGCGTTGCACAATCCGCTTTCATAATGCGCGGAAAATTTATTCGTGAATTATTGGGAAACATGCCATCGGACAGTCCGGCACGTAAATCGTTATTTATCGCGGATTAGGCGGCGATGCGCGCACATGTTTTTAACGGCGTCATACGTTCGGGTTAGACTGACGTTGATGGCAGTACGGCGCGCCATCTACTCGATACGGGAATGCTGTTAGTAGGCGTGGCTTAATACGGACCTAACCTAAACCGCAAAATAAAAAGTGTGTGGTGTAGAGATTCGGAGAATGTATGATAAATCGAAAATTAAATTATTATTAGAGTGCAGAGCTAAAATCACTATTGAAAATTGTTACTTTGTGGCTATGCATAAGAATACATTTGCAGTCGCTTTAAGAAGCCAACTGAGGTGTTTAACGCCCTCAGCATCTTTCGTGATTGGTGTTTGGTTTACCCTCACAGTTGTTTACAGCTTTATACTATCCGCTTCCATTTACTCATCAGTGGTTCTTAAAAGGTTACAGATAAGTTTTGAAATTAGTATGTATGCAACCCAACACTGCACGTTCGCCGGTTGAGAACCTCGGGCATTCAAGAGGCGCAAAGCATCCGTCCAAGGCCCTTATTATCACCTAAGTTGGCTTTAAAGCACTGTGAATAGAAAAATAAATTATTTAAAAAAATATAAAATTATAATTTACAGGTATGCATTGACGTGGTTAATTTTGTCTACGATACGAAACAAAACATATTAAGCTGGTCAAGGCCGCCTAGATGCAAGATTCATTTTTGGAAAAAAATGACAGCAATTAATTTAAAACATATAATTGATTTGTATGTGAAATTGAGAATGAGAGAGTGCGGGCGTCGCACAGTGGTGCCGAGGCAGAAAAAATATATTTTTAACATCTTGTCGCTTGTAGTGTGTGTGTGTGAGAGAGGTTATAACCTATAATATAATAGAAGAAACGCCAGAAATGTATGGAGTTTATACTAAATGTAAGTAATAATACATATTAATACAAAACAATAATTATAAATATCATTTTACAGGCTAGATCCCAGTGTTTGACAACTCGCAAACGCACAGGCTCGAATTTCACGATTCCCGTGGCACTCAACCATTTTCATTTTACCCACACACGATTTTGACGATTGGTTCATCATACAATTCCATCACAAATAAACAATGCTCTTTCACCCATTGTACTTTTAATTAATATAAATTGCTAATTTATGGTGCCTATTCGTTAAATTATCTCAACAAATACCACTCGCGGTTATAATTTCGGCAGGATAAATTTTATTTTAAGCACTTGTCATTTCATCGCAAATTTCTTGAATGAATTGAGATGGAAAAATCCATGAGCGCTTTAGCGCGAGTGCCTTTCTCGAAATTTGTGTCGATTCAATGGCTCGTGCAAACAAATAAAATTTATCCGGCCAAATTAAACCTCTTGTGGTATTACCCCCGAACAGTTCGTGAACTTTTGGCGAACTCAAGACGAACAGGGTAAAATCCATCAATGTTACGCGAGCTGTTCGCGCACAGCCTGACAACATTGGGCGAACAGGTTATTGGGTGATCGCGAGTTGTTCGCAAGCGCCGGTGGATACGCACTTTAAGCTACCGATCATACATTGAAAAATTTACATCTGAGCTCAGCAAATCAAGGCCGCCTAGATGCAAGATTCATTTTTGGAAAAAAATGACAGCAATTAATTTAAAACATTGATTTGTATGTGAAATTGAGAATGAGAGAGTGCGGGCGTCGCACAGTGGTGCCGAGGCTTCAAACATTTCGGTAGAAACTACATTCACTCTGGTAACACGCACATTTTATTAACACTATGGGCATAACAAGTTTAGAATAAAAATTATATGCATTAGAAAATTATTGTATTTTTAAACCATTCTAAGAATATTAGTCGTACAGCTACAAATGAAAACGAAAACATACCTCCTGTTGTTTTGAGGTAAATTTTAAAGAGATGACAAGATTTTGAAAATTCTTCAAGCAACGTGTTGTACTTATCAAATAGATATAGATAAGATGAAAAAGTAAATTCACATTTCAGTTGTCTTCCGGATTTTTGATAACTTTCGACTAGGTGCCTGGATAAAAATCAAATTGGAATAAAATGTAATAGATAAAAAAAATCTAATTAAAATATTCGAAGCAAATAAATATACAGGGTGTCTCGTTTCAAGTGTGCCAAGCAAAAACAGGAAGTTTATAATATTATTCTGAGCAGAAAAGTTCCAATAAACATGTACGATTTCCTATAAGTTTATTAGATAGATTGTCATGAATTTAAACAAAACTATGAGGAGGTTAATGTTTATTTAACAGTTGTTTATACAAACTTATTTGCTTCGCCAGTTTGTTAACTATGTCTCGTTTAAATAATTCTGAAAATACTGATGTAGTGTATGTTTATGAACGAAAATTGTAGAGCGGCCCGTGAATATCAAGGACGATTTCCAAATCGGCAGACACCGAGAGAGCGGTATACAGGGTGTCCTAAATAGAGTAGGATTGCATGGGTATCTTTCTTATTCTTAAAGCTAGAGATCTGGTTAAATGGGCAATGTTGTGCAGTTTTTTTTTATGCTGATTCAGATTATGTTGAGAAATTTTCAAAATTCCGAGCAGTTTAGAAAATATTTTAAAAAAACTGAAAATCGCGATTTTCAAAAAAATCAAATATCTCAATAATTATTAAAGATGCGAAAAAAAGTTTTAAATAAAAGTTACTTGGTTTAATTAGGCAAACATAGAAATCTAGTCAAAATAAAATTCAAGATGGCGGTTTCCGAGATATTAATACCAACTTTCTTACCTCTTTTTGTTTTGTTATATTTGCTTTAAAAATAATTTAAAAAATTAAAATGAAAATTTAAACAATTAATATTTCCATTATTTTTTATTTTGACATAGGTACATCGTTGAAAAGAGAAAAAAAAAGTCTATTTATGCGTGTAAAAATCAAATATGGCGGCCATTTGAAATAAGAAAGTTGGTATTAATATCTCGGAAACCGCCATCTTGAATTTTATTTTGACTTGATTTCTATGTTCGCCTAATTAAACCAAGTAACTTTTATTTAAAACTTTTTTTCGCATCTTTAATAATTATTGAGATATTTGATTTTTTTGAAAATCGCGATTTTCGGTTTTTTTTAAATATTTTCTAAACTGCTCGGAATTTTGAAAATTTCTCAACATAATCTGAATCAGCATAGAAAACTGCACAACATTGCCCATTTAACCAGATCTCTAGCTTTAAGAATAAGAAAGATACCCATGCAATCCTACTCTATTTAAGACACCCTGTATAGCAGAATATTTCAGTGTTTGCGTGCTACAAGTAGTACTGATCCAAGACCACCTAATGAACGTGCTCGACTTTCGTCAGGTGTGAAGAGAATATTATTGATAGATAGATGGAAAACCCCAATATAATTGTTAGACGTCTTGCTGTTAGACAAAATATTTCAGGGTCTCTTGTTTGGCACACACTTAGAAATATCAGAAATTGGCTAAATCTTCAATTTCCTGATAGATGATTGGACATGACCTTTTCCCTGGCCACCACGATCTCCAGATCTTACACCTATGGACTATTATTTCTTGGAGACAAAGTTTATAGCGTTCAAATAAATAAAAAGAGACAATTACAACACTGCTGAGGAAATTAGAAATGATCTTGAAATTATAGCAAGAACGTATCGTTCCATTAGCCGGCGATGTAATTATTGCATTAGTGCACATGGGGCGCAATTTGAACATTTACTTCAATTCTGTTTTTCTTTCTCTTTGAATTACTTTTGTTCATGACCTAATAAAATTAAATTGATTATTGATTATTGCATTCGTATTATTAAAAATGTTGCTTGTCACTCCTCGGTAAAAATTACAGTAATTTTACTTGATGTAACTGGCAGCAACTGACAGGTTGGTCTGTTATGTTTGTTTAAATAACTGTCAAATAAACATTAACCTGCTCAAATATTCTTATTTATATTCATGGCAATCTAATAAATTCATATTGAACATTTGTAAGATTTTTATACGCTCGATTTTTTTTAAGATTATTCATCTCGATAACGATATGAAATCGGACATATGTTTACTTGAACTGTTCTGTTCAGAACAACATTATCTGTTTTCAGTTTTTATTTGGCAAATGAGAAACCCTGTAGATCTGATAAAAAAAATTTTTTGGTCGAACGTCCGCCATTTTAAGAAAAATTAAAATTTTGAGAAACTGAACGATGGAACAATGGCTAGCATAATAACAATTCTTTATTTCACACGTCCTGGAAATGCTGAATCACAGCTACCGTTTGACCTGCACTTTTTGACAGAGTTGTTGAGGCTAAACGAATCACTAAATAATTTTTTTTTAAAAATGTTTTGTAAAAGAACTATATTTTATGGTTCTTTTGCAAAAAAATGGTAATGTGGCCATCATGTTACTTTCTCCGACTTGATGGTATCATTTATATTTACGCTTTTATGGTTTATTTTCAATTTAAATCATAAGTACATGGAGCGTTTTGTAGACTCGGATGAAATTGACGTTTAAAACGTCAAAATTATGAAATATGGAAAAATTATACTTCAAATTCAAAAACTCAATTTACTCAAAAACCAAAGAGATTCCGAAAAAAACTTATTCTTTATAGGTTTTTTATTTTGGCATTATCTACAATTATTGTAAAGATAAATTTGATGTAACTATTATAGTTTCATAATTATAAATCAAAAATAAATGAAAAAAAATTTTTTTTTTCTCGAACCAAAATGATTTGATGAAAAAAAATTTCAAACAGAAGAAGTTCATTTCTTTATTGTCTTCAATATGTGTTTAATTGTTTTTTGTGATATTTTTCATATTTAAAAAAATATTGGAAAAAAACAAAAAACAGTTAAGGTAAACACCCACTTCCGGTGTACGAAATTTTACCAAAAGCTTTTCAGTTCTTCGGATTATCAAATAAGACTTATGTAATTTTGTTTCATATCAATTGCTCTATTAGTTTTTGAGATACAGCGCGAACAGGCATACAGACCCACACGCACACACAGACACATTTTTTCTTTCCAGAAATTGTTGAAATTGCGTCTAGGGACTCCAAAACGAATATTTCCGTAAAATAAAATTTTTGAAAAAAATTTCACGATCGCAATACTTTCTCCTACTTCGTAACGGGAAAGTAAAAATTGGCTCAAAAAATAGGCAACAACGCGGCTGCAAGGTGATATAGATAAAATGAAGAAAAAAATTTAGGGTTTAACCGTTTTCCTATTGTTTTATGTGACTCTCGATGATGACCAGATTTTGAAAATTCTTCAAGCGAGGTATATTTGTCGAAATGATATAGATATGATAATAAAATAAATTTGACATTCAAATGTCTTTCGATTTTTTGAAGGTGACAAGATTTGTAATATTCGTCCATTATTCATTGTAACTATTATTATTCCTTTTATTCATATTGTCAATTTTTTGCAAGTAATAATACATAAATATATAAATAAAAGATAAATTAAATCTTTTTTTAAATTTATTTAATGCTTCTGCAACAAGTGATAGTTTTCCATTTTAAATAAAGAATAGATACATGTTTTTTAGATTTCAACATGATTCGCAAGTAAAATTATAATTTGTCTACAGCACAGGTGGGGAACGTGTGGCCTTGGGGCCGCATGCGGCATCCGTGCGTTTCTTGTGCAGCCTCCATAAAAGCTAGCTTGTGTATTGATTAATATTTAATTAAATTTTAATTTTCATGATATATAGATTACGACAATTAATCAAGATTTCTCTCATGATAAAAATAAAACTAGTCTAAGAAAGAAAATTAGAGGATCAATTAAATCTGCGCGTTACGAAGCTTGATCCAAACATTCAATTACTTTTAAGCAAGAAACAAATGCAAATCTCACTAACTTAAATTTTTCACCGGATTTTAAAATTATTCTAGGTATTGTTGCTATGTTAGTTTGTCATAACTTAATATCAGTATGTTTCTGTTGTATTTCTTCATAATGTAATAAATTTATTAAAAATACCTCAACTTTATTATTTTTATTTGAAGTAGTATTTAAATATGCGGTTGTTTATTTTGAAAAATACACTCGGCGTCAAAAAAAGGCGCCACTCAAAAATCGCGAAAAAACTCGATTTTTCAAACCGTCGTAACTTGGTTCAATTTGATCGAAAATCGATGAATCTTTCAATTTGGAAAAAATTCAAGTTTTATCTTTAAGAATGTGTAGTTGATTTTGACCTCAAGTCCAACCCAACCCCGCCGTAAAAAACGCTGAGGGGAAAAATGTTTTTTTATGTAAAAAATTGTGCAACTTTGACAAGCTGTACCGTGCGCAAAAAAAATCTGCGGGAAATTTCACCACAATGGCAGAAAAATTTCATCAATTTCCTTCAAATGCCGAGTCGTTTCGATGATTTGGAGCAAAGTTATGAATTTTTGAAAAAAAAATGACATTTTTCACTTTTTTGGCCATAACTTGAGTAATTTTGCACCAAAATCGATGCACTTTTGCAGTCTGAACAGTTTCAAATTTTCTCTTCAACGTCATGCAAATTGTTTTGTTGCTAGAACGATTCCACCCCCTGCCATCCCCTAAAGAAAAAAAATGTTTTTAAAGTTTAACGGTGCAAATTTGGTTTCTTGTACCGTGTGCAAAAAAAAATCGTGGACTCATTCGGTCAGCATGGTAATAAAGTTCAATTATTTTCCTCCAATTTCCTCCAAAATTCAAGTCGATGCGATGATTTGGTGCGAAATTATGCAGTTTTGAAAAAAAGAATACATTTTGCGCCTTTTTGGCCATAACTAGGCGAATTTCGCACGAAACTTGAGAGAATTTTGCGATCTAAGAAGATTTCCAGTTTCGTGACCCCCTGAAAACCTCTACAAAAAGTGATTTGGATTGACAAAAAATGTTAAATTTTTACAACTGGTAAAAATTCCATTTCGGTCATAACTCGGTCAATTTTACTCAGAAGCCGATGATTCTTTGCAATCTGAAAAGTATAAGTTTCATTCCACCCTCTGTCACCCCTAGTGCAAAAAAAAAGTGAAATGTAATTTTTTTTCAAATCATCGAAACCACTCGAATTTTTAAGGCATTTGAAGGAAATTTATTAAATAAATTGATTACATTTTTCTGCCATTGTGGTGAAATTTCCCGCCGATTTTTTTTGCGCACGGTACAGCTTGTCAATAATTTTACATATAAAAAAACATTTTTTTTTCCATCACGTTGTTACGGGGGGGGGGGGTGATTTGGACTTGGGGTCAAAATCAACTACATATTCTTAAAGATAAAACTTGAATCTTTCCCAAACTGAAAGATTAATCGATTTTCGACCAAATTGAAGCAAGTTACGACGGTTTGAAAAATCGAGGATTTAAAAAGATTAAAGTTATAACAAATTATTACAATACCAAATTATTTTACATTGTAACTTTTTATGTTAAATAATAAATAAACGACTTAATGTTTTTTTTATCATTTCTATGAAATGCAATAAATTGATAAAAGGTTTCCCACCTCTAGTCTAGACTTTCTTGTCCCGATATCCCGACAAGACCCAATTTTGTTCCGATTTTAAAATACTGTTACGAGCTTGACTCAAGTATTGAAGTAACGCCGTCTGTTAGCGCAGCATGTAATTGTAGCCTCGGTTAGTTTTATTTATGTCAACAAGTTTATGGTGACAAGGTTGTCTCATAGATAGCGGTGCATGTTGCGTATCCTGTATCAACGATGCAAGTACCTTCTAGATCTAGCGCCATCATTCGAGAAAATACCAGACTTCTTCAGTAGTACGAGGCTGGAACTATTTAAGCAGCGCTATGCGGAAAAATCATGCAGTTCCATTTGAATAGCGATCCGATAAGACGGTTCTTTCTAAAGCCCGTCTTAGACGACGTTATTTTCTTATACAAGAAAATTGTAGCAGAATATGCGACCAAAAAATATCTGCTAGTGCGAAATACATATTTTTCATCATATAAAATAATACAAGAAAATAGTGCCGGATCATGAGCACAATTGAAAAATTATAAGTTGGTATAAAACATTTCGGTTTTAAACGTTGGAACTTATTATGGTATTCCAAATGTTTTACAACATACAGCAATGAGTTCTCTTAATATTCCTCAATAATGCTCGCGATTTCATCTGTTGTCCTAGTAGTCTTCGTTGAAACGGCATAAACTCAACTCACGTGGTGCAATTTTAGGTTATGTCGCAGATGAGCGATATAAATTCACTACATTCAAAATGCGCATGCTCGCATACTAGATCTAGCATGGAAATAGAGCGTGTCCTATTTTCATCCTATATTTAGATTCAACCAATACTAAGTGAGTAATATGAATTTGAATATTTCGAATTTCCAACTTTGAAAATTTTTATCTCTGGAAATTCAACAGAACTCGTTTTTCTAATGATTACGTATTAGTAGTTCATAATATTAAAGATAGTGATATTTGGTAGAAGTAATATCTATTTCATATTACTATCCTTAAAAATATTCAAAATATCAGAAAAAATAAAACGGTCGCCACATTAACACATTTTTTAAATTTAAGTCTTAACGTTGCACAAATTCCTTGACCGAGTGAAGAAATCCACCGACAATAAACTACTGTCAACTAGCGACAATTTTAACAATAAAAACGATGAACATATAAATATTTAAATGTTAATAATTAACAGTTCCTTATTGCCGGTGGATTTCTCCACTCACAGTCAGTCAAGGAATTTGTGCAACGTTAAGACAATAGATGTCGCCGTAATGGTGTATCTATCTATAACGGATACTTAGAAGGCTATAACTCCTTCGTAAACAACCTGTTTAAACACACCAGTAAGGGTGCGACAGCATCGCAATGGATTTAAAAACTCTTACTCCAGGCGGAAACTACAATGCTCTGTCAGGGTTAATATTGAGCTAATGAGATCTAATAAGATCAAAATCGGTCCTCGAAGAAACAATATTTAAATGTTCACTCTATATAGTCGGATAACTCCTATGATGACGCAAATAATTTTTTTTTTCCTGTATAATTTTCAATGTGCATTAATCATCATCATTGAAAACTTGTTTTTGGTCTAAAGTGCACAAGCTCGCTCTCTAAGGTGATCTACCCGAACATGTGTTACTATGCAGGTTGTGCGCTTTCACTGCACCTATATCCAATGATGCCGCATTTAGCAGTTTTGCGGATTAAGTAACGATTCCAATAAAGCGAATGCATTTATGCAACGCCGATCGAACCAGTTCCTTTCCCCGGAATAATTAATGCGAAACGAACAAAATTTCTTCGAGCAATTAAGCTACAATTGTACAAAAGAAAGGCGCATTACGTAAGCATACGTGAGTATGTGGTTTATACACATTACTGTTAAACATTTAAACTTTTCTTTCATTAGCCCAAATTGGCGTGTGGATGGTAAAATCTGGAACATAGAATACTTCAAAGGTAGTCCAACGCGATTGAAGCGCCTTAAACCCAAGATTTATTTAGAGACAGACCTAGAGGTTCTCAATAACAGCGATATTGTCATGCTGCTAACTATATTAATTGTTCCTTAATAAGTTACTAAATTTTGGTTCAACTTAATAACATTTCTAATAGCTATTTATTGGCATCAACATCAAGGTCATCTGCAACTACTATATTGACTAAGTATTAGCTAATGATGTTCTAACAAATTCTATTGCTTTTTAAGTTTTTTTTTTCTTCGTTAGACTAATTTACAACAAAAAAATTTGGGCCAAAACTGTCATCAAGGAACGGTCAGCCATATTTCTTGTTTCCGAATCAAAGAAGTTTAGAATGAATACTAAATTGTGACATAGTGTTCCAACGGGTGTGAAGTTAGCAATAGATTTCAGCAATACATTTTAAAATTCATTTTTTGCCATAAAAATGTACATTTTCCAAAAATCTTCTATAAGCAGGGTGGGGTTACTACTAAAGAATACACATGAACCTCCCCCCTACAATTTCAACCCCCTACAATTTTTCACACTATAAAAAAAATCTCCTTTTTCGCTAACTTCGATGACCGATAAGAAAATGCTGCAAACATGTAATTATTCTACATACTTAGACGTACTAATACAAAAAATAAAAAAAACGTTCCGGCTCCCAGATCACTTAAAAAAAAAATTAAAACTTGTCCGCCCCATGCACCGTGAAGAGGAGCACACTTACTAATGTTTTTTTTACGATGTTCGATGTCCGTCTCGAAAAAGTAAAAAATTAAAAAACAATCTAGATATACAGGCCTAACAACAGGAGAAATAAAAAAACGTACCGGCCCACTGTGGTCTAGAATGAAATTTTAGGGGGACAAAAATCGAATTTTTGATGGATTTTAAAATTAAGATAACTCGACTAAATGTAATCTAGGATAGTTAGCTAGAAGAAATCCATAAAAAAACACCCTTTATCGACGTGAATGAGATACAATAAGGCCCCAAATATGACCTTTCTCGGCATATGTTGTGCTCATCGCTAGTCGTAATATTGCGCTCGCTATTATTGGTTGCATAAAATTTTTGTAATGATATGAAATATATCTGTAATACATAAATCATAAACAAAGGTACAACAAACATTTCGATCATTTTCTTTTTAATATATATGTACATTAAATATTTATTTAAGAGGATTGAAGTTGCGTTAATTTTTAAATTTCTTTTTGAGACGTACTATTACTTTTTTGTACCCAAATGTCACTAAAAGTTGAGATATACAAAATGTAGCTACATTGTCCCTCTACATGCCTTGTTAATATAAAAGTGCGCAAAGGTGCGTTTCTTTACTTTTTATTCGATTTTGTATAATGGAACGCAGATGGCTAAAAACGAAATCTTAGTAAAAATTAATAAAACGTTATTAAATATGATCTGGTAAACTTGGTGGGACAAAATATAAACAACAACAACACTTATCTGAGCCAGCGATATACAAATACAAATATGCCCTCTTTAAGCCCATTTTGTGCATAGGGCCAGTAATTATTTAACATTCGTTACAATCAGTTCTTTTAATTTTTATTAATAAACGTGAAACGTGCAATATGGATAACATAAACGAAGGTACGATTAATATTTTAATTGTTTTTTTTTTATTAATAGACATATAAAATTGAAGTTGAGGAAAATTAAATATTATTTTTAGTTTCTACATTTTTTAGTAGTACTAAAAAAATGTAGATACCAATACTCCAAGTTGCACATAACCAAAAGTCACTCTCATAACTGTTAAATGAATTTTCACGTGCGCTTCTTTATTAAAAAAAAATTAAATATTTATTTTTATTTTTAATTTTAATAGATCGTCTAAAAACATTGTAAGAAGCTAACATAAATATATATAATTAAAAAGAAGATCATTTAGAAAGTATTTGTAGCGTTTAATATGTTTGTCCCCATAAAATTTCATTCTAGACCACAGTGCGGCTCCTTGACCACTTTGAAAAAAAATAAACAATCCGACACACTCTCAGTTTTTTTCAAAGTTCGATGACCGCCATGAAAAAGTTTAAAATTTATAAACAATCTAGACATACATGCCTAACAAATGGAAAAATAAAATAAACGTGCCGGCCCCTTGATCACTTTGAAAAAAAATAAACAATCCGACACACTCTCCGAAAATGTATGCGCCGTCACATTAACTGAAGTTTTTTTCAAAGTTCGATGACCGCCATAAAAAAGTTAAAAATTTATAAACAATCTGGATATACAGGCCTAACAACAGGAGAAATAAAAAGAACGTGCCGGCCCTTTGATCACTTTGAAAAAAATAAACAATCCGACACACTCTCCGAAAATGTATGCGCCGTCACATTAACTGAAGTTTTTTTCAAAGTTCGATGACCGCCATAAAAAAGTTAAAAATTTATAAACAATCTAGACATACAGGCCTAACAACAGGAGAAATAAAAAGAACGTGCCGGCCCTTTGATCACTTTGAAAAAAATAAACAATCCGACACACTCTCCGAAAATGTATGCGCCGTCACATTAACTGAAGTTTTTTTCAAAGTTCGATGACCGCCATAAGAAAGTTAAAAATTTATAAACAATCTGGATATACAGGCCTAACAACAGGAGAAATAAAAAGAACGTGCCGGCCCTTTGATCACTTTGAAAAAAATAAACAATCCGACACACTCTCCGAAAATGTATGCGCCGTCACATTAACTGAAGTTTTTTTCAAAGTTCGATGACCGCCATAAAAAAGTTATAGAGTTATTTTTTAAACTTTTATATGGCGGTCACCGAACTTTGAAAAAAACTTCAGTTAATGTGACGGCGCATGCATTTTCGGAGAGTGTGTCGGATTGTTTATTTTTTTTCAAAGTGATCAAAGGGCCGGCACGTTCTTTTTATTTCTCCTGTTGTTAGGCCTGTATATCCAGATTGTTTATAAATTTTTAACTTTCTTATGGCGGTCATCGAACTTTGAAAAAAACTTCAGTTAATGTGACGGCGCATGCATTTTCGGAGAGTGTGTCGGATTGTTTATTTTTTTTCAAAGTGATCAAGGGGCCGGCACGTTCTTTTTATTTTTCCATTTGTTAGGCCTGTATGTCTAGATTGTTTATAAATTTTTAACTTTTTTATGGCGGTCATTGAACTTTGAAAAAAACTTCAGTTAATGTGACGGCGCATACATTTTCGGAGAATGTGTCGGATTGTTTATTTTTTTAAAGTGGTCAAGGGGCCAGCACGTTTTTTTTATTTCTCCTATTGTTAGGCCTGTATATCTAGATTGTTTTTGAATTTTTTACTTTTTCGAGACGGACATCGAATATCGTAAAAAACGTTAGTAAGTGTGCACCTCTTCACGGTGCATGGGGCAGACAAGTTTTAATTTTTTTTTAAAGTGATCTAGGGGCCGGAACGTTTCTTTTATTTTTTGTATTAGTACGTCTAAGTATATAGAATAATTACATGTTTTCAGCATTTTCTTATCGGTCATCGAAGTTAGCGAAAAAGGAGATTTTTTTTTATATAGTGTGAAAAATTGTAAGCGGCTGAAATTTTGGGGTGGGGGAGGTTCATGTGTATTCTTTAGTAGTATCTCCACCCTGCTTGTAGAAGGTTTTTGGAAAATGTACATTTTTATGGCAAAAAATGAATTTTAAAATCTATTGCTGAAATCTATTGCTTCACACCCGTAGTGTTCCAATTATATCGTGTGAGCCACAAAATTTTGTTTCAGAACTGGCTGTGAGATAAATGTAGTATGTCGCATATTATTACGTCACGAGACTAGATTAGTTTAATTGAATTAGATTTAAAAAAATGAATTAATCGCAGACATGACTGCTATGTTTCTCTCTCTGAGGCATGGCCAACTCAGAATAGTATATTCTGTAACAAGGTTAGAATGGAAATTCGATGCGAGTGGAATATTTCGAGCGCGAGCCGTGAGGCGAGCGCGAGGAACCACGAGCATCTGAATTTCCATTCTTACCGAGTATCAGACTATACTTTCTCCTCGACCAGATAAAATAGACTAATAAAATAATGAACACAAAGAACTTACGTTTTATCACGTTTGTGGTTATGTTTATAGTATTTTGACAATTGTGATATCCAAGGCTAATTGTTTTATTCGGAACGATGTGAGAATATTCATTCTATCCCTTGTTATGGAATGAATTACATGCAAAACGCATAAGCGCATAGTGTTTTGTTCCATAACAAGAGTGAGAATGTGTATGTTCTATGATCAAAATTGATTTCAGAATGTTTAAATTTTATAATGGTCGTGGAGAAACAAAATTCTGTGGCTCACACCTTATAATTGGAAACACGTGTCAGGCAACTGAAAATGTAAACATGAGACCTTGACAGCCTAATTACAAAATTACCCAATATTACAATTTTGCGAAGCATGGAAAGTGTCAATTTTATAGCTAAGATTATTTTTCCCAGCATAAAATCGCTATTTGCTCTTTTAATTTAATATTGGACTTATCGCTACATCAAAAACAGTTTGACGATGAACATTAGTTTTAAACTGTTTTGGTGAAATTTTACTTGTCAGGATTGGCAGTAGTCAGAACATGACGGGTGTTGACATCAAAATGTAAAATAGGGTAATTTGAACTCTCCAACACATAACTTACAGTTACAGGATTGTCTGAGGTTAAATAAAATATTTAACAAATTACATTCCTGTGATGATTTAAAGAATTTTTTATCGTATTTTACTTTCCTGCCGAGTTCGGTTTCGTCGCTGCGAAGTCTCTCTTTAATACGGCATGTCAGATAGGTGAAGTTCGGATAAACGAGCCTCTACTGTAATTCTTTAATGAGAGGCATTGTAGCACTCATTCCATGCAGTACTCGTGCCATAATCGGCCCTCTTATTAAACTTGTATAATAATATACAGTTATACACTCGGCGTCAAAAAAAAGCGCCACTCGAAAAATCGCGAAAAAATGGTTCAATTTGGTCAAAATCGATGATCTTTCAGTTTGGGAAAGATTCAAGTTTTATCTTTGAGAATGTGTAGTTGATTTTGACCCCAAGTCCAACCCACCCCCCGTAACAACGCGATGAAAAAACCATGTTTTTTGTGTAAAAAATTGTGTAACTTTGATAAGCTGTGCCGTGCACAAAAAAAACGGCGGAAAATTTCACCACAATGGCAGAAAAATTTAATCAATTTTTTACATAAAAAACATTTTTTTTCCATTGCGTTGTTACGGAGGGTAGGTTAGACTTGGGGTCAAAATCAACTACACATTCTTAAAGATAAAGCATGAATCTTTCCCAAACTGAAAGATTCATCGATTTTCGACCAAATTGAAGCAAGTTACGACGGTTTGAAAAAATCGAGTTTTTTCGCGATTTTTCGAGTGGCGCTTTTTTTTGACGCCAAGTGTATCATCAAATCGGAGAAAGTTAAATGATAGCCACGCAAGTTTAACTGGTTCGATACGACGTAATCCCTCATCTATATAATCTATGCATTTACGTATGCATAACTCAAATTATTGCTTCATAGAATCATCTCTGTTATTTTGAAGCTGTAATGAAACACTAACATCCCAATTATACTAACAACTACATTGTGGACTTATGTAATTTCGTTAATTGCGTTTCGAACGTAGCTGATTTATTTAATTGGATTCTCTTCCTAGTCTAAAGGAAATATTAATATTCGTGTTTATTCCTCACCGGGCTAATTATGTCATCATAGGTTTTTAATGTGAACCAAATTGTTAGCCACTTAATCACCGGTTATGTGAATGAGCAGCGTTAATTGTGTAGTAGGAAACGATTAAAATCTTGATACTAAAAATAAACCAATTTAATAAATATTCACACAATTCTGTTCATTTTGTAGAAATTTATGTTAATAAACTAACTGTAATTGATTGAGACTTTTTTGCTGATGAGAATTGAAGACACGGATTTTGGCGTCAATCTCAAAAAAATGTTGATTCGCTCTCTTTTGGCCGGAACAACAGAAGATTTAATTGCAAAAGTTAATTAGGGGTTTTTCCAATTTCTCCGATTTTGTTTAATTTTTTTTTTCAAAACATTAGAAGTAAATAAATTTGAGGCAACCTCACTTGTTGCAGAAGCATTAAATAAATATAGCTGCTGCTAGATTTCGTTTTATTAAATTTATACAGGGTGTTTCAGAGCTCTGGGAACGGTATATCACGTGCTTATTTTTCAAAATTTCGAAAAATGTTTTATACAAAAGTTGTGCAGAATAATAAGCTGCATGTAAACCACCAACGAATTTTGAAATATTAGAGTAACCATCAACTTCAGATATACGAAACCTTATATGAAACGAAAGCTTACTTAATGAACTTTTAAATTATGAAATAATATATAGGATGTTCCATTTGAAAAAAATTAAAATTGAGCAGTTTGCGAATGGCTATCACCCTGTATAATACGGTGAGTTATGTTTTGGTTGATAGAGTAATTTTGAAAACTAAACTTTACCACTAAATTAGAATGAATTATTTATTATAATTAGTTTCAGGGGAGCGCTTTAACAATTTTGTTCAAATTTTTGTATAAACAACTGAATAACATGAAAACGGCCCGGTTTCAAAAAATGCTAAAATATACAGGGTGTTCCATTAAAAAAAAATTGGTCTGTAACTTTGTTATGAGACACCCTGTATAAATTTAAATATTTTTAGGGCGTGCAGCTCACTATTCTGCACAACTTTTATATAAAACATTTTTCAAAATTTTGACAAAAAAGCACGTGATTGACCGTTTCCAGAGCTCTGAAAGACCCTGTATACTAGAAGATTTAAAAGAATAAAAGTTGGTTTTTCACTTAAATTAGAAATAATTTTAATAGCCACAAGGCTATCTGAAACACCCTGTATACTAGAAGATTAAAAAAATAAAAGTTAGTTTTTCACCTAAATTAGAAATTATTGTAATAGCCACAAATGTTCTCCATAGTTTTATTAATGACATTAATGAATAATTAGAGGACCGTTTATCTTTCATTTTGTTAAAACATTTTTTTTAAACTCATATCCGAAGATTTAAAAAATTAGAAAGTAGTGATTCAGAGATCATCAATAGCCGCACATGTTCTCTATGGTACAATGGACGACATTAAATAATAATTAAAGCACTGTTTCTCTTCCACTTTGTTTAAACATTTTTTTTCGGACACGCGTATCCGAGATACAATTCATTAAAAAAAAATGAAAATTTGTGTTTTACCTCTTTTGGAAATTATTTTATTAGCTGAAAATATTCTTTATAGTCTTAACAATATTATATGATAATTAGAGTGTCGTTTTTCTTCCATTATGTTAAAATCCTGAAACACGTGTCTGAAGACATGGTTAATTAAGTAAAATCAAAATTTGGTGTTTGACCTCATTTAGAATAGATTTTAATAGCCACACATGTTTTCCATTGTATCATCAACGAGATTAAACAACCATTAGAAGAATGTTTTTCTTTTATTTTGTTTCAACATTTTTTTTTCCTGCAACGCATATCCGAAGATAATGCTAATTAAAAAAATTGAAATTAGTGTTTGACCTCATTTATAAATAATTTTAATAGCCGCACGTGTTCTCCATGTTATTATTCACAACATTAAATGATAATTAAACGACTGTTTCTCTTCCACTTTGATTAAACTTATTTTTTTCGGAAACACATATCCAAGATAAAGTTTACTTAAAAAAATGAAAAGTTAGAAATTATTTTAATAGCTAAATTTTGCGATAAGAGAAGCACATTCTTAAACTCGCTTAGTTCTCTGCAATAATGATTTGTCTGCCAGTGTATTTATCTTCATTCATTCATTGTACTTCCACACGAATTTATATTTCTTCCCCAAACAATTGATTTGAATTGTAATTTTAATTTTTCTTTTTTAATATTAATGTTAATTTTAGTTTTTAAGTCGCGTTTAATGTAAACATATATTATTGTTAATTTAGATTAAGTATTGTGTTTACGATGTATTTTAATTTTTCTTTTTATGATATTTCTCTGTAATTAGATCTATTTGTATCTGTTGAGAACTAAATAAATAAATAAATAAATAAATATGCTCTTCATAGTCTTATTAAAAACATTAGATAATAATTAGACGATCGTTTATCTTACATTTTGTTTAACAAAAAAAATCTGAAACATATATGTGGTTAATTAAAAAAAAAGTTGATGTGTAACCTCTTTTAGAATATATTTTAAAAGCCACAAATGTTTTCCATTGTATTATTAACAACTTTAAATAATCATTAGAGAATTGTTTTTCTTTTATTTTGTATAAATAATTATTTCATGAATCGCATATAAAAATTAAGAAAATTAGAAATTAGTGTTTGACCTCATTTAGAAATAATTTTAATAACCACACATCGAATTATTGCCAACATTAAATAATAATTAAAGGACTGTTTCTCTCCCACTTTGTTGAATCAACTTTTTTCCCAAAACGCATATCCAAGATAAAGTTCATTTAAAAAAATAAAAAGTTGTGTTTTACCTCACTTGGAAATTATTTTAATAGCTAATAATGTTCTTCATAGTCTTATTAACAACATTAAATAATAATTATAGTGTCGTTTTTCTTCCATTTTGTTCAACAAAAAAATCCTGAAACATATGTCTGGTTAATTAAAAAAAATAGTGTTTAAGCTCATTTTAATAACCAGAAATATTCTCCATGGTATTATTAACAGCATTCGATAATAATCAGGGAACCGTTTTTTTTTTCATTTTGTTTAAACATTTTTTTCCAGAAAAGCATATCGAGAAAACAACTAAAAACAAAATGGATGGAAAATGAACATCAAATTATTAGTTAATGTTGCAAATGAAACAGTGAAGTACATTTGTGTATTTAAATATTATTTTTAAATGGGGTTAAACAATACATTTTGATTTGTTTAAATTGACCGGGTCTTTGGATAAGTGTTTTAAGAAAAAAATATTTAAACAGAATTAAAGAAAAACGGTGCTTTAATTATTATTTGATGTTGTTAATAATAGTATGAAGAACATTTGTGGCTGATTTATAAATGAGTTGAAACCCTAACTCTTGATTTTTTAAATTAATCGAATCTTCGGATATGCATTTCAGGAAAAAAACTGTTTAAAGAAAGTGGAAGAAACATGTTCCTTTAATTATTGTTTATTGTTGTTTATAATAGTATGAAAATCATTTGCGGCTGATAAAATCAATTATAAATAAGGTCAAACACTACCCTTTCATTTTTTTGTAATTGACCATATCGTTGACTACGCATTTCGGGAGAAAATTGTTTAAACAAAATGAAATAAAAACGGTCTTTTAATTATTATTTAATGTTGTAAAACTGTAAAGTTCATTTTTTATATTACGCCATAAAAAGCGCGCCTAAAGTATAGAATAAATTCAGTAAAACCGAAATAAAATATTTTTGGAAAAAATAAAATACAGGTTAATTTTCTTTTATAAAAATACACATTTTTGCTTGAAACTCGGTTTTAAGTCATCATCATTTGTTTTTGAGCAACGACGTCATCCACATTATTTTTTAATGACAACCCCCTATTTTTGTTCGTGATTTTGAGAGATCTTTTAATTGTCGAAGTGGAACTATAAAAATGTTGACATCTTACATAAGTGTTTCGAGTAAATGACAATTGAAGGTGAGAACCCGATACTTAGAATTTTTGCAAAATGACCTTGTTCCAGCGCTTGCAGGAATTTTTCCAAATCATAATGGTCTATTTTTTCCATACTTCTCCATATTTATGCTCCAAATTTTTTCACTTTGAACACATTAACCTTTTATTATAATAATCCTAATACAATATATTTTTTAAATTTGCCCTGTATCATATGTTAAGCAGTTATCACAAAGTACCATGTTTTGTTATATATTTATCTAAATTATCTAATTCTAAGATACAATTTTTTTCTGTTGTTATTATTATTATTTAATGTATTATTATATTTTCCCTATTATTGGATATATTTCTGTTAAGAAATAATTAAGTAAATAATAGAATATTAAAAAACGAGTTCAATCGCACGCGTCAAGTTTAGAAAACAACGAGCGTAGCAAGGAGTTTTCTAATGGACAAGTGCAAAAAAGGGCATTATGAACGAGTTTTAAATTAAAAAATCGCCCATACATATTTCGAAAATTGTATGGTGGTTGGTAACATTTCAATTTGAAATTAGTTTGCGATTTTCACACATCACATAACCTCAAAACTATCTCGCCGAAAATTTAGCACAGGTTGAGGGCTCTGAATTTCAACGGTGCCAACCTTGAAAAATTGATATTGCCGCACTAAGCGAGCACTTAATGAACCCATATGAGTGCGTTAATGACTCCGTTTTAGAAGCAAAATGGAAAAATAAATAAATGTGTGGCTGATAAAATCATTTCTAAATAAGGTCAAACACCACCTTCTGATTTTTTTAAATTAGAGATGCATTTTTAGACAAAATTGTTTAAATAAAATGGAAGAAAAACGGTCCTCTAATTATTATTTAATGTTGTTGATAATATTAAATAAAATGGAATAAAAACGGTCCTCTAATTATTATTTAATGTTTTTGATAATATTAAATAAAATGGAAGAAAAATGGTCGTCTAAGTATTATTTAATGTTGTTAATAATATTTAAAAAAATATGGAAAATATTTCCATTTGAAGTTAAAGGGTATAGCCGAATAAGATGGTCAAAAGTGTCCCCAAAGGAAATCAATAATCGCGATGACTGGATGAAAGATAATTGAAAATGCTGTTGATTGCTCGAAATTTCAGCCTCCTGAAGCAATTCATTGTGGAGATATGGCTGAAAACGTGAATTTTACGTTTTATTTTTTTTTCTCCTTTTCTATGCCACGAATCAAGCTGAAACCACGTCTATCAAAACAAAAAGAAATACTTCTCGCAGTATTTTTCAGTCTTTTTGGCGCCAAATTCAAATAGAAAAATTAAGTAAAAGTTTTCAAAATTCATTTTTGCAGTGAAGGTATTCGAGGACTGTCGCAGTTTTTTTTTCTGTAAATGTGTTTTACCAAATTCTATAACATACATTTTTTTCGGAATTTTAAACAGTGTGGAAGATAGATAAAATAATTAAAAACCACTTCTACCACCTTAAAAATTTGAATTTCTCGCCAAAATTGTGACAAAACGTAAAATTCACGTTTTCGGTCATATCTCGACAACAAATTGCTTCAGGAATCTGAAATTTCCAGCAATCAACGGCATTTTTAATTACCTTTCATCCAGTTATCGCGATTATTGGTTTGCTTTGAAGGCACTTTTGACCATCTTATTCGGCTATACCCTTTCTTTTTAAATTACAAATGTATTCTGGTAAAAAATTATTTAAACAAAATCAGAGAAAAACGTAAAATTGCTTAATTCGTTTTTGCAATTAAATCTTCTGTGGGTAATGCCAAAAACAAACTAGTTGATAAGATTGGGTGATGGTGGAGGCGCCAAACTTTCGTGTACGAAAAAGGTTGGCAATGACAACAATTAAAACTTACCTAGTGAAACAATAATATAACCTTTGAAGTGAACTCCGGCAGTTATTACCGGCGATATTTTGAAGTTGAATGGAAAGTTGTGGTTACTTCTCGTCGGCGTCATTTTTATGAAGTTGGCATCAAAGAAATTGGCAATACTGTGACGTAAGACATAGATGCATGGGCACTTGAAAACGAAATGATCTTAAAGTAACGTTAGTTTCATAATAACCGTCACTCATTTTAACAAAATTTCATTGTCTAATATAGTCGTGCCAAATTTAATCGACTAATATTTAATCGACTTTAGTTATCGTCGCCTGCCGAAAATGTTGTCATTACGTTCCGTGTTGTTTATTAATTTTTTTCCGCTACCGGAAATATAATACTTAAAAAGGATCAGAAAATATTCTAAAATACGGCTTCTAACATTTGGGATCAAAATTTTTATAGTCACCTATGCATTCTATGGCAACCCAGCAACCGAGAAAACAATGTCGAATTTTATTTGTTTGTGTCAATCCAGTGACATTTTTTGCGGGCATGGATGCAAACTAAACTGCGAATATTGCGTGTTAGAACCTGTTACCGACAAAATCGAAAAAGGTATTTGTCCTGTTACTACTCTTTTAAGCAGTGGTTATGTAAAAAGGATGCCGATGCTGTAGGTATAGACAAAAATGTGTTGCTCGCCTATATGTTGTAGCGTTACGGTTCTGTTGATTATTTTCCTAGGTCCGTAAGTAAAAATTAAGTTCCGTTGCCAAGGACAATAAACACTACGAATGTTATCAGCCACTTACGATGCCTGTAACAATGGATGCAATACTTATTTGCGTTGTCGGTAGCGGAAAAAGATATAATTGTGTGCACAGTTATCAAATAATTATAGGCCTTCAAATATCTGGTGTCATATGGGGATAAAGTTTGCGCAGAGTGAGAAAGTACACAGAGAGAACGCGATAACAAATCTCTGGGATGATTATGTGTCTATAACGCATTCTGTTCATGCGACGCTCGCTAAATTTCGGCGCCCCCTCTCTTGAAATTTAAGATGATCACTGCGCAATGTGACACCAGATATTTGGAGGCCTATAATTGTCAAACTGACATTTATTATATGTCCTTACTTTTTTATATCTACACCAATGAACAAATAATTGCCAATTTCAAAATGATTATCAACTCCACAAAAATAGTACAGAGAGTCCACTTTGTATTTATTTCTAAATCTGATTTTTATACTTGGGCATGCTTTTATTAATTAACCAATAATAATATATACATGATCTTTATTAGCAGCCTATTTGCATACCAATATTTTTTCACTTAATTTTAACCCTTTGTACTCGAGGCATTTTTCGCTTGGGCGAACCAGCTACTCGAGACGAGTTGCTGGTTCGCCCGAGAGGAGTTACAGGTACTGTAAAATCATTCGGTTGTGTTAGGTAGTCTTGGGTAAGGTTGGGTTAGGGGAGGCTAGGATGCATCACACCTCCCGGGCGCCGTAGCGGCGCCTCTCGAGTGAAAGCATATTACAATTTATTCAACAGAAATGTAACCTTAAAAAGTCACATTCAAGTACGGGTGTGAAGTTAGCAATACATTTTAAAGTTAAATGTTTTGCCATACATAAAACAAAAATCTACTTTTTCGCAAACTTTGATGACCTATAAGAAAATGCTAAAAATATGTATAATTAATCTACATACATAGACCTACTGACAAGAAATAATAAAAAAACGTTCTGACCCCTGGATCACTAAAAAAATGTTGTCCGCCCCATGCACCGTGAAAAGGTGCGTGGCCACACTTACTAATGTTTTTTAGAAAGTTCAATTTCCGTCTCAAAAAAGTAAAAAATACATATACAATCTAGATATATAGGCCTATCAACACAAGAAATAAAAAAAAAACGCGCTGGGCCCTGGTTCACTTCGAAAAAAAAAAAATCCGCCACACTCTCGAAAATGGCTGTGCCGTCTAATTAACTAAAGTTTTTTTCAAAATTCGATGCCAGCCATAAAAAAGTTAAAAATATATTATAAACAATCTAGATATATAGGCCTAACAATACGAGAAATAAAAAAACGTGCCGGGCCCTGGATCACTTCGAAAAAAAAATTAATAATCACGGTGCATGGAGCGGACAATTTTGATTTTTTTTTCGTGATCTATGGGCCGGAAGGTTTTTTTTATTTGTTATTTGTTGTTCTTTAGTAGTAACGCTACCCTGCTTATAGAAGGTTTTAAAAATTTAACAATACTATGGCAAAAGAAAAATTTTAAAATCTATTGCTAACTTCACACCAGTCATTCAAATACCGAACTCACAAGTTCTTTTTACCACCAACATACATTTAAAATTTAAAAATTTTATCGCCTTCTAGAGCGATGATGGCAAATCCGAAGCACCGCAAATGATTCCATATTTTGAAAGATATATTGAAATCTAAAATTTTTAATTTATCTGTAGACTCGGATTGTGATGTCACTGGTATGAGCAATTTTTATTTTTATTTTGGCACGCTGATCAAAATCTATTTACTATCCCTCTTCTAGAGCAGTGTTTCTCAAACTTTCGATGTCTATATACCCCTTCTGTAATCCCCCCACTCCAAACGTGTTTAAATTGAAAGTTAAAATTACAGTGGTTCAAAACCTTTGTTCTCGTTAATAAAATATAAATAAAATAAATGTTATATTATAAATAACATTCATTATAATCAATGGGAAGGATTGAAATTGCTTGAGACAACAGATCATCATAATTTGTTTCACTGGTTGTTAATTTTAATCTGAGATGCGGTTCCACAACCAAAGGCCTGTTATTTTTTTGGGGCAGCACATATCCCCAGCAAACTTTTCTCGTACCCCAGGGGTGCGCATACCACACTTTGAGAAATGCTGTTCTAGAGGATAAAAGTATTCAATCATATGGTTATTAACCCAAGTATTAAAAACCCTCATTGACAATATTCTATTTAATTACATCATTTCATCCATTTACACAGCAATGACTTGCCAACGCCACAAGATTGACAAGACCTCTGGTCGTTTAGTGAACCTATGCCCCTCCCTCCACGCTTATACATGAAAAAATTGCTAAAATTTGAAGCTACATAAAAAAAATAGAAAAAACTTTTAAGAGACTTCGAGTGTCGGCTTAAAACAAAGGTATCGATGTTTATTCGAGTGGCGGACGTACTGCAAAAATGATAAGGTAATAAGGCTCATATTTCTAATTTTAGAATCGGCGTGGGTTGAATGAAACGAAATTGTGAATTCGTGAATGTTGTGTCCGCCTTGTTTGTATTCATTTTTATCGTGCGGACCGAAATTCCGGACTTTCATTTTTTGCCGGCACGGAGTTTCGATTATTGGCATGCAGTTTATTATGATTCAGTTAGCGTCGCTGTCTTCCTCCTAGACATGGGTATCTAGACCACATTTTAACTTTTTGCGAGGAAGTAAAGTCAACTTTCGTGAGTCTGACGGATCAAATTTAAAAAAAACATATATTCATATTTTGACATTTATAAATTGATTTCTTAAAGACTTCTGGGTTCAAATTTTTACCTTTAAAATTCAACAATAAAAAAAGTTAATGAACCGCTCACAAATGAATTATTATAATTTTATAGATTAGCAAATTTTCCAAATGCTTATTATTATTATTATGATTCACTCTGAAAACACCGTAATATGAAAACATCCCTTATATTAAATTATCCAGTAGTGGTAAATGAACGCGTAGTCGAGGTCAAACAAATTGTTCATTTTACTTTGAATCGGTTAGAACTTATTTCTGTTCTGGTAAATTGGGAAAAATGTTTCGAGTAAACACCATATTCTTGCTTGTTGTTACCCTTAGCGACAATCTTTTTCGAATTGTAACGGAAAACCTAAATTCAAATTTAAAATTTTCGAATACAACTTTTTTTAATTATCAAATTTGTAAACGTAATTACTTTTTCTAATGTTCGTGTTGATTACGATGGATAATACAGTGCGCACCTAAAGTATAGAAAAAAATCATTAAAACCGAAATAAAATATTTTGGGAAAAAAATCTCAAAAAGGTAGATTTTCTTTGATAAAAATACACATTTTTGCATTAAAGTTGAATTTCAGTCATCATAATGACGTCGTCTATTTTTTTTATGACAATCCCCTATTTTTGTTCTTGATGCTGAGAGATCTTTCTATTTTCGAACGGACAGTAGAAAAATGTTACCACCTTACATAAGAATTTTTTGGAGTAAATGACAATTGAAGGTAAGAACCCGATATTTAGAATGTTTGCAAAATGATCTTGTTCCGGCGCTTGCAGCAATTATTTCAAACAACAATGATCTTAAACTTCCCTATAATATGGTTTCAGCAAGATGGCGCATCCCCGCACTATGCGCGTTTTTTGACAATTGTTTTACAAATAGGAGGATTGTCAGGCGAGAACCGATAGAATGGCCCGCGTGATCTCCAGATCTTACTTTTTATGGGGTCGAAGGTCTACGTCAACAAACCACAAAATTTAGCATTGCATAAGAGATGAAATGCGAAGAATTAGCCCGGAAAATTTTTAAAATATTTAAGAATTTACGCAAGGGCTTGCGTATTGTCAAGAAGTCGATGGATGGCAGTTCGAATACTTAATTTAATAATTGCATTTGCTTGTCAAAGGAGTTTTTGTTTAATTTAAGTTGACAATAAAATGTATGGTTTCTCACTTTCAATTGTCATTTACTAGAAAATTTCTTGTGTAACATTTTTATACCATCAATTCGACAATCTCTCAAAATCAAGAACAAAAATAGGGGGTTGTTATTTAAAAAATATGGATGACGTCATTGCTCAAAAACAAATTATGGTTGAAAATCTACTTTCGTGCAAAAATGTGTATTTTTTACAAAGAAAATCGACGTGTTCGCGAGGATTTCTTCCAAAAATATTTTATTTCGGTTTTACTGAATATATTCCATACTTTAGGCGCGCACTGTTTTTGCAAAACAACTAAACTTCTAAAATCTTATTTGATATCTCAAAGTTATCGCAATTTTATATTTGAATTATTTTTTCCAATGTACAGGGTGAATCCCGTTAATAAAGGGATTATTATTTATTTATTTACAAAACCCAACAGCCTCAGTGTCCATTACCAGGGTTACAAAATAAGGTACAACTACAAATCAAAACTACAAATTAATCACTGAATAATTAATAGTGTTACAAAATAAAAGTATAACTACTAACATAAAATTACAAATAACTTACGAATTACGGAGTTGCGTACAACAAAATGAGCGAAAAATAAACCTTGAAAACGTTTTAGTGGATCGCGCTTAAATTATTATTATTATTATAACCTATTATTACTCAAAATGTAAAATAACTAAACTTGAATTAATTTTACTATCTCAAAGTTATCGCAATTATATATTTTAATTAATTTTTCAAATGTACAGAGTGAACCCCGTTGGTAAAGATATTATTATTACCTATTATTACTCAAAATACAAAATAAATACACTTTAATTAATTTTATTTCTTAAAGTTATCGCAATTTTATATTTTAATTAATTTTTCGAATGTACAGGGTGAATCCCGTTAATAAAGGTATTATTATTATTACCTATTATTACTTAAAATGAAAAATAACTACACTTGAATTAATTTTACTATCTCAAAGTTATCACAATTTTATATTTTATTTTATTTTTCTAATGTACAGGGTGATAAGGGATTGTTTGGGTGGCGGAGTTTGGTTAGGGTTCTGAGGGCACTGCGTTCTGCAACTTGAAAATGATGGAGAGTAGAAGGTCGGGACTGGGGAAATATTATATTTTAATTAATTTTTCTAATGTACAGAGTGAATCCCGTTAATAAAGGTATTATTATTATTACCTATTATTACTCAAAATGCAAAATAACCAAACTTGAATTAATTTTACTATCTCAAAGTTATCGCAATTTTATGTTTTAATTAATTTTTCTAATGTACAGGGTGAATCCCGTTAATAAAGGTATTATTATTATTATTACCTATTATTACTCAAAATGCAAAATAACCAAACTTGAATTAATTTTACTATTTCAAAGTTATCGCAATTTTATATTTTAATTAATTTTTCTAATGTACAGGGTGAATCCGGTTAATAAAGGTATTATTATTATTATTACCTAATATTACTCAAAATGTAAAATAACTAAACTTGAAATAATTTTACTATCTCAAAGTTATCGCAATTTTATGTTTTAATTAATTTTTCTAATGTACAGGGTGAATCCCGTTAATAAAGGTATTATTATTATTATTACCTAATATTACTCAAAATGTAAAATAACTAAACTTGAATTAATTTTACTATCTCAAAGTTATCGCAATTTTATGTTTTAATTAATTTTTCTAATGTACAGGGTGAATCCCGTTAATAAAGGTATTATTATTATTATTACCTATTATTACTCAAAATGAAAAATAACTAAACTTGAATTAATTTTACTATCTCAAAGTTATCGCAATTTTATATTTTAATTAATTTTTCTAATGTACAGAGTGAATCCTGTTAATCAAGGTATTATTATTATTATTACCTGTTATTACTTAAAATAAAAAATAAGTAAACTTGAATTAATTTTACAATCTCAAAGTTATCGCAATTTTATATTTTAATTAATTTTTCTAATGTACAGGGTGAATCCCGTTAATCAAGGTATTATTATTATTTGTTATTACTCAAAATAAAAAATAACTAAACTTGAATTAATTTTATTATCTCAAAGTTATTGCAATTTTATATTTTATTTATTAATTTTTCTAATGTACAGGGCATAACCCGTTAATAAAAGTATTATTATTATTATTATTATTACCTATTATTACTTAAAATCAAAATAACCAAACTTGAATTAATTTTACTATCTCAAAGTTATAGCAATTTTATATTTTAATTATTTTTTTTAATGTACAGGGTGAATCCCATTAATAAAGGTATTATTATTATTATTACCTATTATTATTAAAAATACAAAATAACCAAACTTGAATTAATTTTACATTCTCAAAGTTATCGCAATTTTATGTTTTCATTAATTTTTCTAATGTACAGAGTGAATGGCCTTAACCAAGGTATTATTATTATTTTTATTATTACCTGTTGTTACTCAAAATAAAAAATACCTAAACTTGAATTAATTTTACTATCTCAAAGTTATCGTAATTTTTTATTTTAATTAATTTTTCAAGTATACAGGGCGAATCCGTTAATGAAGGTATTATTATTATCATTATTATTATTACCTATTTTTAATCATAATGTAAAATAACTAAGCTTCAATTAACTTTATTCTTCAAAGTTATCCCAATTTTATATTTAAATTAATTTTTCAAATGTACAGGGCAAATCCCGCTAATAAAGATATTATTATTATTATTACCATATTATTACTAAAAATGCGCAATGAGTAATAAATTAAGCGTATATTTATAAAGTTCAATACACCAAACATTTTATACGGTATGTTTCAAAGAAGTTAATCGCAGTCGGCTATGAATTAAAATGCGCATGTTTCAGATTCGTAGTTGTCATTCAGACAGTTAACGTCGAAAATGTTGACTATTGTGCAAAAATGCGTTAATTAAGACATGCGCATTTGAATTCATAAGCGATTGCGATTAATTTATATTTGAAACACAGCGTCCATAGAGTGTGTTTCGAAAAGAAATTGATCGCCTATGAGTTAAATAACGGTTGTTTTTGATTAACGCTTTTTTGCACAAAGATCAACTACGAATATTTAATCAAAGATATGCACATTTCAATTCATAGGCAACTGCGATTTTTTTTTCCATTTGAAAGGTGTGTTTTAAAACTTTATTTTACCCTATAATGTTAACATGCCAATAACTCCTTAGCAACGAGTAACGTTAAGGTACCTTTAAACAACACTAGTGCTGTTAAGAAATTCTTAACAACACTAGTGTTGTTATGTGTATCTTAACGCAACTCGTTGCTATGGAGATATTGGCAAACAAACATGATTTCGCTTTTTGACGGTTTTCATTAAACATTGTTTTAAGTTTAAAAAAAATGGAAATAGGATAAAATAAACCATGTTACGACACACGTAACGTTATTTACTTTTACATTACTCGATAATTTAAAAGCTCTCGCTCCTACATCGCGCATGCTTTCAAACTTTTCTCTCGTAATGTAAAAGCTTTGATAACGTTACCTGTATCGTAAATTACTATTAAAATTTCATGCACAGAAATCTTTACATTTACAAACTTCGGTGCATCGATAATAATCATGTTCATCGAAAATTTAATCATTATCAAATTCTATGCACCGAAAATTGTGAACATTGCACATTGTTGTATTTATAAAAGTTATGTTTATCAAAAAAATATATGATTCAGTTACAAAAATGTTTGACAATTAAGTAGAAGATAGTTGGATTAGTAAAAGAATGATTAAACCAGGATTTTGTTGTTAAAATAAAACTGAAAACGATTTTTTTAATAAAGCATTTGTTTCCTTCTTATATTTACTATTTTAGATCTGAACATTTTCGATATTTTCAAATGTCGAAAATGTTCAGATGTAAAATATTAAATTAAAAAATTAAATATATTTACTATTTTACATCTGAACATTTTAGATTTTTTTTCAACTGTCGAAAATGTTCAGGTGTAAAATAGTAAATAAATAAATAAAATATATTTACTATATTACATCCCAACATTTTCATTTTTTTTCAAGTCTGTTAAAAATGTTCATATGTAAAATAGTAAATATATGAAGAAAAAAATGGGTTTAGTTTAAAAACACCCGGTTGTATGCATCGATAATTTTGTAATTATAAAGTAAGTTGAATTGAAAATTTTAGATTCGTAATGTGAAATCCAAAAATTAATATTTCGGTGCAAAGTGAATATATGGCCGCTTTTCTCTATATTTAAATTAGGTAACAAACGGAGCATCCGCTGCAACGCCGGTTTGCACGGCCCTGTAGTCATTGTTAATTTCTGCATTATTAAGAACGCCGGCTTTGCGGATATATCAGAGCAGGAAACGACAATTTTACAAAAAAATCCTTTTAAAAGCACTCACCTTGTTAATCAGCGATTCGTTTGTTTTTCGTCTTGTGTTGTTTTGTTGTTATGGCGATTCGGCCTGCTTGATAATTGTCATCACACGCGCATTCACATGTCACTCGTGCGAGTTAGGCGGATGGGGGTGGCAAACCGTCGTCGGTGGTTGGTGCGGCGCGACTGTTTTTCGTATTTCGCGTGTTCGTGGCGTCGTGGCGGCGACGTCGCAGTAACACAGTGGCGGTGCGTTCGCGCGTTTGGCAACAGACTGCGTTCTGCGTGGACTGAGTCAACTAACCAACGTGTGTGGAATCCCGACGATGGAATCGGAATTGCAGCCTGACGAAGGACGGCGCCGTCGACCTTCTCCGTCTCGCTCGCGCGGACGCACCGGGCCCCAGGTGAGAGCGGCCGGAGAGAGACGGAACGAAGCGGGAGAGCAAAGCGGGGACAGAGTCGCGCCGACTAGGAAATGCGCGAACGGCCAACTTTTTTTTCTTCTTCTTTCCTCTCTTGCCGGCTCGAAGAAAAAATAATTAAAACACACAAAACGGCGGCGTGCCTGCATTCCGAAATGAAACGTTCACCTCGATCACAGGTATCTATCTCTTCATCATTTTCTTACATTTATGGCGCATTGTTGCGTTCCAGAGCGAATTCCGAACGTACATAACCTCACTTATATACGAGATCAACGACGTCTGCAATTGTAACCAAACATAACCTCTTAATAATAACATTATATTTGACGTTAAAAATACCGTCTTTACTACGTTGTTATATCCAATATTGCTGTTAATATAATCACATAAAAATAATATATTTACGTAGTAATATCCCTAAAATCAGAAATGAATGTCAAATTTTTAATCGAGAGACTTCCTTTTGAGCAGTGCAAAACATGTCAAGGCTTAACTTTTGAGCCCCTTATTTTTTGTAATATACGAAACTAAGTAACATTTTACTTTATTTAACCAATAATTTAATTATACATTGTAATGTTAACTTTTTATTTTGTAAGACTTTGACAGCTGTAATACATATATTTATGTCGTACTACACATCAATAAAATCAGAATGTTTTTTGTTTCTATTTTAGTTAACAACTAATTAAGCAACATTTGCTATAAATGTAAGAATAAATTTTTCAGCAAACAATAAGAGATAATAGAAAGAAAACTCGGTTTACACACAAAAAAGTGATTAACCAAATATATTTTAACATTAGGCAAAATTTACCTACGAGCAAATATATTCTTACATTTAAATTATACTCCTAAGAATATTTTATCAGTCTAGTAATTATAAAATAAACATAGATAAGTTTAATAGTTATTTATGCTACAAGTGAGTTAATTAATACTTTTCTCCACAAGTGGGAAACTGTGACCGCACAAGCCGAAGGCAAATGGGGCAATACTTACAAGTGGAGAAAAATTGCTTTACACATACGTTTGCAAAACAAAAATTCTACGCCTCTAGAATTAAATAAATAAAAATAAAAATTTGACAGCTTATCGGCGGAACTGAGTAACATGAGTGAAACGTTCCTGACACACTTGAACCGCTATGGCAAGTTTTTCTAATGCTTTAGGAATCACATCTTTTATGAACGTAAATTAATGAAAGAACTGCATATTATAACTAACGTAGAAAATAGTTATTTTTGCAATAAGTAAAATAATACTTTTATTACGAGTAGAAAAAATTGCCGCACGAGTCGAAGGCGAGTGAAGAAACTTTCTTTACTCTCGAGTTTCATATAAAAAATTCTACGTCCGTAACTTTAAACAAATTCGATAAAACCTCAATTAATTGTTATGCATCGTTGATTCGACATATTTAACTTGAACTTTGGGTAATTGTTTTAAAAATGCGTTCAATTTGAGGTTAGAAAACTCTAAATAAATCTCAACTGAAGAAAAATCGATGATTAACTCATGTGTCTATTTAATCAATAAATAGCACTTTTTGGCGTTGATGAAACGAAAAGTGTCAATTTTATTCGATGAACAAATTTATTCGTTAGATCATGTTTTAACGTAGACATTCGTGAAACCAGCCCTAACACGAGCGAAGCGTTTATGACACACTTTGCGCAAACAATTTTATAGTTGCGTTTAAAAATGAACCGCTGCGGCACTTTTTACTTTCTTCGTTACGAAGTACGAGAAATTATTGTGATCGTGAAAAATTTTTGCGGAAATATCCGTTTTGGGGTCCCTAGATGCCATTTCAACAATTTCTGGAAAAAAAAATGTGTCTGTGTGTGTGTGTGTGTCTCTCTCTGTGTGTGTGTATGTCTTTGCGCGCTGTATCTCAAAAACTAATAGAGCAATTGATATGAAACTTTGAACATAAGTCTTATTTGATAATACGAAAAACTAAAAAGCTTTTGGTAAAATTTCGTTAACCGGAAGTGGGTGTTTACCTTAACTGTTTTTTGTTTTTTGCCAATATTTTCTTAAATATGAAAAATTTTACAAAAACATTTAAACAAATATTGAAGACAACAAAAAAATGGGCTTATTTTGTTTGAAAACATTTTTCATAAAATCATTGTTATTCGAGAAAAAAAATTATTATTATTTTTTTATTTTTAGTTTATAATTATGAAACGATAATAGTTACAGCAAATTTATGATGATAATTATAGAGAATGCCAAAATGAACAACTTATAAAGAATACATTTTTGTCGAAATCTCTTTAGTTTTTGAGTAAACTGAGTTTTTAAATTTGAAGTATAATTTTTCCATCTTTTATAATTTTGACGTTTTAAACGTCAGTTTCATCCGAGTCTGCAAAACGCTCGATGCACATTGAAAATATTATTTAAATAGAAAATAAACCATGAAAGCGTAAATATAAATGATACCATAAGTCGGAGAAAGTAACATGATGGCCACATCACCATTTTTTTATTAAAAAAAAAACACAAAATTCTCTACATTTTGAAAATTAAAACATTAAAATCAAATAATACGCTCGTTAAAGTTAAACAATTTATTAAAATCAAAAACTTGGTTTTGTTGATTTTGAATTTTCATAGACTCGCCATGAGTGTCTCTTAATACCTTTGTTAAGTAGCACTAAATTTACTACATTTTAGCATTTAAATCAACACAATTAAATAACGCGTTTGGAAGTTTTTTAAAATCAAAAACGCGATTTTGTTGACTTTAAACTCGGAAAATAAGATATTTGGCAACTTTCTTTGAACGATTTGTACACGTATTGTTCTTCATGTTTTTTTTTAAACACTCTAAATTCACTACCTTTTGGAATTTAAATCATCAAAATCAAGTAAGGCGTTCGGAAGTTAAGCAATTTTTTAAAATCAAAAACACGATTTTGTTGATTTTGAACTTAGAAAACAACAGATTTTGGCAACTTTCTTTGAACGATATGTATATTTCTTTATATTTTTTAAAACACACTAAATTTGCAGCATTTTGGAATTTAAGTCATCAAAATCAAATAAGGCGTTCGAAAGTTCAGCAATTTTTCAAAATCAAAAACGGGCTTTTGTTGACTTTGAACTTGGAAAAGAACAGATTTTGAGAACTTTCTTAGAAGATATGTATAATTCTTTATTTTTTTTAATTCACTAAATTCGCTATATATTGGAATTTAAATCATAAAAACCAAGTAAGGGGTTCGGAAATTAAGCAATTTTTCAAAATCAAAAACGCGATTTTGTTGATATTGATCTTGAAAAAATTGAGTTTGTCAGTTTTCGTTACTTTGCCATTAATATTTTTGTATACTTTTAGCATACAAATTATCATTATCAAGAAATGCTTTTAACACCTAAGCAATTTTTAAAAATTTCGTTAATCCCTCATTAATATTACATAATACTTTTTAAAATAAAATAATTTCTTTACATTTTAACAACAACAAAACAAAAACACGTTCAATTTCTTAGCAATTGTATAAAATCAGAAATTTCCGATTTCGACATGAATATTTCTTAATATCTTTTTAAATCATACTATTTTTTTAGATTTTAACACACAAGTCTAAGCTTTATTTTAACCTATTATTGGGGTTGCTTCTATACCTCTATAAAAATCTATAACAGTCTGTCAGTAGAAATAAAAAATATCACCAACTTTAAAGAATTAAAATCCAAACTATACGAATTATTATCCCAGATAGAACCATACAACATGGAAGAGTTTTTTAGTTTCAAATATTAATTTTTGTAATCACATTATCCTGTATATATGACGTTTTGCATACACATTGTATCACTTTTGTATGATTGTATATGTAAATAAATGGATTTATGTATTTATTTATTAAAATTTTAAAGGTACGAATTAAGAAGCGGACCTGACAAAGTGGCCGTTTGGCCCCAACAGGTTGAGAAACACTGGTTTAGACTGTCAAATCAAGATAGGAGGGAGCAGTAAACATTAGAAATATATATTTTTCAGAGTATGACTCAAACCTACGATGCAGATGATAGACCACCTACACCATTATTCTTCCAATTTTATTACATTCAGTGCATTTCGTTGAATTCCCCTTTGTAGAGATTTTTTTTTATTTATAAAATCTGTTGTAAGTAGAAGTTCCCCATTAAATAACTTTTGCGGCAGATAACCTAGTTGTCAACTCTATCACAAAAAAAGTGATGTGGCCATTATGTTACTTAATGAAATGATTAAAGCACTTGTTGGTTGTTGTGTAAAACAACCAAATGCTTTTATCGTTTCATTACTTAGAATGTTTTACCAAGTGTGCAACGAGAAATCAATAAAACGTATATCATGTTACTTTCTCCGATTTGATGGTATAATAGTTATTTATATTTATACTTTCATGGTTTATTTGCAATTTAAATAATAATAATAATAATAATAATAGTCTTTATCTCCTCAAATAAAACAATACAATAATAATAAACAGTATATATGCAAGACATATCGAGGAAAAATGCGGAGTTCAGCATTTGTGTACAGACACTGCTGGTCTACCACTCAAACCTAATAATAAATAATACGTGCACAAACATGTATACTGGGTGCTGAAAAAATGGCGGATTAACTCAATGGTACGTTGTCGAGAATTACTTCGAGAATATGGAGAAAATAATGAAACAAATCAGTATTGTATTTTTTCGAAGATATGAAGACTTTAGTGTAAATTATTTCATTGCTTAAAGTCTGCCTAACATTAATAATTTACACTCCAGCTCATCAAATAATTTTTTCAGAGATAAATACTTTCATGTTTGTCAATATTATGTACAATTGATATTTTCAAATGCTATAATTTGAATTTTAAATAATAATAATTTTAAATGTATTATAGTGATGATCGTTCTGAAAATAACTGCTGATGTTTAAAATACGCAAAATCGGCAGGAGAAACCACACAAAACTACTTTTAAAACAAGTTATCTTAAAAAATCACAAGATGTCAAAATTAACAAAATGTGCACTGCTCTGCATTGGAGAATTCCAGACAGCCAATATAATTATACTTGAATTATAATAGGGATTTTCAGAAAATGTGCTGCAAACTATTTTCGACTTTCCGATCTCACTGTGTAGAATTTATGGCATAAAAAATGCATTCATTCAACTATAATATCTGTTGCATTATACAATTCTAATTTGTTTCATTTACATTTTAAATAATTTTTGTATCCTACGTAATCCCATCATCTCTTCCAAATTTAAACCTATAATCACTCTTTATCAGTATCATCCTGACAGTTAATGGATCTTCTTTCTTTAAATTATAGCGAACGCGCAGACAGAGAGTGAATAACACATTGTTTAAATAGTCCATAATTTAAATCAATATGTCATGCTATGTTTGAGCCTGTAAAAATGATTATTTATCTATTGCATTTACAAGAACCAATAAACAAATTTTCTCTTAAAAAGTATATATTTGTTTCCAAACAACGTTCCTATTCCTTTGAAAATTTTCCATTTATAAATCTTCGTGATGAGAATAATTCGCACTTTTCTTTCGGAATGTCGCGTTTATAAAATTTATATTATTCTATATTTTTCATTTATAATCCTTCGTCGTACACATAACTTCTTGTTTATAAATTTTGTTCAACAGAAATTTCTTTGTCTCGAAAATGTGGTAAGTGTATTGCATTGACAATTAATTACACAAATAATTAGTCGATTATGAAATTTGTTGCAATGAAGAAAAACATCTTCCGCTCTTCTCTAGCATCCCTGTGAAAACAAAAGTTTTTTCAGGAAACCATGTCCAACTTTGACAATGTCTACGGAATTGGAAAAAAAAAATGACTCGATCCACCATTAAGGCATTAAAATTTGATCAATTCCCTATGCAGAATTTAAAGAGCGAAGTTCCTACGACGATTTGACACCAAATTATGGTTGTTTGAATAAAAAGTGCACTTTGAGGTTTTTCCATAACTCAGTGACTTTTCAACTAAATTTGATGACTCTTTCGGGAAAAATCCCATTTTGGCTCTACTTTAAGGGGGTAAACTCAGATTGGAAAGATCCCTTTTCGAACCCTTCAACCCCGAACAAAAAAAAACACGTTTTTGGGCAAAAAACGTCCTACTTTGGCAATGTGTACCGATTTGAAAAAATGTGTCGACTGGATCTACCAAAAGGGCATTGAAATGTGTTTAATTACCTATGCAGGACTCAAAAAACGAAATTCCTACGACGATTTGGCACAAAGTTATGAGCGTTTGAAAAAAGAAGCATTTTGTGGTCTTTTTATTTTTTCGTTTGGAGGTGCGTAGAGCCCTCTCTCAAAGAGGACACATTTTGCTTTTGAATTCTCAAAAGATCGTTGAAATCGGTTTTATCGAAGCCATTTGCAAATTACCTAAATTTGTACAAATCTCAGGTGTTATGGACTTATGAGTAAAAAAAACACAAAATTTCCTTTTTTCAAACACCCATAACTTTGTGCCAAATCGTCGTTATTTGAGTGCCCTTTTGTTGGATCGAGTCGACACATTTTTTCAACTCAGTACCATTGCCAAAGTTGGGTTTTTTAGAGTCCTGCATAGGGAATTAATCAAATTTTAATGCCTTTATGGTGGATCGAGTCGACAAAATTTTTTCAACTCCGTAGACATCGTCAAAGTTTCCAGAGGGTGGCGAAAGGGATTATGATTAATTTCGCATGCATGACTTTAAAGAAGAGATTTCAAAGTTTTTCGCCCTCAAAGATTCATCAAAATCGATTGAAAATGCGCCGAGTTATGGCGGTTTGAAAATGGTCGAAATTTCACGAATTTCAAGTGTTTCATTTTTTTTTTCCTTCAGTATATAAAAACAATTACTATTTACTTGTAGCTTCACAAAACCACTCAATATTAATTCAAGATGAATGTTCTGAAAAATTTGAATCCATTCCGTCGAAAGCTTTTGCACGATGTAATTTTTTTTGGCGCAAAAAAAATATAAAACGCCTTTTCTAGCCATTTGAAACTTCTCAAAATTACTCAATATTTATTATTTTGTGAAAAATTACAATACATTCTGGCAAAAGTGTGTGCGATATTTCATGCAAACCCGATGGAAATTTATGAAAAATCTTAATAATTTTTGTTAACGCGAAAAAAATTTAAAAACAATTGCTAGTCTCTTGAAATTTCTCACTCAGTATTAATTCAATATGGATATTGTGAAAAATGTCAATAGCGTTTGCGATAACTAATACAAACCTGATGAATAAAAAATTGTAATCATTTTGTTAACGTGAAAAAAAACAATTGCTATCCTTTTCAGACTTCTCAAAATTAATCAATTACTCAATATTAATTCAAGATCAATATTGTAAAAAATTACAATACATTTCGTCAATAGCTTTTACGATATTTCATGCAAACAGTGTAAATTTATGGAAAATTGTAATAAATTTGTTGACGTGAAAAAGGTATTAAAATAAATTGCTATCCACTTGAAACTTCTCAAAATCACTCAATATTAAGTCAAGTTTGATATTGTGAAAAATGAGAATACATTCCGTCATTCCTTTTGCGATATTTCATGCAAACACGGTGTAAATTTATGAAAAATTATAATAACTTCTTAGGCGTGAAAAAAATATAAAAAAAATTGGTATCCACTTAAAACTTCTCAAAATCACTCAATTTTAATTCAAGATTGATATTGTAAAAAACTGCAATACATTCCGTCAATAGCGTTTGGGATATTTCATGCAAACTCGGTGTAAGCATTTCAAAGAAACGTAAACCTTTTTAGAGTATTTTAAAAGTAAGTTCTTCTGTTAACTCTCTATTGCATACTGTTTCCAAATGGGAACATTACAATTTTTATTATGCAAAATGCTGCTATCAAATAAATAACTACTAAACGAAATAAAAAATATTCGAAAACTGTAAGAGATTCTCAACAAAATTTATTTTTGAAGAAATCTTTCAGAAGACTTTTACACTCTGTTCATTATTGTTTGATAGCTGTTTGAATTTCCCGCTTCTAAAAAAAACTTTTAATGTTGGTACTTACCAACTTAAACTACAACAAATGTTCAAAGTGTTGCCCATTTTGATCCAAACACAAATTTACCCGGCGTTTCCTGTTGTTGAAGACAGTTTGTAGAATTTCAGGTGTAATATTGTGCACCGCTTCTGTTATTGTATTGCGCAGTTCTTGTAAAGTGTGGAGTCGATCAGTATACACTTTATTTTTTAAATATCCGAACATAAAATAGTCCAGCGATGTCAAATCTGGTGAGCGAGGTGGCCATAGATCTTTGCTAATTAACCTATCTCCGAAGAACTGCCGCAGGTGATTTAACGTTGTATTTGCAGTATGCGCAGTAGCTCCGTCCTGCTGAAAGTATCTTTGCTGCAATTCATCATCATGAAGATGTTCGATAAAAGTAATTCCCGATAGCGAGCTGCGTTAATATTGTCATTAAAAAAAATAGGGCCATAGATTCTCCTTCGGGACATTGCGAGCCATACACCAACCTTCTGAGGATGTAACGAAACCTCAACAAATATATGAGGGTTTTCTGCAGCCCACACTCTATGGTTTTGCGAGTTCACATAGCCGCTAAGGTGAAACCAAGCTTCGTCACTGTAGAATCTAACAAATCGTCATCATTCAGGAAGTCGTTAAACCAATTGCAATACTGCACTCGGCGAGGATAATCAGGCGGCAGCAACTGTTAAGTTGCAGTTACCTTGTACGGATGTGAATGTAAAATTTTTTTGCAAGCCTTCTGACATATACCGAGCGATAAATTTGTCTGAGCAGACAAACATCGGAGTGATTTCTTCGGACTCACATCTAGTCTTTGTTGAATATCTGCAACGACTGCTTCCGTAAGGACATTAGGTCGGCCTGTAGATTTTCCTTTGGAAACGCTGCTGGTTTCATGGAATCTGGTAACAATACGGCGAACATGTTGCACAAAGTAATTGTGACCAAACTCAACATCAGGAAACTGCTCATGAAATTGTTCCTCGCAATTTTAATAGGAATAATTCCAACTCCCTTCTGCGTTGCGTGTCCATGTTCGAAAATATGCTTCAAGGATAAACCTGTTGTGGTGATCTTCGAACGGCATTCTTAACCTAAAATCATATTTCATAATTAAGATTTGCATGTGTTAATGTGGTTATTTTTTAACTTACCAATAAAATATCTGCAGTAAGATGAGATGGTATAAAACGTAAATGTAAAACTAAATATCTATAAAGCACACGCATACACGATCGCACTGACAGTTAATTCTGCGGGCGCTAATGATCGATTTGACACTCTCGTACGCAAGGTACCAACATTGCAATATGAAAAACAACGCGCCAAATTCAAATGCCTATCAATGTTGAACATGTTCGTACAGCGTACAGAAAAAAAACAAACCAATTACTAGTAAATCTAAGGAAATGGAGCAATTCAAATGAATATTGATTCGGATGCCTCTCATCAGACAACTTTCTTTCCTCAGGCAGATACTGGGCCGCTGAAAACCAGAATGGTTCACATTACGGATGTAATGCTTCTAAACAAGTTTAAAGAAACTTTATGTATTTCTTTGATAATTGTGTTGCTGCCAAAAATTACTGATAGAGTACTAAACCAAATACAAGATGAACAAACTCTATAAAAAATATAATTTTGCCTTATTGCTTTAACCATTTAATGTAAAAGTAATGCAATAGAGAGTTAACAAATTTTCGGTTATTATTATTGGTACCCTCTTTACCATATATTATATTAATAGCAATGGTGAACGAAATTTTACCCACTTCTCAAAAATATTCGCCATCACTGGTTAAGAGTCTGAAGACAATACTCTATTTTTTTCCTGCTTGACCCAGCTTGGGCCACACGGACAAAATTTTGCTAAAACGCAAACAATACAAAACTACGCGATTCAAATAAAGAGCACAAAAAGCAAACACAACAAAGCTGATTTTTCAAATTGTTGACGTTCAAAATGACAATACAATGTTAGATACAATTGTATGTAAAATTACCGATATTTAACCAATTAAAATATCAGAGAATCTCGAATTTCAATCAAACGTTTGTGACTCACAAGAAAAAATATACTTTAGGGGGATTTTCAAGAAATCAAAGAAACTCCCTGCTTTAGTATATTTCTCATTGAATAGTTAAGGAACTAAGCCTATGAAATATCGAAGGGTAAATGAGTGACAATTCATCTAACGATGTGCAACTCAGTAAAGTTAATCCTGCGTGATTTTCCGCTCAATGGAAGTAATCAAACCCGTATTGATATTTAATACAAACTAACAAGATAGACATCAGACACAATGTAAATTGAAACCCCATCCCCCGACACGCCACTCATCCCGACGTGCCCTCCATTAATTCGCAAACACCTGGAGCGACTTAATTCCAGCAGGAGCCCCTAGACAAATCCCCCCGGGCGCTCCATAATTCCTCGGTGCGATAATTCCGGCCGATAAGTAATTTAGGAGGAAATTTTGGCACGACCGCGATATTATCGATTGTCTCACCTCGCAGGAAACCCCCATTTCGCATCCTTGCCCATCCTCATTATTACGAGGCTGCCGAGGTACGTGCCTCACATACCGAATCCCCGAGAAGTTGACAAAAATCCCTGCGGAAGGCCGCACGATCTCACCTCAAAGTCGCTGGGCTCATTAACGATTCTGGATGGAGTTTCAGGAATTACTCGGTTAACTGTCCTCCTACCAAAAGATCTCTGAATTGTACACTTTTTTACACTTGAAAGTACAAACGTTCTTTTTACTGAATACAAATAATTCTGTATAATATTTTTACTAAATTATTTTTGATAAAATCATTTTTATTCGAGAAAAAAATGTATTATTATTTCTTTAATTTTTGGTTTATAATTATAAAACGATAATAGTTACAGCAAATTTATGTTAATAATAATTGTAGAGAATGCTAAAATGAACAACTTATAAAGAATAAGTTTTTTTCAAAATCCCTTTAGTTTTTGAGTAAATTGAGTTTTTAAATTTGAAGTATAATTTTTCCATCTTTCATAATTTTGACGTTTTAAACGTCAGTTTCATGCGAGTCTACAAAACGCTCGATGTACATTTAAAATATAACTTAAATTAGAATAAATCATGAAAGCGTAAATATAAATGATACTATCAAGTCGGAGAAAGTAACATGATGGCCACATCACCATTTTTACTTTCTCCGTTACGAAGTACGAGAAAGTATTGTGATCGTGATTTTTTTTTCAAAATTTTTTTTTACGGAAATATCCGTTTTAGGGTCCCTAGATGCCATTTCAACAATTTCTAGAAAAAAAAAATTGTGTCTGTGTGTGTGTGTGTGTCTCTGTGTGTGTGTGTGTGTCTGTCTGTGCGCGCTGTATCTCAAAAACTAATAGAGCAATTGATATGAAACTTTGAACATCCGTCTTATTTGATAATCTGAAGAACTGAAAAGCTTTTGGTTAAATTTCGTACAACGGAAGTGGGCGTTTACCTTAACTGTTTTTTGTTTTTTGCCAATATTTTCGTAAATACGAAAAATATCACAAAAACATTTAAACAAACTTTGAAGACAACAAAGAAACGAACATCTTTTGCTTATAAACATTTTTCATAAAATCATTTTTATTCGAGAAAAAAATTTATTATTTTTATTTTTTAAATTTTTGGTTTATAATTATATAACGATAATAGTTAGAGCAAATTTATGTTAATAATAATTGTAGCGAATGCTAAAATAAATAACTTATAAAGAATAAGTTTTTTTCGAAAACCCTTTAGTTTTTGAGTAAATTTTTCCACCTTTCATAATTTTGACGTTTTAAACGTCAGTTTTATCCGAGTCTACGAAACATTCGATGTACATCTAAAATAGGATTTAAATTGAAAGTAAACTATGAAAGCGTAAATATAGATGATACCATCAAGTCGGAGAAAGTAACATGATGGCTACATCACTATTTTTTTTAATTACATAACTGCTGAACGCGTTGTTAGATTTTGATTATTTAAACGTGAAAATTTAGCAAATTTAACACATTTTAAAAAATGGTGATGTGGCCATCATGTTACTTTCTCCGACTTGATGGTATTTATATTTACGCTTCCATGGTTTATTTTTAATTTAAATCATATTTTAAGTGTACTTCGAGCGTTGCATAAACTCGGGTGAAACTGACGTTTAAAACGTCAAAATTATGAAAGATGGAAAAATTATACTTCAAATTCAAAAACTTGGTTTACTCAAAAACTAATGAGATTTAAAAAAAAACTTATTCTTTAGAAGTTGTTCATTTTGGCATTCTCTACAATTATTATTAACATAAATTTGCTGTAACTATTAACGTTTCATAATTATAAACCAAATATTTAAAAAAAATTAATAAATTTTTTTCTCGAATAGCAATGATTTTATGAAAAATATTTTTAAGCAAAAGATGTTCATTTCTTTGTTGTCTTCAATGTTTGTTTAAATTTTTTTGTGATATTTTTCATATTTAAGAAAATATTGGCAAAAAACAAAAAACAGTTAAGGTAAACACCCACTTCCGGTGTACGAAATTTTACCAAAAGCTTTTCAGTTCTTCGGATTATCAAATAAGACGTATGTTCAAAGTTTCATATCAATTGCTCTGTTAGTTTTTGAGATACAGCGCACACAGACAGACACACACACACACACACACACACACACACACACACACACACACACACAGACAGACACACACACAGACACAAAATTTTTTTTTCCAGAAATTGTTGAAATGGCATCTAGGGACCCTAAAACGGATATTTCCGTAAAAAAAATTTTTGAAAAAAAAATCACGATCACAATACTTTCTCGTACTTCGTAACGGAGAAAGTAAAAATTATTAGAACATTTTCATCTTAAATCAATTGCCAAAATCGAAAAATTTTTAAATCAAAACAAAAAATCGTATTTAAAAAAAATCATATAACTGTTGGACGCGTTGTTGGATTTTAAAAATGTAGCGAGTTTAACGCTTTTTGAAAAATCATTGGAAAATTTCTACCTTAAATCAACGTATTTGCCAAAATCTCAATTTTTTTAATAAAAACAAAAAATTGTATTTTTCTATAAATAAATAAAGTAATAAAATTAAATAAATAATTAAATAAAGGAACTTCGTAAGCGTTCAAATCGGTAATTGAGTGGACTATTTTCATGAAATTTTTCAGAATTTTTCATCAACTTGTTCGTCAGTCTAAAAAAAGTGTTTAAAAAATCGATTAAAAAACTTTTGCATTTTTTTTAGGGTTTAAATGACCTTGGAAAAAAGAATCAAATATGTAATTATATGGACTATTTTCATGATTTTTTTCAGAATTTTTCATGCACTCGTTCGTCAGTAAAAAAATAATGTTTGAAAAATCAAATTTTTGGAATATTTTAGTGTCTAAATAGCCTAGCATGACCTTGAAAAAGATTGGTCAAATGTGTAATTTGGTAGACTATTTTCATGATTTTTTTCAGAATTTTTCATCAACTCGTTCGTCAGTAAAAAAATAATTTAAAAAAAAATCTATTTACAAACTTTTGGAATTTTTCCAGTAACTAAATGACCTTGAATGACTTTGGGAAAAATTGGTCAAATGGGTAATTGGGTGAACTATTTTAATGATTTTTTCAGAATTTTTCATCCACTCGTTGGCCACTATAAAAATAATGATTAAAAATCGATTTAAAAAGTTATGTTGAATGACTTGGAAGAAATTGGTCAAATGGTTAATTGGGTGGACTATTTTCATGAATTTTTTCACAATTGTTCATCCACTTGTTCGTCAATAAAAAAATAATGTTTATAAAACCAATTAAAAACTTTTGGATTTCATTTTCATTATGGTCGGTCTATATGACCTTGAATTACTTTGGAAAAAACTGGCCAAATTGAGCAATTCATATGAGACTCTGAACATAAGTCTTATTTGATAATCCGAAGAACTGAAAAGCTTTCGGTAAAATTTCGTACACCGGAAATGGGCTTTTTGTTTTCTTCCGATATTTTTTTAAATATGAAAAATATCGCAAAAACAGTTAAACAAATATTGAACACAACAAAAAAATGAACTAGTCTTGTTTGAAAATATTTTTCGTAAAATCATTGCTATTCGAGAAATTTGTTTTTTTCATTATTGGTTTATAATTATGAAACGGTAACAGTTACAGCAAATTTATGTTAATAATAATTGTAGAGCATACCAGAATGAACAACTTATAAACAATAAGTTTCTTTCGAAATCTCTTTGGTTTTTGAGTAAACTGACCATTTTCATCTTTAATAATTTTGACGTTTTAAACGTCAGTTTCTTCGATTCTACAAAACGCTCGATGTACATTTAAAATATGATTAAAATTTAAAATAAACCATGAAAGCGTAAATATAAATCAAGTCGGAGAAAGTAACATGATGGCCACATCACCATTTTTTCAATATGCATTCCTGTTAAAATGTATGCCTGTTTGCTTGTGCGTGCTGTATCTAAAAAACTACTACTTGAATGAACATCAAACTTTAAACATAAGCCTTATTTGATAATCCGAAGAACTGAAAAGCTTTTGGTAAATTTCGTACACCGGAAGTAGGTGTTTACCTTAACCGTTTTTTTGTTTTTCTCTGATAATTTTTTAAATATGAAAAGTACTATAAAAGCACTCAAACAAATCTTGAAGAAAGCAAAGAAATGAACATTTTTTGCTTGAAAATATTTTTCGTGAAATGTATGGTTTTTGAAAAATAATAGCAATTAATTTTTTTTGTAATTTTTAGTTTAAAATTATGAAACGATAATAGTTACAGCAAATGTATTTTAATAATAATTATAGAGAATGCCAAAATTAACAACTTATATAGAATAAGTATTTTTCGAAATATCTTTGGTTTTTGAGTAAATTGACTATTAGAATTTAAAGTATAATTTGTCATTTTCATCTTTCATAATTTTGACGTTTTAAACGTCAGTCTCATCTGATTTTACTTAACGCTCTATGCACATTTAAAATGTGATTTCAATTGAAAATAAACCATGTAAGTGTAAACATAAAGTACTGTGCCATCAAATCGGAAAAAGTAACACCACTTTTTTATTTTTTTTTGCCATTATTTTAGAGTTTCGGATCGTATCTTAATTTGAGCTTGTGTTATTTTTGGGGCAAATTATTTTTAGACCAGAATTTTTGTGCTCGTATTTTTTATTTTTTGCCAGTTTCTTCGATTTTTTTCCTTTAAATTATTGTTTTTTTTTCATTAATATTCTTTATGTTGGTCCCAATTTTAAAATGATCTGTTGAAATTTTCGACTTTTTTGGTCAGTATTTTGATTTTTAAGCTCATGCTTTCGATTTTTGGTCTAAATTTTCGATTTTTTGCCACAATTGTTGATTTTTTATTTGTATTTTGTATTTTTTTGGTCTAAATTTTTGATTTCATGTCCTAATATTTCTTTATTTGGCCAAAATTTTCGATTTGTTTATTAAGATTTTCGATTTTTTAACTTTTTGGTCTGCATTTTTTTAGTTTTAATCTTTTGGCCACAATTGTTAAATTTTGACCTGTATTTTCGATTTTTTGGTCCAAATTTTTGATCTTCTGTCCTAAGATTTCTTTATATGGCTGAAATTTTCCATTTGTTTATTAAGATTTTCGATTTTTTAATCTGTATTTTTTATTTTTAGCCCCAAATTTTCGGTATTTGGTCCAAATTTTGTTTTTTTCGTCCTATATTTTAAATTTTTCAATTTTCAATTGTAGTTTCTGTTCGGAAACTTACTTTGAGCTACAGGGTTATTTTAAGGGTGAAAATGGCAAACAATTTTTTCTTTGCTTGAATTTTTTTTATCTGCATTTTTAGATCTCTGGCCTGTAATTTCTTTTTTTTTCAAAGTTTTGATTTTTGGCCTAAATATTCTTTATTTTGGCCTGCTTTTTTTAATTTTTTTTGTCCCAAATTTTCAGTATTTGGTCTATTTTTTTTGTTTTCTTGGCCCATATTTTAGATTTTTTAATTTTCAATTTGAGTTTCTGTTCAGAAACTTACTCTGAGCTACAGGGTTATTTTGAAGGTGAAAACGTCAAACTATTTTTCCTTTACTTGAATTGTTTTATCTGCATTTTAGGGTCTCTGGCCTGTAACTTCGTTTTCTATTCCAAATTTTTGATTTTTGAAGTAAATATTCGTTATTTTGGCCTAAATATTCTTTATTTTGACGTGAAAATTTTGGTTGCGTGTTAAAAGTTTCGATTTTTTGGTCCGTATTTTTGGATATTAGGTCCTAATTGTTGGTTTAAGTTTTAGTTTTTTTGTGTTATACTCGTATTTTAAATGTTCTAATCTGAATTATTGATTTTTATGCGCGATTTTTTGCCGGTATTTTCGAGTTTTTTGGTCGGTTTTTGATTTTTTGTGCTTTACTTTTTAACCTGAATGATTGTTTTTTATTTTTTTTTGCATTATTTTCGAGTTTCTGGTCGGAAACTTATTTTGAGCCAAAGAATTATTTTAGAGGCTAGCTAAATATTTTTTCTTTTACTTGAATTTACAATATTTTGGTCTGCATTTTTTTGGTCCATATTTTAGATCTTTACCTTTACCTGTTTTCGCCTCAATTTATTCCAAATTTTTAATTTTTTTGCCTAAATAATCTTTATTTTGGACAACATTTTCGATGTGTTTGTTGAAATTTTCGATGTTTTCGTTTGCGTTTTTTTTTATGTTTAGGCCATAGTTTTCGATATTTGGATTTTTTTGGGCCTATGTTTTAGTTTTATTGTTTAATTATTGATTTCTATCAGCGAATTTTTGATTGGCGATTATTTTAGATTTTTAACCTAAAGCATTTTTAATGTTTTGCCAGTATTTTCAAGGTTTTGGTCTAATCGTCAAATCAGAGAAAGTAACATGATGGCCACATCACCATTTTTTACTTTCTCTGTTACGAAGTACGAGAAAGTATTGTGATCGTGATTTTTTTTTCAAATTTTTTCTTACGGAAATATTCGTTTTGGGGTCCCTAGATGCCATTTCATCAATTTCTGGAAAAAAAATTGTGTGTGTGTGTGAGTGTGTGTGTCTGGCTGTGTGCGCTGTATCTCAAAAACGAATAGAGCAATTGATATGAAACTTTGAACATACGTCTTGTTTGATAATCTGAAGAACTGAAAAGCTTTTGGTAAAATTTCGTACACCGGAAGTGGGTGTTTACCTTAACTGTTTTTTGTTTTTTGCCAATATTTTCTTAAATATGAAAAATATCACAAAAACATTTAAACAAACACTAAAGACAACAAAGAATTGAACATCTTTTGCTTGAAAATATTTTTTTATAAAATCATTGCTATTCGAGAAAAAATGTATTAATTTTATTTTAATTTTTGGTTTATAATTATAAAACGATAATAGTTATAGCAAATTTATTTTATTTTATAATCGTAGAGAATACCAAAATGAACAACTTCTAAAGAATAAGTTTTTTTCGAAATCTCGTTAGTTTTTGAGTAAACTGAGTTTTTGAATTTGAAGTATAATTTTTCCAATTTTGACGTTTTAAACGTCAGTTTCATCCGAGTTTACGCAACGCTCGATGTACATTTAAAATATGATTTCAATAAACCATGAAAACAAATATAAATGGCTATGATTGGAGAAAGTAACATGATGGCCACATCACCATTTTTTACTGTAAGTTGATGAAAATATTGTATTTTTCACGGGTGTTATTTGCTAAACAGTTTGTTTTGAAATATTTAATAAAACTCGGTTATATAATTAATTTTCAGTTTTATATATTTTTTCCGCTACCGATAACGTAACTAAGTATTGCATCCATGGTTACAGGTGTCGTAAGTGGCTGATAACATTCGTGGGGTTTGTTGTCCTTGACGACGGAACTTAATTTTTTACTTACGGACCTAGGAAAGTAATAAACAGAAACGTAACGCTCCAACACATAGGCGAGCAACACATATACCTATAGCATCGGCATCCTTTTTACATAACCACTGCTTAAAAGAGTCGTAACAGGACACATACCTTTTTCGATTTCACCGGTAACAGGTTCTAACACGCAATATACACAGCTTCATTTGCATCCATGCCCGCAAAAACTGTCACTGGATTGGCACAAACAAACAAAATTCGACATTGTTTTCTCGGTTGCTGGGTAGCCATAGGACGCATAGATGACTATAAAAATTTTAATCCCAAATGTTACAAGCCGTATTTTAGAATATTTTCTGATCTTTCTTAAGTATTATATTTCCAGTAGCGGAAAAAAATTAATAAGCAACACGGAACGTAATGACAATTAACATTTTCGGCAGGCGACAAGCCTCGGCTCGTATTCGTCTACCTCAAATGTTAGTACGTCCTTACGTTCCTTGTTGCTTAAATAACTATTGTAATGTGTGTAACGGAAGATCTGGATGTGTCTCAGTAAACATATGAATTACATTTTGTTTTTCTGTTGCAGAATGTATCATTACTTTGGAAGTTATTGCTTGTTCTACTCTTTAATTGGAAATGTATGTTCTGTTATTAGCAAACATAAAAAATGATAAATCACTGGATTTGTAAAACAGAGTCCTATTTTATGATAGAATTAAGTTGGCCTACAACATGCAAAGTACAGAAGGTCCTCTCGAAAGGAAAATTTGAAAATACAATGACGAGGCATAGGGACGAAGAACCCTTCACCCGTTAACGAGCCATCGCACTCGTAATCTGGAGTAGCTTTAGATCCTCGAACTCGAGCACCTGAGTAATAATTGTTCCGTCGTGTCCTCCTCATCCTGAGCTCTTCAGCAAACACCCATCCGGGCGTGCGCTCGAACTCGCTGGAACATTGCGACACAACTATTCTCTTCTATTAAAATATTTTTGTCCATTTTCGAGCCATAAATCAGGCAACGTGTTATTACGCTCTAATGGGAAACTGTTAATTTCAAAAGAGCAACTCATACCGGGCCAATTAGGCGGCGCGCGGCGCGGGGAAGAGCAAGGGACGCACTTGCACAATCCGAACACATAATAGGCATTGTTAATTAAACTTACTAATTACAATACTGCTGTATGCATGGGCGTCATTAACAACCGAACTATAGACTAGTTCCACAGTAGGTGAAGCTTTTACGTAATGCGTTGGAAAATCTAATACTGGAGAATATTGTACAGGAAATAATCATAAGTAGTATTTATAAAATAAGTTCAAAGCGGAAATTCCAAAATTCTAATTCAGAGCGAGCATTTCCCGTGATTGGGGTTTCCAACTCGCCCAACATTCCATCGAAATAAGTTGGCATCGTGCGGATTTTTGTAATTTTCAACGCATACAATTGCGAATAGAATTATTTAAAGCCATTAATAATATCATTCCGGGATTATGCGTTTTCGCGGAACGAATGGTTTCTTCACCTGTCGCGGATAATGGGCGTGCGGCGCGATAACTTTCATTTGCGGTCTGTTCTCTCTCCACTCATATGTCAAAGTTTATTTACCTCGACCATTACCGCAAATTGCGTAATCCATACATTTTGCATATCTTCATCGTGCCATCTCGTGTAATATTCCGTAATAAATGGCTGGTACGAAGGAAAAATCTTCATATAAGTTTCATATTCCTTGTGCATCTGGGGCATAATGATATATTAATTCCTAATGTATTGAATTAATAATTAAAAGCCCCTATCCATTATAATCCACAAAAAAAAACATGTCGGAATATTCAGCGCGAGGTCTCTCCAGCTTTCGGTTTAACTAATTGTAAGGCCAAAATTGATGATGTGATAAAGCCCGCTTGCAACAGCTGTAATTTTCCAAGATCTTTAGGGAATAATTTTAAATGCAATTTTTGAGCAAAAGTTCATGTTTCTCGTCAAAATTTAAAATTCTAAATTCTAGATGAATCCGACTAATTTAGATACAAGAAGCACATAATTATCAATTGTGTTCGATTTAGAGCGCTCGTTTACCCACCACAGTCATTTTCTTCAAAATATTTGCAACAGGCTTGCCAACTTTATTACCATTTTAGGAAAATGAAACTTTAACCCTTTGAAGCATGAATTTCGATTTTATTTCCGATTGAAAGACTTTTGGTATTCGCTGTTTATATACTTCCTTTTTGCAAAAAAAATGTTTATTTTAACTTTGGTAAGTGGTTACAGTATGAAACTACAATGCAAGTAACGGTGAACACAAGTATCATACCTAATCAAATTTTTTCTGCTTAAAAAAATTGCACTTTGTTTCAGGTCATACAAAATCGAAAGATTACATAGATTATTTATGATATGACTTTACATTGTATGCAACTCCATCTGGTTCGATGAAGTTTCTTAGCCGTGCTACACTGAGGCCAACGTTTTTAGGTGCTTGATCACGTCGTTGATCTATTGGCACATAGAGCTTGAATCTGATTACATTTTTTTTAGTAGAAGATGGCCTCCCACAAGAGCCTCGAAACAAAAGCCACAATACAACTTAGTATTAATTCACATCGGAAAATCGAAGGCTCATCGCACTATTGGTCCGTCGTTTGAAAATTATATATGTTCCCTACTGATATATCAAGAATTTAGTAGTCTATAACTACTTTAGGGTGATTGACTTCAGTCATACTTCAATCTTTCTCCCTTTTCTTCACTTTATTTAGTTCGGATAATGTATTGTAGAGAGCAGCTGCATAGTTCTTTTGTCTTTCCATTTGATACAAGATACTGTCCAAACGAAATCTCCTCGATTTATCGCCTTTCAATCCTGTGGGAAGATTCTTTCTCCATGACCACTGTGGAATTTAAACATTCTGAAATCAATTTTGATAATGGAATTCTCATTCTCACTCTTTGATTTGATTTGCCTCCCATGTAGGTGGCATTCGAATGTTATTAAGCTTTGCCATTTCATAGGCTACTTGGCGACAATATTTTAAGGAAAGACCATAAAATAGCAGAGCACATTTTTTGTAATAACATTTGTTCTTGTTCCATAACAAGTAATGGAATAGTATATTCTGTAACAAGGTTAGAATGGAAATTCGATGCGAGTGGAATATTTCGAGCGCGAGCCGTGAGGCGAGCGCGAGGAACCACGAGCATCTGAATTTCCATTCTTACCGAGTATCAGACTATACTTTCTCCTCGACCAGATCAAATAGACTAATCAAATAATGAACACAAAGAACTTACGTTTTATCACGTTTGTGGTTATGTTTATAGTATTTTGACAATTGTGATATCCAAGGCTAATTGTTTTATTCGGAACGATGTGAGAATATTCATTCTCTCCCTTGTTATGGAATGAATTACATGCAAAACGCATAAGCGCATAGTGTTTTGTTCCATAACAAGAGTGAGAATGTGTACGTTCTATAATCAAAATTGATTTCAGAATGCTTAAATTCTATGGGGGTCGTGGAGAATAGTATATTCTGTAACAAGGTTAGAATGGAAATTCGATGCGAGTGGAATATTTCGAGCGCGAGCCGCTAGGCGAGCGCGAGGAACCACGAGCATCAGAATTTCCATTCTTACCGAGTAGCAGACTATACTTTCTCCTCGACCAGATAAAATAGACTAATAAAGTAATGAACACAAGGAACTTACGTTTTATTATTACGTTTGTGGTTATGTTTATAGTATTTTGACAATTGTGATATCCAAGGCTAATTGTTTTATTCGGAACGGTGTGAGAATATTCATTCTATCCCTTGTTATGGAATGAATTACATGCAAAACGCATAAGCGCATAGTGTTTTGTTCCATAACAAGAGTGAGAATGTGAACGTTCTATGATCAAAATTGATTGCAGAATGCATAAATTCTACAGTGGTCGTGGAGAAAGAATATTCTGTTTGGGCGTACAGTTTCACACGCGTAAATTCGGTTTTCTTGTAAAGGTCAGTTGTTGTGAAATAGTTGTCAAAGTAAACGTGATGTCATTTTCCTTCGAGACCTTTAGTCATGTCAAGCACTTAAACCTCGGGTTTATCTGTACCCTTTCCTGTATAGATTTCAAAATTACTTAGATAACCTTCTTTATCGGTGCATGTCCAAATTTTGAACCCCTTTTTTGCATGAAAGCAATTCGGCCTTTAAACTTCACCATGGTCTCATCGACTGACACCTCTTTTGATGCCCGATAATATGTATGGAACTTTTTCTTCAGTGGTTCAATGTATGGTCTGATTTTGAACAGTTTATCAAAACTGGGCTCTCCTTTTTTTACCATTGTTACATTATCATTGGAATGGAGGCTATTATAGTTAGCAGCGAGCCAATCCGGTTTACATCTATTTTTGATGCTATGAAATCATTACGCAGTTCTGGACGCAAAAAGAGGGAGACTTTTTTATACCCTTGAGTAAATTTCATTTTCTGCTCAGTTGTCGGAATAAAGCTTCTTTTTTCCTGGGTGGCATACATATTTGTTTGTTCTGTGACCAGACGAATAGCATCGCCACAAAGAAGCAAGAGCAAATCTATAGGTTTTGTTTTGTGACATTAGGTGGTACTTCAAAGCTGGTATCAGTTAGTTGCTGAAAATGATTGGTTCGGAGCAATTTCTTGTTTTTTCATTTCGCAAAGTGGATAAGTGGTATGTTGTCTTCTAGATCGTCATCTATGTCGCTCCCAAATTAAGATCATCGTCACTGAAAATAGTGTCCTGAGCAATCGCTTCGGTGGTTTTATTATTTTCAACGATGTCTTCAATTATTTATTCCTCTTCTTCCTCGTTTTCACTTATCTCCATCAAGAGGAATTTCATCATACATAGCGTAAGCTTCGTCGAACGTCAGTTTTTCGACAAAAAGTACACGTCACACTGGTTTCGTCACAAAACCAATATCCGGTTGACGAAGTAAACAATGAAGTATACGTATACGTAAAAATACTCACCTCTCTGTTAGTGCTTGGGTAAGACCTTCGTCTAAAAAAAAACGGAGTAGTTATCTCACTTTCTACAGAAATGCAGATACGAGGGGCAAGTAAAAAATAAGGTTCCCAACGCTATACACTCGCCGCGCGAGATACTAGGCGAAATCCGGCAACACCACCTTCATTGTTGATCCCCCCCCCCCCCCCCCCACTACTTTCCAACTACCTGGAAGATCACTGCGAAGCTTAGTGCCGACCTAACAGCCATCCGCGATGAAGCCCGCAATCGCCGTCACCGCCAGGTGTGAAATCCGTTCAGTGATTCGATTTTTAAACGCGAAGAAGCTTACACCTTACATTGAAATTCATAGACAGTTGGAAGAAGTTTATGGCAAAGCTTGCATCAGCATCCAACACGTCCGCAAATGGTGCAGGGAGTTCTCCGAAAGACGCACAGACATTCACGACGAGCAAAGGAGCGGGAGGTCATCGGTGTCCGACGAAGCCGTGGCGAAGATTGAGCGCATTCTCCTCGAGGATCGAAGAGTAACGCTTCGGATGCTGGCTGATCAGGTTCCTGAGGTTTGTGAAAAAACCATCGACAACATTTTGACCAAAAAACTTGGTTATGACAAGGTGTGTGCGCGGTGGGTCCCGCACATGCTTTCAGAAACCCACAAAGACAATCGCGTCAAGTGTGCCGAGGGGTTTCTTCGAGAAAGCGCCGAGAATACCGAAGAATTCTTGGACTCCATTGTTACGGGAGATGAAACGTGATGTCACTACGTCGCTCCGGAAACAAAAGAAGACTCGAAACAATGGCGCCGCACAGTGTGTGGAATCGCGAGAAAAGTGGCCAAGCGAGAGTGGGGGAAGCCAAAAATAAAGGTCCTTATTGAATTAAAATAATGGCGGATTCTTGTTCGCAAAACTTGAAAACCCCTAAATCTAAATTATTGAGTCATACTGCTAAACCGTTATGGTGTAATTGGGCTCTAAAGTCAACTGTTTTTAACCGATGAATTTCAAGCGAAAATTGCAACGCGTTTAATAATTTATTGAGTGAATTCCAACAAAGCTATTAAAATAATTTTTGGATCTGATAAAATAGGATGAAAATGCTTTTAATGTCATTTAAAAGCATTTTCATAATCAGGTCGATCCCCCTCCGGTCGTGGGTAAGTTTTTTTCCCTCGCGCGTCACGAATTATTAGTTTAATTCGTTGATAATTTACGTTATACCAATGGATTAAAAGCGAATTACTTTTAATTTTACTTTAAATACTACCGCCCTACGTATGCTCTTGTGAAAACCACTTATCGTATTATCAGTTCCTCCCTGTTCAGGGTGTTTTTTCTCAAGATGACATAAATGTTGGTGCAATATATTGCTCATTAATTATATATTTGTAATTGTATATATTTATTATAATTCAATAATAATAATAATAATAGTCATAATTTATTGTTTTTTATTTACAGTTTTACACAAACCAAAAAGAAAAAACATTTAAAAATAGGAAATAATAAAAAATAATAATAAGAAGAATAATAATTATATTTAGTTTTATTACATTACAGTTTACATAAGTCGTGATAAAAGAATCAATAAATTGAAACAGATACTTCCCTAGCTGAAGACAAAATACACATTAAAAACATGAAAAAAGGTAGGATAATAAATATTATAATTAAAATTAGTAAATAAATAAAATGTAAGCATTTTAAAAATATTAAAAGATAAACATTTTCAAATTACAGGTATACATATTGAAAATAAATGAAAATACACATTATCATATTAAAGTCATTGTAAAAACCATTAATATTAAATCATCAAGGAACATTTAAAAACAAATTGAAAATTAAATAGAAACATTGTAAACATATTATTAACTTACAGATATTACATAAATATCGTAGTAAATATATAATTTGACCACTCATTCCATCGAAACTCGCAGAGGTACAAATATTAATATTAATGTCACATTAGCCGATTCAATTTTTCAATAGTAGCGTAGTTCACTGACCAAAACAATTGTTCGTCCGGAATTTTCAAATTGAACATTTAGCATCCCTCGTCGTCCTCTTCTCCGATGCAAAATTCCTCCTCACTTTCACTCACATCTGTTTCCACCACAATTAATTCTAGGGCATCGGATAGCATTTTTTTCTTCTCGATCACTTTAGTTGTCCTCTTCGCAGAAATAACAGGGTCTGAATTAATTAAAAGCATATTAAGAAGATCTCTTATTGTATTAATTCGAGAGTTTTTTCTTGTATGGTGTTCCCTTATACGTTTATAAATTTTATTTGTAGCTTCCTGGGCTTCCTCAGATAACATTCCAATTGAAAGCAAACATGTTTCTATAAATTTCGATCCATGAATTAAATTTTGTGCACACTAACAGGCATTCGGTACCATCCATATAATTTCACAAACAAATCTGCTGTTTTATTTGCGTACGTATCAAAATTCGAAATATTAATTTTGTAGCCACTGGAGATGACCAATAAGATACATTCCATTTTTTTGAATAAATCTTCATTTAGCCCTGTTATTTCTGCAACTGTCTTTGATTGGCGGAAAAATCTTCTAGCCACATTCCCAGTATTTGATGTACCTCCTCCTTGTACAACCATGTCCACATGAATACCCAACTCTTTTTTCAAACTTCTTTGGATATCTTTCTTTCTTCTTAATATTCCTTCCCGTTGTTGTTCAGATGCTCCGTGTGTAGTGGCCTTTTGGAAATCTAACTTGTATGCAATATGCAACATGCATTCCAAACACTTAATCCATGCATGTAGTGATGATATGCCATATTTCAGGTTATCTTCGTTTATCGCAATTTTTCTGATTTCCTCTAAATTGTTCATAGCCTTTGGAGTGCAATTGCAAATAAAACAATTTGAACTAGATGTTCCGGTAAGGGCATTTATTACCTTGCCATCTACCATGGTAAAATATAAATCGTATTTAACCATGATATTTTTTCCTTTCAGATTAATTTGAAGGGGTCTTAATGTGGCTATTTCTGCATCAACTTCTGCCACTGCTTCCTTGATGCTGGTTTGCGTCTCTTTAATATATTTAAATTTAATTGGCCTGCAATAATTTGTCGAAGAGGCTTTTTCATTTAACCACAATAATGTGTCATCGATTTTTAATTGCAATGGCACAAGTGAAAATATAAATACACTTTTATCTGTAATTTCTTCATCGCTGCTGCTTTCTTCATGTTTCTGCATATACTCGCTGTGTCCGGAACTTCCATCGCACCCATATTTACAACTAAAAATAATATTGTCAATATTATCGGGAATATCGACGATTTCCAACAATCGCATGAATGTGTGGTCGAGGAGATCCTGAAGTGGTATTGTTGCGCCCTTCTCCGATATATTTATGTTATTTGGATAACATCTTCTTTTAGCCTGTTGCACCTTTTCATAGGAAGGAAACAATTGTCCCGCTCCGTGTTTTTTGATTGATTTCCGTAAGTTGCAGTAACTTTTCACCGTCATTTTGGCATCCACCATGATGGAAAGAGCTTCATCCTCCGTTATTGGCGTAATAGCGTCTGCGTTTAATTTCTTACTTGAAATTACATCATGTTTCACGGTCTCTGCAGAAATTTTCTTTAAAATAGCTGCTGCTGTCGGTTGAATCCTTGCAATTTTGTTTGCAGCAGAAATAATTTCTTCAGGTGACTTATCCCTCACCAATAAATCCACTTTTCTTCGTTTACTCCTCGAACTCAGTGAAGAAAAGGGCCTTTCAGAAATTCCGGAAGAAGTACTTGGTGCATCAACATCTTGAATGGTAGGTACATTTTCAATATTGGCATCATTATGGAGTAAATCAAATTTCAATTCGGATTTTAGCCAAGCACTATTTTGATTCAAAAAACGTGAATGCGTATAATTTGCCGCTACCCACCTACTTCTTAGGTGCGTGCAAAAGATTTTAATTTTGTACTCAAATTTTTCTACATCAATGGTTTGCTGGTCATTTGTTTTTTCTTGAACAATGTTCAAGAAAAACTCACGAGCACCATTGGAACTTAATTTTAACAATGGTTTTTGGTTATACCATTCACTAAATAAAACTTCATATGCAATTTGTGCCATTGCGTACAATAACGTATGTTTCTTAAAGACACAACTTTTAAGATTTAAAAATATAATCTTCTGCCTTGCATTTTTGTAGTTCAACTGAAAGGGTATTCTCCCTCCATTGGTAATTAGGGATGTGATCATTATTTCTTAACACCTTTATTGGTCGGCACGTTTTCCCCAACAATATTTTTGATAAGGATGTATTTTCAGTAATTGCAGGTGTTGCAAAATAAGCCGAAAATAGATTTACTAAGACCCCCGGAGATTTCCCGATGCAAAATTAATCCCAGAAATACCCTGCTTAGCGACCACCTGATGTGAAAAGCGGGAAGTCCTAGAAATCGTTACCTGGATTACGAGCAATTTGCAAACAAGATCAAAATTTGAATTATTGAATGCCATAGTAAACATTAATCCAGGAAACTACGTGCTTATCTGTTGGTTTTAAATGTGTATATCGCGATCACCTTCACAAAGAACAAATAATAAAATAATACACACCGCCCAGGGAGGAACTGATAAGAAGATGAGTGGTGTTCATAAAAGCATACATAGGGCGGTAGTATTTAAAGTTAAATTAAAAGTAATTCGCTTTTAATCCCTTGGTATAAGGGTCATTCCATGCTATTTCAACAAAAGGTTGTGCTGCACCATTTTTATTTTGTTTTATATTTTGCACAGATATTTATACATGTATCTAGAGTACAAAACTAATTTTAGAAAAAAATAAAATGTTGCCGCGTGGCAGATATGTTCCCAGATGGAGCTTGAAACATGTACATTATTGTGATTACAAGCATTTGCGCAAAGTGGTATAACAATTTTTCGAATTGAGCAAATTTAAAAATTAGAAAATCTCCTAACGCAGATTAAAGTGGTGAATATTTTGGTTTAATTTTCTTTCATAATTTGATATGTTTTTCAAATTTATTGGCCCTCAAATTTACCATCAAGATTTGCATTTTTTTCATTATTCGATCCTGTTTTCGACTGGGAAGGGGGCAATATAATCAAACCAAATTTAGTTTGCAAGTAGAATGGTAACAATAGATTTTACCTGTGGCAAAAAATCTGAAGTGTTTTAAACCCTTCTAATTTTTTTTGCTGGTGAAATTAGACATTTTCAACAAAATCCGTATTTGTCTAAAGCTGTATCTCCAGTGGGGTACATAGTAAAAATCTGAAATTTATACTACCAATGCTTCTATCCGGGAGCAACACCATTATAAAATTTGGTAGCTTTGTTTTGCCTAGTAACAAAAATATTTATGTTCAAATTTGTAATAATTTTTATGCAATCGGAGTAAAAATCGAACTTTAAATATTAGAAGCCGACACTAAAATGGAACTCACCAGTACTAGCAGTGATTATAATACACTTGTAAATATTATAATCACTGGTACTAGGCATTAAAATACCTACCAAGGGTTTCCGTACAACGAGATGATTGGCGACTCATTAATGCAAGTCATAGTCCTGGTGATGAAATTTAAAAAGGTACCGTGGACCCTAAATATAGACGTATTATTATTCAAAATGATTAAAGAATAAAATTGGATAAAGCCGTAAAATTTATTAGACAATTGTTTTAAATTTGCGGCTGTCGGGAGTCAAGCTGCTGATTACGTTCTAGAATTTCTGTGATTGTTTATACCATGCGCGCGATGCTAATCCAACCTTAAGAATTTACTGATCTTGCGTTAAACAAATATCAACATAACCTATAATTACATCTGCAAGTTCTACCACTGAAACGCTAGAACATCTTTAGATGAAAAACGTAAGTAATTACAATTTTAAATCTGAAAATAGAGTATTTTCGATTGCATAAAAAATACATTTACCTCAGCACTAAAGTGCCCTTTCATTAATATTATAGTTTAAATTAAATTAAATAGTTATAAAAGGATTAACAGAATTGTAATAAAATGATTAACATAGAAATTCTAGAACGTAATCAGCAGCTTGACTCCCAACAGCCGCAAATTTAAGACAATTGTCTAATGACTTTTATGGTTTTATTCAATTTTATTCTTTAATCATTTTGAATAATAATAATAAGTTTCTATTCAGGATCCATGGTACCTTTTTTTTAAATTTCATCACCAGGACTATGATTTGCATTAATGAGTCGCCAATCACCTCGTTGTACGGAAACCCTTGGTAAGTACTTTAATGCCTAGTACCAGAGATTATAATATTCACAAGTGTATTATAATCACTGCTAGTACTGATGAGTTCCATTTTAGTACCGGCTTCTAATATTTAAAGTTCAATTTTTAATCCGATTGCATAAAAATTATTACAAATTTGAACTTAAATATTTTTATTACTAGGCAAAACAAAGTTACCAAATTTTGTAATGGTGTTGCTCCCGGATAGAAGCATTGGTATTATAAATTTCAGATTTTTACTGTGTGCCCCACTGGAGATACAGCTTTAGAAAAATACGGATTTTCTTGAAAATGCCAATTTTCTCCAGCGAAAAAAAATTAGAAGGGTTTAAAACACTTTAGATTTTTTGCCTCAGATAAAATCTATTGTTACCGTTGTACTTGCAAACTAATTTTGGTTTGAGTGTATTGCCCCCTTCTCAGTCCAAAGCAAGGCCGAAAAATGAAAAAAATGCAAATCTCAATGCTAAACTTTGACGGCCATTATATTTGAAAAAATAAAACAAATAATGAATAAAAATTACACTAAACTCTTCGGCACTTTAATTTGAGTTAAGAGTTTTTAAAATTTTTAAATTTGGACAATTGGAAAGAAAGTTATGCCACTTTGCGCAAACGCTTGCATTTACAAAAATGTACATGTTTCATGCTCCATCCGGGGACATTGCTGCCACATGGCAAGAATTTTTATTTTTCTTAAATTAGTTTTGAACTCCAGAAACATATATAAATAACTGTGCAAAATATAAAAAAAAATAAAATGGTGCAGCACAACCTTTTGTTGAAATAGCATGGAATGACCCATAACGTAAATTATCAACGAATTAAACTAATAATTCGTGACGCGCGAGGGAAAAAAACTTGCCCACGACCGGAGGGGGATCGACCTGATTATGAATCGGGCATGGCAAGATAGAGGACACTTTCGGCTATCAATTGATGTAGGTTTCAGCGTGGAACTTTTTAATACAAGGGATTGCAGCCCTTCCAAAGTCAGAAATGAAATTTAAATTTAAGCATAAATGATGAGTTTATAATTAATAACAAAATTAGTAAAACGCGTTGAAATTAATGTCATTTAAAAGCATTTTCATCCTATTTTATCAGATCCAAAAATTATTTTAATAGCTTTGTTGGAATTCACTCAATAAATTATTAAACGCGTTGCAATTTTCGCTTGAAATTCATCGGTTAAAAACAGTTGACTTTAGAGCCCAATTACACCATAACGGTTTAGCAGTATGACTCAATAATTTAGATTTAGGGGTTTTCAAGTTTTGCGAACAAGAATCCGCCATTATTTTAATTCAATAAGGACCTTTATTTTTGGCTTCCCCCACTCTCGCTTGGCCACTTTTCTCGCGATTCCACACACTGTGCGCCGTCCCGGGTCGCCGAGGCCGAAGAAGTTTAAGCAGACGCTGTCCGCAGGAAAAGTGATGGCTACGGTGTTTTGGGACCGAAAAGGCGTCTTGCTTACCGAGTTTATGCCTAAAGGGACCACAATAAATTCGGACAGGTACTGCGAGACGTTAACGAAACTCAAAAGAGCCATCTAAAATCGCCGGAGAGGAAGACTGAGCAAGGGCGTTAGGTTGCACCACGACAACAGGCGACCGCATGTCTCTCGACAGACTACCGCCCTACTGGACAAATTCGGCTGGAAATTGCTTGATCATGCCCCCTACAGCCCTGATCTTGCTTCCAGCGACTTCCACTTGTTTCCAAAATTGAAGCAACACTTGGGTGGACAACGCTTCAGTACAGATGAAGAAGTGAAGGAAGCGGTCACCAAGTATATATCCGCGGCCTAGCGGCGGAGTTCTTCGAAGCGGGTTTTCAGGAGTGGATAACTCGTCAGGAAAAATGCGTTGAAAGATCTGGCGACTATGTAGAAAAATAGTTTAAAATACAAGCTTTCAGATTGTATACATATTTATTGCAATAAAAAATGCCTACACCTGAAAAAAATGTGGGAACCTTATTTTTTACTTGCCCCTCGTACATTCACAGTAAGTAGTTTAAGTGATAAATCTGAATCTTTACTAGCAATGCAGTTTTCGCCAATTGCAAATTTGCGATGGATATCAATAGATGGCGCACTAATACCCATGTAGGAAGTATGGTTTCGCTGTAAAGCCAGTTTGCGTATAGAAATAGCAAATTAAGTGGGTTCTGTGTGGAACCACCATACTTCAAAGGGTTAAAACGGTTATCAATTTCTCTAGTTTTTCCGATGAAAAGAACATGTACTTTTATTGGTCTTGGATGATTATTAAAAACGTTAATATTTCAGATTTTTTACCAATTTTTAACACTTGTATCATAAATAACTATCATACCATCAAATCGAATAAAGTAACATGACGGCCATTAGGAGCGGCTCTTGGATCTTCGTAGAGGAGCCTGAGACAAAGATGCCGCTCGTGGTGCACTACTTAGTCTTATGGAGAAAGTAAATATGCCGCTACTATGTTGGCCACATTTTCTTCCTAGCCGAACATTCACGTGCCATCTCTGATAGCCACATAACCATTTTTACATTTTGAGACTGTTAAATATTACTGTTTAGATTTGAAGCAGAATTTTAATCCATGGCATAAATGCACGGCTTCTTATGATCCAAAAAAAAAAAATCCAACCATCTGATCCCGAGAAGCAGCGCTGGGGCTCTGGGGATCTCGGGACGAAAGCGGGGAAATCTTCGTAGACTTCCCACCGGGGACAGACAAAAATTTTCTAGTTTCCAAATTTCAATAATGCGGATTTATGTTAATTTTGAAAAGGAGCAATGGTTAGCTCATAAAATGCAAATTGAGATAATTACGCATTTATTAAGACGCGTAGATAAACTAAGCGCCGATAACACACCTCTAGAATAATAATTTTATTTTTTATAGCAACTTTTTAGTTTGCTATTGCGACACGAATTCGTTTCTTAGCTGTAATTAAATGAGCTTGAAGAGTAAAAAACTTATAGCCAAAAACTGAAAAACCATTTCAAATCGAATTCATCACATTAATTAAACGATGAATTTTTGAAATTTCTTCAATTCAGAGTTTGTAGCAAAAAAACTGAAAAATAATTGCGACTCTAAAACCTTATTTTCGCAATATCAATAGACCTTGAAGAGTGGAGTAAAATGGTGAACGAATTTTCGAAATTTATTCAATTGTTCGAAACTTATAGCTGAAAAACTGAAGAACAATTGACACTTGAATTCGTTTTTCCCTGTAAACAAAAATGATTAAATAAATTTTCAAAATTTCTTTAATTGTAAGAAACTGAAAAACAATAGCAACTTACCTTTTTCGTAGTAATTAAACGAGCTTTCAGAAAAGAGTAACTTGGTGAATACATTTTTGCAACTTCTTCAGTGGCTAGGAATTAATAGGAAGAAAACTGAAAAAAATGGAATTCGTCTTTTGCAGTTAACAAAACAGATTATTGAAATTTTTTCAATTTCTTCAATTGTTCGAAACTTATAGCTGAAAAACTGAAAAACAATTGCTACTGGAATTTGGTTGGTTTTTGTGCGGTGTTTAAATGAGCTTGAAGAGTTAAGTAGTTGGACGACGAATTTTCAAATTTTCTTCAATTATTCGGAACTTACAGCAGAAAAACTGAAAAACAATTTAACTCCAATTACGTTTCTTGCGAAAACTTGTAAGAATTGGATCTTTTTTATTTAGTCAACTAACTCAAACGATCTATTTAAATGTAATATCCTATGAAAGAATGTAGTTTAAATTTTGGTTTCTATTTTGTATACTTAGTGAGACTCGTATGGTATTTCTCAATACTGATCGTGTCGTTTTCATGATTTTTTTCGAATTCAAAATTTCGATGAATTATATTTTGAGTCCCTCTAAGACGATTCTTATCATTTTTGAGAAATATTTATGTGTCTTCTATAAAACTTTAAACTTATGCTTAAGTTTTTAACAATCTAAAAAATTGAAGATAAATTGAAAACCGGAAAACCGTTTTTTTCTCCAAAATGTTTGTAAATTTCAAAACCGTTACTAATATTTTTATATAAATGTTTTAAATAACGAGTAACTGCATATATCTTGTTGAAAAGTTTTTTGGTCCATAATTTTGAAGCGATAATATTTACATCAAATTAATATAAATACAAAATGTAGATAATCAGAATATTTTGAAAAAAATCATTATTTGCAAAATATCGGTAAAATTCTTGAAATCGAAAAATGCTACGTGATGGACTTTTATTTCAATTCTGCCTTAGGCGCCTCTCGTGGGAAGCGTATCGACTGCTTACGGCATTGAGCCGACCCTGCCGAGAAGGCTTCGACTGTTGAGCAAATGCCGGCAAATGTTTTCTTCCCTATAAGTGTGGTTGGTTTTTCTCCATTACCTTCCACCATTTTAGGAAAAGTAAGTACCGTCCAAAATGTTGATAACGCACAATTATTGTAAATGTTACAACCGCGATTTGATTTGAATTTTGGAGGACTTGTCATGGTGTTTACAAGCAAACTTAGAACGCGAGCCATAATGTTGATAACGCACAATTATTGTAAATGTTACAACCGCGATTTGATTTGAATTTTGGAGGACTTGTCATGGTGTTTACAAGCAAACTTAGAACGCGAGCCATACTATTTATGATCTTCTCCTCTATCATAGGAAACAACCAATATTGAGTGGAGAACAATTTTGAGATTGACTTTTGTCCACCTAAATCAGTCATTTTGCAACGCCAGAAAAAAAAGAAAGAATTAGAGAAAAAAAAATATATGTCGTTGTTGAAGTTAGCTTAGGCTTAGCGTCGATGGAACATCTGTGGATACACCACTAATTTATATGTATTTTCAAAAGTATAGTTGTAGTATTTGTTAAACATTTTTCCCAATCGCAAGATTCTACGGCCTTGTAGGTTTATGTATTAGTGTGCCTATAGCTGAACTTTTTAGTTTGTTACTTAATAATGTCATCTCCTTCACTCTGTAGCTCAAGTTTTCATTTATTTTGTTTAATGTTTGTAGAGGAGGCTACGACAGAGATGCCGCTCGTGCTGCACTACTAACTCCTACAGAGGAAGCAAATATTTTGCTGTTGTTTTGGTCAAATTGTCTTCCGTAGCCTCCTCTCCGAACATCCACGAGCCGTCGCTGTGATATAATGATGTAATGAATGCTGCATCAATTTTTCTAATTAATGTTGTATTAGTTCGAAGAAGACCAGTATCAGTATTAATTAATTAATGATTTTATTATTATTATAACATGAATTTAAGTATGTTTGAATTCTACCTTCTACAGGGGAAGTAGATAAAGTGTTATGAAACTGCGTACCCCTCAAAATTAAATTTCCCGTTCGTTATAACTAGTTCAAGCAGAAATTGATATTGGCTTTAGAAAGTAACGATCGCTGTTAATGCAGCAGGTTAATTGCATCTGGGGGTCACTTCCCGTACAGCATGAACTGCCCGGCGACGATTTATGGAAATACGAAAATAACGGCAACCGAATTCCCTTTCGGTTTCTATAGATTAGCAAACTTGAACGCCGGGCATTTGTTTGTTTTGGTATGCTAATTCCGGCAAATCGCATACACACCTGCCGACCAAAAGGGCAAAAGGAAAAAGGCGCGCAACCCGGAAGCATCCGCGTAGTTGCGTAACACTTGATTGGAGAAAATGTCTTACAGAAAATCGGTACTGTTAGGTTTACTGTTAGCGTGGCCTGCGGAGTGCTTCCTTATGGGGCCCAAACGGCCCGTCGTCGCTCGCCCCGGGGCCCACCTGGTTGCGTAACAGAGGCACGCTGCCTTCCAGGAGTCGAATTCCGGTCCCACGGAATTGGGACCTCACCGTTACGAGATTGTAGAAGATGGACCAGGCGATAATTAAGATTTGTTACAATCAGTTTTGAAACAACAGCGAATTGCTGTGTCCAAGAGCCATCTATCATCTTCTAAAATTCTGGTGAAGTAATACTTGGGGATTTAAATAAAGAAATACATGAAACTCATCAAATAAAGTTTATTTCTGCTTTAAAGAATAATCACTTTATTATTTGTTATTTTTCCAACCACAAACAAGATTATTTCTTTCTACAGACCTGTACTAGTTAATATAACAAGGGTTCAAACATTTCGTAATCTTGTAAGTTGTGCAGGAGTTGTGCAACTTTAATGAATTATTAGTTTTATCGTATCATCATCAGTTATGTTTATTTTATGCTACAGATAATTATTAGGATCATATTTCATAATTATTCCGTTAATTACTCATAATACGTTAGTTACGAATCGACAAACAATTAATCGTATATAATTTACATGGACCTTGGTTACTCGTTTTGGATCAATATACGTGAATAAGAACGTGCAAATTTTGACACAATTTATGAATTAGATTTCGGCATCATCGATGATACGATAAAGCTTTGAATATAACTCGAATATTTGCGATTTATAATAATCTCAGCCGTTTTTAGGTACCGAGGCGCGTCCTCGATTATTATGAATCGCATAATATTCTTCTTATATTAATAGATAATATTTTGCAATGTTTTGGCAATAATTATAAAACTATTACACACAAATACACAATTTTCGACAGCCTAACATGCCATCTCCACCACTACTGAACAATAATTTCCTTTTTCTAATCAAATTCTTTCCTATTAACGTATACAGTTCATCCATTTGCAAGCCGAAAATTCGCAGAATTTAATTTTTCTAGAGATGATATTCAATAAAGTCCTTGAAATACTTTGGAAAATTGCATGATTCGATCTTCTGAGTAATTTTAGCAACACCCAAGAGGCCCTACATATGTATGTTGCGACAATGGGAATTCTCTTGCGACGTCAGTGGCGACTGATTACACAAAACTCACCCGGATTTACATAATGCCCAATAACGAAATGTTGTAAATGTAAATCTCCGCACTGAATCACCGGAACGGACACTCCTTTGGCATTTTGATATTTCTGCTGGTCGCAGTGGATGTTTGTTTATTATTTTTCGTAGGAATCCTTGACAATTTCTGACAATTATAAAGCGAAGTTAATATTTTTTTCTTAAAAGTCCACCATCATATAGAGCAGGCACGATTTTTATATATTCATAAAAAAATTATGTAATTGATTTTAGTAAATAAAGTTCCAGCTAGCTAAGCCCTTTATTTATTGTTTACATTATCTACTTCAACAAATTTAGTTTAAAATCAATAACATATCTTCGGAGTAGCCGCTGTTGGTTCGACTGCCGAGAAATTATGTAATTGATTTTAGTAAATAAAGGTCCAGATCAGGGGCGGCTTGTTATATAGAGCCAAGGAGCCATGGCACTACCTGTAGTTTTAAGCTCAGCAAGAATTTTTAATTAACTCTTAAAACACTTTTTCGCCAATTACTTTGGTCTAGGGAGATAAATAGTTCTTTCTTTCTTTTGTTGTCAAAAATTGTATTTTTTAGCTAACAATAATGGTGTGTTGCAATTGTCAATAATGGTTTGTTGTAGTTGTCAAGAATGGTATTTTTACCTGTTAAAAATTAATTCAGCTGTCAAAAGCATCATTTTTCGATTTTTTAATTGTCAAAAATGACATTTTTTAGCTGCCAAAAATTGTACTTTTTGTTGTAGAAAATTGTATTTTTAACTAACAATAATGGTTTGTTGCAATTGTCAAGAATGGTATATTTCAGCTATTAAAAATTTTCCTGTGTTATTCAACTGTTGAAAATTATATTTTTCAGTTGTCAAATATGTTATTTTTCAGCTGGCAAAAAAGGTATTTTTCACCTATTAGAATGGTATTTCTCAGCAATCAAAAAAGTATTTGTCGACATTTTTTATTTGTCAAAAATGGCATTTTTCAGCTGTCAAAAATTGTACTTTTTGTTGTCAAAAATTATATTTTTTAGCTGACAATAATGGTTTGTTACAGTTGTCGATAATGGTTTGTTGTAATTGTCAAGAGTGGCATTTTTCATCTCTTGAAAATGGTATTTTTCAACTGTTAAGAATGATTATTACTCCAATGTCAAAAATTATATTTTTCAGTTTTTTTAATGTCAAAAAAGGTATTTCTCACCTATTAAAATGTTTTTTTTTCCGCTACCAAAAACTGCATTTTCAACATTTTTTTAATTGTCAAAAGTGGCATTTTTCAGCTGTCAAAAATTGTCTTTCTGTAGTCAAAAATTGTATTTTGTAGCAGGCAATAATGATATGTTACAGTTGTCAAAAATGATTTGTTGCAGTTGTCAACAATGGTATTTTTCAGCTGTTGAAAATTGTAGTTTCCAGCTGTTAAGAAGTGTATTATTCAACTGTTAAAAATAATATTTTCGGCTGTCAAAAATACGATTTCCCACCGATAAATTTTTTATTTTTTTAGCTATCAAAAGCAGCATTTTTCGGCATTTTTCTTAATTGTCAAAAATGGCATTTTTCAGCTGTAAAAACCTGTACTTTTTTTGTCAAAAATTGTATTTTTACAGTTGTCAATAATGGTTTGTTGCAGTTGTCAATAATGGTATTTTTCAGCTGTTACGAAGTGTATTATTCAACTGTCAAAAATGATATTTTTCAGCTGTCAAAAATGATATTTTTCAGCTGTCAAAATCGATATTTTTCAGCTGTCAAAAACGATATTTTTCATCTGTGAAAAATGCTATTTTTCAGCTGTCAAAAATAATATTTTATTTTTGATAGCTTTAACTTTTGATCATTTTAATAATGGTTTGTTGCAGTTGTCAAGAATGGTATTTTCACCTGTTAAAAATGGTAGTTTTCAGCTGTTAAGAAATGTATTATTCAACTGTCGAAAATGATATTTTTTAGTTGTCCAAAATGTTATTTTTTAGCTGTTAAAAGACATTTCTCACTTATAAAAATGGTATTTTTCAGCTATCAAAGGCAGCATTTTTGGTCATTTTTTATTGTCAAAATAGCATTTTTCAGCTGTAAAAACTTGTACTTTTTGTTGTCAAAAATTGTATTTTTTAGCTGACATTAATGGTATATTACAGTTGTCAATAATGTTAATAATGGTTTGTTGCAGTTGTTAAGAATGTTTCAGCTGTTAAAAATTGTATTTTTCAGCTGTTAAGAAGTGTATTATTTAACTGTCAAAAATGATATTTTTCAGCTGTCAAAAATGATATTTTTGGCAGTCAAAAAATATATTTGTCAGCTGTCAAAAATAATATTTTTCAGCTGTCAAAAATTATATTTTTCACCTGTCAAAAAATATATTTTTCAGCTGTCAAAAACGATATTTTTCAGCTGTCAAAAATGATATTTTTCAGCTGTCAAAAACGCTATTGTTCAGCTGTCAAAAATAATATTTTTAAGCTGTCAGATATTATATTTTTCAGCTGTCAACAATGGTATTTCCCAGCTATAAAAATGGTATTTTTCCACATTTTTTTAATTGTCAAAAATGGCATTTTTCAGCTTTCAAAAATATCTTTTAGCTGACAATAATGGTATGATACAGTTGTCAATAATAGTGTGTTGCTGTTATAAAGCATGGTACTTTTCAGCTATTAAGAATTGTATTATCAGCTGTCTAAAATGTAATTTTTCAGCTGTTAAAAATGGCATTACCCACTTACCTTATATAAATAGTATTGTTGCTATGCTATCAAAAGCAGCATTTTTTGACAATTTTTAACTGTGAAAAATGAGGTTTTCAGCTGTCAAAACTTGTATATTTTGTTGTCAAAAATGGATTTTTTTTTTGTTGACAAAAATTGTATTTTTTAGCTTCCAATAACGGTATGTTGCAGCTGTCGGAAATGGTATTTTTCGGCTGTCAAGAATAGTAATCCCCAGCTGTTGAAAATAATATTTTTCAGCTGTCTCAAGTTGTATTTTACAGTTGTAGAAAATAGTATTCTTCAGCTACCAAATATGTTATGTTTCAGCTACCAAAAACAGTATTCTTCAGCTAATAAAAATAGTTTTTTCGACATTTTCAAATTGTCAAAAGTTGTATTTTTCAGCTGTCGAAAGTAGTATATTTTGCTGTCGAATCATGGGCGCGTTATATAGAGCCAAGGAGCTATGTCACTACCTGTAGTTTCAATCTCAGCAAGAATTTGGTCTAGGAAGATAAATTGTTCTTTCTTTCTTTAAAGAAGGAGGAGGGAAGGGGAGTATATTGTATAAGTGGCTCTACGATTAACATGTTCCACGAGCCGCCACTGGTCCAGATAGCTACGCCTTTTATTTGTTGTTCAAATTATCTACTTCAACAAATTTAGTTCAAAATCAATAACAAATCTTCGGAGTAGCCGCTGTGGGTTCGAGTTCCGAGTTTATGGGTTTTGTTGTCCGATTCATTACGAATTATGAATATTTACAAAACACTGTTGCTAAGTTAGCTTTGTAGCTTCAAGCAATTACTCTACTTTAGTGTTTTTCAACCTTTTTGAATACGCGACCCCTTTACAAGTTATAAAATTCTGGCGACCCCCAGGACCATAATAAAACTATGTCAGTGATTTTGTAAGACTGTGTTCCGAATTATTGTTATGACACTGTTTGGCTCTTAAAATTAGCATTTCTCGCTAATCTTTTTAACCACCTGAGTACATTAAACACGAGCTTCCAAGGGAGAGAATAAAACTTTCTAACAGCTAAGGATTAAATCAAAGGATTCCTCGCAAAACTTCGTTTGTGGTCAAAGTCTTTGGAAGAGAAACTTTAACTTGCTTTACACAACTGGACTCTAAAGCTGATAATAGGCGTAGATGGATACTAAATCCTTTCTTAGATATGTCAGTTGTGCTGATCTAACCACGAAATTGAAAGAAAATCTTATGGATTTTGCTGCTGACAGCATGCTTATAATGGAATTGTATTTGCAAAATATTGATGTCATGATGGATGAAGAGAAGCTTTAAAATTATAGTGCCATTCGCCACTTCCAATCTATGTGAACCAACGTTCTCTTCAATGGTGAACATAAACACTAAAAAGATAAATAGGCTCCAATTAGAAAATGATTTAGTTATTTGCGTCTCAAAAGTAGAACCGCGTTTCGACAAATTATTAAAAAATAAACAGGCACAGCCTTCTCACTAAAATTGCAGTTTCTTCATTGTAACTCCTTACGGGGGATCGCGATCCACAGGTTGATAAACTCTGCTCTGAGTCAATCCGAATCAAATCAACCAATATAATTTGCGGTATTTTCAATCTGTAATATCTCGGAAGGGACACACTTCAAAGTTCCTAAATTTTCAGAGAGCACTGTATTACAATAAGTGGATACAATTCCATGACTGAGACTTTATTGGTTATTAAGTTAAAAAATTGTAAATATAGGGCCATTCCATGATATTTCAACAAAAGGTTGTGCTACACCATTTCTATTTTTTAATATTCTGCACAGATATTTATACATATTTCCAGAGTTCAGAACTAATTTTAGAAAAAACAAAATTCTTGCCGTGTCGCAAATATGTCCCCAGATGGAGTTTGAAACATGTACATTTTTGTGATTACAAGAATTTGCGCAAAGTGACATAACTTTCTTATCAATTTATAAATTAAAAAATCTCTTGACTTAGATTAAAGTAGTGAATATTTTAGTTTCATTTTCTTTCATCATTTGATGATTTTTTTTAAATTTATTGGCCGTCAAAGTTTACCAATGACATTTACATTTTGTTCATTTTTGACCCTGTGTTCAACCAAATTTAGTTTTCAACTACAACAGTAACAATAGATTTGATTAAAATCTGTTTTAAACCCTTCAAAATGCTTTTCACTTGAGAAGATTGGCATTTTCAACAATTTATTTTTTTATTTTTTTAAAGCTGTATCTCCAGTGGAGTATACAGTACAAATCTGAAATTTGTACTATCAGTGCTTCTATTCGGTAGCAACACCATTACAAAATTTGGTAACTGTTTTGCGTAGTAACAAAAATATTTGGGTTCAAATTTGTAATAATTTTTATGCAATCGGATTTAAAATCGAATTTTAAATATAAAGTCGGCACTTAAATGGAACTCACTAGTACTAGCAGTGATTATAATACACTTGTAATTATTATAATCACTGGACTACGCATTAATTAATTGAAGATTAGGCATTGACTTTGAAATATAACAGTGTCCTTGAAGATATGTACAGATTCTTTTGTACTAGACATACATTTTCCTGAAATTTGATCTATTTTTAAAAATTTCTAACCAAAAAACTATTAAAGTCTCAGTGATAAAATTTTAACCCCTTTAGTATACCTCAAAAAACGTTTTGTAAAAATTTTGGCTTTCTAAAGTGTGTTCTTTCTGAGATATTTCCGATCGAACATACCCGATTTTAGGAAAATTGCAATATTTGAAGTCCCTTAAAAAAGGGGATGTAAATCTCAGACTGTCAGACCTGAAACTTTTTAGAGAAGTAGTATACTATAAACAATGTATACAAAAAAATTTTGAATGCGAGTCTTTAACATTTTTGATTTTAAAAAAGAAGGTTTTTATTTTGAAATCGTTAACATTTAACTATTTTTTGCTTATTTACAAAATTAACTAAATAAATATTTATAAACAGCATATTGTACATTTTATGCTCTTTAACATGGTTTTTGTTAGAACCAAATATCTTTAAACACCGAGGAGCTACAGAGTTTAACGCAAACCTGTGCAAAATACAAAATAGGCTGACCCTTCAATATAAAATGGCCGCTCAGAAAAAAAATTCAATTCTCTGAATATCAGGTGTGTAATTGGCGGATAATCTACACGTGACGATATTCTTTCAAAAATTCTAAGCAGATTATCTTATTTCTAAAATGAGGTACCTGGGTCTTCACGATGTCCTCAAAGTTAACATCCAGTCGTTAAATATGTGTTATTATTCGATATTAATTTACAGAAAACCCTGCAATTTCGATTGTATGACTAGTTTGAAAATTATTTGTCAGTGTGTGCTGTCTTTCTATCTCAAACTTATATTTTTAACACTTCTTAATTAACTTATTTTTATAAAAAATACGTTCGGCAACGTGACACCCGCTTATGTCACTTTGACACAAATAATTCATTCAAACTTGCTAGTTCCAAGTTTGTGCCAATTCTGCTTTTCTTATTATTATCAGTTTGTATTAGTGCCCGCGTTTCAGTGTATTTGTGTTTTGTGTTATTTTCGTTTTGTTTTGTTCAACTACAATGGATTTTACTATTTACTCATAATCTGTTTTACCTTGCATCTGTAAATAAACCCCGCTCTATCTTTCTATTACGTTCTACTCTGAATCATGCGATTATTGATAAACAGGAATGCTATGTTGTCAAATGTACAATTCTTTTAAATGGCTCCTGATGGCCCATGAGGCATGGTAGAACATTTTTTCATCGACATTTTCTATTCAGAATTTTAGGAAGAACATCGCCACGTGTAGATTATCCGCCAATTTATACACACCCGTTATAGTACAGACATAGGTAAAAAAATAAAAAACAAAACAATTTTGTCAACGACCATCATTGGTTGATTTGATATGGATTGACCCCTCTGCATCATGCACTCTAACCCGTATTTTCTTTAAACGTCCGTCCTTTATAGAAACAGAAATAATACCAAACCTTAATTATTAAGATGTAATAACATTGATTTATTTTGAGTGAGTATCAATTATCAGAGGTGAAATAAAAGTAATATACACTGAAATTCAAAGCACAAACAGTAAATTCCAGCAAAATAGAACAAAAATAACATAAAATACTCGTTTCATAATTTTTTTCTGCACTCACGTTTCACGCAACCGGAAATCCGTGCTTCCCGGTCCACTAAACCGGGAAAAACTCAAAAAAACACAGTAATTTATGGGAAATATAATAAATCAATATTTATTAGTTAATGTAACCAAACACATTGGCGAAAATAAAAAAAAAAGCGTTTATTTGAATTGAAAGGTAAAGTCTACACCATGAATGTTGGCGTTCACGTCATCAATTCCAAAGTTCGGAATCAATCCGTTCAAGGTCACACTAGCGCGCATTGGCACATCGTTAAGCTACGCGCACACTTTTATCGGTACGGCATGGAACGGATAAATGTGCGTTGACTCGTTTACAGCTGTGTTAAACACATTGTCTAGTACCTATATTTTTGATATTTGGATATATAGGGTGCCCGGATTTCGTAGGGACAACATGGGCAACTTCTGCATTTGAAGAAATAGAGGAAGGGACAAATTACCGAAAAGGTGCAGGTTCGAGAACTCATTAAGAATCCACCTCAAAATCCCACTTGTCGTGGCCCACTTGTTAAAAAAAAATAAAAAACAAAATCTCCCAATTTCTTTCATTTGCCTTAACTTCCCCTGCTACCCAAGATACCGAGATGCGGCTTGAACAAATTTGCATGGCAATTTAAACACTTTTATTGGCACTTCATAAAACCCATTTTATTTGTGCACATTTTCAGTAATCTAACAGAAGTTTCCTATGTTGACCCTACGAAATCCGGGCACCCTGTATATGTATGTTTATATTTAGTTTAAGTGTTTGAGGGTTATTCCATGCTATTTCCAGCAATGTATTTGAAATTGGTTGCTGCACCATTTTCAATATTTTTTTTATATATGGTATAGATATTTATACATACATACATACAGAGTTCAAAATCACTTTTATAAAAAAAAAATTCTTACTATGTGGAAGATTCGTCCCCAACATGTACATTTTGTATGATTAGAAACGTTTGCGAAAAATTGTAAAACTTTCCTCCTGATTAAGCAAATTAAAAACATTCAACTCATTAAGTGCGTATTGTTTTGTTTCAACTTCATTTCTTCGTTTAATATATTTTTGAAAATTTAATGGCTGTCAAGGTTTATCGTTGAAATTAGCATTTCATTTTTCGACCCTGTTTTTCACTGGGAATGGGGGAAATACCCTGACACCAAATTTAGTTTGTAACTACTACAGTTACTATAGATTTTAACTAAGGCAAAAAACGGTTTTTGAAGCTTTAAACCCTTCCAATTTCTTTTCAGCTGAGAAAATGGGGTGTTTAATAAAATTCGTATTTTTTTATTGTATTTCCAGTGGGGTACACAATAAAAATCTGAAATTTGAACTACCAATTCTTCTCTTTGGTAGCAACACCATTACAAAATTTGGTCACTGCGTTTTGCGTAGTAACAAAAATATTTGAATAATATTTAACCGGTTTTTATACATACCATAAAAATAGAGAAAGATTACAGGGTGTTACAAATTCAATGCATTAACATTGCTATCTCGGTAACTATAAGAGATATAGAGTTTCTTAAACTAAGGCAGAGTTGCACATTTTAATACTAAATAATTTGTGAAAAAGAAATTTAAAGTATACCGACTACTTCCGGAGATATTCGATAAAAATCGAAAAGTTAATTTTGGTTTTTATATTTTTACGACTTTATTACTGGCTATTTTGAAAAACCAAGAGCACTTTCTTGAGACACTTTTGTAAGCTCTTCCAGAAAATAATTTTATTTTTTAACTACATTTCGTTATTTAGATACCCAAATTTTTTTTTTTTTAAATACGGCCTGGATTTTTTTATTTAATTTTCGAGTAGCTTTTCACCTCACAAAACTAATGATGGGTCACAATTGTCAGAAAATTATTTGCTGTAGGAATTATTTCAAGGTTTTTTAAAACTCTTTTTTGTTTCGTAACCATTTGTATTCCTAATAGAAACCCAATCTTTTCCTACTGTTTCCATCACTTTCTTAAAAATCTACAGCTTTATCAATCAATTCCGCTGGAATTTTTCTGAAATTAATTTCTCCTATATTAGGAAGAATGTCATATCCCTTAACCAATGCCTGTGTTTTTCTTACTAAGTACTGACTTGCACGAAATTTATGACATGTTTTTGCTACAGACTAGGACTATCGAACTTTAAATTTTTCTATTCGCTTATTTAACAAAATGGTGTATTTATCATTCTTTTCATCAGTTTCATTATACTCGAAACCCTCATTCAAACTTAAAACTTGCACTTAGTTTATTTTTCATTGATGATGTAACTTTTCTATAGCTTTTGGCCTTCGTTTAATATTAAGCTTCTGAAGTTTAACAAATTTAATTTAAGAAAATTCAAATCATTGAAGCATTTCGCTTTCAGTTGAAGTTTCGAGCTTTGCCATATTGTTTTCGCATTGGATAACACAATAGTATTGTTTTTTTATAGACCTTCAGCTTTTGAAGCAAGTTACTTGATTGATTGATTTTACAATTTACCAAATCTTTAAAAATTGTAGTTTTTCTCACCCACGTTGGCGCGTTACATTTTTTTCTTAACTTAACGGCAATTGTTTTTATTAGAAGTAAATAACGTACTGTTTTCAATTATTTTAATCAAAGGGGGTAGCGGGATAAGATGAGTGTGGCGGCCCCCGCGCGGTTTGAGTTGCGATTGTAGAAACCTTGTTTTAAATATTTAAAAAATGAGATCACGTGGGGGCCGCCACACCCATCTTATCCCGCTACCCCCTTTCTTAATTCATTATTTCTTTACCATTTTTAAAATTGTTTATTACATTTTTGTTTCTTCAGTTTAAGGGTAGGGTATACGCTCTATTCTGTTATTGGGAAAACGTAAAATTTTTAGTCATTTGCTATTTAAGTTTATGTTTGGAGCATTGCCGATTGATTCCACTTATCATACGGCAATTATTTTTATGCAAAATCATAAATCTTTTATGGATTTTAAGCTTCGTAAGCAAATTCTTCTCATGATTAATTTTGCATCAGTTTCCAAATTAATTAAGGAATTTTTGGCGCGTTGCAGTTCTGTTTCCACCTAATTGTTTTAATGAAAAATCACAAATATAGTATTTTTAATGGATTCTGAGTTTTTTAAGCTAATTCCTTTATCGATTTTTTTTTCAATTCTCCAAATCGTTTAATGTATTTTTCTATTTTAGTTTAAGTTTGAAGCGTTGCCGTATTGTTTCCAACTAATACAAAACAATTATTAGAAGGCTTAGCAGTAGTATTTTTTATAGATTGTGAGCGTTTGAAGCAAATTCCAGTTTCGATTAACTTTTTACAATTCTTCAATTCGTTTAATGCATCTTTCTAGTTTAGTTTAAGTTGGAAGCGTTGTATTGTTTCCACCTAAGATAAAGTATTTGTTTTTACTAGAAGGCGTAGAAGTATTGTTTTTTTTTATAGATCGTATTGAAGTAAATTGAGCCGTATAGTTTCCACCTAAGATAAGTCAATTATTTTTACTAGAAGGCTTCGCAGTATTTTTTTTCTATAAATTGTGAGCGTTTGAATAAAATTCCTGTTTCGATTAACTTTACAATTTTTCAAATCGTTTAATGCATTTTTCTATTTTAGTTTAAGGTTGAGGCCTTGACGTATTGTTTCCACCTAAGATAAGGCAATTGTTTTTACTAGAATACATAGAAGTATTGTTTTTTTATAGATCGTGAGCTTGTAAAGCAAATTAGAGTATCAATTTTTTTTTACAATTTTCCAAATCGTTTAATGCATTTTTCTATTTTAGTTCAAGTTTGAAGCATTGCCGTATTGTTTCGACCTAAGAAAAAGTCATAGTTTTTAAGAGACATAAAAGTCTCTTCATTTAATAAAACGAAATAGAGCCTGTTCGTAACTCTGCAAAGCAAAATTAAGTCTTACTAAGACTATAAATAAATAACTTATTGAAACAACTACTTCTCTGGCTAGTGCCACGCCGGATATTGAATGATACAGAAGAAATTTGCATGTTACATGTACTAGTACAAAAAAAAACCTCAAGTGTGCCATGATTTTTTATTTTTACAAATTTAAGTTGGTAACACATATTGAGGTTATGTTACTTGTGGCGTGTTCTTTCCTTCCGATAAATTAATTTGCTGTGATAAACGACGCAGAGAAGACGTAGGTTCACCTTTCAAAATTCCTTGGGCTGTGTTAATAGCATCCTAAGTACGTTTGACTGGTCAACCACTTCCTAGTTTACGGAGAATACTACCCGTTTCAAGAAATAATACAACAGATTGTGATTAGGTATTTTTAAATTCATCATAAATAATGAGAACGTTAGGAAATTCTTCCTAAAACTCTGCCATAGGTGCATCGAATGAATACACTCAATTTCCGTCCACTTTAGTCCCATTTCGGAAATAACCTTCAACTAGAAACGTTTTTGCTGGTTGCTGTACCATTGTGACCACGGAGTAATTGTAACTTTTAGAACTATCTGACGTTTTGTATGTCAATTCCTAACATGTGTGCCAACTTAAATTTAAAAAAATAAAAAATCATGGCACACTTGAGGTTCTTTTTTAATGAACATACGATACTACTAGCTCAATAACATTGGATTAAGATCGTTCATTTCTACCCACAGGACTAACTTGAAAATGAAACTAAATAGAATTTGGAAACTATAAAACTGAACCCTAAAATATGTAAAAATTAAGTAAAACACCTAAAGGCGAAGGTCTTTGTCGATAAACCTCGAAATCTGCAAGAGTTGAAAGAAGCCATCACAACAGAAGTTAGGGCAATTGACATCAACATGTGCGAGAGGGTGATGCGAAACTTTGAAGAACGACTACAGCAGAGTATTGCAGAAATCTGCCATATATCATTTTCGGAACATAATTTCACTTTTTCATTGTTAAATGGTAACATCTATGCTTTAATTTTTCATAATTAAATTTTCCCTTCACAAACGCCCTTCCATTCTAACCCACCCTGTATAATCTACCATCTACTAGTTTAATTTTGGGGGATTGCCGTCAGCGGCGGCCCATGTATGTTCGGCGGTGAGGCAGCGGAAGAAAATTTGACCGAAAAAGCAACGGAATATTTGCTTCCTTTATAAGAGTGAGTAGTGCAGCACGAGCGACATCTTTGTCTTTGCTACGGAAATCGATGAGCCGCAGCTGATTGCCGTATTGTTTCGTACCTAGACATGGCAATTGTTTTGACGAGTAATTAAATTTTCTTTTTTCAAATGAATCGTGAGTCGTGTTATTTCGATAAAAAGTATGACAATTGTTTCAACAAGAAATAAGTCATATTTTTTCCAAATGAATTTTTAGCTTTTCACGCAAATTGCTTGTCGTTTTGTTTTCAGATAAGGCAATCATTTTCAAATCGTGTTTCCAGTTCAAGTTTATAGCGTTGCCGCTTTATTTTCATTTAGGATTTGGAATTTGTTTTTATGAGAAGTCAGAAATTATTTATTTTTTCAGGGGCGGCCCGGCCCGTTAGTGTAGTGGGCCGTGTGGGTTCGAATCCCAGCCTGGCCGAAAGATTTTTCGGGGATCGAGAAGTATTCGTTTGGGTCCATGATTGTTGTATACGTCTGACATTATTCATTTATTCATTTGTTCATTTATTTCAAAATTAAAAATACAAAATAAATACTCGATGTGACTGAATGGATCATGCCTAAGTCAAAAAAAAATTTATGTTTTTGGGTTGTATGGATTTCAAAACCACGTTGGGGTTGTGGTGAATGCAAAGTTGATTTTTAGTGTCGAGACTGTGGGTATTAAAAGCAAATTTTGGGATAGGATGGCGAGGCGGGTTTCAATGGAAACTACAGTTTGTTTCAATAACAAATTAATCGCAGTCGCCTGTGAATTTAAAAACGCATGTCGTGATTAAAACTTTTTTGCACATTTTTTATGTTAACTGTCTCAATTATAACTACGAATGTTTAATAACAAAACATAGCAATGTGTGATATTGAGTTTTTGGGGTCGCTGAATACGAATCTGAGGTTAGATTTAAAAAATTCAAAACAGCGGACGCAATATAGCGGACCTAAAAAAAAATCAGCAATTTGGTTGAATACTAATCTTAAGTTAGATTTGCCAAATTCAAAATGGCTGATCCAATATGGTGGACCAAAGATGATGGATCGATCAATTTTGATCAAAATTTAGATAAAAGGGTTTTTCCAACTTACCGGCGGTGACAATACTTAAATCAATAGGCTCTAGAAAGTTTTGTTATGCGCGGATCAAAAAGACTTTCACACCAACATTCTAGACAACTTAGCCTATCCGAAAATGCGAGAGAAAAATAGATTTTTTGAAATTTTTACATGAGAACATTTATCAGAAACATATACATTTGAATTCATATGCGACTGCGATTAATTTATTTTTTTGAGTTTTTTGGTATATGGTAATTACTTTTATTTTGGACTTTTAAAGCTACTTGCTCGACTATTCTTTTCTGGTACAATTATCAGTAAATATTTTCAACAGTTTAGTTTTGTAATTAATCATTTTTCAATTGGTTTCGCTTATACCCTTTATGGGTTTATGGTCCTTTTAATATTACAAATTGCTATTTTATTTTACATTTTGCGGAGTCGTTTTCGGTTCTGGGGTATTCATTTATTCAACATCCGCCGTACATACTTCCCCATCACGAATTTACATCAACTGTTCTTCTTGAAAAAAAAATCAATTTCTGTCAGTACACACGTGTTATTTCCAAGATCATAAATACTCAACTGGTAATTTTAAACACATCGCTAAACCCGTGGTGGATCACAACGACCATCACCAATACTGGTACCATCTTGATATATCGCTTGATATTTTTGGCGAAAGTTCTAGAGAGTTTTCTTCCCTATTGTGTGAAGAATGCGCGTTTTAATTTTTAAGTTTAATTTTAATTTTAATTGTAACCATAGTGTAGTGTATTAGGATTAGTATTTAAAATTGGTGCGCATATCATTGCAAAGATCGTGCACCGAGATGTGCGCGCTCATGACAAGGGGCAATCGTATCCTGGATTTTGTAGAGTGTACACGTGTTTTGAGAATAAAGTTTAGTTTTGGAAAAGCCTTTAATTATAAAGTAATCGTAGACATCATTTTTGATAAGGCTTTAACTTAGCATCTGCATATATTTCGTATGTTGTCTTATCCAATTATGCATATGTATTTATTTTTCTTTATATTTTTGTTTGATTTTTTCCTGTAATTAGATCTACAGATCTGTTAGGAAATAGACGTTTTATTATATTATTATTATTATTATCTTCTGTCCTCAGATCATGGATTTGCGTCAAGAATTAGAGAAGTTAAAAGACACAAGCATCACCTTCGAGAACATCACAGCGGAGGGTTTGAACGTCGATTATGCCATCATGCTTCCGAAGAAGATAGCCGATTCCGTTTTCGAAGATTTACAAAACACTCTAGAATACTATGAGGGTGATCTCACCAAGGCAAGTTTGGCAAATACTTTACAGTTAGAATTTACAATTTAAGAAATATATTTATTATCAAGGGTAATTTGGTAATCGAATTCTTGTTAAATTACATATTTATATTTTCCTTTGACTATACCGTGTGTTCGATAAAAAACGCCCAACGCCATTACTCCGTTATTTATTGACCGATATGAATGAACTAAAAACCAAAGTCAATAGTGCTTCATATACTAAAAAAATACATCAATATTGATTTTTTTCAATAATAACTTCATTGTCAAATGATAGCCAACTTAAAATTTTTAAATGGCAGCATATAATGTTTTAATTTTTTTACATTCGACATTATTTTTCTGAATCCAATAATGCCCAATATGTTGTTTTTCGTTCAATATTTTGGTCGAAAAAAATTAAAATAAATCTTCCATTTAAAATTATATTTGCCAAAAATTATAATTAGTGTGCTTTGGAAAAAAAGTGACGAATGTCATTTGTTGTAAGGTTACATCAAACATGAATAATAAGGACCCAATAAATGAGTACTTGCGATTTAGATGTTCTGTGATTATTGTAAACACTAAGTAGAATGTCTAACTCTGCAAGTCCACGAAATTGTCGATCCACTCTCTTCGACTTTTTAAAGGCTCCATATCATCTCAAATTTCCTTCTTACCTTCTAAATTTAGGTTCTAGTATTCGCCGCTCTGGAACCGTTGATGATAATTTCGTGCCGCAGCTCTTCGATTTCTATTACATGGAAAATAAATTTGTAACATGTCTGTTAATTCACTATTGTTTATGATTATGTCTGAAACGCACACTAATAACAAATGGTTGATATTACTTATTCAATAAATGACATTTGTCGATTCTAATTTTTTTCAAGGCACACTTGAAAAAATCATGTGAACAAGATTTATTATTATCTTTTTCTGCCATAAATATTAACTTAAAACCAACATAGCGGGCATAATTGGATTCAGAAAAATAATGTCTAATATTATAAAATTAGAAAAGTATATGCTGCCATTTAAAAATGTAAAGTTGACTATCCTTTGGCAATAAAGTTAATTTTGAAAAAATATATAATTACCGTCATTTTATAGTATTTAAACAGCCATTTACTTTATTTTTTGGTTCATTCAAATCGGTCAATAAATAACAGAGTTATGGCGATGGGCGTTTTTTATCGAACACAGGGTATACTTATGGACTGCTAACGCCAACTTCATGTGTGTCTCCAAGGAATGGTGGCGCGGCGGGATCTTAAATGGTTGCGGTATGTTACTAAATCGGTAGCTATTTTGTGTCTATGACATATGACTCTATGAGCTCGCATTGCATATTGTAATACCCTGCAATTTATTCACACCTTTGAATATATAAACATTTATATTGTCAAACATTCACACTATGTCAAAATATTGCTATGCGAAAGGCTGCAATACGTCCACGTATATATGCCAACGCGGTTTAATACTCGTCAGCCGATGGACACGTCAGTTCACTTTTGACTTATAACCTAAAATTCTGTATTAGATTTCCATCAAATCCGGAACTTCGCAAATTATCGGTTGATGCTTTGCTTGTAAAGTGTGGACCCGAGTTGCCGAAATATGCTCGCATTTGCATTCTCCACGTTGCCGATGAATACATCGAGAAATATTTTTTTTTGCTTTCCGGTTTTTAAATTACGCTCCATTTTCGGCTCCGGGGCGGGACTTATATCGGGCTCCAGCTCGCGGACAACTTTTGGAGCAGTGATCATATGGGAAATAGAAGGGGAATAGCAGTCCATAAGTATATACTCAAAGATATTTTCAGTTTCAGTTTGTTTAACTTGCTACAAAATTAACGCTTTTTCTGCTACACACTTGAAAAAAAATCACATTATTTCAAATATATCCACAATTACTTGGCTTTAATCCTTGTTAAGATATCATATAGATTTACTTATTCATTTATTGTTTATATTTAGATAACATGGCAAATCATTAGTGTACAAAAAATCATCCAAAATCCTGATCATACGCGGAAAAGGGCAGATTTCATAACATTGATAATCTTCCATTCGTACCTGTAGTTTACCTTCATAGTGTATTTTATATGCAATATTTTGCTTCTTCTTGCCTTAATTGGAGACATTTTTGTCCCGAGAGGAATTTATTTGACTTTAAACGTCATTTATTTGCATACAGTTGCCTCCCAACGCGCCTCCCGTTGATTAAGTAAAAATGTTATATTTATTCGCAGCAAATAAAATACTTGATTTTTGTTAACAAAAAAATGTTTTACATTTCACCATTGACGAGTCTTCCGGTAGCGATGTTTCTATATAAAAAATAACCTCTTGTCATCATTCATTACAAAGCTATTTGTTATTATAGTTGATGTAAATATTCTAAAACAACACTAATTCATGTGCATTTCGTGAAGGAAAAACAAGCAATTTGCACATTTTCAACATGATTTTCGCCACGTGCCCCATGATCCGTCGATTCAGATGTGTCGGTAAACAATTGGAAACATTCCCATCGAATGGGTCACCGTTCGGACAAGGTTGAGCGAGAAGGACGCCATTGTTTAACCCGATTATGCAATGCGGGCACCAGCACTGGATGCGACGTTCATTTTTGTTGCGTTGCGGCCGGTTTCGTGGTCAGGGTCCATTTTCGTCCAGTTTTGATGATTGGAAGGTTATCCGAGTTTGTTGTCGACAACGGCATCGGAATACGTAATTATTTGTGTAAACGTAAAACAATAGAAGAATTTGTATGTTGTAAGAAGAAAGTCAAAAAATCGATGAGTACTGTTCAAATAAAGTCCATGTAAACCGAAATTGTTACAAATTTTCTTTTGTGATTTGCCAAATTGCGAAAATCTTAATACATTTGTAAAACCGTTGAATTTTTAGGTGCTTTTTGACTCAAAATTTCGTAACACGTTAGTAATTTATATTTATAAATCGTTGAAGATGTTTAATCTCAAACCCTGACGGTAGCTGAGAATGAAAGGAAATGAAAAAAAAACCCATTGGGTTATTGCACATCGTAAAACTGCAGGTAGGACGATGGCGTGTAGGCATTCTGTTGAGATCGACGACCCTCAGCATCCCGTAATTACCCCGTCATTATTCGCTTGTTTTTCTTTTATTTCTCCTTTTGGCTAATTGGCGCCCAATTTGTGGTGGAACCCGTAACCGGCATTCCGTTCGTCGTCTGCATTCCGTTCCACCTTCCAGGTGAGGATTTTCGGCAAGTGGCACGAAATTCCTCGACAACAGGTGGCCCACGGTGACCCCACCACCGTCTACAGATTCTCGGGAGTCACCCTGCCGGCGAAAGAGTGGACGCCCACACTGAAAACCCTCAGAGATGTCATCGCTGGATTCACCGGTGTCGAGTATAATTTTGTACTAATTAACAGGTGAGATATGTTTTTTAAGGAGTAATTTTCCAAATTCTTTAAATATTGTTCATACTTCCTTGTGTGTTGCAGATACCGTAATGGATCAGACCACATTGGTGAACATAAAGATGGAGAAGCTGAATTAGATCCTAATGCTCCTATAGCATCCCTTAGTTTAGGCCAACATAGAGATTTTATCCTGAAGCATGGCGACGTGCGAAAGAAAGGGCCCGAAAAACGCGATGTTCCTCTTGGTAATTATAAGTAACCTTAGGGCTCTCGTGCAAGATTTATTAGCCTGATACCGTAGCCGAAAGATATTATTATTCATTTAATTCACCATCACGTTATTTATTATATCGCATACATCAACATCTCTGTTCGATTCTTCGAAGAACGCGTTTAAGGCTGTATTCACGGTTTAGGATGATTTATCTTTATTTATTATTGGATAAGTTCATATTTTGGGGATATCTTAATGATAGTTATGCCAACAACTTTCTTTCGTATTTTTTTTAATTAGGCCTTAGTTTTTAATATAAAATAAAAAAGGTTCCCAAAAAAATATTTTCAATAAAATATCAAAATTTGGATAAGGTCAATCGCTAGATGATATTTTTTTCCAAAAACATTTGTCTTTGCAGTTTTTCAATATGTTAATAAATAACATGATATGAGGAAAACCGACTGTACATACATCACAAATTTTCTTGCATTATATTTTAGCACATAAATAGCTGAATGGTGTTAGTCTATCTGGGCTGTCAACCATCGGTCTTTCTCCCCACCCGATTGTACATTTTTGCTCGATGTGTAAAATGAGAATATAATATCGTATATTCATTAAAAAAAAACCTCAAGTGTTCCATGACTTTTTCGTTTAAAAAATTTCAGTTGGCACACTTGCCACTTGTTGGGAATTGACATATAAACGTCAGATCTTTCTAGAAGTCACAATTATTCCGTGCTCACAATGGTTTACAGCAACCAGCAAAAAACGTTTCTAATTGAAAGTTATTTCCGAAATGGGATTAAAGTGGATGGAAATTGTATTCATTCGACGCACCTTTAGCAGAGTTTCAGGAAGAATTTCCTAACGTGTCCATTATTTATGATGAATTTAAAAATACCTTATCACGATCTGTTGTATTATTTCGTGAAACGGGTAGTATTCGCCGTAAACCAGGAAGTGGTAGACCAGTTAAACGAACTCAAGATGCTATTAACACAGCCCAAGATATTTTGGAAGATGAACCTACGACCTCTCTGCGTCATTTGTCACAGCAAATGAATTTATCGGTAGGAACATGCCACAAGCTTCTACGAAAAGATTTGCAAGTATACCTGTATCGCATAACATTGGTGCAAGAGTTATTACCTATTGATTACCCCAGACGACTGGAATTTTGTCAGTGGTTTTGACAAATTGTAAACGAGGATGTTTTACAAATTACTTTTTTTACCGATGAAGCTTGGTTTTACAAGGATGGGTATATTAATTCCCAAACTATGAGTATTTGGTCGCATGAAAATCCTCGTATATATCGAGAGAAACCACTACATCCAGAGAAAGTTGGCGTTTTGCAGCGATTAGTGAGAGAAGATTAGTTGGACCGATATTCTTTGAAGGTAAAATCCTATTTTTATTATTAATAATAAAAATTCAATAACCGTGCATTTATTTTAGGTACGATAACTGCAAACCGTTATCGTACAGAAATTTTATTGCCTTTTATAAATGAATTAAATGATGACGAACTGCAAAGTGGATATTTTCATCAAGACGGAGCATCTCCTCATTGCACAGTGGAGAATTTGGGCATTTTGGAGGAATTTTTTGAGGACCGAATAATAAGTCGAAATGCACGGATTCCCTGGCTGCCCCGTTCATGCGATTTAACACCATGCGATTTTTTCTTGTGGCCATACCTGAAAAATTGTATTTATGCACAACCAGTACACAATCTAGAAGACATGCGGCAACGAATTCGAGATAAATTTATAGAAATTAACAATAATCCAGTGTTGTTGCGGAGCGTAATGGAGGGTGCGCGACGAAGAGCTCAGGCTTGTGTTCAAGAAGAAGGAAGGCACATACAACATTTAATATAATTTTATAGTAAAAAATTGAACGTATCTATAAATTGACTAGTTTGTTTAATTTTGAGAATTAACATAACCTCAATATGTGTAACCAACTTAAATTTTCAAAACAAAAAGTCATGGCACACTTGTTCATTTTTTTTAATGAACATACTTTATTTAAAAAATATGAAATTGAATTGTATAATAATTCAAATAATAACAATATTATGTTTAAATCACCAGAATAGCTCTATCTTTAATTGATAATCTACAAAAGTTTTAATGGTTAAAACATTTTTTTTTTGTAATGTATACTAAACAACTTCTGATAAGCTTCTTAGATATCCCATTATCTATTATTTAATTCAAGTTCGTACATTTTGCTCTAGTGAAACTGCAACTTGAGCACGGAAGTTTGCTGCTGATGAAGCCTCCGACGAACAAGTTCTGGTACCACTCTCTGCCCCCGAGGAAGAACGCCAACGGCGTCAGGATCAATTTAACTTTCAGACGCTTAATTAAGTGAGCCCTCGACTCCTTTTTACTCCTAACTTTTGTTTATTTAATGTAACAATTTAAAAGTTACCCGTGTTTTACTACCCCCGCTACTTCGCTACATGTTTACCTCGTAAATACAATATTTACCAACCCCGTTCGGGCAGTTTTCGCGAGAGTTTATGATTAATAAGAAGTTTATTGTTTCACATTAAAATAATATTAAATTCTATGAATAAATTAATGTAAAATTCCCCAACTTTATTGTAGATAGAGAATTTTACACGAATTCATTTAAACAGGTTCGTACTCTAACCACTAACGTAATTATTTCTGCCCCTTACGTACTCACGTATTTAAAAAGGCAAATGTCTTCAATTAATGTCATGTGTCAGTTATTCCTCCATGTTTTTTGTTTAGTCAAAGCGAGAGATATAAATCTCGAAACGCGTCAATGGATAAATCAATGACTTATTTTTCAGTTTAATTATTTTGATTGAAATTCGAATTTTAGTGTCAAACTTAATTATTTGTACTTATTTAAATACATGCTGTTTTGATAACTTTTGAAATTTTTATCACACAAAATATTCGTAACATAATTCAATATTCAGCCGTGACGGCCCTCACTGCCGATATTCCTTATTCCTGCTCTCAGTGTATACTGTGTAATTACCCCCTTAAGTAGATGTTAAAATTATACACAACGGTATGAACGCCAACTAAAGAAAACAAAAAAAAATCAATGTTCGCTATGACATAATCTAGAAAAGTAGTTGTTTCAATAAATAATTTACTTATTGTATTCTGATACATATTCATGTCAAGAAGGAAAATTATCTTATTTTACATAATTATTAAAAAAAAAAACGAACACTAAATATGAGATCAGATTTTGTAAATGTTACACAAACAATTCGAAATTATTTTTTAACCTTTGCCGATTGGATGATGATAAATTTTCTAAAATAGCTGTGTTTTCTTAACGTAGAATACCCGAATTTTTGACACATCACGTCTACTCGATAAAAATGCCTAAAAATATAATTTGTAGTGAAAAATATTGTAAATTTAATTTGACCCAATTGATTTATTTAATTTTCTAAAAGTATTCAGGGTTGGGATAAAGTATGGAACCAAGTAAATATCTTTAAAACAAAAAGGGCTAAACTTATGAAACTTTGCAGGCAAGTATAATGACACACGCATCTGATGCCATATTTTTTGTTACTACTGTACTTCCGGTTTCACCGGAAATACCCTCAACTTTTGTAGTTTAAATGGGACACCCTGTATATTTTTACATTTTCAAATAGACACTTTTTCAACAATTACAATGATATAGGGTTTTTTTTAATAATAAATAAAATAATAAAAAATTAAATTTGTGAATTTCATAACAATTTTGTTCAACCCTTGAAAATTTTGATTTATAAATATTAGAATTGCTCGCAGGGAATGTTGTATTAAAAATATTGCATGCATCTTGCGGAGATCTCTATCAATCTCCAAAACTAATCATCATTAACAAAGTAATTTTTCACGTTCAGTTAGTTCACCCAAAATTGAACAGCAATGTTAATATTTCACATGGATACTATCTGTCAGTTACAGAAAAAGGAAAAAACACGAAATTGTTTTATCAGAAAACAGTGTAAAAAGATGTAAAAAGCCAACTCGATGTAGAATTATTTTATTTAATATTTAAAAAACTCACACACCCACCGAACCATACATCATTGCAATTGTTGGAAAAGTATCTATTCAAAAATGTAAAAATATACAGGGTGTCCTATTTAAATTCAAAAAGTTGACGGTATTTCCGGTGAAACCGGAAGTACAGTAGTAACAAAAAATATGGCATCAGATGCGTTATGTGTCATTATACTTGCCTGCAAAATTTAATAAATTTAGCCCTTTTTGTTTTAAAGATATTTACTTGGTTCCATATTTTATCGCAACCCTGTATATGAGCTTGTAAATGGTGTGTGAATTGAAAGAAATTGATTTTTTTAAGGAAGAACAGTTGATGGAAATTCGGGTTGGGGAAGTACGGGTTGGGGAAGTACGGAGGATGATATGAGATAGATATTTGCGTAGACATCGAGGTCATTTAATCACTTTTTAGTAATTATAGATATTTGTATAAATATATGAGAATGCAAACACAACACTCATGAACCCGCACGGTCATTTTTGCTTAGGAAAATGACTACTGGTACGGGATTCGTATTCGTTCCTGTAGCGTCCAGAAACGGGAACTCAATACACTAGACCAGAGGTTCCGAATATTTTTAAGATATCGTACCGGTATGTACTAGACATACCAGCAGGCGCGCACCCATCGAGTGGCTATCGGGCTAAACTCTAAAATAAAAAAGTTATTTCAAGATTTCGATACTAGTGGTATCCCACAGGGATCAAATTTGGACCCGCCAATATTTATAATTTGTATTGACGATATAGTTGATCCTATAAGTTTTTCAAAGAAGCCTGTTGATTTCAAAAAGACAATAATATAGCTTACCATAAAAAAACTGAAGTTGTACATCATTGCGCTTATACCTGATGATAACCTAACCTAACCTAACCTGACAAATCCTGATCCACAATTTTTATAAATTCGACATTAAATATTTGTACTTTAATTCTTCTCTTTAATTTTCAATCGTCTGTTATCTCTTTTATGATATAAAAATCAACACGTGGGCCATGTAAAAAGCATTCGTGGATCAGTGTTTGACCCGCGGGTCGTAGGTTCGCCACCACTGCACTAGACCAGTGCTGCACTAAATTGGGGCATTCCGCCTGAGATTTTTTTTTTCGAAATGTAGTGACTACGTCAAAATGTTCGTCTACTTGTCCCTAAACACCGTGATTTTTTTCAGTTTTTTTTTCCCTCGTGTTCCCGAGATATCCACGATTCAATATAGAAAAATCCAGGTTTTTGTCCATTTTTCTCAGACGTTCATGTGAAAATAACTTTAAATAGACGCGTTTTCATGAAAAAATCATAAAGACCAAAGTTGCTCGGCTTGGATAGACGAATAAGATCCCGAGGTGGATTTTTTTGGGGGCGAAAACATAACCTAAAAATTGCGTTTTTCCGGAAAATTCGGGGAAAACCTATTTTCGCCCATTTGAAAATGGCTCATCTTGCTCCGAAAACTTAGATGAATGTGTCGAGAATAATATGACAAATTTTCAGAGTGGTACTCGACAAGCATCTGACGCAATATCAAAAATATCCATAAAAAAAAGAGGAAAAAAATTTAATAATTCGAGAAAATACAACATGACATTGCAACATGTATCCCGGATGTTTCCAAGGTTATTTCCCATGAAAAATATGCCTCAAAAGTAACGCAGAGAACCCCGAAAATACACTTCAGCCCTCGAGACATACATTTTTTTATGGCGATTTTTGATATTGCGTCTGATGCTTGCCGAGAACCACTCTGAAAATTTGTCAGGTTTTTCCCGACACATTTATCTAAGTTTTCGAACCAAGATGAGCCATTTTCGAATGGGCAAAAATAAGTTTTCCTCGAATTTTCCGAAAAAACTGGATTTTTAGGTTATGTTTTCGCCCAAAAAAAAATCACCTCGGGATATTGTTCCTCTATCCAAGCCGAGCAACTTTGGTCCTGATGAATTTTTCATGAAAACGCGTCTATTCAAAGTTATTTTCACATGAACGTCTGAGAAAAATGGACAAAACCCTGGATTTTTCTATATTGAATAGTGGATATCTCAGGAACACGAGCGAAAAAAAATCTGAAAAAATTCACGGTGTTTAGGGACAAGTAGATGAACATATTAACGTAGTCAGGAGGCCAACTTACATTTTGAATAAAAATCTCTGGCGGAATGCCCCATTTGCGTAGTTTTGGGCAAAAAAACTACTAAAAAGGCCATGTTAATACATATTCTCACATTGTCTATATAGATGGTTCTTCACCTAAAGAAGCTACAGTGTGGCGACACAATTGTAGCGAAAGCAAAGAAAAAATTGTGATGTGCCCATCATGTTACTTTCTCTGAAATGATGCTATAATAGTTATTTATCCAAAATCGTGTATAATAAGCGAATTACTGTGGTAATTTCAGGAAAATAATGTTAATCAGTACCTACTAGTGAGAGAAAAAATGGGAATAATTAGGTCCTTCGTAAGATTTTTGAAATAATTCAAATCCATATCACTCCACATACGTTTTTCACAGTTTTGTTAATAAACAATAAAACAAAATGGCACTATTACAACTATCCCATAGCTCCCTTGGAATATATTCTTGTCGAACACAATATTACTTCAATTGCAGGTGATTTTAGATAAAATATTATATTATACTCAAGTGGAATCACTTATTGGTCACTTTTTTTAATATTGTACATTCCAGTCTCGTTTAATAAATTACCATTATTCGAGCATTTTATAGAATCGGATGATACTGACCTCTCAAACGTCAAAATTATGAGATTATATATAATTTTAACCGCCAGTTTACTCAAAAATTAATCAGATTTTGAAGACACTCACAGATACAATTTTTTTCCAGAAATCGTTGAAAAAATGAAAAAAATTTCACGATCACAATACTTTCCCATACTTCCTAACGAAGAAAGTTAAATTTGAAAATCAAATATATTTCATTGTTAAATTAATTCAGTTTAATTACGAATTAACACGTATGATCAATAATAATAGTTACTTCATTTAGTTGCATGTTTTAATATTGTGCACAAAATTAAAAAAAAATAAAATATATTGTTCCGCAATAAGCACAAGGTGCAACGCTGGTTATATTAATATTACTATTACAAGTTAGGCAACACAATATTCACACCATAGACAACTCCTAGATTACAACATGTTAGTAAGACAAAAATTGACGAATTGTATCTAAATCTGCTCATATCCTTTCTTTATCTCTCTTGTAAAATGTATACGTTTGTACTGCCTTGAGATCACCTATAATGCGAATCGCGATATTTGTCCCATATACGGCACTGAGTAAGAGCGAGAAAGCAAGCCCTTCGTCAGCGGGTTGCACACTTTTCACATTTGCCCCAATCGTTCGGCATATAGCATCCCTTCCAGTATGTATAGAGTTCAGTGCATATGGTAGAGTGCATTTGAATAGAGAAGAACCCCAGCCTGCGTGAAATTGTAGAGGTCGCTTGTTGTCAGTGGCGTACCCATTACAAGATTTTCAAGTAAATATACTATTTGGGAGGGTGTAAAATAATATGAACTAAAGGCATTCAAATAGTAAATAATTGTGGGAACTATTCGCTAGACACGTGTGTTACATAATAACATTCTCATTTATAAAAACAAATAAAAGCTATAAGTAATTATGGAGGCTTTCAATTCGTGATACATTTTAAATAATTCAAATAAAACGAGTAACTTTGTTGGTATGCAAGTCATGGTGCAAGCTAACCGGCACTTAACACTTCCCTAACTTTTGCTTAACTTAGCGCTTCCTTATCTTATAGGTCCCTTAACTTAAAACGGGGTAACCGGGCCTTAGCGCGTAAAAATATATTACAAAAATCGAATGCCACTAATTTGTCTCGTGATGCCCTCTAGATTACGTTCATTCTAACTAAAAATCCATCGATGAGCATTTCAAGAGAATATGCGTCAGTGGCGCTACCTACCTGGGGTAACTAAAATAAATCAGCAATGATGCACTTCAAGACGCTCAACCCTATTATTCGAAAATGTAAGTATTTGAAATCCAATTTTTTGTGAAAAACTATGGTCTATAAAAATTCGGACTCCCAAACCGTGAATCATATAGGAGTAGTCAGATAGGACAGTAAAGCATGACCAATTTTTGTAAATTTAAGTACATAAATACCTCAACTGCTATGATTTATATATTCGGATTCAAAAAGGGTAATTCAAGAATAATCCAGCAGTTATTATTGCATATACTACGCTTTAAGCATGTATCACATTTAGCGCGTTAAAAATCTACAATGTCTAGTGGCATCCCCTAGGTTTCGTTCATACCAACTAAAAATCCAACGATGAGCATTTCAAGAGAAGAATTGGGGAACAAAGTAGAAACAACTTTACTTGTTGCAGAAAGCATTAGATAAATACAAGAAAACGAAATGTAGCCTGAATATATGAATATTCAACCTGTTTGTTAATCTGCAAACAAAAAATTAAGTCTTACTAAGACTATAAACAAATAACTTATTGAAACAACTACTTCCCTGGCACTAGCCAGTTTGTATTGAAGAATTAGTGGTGCCACCTAGATTTTACTCATAATAACTAAAATAAATCAGCGATAATGCATTTCAAGACATTCAACTTTATTAAACAATAAATTTAATTTGATAAAAACATTTCGCTTTTATAGCCATTAGATTATTGTTAAATTAAACAAATTCTTTTTGTTATAGACACGAATTTTTCTTATGTCTTATTGCCTCAAAGTTGGTTTAGTGGTGGGTCCCTGTCTGTATTACCGACTGAGAGAAAACCATAGAAATTTCATTATTTTTAAAATGTATTCGGCAATTGTTTTGTAAACACTATTTTGAGGTTAGAATATAACTTGCCTGCAATAATGGCAAGTAAAGATTATTACAATACCATATTAAGCCAAGTGTTTTCGCCCTGTGGAAACTATTTAATTATAGGAGATATATATGGTACAATATCAGTGTTCAAGTAAGTATGTTTCTGTTAATTATTATTTTTATACCATAAGGCGATGCTGAGACATATTGAAGAGGCATTACCAATGATTTCCATCAAATGGCTTGTCGATTGTAAACTAGAAAATGCTGCTTAGCAAAAATTAAGATACGCAGTTGAAACACTGCTCTGCCTTTAGAAAAAGGAAACAGTGACCTTATATTATCGATAGAAAGCGCTGCAACATCTTTACTATTGAATTAGGATTATACCATAAAATAAAATTAGAATCATTCCTTTACCTCCTAGCATTATTTTCGATGTTGTATTTTTGTTTTCTCTTTAGTTTAACAGGCAATATAGTTTAAAAATAGTGAACAAATATTAAAAATAAAATCCTCAAAATAGTAGTTGCTGTAAAAAGTCATCAGTAAAACATTCACAATTTGTCAACCTCTCGTCCTCATTACACTTTTCTATTATAATTTGACAAAATGCAGTTCTTCATGATTTTGGTTTTTCTACGATCGATAATCAACCTTTTAAAATTGATTGATTGATCATCATCACATTCTAAAGCCATTTTTCTTACACTTAATGTTGGAGTTACTGAGATCCTTGCCAATATATTTGTTATAGTTTCTTCAGATTTCCTCTTTTTATTCCTAACGATATGTCCATCATTCACATAACCATTCACCTCAAATTTCGACCATTCTAATCATTGTTGATTCACGTGACACTAAACGGTTTTCAAAATGTATAAGTCGGAAATAGCATACGAAGAATGTCTGCCAAAACTTCTATATTATGATCAGAATGTTTCCTTTGTGGTATAAACACTCATGTTAAATTGAATCATTTTTTTATATCAAAAAATTTAGATGATAAACACTGACTTCATAGCAAGTTCTATTTTGAGGATTTTATTTTTGAATATTTGTTCACAATTTTTAAGCTATATTTTGTATAAAACTAAAGAGAAAACAAAAATAAAACTTCAAAAATAATGCTAGTAGCTAAAGGAATGATTCTAATTTTATTCCAACCTTTTAAATTCAAGAATAGAGATACAAACAGAAACTGACAATTTTACGTGGGAATTCCCTATGATGTGTCTTGAGACAGGACACACAGTATACTTTTACTGATACTGATATTTTTTTATAAAATTTAATTTAATTTTTTGGACTAATTTGAATATCTTATCCTTTGCACTTCATTGTCAAGACATTGCAAAATAAGTTGATACCTCTGTTGTCTCTGCTGCACTGTCATTGTAATGTAAGTTGGAAATAAATTAAATAGAAACATCTTTATTTAATAAAGGTTGAAAAATTAAAATTCACTTGGTTTATTTCACGATTAAATTGCTTTATTTTCTACTAGTTTCGGCTTAGTGCCATTTTCAAGAAATGAATGAAGTGAATTTTAATTTTTAAACCTATATTAACATAATGTTTCACCAAGTGATCAATGAGAAACAAGTATATGGCATCTTTATTTAATTTATTTAATGCTTCTGGAACAAATAAGGATTTTCAATTTTAATTAATAAGCAGGAAACTCTGAAAGCAAGATCCCTAATCTTTCACAGAGGTGTGCTCGCACCATTGTAAATACTACTGGAGTAGCTGGTAGCTCATAATAAAAATAAGTTGCTGAAAGATCATATTAAAAGTGCAAAGGATTAAAATTGACAGTATATACTACATCGAACATATAATAAATTTATTTATGAATTATGAATTATTTTAGATTATGTGCATATTTTATCGTTTTTTTTGTTTTTGACATTAAATGATTGTTTGTTCAATTTCATTTTTAGCTTATTGAAAATAACAAATCCGGAAACTGGGAGCACAAAGAATGACAGGAAGCCGAAAAACACCTTCCAAGTCCAGTACAACATCCAAATCAACAGTCTACTAGCTATAAAAAGCCATCTATTAGTCGGATCTGTTGGAGAAATCGCCGCCTACAACTGGAGCCACGTGAAAAACTCAAAGGACGTGAAACCTGCATGGAAGATTGAAATTCAAAATTCAAGTGACACTTTCGAAAAAGTTGATATTAACTGTTTAATTGTCAATGATAAAAGTGGAATTGTGTATGCGGGATGTGGGGATAATAATGTATATGCAATTAATATTGACACTGGAAATATGGTGCACATTTTTAAAGGGCATACGGATTATATACATTCTGTAGTTAATGTGTAAGTTTAATAGTTTTAACATTTCTTTCATCAAGAACTAACTCGTTTCTAAATCTGCTATATGTTACAAAATTCTTTATATATAATATTCTTATTATGGTGTTGCCAGAAAAATTGCAGATCATCAAACAAAATGATGCATATTTGGTTTATTTAAATTGTTTCCAGATAAAAAAAAAACAATTGACTCAATACTTTTTTGACTACCGTATATTATAAATACTATCAGATTGTTTATTTGCTTTGTTCTCTAACTTTAATTATTCCATTCACTGTAGCTGTTGGATGCTCCTTGGATTAAAAATTAATTCTTTCATTAATCTATTTTCAGTGGTAATGAGTTGGTTTCGGGTGGTGAAGATGGATTGGTTAACATATGGGATATCAGGCTGAAGAAGGCAGTGCATAAGTTGGAGCCATACACAAACGCAAAAATGCAAAGGCCGGAAATTGGGAAGTGGATTGGTGCTGTTGCCCTCAACGATGATTGGCTGGTAATTACAATCTATGGTTTATATAATTCTGATATACATTGCAACATTATCTTCAGTTTGAAGAGTTGTAGGTACAAAGTACCTAATTATATAGGATTTTTTGTCCTTGTTAAATCAGCTAAATTCCACATATGTTGTAGCTGAACAAAAAATGTATTGGGCTTAAGGCATTTCTATGCTCAGTTTTTAGCTGCATTCAGTCAAAAAAAAAGGCTGGAATATATCAATTTTCTCTAAAGCTATCAATCATTAAAAAAAATGTTTTAGATAAAAATTAAACGGTTTGAAGGGGGGCATACAGTAATGCCTTTGATTTGACCTTGTGACTACGTAAGGACAGGTGAAAGGCAAAGTGCGCAGTGTATCTTAAAAGCTAATACAGGAATTAACATGAAACTTTGAACATAAGTCTTATTTAATCTTAAGATCTGAAAAGCTTTTGATAACATTTTGTACACCAGAAGTGGGTGTTTTCCATAATAGTTTTTTGTTTTTTTCCGATAATTTTTTTAATATAAAAAATATTACAAAATCATTTAAACTAATATTAAAGACAACAAAGAAATTAACATATTGTGTTTGAAAATATTTTTCATAAAATCATTGTTTATCAAAAAAAAAAAAATCCTTCGATATTTGATGCCTCTGAGTATTTTTTGTTTGATTCCAGCTCTTCTTAAGGCCTCTTCCTTGGTTGTTGTATTTGTCCAGGGAGTTTTAAACATTCGTCTTCAGTTTTCCCTCTCCCTCCCCAGGTTCTCCAGCGTCCTTACCCCTGTCCCATCCTACCTCATCCGCTCCATAACCCTTCTACTCCCTTTCACTCCCATCCATTCCTCCTTTACCCCCTCACACTCTTCTGCCAAGTGGCCCCACGTATCCTTCCCATTCTCACACATTACACACCTTCCATATTCTTCCTCCATCCATACCTTTCTTCCTCTCTCATCCGATCCACACCTTTCCCTTGCCACAATCACCCTATCCTCTCTACTCCATCATCACTCTATCAAATATCCCGGTACTTTTCCATACACCTGCCACATCCCATACCCATCATTATATTCACTTCTCTCTATACACCCTTGCCTCTCCTGCTTTTCCACCTCCTTCCCTTTCCCCTTCACCCACTCATCCACCTTCACCCCGTTCCCTAACCATTCCATTACTTTCGCCTCTGACAGCCTTACCCTCTCATACATTTTCCTCCTCTCACTCCTCCACCTCCCCTCACATGCTTCTCATATCCTCCCATCCCTTTAAACATAAACCCCAAATACTTAAAACTTCTAACCCTCTCAATGGCCACCCTCTTCCACTCCAATTCTTTCACCTTCCCCTCTCTCCCTTTATTTCTGAACCTCACCCACTTCGTTTTTTCCACATTCACACTCATCCCCCTATTATCCATGAACCTCTCCGCTCTTTTCAAGATGTCCTGATGTCATGTCTGATGAATTTAGTAATTTTATCATATTTTAATGGTTGCATTATTTTTTATAGTTATGTGGTGGAGGACCGAGGTTGTCCCTTTGGCACTACAGATCCTTAAACAATTCCACCGTCTTCCCTATTGACGATAGAGGTATTCACGTGGCGCAGTTTTACCAGGACAAAATTCTGACAGGAGGCCGCAGCAAGTACTTCTACCAAATCAATCTCAACGGTGACATCATCTCGGAAATTCCAGTTTCTTCAGTGAGCACCTACAGCGCCATCTATCAGGAAGATCCTTACAAGGCACTATGCTTGAGCGGATCGAGTCCTTACATAGATATCTGCAGCAATTTCAACTACAGGGATCAAGTGCTTACTGTCGGTTTCTACCAGGATTAAGATGTTGTTTTGTAAGTGTTTTTATTTTTCATATAAATTAATACAAAGCAGTATTAAGAATAAATTGACTATTATTTATCAAAGTCCTATCTGCTACCAACAGTAAACTCAGAAATTAATAAAAAATCTGACAAAATTGATGCAACATATGTCAATAAATAAGTCACAAAACTGGACAGAGGCAATAATAGTCAACAGTAATTGTACAAGTACATTGGAAATTATCGGTAACAAGTTTGTGCGATTTCAAAAAATGAAGTCGTATCGTTTGGCAACAGTCCCGAGCCCGGAAGGTAATTACAGGATTTCTATTAAAGATAATTTACAATGCATGAGAGCAATTTATCAGACTATATCCCAACAAAAATATTACAACAAAATTGAATGATATTTATTGGCATCGCGGGCGTATCGTGCCGGTTTGAGGTTTACATTTTTAAACGAATTAAACAAAATTTGAAAATCAGAAACGTACTTCTCTTGCACTAACCTAGCACTGGTATTCCAAATGGACTTTACATTTTCTTTACAGTACGTACCGTTCGCATTTCGCACGTTATGTGCGAGAACCAATCACAAAGCCGCATTCGAACTCTACATGATATGTTTCCTGAAAACAGAAGTTATATAGAATCTGATTGGTTCTACTTCATTCGAATTTCGGCATGCTATGTTTGCATGACATTTATTTCACCTTTCGACATATTCGGCCTATACCTTCAGACACTTATCTCTATAAAAGTCCTTGAAAACATGCGGAAAAGAAGTCTTTTGGTTGCTGTCGCAGCCAACGAGTAACCTAAAGGATTACCGTTTCAAAATGACGGCCACCCAAATGATTTTGAAGGGGCCTAAACAGATGTAAATCGCTAAGGGCTAAGTCGAGACTGTATGGTGGATGTTCCAAGCGTTCCCAACATGAGGGCGAGCATTGTCATCCAGAAGCATCACTGCCTTTATCAGGAGTCCAGTTCGCTTATGCGGAATAGCCTATCGAAGTTCCCGCAGAGTAGTGCAGAGTGATGTGGCATTCACAGTGTACAGAGAGAGGTGCTGCAAGGACACTTTGTGTTCCTCAGACAACTGGCGGGGCACCTTAGAGGGCAAACAGCCTTTACAATAAGCATACATATGTTGCCATCTGCTGGCAAAGCATGCGCTCGTGATTTAAAACTGTATAAGGTACCCTGATACTTACCCTCTTATGTGAAATCTCAGGTTCTATACAGATTTAGAATATTCACAAATTCACAATTAATACCGAAGTTTGTAAATTGATAGATGCTGCAGTAAGGTTCTACCATATGTATAAAAATTATTTAGATAAAGGGTAGCTTTATATTTCGGAAAGTACGTTGCAGGTTTGATACGTCGCATAACATCTTTGCCGCCTAATCTGATCATCAAATAAAACTTGGTTATTAAATTTATTACAATTTATTACAACAAATGTTGATGTCCATTACGGAAATAATATTCAATGATGAAACGCTTGTTAAGTTGTGAGAATACCATGGTTAAATAAAAACTGACGTTTAATTGACATAAAGTCAACAACGTGCTGAACTAATCCAAGACCGTGATTTTGTTTATCATGGCCATGCCTTATCTAAATCAATTTTATGCATATGGTATAATTGGTTCACACAATTAGTAATTCATTATTTTCTATTTATTACTTTTTATTTTCATTTTAAAGATGAAGTACCAGTTCCATGAGTTTTGCAATTTTTAATAAAGTTAAAATATTAAAGAAATAAAAATGCTATTTTAATACAAATCCTGTTTGTCCAGGTACTGTTAAACCCAAAAAAAATTAATGAGTTGAAATCTGATGTTGCAATGACGATTATTAAAAATAAATGAAATCAACGATGTGGTACTAAAATAATTCAATAATTTTAACGAATTCTACTTCTTGCATTTCTTTTCTTATAGCAATTTCATTTTTAAAAAGAACTGTAGGAATGAATATGGCAAAGATTTATTGACAATAACATTCATATATGAAAGCACCACTTCCTGCAATTTGGTGTTTGATGCTTTTGTTTGTATTGTCAAAAACCTATTTTTTACTAATTTAGAAACTAAACTTCTAAATGATTTGTAGAGGATAAAACCTGCCAGATTTCCAAGAATAAGTAGAAACTACAGGTCACTACTCATGAGCGAGTCGACTCGAGAGAGGCAACTCCTCGAATTGAGTCACGGAGTCATGTGAATTTGCAGCTCAATTTGAGTCACGAACAGTTTTTGCTTTTCTTCCTTTTCACTTCCTACAGGAGAGTCATGAGCCGGCTCTTTCTGGTAGACTCTTTTTGCTGAGGCAACTCATAAAAAAAAGTCATTTCGCCCACCTCTATATGATTCAATAATGGAGCTTTTTTGGATAAAATGTACGATAAGACATAAACACATGCCTTAGTGACTGAGTTAGCGTTTATTTCAACAATAAATACCATATATACAAGTATATACAAAACAATGTACATGACTAAAGCTTCACAAAAATCCGTGCCCCGCGACCGAAGCGGGAATGAAGCCTTCGAGGCCGTCCTTCTTCCGCACCCAAAACCATCCTTTGATGTGCGTCCCCAGCAGTGCTACCACTTCCCCTTTGGACACGGCCAGGGTGTTTTCGCTCTCTCGGTCATAATCGCAAGAGATCACCAGGAGCGTCTGTCTGGTGCCGCGACTTTTGGAGGAAGCCGCCGCTCTGAGGTACAATCGGTCGACGCTTCTTTCTCCGCACGTGCTGGCCGCATTTCGGGATCTCCGACTTCGGCAGCGCCCGGTGCTGCACTCCGACCTGGAACTGAGCTTCTCGGTGTCCGTCATGTTGCCGGATGGGCGCGGGAAGACGTCGGTGCTGTTTTCCCAGCACGGAGACGAGGAATCATCGGAAGAAGGTATGATCCCTAAAAAAAATCATAGATGTTATTACTTTTTCAACTCCTTGGACACATTTGAAGACTGAACGGTTGCTATACCCAAATGCAAGATGATAAGTCAAAGTCATCATAAAATAAATTAATTGTATATTCAATTGTTTCAATATTTACGTATTGGTAGTTCATAATATTAAGGATGATATTAACACCAGAAATGCTAACAATTAATAGCATGTATCAACGCAGCATATTCCATGAATGCGGACAATAAAAATGATTTAATAATTGTGGGATATATTTGAAATAAAACTCTTGTTTGGTTTCATGTTTTTATATGAATATTCACCGTAACCTCCTTTAAGAATGGCTGTAATAAACCAAAACGGGCCGCGGTGGCCTAGTGAGTTGAGCTCAAAATTAGTCAAGAATATTTGTAATAGTTTTTGTTTGTAAATGTTTGTAGGTGAGAACCTTTTTTTACTCTTCAACAAATTTGTAAGTGGGGACCTTTTTTTGGTCTTCAAAATTTTAAGGCGAAGGTACAACTCTGCAAATAAACATGGTTAACAGCAGTAAATTGTTTAAATGTGTAAGTGAAGACCTTTTTTTGCTCATCACTTTTTCCTGACATACTTTATTACTTTTTCCTCTAAGAGTTGAGTCGACTCATTCGACTTCCAAAAAAAGAGTCGCACATGTCTAGTTCGATTCATATTTAGTTTATCATTTGCAAGATTTATATCTAAAGGTATCTAAAAATGAAACAATTTTTATTTTGACACTTTTAAAATAAATAAACAGGTGCTATATTACATAAATAAGGTAAATTCGGTATATAATTTTTTTGAAAATGATTAGATAAAAAGATTACAATATGTATATATTTTTTAATTTGAACTTCATGGGGCTCGGGTTAATGGTACCCAATCGATCTCAAATTTTGTCAGGATTGTTTTCTTGTATATTGGAAGAGATTTGGGGGGTATATATAGGGTGTTTCAGACCACCCGTTCACCCCAAATATCTCCTGAAATACGAATCGGATTGAGATTTAAAAAAATATGTCCAAAAATGTTTTTTGAGCCCTATCATGTGGTGTGAAATGTGAACCGCCCCCCTCCCCCCTGGATCGGGGATGGAGGTAACTTTGAAATCTTAAATGGGAACCCCTAGGTTTTTATCCGAAAAAAAATTTTCGAGGAGCGACAGATGGCGCTATATTCGGTAAAAACATTTATTGAATTACATTTATTTCTCGCATCAAATGATAGATTACGACAATTTTTACGTAGTCATCTCTTAAATAAGATTGATTGAAGTCATTCGTAATTTTATGTCAGAAATAAGCAAAAAAAAAAATTCTTTGTAAAAAAAAATCGTAGAAACGAATAAAAATCAATTTGAATATCAAATTCCATTCTATTCTTTTCTATTGTAGTAATGTATGAATGTTTGTAACGACAAACAGTATTTTTTTAATTTAAAAAAAATATATTAAAAAAAATTTTTTTTTGCTAATCGAAAAAAATGTTTCTAATAAAAACCTAATATATTTTAGAGTAGAAGCCAAATCTGCAATAAAAAATAAGGGTACCTATTTAAGATTCTAAAGTCACCCCCACCCCGCTCCAGGGGGGAGGGGTGGTGGTTTAAATTTCACACCACATGATAGAGCTCAGAAAAAAAAGTATTTTTTGGTATAATATATATTTTCCATATAAGGACTACCCTATTCACCATGTAATATTTCTACATTCGGTTGAGTTGTAGTAAAATTAATCGTTCACATGAACGCTCACTTAACTAAATTTCTGTTAAAAATAAAAACCTTAACTTAGTGAATATGACTGTAATTGTAATTTAGCAACCTCTTAAATACAAACAGGCAATTATAAAACAACCTGTTATATTACCAAATGGCCGTTAAATAAATTTTATACAAAACTTACCTAAAGGCATACAGGCTGTATAATTTATATAGCCTTCCTCAGCATGTGGCGTCTGGACATACAACCAACTTTGGTTTTTAAAAACCGCGTTTACCACCATTCCTAAAGGTAGAGAGATCTCGGCTTGATATCCACCAATCCTGGTCTGATACAAAACACTTGGAAACGCTAGTACGACGGGAATATTGGCAGGTTTCTCTATCGAAGCCTAAAATAAAGAAAATTTTAATTTATCCAACTGTGATTCAATAAATTCTAATTTACAAATTTGATTATAACCTACAGAGAAAACATGAATAGGGTGAAGCTGTTAGTTTTTCAACCTTACATGTGCTCCATTCTGGAGTTATTTCCCACAGTGCGGGCCCTGTTAGTGTCATAATCCACTCGATGAAAATCTGAAGTTAGATTATGGTTAAATCTCAACTTAACCCTTAACTGGTGACCCTGGGTCTGTGAGACCCATTGCATTAAAAATTAACTTTTAAACTGTAGTAAATATCGGTCAGTCCGGTCAGCTATTACTATTCAGTTGTGGCTAAGACACCGCGAAGTTTTTGTTATTATTTGTAACTATATACAGGGTGGGGCACCTCATACGACGTGGTCATTATAAGGAAAACCTTGCAACTTCGTGTTATTCTTTTCAAATGGATAGATGTAGGATAGTTGTATGCACAATTTAAAATTATTACCAGATATACAGGGTGTCCCATAAAAAAGATACACATCAAAGTTATGTTTTTTTAAATGGAACACCCTATATTTTTTGTCATTTTTGAATTCTATGGAACAAATAAAGGTGAGTTACTTCAACATTCCCTATACCTATCGTTTACCGTTTTCGAAATATTTAAAGATTTGTTGAAATGCATGGTATGGGTGAAATTTTATATTAGCCCCAGTGATTGACGTTGAATCATTACAATTAATTCTATTGTTTGGTTAAAGGTTCAAACTACATCGCCAACCAGTGTCATGACAATTTTTTTCGTACAGGTACTTCACCTACATGAATTGTGAGAAGTAATCAAGAATTATAAAATGCTTAAATAATCTCTTATTATTCATTAGGTACATCTCCATTGCAATGTGCAAATATCGAAATTAGTAAATCAAAACAAAATTCCATAAATGATAAACGGTACAAATTTCCATTTAAATTTGTTTACATTCGCTCTAATCAAAAGCATTTTTTCCAGTCCAATAAATCAAAGACGTGTGTAGTTACACGATTTGCAATTATAATGTGATGTCGGTGCATCAACAATTAGTTCGGATTGCTGTTACAGTTTACCGACTGTTAATTGCAAAATTTATAGCTGGTAAAAGAACAAAATACACTCCGAATAATATTTTACAGTTAGTGGGATTCGCATTCTCAGCCTCGGAGACCCAGTAATTGATAGGAATGTCGTCAACTGCAATTAATCACATTTGCATCCTGTTATTGATGATTTGCATAGCTAATGCCAATTATTAAGACGTTTGATGATGTGTGGTACGGTGAACTTCTTTTAAAATAATTAAACATATATAATTATTTTATGTTTTACGTTTTATTCAGAATGCAGTGTTTTAACTCTGGAGAGGGTTATTAATCAAAATATCAAAAAAGTTGTGTACAATTCATAAAAATATTGAAATCTATACAGGTTGGTTCATAGCAAAGGCTCTAGCCGATTTATTCTCCGAATCATATCAAAATAGTCCCCATAGTAAGTCAACGTTTTTACTATATCTTTATATTAGGTCACTTAAGGCGGTCCAATTAAACTTGATTTCTTCGAATGTAATAACCGAACATTAATCTTTTATTGATAGATGGTGTGATGGTGCATCTTTAGTATTTAAAAAAAACGGACCCTGAGAAATGACGCTTCAAAATTAACATTATTATATTTTCCTGAATCCTTTCCACGATATTCATGAAAAATTGATCTTGTAGAGTTGTATATTAACAATGTCAAAACAATTAAAAACCATTATATTAAAAAAGTAAAAACAGAAATTTTTCATTCATAATATTAGTTTCAGGTTTATTAAAATTAACGTAGTAGTTCATGTCCATGTTGTAAAGATGGCATCTAAAAAAAAAGGTAAAAGCTAGATTCGCTCTGGTGTGGCTCTATAAATAGCGGATTGCAAACACAGTCTTACGGTTTAATTTTTTTGACATTGTTCCACCCTATATTAAAATCTACGGAAATTACATGTTATACAACTCTACAAGGTGGATTTTTCATGAATTTCTTGAAGTGGTCCCTTTTCAGGAAAATATAGTAATGTTACTTGGAAGTAATGGTCCAATTTTTTTGATAAATTCTAAAGATGCACCATCACCCCATCTATCAATAATAAATTATTTTAAAAATGCTCGGTCATTACAATCGAAAAAATTAATTTTAATTGGTCCACTTTAAGTGACCTAATATCGTTCAGGGAGTGAGTAGGGATTCAAAGATATAGTAAAAATATTGTCTTACCAGTCAGACTATTTTAATATGATTTGTAGAAAAAATCCGTCTAAGGCCGATTTTCGTATCTTAATCGGCTAGGGCCTTTATTTTATTTTCAAACGGAACACCCTATATATCTTTGTATTCTTGCATCCTGTGTTACTTCAAAAATAAAATGATATAGGGTTGTAGAGGTTGAAACCTAACCGTTTCCATGTTATAATGTATACAATTTAATTAATTTTTCCTGCTCTTATTGATTGGTGGAGTTAAGAAGCTCAAATTCAGTGTTTTTTTTTTATTGAGAGTTAGTATTCAATAATTAATTTTCATCTGACATAACTCACTGTATCATACAGGGTGATCGCTATTTGCAAACTGCAACATTTCTTTATGTTCTAAAATGAAACACCCTGTATATTATCTTATAGTATGAAAATTCTTTAAATAATCTTTCACCTATACAGGATCCCCTATACTCAAACCTAATATTCAGATTTTTTTTTGCAGCTCCGTAGTTTTTTATTAATGGTTTTGAGGTAAGTAAATAATATTAATATATGTTTATATTCTTTCTTAAAATGCAGAATTAATTTAAATTGTGACTTTTATTTAATGTATTTAAAATTAACATAAAGAAACAATTGATTACATTAAAGTTCAGTTTACAATAATCATAAAAAGAGTGTCTTCAAGTTACATTATTAAGATTAAATTTATGTTTGTATTTTCATGTTGTGGGTTGACTATTACATAATATGTATGGATCAGTGGCAATAAATCAGCTCGCCGTGAAATTATTGTTGTTTATTCGTGCCGAGCTGCTTGTTATGCTAATGAACGTGGATTTGTTTAATGCCTTGAAGAAGATTTATTTCAGCATCATAATAACTATTTTTTATTGTTGAAATGTTCATTTTAATATTACTAGCATAGAATAAATTGATTTTAAGATGAGAGATGTATATTTCATTGGTTATTGCTATAAAATAAATGATGTATTGTTTATGTTATTAACTAAGAAATTTAAATAATGACAATCTAATGAGGGATTCTATACGAACCATTTTTTCATGTCTTGTACAGACTGGAATTACGCAGCAACAGAAAATGGTTCTATGCTACAGATGGACTACTTTACTTCCACATAATGTTTCAGATTTTCTTGAATTTACAAGCTCCCTTATTCCCTTGTTAGTTGGCTCTTGCGAAAACGATTTTCATAGATATAGATTTTGACATCACAGAACGTGAGGCCGTCGACCGACTATGAAAACTGTTGGCGAAAATACACATATCTAAGAAGTATTAGCACAATTTTCAATGAATGTAATGATTTGTCATTTATTCATAATCTTTACAGGTCATGAAGCAGTTTCAAGGGCTTAGGAGACTTTCTTTTCTTTTTGATGTCGGATTACAGCTGAAGTATTGGAGAAAAAAATTTTGTAGGAAATTAAAAAAAACTATATTTTTTATCTGAACTACTTTTTCAGTTATAGTTGCTGAGATATAGGCAAAAAACTGAAAAAGCGTACCTTTATCGAGATGGCGCACATTGAGCCAGAATGCTAATCTAGCGCGACAAAATTAATAATGCCTTAATCGTTTCACTATGGCCCGGTTGCACCGTTTTCAGTTAAAGGACCTATAAGATAAGAGAGTGCCAAGTTACGGAAGTGTTAAGTGACGGTTCGCTTGCACTGTGACTCTTGCAGCGTTCCTTATCTAAGGAATGACAAAGAGAGCGACGGTCATAGATAATGCAAGAAATCTAGGGAAATTTAATATTTCCTGAATATATTTTGGTCTTTGACTATATACTAATGGACTGCTATTCCCCCTCCATTTCCCATTTGATCACTGCTCCAAAAGTTGTCCACGAGCTGGAGCCCGATATAAGTCCCGCCCCGGAGCCGAAAATAGAGCGTAATTTAAAAACCGGAAAGCAAAAAAAAATATTTCTTGATGTATTCATCAGCAACGTGGGAATGCAAATGCGAGCATATTTCGGCAACTCGGGTCCACTTTCCTGCCTGTTCTTTGCAAGCAAAGCATCAACCCATAATTTGCGAAGTTCCGGATTTGATGGAAATCTAATACAGAATTTTAGGTTATAAGTCAAAGTATTATAACCGCGTTGGCATATATACGTGGACGTATTGCAACCTTTCGCTTAGCAATATTTTGACATAGTGTGAATATTTGACAATATAAATGTTTATATATTCAAAGGTGTGAATAAATTGCAGGGTATCACAATATGCAATGCGAGCTCATAGAGTCATATGTCATAAACACAAAATAGCTACCAATTTAGTAACATACCGCAACCATTTAGGGTCCCGCCGCGCCACCGTTGCTTGGAGACACATGAAGTTGGCGATAGCAGTCCATACGTATATAGTCAAAGATTTTGGTGGAGAGTTGGGGGAATTTTCTGGAAAACGGTTTAGTTCATTCCGTGCCTAGAAAAGACACCGATTTCATGGATATTTTTTACTCCAAGCACGTGTATGTATGTATGATTAATGGCTGACGAGTTGTTCCAAGCAAAAATGTATATTATTATTTTATGTGTAGGAGTAAACAATGTGAATTTACATGTCTAAATTAAATTCTAATTGATGTCCAGTTAATGAAAGTTAATGCAATGTTGTTTGCTTAGATAATAGAAACCTCCGTTAAAAATTAAAGTCATCCATATCATGGAAGTCATTTGTTCTATTATATATTCTTCGTGGAATTCCGAGCTCAATGATTTCTAGAATATCACGATCGTCGTTAAAATAAAGAATAATTTTTAATTCTTTATAAAACGTGAGGTTACGTTGAATAACGTGTGTGAAATTGCCTATTTTATAATGTTGTGTACTTCATGCGTTTCGTAGCACATACTTAAAATTTAAGCCGCCAGCTCCTGGCGGCTTAAAGTTAAGGGATCCTTAAGAAGTACGAGTTTGTGGATTATTACAGTTTTTGGGATCGCCCAGTCGGAAACTGTAATCAGACTTGTTAGAATCAAAATGGTGAAGCCTATATAGGGGATGTATTTTTTTAAATCTTTGGTTTTGAATGAAAATAAATATCATTCCCTTTTTAATGCCTTCGAATCCAATTTTGGAATAAAATTTTTCAAAATTCGAAATCGAATATCGCGGATTTTTTTTTGTAAAATATCTTCGGTTTTCAATAAAAATTAATGGCATTCTGTTTTTGATATCTCTGAATTCAAATTTAAAATAAAAAATTCAAAATTCAAAATAGGGGATCCAATATGGCGGAATATTTTTGTAAAAAATATTCGGTTTTCATCCATAATAAATACCATTCAGTTTTTGAAATCTCTGAATCCAAATTTTGAAATAAAAAATTAAAAATTATATTTTTAAATTAAATTTTAAATTGTTGAGTACTTGTAACTGATGTTATTTTAATGTGTTTAGATTTTAAGTTTATTTATACATTTAAACATTTAGAATTGTATTGACATGTTTCACATGAATGTTTATATTAATTATTTGATTTGATTTGATTAAATATTTAGATTTTAATGCAACTTAAAATTGGTTTCAATGGTCCTTTATTGCACAAACTGTCAAATATAACCATAGATGCAATATTCGTTACAGTTGGCTCGCACATACAGGGTGTCCCATTTTAAATTTCCACCCCAAATATCTCGAAACCTGAGCAACATGGCAAAAAATGTTTCAGATAAAAGTTGTAGCGTTCGGAGGGGGACATATGCTGGTGACCTTGCAAATGACCTTGGCGTTAATTTTCAAGGTCAAATTTGATTTTTCAAATGGAACTCCCTATTTTTACTTTCTCCGTTACGAAGTACGAGAAAGTAATGTGATCGTGATTTTTTTTCAAAATTTTTTTTTTACGGAAATCCGTTTTGGGGTCCCTAGATGCCATTTCAACAATTTCTGTAAAAAAAATTTTGTATCTGTGTGTGTGTGTCTGTCTATGCGCGCTGTATCTCAAAAACTAATAGAGCAATTGATATGAAACTTTGAACATCCCTCTTATTTGATAATCTGAAGAACTGAAAAGCTTTTGGTAAAATTTCGTACATTGGAAGTGGGCGTTTACCTTAACTGTTTTTTGTTTTTTGCCAATATTTTCTTAAATATGAAAATTATCACAAAAACATTTAAACAAACTTTGAAGACAACAAAGAAATGAACATCTTTTGCTTGAAAACATTTTTCATAAAATCATTTTTATTCCAGAAAAAAATTTATTATTTTTTTCTAATTTTTGGTTTATAATTATAAAACGATAATAGTTACAGCAAATTTATGTTAATAATAATTGTAGAGAATGCTAAAATGAACAATTTATAAAGAATAAGTTTTTTTCGAAATCCCTTTAGTTTTTGAGTAAACTGAGTTTTTGAATTTGAAGTATAATTTTCCCATCTTTCATAATTTTGACGTTTTAAACGTCAGTTTCATCCGAGTCTACAAAACGCCAGATGTACATTTAAAATATGATTTAAATTGAAAATAAACCATGAAAGCGTAAATATAAATGATACCATCAAGTCGGAGAAAGTAACACGATGGCCACATCACCATTTTTTATTGCGGTATCGTATTCTACGGGAAAAAATACAAACTTTTTGTAGGAAACGTTTCTTTTGAAAATGCTTTTTTTAAGAGTTTTTTCACGAATTTTGTCCGTCATGTTGTTTGAAATCTCAGATGAATCCAGGCCGTGATTCATGCATTACCCTCGGCTTTAGCATCAAAGATGACTTTTTTTCCCCCCTTGACTTTTTCCTCTGGGGACTAGTCAACGAGAAAATATTTGCTGGAGCTCCGATAACAGTGCAGAACATGAAGGAGAGGATTAGGGCTGCATTTCGAGTAATTTCCATCCAAACCCAAGTACACTTTCGCCAGCGGGTACAGAAGTGCATTGGCGAGGATGGACACTTAATCGAGCATTTGATCTAAGAACGAGATCGAACCTCTGCAAAATCCCATCGGCAACCTCCACACATTTCAAACAACATGACGGACAAAATTCGTGAAAAAGCATTTTCAAAAAACAAACGTTTCCTACAAAAAGTTTGTATTTTATCCAGTGGAATACGATCCCACAATAAAAAATTGGGGGTTCCATTTGAAAAATCTTCGTTTGACCTTGAAAATTGACCCCCCAAGTTCATTTTCAAGGTCACCAGCATATGTCCCCCTCCGAACCCTACAACTTTTATTATTTATTTTATCTGAAACATTTTTTGCCATGTTGCTCAGGTTTCGAGATATTTGGGGTGGAAATTTAAAATGGGACCCCTGTATACTTTACCGAGTATGACTTTTTTCACGAGAGATAATTCACGTCTTGAGATTTGCAATAGAAAGCGCAAAATCACTGCTAACGGAAAATTGCCATCCATTTGCACGAAATACTAATGGCTGCATGCGTATATAACGGTTCGGTGATATATCCGCACAGGAAGACTGCTCACGGGAAAACTGCGCACAGCGAAAACTCCGCACACGAAAACTCCTCACATGGAATAATGCTCACACGGAAAACTCCGCACCGAGAAAATAACGCAGAGTGATAATTGCGCACACGAAAATTGCTCACACTGAAAAATGCTCACACGGAAAATTACTTACTTTTATCAATCCTCACAGGGTGCGCACAACAAATATTTTTGCTATAATTATTACATTTAAAAGCAACAATGGACTGTGTTTTGAATGAAAAGTATAAATGTTTAATATATTAATTTGAATAAACAATTTAATGATAATGCCATCACAGGTATGTTAAATTTATTTTGTTTTTAGTTTTATTAAGGTTTGATCATTGAAGATCTAGATTAGAATTAAATTTTACTGGATCTATATGCATGTGTTTGAAAGATTCTAATAGAGGGTTGTAACACTCCAACGCTTATACTACATTTACGCTACAGAGCGTGTATTAATAAACGATGATTCTGCTGTTTCGTATATTTCAATTTTCACAACTTCTCCGCCTGATCAAATGAAAATATTTTCAAATCCAATGAAGGGGTGTAAATGGATTTTCACGAAATCATAATCTAGAATGCATTTCTAGTTATTCTAGAAAGTTTAACGTCGATGGCTATTATTTTTCAATTTTTTTCGAGCCGGCGAACTTGCTAGAAATTTTCACAAGTATTTGAAATTCCAGTGAACTCAAGAATAACACTCCGTCGCGCTGTTAAAATCTAAAACACCGAACAAACTCACCGGTGGAACTGGAAAATTTTGCCAGGTGCGAACCGCCGAATCATTTAACCTTTGCCCCGGAGGCAATTAGTATCCGGCGTAGATGTTTGCAAAAAACCACATTCTTTCGCCGTCTGTTATCAATCCTTATCCACGATGCATGAACGCATTCCAGATTAAATCTCTTTTTAGTCATTGAAAACCGTTCGATTCGGCAGTTTACCTTCCACCTAGTGAGTGAGTGTTCGCGTGTTTTATTGTGTGCAGAATATTGAAAATTACATTAATGGAAATGGGATTATCAGTTATGAAGATAGTTCCTACTGTTGGTAAGCGATTAAATGAAATTAATTAAACTTTATTGAATGAATAATTTATTGTGAATTTTTCAATGCGATTTAATAATATCTCTCAACACAAATAACTATAGGAGTAGAGAGACCATCAAGTGAATAGCTCATTTATGTAAAATTTATGGAATGAATTATTCACAATAATGATTTTTTCAATGCGATTTAATAATATCTGAATACAAAAATAACGGTGTAGTAGAGACTATCAGGTCAATAGCTCATTTATGTTATGCTACAATAATGTATACAAAAAAATACGGCATTAGTACCTTATTGACAAATCGTACAGAATCTTATAATTTCATTTACCTTCTTACCAAATACCACTTGCAGTTAGCTTTCTCACCATCGAATGGGTTTATTTTCTGGAGCTTAAATAACCAATTTAAAAAAATATTCATTCAACGATTAATTTTTTAATCGTACAATTTTCGATTTTGGTGTGTTGCTGTTTTTTTTCAATCTCGGATTTGGCACTCATTTTTATTCTAAATCCGAAATCTATCATTTTTTCAATTAATTTTAAACTCTTAAAACGAATTTCTCCTTTGATTATTTTTTTCTATCCGTCTAAGCAATTTTTGTTTTTCCATTTTCAGTTTTGAAAATTGCCGTTTTGTTTTAACCTAAGATGAGAAATCAAAAATGTTTATTTTTTTACATAGAAGTTGAACTTTTAATAAATTTTTTACAACTTTTAAATTCGTAGAATGCATATTTCGTTTGCCCAGGCATTGTTTAGAATGTTGTCATTTGTTTTCAGCTATAATTTGACAATTGTTGTAACGGAAAATCAGAAATGTATTGTCCTGTTCATAGATCTTAAACTTTTAAAGCAAATTCGGCTCATCAATTCAATGATTAAACCAATGCAGAAATTTAATTTTGATTGGAATTTAAAACTCGTTACACTTGTACAATTTTACAAATTCCACTGCAATTCAATATATTTTTTTCTGATTTTTTTTATCATAGAGTACAAATTTTAAAGTTTAACTATATTTACAATTCGTTACACTTTTTACAAATTTTATTACTTAACTTAAAATATTAATTTTCAAAAATTCAAAACTCACGCAAAAATTGACTCGATTTCAATAGTCACATTAATAGTCACATTGATTGCTCCTTTGTACTTAAACTGATTGGTTTTCGATGCACCCTTTAAGAGTAGCGAATGGCCTGATAAGTAACGCAAATTTTAAATTGTTTTCAAATAATATTTCGGACTTTAAATCTAATTTATCACGAATAGATCTATCGGTATTTGTTTGTGGTCAAATTTAGATAATTGCAACTTTCTTGCGGGGTTTTTCATAATTTTAATTAATTATGTCTAGCGTATTGCTTTGTATTGTTTTTACTTGTTTTTGTTTCTCATCTCAAAGTTGTCGCAATTTTAAATTTAAATTTTAACTTTTGTATTTTTATATTTTTTATTAATATTTTATTTTATATTTTGTTTTATATTTTATATTCCAATTAATTCTTAAATGTATGGGGTGAATCCAGTTAAATAAAGGGTTTTCAAAGAAGTATAGGGTAACTAGATAAAAGAAAAATGTAAAAAGTGTCAATTTTTTCAAATAAATATATCTCGGTTATTATGACACATAGAAAAACACTGTACAGGACAAAGTTGTAGATCATTTTACGCAGCTTAATAAAATAAATTCAGAAAAATTTTACCGCCATTATTCTTCGAGATATGACGCAAACTTACATTTTTTTTGAATGGAAACCATAGTTGGCTATGACGTCATTCGAAAGACTATTTTTTACTCTTTAATCCGATATCGCATATGAGATAGTTATTTCTAAAAATAAGTGAGTTACAGTCATTTTTAAGATTTATTATAAATCAAAAAATAGTTAGCCATGAAAAAGATGAAAGTAAAACAATTGCAGTTGTTTATAGCAACAATAAAATATTATGGTTATTATTTTTATAGAGATAAACAAAGTTGACAAAAAGCAACATTAAGTATTATGATTATTTAATTATCAAAATAATAATAGGATCATTTGATCGAAACTGCAGTCATTAATAAATAAACAGTGTGATATTAACTAAGTAAAAGTGCATTTTATTTAAATAATAAAAGGAGACAAATTAAATTTTTTAAATTTTATGTAATTAATGCCATAATATTAATGGTGGACTTTTTGAGCATCTTTTGTAATATTAAAATGTGTCTCCTATTATTATTGAAATAAAATGCACTTTTACTTATTGTTAGTTAATATCACACTATTTATTTATTAGTGACTGCAGTTTTGATCAAACGATCCTATTATTATTTTTATAATTAAAGAATTATTATACGGTGTTTTTTGTCAACTTTGTTTATCTCTATAAAAATAATAACTACAATATTTTATTGTGGTTATAAACAACTGCAATTGTTTTACTTTCATCTTTTTCATGGCTAACTATTTTTTCATTTATAATAAAACTTTTTGGGATCGTAGCCCATATGGCCAGCTCAAGGGGGCTACTATTTATGTACAATTTTTGGATGAATAAATGAATAAATGAACAAATTAATAATGTCAGATGTACACAACAACCATGGACCCGAGCGAATACTTCTCGATCCCCGAAAAATCTTTCGCCCGGGCTGGGATTCGAACCCACACGGCACGCGGTGCAATAATAGAACTTAAAAATGACTGTAACTCACATATTTTTAGAAATAACTGTGTCATTTATGATACCGGATTAAAGAGAAAAAAAAGTCTTTCGAATGAGGCCAACTATGGTTTTCATAAAAAAAATGTAATTTTGCGTCATATCTCGGAAAATAATGGCGTTAAAATTATTTACAACTTTGTCCTTTACAGTTTTTTTTCTGTCATACTACTACTAATTATCTTTATTATTTAGTATTACATTATATGTTTACATTTTTATTTACAGCAATATAAATTCTAAAAGGCTATCGACCAGCGGTCTTTCTGCCAACTGCGTTAGTTATGTATTTTATTTATATCTTAATGGATGGTTTTGTGTTAGGATTTAGGATTATGGGGTGGTTGGAAGTTTTATGGAGGACAAATATTGATATAGGGTAAGGTTTGGTGACTTATATTTGGGTGGTTTTCTGTCATAATAACTGAGATATATTTATTTGAAAAAATTGACGCTTTTTACATTTTTCAAAATATCTAGTCACACTTCACTGTTTTGAAAATTTTGGAAACGTTATTTTATTGGACTCGTAAAACTACACCTTTTTGCCCATTTAACCGTTTCTCTATCTCTTATTGTTTCCGAGATCCCCATAGAGAACATCCTGTATGTTATTATTATTATTAAAAATCAATGTTAATTTTAAAGTTAAATGTATTATAATTGCATTAGAGTTTTTTAAGAAATTCAATGATATCAGTATTTTTCTATGTTTCTATTTTTCTTAAAAATAATATATCAAAAATTCACAACACGCGCAAAAAAATCGTAGTTAATTCTAAAAACAGATGTTTCGTATCATATCAGTATATTTTTTAACATTAATTTTCAAAAATTTATTACATCCAAAAATTAACACATTTTCAAAAATTATAGTTAGTTTTAAAGGCGTTCTGTGGATGTATCAACATATTTGAGGAAATCAATTTTGTTTACGATTTTTGTTTTGTTTCAGTGTTTGACAAAAATTGACTCGTTTTCAAAAATCAAATTTAATTTTAAAGTTAAATGTATTATTATTGCATTCGAGGTTTTTTTTTAAGAAATTCAATCATGTCAATTTTTTTTTCTATTTTTCTTTGTTCAATTATTCGACAACTTAAAAAAATATTAAAAATTCATCATAACTCACGCAAAAATTTATACATTTTCAAAAATCGTAGTTTAATTTTAAAGGTAGATGTTTTACATCATATCAGTATTTTTTTAAACAATGATTTTCAAAAATTTATTACATCAAAAAATAAACACATTTTCAAAAATTACAGTAAAAACACAGTACATTGCTTTTGTAATGTAATAATTATAGCAAAAATATTTGTTGTTCGCACCCTGTGAGGATTGATAAAAGTGAGTAATTTTCCGTGTGAGCATTTTTCAGTGTGAGCAATTTTCGTGTGCGCAATTATCACTGTGCGTTATTTTCTCTGTACGGAGTTTTCCGTGTGAGGAGTTTTCATCTGCGGAGTTTTCGCTGTGCGCACATTTTTGTGCGCAATTTTCACGTGAGCAGTCTTCCTGTGCGGATATGTCTGGTCACGTAAGCCTATATACAAAAATTCCGATCTTTACCGATTAATGTTTTTTTACTTTCTCCGTTACGAAGTAAGAGAAAGTATTGTGATCGTGATTTTTTTTTCAAAATTTTTTTTAACGGAAATATCCGTTTTGGGGTCCCTAGATGCCATTTCAACAATTTTTGAAAAAAATATTTTTTGTGTCTGTGTGTGTGTGTGTGTGTGTGTGCTGTGTGTGTCTGTGTCTGTCTGCGTCTGTCTGTGTGCGCTGTATCTCAAAAACTAACAGAGCAATTGATATGAAACTTTGAACATTAGTTTTACTTGATAATCCGAAGAATTGAAAAGCTTTTGGTAAAATTTCGTACACCGTAAGTGGGTGTTTACCTTAACTGTTTTTTGTTTTTTGCCAATATTTTCTTAAATATGAAAAATATCACAAAAACATTTAAACAAATATTGAAGACAATAAAGAAATGCGATTATTTTGTAAAATAATCGCATAAAATCATTGTTATTCGAGAAAAAAAAATATTTTTTTTCATTTTTGGTATACAATTATGAAACGCTAATAGTTACAGCAAATTTATGTTAATAATAATTGTAGAGAATGCCAAAATGAACAATTTATGAAGAATAAGTTTTTTTCGAAATCTCTTTAGTTTTTGAGTAAACTGAGTTTTTGAATTTGAAGTTACATTTTTCGATCTTTCATAATTTTGACGTTTTAAACGTCAGTTTTATCTGAGTCTACGAAACGTTCGATGCACACTTAAAATATGATTTAAATTGCAAATAAACCATGGAAGCGTAAATATAAATGATACCATCAAGTCGGAGAAAGTAACATGATGGCCACATCACCATTTTTTTCTAATTCGACTGGACTAATTAAAATTCTAAAAAGCACTATTTTGCTATGGGCCAGGTTTGGTGGTTGACACTCGGTGTATAGATGTCTTTGGAAGGGCTCAAGTCCGATATCACCCTCCCCCCAATGCGCGCCTGTTCTCCGGCACAAATTATTGTTTTTGGCGTGGTTTTTGAGCTGGCAATATCATTGGACTGTATTGAAGCTGGTGCCACCGATTCAGTGAATGGTATGAGTTATCGTGCGATACTAACCGATTTGTTTAAGATTGATGTTGATGCTTTGGGTGTCGACCACCTTTATTTCCAACAAGACTCAAGCAGTGGAACCAGTGGTGTATTGGTAAAATAAGAAGTAAGGGAACACATGGTGAGAGCAAAGAAGTAAGAGAACGCATGGTGAGAGCAAAAAATAATCTGCGACTTTCCACAAGCAGCTTGCTGAAAGTTTTTCGGAGATCATCTTATTTTAAGCAAACTATTGTTTTACTAAGTAAGCTTTTTTATTATTTTTTACTCTTACTATACAAAATATTAACAAACACAAACGCGTTCCGTTTCTGAAAAAAGGTGGGGGAACGTCGTTCCTCCACGTTCCCCCTCCAATACACCACTGAGTGGAACAATCAATCACCTTATTGCTCTCCAAATTTCCTGAATGTTAATTTCTCAATTTGCCTAAACCGTTTTCTTTGGGGCTATGTCAAAGATTAGGTCTACGCCAATACTCCAGAAATGATTTGTTACTTCGTTATACATTTTGGACAACAAATCGAAACATTATCAATTTGTTTTGTACAATAAACTGAATAAATATTGCAAGCAATCAAATATTGTTTCTATATCAGACCACAAACTACAGACCGGTTTCGGACTCTTAGGCCTCATCAGTGCAGTGAGTCGTTGATATTAATCAGGATATTAATTTTATACAAAATTGGATTTAAAAACAATAAATTCTTCTTTGTTGCCTTCATCCTCAACCTTTTGTGCAACGTCACACCAAGCACTAATAAACCAAATTACTTAAGAAGTATGATGGTGGTAACTGTTACTATGTAGTAATAATTATTGTATACTACTAGATTACAGAAAATTGTGTATCATTTATCCCTAAACATTTCTCAAATCACATTCCCATGTAAAATTACATCAACACATCCATGCAAATAAATCTTCAGAGATGATTTATCAGCCTCGAGTTTTTTTTTTCATTCTGCTCGTGGATTCAAATTGTACGTTTCCACCCATTGGGAACACACATTTTTTTCGTATTATGGGCGCCGATTTTCCTTTTTGATTTATTTGTTTTTGTGGGTTTCTCTGCCTCCTCCTCCACCTCCGCCTCCCCCCCGCCGGTCCTCGGGGCCGACTAAATCGTTGCTCGTGCAGAGTAATTGGCGGTTCGAGCGGCCTATAGTTATCGGGCCATTTCTCATAGAAACCACGCCGAAACCACACAACCATATGGTCAAGCAATCATTAATCTGTCATGATCGATAATTAACCCGGCTCGCATGATAGGTCATAGGTCGGCATTCCCTCCGGCCCAGCTACGGACGGAATTGTTAAAATGTTACAACGGATTTTAAGATTAACTGAAAATTTTCGTGAATTTAAAATTAAAAGCCGAGTTAATAAAGGCGACAAGACTATTATTTGTTGAAGTTGTAGCTTCCTCCCCCGATTGTGGTTCTTATGGTTACAGAAAACACATTCACTGTTTCTGCTGTTGGATGCACGCGAAGAAAGTTCCTGAACTTGTGACAATCACATTTTTTTGTTGCAATAGATTCCGATTTTTCAAAATAAACGTTTTTGCAAATACAAATTTCAAAGCTTAGTGATAAATCACAATTCCTTTTTTAAGTAGGAGAAAGGTTCTCCTAGGAAAGTTAATGTTTCAAGAAGTCCTGAGCGTGACATTTTCTTGGCACAGCAAGGTTAGTTGGTACTAATCCAGTTGTTCAGTACAAATGCACACCTGCTTATCCAAAATGAGGGTACCATAAAAATATGGCAATTACAAAAAACATCCAACCGCATCCTTCTTTTTTTATCCAAAATTGGAATCAATATATTGTGGTGATTGTCTTGATAAGAGAAATAAATAGTCTACGAAGATAATTCTGTCATCATCCTCGAATTAAGTACACATATTGAACTAACAAAATTTTGGCTTGAGCAGTTCAAAATGCCGTGGGGCAAGATATAAGTGTTGAACCCAGAGTTCATAAATATTTATAGCCGATAAACCAAATACGGAGGTTATAAATTGCTTTTAAACTTAAATTATCTCCAATGGCAAATTTGACTGGAATAAACAATTTTTTTTGCGTAGGTGTTAATGTTCAGCCACTAAACACAAATTTTAATAATAGTATAATTTCACCATTGTTATGTTAGTAACATTATTTGTTTGTGAATTCAATCCTTTGCCACCTACAGATATTCATTTTTATTATTTTCACTTTAATAATGTTCCTAAAATAGTAAAGAGGACATCTAATAAAAAAAACTAAATCATCCCCAACTCTCCCACACATCTACACCTATATGCCTGTGTTATCAGAATGTACGTGGCCTTAACAGTAAGCTATCTGAACTTTTTAATAATGCTTTATCCGAGGATTTTGAGATACTTCTCCTGACAGAAACCTGGCTACATAACGGGGTGGCTGATGGTGAGGTGTTTCCAAATATATATAATGTATATCGCGCTGATAGGGCATGTGGGAGGGGTGGCGGCTCTTTGATTGCCGTCCATTCTAAATTCACTTCGGAGGAAATAAAAATATCTAAGCCTGACCTTGAGTCAATGGAAATCACGGCAGTTAAAGTGGGATCAGGCATTTCGACTGTATTATATGTTTGTACTTATATCAAACCTTCCACTAGAGCTACAGATTACATAACATTTTTTTATTGGGTCGATACATTAAATAACGCTCATAATGATAATATTGTGGTAGTTGGTGATTTCAATATACCGGGATACTCTGCTGGTCTACAGTCAGGTCAGTTACACGCGCTTAACAACTTCCTCGAGTTCAATGATTTCATCCAGCACAATAATGTACTCAATAATAATGGGAAAATACTAGACTTTATAATGTCTAAAAATATTATCTCGGATATTCAGAGTAATCCACTTCCACTAGTGAAAGAAGATGGTCACCATCCCAGTCTCGCTTTTAATCTCCAATTGGAGATGTCAGTACCACCTAAAGTTGATGTTCATCGGAATTGGAAGTATTGCTTTAGGAAAACTAAAAATATGAAGAGTTAAGGAGATCATGCAAACATCAAATTTCTGCGGCCCATGGGGACTACATTAGGAATACAGAAAGTGAAGTAAAGAAGAACCCGAACTATTTGTGGTCCTACGTAAATTCCAAACAGAACACTACTCGGATCCCAGGGGATCTGTCGCTCAACGGCACTCACCTGACAACACCTGGGGATATTGTAAATGGCTTTGCTGAGCACTTCAGGATGTCTTACGGGGACTCTTCTTCGCATGACAAATCAACTTCTTTTCATTCCCACTTAGGAGACCTTCGCATCGACTCATCACAAGTTAGAGAACACTTACGCAAGCTGAAACCTAAATTCACCGCAGGCTTGGACCTGATCCCAGCATTAATTGTTCGGGATTGTGCTGATTTTATTTGTGAGCCATTAACTTTCATTTTTCGACTTATTCTTGGAACCAGCAAATTTCCTAATCTGTGGAAACGAGTTCGCATCTGTCCAGTCTTTAAATCCAAGAACAGGTCGGAAATTGAAAATTATCGACCTATCGCTCTTCTCTCTAACTTCTCTAAGATCTTTGAATCGATTCTGAGTGAGCACATTTATCACAGTGTTGTTTCTAAATTAAGCATTAACCACCACGGCTTCTTCAAGAGGCGCTCAACATGTACCAACCTGTGCAATCTATCTCAATTCGTGTCGGAAGCGCTTAGTAAAAATAAGCAGGTGGATGTTGTTTATACAGACCTAACAAAAGCCTTTGACAGACTTGATCACGCTTTAGTATTAGACAGTTTATATAAATTTGGGATCACCCAGAATGTTATCGATGTGATAGCATCGTACCTAGTTGATCGCCAGCAGATAGTTGATATAAACGGTGTCCATTCTGAGCCATACCTGGCCGTCAGTGGGGTACCTCAGGGTTCTAATCTGGCCCCCTGCTGTTCTTAATCTGTTTTGATGATGTATGTACTGACTTGAAATGTGATGTCCTGATTTACGCTGATGACCTTAAGATAATGAAAGTAATTGACAGTGCCTCCGACAGCGTTGCTCTCCAGGATGATTTGAACACTGTTAACCTTTGGTGCAAATCGCACAAACTGACACTGAACCCGAATAAATGTTCTGTCATTACTTTCCACCGCAAGTTGAATATCATTTTGGAGAGCTATGTTGTCGATGACACTGTAATTGAAAGAGTTTTTGAGATTAGAGACTTGGGTGTTACTTTTGATAGCAATTTGACTTTCAACACACATGTTGTCAAAACAAGTAAAGCCTGCTTTAGGATGTTGGGTTTCATTATCCGTACTTGTCGCGGTTTCCGGAGTGAGGATGTCATTAGGACTCTCTTCGATGCTTTTGTTATGAGCAAGCTTACCTACTGTTCTCTAATCTGGTCACCAATGTATCACAAATACATGGACATGCTTGAGAATATTCAAAAGAAGTTCTTGCGATACTTGTTTTTTATTAGATATGGTTACTATAATAATGATATATCATATGAATCGCTCCTATCTGATTTCAATTTCATATCCATTCGACGTAAACATCAGTATATTGCTCTAGTTCACTTATATAAATTGGTTCATTTTGCTGTCGACAATCCCCTCTTTTTAAATAAATTTAATTTTACAGTCCCGCGCTTGGCTGCTCGATATGTTAGACGGCTTTCATACAACACACCTCATAATAACTATACTCTGAATTCTCCGTTACATCGGTTATCAATAGCTTATAATGAAGTGAGTCCTAATGTTGATCTATTTGCCGCAAAACTCGTGATTTTCACAAAACAGGTCTTAGAGTATTTTAGTAATTGATACAAGCTAGGGCCATATATATTCTCTGTATATTTTCTGTTTTCTGTTTTCTTCTCCGCCTTTTTTTTAATGCTAAATGTTAACATCCTACGCATTTTACTTAGTCATTATAAATTTCATAACCTATGTTTTCTTTTTTTTTTTAATATATTGATTTTACTGTAACGATTAGTTAACTTAGTTTATAGATATGATTGTAATTTTAGTTAGTCTTAACTTTAACTTTGATATTAAATTTTTTACTGTTACTTTGTATATATCACCCCTGTAACTGGACCTGTGGGTCTGTTGGGTATTTGATTTAAATAAATAAATAAAATATGTATTAAGGCAAATCCATTTTCCCACGACCGCTCCCGAAAACATATGTATGTATCGTCGCAATACCTTTGCATTGAAAGTTGTCTATTGTATATTTGTCACTTTTGACAAATAATGTCATGCTTGAAAATTGAATTTTCAAAACAAATTTTGAAAGTAAAAGCCTTAAACTTCAAAAAATTTGTCGAAATCATTAAAATAAAATGTGTCGTGACGAAGAACAATTAATAATTTATTAATTGATTTTAAAATAGTAATAAGTACAATTAGATAGAAGTTAAGAATGTTTTCGCACTAACAATACGCGAGATGGACGCGGGTAAAGTCGAGAAAAATTATGATTGAGACATACTTAAGAAAATTAAGAAAATGTTTGGTGGTAGGAAATGCAGTGTTCAACACGTTTTGAAAGCTATATTGCATGCTCGTACCTTGTATTTACTCGCCCTACAAGCTCGTAAATGCAAATTGGTACTCGCATCCAAACCGAAGCTTTCAACAATTGTCATACAATCTACTATTTCAGTTTGTTAAAAATAATTTCATTCTGGACATGAAAATTTCAATTTCTCGATACATTACCTTCGCCAGAAACTCATCGATATCCTGTATCTCGTACCCGAACTTCGGCGGCACCACCACTTCCCCCACCTTCTCGCTCCTGATCCTCGAGCTCTTCCTGCGGTGCCTGTGCGCCCGCTTCTCCCCGAACAAATTCGGCTCCGATTTGGTCCGATTCACCTGCCCCTTGACTATTTTGCACTTCACCTCATTCGTCGCGTCGCCGTTATTCAACTTCCTCGCCACCACCTCATCGACGTCGGGCGCTCCGTTCGCTTTCGGCTCCTGGTTGTTCTTCCGCTTCGTCTTGTACTGGAACCGGATCGGTTGCTCCGGATTCGGATTGTGCGTCTTGTTCTGGCCCTTGAGTATCCAAATAAGTGGCAGCTTCGGTTTTGGCGACGATGGCTTCTGTCCCATGACATCCGTGCTTGCCGTTAGTTATTCTGAAAAATTGAAGAAACCATCTCAGAATTGATATTTCGTGCAAATTGAATTGAAGGGATTTAAAGATCTGCGATGTAGCTGTTAATTTTTTTTATAAGGGAGGATGGTTGACGGGAATTCGAGTTAAGGTAGCGAAAGATGATAATAATAATAATCATTGGCCCTACCGATTTTTGTTGATTATTCGTCAATTTATACACACCCGATATAATATAGCAAAAATTATAAAATGCAATTTTTTTTATTTGGTGCAAGTTTTTCAAAACGAATCTATTATCGATTGGTTACTTACAAGCTTCACACGAAAGGACAGCCTCTTTTCTTAAACTGGCCCATTCATACAGCTTTAATACAGATAGATTTGTTGTCCAATTTTCCAACAACTTGTGCCAAAAAACTCTTTACGATAATTTGCATTGTCGTCCAGCCTACTTAAAGCTAAAAATAAAGTAATAACTGATTTAGGCGATTTTCTAATTTTTCCTTCAGGCCGAAGTACCGGCTTCAGTGGCCCACACTTTGCTGCCTTCAATATTTAAAATAGCTTATTGAAATAGTGAAACCACGTCAACATTTCTCCAACAGGTTTTTTAAAGATTTGCTTTATCCGCTGATATTTAAAATAGCTTGTTGAAATAGTGAAGAAACGTTGTGAACAAACAACATCAAAATTTCTCCAACAGGATTTTTAAAGAATTGCTTTATCCGCTGATATTTAAAATAGCTTGTTGAAATAGCGAAGAAACGTTGTGAACAAACAACATCAAAGTTTCTCCAATAGGATTTTTAAAGACTTGCTTTATCCGCTGATGAACCGACACACTTTGTGACTAGATTAAAATTTAACAAAGCATTCAAAACTTAATCACTCGGTGCTCGCCCGGTAGCTCTTGTAGTTTAACTTGTATGCTTGTTTCTTCATTCAAATATTGTACGAGTAATGGAACAATCTTTATATAGTTATGGTTAAGAGTCAATAGTAATGCTATCAAAATGAGCTTCTTCAGCAAACATATTCTTTACAATCTTTCTTTGTTCTGACATACAAGCAATAAGTTTGGAGGTGTGGTCTAAAGATTTAAACCGTTGCATGTGTCTTAGGCCCTTCGTCCACCGATGGAACGCGGCTGCGGCGCAACTGCCACCCAACTTTTTTAGGAGAGTTGCGGTGCACGTTCTTTGTCCACTTACGCAAATCTCCTGCGACGGTGAACCCAAAAGTTCCATTTATTTGTCAGTCTGCAAGCCGTGCGGGTCGCAATCACAATGTTATTGTTGGGTACTGGTACTTGGGAAGGAGGCTTCAAAGAAGACAGGCTTTTTGGTTTCATCCCTTTATTCGTGAAAATCAATCACTTCCAGCTTTTACGTTAGCCCGAGAACTTGATAAAAGACGAAGAAAAGTTCAATGGATTTTAAAGGATGTCGACAAAACTATTCAAGGAGCTGGTTGAAATATTTGGCCCAAAATTCAAGGACACAAACAGTCGAAGAAAGACTACTGTTTCCCATGCCTTTTCCTGAGCGATCTTGTTTAAGTAATCTGACAAACTATAATTAAATAAACATGGATGTTTTTTCACTGCTTCAACCAGTTTTACACAAAACTCTTGCTCACAATCTGCCATCATAAAATTGTCTGCTAGGCAATTGTTCTTTCTTTAGCGGCAATAAGCAAATTTTCAGAACCGGTTGCATCGTAAAGAAAAATTGTAATTTCTCACTTGCCACGGATCCACTTGCATCTAAGCGATGCTTGTTCTTCATCAATTAGGCATTGATATTGCTACGATCGCTATTTAAAATTTCCATTTCGCGTTTTCAAATTTCACAGTAAACAATTTGAGATTTTCATGAATTGGCAAAACAGTCATTCGAATTTCGCACATGTAATACAAACAATATTTTTCCTACAAATGTTAAAATAATAATATATCAAAATTTTGAGAATTTAGGTATATTTTTCAAACTAAAAATGTTATTATGTAGTGAAGGGAAAAAAAAAACGAAACACTTGAAATTCGTGAAATTTCGACCATTTTCAAACCGCCATACTCGGCGTATTTTCAATCGATTTTTATGAATCTTTGAGGGCGAAAAACTTTGAACTGTCTTCTTTAAAATCATGCATACGAACTTAAGCGTAACCCCTTCCGCTCCCCTCTAGCACCCCTATGAAAAAAATGTTTTTTTCAGGAAACCATGTCCAACTTGATGATGTATACGGAGTAAATTTTGTCAACTCGATCTACCATAAAGGCATTAAGAATTGATCAATTCCCTATGCAGGACTCAAAGAACGAAGTTCCTACGACGATTTAGCACCAAGTTATGGGTGTTTGAAAAAAAAAACGTGCATTTTGAGGTTTTTCGCACATAACTCAGTGACTTTTCAACAAAATTTGATGATTATTTCGGGAAAAAATCCCATTTTGGCTCTACTTTAAGTGGGCAAACTGAGATTGGAATGATCCCTTTTCGAATCCTTCAACCCCCGAACAAAAAACACGTTTTTGGGCAAAAAACGTCCTACTTTTGCCCCCTCTACAAATCTAGCAAATTTCATTCAAATCGAAGGGGAACACTTCGGTTACTTTGTGAGTTTTAAACTGATCCACTGTTCTGGTTAAGAAGATCATTTTTCCAGAGAAATGTTCAAAAATCTAATTCCAAACCGCTTTTTAAACTATTGTAGCTATTAGGGCTATGCAAAATAATTGATTAATCGATTAATCGTTTTTTTTTTGTTATTACTCGAAAAATGATTAATTAATCGATCATTTAATTAATCGATTATATGATTAATCGATTTATCAACTAATCGATTATTTCATTATTTGATTAATCGAACAATCTTTTACTTTTAAATAGGAATAATGTTTTTTTGAGTATATTTTCTGTTTATGAATAAATGTTCTATTCATGTAACTCGATTTTTTCTCATTGTGACTGGGTAAATGTTTCATTTTTAAATGGCAAAATATGCAATTTTTAACATGAACACTGACATTTTAAACTGGTAAAATATGCCTTCGTAACATGCAATTTTCGGCTGTTTATAGTTTGCCATTTTTAACGGGTAAAATATGCCAATTCTCATTGGTAAAACATGCCATTTTTGACTGGATGAATATGCCACATACCCCTTTTTAACTTTTAAAATCCGCCACTTGTAAAATATATCACTCTTGACTATTAAACTATGCCAGTTTTGACTTGTACAATATGCCATTTTTGACTGTTAAATATGCTATTTTTGACTGGTAAAATATGTCCTTTTAGCTATACAAATATGTCACTTTTGACTTCTAAAAGAATCATTTTTACCTTTAAAAATATGCCATAAATGACTGGTAAAATATTCTTATTGTGACAATTAAACTACGCCAATTTTTACTAGTTAAATATGCTATTTTTGATAGTTAAACTACGCCAGTTTTGACTGGTTATATATGCCATTTTTGACTGTTAACACATGCCATTTTTGACTGGGAAATATACCAGTTTTGACCATTTGAAAATATGGCATTTTGACTACCAAAAAAAGCCATTTTTTACTGTTAAAATGAGAAATGTGTTTGCCTTTAAAAATACGCTATTTTCAACTTTAAAAGTTGCCAGTTTCGATTGGTACAATATGCCATTTTTAACAGGCAAAATATCCTTTTTTATCTTTTAAAATATATTGACTGTTAAACTATGCCAGTTTTGACTGGTAGAAGATGCCATTTTAGACTATTAAAATATGCTATTTTTAACTGGTAAAATATGCCATTTTAATTTTTTATATACGCCATTATAACTATACAAAGTGTCACTTTTGTCTTTAAAAATATCAATTTTTAACTTATCAAATATGCCATATTTGACTGGTAAAATATGCTATTTTTGACTGTTAACCTTTGCCATATTTGACAGTTCAAATGTGTCAGTTTTGACTGGTAAAATATGTCATTTTTGACTATTAAAATATGCCATTTTGACTGGTAAAATATACCATTTTATTTTTTTTGAATACGCCCTTATAACTAGATCTGTGCAAAATAATGATTCATCGATAAATAACACAACCCAACAAAATAACATTTTTGGTTTCGGCCTGAAAAGTAAGAACTGTTTTTAGATATTTTTGATGTGCTGATTCCAAAACTGCCTCGTTTTTTTCGTAGCAGCTCTAGATTTTGAAATTTATTTCTGATAATTCAACTCATGCATAAAAAGGTGCATATAAAACGGCGGACAAACAAAATTTGCAAATGGTTAAAAAATTATTTACCTTCACCATGACAACGATCTTTATATTAACAATTTTAGGAAACAGGTAACTTCAGTTGAACAGTGGCCGTTCTGAATACCTCTGCGGTGAAATATAATTGAATAGTATATTATTAAAATAATATCTCTGAGAAAATAAAAGCGAGTCGAAAAATAAGTAAACCATACCATCAGGAAAGGTCTAAATTAATACCACAAAAAGAATTAACCCCTCGTTTTAACCCCTTATATTTTGTCACCACTTAAAAAGAAAAAAAATTTAATAATATAAATCTCGATTTTTGACAAAGTTTGCAATAGGCCATAACTAAATAAGAATGCTTATTCTTATCACTAATACAAATACTTTAATAATCTTGAGCCAGAAAAACGTTACGGGTAACTCTTCAGCCCAGAAAAAAACAATTTCACCCGTAAGCCGCTTAATATAAATCTTGATTTTTAACAAAGTTAAGCCATAACTAAATAAAAATTCTTATTCTTATCACTAATACAAGTACTTTAATAAACAAGTAAAAAACGTTACGGGCACTCCTTCAACCCAGAAAAAAAATGTTTTTCGTAAGTTGCAGAAATCCACAACTCTCGATATAAATCTCGATTTTTGACAAAGATAAATCAAAATAGATATTCTCATCACTAATACAAGTACTTTCATAATCAAGAGTCAAAAAAATGGTGATGTGGCCATCATGTTACTTTCTTCGACTTGATGGTATCATTTATATTTACGCTTTCGTGGTTTATTTTCAATTAAAATCATATTTTAAATGTACATCTAGCGTTTTGTAGGCTCAGATGAAACTGACGTTTCAAACGTCAAAATTATGAAAGATGGAAAAATTATACTTTAGATACAAAAACTCAGTTTACTCAAAAACTAAAGCGATTTTGAAAAAACTTATTTGTTATAAGTTGTTCATTTTGCCATTTTTTACAGTTATTATTAACATAAATTTGCTGTAACTATTATCGTTTCATAATTATAAACCAAAAATGAAAAAAAAAAATTGTTTTTTCTCAAATAACAATGATTTTATGAAAAATATTTTTCAAATAAAAGATGTTCATTTATTTGTTGTCTTCAATATTTGTTTACATGTTTTTGTGATATTTTTCATATTTAAAAAGATATTGGAAAAAAAAAACAAAAAAACAGTTAAGGTGATCACCCACTTCTGGTGTACGAAATTTCACCAAAAGTTTTTCAGTTCTTCGGATTATCAAATAAGACTTATGTTCAAAGTTTCATATCAATTGCTCTATTAGCAACACAGACAGTCACACAGACACAATTTTTTTTTCAAGAAATTGTTGAAATGGCGTCTAGGGACCGCAAAACGGATATTTCCGTAAAAAAAAAATTCACGATCACAATACTTTCTCGTACTTCGTAACGAAGAAAGTAAAAACGTTACGGGCCCTCCTTCAACAAAAAAAAAATAATTTCTTCCGTCATTCGGAGAAATCCATACTCCGCAATAGTTTTCAATGTATATTTATCTTTGGAAAATAATACCTTACTTTGTAGTATTTTGTTTTCTTTTTAACTGGTAGTTAACAAATAATAATAGTAAGAACGTAAAATGTACTAAGTAGTAGTTTGTATAAAACAGGCCAATATGGCGTATCTCAAAAACTAAATCTGATAGATGGCTATTTTAGATTCTGCATCCCAAAATTACCTAGAAACAGTTAAAAAAACAGGCACCAAAACATCTGTTGGGCAGTATAATCGATTAATCGGTTGATTGGTTATTACTCGAAAAATAATCAATTAACCGATAATTTGATTAATCGATTAATCGATCATTTAATTATTTGGTTAATTTATTAATCGATCAATTGATTATTTCAATAAACTATTCTTTTGATTAATCGATAATTAAAAACAATCAATAATCGATTATCATTTTCCATAATCAAACGCCCCTAGTAACCATCCTTCACTGGCTGTAAATTGTTTATCATTTTCTCTAATTTGTGAATGAATTAGTTTTGCTTTTTGCTTAATCATGTCGCCACTCACATTAAAATTTTTAAATCGTAGGTCAAGAAACCACTTATACATTTTTGTTTCATACTTGGGAACGCAGAACCCTTTAATGTTTAATAAATTAGCTCACAACAACCTCACTTGTTGCAGAAAGCATTAAATAAATTCAATAAAATGAAATGTATAAGTTTAATGTTTGCCTTTTACAGGGTCCAACAAATGTATGTCTCACAGCTGTGAAAACTATTTTTCATTTTTGTTTTATCTTACAAATAGTAGTTTTTGCCACACCATATTTTTTTGCTAAACACCTTGAATTTGATTCTTGAATCACGAGCAATTACTAAAGAGTAAGACACTTTGTTTTTTTAAACGACATTTTATTGTTATGTGACTAGAGTAGAGATGGGCAAATTGACTTTTTTTTTTAGAGTCGGCGCATTATAAAGAGATGAGCTGAAAGAATCGACTCTTTACATGACTCATGACTCGTTTGAAAAGGTATGTCTATAAAAAAGACAGGAAATTCAGACACGAGTCACTTGGCTCCTAGACTCATTTCGAATTTTAATCGACTCATGACTTATGAGGTACTCATCTATAACCCAGGGGAAATTGGGAAAATAAACAAAATATTTCGAGCCAATAAGACCGGAGATGTATACCAAATATATCGGGGATTATCCATTTTGCACGTCAATGTCATTCGTTTCCATAAGCGAAGGTGCAGTTCGTTCACGGTATACGGTGGCCTAGCATAATTAATATGCTGTTCACATTATGTGGGGTTTCCGTTATGCCATGTTGACACTATCGAGGATCTACTGTAATATGTATTAATTTTCACAGACTCAATACACACATGTTGACATTATTCATAGAAAGGAACCACGGAGAACATTAACTTTAATAGGTTGGCTACACTGATCCTTCGGTACTACAAAGCGAGAATTGCGAGAGGTTACCATAAAAAAATTGTTAAAATTTCACATTCAATACAAACAATGATTTTCTTTCAAAATTAATTTTGATTTATCACTTACGTGAATGAATTTTGGAAAAAATTCTAAAGGTTATTTTTTTTGTAAAAAATTGTAAAATTTTTCAATTTTATAACGAACAGTATTGGTTATTTTTCAACTTTTCAGAAAAAAAAGGTAAATTTCTTGAAAAATGAAATTATATACAAATTACAAACCGCCAACTCCAGAAATGAAAATTTTACACGAGACTAGAGAAGTCATTTTGTTTAACTAATAGTACGAAAAAAAAATTATAAACATTTCTGCTCATTTGAGAGAAATCATTTTGTTTAACTAATAGTACTAAAAAAAATTATAAACATTTCTGCTCATTTGAGTTTTTTACCCTAACAAAGGGGCCAACTAAACTGATTTGGAGTCTAAGCGACACATACACGAAACGTTATTGTTTCAAAATTACATTTTCGAAAGTACAATTATTTCTAGACGAGTTAAAAATCTACACTCAATGCACACCACGATTTTCTTTAAAATACAGCTGGGATTTTTAAAATATGGCGGTTACCGCGTCACCTCTCTTGGCTCATTAATTATTTATTAAATATTCGTTTTATCAATATATAAACTTAATTGAAATCCGTAGGTATTTATTCTAGAATTTGAAAATAAAAGGCGAATTTATTACCGTATCCAATTTTACACGTTTCACAACGGAACTTTATGGGCCGTTTCATAATCGGAGGTTCCTCGATAGTTGTTACAATGGCGTGGGCTATGCGTTTTTTTGTTTTGTTTTTTTATTGTTCCCGAGTTTTCGGCCTTTTATGGTGTGTCAAACACTCTATTAAAGCGATGAGTTACACGCACTGTTAATTTCGATTTTACGAGCACTTTTCGGCGACGGTCGATCGGTTTTTATGGCGGCGCGTACACCTACGACACACAATGGTTTTCGGGAAAATGATCAGAAAAGCTTTAATCTTTATGGTTTATTGCGTTGGAACACCTACGGGCCGATGAGGTGAACGGTATGTATTGGTGTTGGTGATGATTGTTGATTCTGAGTAAAGAGCACGCGCTCGATTCTTTGCGTTCCTAAAATATTCATTCTTCTTGATACATAGCAACAAAACTCAAACTATGAGTAACAGCCCTCCCCTTACGCTATTATTTCAAAAAACTCTCTTGATTTCGGGTATTGAAGATAATGATCCACTTTCAATAACCGATAATAATAATATCGTAAGGGTAGGGCTGTTACTCATAGTTTGAGTTTTGTTTCTATGTATCAAGAAGAATGAAAAATTTACCACCCAGCTATTAAAACAAATTTCAGTATTAGTTCAAATGTAATTAAATTGTTGGCCTGGTAATTTGAAGGTATGATTGGGAATAATTCATGAGCCAGGAAACGATTAAATCATCCCGCGTTGCGATTTCAACATGGCACGAAGAAAACTCTTCGCAGATAAAGATATCGCCGAAGAGGCAATATACCATTGATAATAATAATAAAGTAATATAAAGTTAATGGGGGGTATTGGCTCTTAATGGCGGCCTCTGGTATTTTCATTGCGAGCGCAGCAGTCGGGAATCCGAGACGGCGCAGAGAGGGGCTGAAAAAATTAATTAAACATTTCTTGTCCGATGATGCTGGCTGTTGTGGCATCCGGGCACCAACATCTTAGAATCACCGTCGATACTTTATTTATGCCCGTTAACCATTCAATAATGGCTGCACGAGGTGCCTACGAATGAGACATTATCCTCATGTGCCATCTACGGATATTTATTCTTACGCCCCAACGGTAGCAAATCAGTGCTCGGGATTTATAAATGATTCTATTGAATTTTTTTGTATCGTGTCCCTAGTTGATATTTTCCAGAATCATTTATTATGTAATATTGGGTAGATAAGAACTTTTTTCAGCCTGATGAAATCAATGAGTTGTATTTGTATCTTTCGTCCCAAATTTTTGGGAGCAAATTTTTCAGGTCTACAAAATCATCCGGTTTCTAAATAACCTTTGATTAGATTCCAACAAAATACAACTTTAAATCGAAATCTGTTATATTCTGACCCAGTAGAAACGAATTGAAAATAATCGGAATCTTCACAATCCTAGACCTAGTGCTTTGCCACGAAGGGATTGATAATGCCCGCAAGGATAACGCTTACTTTTTATTTACATTTGTTTGAGACAGCATGTACAGTTAGGCGATAATATTTTTTGCTCATTTTTAGTCACATTTGTAACGCAGCCTCTATCAATTATAAATTGTTGGTCTAAGACGGTGCAAGTTATAATGCGTTCCCAAACTTATAATGCTCACAGACCCCTTTTTATACAAAAAACCTGACCATGAACCCTGCAGTGAAATTACTCTACACAAACACATACTAGCGAAACTACAAATTTAACTGCAGTGACTGGAATAGAGATGGGTAACTCGAGTGAGCCAACTTAAAGGTGAGTCGGGTAGGCAAGTGAATCGCTAGAAAATATGAAGGTATTTTTTTCATGACTCGGTGTAGAACGAAATAGCGTTTTACTTTATTTTACGGACATATTTTTATTTGGACGAAGAGAATTCTTTGGATATGAGTCAAAATGGATCATTTTTGGAACTTTTTTTCAGCTCTTCACCGTATTTTACAGATACTTTTTCAAATTATTCAGCTGAGCTCGAGTCGACTCTTTTCAATGAGTCAGAGCTAGTGAAGCAGATTACAAAAAGAATCATTTTGCCCATTTCCAGTCTGGAATAGTGACGTAAATATACAAATTGTACGTACTTATATTTTATTCAGAATACAAAGATGACTATCAATTAATTTATAACTGTTAATATGATGAAAATTATATACCTTTTCACGGACTAACTAACCTAACTTTTTCTAAATTTTCCAGGAATCGCCCGACGGCAATTAATTTACCACTGACCCCTAGGGATCTGTAGGAACCACTTTGGGAAACACTGGTCTAAGGTATATCTTTTTCACACCGCACTTGATAATGATCTGCGAAGGTCAACACTATAGTTGTATCAGTATTGTTTATAATACAGATTAAACATTATGTTTTTATGTATTAGTTAATAAATAGTAAAATTAAATGCCGAAAGTTATTTTGGGCCAATCAAGGCCCCACGTGCTAGTCTACAATTTGCGCTGGCCATAAACATGCCAAAATATAATCAAAATTAAAGAAAGAAACATGTACTGTAATGTATGTAAAGATGTACTGTAAATAATACATTTTGCAGAAAATGGACGAAAAATAGATCTACTCGAATCCCTAGAACAGACATGTCAAACAGGCGGCCCGCGGGCCGCATGCGGCCCGCTTACAAGTTGCCTGCGGCCCGGCAAGGTTGGTATCAAATATTTAAAAAAAAATATATACAAGGTAAAAATAATAATTTTTCTTTTGGTTTCAATTGTAGTTTTTTTTTTGGTAATGCGGCCCGCGACTTGTGTGTAATACTTGATGTGGCCCTTGGTGGCAAACGTATTTGACATGCCTGCTCTAGAGGCTTCAAAAGGGATATTTCCGTAAAAAAAAAGAAAAAAATTTCACAATCACAATAGACACACACAATGTTTTTTCCCAGAAATATTTGAAATGGACTTTAGGGACCGCGAAACGGATGTTTCCGTTAAAAAAATGTTGAAAAAATTTTCGCGGTCACAATACAAAAACACCCATAATTATTTTTCCAGAAATATCTGAAATGGACTAGAGAGCTCAAAACGTACATTTCCCTTAAAAAATATTGAAAATTTTTTACGATTACAATACAGATACAGATAATTTTTCTTTTCAAGAAATATTTGACATCAAAAACGGATACTTTCGTAAACATTTTCACGGTTACAATAGACACGCATAATTTTTTTCTAGAAATATTTAAATTGGACTACTCTAGTGACCTCAAAACGGATATTTCCGTTAAAAAAAATTTTGGAAAAACTTTCACGCTCACAGTATGTACACACACACCACATTTTTTTTCCAGAAATATTTCAAATGTACTCTAGGGACCTCAAAACAGATATTCCCGTTAAAAAAATTTTTGCAAAAATTTCACGGTTAGTACAGACACACAATTTTTTTTCCAGAAATATTTAAAATGTACGCCAGGGACCTCAAAACAGTAAAAAAAATTAAAAGAATTTTCACAATCACAATACAGACACACACACAATTTTTTTTTTTTTTTTTTAATGAAGGATGGTTGACGGGAATTCGGGTTGAGAAAGTACTGATGATTTGGAATTGGCGTAAGCATGTACTATTCGGCTACTAACGATAATTACTTGAGATTTCATTTTGATAATGAATGGGACATACACTAGACATCCATGGACCAGCATGGCCACTTCTTCGTTCCGAAAAAGTGACCGCACGGATGGGATTCGAACCCACGACCACGAGGCCCAGAAGCAGGAACGCTACCCACTAGGCCACCGTGGCCCTCTCAATATTTCTTTTCCAGAAATATTTGAAATGGACTCTAGAGACTTTAAAACAGATATTTCCGTAAAAAAAAAATTTGAAAAATTTATCACAATCACAATGGAGACTCACACACAATTTTTTTTTCCCAGAAATATTTGAAATGGACTCTAGAGAGCTCAAAACGAATATTTCCGTTAAAAAAAATGTTTGGAAAAAATTTCACAGTAACAATACAGACACACAAACAATTTTTACAGATACACATACAATTTTTCTTTTGCAGAAACATTTGAAATGGACTCTAGAGACCCGAAAACGGATATTTCCGTGAAAAAAAAATTGAAAATATTTTTGCGATCACAATACAGATACACACACTATTTTTATTTTCCCGAAATATTTGAAGTGGACTCTAGAGACCTCAAAACGAATATTTCCGTGAAAAAAATTTTGAAAATTTTTTTGCGATCACAATACAGGCACACACACAATTTTTCTTTTACAGAAATATTTAAAATGGACTCTAGAGCAGGCATGTCAAACACGCGGCCCGGCAAGGTTGGTATCAAATATTTAAAAAAAAATTATGTACAAGGTAAAAATAATTATTTATTGTTTGGTTTCAATTGTAGTTTTTTTGGTAATGCGGCCCGCGGCTTGTGTATAATACTTGATGTGGCCCTTGGTGGTAACTGAGTTTGACATGCCTGCCCTAGAAATTCACAAAGCGAAGGGTTATCCAGGCTTTCCCATAATTAATGACCACGTCGACCTAGTATTCTGCTCCTTATTTCACTCCGCATAAATATGTGTGTTTATCAGCGCCGGTGCTAGGGTTTACGCCGCTATAGGCGAAAAAAAATTTGCCGCCCTAACCTACTGCCAACACATAATAGGTTATGACAAAAAAAGATAATTTTTGGCCTCTTTTTATTAAAATGTGCTTCCGACGAGAAACGAAAATTCTCGTGTTTCACAATGGTCCTAGACGAGAATTCTCGTTTTATTAAAATGTAATGGCTACTAAAAACGAGAATTCGCGTTTTTCGTTCGATGGGTCTCCGACGAAAATTCTCTTTTTTGTTAAAATGTGCTGCCAACAAGAAATGTGAAAATTACATATTTGATATTTTCGACAGTTCAAAAATGCAGATGTATTATTTCTAACTGTTGCTAATGTCGTGTTTGAAAAACACAATTTTGACAGTGACAATCACATTTTTTGCTGGGCTATAATGTCATTTTTGACAAAGGAAAAATGTAATTTTCGATAATATCCGCTGATACACAAATACTCCTATTGATAGTTGAAACTGCCAACACGTTATGACTAAAAAAAGAGAATTCTGGTTTCGACGAAAATGCTCGTTTTATTAAAATGTACTTCCGACGAGAAACGAAAATTCTCGTGTTTCACAATGGACGAAAATTCTCATTTTATTAAAATGTGATGTCTGCTAAAAACGATTTGCGACTTCGACGAAAATTCTCATTTTTATTAAAATGTGCTGCCAGCAAGAAACGTGAAAATCACATTTTAACAATAGAAATTCGACAGTTCAAAAATGCAGATGTAATACACTGTTTCTAACTGTTGCTAATGTCATTTTTTGAAAACACCATTTTGACAATCACATTTTTTGCCCAGCCATAATGTCATTTTCGACAACGGAAAATTATAATTTTGGACAATGGAAAAATAGAATGTCGGTGCCGACAGACAAATGCCTCTATTGACAGTTGCAACTGCCAACACATAAGTTATGACAAAAAAGGCGAAAAAACTTGTTTCATTAAAATGTGGGGTCTCGACAGTAGTAAAGCATAATTTTGACAGTGACAATCATTTTTTGTCCGGCCATAAAGTCATTTTTGACAAAGAAAATATATAATTTTGGATAATGGAAAAATACAATGTCTGCCAACAGACAAATACCCCTATTGACAGTTGAAACTGTCAACATATAAGTTATGACAAAAAAAGACGAAAATGCCCGTTTTATATGAGGAGAAACGAAAATTCTTGCGTTTCACAGTGGTCTTGGAGAAGAATTCTCGTTTCCTTAATTTAACTTTCAACAGTTCAAAAATGCAGAAAAGAACATTATCACTGAACCTTCGATCAGCCGCCGCCCCTGAATTCGGCCGCTACAGGCGGCTGCCTGCCTTGCTTGTTTGTTCCACCGGCACTGGTGTTTTGTATTTTAATTTACTTTAAGTTTGAAAATTATGAGCTTATGATCGAAACTCGAGTCACTAAAAAATAAAGTGTGATATTAATAAAGAAACTGTTTTTTTTTTTATTTAAACTTTGTTTTTCGTACAAGACTTTGTTTAAAAAATGTGAATCAACAACACGAATCATTTTAGCACAGCTGTATACATTTTTTTATTAAAGTTTTGACTTTTCATTGCAGCAAAATTCTCAACACTCTCAGAATTAATATTATTCTAAAGTTCTTATTTTATAGATTATTTATTTCGTAGCGCCTTGTTATAGTTTGCGCTAATTGAAGATTAATCATGTCTTTAGGGACTAATTGTCAACTGTAATACACCAAGGGCACTGATATTTTTGTCAAAATTATAAGGATTTATCACTGCACGAGGTGCATTCATTTCTATTTCAGAATTGAAACAAAATGATGATATGACCATCATGCTGCTTTCCCAGATTTTATAATTTAACAGTTATTTATATATTTACTTTCATGGTTTATTTTCAATTTAAATCGTAACGGTTTGCAGGATCGGATGATTCTGACGTTTGAAACGTCAAAATTATAAAAGATGGAAATGACAAATTATACTTTAAATTCTAATAGTTAGTTTACACTGTGTAACACTGTGTATAAGTTGTTCATTTTGACATTATCTTCAATTATTATTAATATAAATTTGATGTCACTATTATCGTTTCATAATTATAAACCAAAAATGGAAAAAATAATTTTTATTTTTCGAAAACCAATGATTTTATGAAAAATATTTTCAAATATGTTCATTTCTTGGTTGTCTTCAATATTTTTTATTTTAAATATTTTTGTATTATTTTTCATATAAAAAAAAATATTGTAAAAAAACGGTTAAGGTAAAGAGTGACCTCCGATATACGAAATTGTACCTAAAGCTTTTCAGTTCTTCGGATTGTCAAATAAGAGTTCAAAGTTTCATGTTTATTGCTTTTTGAGATACAGTGTGCACAGCCAGCAGACACACACACAGAGACACAGACACAGAGTCAGGCGCGCACCCAGAAATTCGGCTTGCGGTGGGGTTGGGGGGGGGGTTCACCCATACAAGAACTCACACACAAACATATGTGTAAAGTGAAAATCCGTATGATACTAGATAAAAGTGTAGCATAGCAATGGCATTAAAATTAAATTAAATTCTAAAAAGCACTATTTTTCGATTGCGAGATTTGGTGCTTAACGCTTCGATATATAAATAAAATGGTCAAGCCCGACAGCCGTGGGTGCCCGCCTGCACAGTCACAATGTTTTTTTGAGAAATTGCTGAAATCGCCTCTAGAGACTTCAAAAAAATGAAAGAATGTTCACAATACTTTCTCGTACTTCGTAACGGAGAAAGTAAAAATCCAGAAATTATTGAAATCGTCTCCAAATACCTGAAAACTGATATTTCCGTTAAAAAGAAAATTGAAAGAAATTTCACGATCACAATACTTTCTCGTACTCTTGGAACGGAGAAAATACAAATTATACTTCAGTCAGTTTACTCAAAGAGATTTCGAAGAAACTTATCCTTTATAAGTTATTTATTTTGGCATTCTTTACTGTTATTATTACTATAATTTTGCTGCAACTATTAGGGGCGGCTCGTTATATAGAGCCAAGGAGCCACGGCACTATCTGTAGTCTCAAGCTCAGCAAGAATTTTTAATTAATTCTTAAAACACTTTTTCGCCAGTTACTTTGGTCTAGGAAGATAAATCTTTCTTTCTTTCATCAAAAAAAGAGGGGGGGGGGGATTATATAAGTGCCTCTAATTTTCTGAAGGGTCTTGAAGCGATATTTCCAGTGACGTATAGAAACCCTTAATCGAACTGGTGGTTTCTTCAGGAAATAATTTCACATGCAATTTTTGAGCAAAAGTGAGAGGGACCTAGTCGAATAATACTTGCAAGGCTGTAAAGGCCCTAATGGACGTGTACTGTATAATAGTTTTAATAACATCTCTCCGATATTGAACACATTTTTTCATCGAAAAAACAGTGATCAAGAGCGCATGGAACGTTGTAATTTCTAATTTTCACCGACAACTTTACTTTATTTTATTTAAATTTTTGATATTCAAAAAAGTATTGGAAAAAACAAAAAAACAGTTAAGGTTAACACCCACTTCCGATGTAGGAAATTTTACCATAAGCTTTTCAGTTCTTCGAATTGTCAAACAAGACAAAGTTTCGTGTTAATTGCTGTATTAGTTTTTAAGATACAGTGCGCACAGACATATAGACACAATTATTTTTTACAGAAATTGTTGAAATCGCTTATTTCTGTTTTTGAAAAAGTTTTCACGATCATAATACGTTCTCGTTCAACATATGTTGATTGAATCACTGTTCACCGAAACGCGACATTTTTATTGACACATGTAATGTAGGTAGATTGATTTAAATCGATTTAAATTGGCTTAAATGAGTGAGGCGATAAACTCCCGTCGCCAGGATTCGACAAGCTCCCGTCGTTAAGTAAATAGTCTAAGCAAACGGTGATTGGCTATTTTAACCCAACGTGGAGTCAAATTATCAAATTTTATTGGATAATAAGATATAATTTAAATGAAATATAAATTATCAAGTGTAATTGCCGAAGAGCAGTGATAATTACGAAATAATTTTGGTATTTAGGTCCGAAAGCGGCTTACTTAGAAACTCTAAGTAAGCCTCTTGAGGACATAAACACCAAAATTATAAGGATTTATCATTGCTCAAGGGCAATTCGGTCAGATAATTTTTGACATAAAAAATAAAATTCACTTTAACAACTATGACATTTATTTTAAATATTATACATACTTAAATATAGAAATCTACTATTTATAGGAGTAGAATCGATTGATGATGTGCTCGCCGTGCCAAATCGTGACATTTTTGTTTCACACATACAAATTGTATTTTCTTTTATAAAAAGGGGTTTCCCGTATATATTTTAAATAAATAAATAAATAAATTTCAATTTCACGTATCTGACGTTTGAAGGAAATGTGTTCGTTTATGCATAAACATGGTGTAACCATAGCGATTTTGATTATCCGCTAACGATAATTGCACCGCCGTTTGTCGTTCTGATTTTAACATTCATTTTTAACACATAATGTATAATGAGCTAACTTCATTAGTATTTCATAAAGTCATAAATTATCAACAGTAATCTAACAACCGAAATTTGGTTTGTTTAGTACAAAACAATTAATCTGTCTATAAATAACACAAGCTGACTAAGATGAAAGTGAGAAAATATACTGAATGTTTGAAAAATCATATTTTTTAATAGATTTGAATAAATTTACAAATACAACCCTCACATGCTATATATCGCTGAAAAGAGAAAAAAATAACCTAATTAAATAGGCCTAAGCCAACTATAGGTTGTATTTAAAAAAAACACAACTTTGTGTTATACCTTTTATATTAATGAAGATATCGGAATTCTCTTAAGCCTATTTTATTCTTTTGAAACAAGTGCCTGAACAACATATAACTTTCATTATTGTCAAATGATAAACAACTGAGATATTTCAATATATCGAAAATTGAAAAAAATGACTTTTATAAATTTAGTTTTCACCATTAAGTTTTTCTCAAGGATGCGCCATCCGTTTTTCTCTATCTATTATAGTTATTGAGATCCCCTATACAAACATCAAATTCTGGCATCGGTCAATATGCAAATGAACTCGAAAAAATGCAACGTATTTATTAATGATAACGAAACATTACTATTGATAAAATGCTTATCCGGATAACCTTTTAACACGGTAGATTTTAGATGATTTTTAATCAGTTTCAGTTATAAAAAGCGGCTGCTGCTCCATCCTGTTGAAGGGGAGGTTCCTCCCGTCCTTATCAGTTGAGGCAACAACCAAACGACCAACATTCGGTTGATTACTCTTTATAGTCTTAGCAATACTTAATTTTGCTTGCAGATTAACGAACAGGTTAAATATTCATATATTCAGGCAACATTTCGTTTTATTGAATTTATTGAATGCTTTCTGCAACAAGTAAGGTTGTTCCTAATTTGTTATGTGATTATTCTTAGCATTATTTTTTTTCTCCTATCTTTTTTTATATACAAATTAATTAAAAAATTCTTATACTCTATAACGGACACAGTTATAATATATTTTTATTAATTCTTCAAAAACTCAGTCTGAAATTGCTCCTACGTAAATGTAGTGAATTAAAATTGACATCAACTTCAAACTTTTGTGATGAATCTTCCTAGGGTTTTTGTTTGCTTCTCAATCAAAATTATCAATGATCCAACGTGCGACCGGCCGCCGCCCCTGAATTTGGCCGCTACAGGCGGCTGCCTGCCTTGCCTGTACGTTCCGCCGGCACTGGTTACATGGTAGAGTATTGTTTTCGTGGAAAATTTCGAATTTTAATTACTAGCAATCAAGCGGAATTTCTCGGCGTTGGCATCAACATCGTTGTTTTCTCTTATTGCTTGCAATAAACATTTTGATAATGCAATAAATATCTCGTTTTACTGTGCCAGTTAAAATCCCGCATTAGTAACGGACTGCAGCTTGGATACCCTTCATTTGAGATGTTAATTACGTGCACGATTTTATATTCTAATAAATTTCAAATGTTTCAAATTGTATTTCCTTTACGGCATTTTATCTATTGATTTATTTTTACTTTCTCCGTTACAAAGTACGAGAAAGTATTGTGATAGTGATTTTTTTTTCAAATTTTTTTTACGGAAATATCCATTTCGGGGTCCCTAGATGCCATTTCAACAATTTCTGGAAAAACAAATTTGTGTCTGTGTGTGTGGCTGTGTGTGTGTGTCAGTCTGTGCGCGCTGTATCTCAAAAACTAATAGAGCAATTGATATGAAACTTTGAACATAAGTTTTATTTGATAATCCGAAGAACTGAAAAGCTTTTGATAAAATTTAGTACACCTGAAGTGGGTTATTTTCTTAAATATGAAAAATATCACAAAAATATTTAAGCAAATATTGAAGACAACAAAGAAATGAACATCTTTGGTATGAAAATATTTTTCATAAAATCATTGTTATTCGAGAAATTTTTTTTTTTTTCATTTTTGGTATATAACACTAATAGTTACAGCAAATTTATGTTAATAATAATTGTAGAGAATGCCAAAATGAACAATTTATAAAGAATAGGTTTTCTTCGAAATCTCTTTAGTTTTTGAGTAAACTGAGTTTTTGAATTTGAATCAAAACGCTTGATTTACATTTAAAATATGATTTAAATTGAAAATAAACCATGAAAGCGTAAATATAAATCATATCATCAAGTCGGAGAAAGTAATATGATGGCCTCATTACCATTTTTTTAATTGCAGATAGGAAAAATACTGATTTCTACAAACTAGAGATGGGCGAAAGGACTATTTCTTGTGAGTCGACTATTGAAGTGACTTTTTTGAAAAAGTAAAATATAATAATAATAATAATAATATTTATTGACTACTTAAATTTACATTAACAAAATTTACAGATTACAAATAAAACGACTGTTACAGTAAGAGGGGTCAAAAGGAAATCCGAAATCCGAAGGTTTATCTGGTTTACCACAGATTCCTATCAGATTTAAAATAAAGTGACTATACATAAATGAATACACCCAAAACCGAACGTTTCATTCAACGCAGTGCAAGGATTAGTAAACATATAATATATATATATATATATATAGTGATATATAATGTTACGATACATGTTACGAAAATTGTTAGTTTTCATCTCTAAAAACTTGTTTGTGAAAGTCCTGATCAGTCGCGAAATGTTGTATCTGAAGGATCTTCTGAAAATCTCGTTCTAACATTGACGCTGTATGTCGATTTTTTTGTGAAGATATGGAGGTTTTTTGGTTTGAATGATCTTAAAGTGGAAACACGCTTCGTGTCGTATGTCTTGAAAAAAGTGATGAGCAAAAAAATAAAATAAAAAAATAGTTATGAAAATAACATTGTAAAAAATGTTAATAAAACATTTCTGAAAAAAAAAACAATGCAAAAATATCCTTAAAAAGACCTGAGAAAGTTCTGAAGGAATCCTAAAAAAAGTCCCGAACAAGAAGCCCTAAAAATTAATTAATTAATTGAAAAAATGTTCTGAAATATAGTACTGAAAAAAGTCCTGTAAAGAAGGCGTGATAAAAAATTCCCGGAATAATTCTAAAAAATTAAACGAAGAAAATTTTTGAAATAATCCTGTAAATAAGCCCTAAACAAGAGGTTCTTCAAAAAAGTCGTGGAGGAACACTCCTTGAAAAAATGTCCTGATAAAAGCCGTGAAAAAAAAATCCAGAAAATACATATGTCTTGATACAAAATACCAGAAACAAATGTCCCGAAAAGAGTCCTAAAAAGTCCTAAAATAAGTCCTGAAGTCAGTTCAGAAAAAGAGTCCTGATGAAATATCATAAGAAAATTGTCCAGTAAAAACAGTCTTGAAAAATTTCCCCGAAAATAATATCTTTAAAAAATAAACAAAAAAATGTCTGAAAAATTTTCCTTATTAAAGATCTGAAGAAATTGTGCTCAAATAGAAATCCCAAAAAGTGTCTTGAAAAAAAGTCCCGAAGAAACTCCTGCAAAAAGGCCTAAAATAAGTCTTTAACAAAATTCCTGAAATAAAAAGTCTTGAAAAAAATGCTAAAAATATCTAAAAATAGTAATTTACGTGACAAGTTCCGAAAGTGATATTTTACGGGATGAGTGGGAAGTTTCCAGGACGAGCCGTAGGCGAGTCCTGGAAACCTGCGAGTCCCGTAAAATCACTTTTGGAACGAGTTACGTACAATATTTTTTCTGCAGCCGTTTTTACTTTCTCCGTTACGAAGTACGAGAAAGTATTGTGATCGTGAAAAAATTTTCAAAAATTTTTTTTACGGAAATATCCGTTTTGGGGTCCCTAGATGCCATTTCAACAATTTCTGGAATTTTTTTTTTTGTGTCTGTGTGTGTGTGTGTGTGTGTCTGTGCGCGCTGTATCTCAAAAACTAATAGAGCAATTGATATGAAACTTTGCACATCCATCTTATTTGATAATCTGAAGAACTGAAAAGCTTTTGGTAAAATTTCGTACACCGGAAGTGGGCGTTTACCTTAACTGTTTTTGTTTTTTGCCAATATTTTCTTAAATACGAAAAATATCACAAAAATATTTAAACAAATATTGAAGACAACAAAGAAATGAACATTTTTTGCTTGAAAATATTTTTCATAAAATCATTTTTATTCAAGAAAAAAATTTGTTATTTTTTTTCTAATTTTTGGTTTATACTTATAAAACGATAATAGTTACAGCAAATTTATGTTAATAATAATTGTAGAGAATCCTAAAATGAACAACTTATAAAGAATAAGTTTTTTTCGAAATCCCTTTGGTTTTTGAGTAAACTGAGTTTTTTTAATTTGAAGTATAATATTTCCATCTTTCATAATTTTGACGTTTTAAACGTCAGTATCATCCGAGTTTACACAACGCTCGATGTACATCTAAAATATAATTTAAATTGAAAATAAACCATGAAAGCGTAAATATAAATTATATCATCAAGTCGGAGAAAGTAACATGATGGCCACATCACCATTTTTTATGTTAAAAAAGCAAAAACACACACGAATGTTTATGACAAGCGCTGTCATAATTAAATATGGAGTTGATGTTTTTGTCAAGGCCGCCTACATTTATACGCAAAATCGTCCCGAAAGTAACAAAAAGCGTCCCGAAAGTAAAGAAATCGTTCCGAAAGTGAAACAAAATCGTCCCGAAAATAACTACTTTCGGTACGATTTATGTAAAGTGGCACTTTCGATTTAATAAATCATACCGAAAGTTTTATTTTCGGGACGGCTGCAGAAAAAAGTCCTTAAAAAGGTCCAAAAACGGCCATGAAAAAAAAATTCCAAAAATTGTCATGAAGAACATTCTGAAAATTTGTTCTGAAAAAAATCCAGAAAATAAGTCTCAACAAAAGGTTCTTGAGAGAGTCCCGAAAACGTCCAGAGAAAAAAAGTCCTGAAAAAATATCCTCAAAGAAAGATCTTTTGAAAATGTTCTTAAAAACGACCTGAAGAAGTTCTGAAAACATTGTCCTGAAGTCCGAAAAAGGCTAAAAGAATAAAAAAAACTGTTAATGTAAATATTCAGAAATAAGAAATTTTACCAAAAGCTTTTCAGTTCTTCGGATTTTCAAATAACACTTATGTTCAAAGTTTTGTGGTCATTTCTGTATTAGTTTTTGAGATATAGTGCGCACAGACACACCTACAGACAAACTGTTATGTAGAGAAAAATTGTGATGTGGCCAATATGTTACTTTCTCCGACTTGATGGTATCATTTATATTTACGCTTTCAAGGATTATTTTTAATTCAAATATTCTAAATGTACATCGAACGTTTTGTAGATTCGGATGAAACTGACGTTTAAAACGTCAAAATTATGTAAAATGGTAAATTTTTATTTCAAATTCAAAAACTCAGTTTACTCAAAAACTAAAGAGATTTCGAAAATTTGTATATAAGTTGTTCATTTTGGCATTCTCTACAATTATTGTTAACATAAATTTGCTGTATCTATTAACGTTTCATAGTTATAAACCAAAAACGAAAAAAAAATTAATATTTTTTTTTCTCGAATAACAATGATTTTATGAAAAATATTTTCAAACCAAAGATGTTCATTTCTTTGCTGTCTTCAATATTTGTTTAAATGCTTTTGTGATATTTTTCATATTTAAAAAAAAATATTGAAAAAAAACAAAAAACAGTTAAGGTTAACACCCACTTCCGTCGTACGAAATTTTACCAAAAGCTTTTCAGTTCTTTGGATTATCAAATAAGACATATGTTCAAAGTTTCATATCAATTGTTCTATTAGTTTTTTAGATACAGCGCGCACAGACACACACACACACACCCAGACATAATTTTTTTTTTCTTTCGGAAATTGTTGAAATGAAGGGACCCCAAAACGGATATTTCCGCAAAAAAAATTTTGAAAAAAAAAATCACGATCACAGTACTTTCTCGTACTTCGTAACGGAGAAAGTAAAAATATTGAAGAAAAAAAAAACAGTTAAGGTAAACACCCACTTCCGGTGTACGAAATTTTACCAAAAGCTTTTCACACACACACAGACACAATTTTTTTTTCAGAAATTGTTGAAATGGCATCTAGGGACCCCAAAACGGATATTTCCGTAAAAAAATTTGAAATATTTTTCACGATTACAATACTTTCTTGTACTTCGTAATGGAGAAAGTAAAAAAGAGGGCCAGAAATAAGAAATATTTCTTGCCTCCATAATCTGGCAAAATAGTTCAGCATTACCGAGTGTTTACAAAGGAATGTAAAGGAGACGGAGGACCAGAAAGAATGATTTCTTGCCTCCATAATCTGGGAAAATAATGCAGCATTATGGACTGTCACAACGAGTTGTAGAGAAAGAGAGAACCAGAACTCCATAATCTGCGACATGGTTTTCGTTTACCTTTTAAAGTAATCGCCAACAAAGTTAAAATATCTAATAACCAACATCCGGATCGGATAGACAACGAAAAGCTAAACCAAGCATAAATATTTAAGCAGTTCTTTCTTAGCTTTACATCTTTTTGCGCTCGTAAGGGTAGGTTTGTGATTGGGACAGAGGACGGTGTCTGAGTGTGTGTGAGTGTGTGTCTGTGCGCGCTGTATCTCAAAAACTAATAGAGCAATTGATATGAAACTTTGCACATCCATCTTATTTGATAATCTGAAGAACTGAAAAGCTTTTGGTAAAATTTCGTACACCGGAAGTGGGCGTTTACCTTAACTGTTTTTGTTTTTTGCCAATATTTTCTTAAATACGAAAAATATCACAAAAATATTTAAACAAATATTGAAGACAACAAAGAAATGAACATTTTTTGCTTGAAAATATTTTTCATAAAATCATTTTTATTCAAGAAAAAAATTTGTTATTTTTTTTCTAATTTTTGGTTTATACTTATAAAACGATAATAGTTACAGCAAATTTATGTTAATAATAATTGTAGAGAATCCTAAAATGAACAACTTATAAAGAATAAGTTTTTTTCGAAATCCCTTTGGTTTTTGAGTAAACTGAGTTTTTTTAATTTGAAGTATAATATTTCCATCTTTCATAATTTTGACGTTTTAAACGTCAGTATCATCCGAGTTTACACAACGCTCGATGTACATCTAAAATATAATTTAAATTGAAAATAAACCATGAAAGCGTAAATATAAATTATATCATCAAGTCGGAGAAAGTAACATGATGGCCACATCACCATTTTTTATGTTAAAAAAGCAAAAACACACACGAATGTTTATGACAAGCGCTGTCATAATTAAATATGGAGTTGATGTTTTTGTCAAGGCCGCCTACATTTATACGCAAAATCGTCCCGAAAGTAACAAAAAGCGTCCCGAAAGTAAAGAAATCGTTCCGAAAGTGAAACAAAATCGTCCCGAAAATAACTACTTTCGGTACGATTTATGTAAAGTGGCACTTTCGATTTAATAAATCATACCGAAAGTTTTATTTTCGGGACGGCTGCAGAAAAAAGTCCTTAAAAAGGTCCAAAAACGGCCATGAAAAAAAAATTCCAAAAATTGTCATGAAGAACATTCTGAAAATTTGTTCTGAAAAAAATCCAGAAAATAAGTCTCAACAAAAGGTTCTTGAGAGAGTCCCGAAAACGTCCAGAGAAAAAAAGTCCTGAAAAAATATCCTCAAAGAAAGATCTTTTGAAAATGTTCTTAAAAACGACCTGAAGAAGTTCTGAAAACATTGTCCTGAAGTCCGAAAAAGGCTAAAAGAATAAAAAAAACTGTTAATGTAAATATTCAGAAATAAGAAATTTTACCAAAAGCTTTTCAGTTCTTCGGATTTTCAAATAACACTTATGTTCAAAGTTTTGTGGTCATTTCTGTATTAGTTTTTGAGATATAGTGCGCACAGACACACCTACAGACAAACTGTTATGTAGAGAAAAATTGTGATGTGGCCAATATGTTACTTTCTCCGACTTGATGGTATCATTTATATTTACGCTTTCAAGGATTATTTTTAATTCAAATATTCTAAATGTACATCGAACGTTTTGTAGATTCGGATGAAACTGACGTTTAAAACGTCAAAATTATGTAAAATGGTAAATTTTTATTTCAAATTCAAAAACTCAGTTTACTCAAAAACTAAAGAGATTTCGAAAATTTGTATATAAGTTGTTCATTTTGGCATTCTCTACAATTATTGTTAACATAAATTTGCTGTATCTATTAACGTTTCATAGTTATAAACCAAAAACGAAAAAAAAATTAATATTTTTTTTTCTCGAATAACAATGATTTTATGAAAAATATTTTCAAACCAAAGATGTTCATTTCTTTGCTGTCTTCAATATTTGTTTAAATGCTTTTGTGATATTTTTCATATTTAAAAAAAAATATTGAAAAAAAACAAAAAACAGTTAAGGTTAACACCCACTTCCGTCGTACGAAATTTTACCAAAAGCTTTTCAGTTCTTTGGATTATCAAATAAGACATATGTTCAAAGTTTCATATCAATTGTTCTATTAGTTTTTTAGATACAGCGCGCACAGACACACACACACACACCCAGACATAATTTTTTTTTTCTTTCGGAAATTGTTGAAATGAAGGGACCCCAAAACGGATATTTCCGCAAAAAAAATTTTGAAAAAAAAAATCACGATCACAGTACTTTCTCGTACTTCGTAACGGAGAAAGTAAAAATATTGAAGAAAAAAAAAACAGTTAAGGTAAACACCCACTTCCGGTGTACGAAATTTTACCAAAAGCTTTTCACACACACACAGACACAATTTTTTTTTCAGAAATTGTTGAAATGGCATCTAGGGACCCCAAAACGGATATTTCCGTAAAAAAATTTGAAATATTTTTCACGATTACAATACTTTCTTGTACTTCGTAATGGAGAAAGTAAAAAAGAGGGCCAGAAATAAGAAATATTTCTTGCCTCCATAATCTGGCAAAATAGTTCAGCATTACCGAGTGTTTACAAAGGAATGTAAAGGAGACGGAGGACCAGAAAGAATGATTTCTTGCCTCCATAATCTGGGAAAATAATGCAGCATTATGGACTGTCACAACGAGTTGTAGAGAAAGAGAGAACCAGAACTCCATAATCTGCGACATGGTTTTCGTTTACCTTTTAAAGTAATCGCCAACAAAGTTAAAATATCTAATAACCAACATCCGGATCGGATAGACAACGAAAAGCTAAACCAAGCATAAATATTTAAGCAGTTCTTTCTTAGCTTTACATCTTTTTGCGCTCGTAAGGGTAGGTTTGTGATTGGGACAGAGGACGGTTTGCCTCCTATGCTTTTCTTGCTATCATATACTATCTTCTTCTTCGGAGCATCCGCTTCGGATGTTGGCAATAAGCTATTTTAACCTTGTGGGCTGTTACTCTAAAAAGTTGGGTGGTACTTACAATTCGAATATTTTTGATAAAGGAATGTATTTCAGTGCTTTTATCTTTCATCGGTTTCGACCCTACAAAAAGCTGGTCACCTTGTGGTTACCCATTTTTACAATTTTCCCCATTAACTCGTTAATACTTCAGAGCCAACCCACGTGGCTATCATATAAAACGTTCTTACGGCCATTTTGATCTTCCATTCGATCGATTGATTTACACCGGTTTTAATTACGTTAGATTCGAACGGAAGACGTGCGCATTCCGCGACGACGAGATGAATGCGTCGTTTCATAAATTTATTTATAATCGATTGGTACGTGCTGGTTATAAAACTTTTTGCATCTCCTCTAATTAGGGTGTGGAAGGCTAATTAAGACCACTCTTTGCGGAAGAGACGCTTAACGTGGGTTTCCGAGATGGGGAAAAACGAAAACGATCCGAGTTTCCCGTTGGGAAAATTGCTCGGTCGGTGATTGCACCCGCTTAACCCGTTGCTCGTCCGACATACTTTGGCGCTAATTGCAGTTCGCACTTGCTGGATAAGCTACAAATTACTAATTTGATATTAACGCGTTAACACCGCGGCCAAGACAAATGTGACAAAAAGCAATTTTGTACTTATTTCACCAACAAAATGTACACTGAAATCAGCCGATGTAGTTCTGTACTTATTTCAGTATCAAAATGTAATTATGTGATTATATATCACAGTCTATCAGTATGAACTTTACTTCTCTAAATAATAACATACTTGGAATAAAGTTTCCTTTTATTATTATTATCTGCGAATTTGTCGTTTTATGTAATTTTCACACACCATAGTTTAGCACCTGCTGTTATTAAAATTTAATTAGTGTGTGTGAATTCCAACTACAGTTTCTTCATCAAGAAGTAGATGTGTGTAAGGAACTGTTGTTTACTGTCGTTGGATACAGTTTTTACCACGTAAATCCAATGATTTTACTGTGTTAGAACGTGTGTGTGCCCATTACAGGTGAAAAATCCATGATCATTCATAACCGTGTCTCTATTTGTCATGCAAACATAACCGTCTGCCATGCTTTCCACAATTGTCGCGTTGTTGAAAATAATTGGTCATTAAAGTCGTCGACGCATATGGTTCAACTTGAACGCGCTAAGCGGTTTAGCCTGATAGCAGTCATTTGCTGCGCATTCCGCGTATTTGCACTTTTCCACCTCAAAAATTAGAAAAGCCTCACCAAATAACAATAATTAAGTGATGGTGTGTAGTTTTAAGAGCTGCTAATTACAATTTGAAAAATTCCTATTACGGGAAATCGATAATCGTTTTTAATATAATATTCATAAAGTAAAAACAAAAATAGGGCGATTTTGAGGGAGCTTATGGATTTTTTCAATTTTTTGCTTCGAGTTGCGGAAGGAAGCGTAAAAATTTAAAGAAAATATATAAAATGCTCAAAAAGTCGTCGCTATGGTTGCTTTTGAAATTTTTGACTAATTGAGCATCATTGAAGAAACAAATAGTAAAAGGTAAAATTTTATTCATTCAAAATCCGTGTGGTTTTTAAAATTTTCCAACTTTAAAGTGAGCAGTGAATTTATGAATATTCGCATATATCGGGTGTTTCAGACCACCCGTACACCCTAAATATCTCGCGAAATCCAAATCTCGGATTGACATAAAAAAAATGGTGATGTGGCCATCATGTTACTTTCTCCGACTTGATCGTATCATTTATATTTACGCTTTTATAGTTTATTTTCAATTAAAATCATTTTTTAAATGTACATCGAGCGTTTTGTAAACTCGGATGAAACTGACGTTTAAAACGTCAAAATTATGAAAGATGGAAAAATTATCCTTCAAATTCAAAAACTCAGTTTTCTCAAAAACTAAAGAGATTTCGAAAAAAACTTATTCTTTATAAGTTGTTCATTTTAGTATTCTCTACAATTATTATTGACATAAATTTGCTGTAACTGTTATCGTTTTATAATTATTAACCAAAAATTTAAAAAAAGTAATACATTTTTTTCTCGAATAAAAATGATTTTATGAAAAATGTTTTCAAGCAGATGTTCATTTCTTTGTTCTCTTTAATGTTTGTTTAAATGTTTTTGTGATATTTTTCATATTTAAGAAAATATTGGTAAAAAACAAAAAACAGTTAAGGTAAACACCCACTTCCGGTGTACGATTTTACCAAAAGCTTTTCAGTTCAGATTATCAAGTAAGACGTATGTTCAAAGTTTTATATCAATTGCTCTATTAGTTTTTGAGATACAGCACGCACAGACAGACACACACACAGACACAAAAATGTTTTTTCCAGAAATTGTTGAAATAGCATCTAGGGACCCAAAAACGATAAAAAAAAATTTGAAAAACAAATCACGATCACAATACTTTCTCGTACTTCGTAACGGAGAAATTAAAAATAGATCCAAAATATTGTTTTGAGCTCCAACATCTGATATGAAAAGTGGGGGGGGGGGGTAACTTTGAAATCCTAAATAGGAACCCCTATTTTTGTGTCTGTGTGTGTGTGTGTGTGTGTGTGTCTGTGTATGTGCTGTCTGTGCGCGCTGTATCTCAAAAACTACAAGGGCAATTGATATGAAACTTTGAACATAAGTCTTATTTAATAATCCGAAGAACTGAAAAAAATTTCACCAAACACCGGAAGTGAGTGTTTACCTTAACTGTTTTTTGTTTTTTTCCAATATTTTTGTAAATACGAAAAATATAAAAAAATCATTTAAATAAATATTGAAGACAACAAAGAAATGAATATCTTTGGTTTGAAAATATTTTTCATAAAATTATTGTTTTTCGAGAAAAAAATTTCTTAATTTTTTTTTCATTTTTGGTTTATAATTATGAAACGATAATAGTTACAGCAAATTTGTAGAGACTTCCAAAATGAACAACTTATAAAGAATACGTTTTTTCCAAAATCTGTTTAGTTTTTGAATTTTTTTTAGTTTTGCTTTTAAATTTGCAGTATAATTTTTCCATCTTTCATAATTTTGACGTTTTAAACGCCAGATTGATTCATCCGAGTCTACAAACATTCGAGGTACATTTAAAATATGATTTAAATTGAAAATAAACCACGGAAGCGTAAATATAAATGATACCATCAAGTCGGAGAAAGTAACATGATGGCCACATCGCCATTTTTTATTGCAGATTTGTAATTTGGATTCTGCGCTAAAAAATATTTATCCGATTTTTTTTTATTATTAGCGTCATGATGGCAAACACATTTATTGAATTAAATTTATTTCTCGCACCAAATGACAGATTATCGCGTTTTTTCATAGTCATCTTTTAAATAAGGTGTTGTCTGAAGTCATTCCTAAATTTTGTGTCAATAAGTTTTTGTGTGCGATATCTGGGATAAAGGTATTTTTTGTAAAAGGAATTCGTAAAAACGAATAAAAATGAACTTGATTTTAAATTCCATTCCATTGTTTTCTATTGTGTTGATGTATGAAAGTTTGTAACAACCATTTTTTGCTAATCCAAAAAAAAAAATCGGATAAAACATAATATTTTTTAGCATAAAACCCAAATCAGCAATAAAAATAAGGGTTGCTGTTTAAGATTTTTAAGGTAACCCCATTCCCGTCCCCCCCCCCCGGGGGGGGGGGGGGTAGTTCACATTCCGCACCGCATGATAGAGCTCAAGAAAATTTTGAGTTTTGGACGTATTTTTTTTAATGTCAAGCCGATTTGTATTTCGCATTTCGCGAGATATTTGGAGGTGGTCTGAGACACCCGGTAGGAGCTTTCGCGCAACGTTAAAAATATATTTCCATGATTTGTACAAAAAATAAATTTATTGAAAAAACTTGTTTGGTTTCTAAAAATACGTCCAACTAAACAACATAGTAAAAGTCCCTGAGGATGCGGGGAAGATCCCATTGAAACGTTGTTTTCCAACCGAAATATCTCTGAAACCGGTGCCGGCGCTAGGGTTTACACCGCTACAGGTGAAATATACTGAAGGAAAAAAAATGAAACATTTGAAATTCGAGAAATTTCGACCATTTTCAAACCGCCATAACTCAACGTATTTTTAATCGATTGTGATGAATCTTTGAGGGCGAAAAACTTTGAAGTGTCTTCTTTAAAGTCATGCATGCGAACTTAAGCGTAACCCCTTCCGCCCCCTCTTTTTTTCCACCAGTGTATATTCAGGTAAGTTAATGAAAACTTTTGCTATTTGCTTCATTGTAATTTTTTATAGTACTAATAGACCTTTAAAAAATATGAGTTCGGAAGAGATTGATTCGTCAATTGACTGTACACCACCCGAAGTGAGTAAAGCAGCTCAAAACAGGATATTAGATTTGTTATCCGACAAATCAAAAGAAAGATACCAGCTATCGTATGATAAATTTATGCAATAAAAAAAAACAAAAACGTAAAATCTTCTTTTTCTGAAAATGTGTTTTACTTTTAATATTTACATTTCCAATTCATGTCCCATAAATTCCGACACATTCCATTAGTTGCTCTATTTTTATTTTTTTAATGTTTATATTAAGGTTAATGTTGTTACACTTAGAAATATTAATAATACATTGAAGAAATAGATTTGTTTAGTGTCTTAGGAAAAATTATGTTCATACTCGGGAAAAAGTGTGACATCTTATTGCTCGCGTGTTTTCCTCATTCGGCTACGCCAGGGGTCGCTAAACTTTTTTGATCATCGACCCCTATAAAATTTTTCGAAATCTCCATCGACCCCCACAAAAGTATTTTTTTGCGAACTCGTCCCTCGAAAATCAGCCATATTTTTGTCTTTTGGCTATAACTACTGAACAAGTCTTGATGGCCTATCCACTGCTGTAAAAAAATTGTGTATTGACTACTTTGGGACTGTAAAAAGAATTATTGATATTTATGGCTTGTATTTCCTGTAATAAAGATATTCGTTAAAAAAAGAATGATACATAAAGACATAAATGACGATGACCTAAAATAGTTTAATATTTTTTTCCAAAGCGGAATCCAAATATATATTCATACATTTCCTCTAAATAAAACCTTTCCACAAAAAAAGGTTTCATGTTCACTAGCGGAAAATATGAAAATTGAGGTTTATATCTTCTTACATTTTTTCAATTTTTTACACTTGTTTTTCCTTCGACCCCCAATCGACCCTCCGATTGGGATCGACCCCCATTAGACCCCCTGACTTAGATCGACCCCTACTTTTGTTAAATAGACCCCTGGGGGTCTATATAGACCACTTTGGCGCATCGCCTCTTTCACTTCACACTCGCTAGATATTTGACAGTTTCCGCCCTCGTTATGAAATATACCATTTATTCCCTATTTTACACTTTTTCCCTACATTATAAAAATCCCACGAGAACTGCTCTCATGCTCATGTTCAAATTACGATTTAAAAAAATAAATAAAACCCAATACTAAACTTTATAAAATTTATTTTACTTTAAGATTCGATGCAAATAATTAAACGAAATCAGCACTTGTACCAGTTTTTAAATTAGAAATTTCACTAACTGAAAAAGAAATAAAAACAATGGCTACAAATCTGCTACTTTCTAAATTTACTCAAAATATATTATGCTTTAGAATTCTACAAAAGTTTCCAAATATTTCTTGACTAGATTTTAAAATAATCCCTCGAGAACAGAGCAAATGTTTCTAAAGATGGGCTTTTTCGGAAGCAAAGCAACAAAGGAAAAATAATTTTTACATACTTTCAACTTTCTCAATTTACTCAAAAAATATGCGTCTTTAAAATTCTACAAAAATTTCTAAATGCTTCTTGACTAGGTATTTAAATTATCCCTCGAGAACAGAGCAAATCATCATTCTAAAAATGCGCTTTTCGGAAGCAACCCAATAATGGAATAACAATTGTCACATACTTGAAACTTTCTAAATTTTCGGAAATTATAGTCTACTTTAGGATTCTACAGAAGTTTCCAAATGTTTCTTGACTAGATTTTAAAATAATTCCTCGAGAACAAAGCAAAGCATCATTCTAAAAATGCGCTTTTTCAGAAGTAAAACAACAATGGAAAAACAATTGTTACATTCTTGAAACTTTCTAAATTTACTCAAAACATATGCTACTTCAAAATTCTACAAAAATTTCCAAATGCGTCTTGACTATATTTTAAAATAGTCCCTCGAGAACAAAGCAAATCATCATTCTATAAATGCGCTTTTTCGGAAGCAAAACAACAATGGCAAAACAATTGTCACTTACTTAAATCTTTGTAAATTTATTCAAAATATATTATACTTTAGGATTCTACAAAAATTGCCAAAAGCTTCTTGATTAGATTTAAAATAATCTCCCAAGAATAGAGCAAATCGTCAATCGAAAGATGCGAATCAAAACAAAAATAGAAAAACATTTGCCACCTACTTGAAACTTTCCAAACTGACTAACAAGACATTTTACTTTAAGATTCTGTCGAAAACTGAAAACACCCCTTGTATAGTTTTTGAAATAATCGCACAAGAACAATGTTTATGCTAATTTCATAACTATAAAATATAAAAACAATTGCTACAATGCTAATCACCAACTATTCCTAAACAAATACTTTGCTAGATAGTACCTAAGCTAAGAAATGCCTAAACTAGTACTTTACACAAATTCGGTTTCATCATGACAATCAGTTCCTTAATAAGCAATTCCTACTAAGGTACTGGATTTTTAGGGAAATTTTAGTTGTCATATTGGTGAAACTGCGTGTGTGTGCTTCGGTAAATAGAGTGAAGTTCGCACAAGTGATTTTTTACTACTTCGTTGTAGAAACATAACCTCACTCGTTTAATTACTCGTGTTAATGTTTTCAATCATTGATTTATTGATGGAATTATTATTTTTAGACTAGAGTCACCATCGCGAAGAAGACTGAAGACGAATTTTATCTAGGACATAAATTAAAGGTGGAAACTGAAAAAATAGAATTGAATTAATGGCGTCAGAAAATAAGCGTGCCCAAGAGCCACAAATATTAAAAAAGAAGGAGTTGGAGAAGAATAAATAAAAATAAAAGTAATAATTTTAGAGAAATTAGACAACTTTATTTTGCATTTAAATATGAATTAATTATTCTGACTCCAAAATTTCGATTACGTCGGTCATCTTCTTCATCTGAATCTGAATCAAATAGATTCAAATGTTAAACAAATTTAAAAAGAATCTATTAGAATTAGTGAGGCCCCGTGAAACAGACCAACGTAATCTTATTAGGATCTGGGTTATACCAATGGGAGGGCAGAGAGGTTCCCTGCGCGTAGGCCTCAATGGGCCCTTTGTATGTCCTTCCATCTGAGTCCTTATTCCCCGGTGCCGTCTAGCCAACCCATGGCATTGGCAAACGCCAGGACTGTACCAAGAGGGACTCTATGGATGTCTGATGATTGTCTTTTTGTAGAGATGGCTGAATACTTCAAGAGTATATATTCAGCGGTCTCGTCTTCAGCTTCACACCGTCTATAGATGGGACTGGGGCAGAGGCCCATTCTGTGCTTTCTTAGTTCGAAGTCCCACGATGTTTCGTAGGTTCCCCCAGGACAGTTGCAAGTACTATCTGACAATCTTGGGGTTCATCAAGATGAAATATTTTACTACCCTGCATCTTCGTGATGTCTAGTGGATGTGTCTTTTACGAGCCCTAAAAACTATATATTGGAACAAAATCAAATGAATATATAATTCAGGTATTTGACAGTTTATTTATTTGTTTTTAATATATTTATAATTTAATACTATATAATTAATTAATAATCAACAACTCAAAAAACCAAATTATTATTCTATTAACTTCTATTATCTCCAATGAACAAGAAAAAAGGTCATTTTGTTTGACAACTAAATATTGGGACAGTAAAATAACTGTCAAAATAAGACACGTAGGCTGTGAAAATATTGCACAACGAAACGTCAGATTAATCGTTAGTTGCTTCCTTATCGTATCGCTGAATTATCGGCTGAATGGAATCACGAAACTGGATTAAATCTGTCAAGGGAATACTGTCGCCAATGGATTCATAAATGTGGACTAAAGTTTTATAAGGTTGAATTACAATTTATTTCGTAATTTAAAAGTATATTTAATAAAATGTTTTCTTACAGGCAAAAGAAAAGCCGCTGTTGACAATAAAACAAAAGAAAGCCAGGCTCACATGGGTAACATCTAAATTATCTTGGTCGGTAGAAGACTGGTCCAAAGTAATTTTTAGCGATGAATCAAAATTCGACGTATGTGTTGGTGATTATCAGCTATAATGTCCCAAGGGCACTGATAATTTCGCGATAATTTTGACTAAACCCCGAAAGTGTGTTGCTTAGTAATTGCCCGACGCCGTCAGGCGGAGGGCAATTACTTAAAGCAACACACTTGAGGGAACTAGTCAAAATTATCTCGAATTTATCATTGCCCGAGGTACATTCGGTAAGATAAGTTCTTGAATTATGTACAAAACTTGAAAAGCTATTTATTAAAAGTACAATTTTCAATTCGTATTTTCTTACCTCACAAACATGCTGGAACAGTTTCCATACGTATTTTTTTACTTTTGACCGTGTTTTTTGGTGTTGTAATTAAATTATTAATTGCTTCATCGCATTCTGTCCCGAAGCGTGATTCAGACATGTTTATACGTTGACAGATCGATCGTAATTTTTTATTCAAGGCTATCTATGAATATGATATAAATCTGAACATCGACACCGACAGCGGGGGTCTTATCAGCCTAAGTTTAACAAATCGCCCTGACGCGCGGGGTCTTACCGTTTCTCAGTGACATTGACGTTCTAAGTTTCTGTAGCGTGCGGCGTTCGACAAAAATGGACGAATCTGATTGGTTGTTTACTTATGAAAGAACTTATCACAAATACTGCAAAACAGTCTCCTACCAAGTATCGCGAATTGAAATGTTGACGAAAACTACATCTTTCAGCAGGATGGGGCGTCTTGTCATACGGCCAAAACCACAAAAACGTGGTTTGGTGACCACAACGTAAATGTTCTTTCTTGGCCCTCTAGTAGTCCTGACCTTAATGTCATTGAAACAGTATGGCATAAGATGAAACAAAAATTGAGGAATAACTCTCAACGAACATTACCTGAACTTAGAGCCAAAATAGAACATATTTGGAATGGATTTGCTGTCATTAAATATAAGGGCGATGTTACTCCTTTTTAGAAATAAAATTCGTACTATGTACCAATATTTAGTTGTCAAACAAAATAACATTTTTTCGTGTTAATTAGGGATAATAGAAGTTAATAGAATAATAATTTGGTTTTTTGAGTTGTTGATTATCCATAATTGTTGTTAATTAATTAATTATATAGTATTTAATTATAAATATATTTAAAAAAAATAAATAAACTGTCAAATACCTGAATTATATAATAATTTGATTTTGTCCCAATATATAGTTGTTAGCAGAGGCCTGCATGGGCCGGGCTTTGGCCCGGCCCGGAAAGCCCGGCCCGGCCCGACGTCGGGCCGGGCCGGGCCAGTTCGTATTTTTCAAACTCCGGGCCGGGCCGGGCTTTCCGATGGATAATTTAACCCGGGCCGGGCCGGGCCGGGCTTAGATAAATTTAATTTTATTATGTTTTGAAAAGCAACAACAAAGTGAATTGAAAAAAAATGTTATTAACATAAATTCAGTGTATTTTAAGAATTTTAAGGAATACATGGGTCCAGTAATTTTATTTTTTTAATTCAACATTTTTCGGGAACGGGTCGGGCCGGGCCGGGCTTTGAATATTCAACTCCGGGCCGGGCCGGGCCGGGCCCGCAGCACATTTTCGTTTCATCGGGCCGGGCCGGGCCGGGTTTTAAATTTTCACTGTCGGGCCGGGCCGGGCCGGGCTTTCGAAAACCCGCTTCTGCAGGGCTCTGGTTGTTAGGGCTCGTAATAAGGATATTATGTCTGACAGAGAGGGCGGCAAGTTGGATTCAGTCCCGAAAGTGGGGCGTCTGGAAGCTCGTCTTGACAGTCCATCCGTTATCTTGTTCCCTTTGCTTTTATTGGATCTTTTCACAACGTTACCTAGTTATCGTTTGCCACTGTATCTAGGGCCGCGTAACATTCCAACGTTAGTGCTGAGGTGATTTCGCAGCTTGTAATTGCTAATATTGCTGCTCTGTCGGTGATGATATGCACAATTTTAATTTTGATATTTACAGTGAGATCAGAAAATCGAAAATAGTTGGCAACACATTTTCTGAAAATCCCTATAACAATTAAAGTAAAATTATATTGGTTGTCTGGAACTCTCCAATGCTGTACATTGTACATTTTGTTAATTTAATTTTTTTAGGGTTACTTGTTTTAAAAATAGTTTTGTGTATTTTATCTTACGATTTTGTCTATTTTAAACATTAGAAATGATCATTACTATTAGTAATGCATTTAGGATTGATAATTTAAATTTCAGGGTTTTCCATGCCAAAATTCCCATTCTTAGTGACGCCAGTGAACTTCTGTTAGTTACGTTATGTTTTAAGGGCTGCCAACTATTTTTGATCTCTCGGTATATTGGAATAAGTTTAAATAGGAATCTAAAAACACCCCTTCTTTAGAGTTCAAACTAATGGCACAAAAACAAAATTGGTGTTAATGCTAAAATTGTACACAAATTTGGGATGCATTAAAAATATAAAAACAATTGCTACAAACCTCATCTGAACAAATTTAATATTCAGAAAGGCTATCAAATAATCTTCTTTATAACTTTTGAAATGATTGTACGAGAACTGCAATTAGCTAATTATAAAATTGCTACTTTCATTAATTATAATATATTGTAATATAAAATACACTATATTTTAAGATTTAATAAGAATCTGTAAACACCCCTTCTATAGATTTTAAAATAAACGCATGAGAATTTAAAAATTGTGAAAAAAAAAAAAAATAATAACTGCCACAAATCTGAAACTTTCCAAATATACTGAACTGACATTCTATTATAGGATTCTGTAAAAATCTTCAAATGCTTCTCCAATCTTGAACTGAATCAAGGTCAGCCGTAGGTTTATTTAGCATAACTTATAATATACCCAAAATATCATCTTCGGTCACAGTTAAAATAACAGAAGGATCACTATTTAAATCTTCAGGTGGACGAATATTAGCAGTCATAACAAAAATCGCTTGTAAACCATTTACGATTTCAGTGAAAATTTAAAATCACTGATATTAAAAAGTAGCAATCACATGTGATTTAAAAGTAGAAGGTTTGCCCATTTCTAGTAAACACCCACTTTCGATCTTCCAAACTTTATCAAAGGGCTTTCAGTTCTTCTTTTTGCCAATAGAACCTCAAGTGTCAAGTTTCATTCGTTTAAAAATCTTCATTTGTTTTTGAGATACAGAAGGCTGGTCTGCACTGTGCTTGTTGGAGGAAATAACTTTGTTTATTTTATAATTCCAAACTTCATTAAATTAATTTATTATTATCTCCTTTAATAGAAAACTTTTACCAGATTTTTCTTTCATTAATCATATAATACCAATTGTGAACTATCATTCCTTAAGTGCATGAAGGTTAAAAAATACCCTGTATATTTTTCAAAATAGAAAAAATGAAATACTCATTTATAAATCAATATTGGGTTATTTGTGTTTAAATTGTTGTCATTCAAAGTTCAATAACTCAGAAATAATCAATTGTTTTAATATTTATGTATTGGTAATTCATATTATTAAGGATAGTAATATGAAACAAATATTAATTCTATGAAATAGAAACTAGTCGAAAATTTTAAACATTTAGAATTTAAAGTGAGTTTTTATTTGGAAAAATTAATATCTGTCTCATATTATTTACTTACTTAAAATATAATTGAATATTGAGTTCGAAATTTATTCATTATTATATTCGAGTCCGGAAAAACATTGTTTTCGTCAAAATTTTCAAATTCAAAATTTAAAGTTTTTTCGAAATATTCCTCCGCGGTTTAAATTATTTTTCGCTTGAAAAGTTGGAGACAGAAAGCTTTAAAGCAAACGTAGCTTTGTGGATTTTTTAACTTTGTATTCATATATTTCCTATTGATAAAATTATGAAAAAAATTGAATAGAATGTCCATGTGGCTTTCATGTAATTTTCTACGATTTGATGGTGTAATTAATTCTCATTTAATTCTATTTTACTGCCTGTTTATGCTTATTTTTATGATGGGTTTTAAACTCGGATTTAATTATGTATATTTGCTTTTTGCAATCTGTTGGGAAATAAACGTATTATTATTATTATTAAAACAAGGTTTTCTGATATTTTTCATATTTATCAATTTTTTTTTCAAAAACGAGTGGCAAAACTTATTTTTTGACTTTGGTATTCTTTACAATTTTAATAATATAATCTTAGTCATAATTAAACAACAAAAATTACAAACATGTTCTATTACTTTCTCCGTTACGAAGTACGAGAAAGTATTTTGTGATCGTGATTTTTTTCAAAAACAATTTTTTACGGAAATATCCGTTTTGGGGTCCCTGGATGCCATTTCAACAATTTCTGGAAAAAAAATATGTGTGTGTGTGTGTGTGTACTGTGTGTGTGTGTGTGTGTGTGTGTGCGCGCGCGCGCGCGTGTGTGTGTGTGTGTGTGTGTGTGTGTGTGTGTGTGTGTGTGTGTGTTTGTGTGTGTGTGTGTCTGTCTGCTGTGCGCGCTGTATCTCAAAAACTAATTAAGCAATTGATATAAAACTTTGAACACACGTCTTATTTGATAATTCGAAGAACTGGAAAGCTTTTGGTAATATTTCGTGCACCAGAAATGGGTGTTTACCTTAACTGTTTTTAGTTTTTTGCCAATATTTTCTTAAATATGAAAAATATCACAAAAACATTTAAACAAGCATTAAAGACAACAAAGAAATGAGCATCTTTTGCTTGAAAATATTTTTCATAAAATCATTGTTATTCGAGAAACAAATTTATGATTTTTTTTTTAATTTTTGGTTTATAATTATGAAACGATAATAGTTACAGAAAATTTATGTTAATAATAATTGTAGAATGCTAAAATGAACAACTTATAAAGAATAAGTTTTTTTGGAAATCCCTTTAGTTTTTGAGTAAACTGTTTTGAAGTTTTTTTTTCCATCTTTCATAATTTTGATGTTTTAAACGTGTTTCGTCCGAGTTTACACAACGCTCGATTTACATTTAAAATATGATTTCAATTGAAAATAAACCATGAAAACGTAAATATAACTGGCTATGATACTATTAAGTCGGAGAAAGTAACATGATGACCACATCACCATTTTTTTTTAATGAAAAACTTAAATTATTTTCAAATGAAACCGTGAACTTACACTTAATTTGACAATCCGAAGAAATAGAAAGCTTTTGCCAAAATTGGTGTTTTGATGGGAAAAATCGATTATTTTAAACCGAAATATTTTAATAATCGATTATTACATCGATTATTTTTATTACCACCTTAAGTAGTATCGATTATTATATCGATGTAATAATCGATTATTATAATGATATAATAATCGATTATTATACCTATATAATAATTGATATATTAATCGTTTTTTTTCGCCACTAATTTAAGCGTCAGCGCATTGAATATTATTATTATTATTACGCTGTGAATGGGGTGGCTTACTTATAAACGGAACATGTTCTTTTGTTTGCTGTTGATCATATTCTCTGAAGTAGCGACTAATATTTCAACACTTATCACTTTCTTTATGCTTATTGTAAATTGTTACATGCGTATGGAATGATCTTTAATTTTAAGAATATACAGAGTGTCTCCTTTCGAATGTGCCAAACGAAAACAGGAAGTAGATAATGTTATTCTAAACAGAATAAAATAAGAATAACAGTCAACTACATCAAGTATAATTACTGTCATCATTTTTAATGATATGAATGCAATAATTAATTTTATTTAGGTCATGACCAAAATTAGTTCAAAGAGAATTAAAAAAACAGCATTAAAGTAAATGTTCAAATTGCGCCCCAAGTGCACTAATACAACAATTTCTAAGTTCTTTTGCAGCGCTTATTACCCGATCTTGTAATTGTTTATTTGTATTTATTGGAAAGCTACTATATTTTTGTTTCATATCTCCCCAGAAATGATAGTCCATAGGAATAAGATTTGAAAATCGAGGTGACGAGGGTAAAACCCCTGCTCGTCCTATCCATCTATCAGGAAATTTCTTAATAATTTTTAATATTTCTTGCATAATGGGATGTTGCTCCATCGTGTTGGAACCTCGTAAATCATTGTGCAAGTGGGTAATCATCTAAAATTGCTTAAAAATTATCGGTTTAGCCAATTTATAATATTTCTTGCATAATGGGACGGTGCTCCATCGTATTGGAACCACGTCCTAAGTCATTGTGCAAGTAGAAAATCATCTAAAATCACTTAAAATTCATGGAAATCGAATACATTTTTAAAGATTTTATATCTATCGAAAAATCTTTAAGATTATTTATCTCGATAACGGTAAGAAATCTGACTTTTCTGTTCATAATAACTTTATTCTATTCCCGTTTTCTTTTGACACACTCGAAACGAGATATCCTATACATATACATCATCTTGATTACAGACACATACATATCATTACATACATATAATGTGTTAGTACTTCTCTGGCTGGGCTATCGACCTTAGGTCTTTCTGTCCTTTTTAAGAATATCATTTCTTATTTAGTTGCATCAACTTGCTGATCTATTTATAATTATGCCCATTTATATTCAGAATAATAAATAATGTCGACGTGCTGACGTGTGAATTTATAGTGTAATTGATTGATATAATACTCGTAATCGATAAAATAATCGATGTTATTGTCGATGTAATAATCGATAATATTCGATATACAGTAATAAACTATGTTCATTAAAAAAAAACCTCGAGTGTGCCATGATGTTTTATTTTTTTAAATTTAAGTTGGTAACACATATTGAGGTTATGTTACTTGTGTTATGTTGCTACCGATACATTCATTTGCTGTGACAAACGACGCGGAGAAATCGTAAGTTCATCTTCCAAAATTTCTTGGGCTGTGTCAGGGGCGGCTCGTTATATAGAGCCACGGAGCCATGGCACTACCTGTAGACTCAAGCTCAGCTAAAAATTTGTAACTGATTCTTAAAAAAAAAATTTAAATGTTAAACAACACCTGTAACACCGCGTGGAAGTTCAACATTTTCTGAATAATGTGTTTTTACAAATTTAAAAAAAGCAATCGCAAGTTTAACGCAACAAAAATGGTTGCACTAAAAAGAAAATTTTGATGACCAAAACGGCGCATTTTTCAAAATACAAGTAAAAAGGCAAATTTTTATCACCAAAAAGGCAATTTTTTAAGAAATTCACTTGAGAATTACGTATTTCTTTCGACAGATGGTTGAAATTTTGACAGACCAATTTTGAATAATGTCCCTTTATAAATTTCTTCAAAAAATAATCACAAGTTTACCACAACAAAAATGGTTGCACTAGAAAAGCAAATTTTGATAACAAAAAAATCGGATTTTCTTAGAAATTCACATGGCAATTCTACATTTTTTTATTGCTACAAATGGTTAAAATTTTGACAAACTAATTCGAAATAATGTGTCTTTACAAATTTATAAAGGAAATAATCGCAAGTTTACCACAACAAAAATGGTTGCACTAAAAAGCAAATTTTGATGACCAATAAGGTACATTTTTCAGAAATTTGCATGAGAATTCCACATTTATTGCAAGATATGGTTGAAATTTAGACAGACTAATTTTGAATAATGTGTGTGTCTTTACAAATTAAAAAAAAATTATATTCTTCTAAATTTTTTTATTTTTTTGTTACAATTTTGGAATTTTTTCCCTCAATTTTGATTTTTAGGATCGAGTTTTTAATTTTTTATCCTATATTTTAGATTTTTTTTAACCTAAATGATTGCTTTTTATACGCAACTTTTTTATATTTTGCCGATATTTTCAAGTACAGTTTCTGATTTCTTGCCCTTCATTTTAGATTTTCTAGCTTGAATTATTATTTTTATGGGCGTTTTTTTTTACTTTTTAGTTACTTTTTGACTGCCGTTTTCGAGTTTCTGGTCGGCAACTAATTTTAAGCTGAAGAGTTATTTTAGTAGCTGAAAATTGCAAATTAATTTAGTTTTCCGTGATTTTTCAATTTTTTGGTTTCCATTTTTTATTTTTAGACGAGCATTTTTGATTTTTTTTTGGCAATACTGTAGATATTTGACCTGTATTTTTCATTTCTTCGTTCCAAATTTTATAGTTTTTGCCCGAAATATTCTTTATTTTGATTAAACTTTTTGATTTTTTTTTGTTGAAATTTTTGGTGTGCATTTTTTTACCCGCAAATTTTTAATATTTGCCTAAATTTTCGATTTTTTGTGCTTATATTTCAGTTTTTATCTTAATTAAGAACTAATTCTGCAAGTGATTATTTTTTTACGATTTTTCAAAACATTGATTACAATTTCCGTTCCCTCCAGTGCAGTTTTAAGTCAATTCCTGTTGTTTTCAGTAGCAATATAATTATTTTTACAAGTAATGAAAAGTACACTCTTTCTGCATGGTTTTAGTAATTTTGGAGCTAATTCTGCAAGTGATTAATTTTTTACAATTTTTCAAAACATTGAGTGCAAATTTCCTTCACTACAGAGCAAATTTGGAGTTTATTCCCTTGTTTTCTGCAGGAGCATGTAGTTGTTTTCAGAAAATTAAAAGTAGACTAATTTTGAATAATTGAAGTTTATCTGAAGCGAAACCTTCAAGTGATAATTTTTTTTTTAATTTTTCAAATCGTCGAGTTCAAATTTCTTTTGCTACAGAGCAAATTTTGAGTTTTTTCCTATGTTTTCTTGGGCTAATCACCCCGAGTGCTGAAAATGGCAATTTTCGTACTTGAATTTTCATTCTTCTTGTTTTCATTTTTTATCGTTAAGCCCGGATTTTGGTCTAAATTCTAAATCTTTTAGCCTTATTTTTTTCTAAATTTTCGATTTGTTCGTTAAAATTTTCGATTTGTTTGTTAAAATTTTCGATTTTTTTGTTAAAATTTTCGATTTTTAGATTCGAAGTTTTGGTCGAAGTTTTGAATTTTTATCCTGTATTTTAGATTTTTTTAACCTAAATGATTGATTTTTATACGCGACTTTTTTTCATTTTTTTGCCAAAGTTTTTTTTTATGGTTTTTGATTTCTTGCCCTTGATTTTAGATTTTTAAACTTCAATTATTATTTTTTATGGGCGATTTTTTTTGCTTTTTGGTTACTTTTTGACTAAATATGATTACATGTAATTGTTAATTTTTGTCTGAGACCATTGTGAACATTATTTGTCCATAAAATTTTGTTGTGGGACTTCCAGGAACTAAGGTTTTCGAGTTTCTGCTCGGCAACTTATTTTGAGCTAAAGAATTATTCCTTGATTTTTAAATGTTTTGGTTTGAATTTTTTATTCTTAGACCTGCATTTTTGCATTTTTGATTTTTTTGCCTATATTTTAGATCTATGGCCTGAATTTTTCATTTCTTCTTTCCAATTTTTTTGTTTTTTTTTGTTGAAATTTTCTGAATTTTTCTTACCGCGAATTTTTTAAATTTGTCTAAATTTTAGATCCTTTGGGCGTATATTTTAGTTTTTTTACTTTAATTAAAGGCGTATATTTTAGTTTTTTTACTTTAATTAAGGGCGTATTTTTTATTGGTCTACACTATAGATTTTTAACGTGTGTGATTGATTTTTATGTGCAAATTTTTGATTTTTTTTGCCGGTATTTAATTGCATAATTTGTCAAATTATACATAATTATGAAAGATGCACTTTCATAATTTTGACGTTTCAAACGCCAGTATCATCCGATCTAATAAATTGTGAAAGTGGCTCTACCATCAACATGTTCCACGAGCCGCCACTGGGCTGTGTTAATAGCATCCTGGGTACGTTTGACTGGTCTACCACTTCCTTGTTCACCGAGACATAACAGATCATGATAAGGTATTTTTAATGTGTCAATTCCTAACATGCGTGCCAACTTAAATTTTTAAAAATAAAAAATCATGCACATTTGAGGTTTTTTTTAAATGAACATATAGATTATATCGATATATTTTAATAATCAACTAATACGAATGTCGTATCTCGATTATTAACATCACTAGTGTTTACCCTTACCGTTTTTTTTATTTTTAGCGATATTTTTAAATATGAAAAATATTTCAAAAACATTTCAACAAATGTTGAAGATAACGAAGAGCTGGACATCTTTTGTTAATAAATGTTTTGAACATCAGAAAATATTTGTTTCTTTTTTAGTCTATAATTATGAAATGATAACTATTAGATCAAATTTATTTTAACAATAATTGTAGGGAATACCAGAATAAACCATTCGTAAGAATTTATTTATTTTTGAAATTCAAACAATATTTGCCTAATTAAAAAAAAAACTAGTAGAGTTGTACATAAAATTTTGTTGGTTTTTAAAATTAAAAGTTTAACAAAACACCTTTTATACCTTAACATCGAAAAAAGTTACACCACATCAACATTTCTATTTGAATTTTGTTATAATTTTATGGATAGGAAATAATACATTCATAGAAATGTTTTTTTTAATGAAAAACATTACAACAATCCCTTCATACCTTAAAATCGGAGGAAGTTACATGATGACTGTAAGAATATTTCTTGAATTAATATCTATATCTCACCTTGTTCATCAATAAAACCGCCCCCGTCAAAACAAAAGAACGCGCCACAAAAACTCGAATCCAATCCATTACCGCCGACACAGAATAAAATTTCAATTTCTTCATCTATAAACCTCGGCCACACTTTCCCGCGCGCTCGCGTTTTCTTAAAAGAAAAAAAAAACAACTGTTCACGTGTTTCGCATCTTTTGCGTCCGCATCGTCGGACGAGGCACGACGATCTGAGAAAACCTACCTGCTGGCCGGGTCCGGTGTGGGACCGGAGGGCCGGCGCTCCGGTGCCGTACCGTTCCTCCCCCGACTTCGACTTCTCAATCAAGCAACTTTTAATGGTGATAATTGGCGCCCTCCGGCCGGGCCGAATTAAACGCCGCAATTATAGTAATAGATATATGTATACCTGGACATTGTTGGGGCTTAGAGGAGAGAGATTCATCTAAATTGCCCGAGCATGAAACGGTAATTTGGAACAATGAGCGATTTTATTTTTATTAGCTTAAAAAAAAAACGAAGAGGTAAAAGGAAACTAATTAATGTTTCTTGGATGCAATAAAAAGGAAATTGATACGAATTGGTATTTCATTGCAATAACAACTTTCTTAATTGTATCGTATCTAGCGCTTAATTTTATTTTCTAATTTCCAATTGCGTATTTAAAGATTATTATTGCTGATGTGGAATGTGAAAATCAGAAACGACCGTACACCGCAATTGATGTAATAAGTGATCTCCAACATTTGGCATCAATTTCAATTTTTTGTTCTCTTTTTATAACGGGACACCCTATTTCATTGATTCTAAAGCTCCGATAAAACTCGTTACACCGAAACCTCACAGGTAGAAAGAAAATGAATGCTTGTACATCAGGTGTGTATAAATTGGCGGATAATCTACACGTGGCGACATTCGTTATTGCTAGACTCATGCTCAATATTGACATTTGTATTTCAATAAACATCCCCGTTATTTATCGACTGATTTTAAAGAATTGTATTCAGCATAAAAAAGCTATCAAATGATGCATCAGATGCTGAAAGGTGTGGGGTTAAAAATTACATCCGTGTTCGGGCATTTTTTTTGAAATAATTTTCAAACACAATACAATAAGCGATTGGATTCTTGAGGCAATGTTTGTTAGTCGGTTAAATAGTAGCTTTTGCGATGAAAATCTAAATGTTCTAAAGGCAAAAGCTACAATTAATCTGACTGACAAAAATTACCAAAAGAGTCCGACCAGAGAATTACTCAACATTTTCAACGGTCGCAGTCGGTCGATCGGCCGTTTCTGTAGTAACGGCGTCGCACAGTGGGACGAAACCCTGAAAAAGCGGCAAAAAATCAAAAACGCATTGAATTTAGGTGAAAGTTTGCACTCGGGGTTTTTTTGTGGTCGCTGATCACGAATCCGGAGTCAAAAATGTAAAAAACAAAATGGCGGATCCAAAACGGTGGATATATGTGGTAGAATGATGAAGGGTTCTCGAGGTTATTGTTTACGAATAAGAAGTCAACATTTACCAGCATTTTATTTGTGCGGGAAATGGCGGAAGACTATTAATGTGCATTATATACAGTTTATTCGTAAATACTCAAGAAAAATGTATACATATAAAGGAAAAAAGCCATTTTATTTTCAGCAAAAACATCGTCAACACAAAATATAATTTCTAAGTTACAAATATTACTAAAGTACAATTTCCTCGTCAGTGTCGTGAAATTCTGAATCATCTTCTGCTGATTGACTTGTTATTGAAGGTGGGATTAACAATTCTACAGCTTCCACAGATAAACTACGCATATTTTTTTGTGGCAATTTACGTATACTGGAAATGTACGGATCAGATGTTACCATGAGCCGATTCCAAACATCTTCCATTATTTTAGATCTCGAACACTTCCGTGCTAAATTTGCTCTGATATTTTTGATGTCCTTGTTCCGAGCTTCTTGAGCATCTTCGGATAGTTGGCCGATTGGTAATAATGCATGAGCTATTATTTGTGGACCATGGATGAGAAGTTTGTGTACTGAGGTAGGCATATGATACCATGGGTAAAGTTCGACAAATAGTCGCGCAGTTTCGATCGCATATTCTCGAAATTTGTCGGTATTAATCTCATAGCCACTAGAAATAGCCTGCAGAATAGCGTAGAAACGTGTGATTAATTCTTGACTCCCGTTATCAAAGCAGACACACTCGAATTTTCGAAAAAGCGCCGAGCAGTATTTCCGTCATTAGTGGTGCCATGCCCAGGCTTCGGATAATCGACGATTAGTCCTAATTGCGTACGAAAGTCCTTTTGAACAACCCTCTTCTACAATCCGCTTTTCTTCCTCAGTACGTGCTTGCCATTTTTTGATTTTTAATTTGTAGGCCAAATGTAAACAGCATTCGAAAAAGCGTATCCACCCATGTAATGTAGATAATCCGAACTTGAAATTCTCTTCGTCGACTCTTCTTTGTAGAAGAGCATTGATGCCATTAAAATGTTTGGATGTAGCTCCACATAAGTAGCAACGTTGAGCAGACTTCGTAGATGTCAATGCGTTACAAACTTTCCCATCGATCATTGTTAACATCATTTTAAATTCAACTGAGATTTCGTTCTAATTTACAATTGTTTCGTAAGGAACAAGTCTGGTCATTGATGTAGCGTTCTTCGTTAACTGTCGATTCCGTGTTTTCGTGCAGGAACTGTAATCTTAGTGGCCTACAGAATCGAGGTGTCGAAGGCCTAGGGTTCTTCCAAATCACAATTTTGGCATTCGATTTACGATCGTCACATACGAATTGTAATGGCACAACTGAAGTAAAGAACACATTTGAAATCGAAATATTGTCGTCTTCAAACCTTTGCTTATATGCGCTTTGTCCGGAGCCCCACTTGCAAAAAAGGAACATTTTTTAACATTTTCGTCAGCCATACTCGAAATAACTTCACGTTGAACTAACATAATACGGTGAACTGTATGGTCTAGTAAAGCCTGTAACTGAAATTCTGCTTTGCTCTCTGGAATAGTAATAGCCGTTTGGGGCGGATAACACAGTTTTTTTTGATTCTGCCACTTTGGAGTAAGGAGGAACCATACGACAATGCTGTCCAATACACTGTGATCTCAGTGCTTGGTAATCATTCTTCGACATTTTACGATCCACCAAATAGGAAAGGGCAGCATCTGCAGATAATGTAACTTCAGGTTTTGTTTCCAAAGATTTTCTGTACTTCGAAGCTCTCGTTGGACGGAAGTGTTGCATCCTTCACAACTTTCGCAGAATCCAGTTGTCCTGAAGTTCGAAGGCTCATTTGAGCGGCATATGCCAACTCGAACTCCACAGAAGGACAACCACGTGTAACGGTGCCGGTCAGTGCAGGTGCCTTCTGAGAAGGAGCAGGTACGGAAAAGCATACGTGCACATTGAGCCATTTCTCGTATTTCTCGTAAAACCTATTTTCATGCCTATTGACCGATTGCCACATTGTTCTCATTTTGTCGAACGTCCACTCTGCTTGAAAATTTTAGCTGAAAGGTATTCCAATAAAGCGTTAGGGGTGTCCTTCAAATGCCCTTTCACCGTAATGAAAACCTCCTTCCGCGTGTACAGTACAACGTTGTTACAAGACCCTGTAACAAACCACGGGAAATTAAAAACGGGTTTGCATATGAAAACTTGAAATATTTAACGTAAACCATAATGAATGAAGTATCATCAAACTCATTGAATAAACGAATTTTTTCCTAAAATACATTAAAATTTAATCAAACCATTAATAACATTTCGCATAAACAATGTGAATCTAAAATAACTGTACTTCTTTGTTACGGACACCCTAGGCTAAGATCGCGACCGGTAATAGTTCTACCCGCGTAACCGCTCAGCGTATGTTAAAACAGCTAAAACTACACTTTCGCGCAGGATCCCGTAGGCACTCCTTGGCGTTTTCGATTGTTGATAGACTCACCTAAAGTCCTTCACTTAGAAGTTTGGACAATAGTGACCAATTTCATACTTTTTGTCTATTTGAAAGTAGAAGTCTCTAAAATCATATCGTTTTCGCGAGGGTACCGAACATGGCCGTATTTCAAGCAGATAAACATGACTTTTCAATTTAACTAATATAAAAATATTTTCTACATACCTCCAAGAGTAGAATCCATTTTGAAGAATTGAAATCGGTCAATTCACTATCCAGATATGGAATTTCAAAGATTGCTGTTTTTACTTCGTATACTCGCTCGACGTGTGCACTTTGAACGAAGGCTCACTTTGAACTAACGTATCGAGCCAGGAATAGAAGGGACGGCTTTAACCTTCGAGGTTTGAATGCACCAATCATTTCTCTACCCAACCCACTGGTCAAAATACCCTGAATTGAATTTTCATGTTTCCGCTTTTTGGCCGCTTTTACGGGGCTTCGTCCCACTGTGCGTCACTAAGAAAAACAATAAACGTCAAAAGGCATAAATTGCTTGGCAAATTATCAGTGGCGGATACGTCCACCGGACAACCGGGCATGTTTCGGTCGAAAGGCCGTTTGCCGATCGGGTCTGCAAATACTACGTAGTTTGGGATCCGTACCAATCCCATGCTTCGTGATAACTCAAATCCACAAAACGAATCCTCGGCTCCGGCCCCACCCCTCAAAAATCCGTAGGTGAGTTTAATATCTTTTTCTTATATCACTAGGAGAAATCGTAACGGGGTAGTGCTGGAGTCCCTGAAGGATATACCAGCTAAAATTCCTTCTCATTGTTGCGTTGTGGATAGGCGTCTTTTTCACCTTTGGTTGTTCCGCCTCGCCTCTGTGTAGATCGACAGTTGGAGTTCGGATGCGAAAGAATTGCCACCGGGACTCATTGTTGTCCTCACTGTGGACTGGCCTGTAACGGAAAAGAAAGTAATGAAGCCTAAACTCTGGTTCCCAAGACGGCTTCCGTGGTGCAGCACTCTTCTTCATTTTTGCAACGAAGCGAGTGCAGCTTCTGCACGAAGCAGGATGGGCCTCGACGCAGTTGGCGCACTTTGCCGGGTCCCTCCTTGGCCTCTCGCGTAGGTGCGATAACTGCGCGCCTGCCTACTTGACGCATTCAGGGGACATCGATAACACTGTTGTTGACAACGGTAACACTTTTGTATGCTACCGTAGCTCGTTTCGTTTCCGCTCGATTTTTACATCGAGCTCCAGGACCTTCTTGACGGTGAGGATGCGGTTTACATGCATGCCATCGTCGAGCTGGACGTAGACCATCCACAGGGGATGGGTTAGCCCAGACAAAGGTTTTCTCCGGGTCATCCGTTTGACGGATAGCGTCGGGAATACTTGTTCGCGAAGGTATTCTGCGATCTGGGCTTCAGTACAGGTCGGAGAAATATTCCGTATCACCGCCTTCGTCGTCTTCTCCTCTGGGAGTTGAAATGTATGGTAATGCATCCCGTTGTCGTCGAAGACCCTCGTTAGGGTGCGGAAGCCCGTCGGTGACTCCGAGAAACCCGGGCTGCGTATTTGGCTTGTTATACCTTGATAGAGTGGGTTTCCATCAAGGCCTTGATAGCCGGCCGGTCGGTGTCCGCTGGGAGGATGACTGGAGGCGGTTTCTTTGCAGGTGGGGCGGCTGTTGAGTTGGACTGCTCAGCCAGGGTGGACGTCGGTATAGGTCGGGTCATGGACCGCTGCTTTTGCGGCCGTCTTGGTTTTTGGTGCCGCCTTCTTCACTTCTTCGAAGTTGTCGGCTTCGGAGTTGGGGTGGAGTCCTCTTCGTCGAAGCCGTCTGTGTCCATGAGGACGGCATAACTGTTTTTGGTTGGAACAGTAGGCGTAGGTGTTGGTGTCGGCGTCTTTGGAGTCGCTGGACGTGTTAACGCGTCCATGCGTCTTGCATGAATCTTCCCGATTCTTTCCTCGAGTTTGGCGTTTCTCAGCAGAGATTCTGAGAGCTGGACTATTTGTTTGGCCATCTGCTGCGTGAGGTCGCTCCAGAGGCGTTAGTAGTCCACTGGTTCGGCGGTTTCGGGAGCCATCGCGGGCTATGCCTTGCCAAACTTCTCGGCGTAGTCGTCGGTAGACATGTTGTCGGTACAGAATTTATGTATCCGTTCTACTAGCCCTGAAAATGGCTTGTCAAACGGTTTCAGTTTTGGGTCAGGTGGGGTAGGTAAGGAGTCAAACCTACAGCAAAGCTCACTAGAGTCAGACCGGAGAGAGAACGAGAACCGAAACCATTTTTCCAAGTCGTTTTCACGACTAGCCGAACGTACATCAATTCTGGAAATCTACAAGCCGTTTTCACGGCTGAACATGTCCAACAACGACTACGCCACTCAGGCAGGGCTCAGGCAGCCGCCTCAGTGGCCTACCCTGGTCCCTTCACCGACCTAAAGCTGAAAAATTACGCCCTGAGACAAGAAAACGCTCAACACGCCATCGATGCTGCGACCAGACAGTAAAGATCGTTAATCTCGAGCAATAAATCGGAGACATGACAGGGCTCTTGGACGATCTATCGCGCCCAGCGACTCTGAGAACAACAACGACCACATCAACGCCGATCGTATCCACGGGAAACAGCTACGCTATCCTCATGGATACGGACGGCTCAGATAACGACACGGCTTCAACACCGAGCACAGTGGTCCCGCCACCTAAGAAAGGCGGTTATAGAGATGACGCTATTTAATAATGACTCAAATTGTACGCTGTTATAAATAAAATTAAATCTATTATTGAAGAAGAGAACGAATGAATAAAAGTCTTATTATAACTTTATTAAGACCCGTTTTTATTACTGGATATGACATGAAAACTTATCAAAAAATTACAAATTAGGAATTCATATCTAACGAGGTAATAACAATTTGTTTACACTAATACTCTATAATTAGACCATTTACAGCTTTCTAAACAACGTAAGACAAAATATAAAATATTGTTATTATTTTTAATTGAATAAGAAATATACTAATATTTGAAAGTACTCATGATCAGTTACATAAAAATATTAAACGATTAATAATTCTAACACTTCTCCCGAAAATACAGCGGTTTTTTCCGGCAATTTTCTTAGGCTAGATATAAGAGGATCTCAGTGAAGGAGAAGTCTATGTAAAAGGTCAACGTTTGTCTTCTCGCGAGACATTTTTCTAGTGTTGTCGCGCCTAAAACGTTTAATATTTTTATTTGACGATTCTGCAGCCTCCTCAGAGAGCTCTCCGATGGACAATAAAGCGTGATCAATTGCTTCAGCTCCACTAAATACAACTTTATGTACAGATGCTGGTAAATTATACCAAGGATAATTTTGAATTAGTTGCTGAGCGGTCTCTAATGCGTAATCTTTAAATTTATCTTTATTTATATTATAGCCTGATGACAAACAATTCAACAAGTTGCAACACCTGTCAATCAGTTCCTTATTTATTCCCGTTATCATAGCTGAAATGTCTGAATGTAAGAAAAATTTTCGTGCCGTATTTCCATCATTTGATGCACCACTTCCTCCACTATGCGGTTTGTCTACATTTAAACCTAATTTTTCTTTAAACTGTTTTTGGACTAATTGTTTTTTTCAGCAAGAAGAGACTTTTCTTCCTGAGATCTGGCTTGCCATTTTTTAAACTGAAGTCTATAAGATACATGAATAAAATATTCGAAAAATCGAATCCGTGCATGAAGAGGTGATAGCCCAAACTGTAATTTAGTAACATCGATCGGCTTATTTAAACAATTTTATCATTCATTTCTTTTGGTGTTGCACCACATATGTAACACCTATTCGAAGATGTTTCAGTAAGAGCACTACACACCTTACCGTCGACCATAGTTAATTTTTCCATCTTTCATAATTTTGACGTTTTAAACGTTTCATCCGAATCTACAAAACGCTCGATGTACATTTAAAATATGATTTAAATTCAACATAAACCATGAAAGCGTAAATATAAATGACTATGATACCATCAAATAAGAGAAAGTAACATGATGGCCACATCACCATTTTTTAAATTAAGGTGTACTAAGGAAATGTTACTATAGCTTAGAAGGTATAAATGAGACACCTGCTCAAATTTACGCAGATAATCGCTTGTATCTTCTAAAAGTACACACTTTATTGAACAATAAGAAGTGCTTATCATTTCGCGGATTGCTGCGTAAAATAGTTAAAAGTTTAGATGAATTTTAATAAAACTGTAAACTAAACTAAAAATATGAAGAGGCGTAGCGCTCTTGTAACTTTATGTAAAAGATTATATTTTATATAAAAATGTGTTTAAAATATTGAACACACCTTCATTTTCAAATTCCATTATAACAACACTTGCACAAATTAATAAATTCAGAGTATTTGGCCGTTGTCAAGGAAGTGAAAATTAGCGCACCGATAACACAACGGAGTAGTGACGACCTGCGTCCACTTGTCAACAGGAACTGAATTTATGCACGTATCAAGATTTTTTTATACCTCCATTTAGTATGCATATTGATAACATGATGAACGAAGTATGACGTCTTAATTTAAACATGAAAATATTCAGGCTATAACCTATGGTGGCACCACTGTGCCAAGGCCGAAAAACACTGAGAAGAGAGTCGCATCACCACCTGCGATCCCCTTGACCGCCAAAAATACGGCCACCCAACCGGCCGTCAAAGCAGCGCTCACACCCGTTCCCAAAGTCCCTACCCGACCTACAATGACGTCCACCCCGGCTGTGCAGTCTAACACCGGCCAACGCCAACCTCCCTGCTGCTACACCTACGGCACTGTCGTACAGGAAACCGCCTCCAGTTGTCCTACCAGCAGACACCAACTGGCCAGAGATCAAGTCCTTGATGGAATCACACTCCATCAAGTACTACCAGGCTAAATACGCAGGGCGGGGACTGCGTATTTTCCCAGGGATGCTTTCGGACTTTCATTCACTGACGTTCGTTCACCTACCAACTCCACGAGGAGAAAACCATCAAGGCGGTTGTCCGGAACATCGCCCCGACACTGACAAAGGCCCAGATCACTGATGACCTGAAAAACTCCCCACGACATCCGCCAAGCGGATGACACGGAGGGATCGTCAGTCTGAATAGACCTTCCCACTGTGGATGGTCTACGTCCAATTCGACGCCAGCGAAAATGCCCGACGCATTTTCCAGGTCAAGCAGATCATGGGGCTCGAGCGCAAACGACACGACGGTAGCAGCCAGCAGCCAGGGCACACGTAGAGCTGCTGCACGCTGCCCCCAAAGAGCGTCTGCAGGCACACCCTGACGCAGGAATGCGAGAGGCCCAGGACGGACCCGGCAAAGTACGTTAACTGCGCCGAGGCCCATTCAGCTTCGTACCTAGGCTGCACATACTTCCTCGCCGCACAAAGAAGCAACGAAGCTTCAGACGAAAAGCTACGCCGCTACCGCGGCTGGCTCTACACAGAAGAAGTCTGTAGCACAGGCCCCCAAGGGCCCCGACTTCGCCCAGGTCTACAGCTTCGTGGTGGAGATGCTGGCAGCATAGCGAGGGGGCCGGTGGACCACTCCACCATCGTGACCACAGCAGTCCCTAAGACTTAAGTCATTTTATTTTTATTGCAGGTCCTATTCTTCCGCCACCGCACTCCTAACCCGAACATCCAGACATCCAGAGACGACCAGAGAAGGAACCTCCGCCAGTTAGAGCATCACTTGACCCAGCTACACGATAAAGAGGAGGAGTTTTAGCTGATATACCCTTTAGGTACCCCGTTAGGGGGGTGTCTATAAAAGATTTCTTCTCGAATCAAAAAATAAACCGGACAGGCGCTGGTGAGCTCTCGTTGTCCGGTGTCCTTAGCCAAGAACCAAAAACGTTCTAAACCAATCAAAAGTGAGTGTACTGAAGAAAATTGAAAAGAAAATCAAGTGATTGTAGTGACAAGAAAGGAGTTGTCACTACAATCACTTTTGATTGGTGTAGAATGTCAGAATAGAACTATTTAATTGGAGGATATATAATGAGTTGGATTGTCTCACTTATTTTATCCGTTAGTTTCGGAAAGCACAGTATTTAGGGTGTTTCAAATTCGAGGCCCACCATGGGGATCTCGCTTGGTAGAAGATATAGATGGCATGTTTAAATTCGGTACTTTTTTAGAATTTCATGCTGATTAATAATCTGTTAAAAAAAAATGTATTCAAATATTTTTTTTAGTTATGTTAAAAAAAACAGAAAAAAACTAATATTCTTTTTTCCTTACATCTTCGTTATTTGATGTGATATTTAAAAGCGGAAAAGACGTTCTTATAGCACTTTTTTATTATCTAATAAAAGGGTAATATTTTTCTTTGTAACATGTTTAGTTTCTTTTGAACCATCATCAACTTTCTTATTTGTTATGGAAGCCATATTTATTTTTTATCACATCTGAATGCTCAATTTATTGTGATGACACAAAAAAGTTGAGCATTCAGATGTGATAAAAATAAATATGGCGTCCATAAGAAATATGAAAGTTGCGAAACGAAATATATACGAAGAAAAATCTTATGCCTACTATTAGATTATTACAAAGTGCTATAAGAACGTCTTTTCCATTTAATATCACCTCAAATAACGAAGATATAAAGAAAAAAGAAAATCGGTTTTTTCAGTTTTTTTTTAAATAACTCGAAAACAAAATATTTAAATTAATTTTTGTCAACGGATTATTAATCAGCATAAAATCTGCAAAACTGTCAAATGTAAACATACCCCCTATTACTTCTAATAAGCGAGATGCCCATGGTGAGCCTAGAATTTGAAACAACCTGTATATCTGTTTGGATGCTAACTTCATAAAAAAGTCAAATCAATTGCAGTCACCCGGTACTATACCGGGTGTAACTGAATTCTGGTAGACCCCAAATATTATTTGCATGCGCAACAGTGCGCGCCCAAAGTATGGAATATATTCAGTAAAACCGAAAAAAATATTTTTGGAAAAAAACCTCGAACAGGTCGATTTTCTTTTATAAAAATACACATTTTTGCATGAAATTCTATTTTCAGTCGTCATTTGTTTTTGAGTACTGACGTCAGCCATTTTGTTTTTAAATGGCAACCCCCTATTTTTGTTTTCGATTTTGAGAGATCCTTTTATTGTCGAACTGGCACTATAAAAATATTGCCATCTTACATAAGACATTTTTCGAGTAAATGACCATTGAAGGTGAGAACTTGATATTTAGAGTTTTTGCAAAATGCCCTTGCTCCAGTGCTTTTTTCCAAACAAAAATATCTTGACCTGTCATATAATACAATATAGTTTAAGCAAGACGGCGCACCCCCCGCACTATGCGCGTTTTTTGACAATTGCTCCTCGTTTGGAGCCTTTTCGGCAGGACCGAGAGAGATTAATGCCCAGAATGGAAAATATTCAAAATGTTCAAAAAAAACAAAAAAAAAAACGCGCATTGTGGGGGGATGCGCCGTCTTGCTGAAAAAATATTGTGTTATATGAAAGATCAAAATCATTTTTGTTTGGAAAAATTACTACAAGCGCTGGAACAAGGTCATTTTGTAAAAACTCTAAATATCAGGTTCTCACCGTCAATTAGCATTTACTCCAAAAATGTCTTATGTAAAATGGCAACATTTTTATACTGCCAGTTCGACAATGAAAAGATCTTTCAAAATCGAAAACAAAATTAGGGGGTTGTCATTTAAAAACAAAATGGCTGACGTCATTACTCAAAAACAAATGACGACTGAAAATCGAATTTCATGCAAAAATGTGTATTTTTATAATAGAAAATCGACCTATTCGAGGATTTTTTTCAAAAATACTCATATTTTATTTCGGTTTTACTGAATATAGTCTATACTTTAGGCGCGCACTGTATATCTTTATGAAATTTAGTATGGTGTTTTTTGTGTGTCAACATGTGGACTTTTAATTTCCATTTCCGATTTGACCGGAAATTACCTTAACGTTTCTATTTCCAACGGACCCCCTATATAAGTCCACAAGTTGACACACCTTATTCCCAAAAAATATTATACTAAATTTAAAAAAAAAGATATATGTAAAAATGCAAATTATATTATGGTCTACCTATTCCGTTATATGCAGTGAAATCGAAAAATAGAAAATAGAAATTAAGGTAACCTACACACATCAGTGGCGCCGCTAAGAATAGAAATTTCTGGATGGAAAAATCTGAAATTTAAATAAAACAACTAGAGAAGGAATCTTTAATTTATTAGTGGTAAGAAGTACTAAAAATTTGTGTTCAGTACAAACATTCAAATCGAGTAAGTCAAAATGTTCAAGCAGAATTTCTACATGTTCGAACTGTGGATGGCAATTTAAACATGTAATTTAATAATTGCATTTGCTTACTAAAGAAGTTTTTGTTTATTTTGTGTTAACAATTAAATTTACAGTTTCTCACTTTCATTGTCATTTACTCGAAAAATTTCTGATGCAAGGTGGCACATTTTTATACTGCCAGTTCGACAATGAAAAGATCTTTCAAAATCAAGAACAAAAATAGGGGGTTGTCATTTAAAAACAAAATGGATGACGTCATTACTCAAAAACAAATGACGACTGAAAATCAACTTTCATGCAAAAATGTGTATTTTTGTCAAAGAAAATCAACCTGTTCTAAGATTTAATATTTTATTTCGGTTTTACTGAATTTATTCCATACTTCAAACGCGCACTGTATAGATATGTATGGTATAACAACTTCTTAAAGAAGTGTTTTATTTCATAACATTCAATATGTACCTCCTAAAATAAACGCCTCCAACATCAAAAAGTAAATTTGATAGTCGGTATTTTATAGTAAAACAAATTAAATATTTATTACCCGTTTCACCCAAAAGTCTTTTAACAAGCATGAAATTACGATTGAGCATAATTATTTTTAAAAAGCGATAATATCTGTATGAAATGTTTTAAGCCCGTGCCTCCCGCTTGTTTTGTAGCGTAATTATTATTTTTTTGCAAATTTAACAGCCGGTAGCTTAATGATTTTGCCCTTTTGGCGGCCGTTTAATTGGCAAATATAAACGAGCAATAAATTTTATGTAAATGATTTTATAACTGAGCTAATTGCACAATTATTTTTAAGCGAAGGAATGAATCTAGCAATTAACACAAGATAATTGTCGAAAATTTATTTGCAGAAGGACTTATTATTTTTTACAATTGAATTTTTAAATTTGTATAAAGAGTGAGTTTTTTAGATGTTTAGGTATCTTGGAAACTAGCGGAGATACATGATGAAATGGGGAAAGAATTGCAGTTAGCCGAATATAACACTTATAAAATGGTAATTTTATTCGGCTCGTAAAATTGCACTTCTTTTCCCATTTAACCTTTTCACTATCTCTTATAGTTTCCGCGATCCCCATACTAAATATTGAAAAAAAGTTCACCCTGTATATGATTTAAATATTAAATAAGACAGGCCTGCGTTTAAAAAAAATGTAATTTGTTTATGTTCTATTAACTGATTTTGTATGAAAAAGTGATGTTAATTCCAAAGATATTTTCAGTTTCTCTCCATCACGTAAGGTTTTTCGGCTAAAAAGGAATTTACTGGCTAAATTATAGCACAATTTTTGGGAAATTTTTGATTTATTTAGATTCTCAACAAGTTTTAACAAACATAATAACAATAAAGATAGAAATGAAACAAGTTTAACATAAAATGAACACTACTTTTTACTGTCCTTATGGAATCTTTGTCTTATGCACTCAAAACCTTTTTTAGTTGTTTTTCTCTTAGGCTTCGCATTAGTAATATCCCTTTTCAACATCCAACAGTAGTCTGCTATCATGTTCACGTCCCATCTACTCTGGTATCTCCTTTCCATTTCTTTAATATCTTAGTGAAATCTTTCACCCTGTTCTTCACTTACTGCTCCAAGATTTTCAGGAAAGTAGTCAAGATGTGAATTGAGAAAATGAACTTACTCATGTTACAACCTAGCTGCTTAAATTTTTCAAACATGTTGTTGACGATATATTTATAATTTGGGTCTTTGTAATTTCCCAAAAACTTGTTGATAACATCTTTCAAGAGTATCCATGCTTCTTTTTCAACAGCTTTCATTGTTAATTCAAATCTGGCATCTTTCATCACCTTTCTTATTTGAGGCCCTACAAAATCTCCTTCTTTCAGTTTTGCTTCTGAGAACCCTGGAAATGTGTCGCACAGGTACTTGAAACACTCTCCTGCTTTGTCTAACGCTTTCACGAATTATTTCATCAAACCCAATTTAATGTAAAGTGGAGGTAATAAAACTTTTATAGGATCTACCAAGCTTTCATGTATAACATTCTTAACACCTGGAGTTAACTGCTTTCTTGGAGCCCAGTCCTTCACATCCCACTTATTTTTGGCTCTACTATCCCATTCACACAGAAAGCATGGAAACTTTGTATATCCCAACTGTTGTGAATGACCACCAGGAATTGATGCATATTCATTGCCATTATGTAGTAAGACCACTTTCAAACTCCTTTTACTAGAGTCAATGAAAAGTCTCTATTGGTTTGGATCATAAGTAGGAGCACCCAGATGACAAACTAAGCTAGCAACATTATGACAGTAAACAAGCGATCCTTCTTGGGAAAAGTATTGCATAAACTCTGGCTGCCGATCCCGGTATCAATAAAATCCAGTTCCTGGTGAAAGTAAATTTTTATCACGAAGCCTCGATCCAAGAATTTTAGAAAGGTCTTTTGGAAGGCCCAAATCCGTAACTAAATCATTAAGTTCAGATTATGTAAACAACTGTGGCTTATTTGATGTGGTTGATTGGAAACAATCCATTTCTTCCTCTGTTGTGGTGTCAGATGCAGAACTACTTGAGATGTTTTTGAGCGTGCTGGGTGGAATAGGAACTGGTACGTCCGGACCGTGGGGAACTGGTCTTATAGCAGACGGAAGATTCGGATACAGGATATCTTTTTGATTTTTGGTGTTATATCCTTGCACATTACAGGAACAAAAGTAGCAGTCGTTTCCATGGTCCTTGGGTTCTCGCCAAATCATGGGTATACCAAAACGTAAGGATTTCAGCTTCCCTTTATCCCATAGTCTTAGCTGTTCAACATAAGAATTACACACAATATGCGGAGCCCACGATTTGTCTTGGTCACCAAGTTTTATTTTGAAGTATGCAAAATACACTGGTTTAACGAATTCTGTTATGTTTTTTCTTTGTTTTGTTACAACAAACTTTCCACAGATGTAACAAAAGCAGTTTGGTTTATTTTTACAACATCTAAATGACATTGTGAAGGATATAGCACAGAACAGAGCAAAGTAAGATAAACAGTGTTACCCGTACGGTAGCTTCCGTAGTACTGCCCTGCTTATTAGGCTATAAACGGGGTACAGAACAATAATCGGGGAATCCCTGCTTTACATACTGGGATAGGAATCTCCCGGCTATATGCTGATAGGGGATTCTTCAAATGTAAACAGTTTTAAATATAATTATAATTATACAACTATTTTCGTGTCTCACGCCTAAAACTGAAATTGAAATATACATTAACAAAAAACTAGACGTGATAAACGCAAATGCAACTTACTTTTGAAATCAGCATACAACAAGTAATTTAAAAAAATATATAAAGCCTCCGACAAAAAATACATCGCAGGCCTGTGTAATTTAACTTGAGACAACCTCACTTATTGCAGATTTATTAAATACAAATAATAAAGACGAAAAATAGCCTTACTAGTAGAGTCACAAACAGGTTGAATATTCATATATTCAGGCTATTTTTTTTTTCTTTATTATTGGTATTAAATAATTTCTTGAATCTAGTAATTGAATCTACTGAAACCTAGAAAAAAAACTTGTTTCACATTTGAATATCATTTTAGAGTGATATTCATAAAAATGGAGCAAAATAAATGCACCAAAGGGAAGAATTTCACCGAAAGAGAAATGGGTCTACTATTAGACACAGTAGAAAGTTATTCAACAATATTGGAATACAAAAAAGAAAAACGGATGCCGTCAGTAGTAAGGAGAAGGCAGCTACCAGAAGCGTAAAATCTTAAAGAAATTAATACTCGATTGTTGACTGTAACCACTTTATTTCTTCTGGTAGGTCTACCTAATTGCCGACCAATCATTTCTATTATTTCGTGTCCAGTCGTCTTATCAGAACGATATCGGATTTTAAAATCGACATAATCTAAAAATTCAAATGGATTTTGTCGATTTCTTATAAGCCTTGGTCTCCACATATTTCCTCCATATTTTCTCCACAAACTCTGTATCCTCTTCACTGGATATCACTATAATATCAAATATGCACATTACACACCACCTAAATAATTAAAAAATGTTCTATATGAATTTTAATTAGAAAATTTTTCGGCGCTATTGTGCAAAGGCGGACCCACTTGGTACGCTATGTTGTCAAGTCTCTTTATGCCCCCTTCTCGATGTTCCCTAAAGTACATCCTTACCTCTTATCGGCTTGCTTTACCGCGAAATATAACCTGTGGATATGACTATTTGACGTCTCGTTAAATTTTAATCACTCGAAAACGGCCCGTTAAATTTACGGACGATTTAACCAGAGATTTAACATTACAATCGTTTGTGAATACCAAATTGATTCTTTTAACGATCCGTTACGTGTAATCAATCGTTAAATAGTTTCACGGACGTTTAAGAATACGGGCCTTAGTACTAACGTTCATTGAAAGGGAAAGACAGGAAATTGATTTAAAGCACATAACTCAAAAGGCAAACAATCATTTGTAGGAAAAAGAGAAGTGATAAAAGAAACAAGGATAATACTATACTTTTTCGCATCATATTAAATAATAAGATTTTTCTGTTTATATTAAATTGTAACGAAGATTTTTTCTCATATTTGAAAACTGCGGCACTTCGCAAACAAACCGTTACCATAGTAACAACTAAATTGTTGAGAAAGTAAAATCATCGTCATCTCATTGGCTGAAATAACATACGGATGCGAGATATGAGTACTACACCAAAAACAAAAAAGGTAAAAGCGACAACTAGACTAAACAGGATTAGAAACTAAACCACAAGAACGGAATTGAACATCGAAGAAGATAACTGGGATGGTGGGACATATACGAAGAATGGGTGATGACACACCAGTAAAGAAAATATGGGAAGTACTAGTAACATGAAAAAACAAAAGAGGAGTGCCTAAAGAAATGTGGAATAAAATAATACAAACGAACTTAACAGAAAAAACAAAACATGGATGGAGGCCATAAGACTAGCAATCAATAGAAAGCACTGGAGAAAGATTATACAAGAAACATAGGAGAAGACAAGGAAAATCCCTACACCTTAAGCATATAACATATTATTATAATTTATTATACAGAGTGGTGATAAAGTTCCGCACAAATTCATAATTACTCTATTAAATGTTTCTAAAAAAACCGCTCGGACAGGTCGATTTTTGTTCATTTTTGCGCACTTTTTGGCGCGTTCAAAAATATTGTGACGTCAGTAGTGTTTTACGTGTTACGTCATCGGCAATTTTTGAAATGAAAGTAGTTTTTTTTTTATTGGGCAACATTTGTAGAGCTCTTAATTCTCTTTACGGTCACATATTCTTCTGAAAAATACGTGTCATTTAATCTAAAAACAAGAAATCGAAAAAAATGGTGATAAAAATTCGTAAATATGGAGTCTGGACAATTTTTTCAAATACAATGTTTTTACTTCGCAACTTTTACAGAGCTTGTGATTTTCCTTATAGCCATATTTTTTATGCAAAGTACGAAAATGATCATAAAATTTCGAACAAAATTCATAATTTGTATTATTTAATATCGGATTTTGAAAAGGCTGAGTATAAGTAATTTTGCAAAGTGATAATGTGACGTAAGGAGAATTAAGAGCTCTACAAAAGGTCCAAATAAAAAAAATCGAATTCCATTTAAAAAAAATGCCGATGGAGCGCCCCGGTGGAACCACATGAAGTCACCTGCGGAAACTACATGCGGTTCCAAGAGATGCGCATGAAGTTAACTGCGAAAATATCATGCGGTTCACTCCACTATCTGCACGAGCTTCATGCGGTTCATACCAGGAACCGCATGATGTTCGTGCAGATAGCGTTCCAGTTAAGAACCGCTTGAAGTTATCTGCGGAAACTCAGCGCGGAAATTTCATGCGGTTCTCGTGATTTTTTTTTTAGTCCAGAAATTAAATTTTTAGTTTTGGAATTTTAAATAAAAATGTGAATACGTTTGATTAAATTCAACATCTTAACGGCTTTAAGTCAATATTAGTCTTTTTTTCTTGACGCTTGTCACTTTAAGTCAAATTTTGACATTCATTAGTCATAAAGTCTTTTAACTTTAGTTAAATTTCAAATTTATTTATTTTAATAAACTTTAATTGAATTTGATATTTTTTAGACGCTAACGGGTTTAAGTCAAAATTAGTCGTTTTTTGACGTTTGACGATTTTAAGTCAAATTTCGACATTAATTTGAACGTAAAGTCTTTTAACTTTAATTCAATTCGGTATATTTTCTAGACGATTAACGACTAATATTTTTCTCTTGACGCGTGTTGACTTTAAGTCAAATTTACACATTAATTTGGACATAAAGTCTTTTACCTTTAATTACATTTGTATCCAGTTTGATACATAGAAGGTTCAACAGTATTTGCTTGCAAATAATAATCATTTCAATATTTAATTAAATTTGACACTTTTTTTAGAAGGTTTGGATTTTAAGTCAAAATTAGTCTTTTTTCTTAACGCTTGTTGACTTTAAGTCAAATTTATACATTAATTTGAACATAAAGTCGTTTAACTTTAATTAAATACGTAGAAGGTTTAACATTATTTGCTTGCAAATAATAATCATTTCAATATTTAATTAAATTTGACACTTTTTGTAGAGGATTTAGGCTTTAAGTCAAAATTAGTCTTTTTTTCTTAACGCTTGTTAACTTTCAGTCAAATTTATACACTAATTTGAACATAAAGTCGTTTAACTTTAATTAAATTTGACATTTTTTCTAGTGGGTTAAAGAATCAAGTCAAAATGAGTCTTTTTTTCTTAACGCTCGTCGACTTTAAGTCAAATTTCGACATTAATTTGTTATAAAGTCTTTTAACATTAATTCAATTTGACATATTTTCTAGAGGCTTAGCGGATTTAATTAGCCATAATTAGACTTTTTTTCTCAACACTTGTCGACTTTAAGTCAAATTTCTACATTCAGTTGTCATAAAGTCTTTCAACTTTAAGTAAATTTGAATTTTTTCCAGAGTTTAAGTAAAAATTAGTCTATCTTTTGACGCTTGTCATTAGTTTCTCATAAAGTCTTAGCTTGAATTAAATTTGTCATTTTTTCTAGAAACTTAATGGCTTTAAGTCAAAATTAGTATTTTTTTTTTCTTAACGCTTAACGTTAAGTCAAATTTAGACATTAATTTCTCATAGAGTCTTTTAACTTGAATTAAATTTGACATTGTTAACAGAAACTTAACAAACGTTAAAATTAGTCGTTTGTCGTGGGGTTTGTTGACTAAGTCAAATTTCGACATTAATTTGCACATAAAGCTTCAATTCTACCCGAATTTGACATTTTTTTCTAGAGGCTTAAGGGTTCAAGTCAAAAAAAGTCTAGCTTTCTTAACGCTTCTCAACTTTAAGTCAAATTTCGACAGTAATTTGGACATAAAATCTCTTGACTTTATTTAAATTTGATATTTTTTAGAGGCTTAAAGTCAAAATTAGCCTCTTTTGACGCTTATTAACTTTAAGTCAAATTTCGACATTAATTTGCACATAAAGTCTCTTAACTCTCCCCAAATTTGACATTTTTCAAGAGGCTTAACGTCGTTAAGTTAAAATTAGTCTTTTTTCTTGACGTTTTTCGACTTTAAGTCCAATTTTGACATAAAGTCTCTTAATTTAACTCAAATTTGACATTTTTTCTAGTGGCTTAAGGGCTTAAGTCAAAATTAGTATTTTTCTTAATTCTTGTCGAATTGAAGTCAAATTTCGACATTAATTTGGACATAGGCTTTTGTCTTTAATTAAATTTGATATTTTTTTGGAAGCTTAACGGCTGTGAGTCAAAATTAGTCTTTTTTCGGGACACTTGTCAAATTTCTACATTAATTTATCAAAAAGTCTTTTTACTTTGATTAAATTTCAAATTTCTTTTAGATGCTTAATAAATAAATAAATGAAAAATAAATTAATCCGCAGCATAAAAAATTCAATAATATTTTATAATTTCATAATAAAAAAATTATACGATTTTGAAATGATTTATTTCATTCAAAAATTAAGAAGAGTACACCGGGTGTGCATTTTCTTGCTTTCCCGATTATTTTCGAGAAAAAGTACAAGAGTAAATAAATGTTCAGAGTTTAAAAATCTACCCGATTTGATTTATAATTACTATCGATGTGCTACCAGAGAGGAGAAAATGAGAAAATTAAATGATATTGTAAAAATAGCAGAAGCCATCACAGGAAAAAATGGTGATGTGGCCATCATATTACTTTCTCCGACTTGATAGTATCATTTATGTGTACGCTTTCAAGGTTTATTTTCAATTTAAATCATACTTTAAATGCACATCAAGCGTTTTGTAGATTTGCATGAAACTGACGTTTAAAACGTCAAAATTATAAAAGATGGAAAAATTATACTTCAAATTCAAAACCTCAGTTTACTCAAAAACTAAAGAGATTTCGAAAAAATCGTATTCTTTATAAGTTGTTTATTTTGGCATTCTCTGCAATTATTATTAACATAAATTTGCTGTAACTATTATCGTTTCATAATTATAAACCAAAAATGAAAAAAAATATATATCCTCGAATAACAATGATTTTATGAAAAATGTTTTTAAACAAAATAATCTCATCTCTTTATTGTCTTCAATATTTGTTTAAATGTTTATGTGATATTTTTCATATTTAAGAAAATATTGGCAAAAAACAAAAAACAGTTAAGGTAAACACCCACTTCGGGTGTACGAAATTTTACCAAAAGCTTTTCAGTTCTTCGGATTATCAAATAAGACGTATGTTCAAAGTTTCATAGCAATTGCTCTATTAGTTTTTGAGATTCAGAGCGCGCACACAGACACACACACACACAGACACAAAAAAAAATTCCAGAAATTGTTGAAATGGCATCTAGAGACCCCAAAACGGATATTTCTGTAAAAAAAAATTTTGAAAAAAAATCACGATCACAATTGTTTCTCGTACGGAGAAAGTAATAAAACTTGCAATTTTAAAAATCAATCGATTTAGAAATATCAGAAACATGAAAAAAAAAAACAGGGTAAACATTTAATGCCCACTTCTCGTTTACAAATATTTACCAGTAGGTTTCCAGTTCTTCACATTGTCAAGTATAAAATACAAAAAAAGGTTCAAATATATTGTAGTTGTGGGCACACTATGAATGCCCATATTATATATTTTTTAATTAATTGGAAGGCTGGAACTCATTTCTGTCAATATAATTGTAGAAAAGACCCGTGAACCGCTCCAAGGAACCGGTTCACGCCAGTGAGTGAACCGGTTCGGAACGGTTCCCGACAGTGAAATGTTTTTGCCATCTCTAACTGCTATGTTTCTCTCTCTCAGGCATAGCCATCTCTGCAACAAAATGCAGTGGCTCGCACCTTACTACTCGTGTATTGCAATACAAACTAAAAACATATTTATCGAACGCGGAGACTGCTCATATGTGTATATTTTTTTTTGTTTTGACAAAAGAAAACTAAATGAAAAATACCTTAATTTAAAATATAAATTGTCTTTCTTCTAATAGCCTGGGTACCAATTCTGGGCACTGATTTTACTCCCGGTTGTTTTTGTCATCGGTGCTTTTCGCGTCATTTCGGTGAGCCACGACCGAACAGAATACGGTACTTGGCCGAAAACTCGTTATATCGGTGAGATATCTACGATACCCAAAATGTGGGATAAAAGTTTTTGTCGGGAGCCTTGGAGAATCGCTGGTAGGTGGACACTATTTATACTGACTTCACAACGGCGTTCGACAGGATTGATGTCAATATCTTTCTTGGGTATCTTCCAGTGACGGTTCGCAGGGTTTTTTCTGGTACGGCCGAGGAACAAGAGATGGTAATACAGATAGGTAGGGTCAGTTGCAGAGACGGCTGGCTGCGTGACCGCACCTATCTATATTACCACCTCTGGTTCCTCGGCCGTACCAGAAAAAACCCTGCGAACCGTCACTGGTATCTTCCTTCCTCAGCAACAGGGAACAGTATGTCAAAATAAATAATTACATATCTAAACCTATTCATGTTACTTTTGGTGTACCACAAGGGTCACATTGTGGCCCAGAACTCTTTATTCTATCGATCAATGACTTGATTGATATTTTTGAAAATTGCACCTTTGCGTTATATGTAGATTTTTTAAATTATCAACAACTTGGATAACTACACTGATGTACAGGCCGATCTTAATAGACGTCATGATTGGTGCATCAGTAATCGCCTACTACTATGTCAATGTTCAGATGCATCAATCCAATTATTTTAACTATTATTAAAGTTTTTAAGATTTTGTCATATTTTAGTGTTTTTATTGTTTTTAATGTTTTAATATACTTGATTTTAATGTATTTGATTCCATGTTATATGGACTTATATATCTACTTATTATAGGATACACATCTTGCATTGTATTATCATCTGCTCCTTATATTAACATTGTTTATATTCACTCTGTATTTCCAGTGTAAAAGGCGATTGCCGTAAATAAATATTATTAAAAGAAATAACGATGACAGAAAGCTCCGGGAGTAGAATTAAGGCCCTGGTGCGATGGTGATGAGAATATATCCTATTGACAGGGTATAAAGTTATGCCTTGATATAGACGCCATTCTGTCGCATCAAAATGCGCGCGCTGCATCAGACGATATAAATGGTGCGTGCGCAAACCTACTACAAAGTAGTCTACACCGATTATAGACGATTTGCCTAAAATCATGCACAATATTCAGCCTGGGCCGCAGACATTCGCACTCTACTTATAACATGGTTCCTCCAAATTTTATCACGTAAATGTTTTATTAATCTGAATTGGAACATTATTGGCATTCTTTAAATACAGAATCCGCCAGAAAAATGTATACACTCTTTGTCTGACTGTATCGGGACATTGGTATTGTCAATTGATTTGAATTTCGAGTATGTTGTAGTACGATCTTTCGCCTAACAGATACCGGTACATTCATCATCACGAGAGAGAAAACAAAATGACTGGAGCACGCTTAATGTACAGACACCAAAAAGGCAGTTTTACCAGGTTTGGAAGTGCCGTTGAAGGTGGAAGCGGAAGCTTGAAACAGAAACCCCAACCCGCCTCACAATTAAAAGTATTATTGACAAGTTTGAGGTGCTTGTAACCAGTGACGGTTCGCGGGGTTTTTTCTGGCACGGCCGAGGAACAAGAGGTGGTAATACAGATAGGTAGGGTCAGTTGTAGAGACGGCTAGCTGCGTGATCGCACCTATCTGTATTACTACCTCTTGTTCCTCGGCCGTACCAGAAAAAAACCCGCGAACCGTCACTGCTTGTAACGATTTGTGATACTCATAAAGGAATATCGGGAAGAGCGCGTACAGCTACAAGTCCTGTTTCGTCGACTCTGTAGTAGGAAAGGTTTGTTACTTCTCCACAGAAATCTGCTGCGCAATGTGCAGGTGAAGTAAAGATTAGCAATACATATGTACGCCAAAATCTGACAGTTGTAAAGTGGAAAGTTTGCAGTGATCTCCACTAAAAAATTGACCGCTCATCGTTCTTTTAGATGTCTGGCCACCAACGGCGGATTTTTTGAACGTCTGTAGTCACCATATGCTTAAATGAAGACATAACATGTGTGATCAGTATTTAAATGTGAAATAAACACATAATAAATTTTTCGTTCCTTAAAGTGTGTATACATTTTTCTAGCGGACTCTGTATATTAGATAGATTCATTTTTATGAATCTATTTTTTTATAAAGAATATTATTATGAAATAGGCACTAATACTACCAAACCCAAAGACAGTTTAGATTGGCAATGATGCCATCTTTGGTGTAATCCGCAACCGCAATAACTGCAAGGATAATTCCAGAGATCGTTACGCATTAGAGGTTCGAGAGATAAAAAATATGGCATATGGTTCACGTGAACGAGGGGAATCGTGCCTGTGCAATTATCGAAAAATGCCGGTAATTAGTATGTGAGTGTGTGTAGGTATGTATGGGCGAAGAAGTCGAGGATTCCACGAAGCTGTTAAACGGACTCTCGTACACACGGATGACCGGGGCCCCTTTCATAACTGAAATTAAAATAATTTAGCACATCTCCTCTGTGTGTATGGTTTATTATAATAAGCGAGAGGGCCAGCAGAGAGGCGAGGGGAAGAGGAAAAGAAGGGCCCGTCTCTTCCTCGGGACGGTTCCCACCAATTTAGCTCTCTCGGTGTCTCTCCCCTTTCACGGTGCCGTGTGATTACCGTGAGTACCGAACGTGGGTACCACGAATGCCGCCCACTCACCGTGGGACCTCGAAATGGACTCTTTTTCGGACGCCGTGGTCCTCTGTTTATTCGTAAAAATGTTTAAAGAAAACTGCTTACAGGGGGGACTTCCATTAGAGATGGGTAACTCTTGAGTGAGCCGACTCAAAGGGTTGAGTCAGTGAAGTGAGTCGGATAGTCATAAAGAGCTTAAGTTAACAATGCTTCAAACTTTTACATTACTAAAGTCAAAATAGTCTCTTGTCACATTGTCAAATTTTAGTGTCAATAAATTGTTTTTCAAAGCCACCTTAGATTTTTATTTAGTAAAATGGCTATTGGAATGGTTGATAAAACGAGTTTTTTGCAAATAACTTTTAATGCGTTAGGAATTGGGATAGGGCTGTAATTAGGAAAAATGTTTGTTTTTTTAATTCCGCATGGAATGACATAAAAATATACAGGGGCTCCAATTAAAAATAAGAAAAATAAAGTGCTTTAAAGTTTTGACACTAAATTTTGGACACCCTGTATAATTCATTTCAATAAAACTTGGTTAACGGGACGATCAGACCTAATATTTAATAAGTACCTTGTATGATTTTATTAACAAGGCACTATTTTTATTGTTTATTCATTTTTTAAAACAATAGTGCAAAACTTTTTTTTAGTTTTAATTTTTTATTGCTGATATCCCTAAATCGATTCCAATAAAATTATAGGAGTATGTAGGCAACCATAAAAGATACCCAAATAAGCAATAAAATACATAGCATGTAATTTAAAAAAATATATCATCTTGACGTCACCCTTTTTTGGAATTTCTTGAAATGCATCATAGGATACAAATATATTCTACAAAAAAAATATCGAAATCCTAACTTAATTAGTAACTGAGCTATAGAAGACGGGAGATGAGATGCAGGACCCTGTACAGAAAAAAAATTGCTTTCGACTTAAAACATTCTAAAAATATTGAAAATTCATCCAAATTTATATTTTTGCGAAAACTATGTACAATTTAGCATTCGATTTTGTGATTATTCATGTAATCAGAGCGGAGAGTTGTAGAAAATTTCAACAATTTTGGCGATTCGAAAACAATTGAAAAAGAATTGCTATCGACTTAAAACTTTCTAAAATTATTGAAAATTGATTCGAGATTATGTTTTTATGAAAACTAGGTACAATTTAGCACTGTATTCTTATGATTATTATATTTGATTCGAGAGAAAAGTTATAAAAAAATGTAACAATTTTAGCGATTAAAAAAAATAGAAAAACAATTGTTATCGACTTAAAACTCACTCAAAATATATTCGAGTTTATGATTCCGTGAAAAACTACAAACAGAGCATCACTGGATTTTAGATTGTTCCACGTGATAAGAGACGAAAGTCGTACATTTGGCGGTTCTAAAAAAATAAAAAATAAGGTTGGCGTCAACTTAAAACTTTCAATAATCACTGAAAAAGTGCTCAAGATTATGTTATTGTGAAAAATTCGTACACTTCATCAATAGATTTTGCGATAATTGACTCGGTTGAAAAAATGAAGGTATTTTGAGTCGGGACTCAGTGTGAAATGTATGGTTTAAAAGGGGAAATCTCTTCACGTTGGGTACTGGGCAAATTGGATGAATTTATGTTACACATAATTTTTCAAATAATTTATTCAGTTTGAGTCATGACCTGACTCTCCAAGTCGACTCTTTTCACTGAGTCAGAGCTTCTGAAACAGTTCGCAAAAACTGGCGCAGAATTGCTAATACCAGATTTGATGAAAAACGGATTTTCTTTTATTTTTCTACAAAATATTATTCTAGCAGAATATATTATCCATTTCTGCGAAGGAAATATAAACTAATGTTTCAATGTATTATTTATTTTTATTTATTTATTCCTTTATTTCTACATTTCGGTGTAATGCTTATATTACTAATTTTTATAGTATTCTCTCCATTTCCTCCTATCATTTGTTAATTCCTTTATTTCTTCCCACGTGTTCCCTTTTCTTGTTGCCTCTTCTGCTATTGCGCTGTTCCACTCTTTCCTCGGTCCTCTTCTCTGTTTGTTTTTAGTTGCTCTTGTCACATATATTTTCTTTGTGTCTCTTCCTTCGCTCATTCTTCTTACGTGTCCAAACCACCTCATTTTGCCTTCCATTATTTTTTCCGGTATTAGTTTTATTTTTAAGTTTTTTCCTGTACGTCTCGTTTCTTATTCTGAATCTCATCTCCATTACATTCATTCTTTTTATTTGTTTTCCTGTCATCGTCCATGTTTCGCTACTGTATGTTAGCGTTCGTCTAATTAGTTTTTTGACTATTTCTGTTTTTGTGTCTCTTGATATCTCTCTTCCTAAAAAAGGTGTTTTTCAGCATGTTATACAGTTTTGCTGTTTTACCTATTTTGTCTTCTAATTCATTATCTAAATTGCCATTGCTCTGTATACTTGTTCCTAGATTCTGTATTGTTCGATTTTTTCCCGTGTACTCTTATTTCGTGTTTATTTTTCCCTTTAGCTATTATCATGAATTTTGTCTTTTCGTAGTTTATTTTCATGTTTATTTTCCTAATCTCTTTCTCTATTATTTCCATGTTGTGCTGTAGTTCTTCTCTGTTTCTGCTAATATTGCCATATAATCCGCGAAAAGTAGTTCTGCTATTTCAGTGATCTCAATTTTCCAGTATCCAATGTTTAGCCTCTTCATTTTTTGTTGGCTTTCTGTATTGCCTTGTCACATACAATCGTGAAGAGTAAAATTCTTAGCACGCATCTTTACGTTACTCCTTTCTTCGTTTCAAATTCTTCTAATTCCTCATTATTTGTTCTCACAATATTTCTGTTTCCTCTGTACATGTTTTTATTGCATTTATTAATTCCTATTTCTTCTAGTTCGTTCCATATGTCCTCCTTATCCTGTCGAATGCCTTTTCGAGATCTACGAAGCATATGTGTATTTCTCTATTCTTCATTATTAATTTCTCGCTTAGTTGTACGAGTATGAAGATTTGGTCTTGCTTACTACTCCCTCTTCTGAACTCCTCTATTGTTGTTTGTTGTTTGTCTCTCAACCTTTTTCTAGTATCCTGGCCATTATCTTACTTGGCATGCTTGTTAATGTGATTCCCCTGTAGTTGTCGCATATTCTTCATCACCTTTTTTATGTATTGGTAAAATTATTCATTTATTCCATTCTTTTGGTGTTTCCCAGTTCATTATTATGTCATTTATTAGTTTGGTTATTTGTGTTATACCTCCATCCCCCATGTGTTTTATCATCTCCGGGGTTATATCGTCAGTTCCTGGTACTTTCCCGTTTTTACTTTCTCCGTTACGAAGTACGAGAAAGTATTGTGATCGTAATTTTTTTTTCAAATTTTTTTTTTATGGAAATATCCATTTAGGGGTCCCTGTATGCCATTTCAACAATGTCTGGAATAAAAAAATTGTGTCTGTGTGTGTGTCTGTCTGTGCGCGCTGTATCTCAAAAACTAATAGAGCAATTAATATGAAACTTTAAACAGCCATCTTATTTGATAATCTGAATAACTGAAAACCTTTTGGTGAAATTTCATACACCGGAAGTGGGCGTTTACCTTAACTATTTTTTGTTTTTTGCCAATATTTTCTTAAATATGAAAAATATCACAAAAACATTTAAACAAACTTTGAAGACAACAAAGAAATGAACATATTTTGCTTAAAAACATTTTTCATAAAATCATTTTCATTCGAGAAAAAAATTATTATTTTTTTTAATTTTTGGTTTATAATTATAAAACGATAATAGTTACAGCAAATTTATGTTAATAATAATTGTAGAGAATGCTAAAATGAACAACTTGTAAAGAATACGTTTTTTTTTAAATCCCTTTAGTTTTTGAGTAAACTGAGTCTTTGAATTTGAAGTATAATTTTTCCATCTTTCATAATTTTGACGTTTTAAACGTCAGTTTCATCCTCCTATTCAGTTAGCTCTTTGAAATATTGTTTCCATCTTGTCTTCATACGTGATTATTTTTCCATTTTTATCTTTTATCTTCATCATGTTGTGTTCTTTTTTTTTGTTTTAGTGTTTCGTAGAATAGTTTTTGGTTCTGCCCAAAGTTCTCATTCATTCTTTCACCAAATTTCTTCAATGATTTTTGTTTTGCTTCTTTAATTATTGTCTTTGTTTTGTTTCTCTTTTCTTCTATTTTTTTAGTTTACAGATATTTTTCCTTTTCTCTTTTTTGTCTTCCTCTGCCCACCAGTTTTCATTTCCCATTTTTGTTGTTCCGCAGTTCTCCTTTGCCGCTTCCAGTATATTTCTTTTGAATGTTTCCCTTTTTCCTTCTATGTTTGTCTTTATTTCGCTCTCTCTGAATTTATTTTGTAATATCTCTTTGTATTTCTTTTTCTCGTAATTTGTAGACTTTTATCTTTTCTTTAACTTTACCCTCCTCTTGTCCGGTTTTTGTATTTCCTTCCATCTCGTGTCCGTTTTTAGTAGATAGTTGTCACTTCCTATTTCAACTTGCCTTTGAATTGAATTGTCACATTCGTTATTTTGTTCCAGCTGTTTCTTACTAATTATGTGGTAGTCTATTAATTATTGATCTTTAATTTCTGTTTGGCTGTTCTCTTGTGTATTTGTGTATATTTATGTGTTTGAATTTTGTATTTGTTATGACAAGATTGTTTTTGCTGCATAATTGGATTATACTTTCTCCATTGTTGCTTTTAATTACCCCTCCTTCTTCCCCTATATCTTTTCTATTCCGTTATTTTAGCACCCTACTCTTCCGTTTAGTTCTCCCATTATCATCATGTTTCAATGTACGAAATTTAATTGTTTTGCCACTAAATAATTATGATTACACATATTACTGAATAATCTTGAAAAAACAAAGTCAAGTACAAAATAAGTGTAAAAAGACAAGTCATTAATTATGATAAAAAAATACAAGATATTTCAAAAATAATCATGAAATTAGTTCAAAAGTGGCTTGTCGCATAAATAGATGGGAAAATTCGGACAATTTCTACATAAGTTACTTGTGTATACTCTTTTTTTTCTCAGTTTATCTTTCAATTATCTTTCAGATTATAATAATAATTCTTGATATGAAAATCGCCGAAAACAAAAAAACTATTGAGATTAGGAACAGGGAACCCTAATACAATCTGATAGGGATGGACGATATTTCACGTACCTGTGATTTTTCACTAGTATTAAAAAATCACAGGTCGTTACTGTTACTAATAGGCGAATTTCACTGCTACTTAAAATCACTGCTACTTAAAATCACTGATATTTAAACTGTGACTTAAACTGTGATTGCTCCTTAAAATCACAACTGTTACATAAAAACGTGATTGTAAGAAGACAATGAAGAATAGCATTTCTACATATTATTTTATATTCAATACTGTTTACTCCCATTTACTCTTATACTCATGTTCAAATTACGATTTTCATCAACTGAAAAAAAAAATAAATAAAAACAATTTCTACAAATGGTAAACCCAAAATGACTCAAAATTCATTTTAATTTAAGATTCAGTGCGAATATCTAAAACATACATTTTGAAATAATACCACTAAACCAATTTTTAAATTGCAAACTTCATTAACTGAAAATTAAAAATTAAAATAATTCACCAAACTGCGGAAATCTCAAAAAATTAAAACAAAAATCTTCAAAAATCTATATCTCAATTGAAAATCGTTAAATTTACAAACACCAAATTGATTTTGAATAAGCGGTACTTCGACCATTGAGAATGATTTTTAATGGAATTTTCCTGCGTTTTTTTTATATTTTTTTTCTGCGATGTTTTTGTTCAGGTGCTCAAAAAATTAAAATAACAATTTTCAAAAATCCATATCTCTGTTGAAAATTATTGAATTTACAAAAATCAAATTGATTTTGAATAAGCGATACTTCGGCCATTGGGGATAATTTTTTATGGAATTTTTCCTGCGTTTTTTATATTTTTTTCTGCGATGTTTCTGTTCAGGTGCTCAGAAAATATAAACAAACATTTTCAAAAATCCATATCTCTATTGAAAATTATTGAATTTACAAAAACAAATTGATTTTGAATAAGCGATACTTTGGCCATTGAGGATGATTTTTTATGGAATTTTTCCAGCGTTTTTATATTTTTTTCTGCGATATTTGTGTTCAGGTGCTCAGAAAATTAAAACAAAATTTTTCAAAAATCCACATCTCTATTGAAAATTATCGAATTTACCAAAACCAAATTGATTTTGAAAACGCGATACTTCAGTTATTAAGGATGATTTTTTATGGAATTTTTCCTGCGTTTTTTATATTCTTTTCTGCGATGTTTGTGTTCAGGTGCTCAGGAAATTAAAACAAAAAATTTCAAAAAGCCATATCTTTATTGAAAATTATTGAATTTACAAAAACCAAATTGATTTTGAATAAGCAATACTTCGGCCATTGGGGATGATTTTTTATGGAATTTTTCCTGCGTTTTCTATATTTTTTTCTGCGATGTTTCTGTTCAGGTGCTCAGAAAATTTAAACAAAAATTTTCAAAAATCCATATCTCTATTGAAAATTATTGAATTTACAAAAACCAAATTGATTTTGAATAAGCGATACTTCGGTCATTGAGGATGATTTTTTATGGAATTTTTCCTGCGTTTTTTATATTTTTTCTGCGATGTTTTTGTTCAGGTGCTCAGAAAATTAAAATTAAAATTTTCAAAAATCCATATCTCTATTGAAAATTATTGAATTTACAAAAACCAAATTGATTTTGAATAAGCGATACTTCGGCCATTGACGATGATTTTTTATTGAATTTTTCCTGCGTCTTCTATATTTTTTTCTGCGATGTTTCTGTTCAGGTGCTCAGAAAATTTAAACAAAAATTTTCAAAAATCCATATCTCTATTGAAAATTATTGAATTTGCAAAATTGATTTTGAATAAGCGATACTTCGGCCATTGAGGATGATTTTTTATGGAATTTTTCCTGCGTTTTTTATATTTTTTCTGCGATGTTTTTGTTCAGATGCTCAGAAAATTAAAATTTTCAAAAATCCATATCTCTATTGAAAATTATTGAATTTACAAAATCCAAATTGATTTTGAATAAGCGATACTTCGGCCATTGAGGATGATTTTTTATGGAATTTTTCCTGCTTTTTTTATATTTTTTTCTGCGATGTTTGTGCGATCACAGTCACAGTTTAAAATCACTGATATTAAAAAGTAGCAATCACAGGTAGCAACGTGATTCAAAAGTAGCAGTTTTGTCCATCTCTACAATCTGATAGAGAATTGGATTCTAAGTTCTAATACGTTACTAAATACAGGGTGTTCCATTTGAAAAAAACAAAGTTATTCAACTTTATAAATTGAGATATTCTACCACATTTTTTTATCACCCTGTATATTGATTAATATGAAATCCTGGTTGGCGCTTTAGTTCGAACCTTTAACCAAACAATAGAAATGATTGTAATGGTTCAACGTCAATTAGTGGGCCAAATATAAAATTTCACCTGCACCCTTCATTTCAACAAATCTTTAAATATTTCGAAAACTGTAAATAATAGGTATAGGGAGTATTGAAGTTACTCACCTTTATTTGTTCCCTAGAATTCAAAAATAACAAAAAATACAGGGTGTTTCATTAAAAAAAAACATATCTTCGATGTGGATCTTTGTTATGGGACCCATTTCGGAAATAACTTTCAACTAGAAACGTTTTTGCTGGGTGCTGTAAACCATTGTGACCACGGAATAATTGTGACTTTTAGAACGATCTGACGTTTTGTATGTCAATGCCTAACATATGTGCCAACTTAAATTTTTTTAAATAAAAAATCATGGCATACTTGGGTTTTTTTTTTAAAGAACGTGGTATCGATAGCGTGCGCAAAAAAGTGCAGTGGTCACCAACTCAAATTGTGAACAGGTGGTTTTCCAAAAACGAACAACGTGTTTAATTCGCAAAAGTTAGTTGTGCGATACGTTGTTAAATATTCCGTCGGTTTTGATAGACGACTCGGGTCGTCAGATGTCGAGAAAGGCAAATTGTTTGCCAGGAAATTTTCGTCGGTCAGTTTTTTGACGGTTGATTTCTGAGCTCCGCGGAAGAGAAGCGGTGGCTCGCGGATCGCGACTGTTTTCGACGTCGATGTGAAAGGAACTGCATACTCAGGTATTCGGTTGATCCTATTCTCAGAATCCCCCCCAATTTTTATCGGCGTCCTATATTTTTCCTCGAATTACAAAAATTGTTTGCTTCACTGTCGAATCTGAAGCGTTGCGGCGTTGAAACCAGGTGAGGTGTTTTTGGTTTTGTCTGTTTGATTGAAGCCGGGAAGTAAATTCCTCAGCAGATTCAGAAATCAATTGTTGTTGCGATCGTGTTAAAAAAAATACAGTCCACTGCCAACAAAAAGCGAAAATTATATATTTTTTTTTTATTGCTAATTAAAGTTTTTATGTCAGTAACAGATTATTAATTGAATTAATTTAATTCATAACAGGAATTCGCTGTAACAACATAATGCACACATTTCTACAGACAATCACTGGTTGGAACCGCAATTGGGTAGCTTCTACAAAGCGGTCAGCGGAATTGTAAAACTAATTTCAAAGGTGCATTGTGCGACACCTTGTGGTTGAAATTCATCTAAAATCTGTTCATTTGGAACAAAACCGAAGTATATATTGTATTCTTAATGTGCGGTAAGAAAGTATGCACAATCTTTTTAAACGTGTGGTCTGAGAGGTCTTGACATTAAAATAAAAGGAAATTTACAGTTGGGCCCCCAATCTCTTTGTGGCGTACTGTCGAGGAGGATAAATATAGGTTTGGGCGAAGACCCACTCGAAACTGTCTGTCACAGGGAACAGGGAACACGACGGCGTGTTTAGCCAACAATGTCGAGTTCTCACCGGCGGAGGTCTAAGGTCACGTTGGAGGCTCACGACGGTACCGCCTCCAGCACGCACTAGCTCACCTCAACCTCGTCTCCGGCCCTACCATGGCCACGCCGCCCACATACAATACACTACCTTAATTATCGCTCGCCCATTTTATTATCATTATTACCACACGTATGCGTATGAGCAATTCGGTACATTCGTTTCGAAAAGATACGCATCTTCAAAGAGACCACGAAAATCGAACGTCCGAGTCGGTCCCGATCGTCCAAGATAAAAAAGTCGCGAGAGGTGTAATTAACGAAGGGACGAGCTGGAAGTAATTCCCGCGTTTCGTCCTGCGCCTCCCACATCAGGGACGGATCACGATCGCATTATAGATACCATCAAATTGCCGAGCAATTTAATTTTACGATATACATGTGCGTGCATGCGTGTTTGTGTCTGTGCAGGTGTAACAGATTGAAATTGCACGTTATTGGAGAGATAACTGGCATTTCGGTTCAGGTGATTTATATCATCCGATGGTGAGGTTTTAACACGTTCTTTATGGTCGGGAATGGTGCGACCTTTGGCCGGCTTCACCCGCAAAATCAATAAAATCCGATGTAATAATGTGCGTCTCTTAAAAAATAACACCTTCCTACTAATGTCTTATATGACTATACAATCGTCCCGTTTGAAGAAAAGTGAGTTGACAAACAATTTACTTTACAGTATTACTTTATTTTTATTACTTTTATACAAATGAAAAGCTTTGATTAAATTATTATTTATGGAGGTCAAAAACGACCTAATCTCTAAGAAACATACATGTACGATCATACTTTATGGCAACCAGTGTAATAAATATTGATTGATTTATCACTTTGGCCGGGCAGCATGCATAATATGGTTCCTATCCTACTCTTCGGGCGTTGTGATGCTGTCAGTAGCGGATTTAGAAAAACCTCAAGGGAGGGGCGCATTATCATCGTCGTCGGCGTGGAAACATTCGATAGCTGAAGGTAGCTTCTCCAATTTTTCTTTATTTCTTCTAAAACCGGTTATTTGCAACAATTATGATGTCATCGTTCCGACTGGAGGATAGTCATCCCACCTATTTCTTTTCTTCGGATTCTTCAATATTTCGAATAAAATTAAAAAAAAAACCTTAAGCTAATAGACATGCATCTCAAGTTATTGTAAATTTTTACTTATTTTCGAGAGTAAGTGTATTTGTTTTGGGGCATAATGATTGTGAGAATGTCTTAAAATGTTTTTTTCTACTCCCACCTCTAAAATGTCATTTATAGCAAATCAATTGATACCCAAAATCAAGTTAGTTGTCACTTATCAACGCTCGTGCCTAATTAGCTCGTGACTAAAATGCCATTTATAACACTTGTTGCATAATATACTATTATCGTCAAATAATAAATACCTTGCAGGTCATTACGTAAGCAAACCTATCAAATACCTAATATTTGTTTAAACGGGTAATTACAGATACAGCATATTTTTTTAAATATATAATAACAAACTTTGTATTAAATAAAATAGAAACCTTACTTGTTGCAGAGAGTATTAAATAATATACTTTGTATTAAAAAAAATCATCATTCCATACATAATGTCGATGACAAACATACAAACATACATTTACAGTACAAAGTCTATTATTTTCCTACTTTTGTTGGTAACGTCTTCTTACAACGCAAGGTGTACTCGAGGCAATGAAGCACTAAAACAGCCAAAATCTCGGAAATTTTAACACTAAGACGGATCGAAATGGGGTTTTTTGCATTCGCTTCCTAAAATCATTGGAAAAAAATGTATCTACTGTGTATCTTATACAAACTCGAAATTGCATTTGTGCAGTGGAAAGTGTATCCAAAAAATTCATTTTAAGAAAATTCATAACTTCCTTAATAAGACTCGGAATTGACTCAAACCACTGTGTACAATTTATGAAAGATCGGATACCATTACCCAACAACACTCAGCTAGGGCTTCCATTACAGAATCCGAATTATTTACATCTATCATGTTTATCTGCCTGCACGGAAGCACCTCTGCCATTAGTTTTTTCTTTGTCATGTATGATGGTTCGTCAAAGAATAGAGCAACAGACAGCCTTCCGATTTTCTTGCCACATTTTATGATGCAATGTGGGAAGGAAGAAAAATGTTCAATTTGAAATGTGTAACATTTTCGTCACAAAACCGTTCTCTCGTGTCGGCTGTTATGTGGTCCAATGTCGGTACAAAGACAGCGTTTCTTCAATATTTTATTGGGTCAGCGTTTTCGTCAAAATGTGCTGCTGTCTCCCAGCGAAACGCGGAATGCACATTTTTACATTATGTGCATTAATGTTTCGGTTTCTTCTACAATGCGGGCGCTGTGTACGTCTGCGTTAGTTCGCGACTCGTCATATACGTTTAGGATGGCTTCCATTCCCATTTTGGCTGTAGAAACGTCCATGATAGAATTCTGTAGAATCTTCCTTAGAGGATGTGTAGCACTTATTATTTTGAGTTTGACATCGCCTTAGAATAATACTCGATTTCGATGCTATTGGTCGGTTTCTCCAATCAGGAATCTCCCTTAATACCTTACTGACTGATGGAAGATAGACTGCATCTTGTTTGACAATGTGCTAATAGTCATTGTTTGAGGTAGGATTTTACTGTGGAAAATCGCTTACTTGATGCTGTAAAATATGCTACAACTTCTCCAACAGTACCAAGACCGTGATAGCAATAAAGAAGAATATGTGAGGTTGGCAACAGTGTGTAGGGGGAGAGAGAGAACGTTAATGGCGGCAGAGAAATGTTTTTGCGAAGTGTATTGTAATAGTGTAAAATAAAGTAGTGGTATCCTGACCAGCGATGCTTAGATTAGAAGAATAGCTAACAACCGTTTCTACCATTCGGGATTCTTCAACTTCGATAGCTAAATTGAGTTGATCGCTACGACATGGTGATACTGGCATTAATTGCTTTTATGAATTGCCGCTACGATTCCTTTTAATTCAGATATATTGACAGACCCAATACCCACAGAATTTTCTAGCACAAGAGGCAGACTTTTAATTTCTCTTAGTATTTTTCCCCCAATACTTCACCTGTGATACTGCGCTCAGCAGGCGGCGAGCGTATATCTTGCAGCTTAACTCAATTGAGCAGTGTGCTAATTATCCATGGTTTCATCAAAACTGATGCAGTGGTAGCTTGCAACTTGTATCTCCTCCTGTATTTTATCAACATAATTTGACTTACTCGTTTCTAGGTGATTTTTAAGCTGCAAATCTCCAGCATCGATTCGAAATATAAGTAGAGCTCTAAAGTTTCCTCCATTATTAAGCATCATATTATCTTCGTCTCAGCTGTCGACGAGTGCTTTCGTTGTCTCAGCACTCTTTCAACGATATGTTTTATCTTCCATGAAGAATTATGTTTTTTTTTTTATAATAGGAACAAGACAGGCCCTGATCTCTTTTATTTTCATCCTCTGTCAAGTCAGGGTTTATCGAAAAACATTTTGGCAGATGTATTTGCTTCAACATGATATCTACAAGAAACGTGGTTCTCTAGATCGCAGTCTTTTCCGGTAAATTCTACAAATTTAGTTAGCGGCTCTGTGTCAAGTTATTTTGCGAGGGAGCCTATTTTAGCGCCTACCTTGTTTTTGTGCACAAATATCGTCCAGATTAAGCAGAAGAGGCCCTACTTAGACTAGGAAAAAACAAGCCATGGATACCGCTCAAAGTGCTTTTCTTGAACCCAACGATATTCCACACGAGTTACATATTTGTTACCATGTAATTCATACGGCCTGCATTTCTGCTGATGTTATGTTTACTATCAAATCTCATAATTCGCATTTATCTTCATATAAATACTTATTCATTGCGTATTATTAAGAGGACCGTATAGAACTGTAAAAAATCCTAGAGATTACCGTAGAGCGAGAGTTAGCGAGTAAAAACCAGTTTTAATCATTTAAATTGTAATTAGTGATTTATAAATAAAGTTAAAAACTAATAAAAATTGTTTAAAAAAAAAATTACATTCCAAGGGAAAACGTAAATCACGTCCTCTTTTTGTATGTTCCGATGTCGGAAAAACATATCCCCTCTCCGGCTTCTTAGGGGCTGTTAGAAATTGAGGAATAATCATCAGAAAGAGACGATGACCTGTTCACATATGTCCGTCTGATCACTGAACTCGACGATCACACCAGCTACATTATCGGCAAATGATGAACTACCAGGTGATACACCTGCTCGTAACTACTCCGCAAAAAAAGCTGTCAGATGCTTGCACCTTTGCCTTGCGTATGATGAAACGGTCCATACTGACACTACGTAAATAAAAGTTTTAGATATTATTACGTTGTGTTCATGGGGTAAAAACACCGTTGACGCCATTGATGAATTTATTGATCACTAGAACGATCAAAGTCACAAAATCCACTGAAAAAGTAACGAACACTCACGCTGAGCGGTGTGGAGTTGGCGATAAAAACTTCCAGAAAAAAAAAATTCACATTAAATAAATCATATCTACCTAAATAATAACAATAGACGAATACAAATTTGTTCATTTATAGACGAAGAACTTTCTAAACATCATATTGTTTTACTAAAAATTTTAATTCTAACTCGACTAACTTCGCAATGTATACAATATTTTTACTTTCTCCGTTACGAAGTACGAGAAAGTATTGTGATCGTGATTTTTTTTTCAAATTTTTTTTTTACGGAAATATCCGTTTTGGGGTCCCTAGATATCATTTCAACAATTTCTGGAAAAAAAAAATTGTGTCTGTGTGTGTGTGTGTGTGTCTGTGTGTGTGTGTGTCTGTGCGCGCTGTATCTCAAAAACTAATAGAGTAATTGATATGAAACTTTGAACATCCGTCTTATTTGATAATCTGAAGAACTGAAAAGCTTTTGGTAAAATTTTGTACACCGGAAGTGGGCGTTTACCTTAACTGTTTTTTGTTTTTTGTCAATATTTTCTTAAATATGAAAAATATCACAAAAACATTTAAACAAACTTTGAAGACAACAAAGAAATGAAAATCTTTTGCTTGAAATTTTTTTTCATAAAATCATTTTTATTCGAGAAAAAAATTAATTATTTTTATTTTATTTTGGTTTATAATTATACAACGATAATAGTTACAGCAAATTTATATTAATAACAATTGTAGAGAATAGTAAAATGAACAACTTATAAAGAATAAGTTTTTTTCGAAATCCCTTTAGTTTTTGAGTAAACTGAGTTTTTGAATTTGAAGAAGTATAATTTATCCATCTTTCATGATTTTGACGTTTTAAACGTCAGTTTCGTCCGAGTTTACACAACGCTCGATGTACATTTAAAATATGATTTTAATTGAAAATAAACCACGAAAGCGTAAATATAAATGATATCATCAAGTCGGAGAAAGTAACATGATGGCCACATCACCATTTTTACTTTCTCCGTTACGAAGTACGAGAAAGTATTGTGATCGATTTTTTTTTCAAAATTTTGTTTTGCGGAAATATCCGTTTTGGGGTCCCTAGATATCATTTCAACAATTTCTGGAAAAAAAAAAATTTGTGTGTGTGTGTGTGTGTGTGTGTGTGTGTGTGTGTGTGTGTGTGTGTGTGTGTGTGTGTGTGTGTGTGTGTGTGTGTGTGTGTGTGTGTGTGTGTGTGTGTGTGTGTGTGTGTGTGTGTGTGTGTGTGTGTGTGTGTGTGTGTGTGTGTGTGTGTGTGTGTGTGTGTGTGTGTGTGTGTGTGTGTGTGTGTGTGTGTGTGTGTGTGTGTGTGTGTGTGTGTGTGTGTGTGTGTGTGTGTGTGTGTGTGTGTGTGTGTGTGTGTGTGTGTGTGTGTGTGTGTGTGTGTGTGTGTGTGTGTGTGTGTGTGTGTGTGTGTGTGTGTGTGTGTGTGTGTGTGTGTGTGTGTGTGTGTGTGTGTGTGTGTGTGTGTGTGTGTGTGTGTGTGTGTGTGTGTGTGTGTGTGTGTGTGTGTGTGTGTGTGTGTGTGTGTGTGTGTGTGTGTGTGTGTGTGTGTGTGTGTGTGTGTGTGTGTGTGTGTGTGTGTGTGTGTGTGTGTGTGTGTGTGTGTGTGTGTGTGTGTGTGTGTGTGTGTGTGTGTGTGTGTGTGTGTGTGTGTGTGTGTGTGTGTGTGTGTGTGTGTGTGTGTGTGTGTGTGTGTGTGTGTGTGTGTGTGTGTGTGTGTGTGTGTGTGTGTGTGTGTGTGTGTGTGTGTGTGTGTGTGTGTGTGTGTGTGTGTGTGTGTGTGTGTGTGTGTGTGTGTGTGTGTGTGTGTGTGTGTGTGTGTGTGTGTGTGTGTGTGTGTGTGTGTGTGTGTGTGTGTGTGTGTGTGTGTGTGTGTGTGTGTGTGTGTGTGTGTGTGTGTGTGTGTGTGTGTGTGTGTGTGTGTGTGTGTGTGTGTGTGTGTGTGTGTGTGTGTGTGTGTGTGTGTGTGTGTGTGTGTGTGTGTGTGTGTGTGTGTGTGTGTGTGTGTGTGTGTGTGTGTGTGTGTGTGTGTGTGTGTGTGTGTGTGTGTGTGTGTGTGTGTGTGTGTGTGTGTGTGTGTGTGTGTGTGTGTGTGTGTGTGTGTGTGTGTGTGTGTGTGTGTGTGTGTGTGTGTGTGTGTGTGTGTGTGTGTGTGTGTGTGTGTGTGTGTGTGTGTGTGTGTGTGTGTGTGTGTGTGTGTGTGTGTGTGTGTGCCAATATTTTCTTAAATATAAAAAATATCACAAAAACATTTAAACAAACATTAAAGACAACAAAGAAATGAACATCTTTTGCTTAAAAATATTTTTTATAAAATCATTGCTATTCAAGAAAAAAATTTATTATTTTTTTTTTAATTTTTGGTGTATAATTATGAAACGATAATAGTTACAGCAAATTTTTGTGAATAATAATTGTAGAGAATGCCAAAATGAACAATTTTTAAAGAATAAGTTTTTTTCGAAATCTCGTTAGTTTTTGAGTAAACCGAATTTTTGAATTTGAAGCATAATTTAAAACATAACGTTTTAAACGTCAGTTTCATCCGAGTTTACGCAACGCTCGATGTGCATTTAAAATATGATTTCAATTCAAAATAAACCATGAAAACGTAAATATAAACGGCTATTATACTATCAAGTCGGAGAAAGTAACATGATGGCCACATCACCATTTTTTAGTAACACTTTTCCATGACGATTATTATTGCTCTGCTGTATAATACATCGAAAACTCTCGGGGAGATAGATAATGATAATTAAAAATTAAACGCAGTATGCGCTAGACTGAGACTAATAGCTGTGTCTGGGGCGTGCTTACCTTCACTTATATGACAGGGTTGCCAGGTCATAATCTTATTTTTAAAAAAAATTCAAATTTTGGTTTCGCGCCCCCTCTAAATCCGCCATAGCCCTTCCAAAATGCCGTGACACATTGCGCAATAAACATCTTAAATTTCAAAAGAAGATCAATTCGATGATGCGGCCACGCGTAAATTTGTTATCGCGCTCTCTCCGAATACTTTCTCAGTCTGCGCAAACTTTACCCCCAGGTGTCACGACATTTTGGGACGGCTCTAGTACATCGCAAAATGGAAATCTAAATATACAATACAATAACAAATGCATCTAAAAGTAGAGTGGTGTCACGACATTTTGGGACGGCTCTAGTACATCGCAAAATGGAAATCTAAATATACAATACAATAACAAATGCATCTAAAAGTAGAGTTCGTCCAGTCTTCGAAAGCAAGCAAAACCATGGATAATCACCCAAAACTCAAAATTGCATTAACGTAAGGAGTATATCGAGTGCGTAGTGATGATGAAAGCAATATTTCGATTATTCTAGCCCAGTGGTTCTGAACGTGGACCATATGCCCCCACAAAGTATTTCTTAGGGGTCCTCAAAGAAAACATAAAATTGGAGGAGCCACAGATAATTCTGAGTGGGCCACGAAAATTCGCTTCAGCGAAAAAAAAAATCATTATTAAAAAAATAAAATACTCAGAATATGGCATTTAGATGGTACCGGATAGTACCATCAAAAGTATTCTATATATCGAGTAGTTTCGCGGAAAAAAAAAGTATTATTTCATGAATATTGTAATTACAACTAGCCTAAGTAAACTAAAAAGATTTCATGTTCACAAGCGGAAAATACGAAAATTGAGTTTTATAACTCCTTATATTTTTTTTTTCTGTTTTTTTACACCAAAAGTTCTAGCCAAAAAACAAAAATGGCTTATTTTCGAGGGAGTTCACCCCTAAACATGTTTTTTAGCCGAAACAAAAAAATACGTATCAAATATTTTGGCCCCCTCTACAAATTCACCAAATTTCATTCAAATCGGAGAGGGACACTTGAGTTAGTTTCCTTGGTAGTCGTTCGGCCATTTGCACAATCTTATTACCGCTGAAATTCTAGAGATATATTGACAAGATATATTGATTTGACTTATTTAAATTTCTTTCGGAGATTATCGAGTTAATTACGTTATAAGGAAGGTTATGTTTACTTCAAAGGACCGGACCTAACTTTATTTGCATTAGTTTGGAATTGATTCTTACGTAAGATGATCGGTGGTTACATGGAGCCTATAGTACAGGAGGTTAAAGGGAGCCCATCTTTTTCAAAATAAATGGAACCTTGGAAAATGGCTGGAAAGAAATGTAAAAACAATTGCCACACACTTGAAACTTTACTTAAAATCGATTCTGCTTTATGTTTCAATCAAAAACTAGAAACACCCCATTACTAGATTTCAAGATAATCACACGCTAGAGACCGGACCTTGTTTTGCATTTAGATTTGGTGCCACTTTTTTAACATTGCGTTTGACCTCCTGTACTATAGACTCCATGGGTGGTTAAATCCACAGAGGAGGTTATGATAGAAAACAGAAGCCCAATACTTTCTACCTTTATAAGAGTAATAAGCGCATCCCGAGCATTTGTATGGAGACACGTTATCATCTCTCTGTTAGCCTACTCTACGAAAGTTCACGAATTGATAAGAATAATTCTATGAATCTGAGTCTGTTATCAACAGCAGAAACGAGATCAGTTACGGTTCGCGTTTTTTTTTTTGTACGGCCGAGGTAGCAGAGGTGGCAATAAAAATATTAGGTAGGGTCTATTGCAGAGACGGCTGGCTATGTGACCACACCTATCTGTATTACCACCTCTGCTACCTCGACCGTACCAAAAAAACCCGGCGGATGTCAATGCAAAATTCCCATTGTTAGTGACGCCACTGAGCTTTTGTTAGTTGGGCTATGTTTTAAGGGCTACCAACTATTTTCAACTTTTTGATCTCACACTATGTGTACCCGGGTACACTCCGTATATATATTTTTTAATATTGTTTTACTGCAAACGGTACCAAAAACTTTTAATTCTGGTCCACCAAATAGGGCAGAGTGACGAGACACATATGCCCCGTAATGCAGTAAACATGCGAAACAAAAGAATGCATAGTATCTCCAAAAAAAAAAAATTAATCAAAACATTCACCAGTTGTAACCAGTTCACCAGGAGTAACAGGACAACATGAATGAGAAGACAGGTTGAGAAAAATAAAGTCCATTGTCAAAACCGTTGTATCAGGAGTAACATGACTGCAGGTGCAAGCTGGAGTATTTTCATATGTTATGCATGTGCAAGTTAAAATTACACAGCTTCATAAAAAAATGGTAATAAGCAGTTCTGTTTTCAGCTACCACTAAAGAACATAATGAAATGTACCTAACCATGGTCAGTTACAAATTGCTATGAATTACACTTTCTCAACCATTGATCAGAAATTCGTAATTGATAAATGTCACTGGCAAGTTCATGAAAACGATAAGCTTAATTTTTAAGAAACAACTCTTCCCTGATGGTACCAAATGCATGTGTACCATCTTACTTCCAAATTTCTTGTATCGCAAGATGTATAAGTGACATGATGCTAGGCATAGATGTGAATATTCACTTCATTTTCAATAAAATTTAATGCTTTATCTAGAAAGGCTTGACTTTATGCTCATAAAATTCCTCCAAAAACCAAGGTGACAAAAAAGAAGGGGCAGCACATTTTTTTCATTTCCCTCTTACTATTTTGGAGGTTTCTGAAATATACACAATGATAGAACAAAAAATGCCAGAAAATACTTTTACAACCACTGTTATTTTCAATAAACATTAAAATATATATCTCTTTAACAATAAATATGAAATTAAAACATAAATCACAATTAAAAAAGAATTAATTCTAGAATTAATTACATATGTACAAAAAAACACTCGAGAGAGCAAATCCAAACTACATCAAGGAAGGAAACAACTCGGAAACACTCTGATCCCACAAATCGACGTCACTCAAACTGTTCGGTGAGCCGAGCGATTCGTAACCGCAGTCCGAAGGCGAACTAGTCCTGAACGAGCACTCACTTTCGGGCACCTTAAGGTAACTATGATCATTCGCAACGTTGCTATAGTCCACGACTTCCTCCTTAACTTGTACACTGTCATCGTCCACGTAAATGGTGATGCAGTTGTTCTCTTCGTCGTAAGTCCCGTACACAGTTTCAGAGACGTCCATGGGTTCAATTTTGATCTCCGGCTTGATCTCTTCCAGCTTCGGTTTGATCTGTTTGAACTTCCTCTCCTCGGGGCGTTTTTTCGCTGGCCGCTTTTTGACCGGTCTGGTCGTTTTGGAATAGTCGTGGTGTAAAAGTAAAAACTCGGAGACGTCGGTTTCTGACTGCACGCTCAGGCCGACGCTTCCACCGGGTTCCAGGTTTTCTGGTGACGGCCCCACCACTTTTCCAGCGAAATTTTCTCCACCACCTTCTGGTTTCTATAAGTAGGATTTGTTGTTTGAAATGGAATTTATATAAGAGTGGGTTTTGAAAAATCAATTAAAATATAATAATGTAATAGACGAGCCTAATAATTATTGTTTTTTTTAAATATAATACCAAAAATAAAAACTGTATAATTATTTTTAATTTAAGTAAAAAAACATACTTTATTGATGTTAAGAATTAAGAAAAATAGTTTTTTGTGAAGAATTACAGTTTTAAGAATAGTAAAATGAAATGGATATTAATGCTGCCAAAAAAGACAGTTGAACAGAATTTTAAAATGTAATTTTAATTTTTTTTTAGTCTAGAATTTTAAACATTCAGACTCTAAACTGTCTTTTTATTTGGTAATATTAATATTTATTTCATATTACGATTCTTAATAATAAAAGTTACCAATACAATACAGCGTCGATAATCCGGATTAATTGTGACCGGATCAGAATGTCCGGATTTTCAAAGAGCTAAAAAAAGAGGTCATCTGACTTCATAACAAAAAGAAAACTATCTAAAACTGTTAATAATTCACTTTAGTTTTTTAACTATTGGAGTAGATAAACAAACCGTTAATTATATGAACTTATAATGTATTTTAATGAAAGAATATACATATGTACGTATTTACTTCAGCTTTGTTTTCACTGCAATTGAATCCGGATTATCGACGGTCTGGATTTTTGACGTCCGGATTATCGACGCTCAACTGTATATTAAAACAGTTGAATTAAAGTTGTAATAATATCATTTAAAACCCAATTCCATTAGATTCAAATTGAATGTGACTATATATAATATATCTGATTCTGAATTAACATATCAATTTGTATAAGCCTTTATAACACACTATCAGCGGGAAAGGTATTAATACCTTTCCCATCGATAGTGTGTTAAGGTATTAATATATTTCCCGATGACAGTGTGTTTATACAACCAAATTATTATATTCAAACTGATTTTGCAAAGCCAGTATAATTTCAAATGAACTAATTGTATTTTGCATTTACTACAATTGATAAGCACGTGTTTAATATTTGCAAACATTCAGAGGCTCAAAGTAAATACTTTCTGTGCATACATTTGATTACCTTATCTAATCTAGTCAAATTGTCGGGACAAGCCGCGAAATCTGTCAAATTCTTATAAATATTTATAACCAAGTTAAAATGCCATATTTAATAGAAGGTTGTAAATGTTTTATTTAGTAAATATTCAAATGAGCTAATTCCAAGTCAATAATTGGAAAATTTTAATATTCGATCAAACTGATGTTGTCACGTCACAATTCTTGGAAAACGAAGTATTGGAAAAAATCTGAGTTGCTTTAACAGTGAAAAAATCATTTTTGAAAATTGCATGTTTTCTGATAAGTCTACATGCGTATTGAATAATGAGCAAAAGATTCAAAATACTCCAAGGTTACTAAAAATAAAATTTTCGATCACCATATTTATGATTTGACTAGTTTTTTTGGATAAAATTTAATAGGTTAGCTTCTTGTAGTTGTATTGCAGCAGCAATAATGAAGGTTACTAGGGATTACCATGAAATTCGTTGACTTTGTTGCACTTTAAATAGAGCAAATTATGTCCCTTTGTATCAACCTTATCTGAAGCTGGATTTTATTTTAAGATAAACGAAATTTCATTGCCAATTTATTAATAAACATGGATTGATTAGAACTATCAAAAACAAAGCTTGAAATTGAAGTTTAATTGAACTCGAGGATGGGTGATCTGACAATCCAGTGGACAATCCAATAAGTTGAAGGAAAAACAATGGTTTGTTAGGTAAAAATTTCAAAAATTAAAGAAATGTAAAAGCCTTTGCTTACTTTGCTACACTTTGTAATCCTCTGTTTTGTGGTAATGCAATTAATGATTACCCAGAAAATAAATTAAATTAAAAGTCAATGTAAATTCCTTTACTTGATTTGATCAATAATAATAATAATAAAGATAAAATACGAAGTTTTTCATAACCTACAATAAATAAACCATTTTTTATTATTGAAACATATCAGTGACGGTTACAGATAGGTAGGGTCAGTTGCAGACGGCTGGCTGCATGACCACACCTATCAGTATTACCACCTCTTGTTCCTCGGCCGTACCAGAAAAAAACCCGCGAACCGTCACTGAAACATATACTTTCCTGTCTAATGCTACAACAAACATTGAATTGAACCAGAAGTTGAAATCTAGAGTCTTAAATTTAAAGTGAAAACAACTTTTGATCTCATATATAATGAATAACTTAACTCAAATTTGATAAATTTTTATTGTAAGCTTAAGACAATCGGTCATGACATTTCAAATTGATTGCTTGATTGTAATTCTAATTATATTTTATATTTAATTTGTGGATACTTTTCCTATGTAATCAGTGTAATTAACGAACATGTCAACAAAGCAGGTGTTTAATGTGAATGTCTAAAATTATTGAGTGAAAAATATAGCTTGATTTAATGATTCATTTTTAATCCTAGAACCAGAAGTATAACGATAAACAAGCTAATAAATCATTTAACAAAACATATTTTTCACTAAACTAGATGATGAAAATGAAGCTGATGATTATTGCATGTGCAACTACTCTAATACAGTGACTGTTTTTGTGTGCATTTTAGAAGAAAGTCACCTTAAGTAGTCGTGGGTGAAATCAAAATCACGGCATCTAAAATGCAACAAAACCCTTTTTAAAAAAACCCTCTCAAAAATACGTACATGATCAATCAAACAAAATCAAATCACTCACTTGGCAATTTGCTTTTTCAGCAGCTGCCTCCAGGTCTGCGGCGATATCCTCGAGCAGGCTCTGCGTGATTTGCTCGAGGGTACCAAGATCGACGTCCCTGTTGAGCTCATCGAGGAGGTCCGGTAGAGAAGGCAGGCTATTGCAATCTTCCAGAGGGCCTGCACCGCCTGCGATTTCGGGGCCGGTGCCGAGCATTTGACCTGTCCTCTCTGCTGGAGGCAGCTGGACGCTGTGGGTCCACTTTGGTCAACACACTCGACACGGCGGCTCCGACTGCAGTCGGTGCACGGCTCTCTGAGTTTTCGCTTTAGCTCTTCGTTCTCCGCCGTCAGCTTCTCGTTGAGCAGGCGCAGGTTCTCGCACTCGGTCAGTACATCGTCGTGCTGGGAGGAGAGCTCACGCAGGGCGCCCTCCATCTGTTCCATGCGGGCTTTTTTGCGGTCTCGAGACGTCTGGGCCGCAACACGATTCTTTAATTTTCTGTAAGGATAATGATACGCTTATATTGGTAAAAGCCTATATTGCTTGGCAATTTGACTAACTAGCTATAGATCATGAGATCCTTTAGCCATCTAGGTTTATGTATTTATGTGTGTAAGTGTTACTTCAGAGGATTTGCCCTGTAACTCTAAAAAGCCATCCATTGCATCCCAATGGAGAATGGTTCGGTTACCTATTCAAATTATATAATGCACTAACTGAAAACTTCAAATGATTACCGATAAATATTTTTAAAGTTGAGTTGAAAAGGTTCTTAGTATCTAAGGCGTTTTATTCAATAGAAGAATACTTGAATTTGAATTTCTCATTGTAATGCATTTATTTTTGTGTTTGTTCGGCTTATGTACCTGTGGTCATTAATAAATATAATTATTAGTAAATTCAAGGTTATTTTGTAGTTTATGATAATAAGCAATACGCATAAAAGAAAATCACGCGAACGATGCGGTAAGTTCTGACGTCTCTTTATTTGAATCAGGGTATTTCCAGTATGGAATACTTATTGTTAATAAATTAATAAAACCAGTTTAATTACCAATAGATACTAATGAACATAAGAAATAAGCCTAAAATAAATTTGCATGTTTAATAAGGTTATTAAACACGCTAAATCGCTCTTTAATTCACAGAACGCGAACTATGAAATTTTAAATTTTTTTTAATTGCAATTGTAATTACAACTAATTTTGATTTTAATCTTGATTTTAATTTTCGTGAACAAAGTATAGTGTACAACTCGCATATAATGGCTATTAATCACTCAAACGATTTGCTCCACTCGCCTACGGCTCATTCCACAAACATCGTTCTCGTGATTAATAGCCATCATTATATGCTCATTGTACAATATACTATTAATCTACAAATTGATATTGACTCCCATGCAGAACTCCTGAACATACAGAACTGCAGGTGTATTTTAATATTTCAATAAGTTTTAAAATAAAAACAAAATTGATTACTTTAAATAAAAAACAAAAGCCAATTAATACAGAATATTATGATTGTAAAGCAATCAAGCCAACGATTGCCTTGAATAAATAATCAAAACCAATCAATACAGAATGATGCAACAATGAAATTATATTTCCAACATATAATTTATTGCACTCACTTTCTTTGCAATTTTTCCTCCCATGTTAGGTGGTCCAGACGTCTCTTCTTGGCTCTTGGTGCCGTCTCCTCCTCGTCTTCTTCGAAGAGGAGGAAGTTGTCCTGGATATTCTTCAAAACAGATGTTACGGATAGACTCATCTTGTTTGTTTTTGTGTTTGTTTACGTTTCCATAGGTGATGATCGCGCTTGGATAACGAACAGCTCACTGGCGCTCGCTCATAACCGGTCTTGTAGATTTATAATAAAATCTGATGCAACAAAGAAATTGCATTGTGCAGAAGCGACGTAATTGCGGACAACTAAATTGTCGACGTTGAAAGTTGTATGTGGTCTTTTGTGATTGGTCGAACTTGAACACATGATGGGTTTCAGCGCTATCTCCAGGTCAAGCTTTGAACTGTTCACGTTATAGAGGTCATCTGTAAATTGGGTTGCATATGTACAATTTATGTGTACCAGATTTGATTTTCAGATAATGGAAATATATTCCTAAATCTGTGATTTTAGGGTATATACACAAAAATCTTCGTTAGAGACTATGTAAATACAAGAACTACTTTCCTAGCTTATACCATAACTAATAGATAGTTATAAAAATAGCCATGGGCGTCTGTAGAAATTTTTCAAGTAAAATTTTCATACAGAAATTTCCAATAAATAACCGTCAAAAATGGCAATTTCGAATGGCCACCGCAAACGGCACATAAAAAAATGTGCATTTTTACTATCAAAAACGGCATATTTTGATATTAAAAAAAAGGAAATGACAATTCCGAATTATCAAAAATTCTGCATTTCTGCCACCATAAACGGCACGATTCAACGGTAAATGAAGAAATTAGCAGCTGCTGAAATTTTTTACAATCAAAAACGGCATTTTTTGATATTAAAAAAGAAAATTGCCATTTTTGTATTGTTAAACATTCTGCATTTTTTGCCACCACAAACGGTACGATTCAATGGTAAATAAAGAAATTTGCAGCTGCCAGAAATTGTGTTTTGTTACTATCAAAGACGAAATTTTTGATATTAAAAAAAAGAAAATTTCAACTGCTAAAAATGACAATTTCGCACTGTCAAAAATCTAATGTACTATCAGAAATGGCACGGGGCAGCTGCCCCACCTGCGGACGCCCATGAAAATAGCTTTCATTGCCAAATACATATTTTCTAAATTAAAAATATTTCATCAATAAAATTGCAATTTCAACCAGTGGTTTGGGGAAATGTTTTAAAAACATTTGCAAACATGGTCAATTCATTAAGCAATAAGGAACTGACCTTGTTTGCAAATGAAATACCAGATTTTCGAGTTACACCTGAACTTTACACTTGGGAACACCTTCCAAGGGAATTTGCAGTGGTCCATCACCAAAGTAGGTTAGAAGATTTCTATATACAGGGTGTTTCAAATTCGAGGCTCACCATGGGGATCACACTTATTAGAAAAGATAGGGGGTATATTTAAATTTGGCACTTTTGCAGAATTTTATGCTGATTAATAATCCACTGAAAAAAATTACTTCAATTGTTTTGTTTTCGAGTTAAGTCAAAAAAACGGAAAAAAATGCTTTTCGATTTATCTTATATCTTCGTTATTTGAGGTGATCTCAAAACGAAAAAGACGTTCTTATAGCACTTTTTTATTATCTAATAGATGGCGTAAGATTTTTCTTTGTAACATGTTTGATTTCTTTTGAACCATCTTCAATTTTCTTATTTCTTATGTACGCCATATTTATTTTTTATTGCATCTCAATGCTCAATTTTTTGTGATGACAACAATATAACACAACATACATTTAATTTTATAAATAAACATGTAATCGTTTAAAACACTTTTATGAGCAATCTATGTAGGGCTTACTAAAAATCATTTGTGCCATGGAATTTATACCTCGTCATTCAATCTACAACAGCAAAAATCGCATTAATTGATCGATTCATACGATCATAAGTTTATTTTTATAGAATTTGATGTTCAATTTTAAAATGTTCTTAATAAAAATCTGAAATAAGTATTGTTTTATTTTTTATCCTCTATTCAAAAGTGTTTGGCATGGTAACAACTCGATATACTATTTACAAATTTGGACATGAAAGGCATTAGGCAACTATGTCGGTTGCTTAATGTTTAATTCAATATGCAAAAACACACTCAAACCAATTGCATAAAATTGGTTTCCTACAACTGAATTTATGGATCAGTGTGAAGATGCACAATCGATTGTAGTGTAATATTTTTGTAAATTTAATAAAGATGAAAAATAGCCTGAATATATGGCTATTTAACCTGTTCACAAATCTACAAAATTTTGTATATCCAGGCTATTTTTTATCTTCAATAAATGTATTTAATGCATCCGAGGTGAGGGTTTCCAATTTTGAATATTTTCTTGTTCTACAGAACATTTATCAGGTTAGAGGACTATAAATGAAAAAAATAAACAAAATATTAATAAGTCTTATCTTAATTGGTAACAATATCATAAATAGTTAGGTCGTTAAAACACTATAAATATATATTTAATACATAAGGTAAACTTATCAAAAACCCTGACTAACGCTGGTGAGGCGAAAAGAAACACGAAATAAAGTACACTTACTAGTCTAAATATTCAAAATATTAATATCACAAAATAAATTATCATACTCGTATACGACAGTTTACGTGTCCTCGGCATCCTCCGAGTTTATAATTTCAAAGTCACTGTCACTATCCTGCCTGGCCGGCGACTTGCCGGCGCCCACTTGGCTGGCCACCGTTTGCAGCACGTTGGTAAGGAGGTTCGAGCCCATCATGCCCAGCAGGCCCGAGCTCACGTTTTGCACCGCCTTACTGGTGGCGTCTGTGACGTCTGTGAACTTGAGGCCCTTGCTGTAGTCGCCCTCCTCCTCCGAGGAGCTGTCCTTGTTAAAATGCGCCGAGTCGAATTCCATGTGTCGGTGTTCGGAGTCCGAGTCGCTGGAGTATTCGGCTGCGCAGTAGGAGAGAGCACGGCTCGAAGGGCTTTGCGGGATTAGGTCATCTTCTTCGAGGTCGTCGACCTGACAGTCGGGTTCCAGGTGGGAGGGCATTGTCGACATTCCATTGACAAAGAAACTTGTCCCGGAATCTACAGTGAGAAAAAAAGGTTGGGTTTCATGTCTTATCACAAAAATGAATTTGTTGTCGAAAAATCCCAGTACCTTTCAAACAGTATGGAATTGCGTTTTTTCGACCATGTCTTTCCAATGACCAAGGTACCTTAACGTTACTCATTGCTAAGGAATTATTGGCATGTTAACATTATAGGATAAAATAAAAGCTTGAAATAGTTTTGTGACAATTGAAAATGATTATATTGACTAGAGATGGGCGAAATGATTATTTTTTGTGAGCAGACTTGTCGAAAAGAGTCAACTCTTGACTCTTTGGAAGAAGTAATAATAAAGTATGTCAGGAAAAAAAGTGATGCGCAAAAAAAAAAATTTTAACATGCTACAAAAACTGTTACAAACATTCATGACTCATTTCAACATGAGTCACTTCACTAGTCAACGTATTTCCATGAGTCGACTCAGTCATGAGTTACCCATCTCTAATATTGACATGATGTTTCAATCTATATCAATCTGAAACTGCTAAAACAATGGAAAGTGTTTTATTCCAAGTTCGTGACATTGTGAACAAAACCATGCAATATAATTGCAAATAATGACTAAGCAAGAAGTTATGTTGTACACTATAATTATCAGTGCATGACACCCACCAAGGTAAATATTATTTAAAACCATCTGATAATATTACCTGTTGTTCAAATAAAGATATTTGACGTGTTATTCAGCACTTAACTGATTAGTAAGACTAACAAATCGTAAAAAAATGACCACCACAAACACGATTCATTCAAACATGAAGTTCATTGATACTGAAATAAAAATTCCGCTTTCCATTTATAATTCTTTTTCGTATCCACTTTTAACCTTGACATGCGGAGTTCAATGTACTGAACGGTGCTATAAATAATGACTTGAAAGTATTCGGCCAAAACTATTCTGGGCTTGAATTACCTTGTGTCCTGTCCGTCAGCAGACTGTCCAGGTCTGGATCGGTTTCGGCGTTAAAATCTTTATTGGCGATGAAAGGTATCAACTCCGTTTCGGCAACGACACCTACACAAAAAAAATGGGAAAACAATTGATTTGAAGGACAACCAGTGTAATTTAAAGTGTATTAGTAACCTTTAATGGAGTGATTGTGTAAGATTAGAATGTGTGAATGGATTTTCGTTATAAACTAAAATCTGAATAGTTCAATTATGACCAACAACACTGTGTTTATGCAATAAAACCATTAGAATGTTTTGTGTTGTTTGTCTATTTATATGCAATAAAAATCCGGCTTATAATGATAATAAAAACAAAACAGAGTAAACACGTATGCAATATGTTATTTTTGCTGGAATATTCCATTTTCAAATATTACAGAAAACAAATAAAAAAATACCATGGCTATAATATTTTTTTTTTATTTGCAAATTAATTTATAATCTCGACATACAATAAGAGTATATGAGGAACCGATTCACCTTTTCTTTTAACTCGTTCGCTGGCACCGCAATTGGAATTGCATTTAGGCAAGTGTAAAGTGGGACGTGCTGGCGAGTCGGTGGCAGCGAACGTGTTAATCTTCAGGTAAGAAAAATATGAATTTGAATTATTATTATAACATATGTTTAAAAAAATACTATTACTTGATTGACTGTTGGATGTCAATTAAAGATTTTGAAATAAAAAACTTTTTTACCACTATGTATTAGACTGCTGAATATAGTTTCGAAAATACACTTCTCAAACAAAAAGCACATTAAAATTGCATGTTCGATTGATAATACTGCTATGAAGAGAGATATTTTAACCCACATTTACCTGAGATTTGAATGATTTGTTTCTCTAGAAGAAGCGATTAAGATCTAAAATCAGACATTTTTCGTTTTTCTGCCAAATGTCAATGAACATACTTATTTAAATTAAAAAAATGATAGTTGGCACTGACAATATTCTAGATATATTTTTAAGAGGAAATTTCCGACTTATGTATAGAACTATAGGGATATCTGGGTTAAGGTACTTTTAGTTTGAAAACGACAAGTGTATTGTCGAAACTATAGTCACAAGTTGTCAATATACAGCTATTCCTGTACTTACAACACTTCGCACTTATGATCCACTGTTTATCTGTCTCATACTAGCGCATATTACATAAATTAAACGAACAGTTGCAGAGATTTTCCTAAAATTTAATATATGTGTGTACATATTTTATTTTGAATTATTTTCTCTCTCGCTTGTACATACATAATTACATATTATTTTGAATCAAGAATTATGAATTTATATTTTGTGTCGACTAATCATTTTGTTGTAATTCTTTGTGTCTCTTTGACTTACAACCGTTATCTAGGAACCTATCTTGGTCGTAAGACGAGGAATACATGTAAAGAAAAAGTATTTTATTTTAAAAAACTATTACTTGGTTTGCATTACTTAGATTTTAATTTATTTAAATACACTAAATAGGTTGTCTATTTCTTATGCACTCAATTTATGAATTAATTGTTTAAATTTTGAACAACAAACTTTATAAATTTAACAACCTAGTAGACAACAAAGTGGCGGAATCTATTGCCAGAATGTTGTACTAAACCACACCTGAGTGGCATAACTACCTTTTTCTATGTCGGTTATAAAATGTACAGTTTTTTTTCATTAATTTGGGTTCATAAAATATGTGATTCCTGAACCCTACAAACAGCGTGAAAAAAAGTGCCGTAGCGGTACATTTTTTAACGCTACTATAAAATTGTTTGCGCAAAGTATGTCATGAATGCTTCGCAACACGCTACGAGTTCCACCGATAAACTCAAACATTCGTTTTCAATCAAGAAAACTTGATGATTATTATTTTCTTCATTTAAAAAAAAGTATTATTACTTATAACAATGGATTAAGATTTTATCGAATTTATTTAAAGTTACGGACGTAGCAAAATTTTGTATGAAACTCGAGAGTAAAACAACGTTTTTCCACTTGTAAGAATTGCCGCACTCGCCTTCGGCTCGTGAAAAAAAGTACTACTTTACTCACTTGTTGCATAAGTAACTATTAACGGTGTTTGGAATATTCACATTCCAATAGTAATTTTTGTTTCCCCGTCAGCTACTAAATGAGTTGGTGAGACCTGAAAGGTCGAAACCGGTTTTTAGTAGTTCTAATGGGAAAACAATATTTAATAGTAGAAAACAGATAATAGTATTTCAATATAAAAATTCTGTACATACCGTCATTATTCCTGAGGCTCCTCACAAATACCCTAAGCCTATTCTTATAACTTTCCGGTATTAGGTCAATCAGATTCTGTCCGAAAAATACCAACAACAGAATGATGTAGAATAGAGCTCGGCCAGGGATCATTCGTCCAATGAAGCTCAGTCCGAGAAATGTTGTCATCATAATTCCACAAAACTGGAAGAAAAAACTGTCTGTAGTAGTTTAAAGCTATGACTTCACTAATAATTGTATTCGTTAGGCTTTGACTAACTGGCCATTGATCATCAGATCTTTCAGCCGTGTAAGTGTATTTCTGCGTGTGTTATTTCAAGACTCCCTGTCATTCTGTCCCAATAGCAAATATTCTATCACTTCAATTAAATAAAAAAATTGAATTTGTTTTGTAGGTTATAATAAATTCTTGTGAAAAATATCACTTTTTAAATGAATTGAGATAATTTAATAATGTAATGGGTTTTAAATCAGATATTGAACTTTTTTAAATGAATTCTGTTATGGAAATAAAACCCATTTATGGTAATTATATACAAAGACTGAGAATTATTATAGCTCAGCTGTAAATGTAATTTACGATACAAGTAACGTTATGAAGATTTAAAAGCGCTCGGTCCGACGTCGCTCATGCTTTTCTCTCGTAATGTAAAAGCTAATAACGTTACGTGTGTCGTAACACGGTTTATTTTATCCTATTTCTATTTTTTTAATTTAAAAACATGTTTAATGAAAACCGTCAAAAAGCGAAATAATGTTTGTTTGCCAATATCTCCATAGCAACGAGTTGCGTTAGATACATATAACAACACTAGTATTGTTAAGAATTTCTTAACAACACTAGTGTTGTTAAAGGTACCTTAACGTTACTCGTTGCTAAGGAGTTATTGACATGTTTACATTATAGGATAAAATAAAATTATGTAAGATTATAACTCTTTTCACCTGCAGTTTATATTAAAGCCTATAAATTGGTAAATCACAGGTTTTACTAGTAAGTCCTACTATAGTGAGGCGGTACACCCTTTAGGTTGAGAATGAATGAATTTATATCTGACCAATAAATGCATTAGTGTATTTCCGTTCTTCTATGTTTAACAGCAGCATGTGCTAAACAAGTTAAATCAATCAAAATACTATAAATAACATAAACACATGTCTTTATGACGTTTCCATCTTAATGCTTCACACTAAAATGTTATTAACAAATCATAACATGTTTTCTTTCCACAATGGCCTTCACACAGATCGGCACCACTCTATTAAATTCGACCTTGACCTCTCAGTAATCTGTAACTGTGAGTAGAAACACTCAGGATGTGATTCAGATTTTTATTTTAGAAACGTAAACTGTGTCAATTGATGATACGCATTTTGATAGACTAACTAATCATTGTGTGTTTTACCTTGAATGATAAAAAATATTGATTAATAATTAATATTGGTGAGCGTGTCGGCTCTAATGGGCAGTGACAAAATTCAGCTACTGATTGAATTATCCCAAGCACTGTTCCACCACCCTATCCAGTGACGGTTCGTGGGTTTTTTTCTGGTACAGCCGAGGAACAAGAGGTGGTAATACAGATAGGTAGGGTCAGTTGCAGAGATGGCTGGCTGCGTGACCGCACCTATCTGTATTACCACCTCTTGTTCCTTGGCCGTACCAGAAAAAACCCTGCGAACCGTCACTGACCCTATCCATATTTCTAAAAATGTAGATTAGAAGGTGCATGCAATCTGGGTATAGTTTGCAAAAGCATATCATTTATTAGATTTTTTTTACAGATGTAAATAATTTAAAAATCACGAGAGCAAAGAAAAGTGAAGCTGTTCAAAAGAAAGAGCAAGTTCCCTTAGGCGTGGTAAATGCACTTTTAATAGCGGCATGCACAGAGCACCATTTGCAAATTACAATTATTTCTGCTGCAAAATACTTAATGGAAACAGATAACAATATTAATAAGATAATAACTATTCACATGACACCCAAGGTCGTCGTTGAATAATCTGTGCAGGTGATGTCTGTTAAGTGGTGCGAACGGCGATAGACTTCTCCGACTACTCTGCAAAGCATCTAATGCTCTCACCTCTATCTCTATCACCGCCAATCACAAATAAATGCAATTTTCACACTTTAAGTCAATTCACTAGTAGAGGTTTTCTGATTCACTAGATACAAAATATGCCACATGGCATCACTGGGAAAGAAATGATGAACAGTTTACGTTTGTATTGATAAATACCAGTGACGATTAACGGGGTGACTCATGGTACAGCCGAGGTAGCAGAAGTTACTTTAGGTAGTAGAGGTGGTAATACAGATGGGTCCGGTCACACTGCCAGCCGTCTCTGCAACAGACCCTACCTATCTATATTGCCACCTCTGTTACCTTGGCCGTACCATTAGTCACCCTGCAAGCCCTCACTGATAAATACAGTTTTATAAAAATGTTTAAAAAATCTTACCATTGATGGGTTGTCTCTTTTAAGCCATTGCAGATAAATGACAACATCGCGGACTGAGTCGTTTATGCTGCGATACGAGATTACTTTGGCTTGTTGCTTGAAGTCGAAAAACTCGCTGTGGAAATCCAGCAGGACACAAGCCAGCACTGTTGTGAAGAAGAAGCAGTAAAACTTCACTTCGTAATAAACCACTAGACTGCAATGAGAATGAAAACTTAAACAGCTTACAATCAATTTTTCTTGCTTTCATTTTAATTGTGCTCAAAGTAAATATTTCATAATTATATTTTTGTTTGCGATGCAAAATGTAATTTGCTTTATAATTTAATTTTTATTACTCTTGGGATGTACCACTATTCAATATTCCTTAAATTTGCATATTTTCTAATGGTACTCCCATTGTGCGCCTCATATTAAATAATCCGACAAATGGGCAGTGCGTGCGTTCGCATTAGTTTGTTGGATTACTGGTAATCGCTTTTGCGCCAGGAAGATGACCATCTGGCATTCTTGGAATTTGGCAAATCAGGAAATTTTGAATCTCAAGAAAAGGGACCACGATATCTCGCCTTCCCTTAAAATGTACCACCACCAATGCGCGCCCCCCACTCATTGTAAATATTTTTCGTTTTTGTAAATTTGTAAATATTTAGTTAGTTCCTCTCGATCTTTTGTATTGTAAACTACATTGTGCTCAATATACTATCTGTATTGAAAAAGTCTACTAATTGAACACAAGTGTGACAATTTTATTCACGCGGATCGAACAACTAAAACAAGTTGTCGCAAATTTCGCGAGAGCAGCATAAATAGCGGACGTGTTCCCTTGAACCAAAAGAACACCAAAGTGTCCGCCAACAATTTTCTTTGTTGATAATACATTTCTAGGAGTTTTATTTTATTGTACATGAAATGATTTTATTCACTGTATTGTATGTAATTATAAGCAATTTTGTAGTTTATCAATGGAAGTAAGTAAACGCAACTCCAGATTCAATATTTACAATGTTGCCAGATTTCTCGTCTCGCTATAACTAACATAAAATGAAATATAATTACCATAACTACCACCGATAAAACTAATAGTCGGTCAAAAATGGGGAGAACCTTAACTTCACCCTAACCTAAGCATAAGCATCAATCGTTGCAAATTATTGTAAACAGAACTGAAATGATTGCTCTAAATCCGTGGCCATTCCTGACATTATCAATGCTGCCATCTGCAGTTCAAAAATGTCCCTAGACAGAATGAGTGTTACCAAGTGTTACCAAGTAACCAAGTTACCAAGCTGGATCTGTCTGGCGGATTTTCTAACGGAATTATTTTGGATTGTCGAAAAAACTTGAGTAATTTAATTTAAATTTAATCTTTATTTTCAAAAGATATACAGGGTGTTTCGAAATTCATGCACCAAAAATTTTCTGCGTACTCCTCGTAGATAGAAAGAAAAAATCCTTATGACAAATCTTGATTTTCTACAAAATAAAATGGATTTAAGCCCTTCGCAGAAATATTAAAGAGACGCCACTGTTCCCTACCAATGAATACTTTTGTTCAATTGTATAAAAACAAACGGTGTCAATTTCAAGTGTTAACGCATGTATGAATGGTGACCTAATTTCGAGAGCGTAGTTGAAAAAATTTTACCTAAACAGTCCGGTGCGGGTTGATAAAACCGACGCAAAAATTTCAAGTTCACCTTATTTATTATGCATTTTTTTTATTGTTCTTAACGGCTTCCTACACTTATGCTTTTTTTTTGCTGTAAAATTGTATCCCTTGCAGTCCCATTACTTAAAACCATGGGGGGTAGGTGCTGTAAAATGATATCCCTTTGTTATCCAGGGCCAAGGCCTAATTTAGATAAACACATTTTTAGAAAGTCCGTAAAAACGTCTGTGTTTCCACGAAGATACAAATCGGTTTTAAAATTTTTAAAAGGGTGATGGTGGGGCTGCATAGTTTGACCAATCAATGCCCTCTACAAATTCGCACCCATCAATTGAAGACGGTGAAAAAGCGGAAAAAGAATTCTGTTAGTTTCTGCTTGTAAACTTAGTCGGTAATTATGGCGTTAATACTGTTTGATAATGACGATTACATGAATATGGTAATGGTATACGGTGAGGCAGGTAGAAACGCTCAGAAAGCTGTGAGATTGTACAGGCTCAGATTTCCCATAGCACGTCAACCTTATCGTGCAACGTTTACAAATGTTGTACAGAGAAGGGCCAGAAACATGAAAATTGGCATCGAGGAAGAAATATTGAACATGGTAGAAGACAATCTTGGGTTAAGTACTCACGAAATCGGTAGCATGCTTGCAGTTCCTCATACAAGAGTGTGGAGGGTGCTACACGAACATTTATTGCATCCATACCATTTCCAACCTGTGCAAGCATTGAAGGTTTTTCGAAGATTTCGGACCCAGACTGAACTTTTGTAATTATCTTTTCCAACAGTTTAGAGACAATGATCAATTTGGTTTTGTTTTACAAGGTCTGGAACTTTAAACTTCCGGAATAAGCATACCTGGGCGATGAAAATCCACATTCTTTTTGACGCACCTCCGCATTTTGCGATTAATGTTCGTAATTTTTTAAACGACGAATCGTCGCCCTATCCAACGACGAAACATCGTTGGATAGGGCGTGGGGACCCAGTGGCCTGGCACCACGATTTCCGGATCTCAATCCATTGGATTTTTAAGTGTGGGGTTACATGAAAAGTCTTGTATACGACAGTGACGAGGAAACGGTTGAAGTTCTTTGAGAGCGCATTCAAAATGCTGCAGAACGTATCAGAAACGATGTTGGGGCATTAGATAGAACACAACAGTCTTGATACGAAGACTATAATTGAGCACTGAACAAGGTGGCCGTTTGTTCGAGCATCTCCTGTAACAAGTAAGTGGAGTCCCAAACATTTGAAAGTGAACTGCTTGCCCTACCAGCCATTTTTCTAATTCATAACATCCTAAAATGAATACATTTTCAAAAATCAAAGTTAGTTTTAGAGGTCGTTCTGTGAATGTATTAATATATTTGAGGAACTCAATTTTGTTTTCGATTTTTGTTTTGTTTATGTTCGAAAACTTAAATTATTAATTTTCAAAAATTCAAACCTCTCACAAAAATTGAAACAAAGTTAATTTAAAAGTTAAATGTATTATGATTACATTAGAATTTTTAAGGAATTCAATCATAGCAGTATTTTTTTTTAAATATTTTTTCTTTGTTCACATATTCGACAACTTAAAAAATTATTTTCAAAAATTCATAACTCAAGCAAAAATTGACACATTTAAAAAAATCACGGTTAATTCTAAACGCAGATGTTTTACGAATATACTTAAATTTTTGAAAAATTCTATCAAATCAGTATTTTTTTAGGATTTTTTTGTGTTCGAAAACTTAAAACATTAATTTTCAAAAATTTATAACACCCAATTTTTAAAAAGCAAAGTAAAATTTAAATTTATTAAAATGTTTGAGGAAATATTAATTTTCAAAAATTCAAAACTCATGCAAAAATTAAAAAAGATATATTATGATTGCATTAGAGTTTTTAAGGAATTCAGTGATATCAGTATTAATTTTCTTTTCTATTTTTTCGTTGTTCAAATATTTGACTTAAAAAATTAATATTTAAAAATTTATAACTCACACAAAAATCAAAGTTTATGTTAAAAGTAAATATCTTGTGAAAGTATTAAAATATTTTAGGAATTCCATCATGAGTATTTATTTTTTTTAGATTGTTTTTGTTCAATTGTTTGACAACTTAAAATGAATTAAATTAAATTAATAAATGAATTAATTAAATTAATTTTCAAAAATTCATAACTCACGGAGAAATAGGCAGATTTTCAAAAATTTAAGTTTGTTTTAAAGATAGAGGTTTTATAAAGATGTAATTTTTGAGAAATTCTATTATACAGTGGTGTCGCTGTAACCCGTACCCGCGATAATCCGGATGTCACGGTAGTCCGGATTGCATTTAAAGTCTCATTATGTACTTTGTAGTCCAGATTATTACACATTCAGTAATCCGGATATCAACTCCTATATTATATTTTATTCGATTTAGCAGGTTTTGACAAGTCTCTTCTTATTAACGGTCAACTTCGTAAGTATTGCATCATTTTTTGCTAGTTTAGTCGCGGCTGTCCGGTTTACGATGGCGCCATTGAAGCGTAATCATAAAACTTTAACCAGAAGGGATAAGTCAACCATTATTGATGAGCTTAATCGTGGAATTAGCGGAAAAATTCTAGCACTCAGATATGGTGTGGGGACTTCAACAATAAGGCACATTAAAAAAAAAACAATAAAATCAAAGGGCACGAGGATCCTGATGATTTAATTCCTCTAAGTGTTTTAAAGGAAAGAATACAATGCTCCAGAACATGGGACATAAAGTGGATGTTGGTGAAGCTCTGGATTGGATTGATGGTGATGCCCGATTGCTTGAGAAGGACCGTCTAAGTGAGTCAGGTGACAATTCAGATTCAGATGAAGATGGCATGGAAGTTACTTCTCTGGACAAAATTAAAAATAAAGATGCAATCATACATTTAAACTTTATTCTACAGTGGGTAACAGAAAATAATCTTCAGGTTACAAATATAACGTTACAAAAGCTTAAAGAGATTGCCTATGAAAAAAAGCAATGCAATAGTTGGCAAGCTAAAAAACAAATTCAAAAAAATTTGGAGATATGAATATAGTCAAATGCCTGAAGATAATGAATAATGATAATTGATAAATATTTATTACAAATTCTGTACCTATTTATCTTAAAGTTTTATTACCATTTATAACATTGTTGAGTTTTGCAACATCGATATGTTTGTTTTATTTATTTTCGTACTTAAATTTTAGATTTTTTCTTATCAAATAAATTTCTTTGAATTTGGCGTCCCACAATTTTTTTCTAATGACCCCTCAGGGTTAGAGCACCACTGTCCTAGACCATTAACCTGCCATTGGTGACGCAAATTTAATGGTGATGCCGGTCTCGCGCACCGGAGTTTTCAAATGAAGATTTTTCTAAATGTGTTACTAATAGTTCATGTTTTTTTTTTTAATTTATGCTCTTTGAGAATAAAACAAAGATAATCAACTTAAGCTCTGTAATGCGGCAGCTACTCAAAATTGCAACAAAAAACAATAACGGAGAATAAACTTATTCGACACACCCAGTCTCACAGACCAGTAGGTCACCATTGGCGGGTTACAACATTCTTTTTCATCCGAAGAACGAGAAAAATATATATTTTCTAGTGGAATTAGGTTGGCTGGACAGAACCATCTACTAAACTTTAGCTCAACGAATAAATACAAATACAACCTTCCGATCAACTGAACTAACCGTAAATAAAACACATAAAATGTAATTATCTCTAAGAGCATTAACTATTTCATGGAATCCAGTTAACTGTACCGTAAGATAAACTATTCAATTGAATGCTGCAACTTAAAATATATGCAGACTAGTTCAATAGATAGCCTAGGATGATGCCATACGACTATTTCATTATTATTTATGTAACAAATTGGGCAAGGGCGTTTCCAACCAACTAGTCTAGGGGGGGTAATTAAAAAAAAAGAAAAATAAACTGGTGCTTCCGCTCTCATACACCTGTTCCGTGAAATCTCCCTATCTCTTTCTAAAGTTTTAAAGCGTTGGTAAAATTTACCGGTTATATTATTTGTTTGGAATATGGAATATTGGTAATTAAATAAATAAAACGAATGAATAAAAAATTCTTAGGGGGGGGTAATTTCCCGATTACCCCCCCTTTAAAACCGCCACTGAAATTGGGGGCAAAAGTGGACTAGTCTAATTTAGTTTCTTGACATTTTATAATAATTTGTATAGATAATATTCGCTATTTTCAATTTTTATTATTTCTTAGCTATTTGAGATAACGAATGTTATTATATTAATCTTTATTAAGAAACTTGTAGGTACCTGTACTGTTATACATTTAAATAAATTAAGTGTAACAATAATTGCTTTTTGTGACTAGTCTTAAATCAACTCAAGATAAATATTTATGAACATGATTCATAAATATTAAAACATCATGTACAGAATATTTATTTCTAAATTAAAATTAATTTTTACCGCAACACTTACGTGAATATAAAATTTAGGAATATAAAAGCAATCCACGTCAACTTGGGGTCTTCCCACGTGATCACCTTAAAGACAAGGTTGAGGTAAGCGTCAGCTCTGCTGACATCTGGCTCCTCCTCGTGCTTCCTCTTGAAGAGCTGCTCGCTAACATAACTAACTGCACGATTGAAGTACTCCATAATTAACTGCAACAAACAGCGATTGTTACCTCGACACCGATAACCAGGTTGCCTTTTTGTTATATAATAAATTGGACACGAACGGGCGAATTCCTTTGTTTACCATCGCTTTCTTGTGGGGTTAAGTGACGGCGAGTCCCAGTTTATTTCGGTGGGCCTTTGTTTAACGCGAAATTGCGTTTTACTTTAGAAGCACCATTTTTGGTCAATCACCTGGTGTCAGCTTTCGCCGTTGCTGGCACGGGCACCTGTCGATTCCGGATCACCGGATGCGGGCCTAATTACGGGGAATTTGGGTGCATTTCGGGAAAGAAGTCACTTTTCGGATTGTCGCGTTGTTCGGTGGTACGTGAGCGAGTGTGCGGCCGGACGTTCGCCTTTCGTTTCCTCGCGTACCTTGTTTACGCGGATTCGCACGCGCACGCTGTGCCCCCTCCGTGGGGCCTGCAAATTTAGAACGGGACGGTTCACTGTCAAGGACCGGCGGCCGCGGCGCGCACGCGAGATTGATCACAACAAAAACAATCTTATCGCCGACATCGATCAGCTCAGGTGGTCGAGGGCACGCCCTCTTAAGCAATACCACCAGTCAGATCGACGGATTAGGGCGCTCATTTTAAGACCACCAATTAATATCTGAAGAAAATGCGGGCGGTATGAGTCAACCAATCGGAACTATTGTTAAGGACAAATCGTAATACGCGGAAATAGCGCTAAATTTAAAATCGAAGGCCGCCAATTGATTGATTTGTAATCATTCTGTTGCAAAAATAAAATTAACGTCCTCGAGGTGGATTCCCAAACAGAATTTCTATCATGGATATTAATAGTAAAAAGATCTCGCGTATGCCTATCTGATTAGTTTTTTTAAATAAATGTTGGTACCATTTGCGGGTGGTGGCGTCACTCATGGTACGGCCAGCAGAAGTAGAGATTGGCAAGGACAACATATCTCTGCCGGACCAATACAATTTGAGGAAATTGCGGCTGGATCCCACATATTGTACCACACGCAAACGCGCAGGCGCGAATCTCGCGATTTCAGCGGCATTCAACTAGTTTCATTTTACCCACACACAGGATTTTGACGATAGGTGCTTATGCTTAGGTTACGGTTAAACTAATTGTAAGTGCTAACTGGGGAGTTAATTCGTTTTGACTTTACCGGCGAAAAATCACGAGCTTACTTGTTCTGCACATTAAATTAGGTTGCCGATTTAAACATGAACGGATTATTTCGGGTGTCTAGTTTTCGATTTAAATTGTTTAATTTTAACAATGTACATCAAAAACATTATAAAAATAATATGATTGAAATTGACCGTTTTTCGCGGAAAAAGTCGTAGGGCAAGCGGTTAAATATGAATATGGCGCCTCATGAAAATTGTGTTTCAATACATGTTTTCTCCATAAGAGTAAGTATTGCAGCTCGAGTGGTTGTCATGGCGACGGGTTAACATTTTCTTTAATTCAACTACGAAAGTTCACGAGCCGCGGCTGAAAATTATTCTTATAAAATAAAGCCAGCGACAAAATAATGACTCACTAAATGCCATTCAACATCAAAGTACCTTATTTAAATGACCAGAACAAGATAACCGTCAGCGGTGACTCGTGAAAGGCTAGCCTTGATTCCTTTATAAGAGCAAGTAGGGCAGAATGAGCGGTTGTTAGGCAGCTTCCATAAATGATGTCACTGGTTTAGGGGGAGGGGTCAGCGGAATTGTGACAGTTTGTTTTCCTCATATAAGTATTAGTTTTTCCAAGCTTAAGATGATGCATGTGAAATGTTTTTCCTATGCCAAAGTTTGATTTTATGTGAAATACCAAAATAATAAATTTAAAAAAGTAACTGGTGACGGACGACGGCGCAGCGCAGTGGAGCAAGTAGAAGTAGAGATTGGTCAGGACAACATATCTCTGCCGGACTAATACAATTTGAGGAAATTGCGGCTGGAGCCCACATATTGTACCACGCGCCGTCGTCCGTGCGTAGCCCAATAAAATTAAGCAAGGGAACTGGTGACGAACGACCCCTCAATATGGTGTCTAAATTTCAACAAAATCGGCCAGTCAGTTCCACGGCTCACGTTTAGGGCAAGCTCGATTAAACCGGTGAAGCATTTCGACACATTTTCAAAAAACCACATCTCGTTAAGGGGTCAACAAACGGGAACATGTACCGATACAAAAAATGGTGGGGACATTATTTCAAACTGATTGTAGTACTTTAACGTTATCTTTTATAACCACCCCTGGAGAGGTGGAGTACACGCCTCGGGCGGGGGTGAGGTACGCCCCTTCTGTACGGTGTCAAAATTTCAACAAAATCTAACGAGCAGTTTTTGCGCCTCACGTTTAGGCCACTAATAGGTATTTGGTCTTCCTAAAACTAAATTTAAAGGTGCATGGTGTGATACCTTGTGACATGTGGAGAGGGGGTTAAAATTTTAACGAAAAATCTGTGACATCATTTATGGAGGCACGTGTACATATCTATCTACCAAAATTTACGAATCGCCGCTGATAAACACTTTAAATTTTTGGCTCTTCGGTTTTAATTTGTGTAATATCACCTTTTGGAATTTTTTTTTCTCTGGGCCCTTAATGAAATTCTGATTAAGCCATCCCAAAATGTCGTGACCCCTAGGAGTAAAGTTTGCGCAGAGTGAGAAAGTATTCGGAGGAACGCCATAACAAATCTACTCGTGGCCGCGTCACCGAATTGAAGATGAATCATCACGCGACCGATTCTGCGTCTATATTTAGCTCTCGCTGAATAATTATGAGTTTCCGGGGTCCCCTCTTGAAATTTAAGTTCACTGCGCAATGTGACACCAGATTTTGGTGTTACTCTACGGCTTACAATTACCGCAGCTTTTATTATTACTAACCATCTACGATTTTTCTTATAACAAGCAAACAATATTTGATCGTATGAAGTGCGCACCTATTTACGCAAACAACAATTTTGCGGTTTTTTCCCAATGAAACAATTATTGCATTTAAGCTGAACAACGCAAATGGTAATTAACAGTTCGTGAATGTCAACGTTTCATTTCAATGATATGCGACGAATTCAAAATATTCATTGTAATCGCGCGTTCCGGATCAGATTAACAGCGCGTTATTGTGTTTTTCGTGTAAAAATGTTTCTTGTCTTCTTTGTTTCTGTCAGTAGCGACTCGTGACACCTGTATAAAAGTACTGCAGTCATGGGAGGTTGTCACGGATACGCGTTTACATCTCTCTTCGTTACTGTTACGAAGATTCACTGGCTTCCACTGGTATTTTTCAATTAAAAAAAAGTATACCCACACAAATTAATTGTAAATTAAATTAAATTATGGATTACCACTCGTGGATCTTTGTAAAAAAACGGCTAAGGCAGAGATGCCGCTCGTGCTGCACTAAGCAAATATTCCGCTGCTGTTTTGGTCAAATTTTGAGCCTCCTCGCCGAACTTCGACGACCAGCTGATTAACATGGTAACGATAGAAACCATCCTATTCATATACACAAATGGTAAATATGAAATAAATAAATGCGAATTCTGAATACTCATGGTACGGCCGAGGTAGCAGAGGTGGCAATACAGATAGGTAGGGTAGGTTGCAGAGATGGCTGGCCGCGTGACCGCACCTATCTGTATTACCGCCTCTGCTACCTCGGCCGTACCCGAGTCATCTTGCGAGCCATCACTGATATCAAAAAAAGATGTAAAAATATATGTATGGAATAAACAAACCAAACGGAAATTTCATTGGGGCAACAGCAGAAGTCTACAAAATATTGCTGTTTTATTCGGAAAAAATATCAAGGAATTGACTATTTGGTAGCTAATAAATAGGTCGACTATCATCACGATATTATTATTAAGATAAAAAATTAAGTAAAGAAACAAAAACATGATTTCGATTGAGGAAGAGTGAAATGCAAATAGATTTTGTTATCAAAATGATTTTCCAATTAATTTGTAAGATTGTGAAATATTTCTTATCAAAATGTGTGGAATAGCAGTACATTTCAATGTGCTTACGAGTCATGTTCATGTTGATTTGTTTACGTTTGCGTAGACGGCGGTCTAATTGCGTCCTCCCTACGCAAAAGTAGCGGTTTTGTCTCAAAAACAACAACATCGTCGTGCCACCGCTCCAATTATCTAAATTTAAATCCGATTTTTTTCTCTCGCGGAATTTCGAAGTAATAACGGATGTTTACGCACGGACACTGTTTCAATTTTCGTATCAAAAAATTTCAAACAAAGAAAAGAACTGAAATCAATTATACATAGTGAGCCAAAAATACGGTACAAGTACTTTTGTACTCTCAATCTATAGAGTATAAACATTTTATTTTTCAAAGCAATATTTAATGCGTTAACCCTTTCGGCCCTGGTGGTGGCAATTGCCTCCGCAACATTTACATGTCCCTACTTACTATGACAATCCATATTTTTGCTGTTTATCACTAGATGTCACTTCAACAAAGCCTCACTAATTAATTCCTATACTAATTAATTAAAACAGTTCAAATTTGGTATTTATGATCTTAAGAATAATAATTAACAAAAAAATTTTCTTTTCAAATTTAAAAATCCAAGGCTGAAAGGGTTAATTATATTAAAATATGAATATTTCTAATTTGTACCGTTTTTTGGCCCACTGTGTATAAAATCAAAGAAATCAACATGAGTTAAATCAATTCAATTCAATTGATAAATTAAACTTGGATAATGAAATATCACTATTTCCAATTGCAAACGATGGTTTCAAGTGGGTTCAAGTCACTGCAACTATTAGGCCATAATTTTCAACGTTAATCGAAGGGAGGTTTAGTTAAAGTCAGCGGCGGCTCGTGGATTTTCGTAGAGGAGGCTAAGACAGAGATGCTGTTCATGATGCACTACTTACTCTAATGGAGGAAGCAAATATTTCGCTGCTATTTTCGTTAAATTCTCTTTCGCAGCCTCCTCGCCGAACAAGCCGCCACTGGTTAAAGTATCTTTAAAATTGTCAGTATTTTATAGTTGTTCATGGTGCACGTGCTACTCTACAAAAAAATGTCCTATATCGTATAAAATATCTCAGGACAAAAACTGTGTTTGGTACTACATTTTAAACTCCTTTAAGATTAAAACTCCCTTCACTGTGTTGATAATACAGGCCGTTACCAATAAAAAAAATAATTGTTCCGAATTAGAAGGCCGCGATTGTTGATTGACGTTGGTTTAGTGACACGATTGAATGAACAAACATGTACATACCTCAAATATTGCGTAGACACAAAATCACACAAGGCGATTTGAGAACGCAGCAATCTTGGAAGTGTTCAGAAAATGTAGGTACATTTACGGCGGCACGATGAATGGGGTAAAGTAAAACATCAACAATTACAAATGAACGGCGAACAAAAAACTTGGCAACCTATGATTTCGCTCGTACGTCAAAATACTAACGTGCGGCGTCATTCAAAAGTTTACACAACGGAGGCACTGTGTTCGTGGTAAGTTGCTGAATCAAAATCGGTGAGTAAATTAAAAATAGCCATCGCTTAGCTTCAACCAGTAATACATAAAAAATACAATCTTGTAATATCCAAAATTGACATACCATAGGATCAGTTACGGTTTGCGTTTTTTTTTTGGTACGGCCGTGGTAGCGGAGGTGGCAAAACAGATAGGTAGGGCCGGTTGCAGCGACGACTGGCGGCGTTACCGCCTCTGTTACCTCGACCGTACCATGAGTCACCCCGCGAGCTGTCACTGCTGTGAAAAATCAAGCAAGCAAAACATCGTGGTAAACGTTCAGACAAACACAGCAACTGACAGTGCAGGTGTTGCAGCAAATCTAAAAACATCCATTCGGCATCGTTTACATCAGTGTTTCTCAACTTTTTTAGAGCCTACTTAGAACTGCTTCTTACTTCGCTCGGTTTAATTTTTAACCATCTTAAAATTACCTAATCCCTAAAATAATGTACGTTAGGCCTATATTAGGAAACACTGTTTTACATTAACATTAATCGACACACTTACATAAGCACTTGAAGGCCGGATTATCTTTAAGGCAATATAGGAAGTTGCCTAAGGGCGCCGACGGCATGGGGAGCGCCGGCGACAACAAAAACACATCAAATTATCAACAAAAAACAAGAAGGTTTATTATAAAAACTTAAAAATAATTTTATCAAATTAATTTAGCTCTAGCGGAAAAATCCTCGGTGAGATCCTCCATCTTCAGAACAGCCCAAGAACAAGAAATTGCTACTGATTCCACTAAAACTGTGACATTGATGGTTGAAGACGAATTACAAATCAGTAGAGGACTCCAATATAAGAAACGACCAGCAGAGTGGCAAATAGCAGATGAAAACTTAATTATTGATTTAATTCTAAAATAAAAAAAATCCACTACAGCAGAATTAGATTTTACTACTTCTGCAAGAAATTACGATAAATTAAATCGTTACGCGACTGCATTGTTTCAATAGAGAATATAGTAACCATTCTTCTCATGACGTGGAGAATGGTTATTATATTCTGAGACGACAGGATTTTTTCCAACCTGAGAGATAGACGTTTTTATTTGGAAATGAACGTAGACGTTTGCTTCACCTGTGAGGCAAATAAAACGATTAGAGGTGAAGTGGATTTACTTCCCTCACTAGTGTCGAAAATCAATTGTGTAAGGATATTTGCGTATCGCCCGCAGGTGGTACCAACTCACCTCGCCTAGACCAGAATACCCGTTACCAACAAAGAAAATATCTTCGCCGAGGACCATTCAAGTGGTACATATTTCACTAAATAAAACTACTTTGTGATTCTATAATTAATCTCTCACTCTGTGCTAACCTCGACAAACTGATGCCCAGCGAGTGGGATAGAGTGAGGGGCAGAATAAACAGTGTAAGAAGAAGTACGCTTAGACCACTAAGGGCCGGTATTTCAATGTCGGCTTAAGCTGTAGATTACGTAAGCTGAAGTTTATGTTAAGCTGCAGTTTATTTATGATTGCGTTTTTCAAGCATTACATAAACCAAGTTTACTTATCCTATCAAAAATTGTGTTGGCAATACAATATTACTACATATTTTTGAGTTGGCATTGAAATGTGACTATTGCGACTATCTTCATACCTAACATTTTCTCTCATAATTCCTGTCATAAACAGCTGATTATCGTACATGCTTCCTTAATTATTGATTTCCTTTTGGCATTTGCTTTAATTTCGGTTATTTTTGTTACAAGCATACATTATGTCCCTTCATACCTTTTCAGAAAATATGTATTTACCATTCAGGTAATAAAAATAATTGTTTCGAGCACCCATACACATGCTTCTTTTGATAATCTAATCTGTCCACAAACACTACTTCATCACTCCACAGATTAAAATGATCAAACCACTTTTTTGGCAGACGCGGAGGTCCATAAATTATTGTAATAAACCATCATCGGTTAATTCATGCAATATATCAATCTACATCATATTTGTATTGTCCATTTTGAAGGTTATAAACTGCCGCTTTACCCACTAAGCAATCGTCGCCGCCCGCTTATGAAAGCCGTACTTTAAGCTAGGTTTATCGATAAACCATGGTTGAAAAACTCCTAAAAATACCTTATACCGAGTTTAAGGATAAGCCTGGCTAAAGCCGCTATTGAAAAACCGGCCCTAAGAGTAAAACCAGAGATAGGATGCCGTTGTCAGCAGATCAGCTACAGCAGTTTCTCTATGCCATCCAACCCGGGCAGCAACAAAGGTTCTTTTCTGACTGCATAACTCGCTTCCGAAGAACCAGAGGAGAATGCATGAATTTTTTAGATGATACAGACTTCGTTATAACCTGTAAAGGCATCTCAGATAAAAATGCGATATAGGAGACGATAATACTGTTAAAAGGTGCTGATTGGCAGGAGTTAGAAACTCACAAATGATCTGGGAACAAGCGAAGAGACTTATCCGGGACGAGTTCGCACCTAGCAGACCAGCATACTAGATTTTTATGGAAATTTTTTCGTCAGTACAGAAAAGAGTTTTGTTCGCCCAGTTGACAAAATCGCTACCCGAATGTACGCAGCTAGTCATGGTCTCTTCTAAAATACAAGCTTAGATGCAGAGGAACGACAATAGAAACCTTTTGAGAGCTGTTGGACCAATTAGGACCACTAGACGAAGCAGGAGAGACAGATCTGCCGCCGAAGGTAACCGCCAGATTGCCGGAGGAATGCCGGAAAAGGAAGAAAGCGGATAAACCACAGTCCGTCGAAAAGAAGTTTCAAGGAAATCGATGTTACGGATGCCAGTTGCCAGGTGTCATCAAGAAAAACGGCCTAAATTGTTTGAAATACAAAGCGGCAGCATCACCACCAGCAGTGACATTACATTATAGGGAACCCTGATACAATCTGAAAGATAATAAGGGTAATGCATGAATCACAGCCTGGATTCATCTGAGATTTCAAACAACATGACGGACAAAATTCGTGAAAAAACTCTTAAAAAAAGCATTAAAAAAAAAGTTTCCTACAAAAAGTTTGTATTTTTTCCCGTAGAATACGACCCCGCAATAAAAAATAGGGAGTTCCATTTGAAAAATAAAAGTTGACCTTGAAAATTACTTCCAAGGTCATTTTCAAGGTCACCAGCATATGTCCCCCTCCGAACTCTACAATGTTTATCTGAAATATTTTTTGTCATGTCGCTCAGGTTTCGAGATATTTGGGGTGGCAATTTAAAATGGGACACCCTGTATAGTTTTATTTATTCTATTCAGTGATGTATTTTGATTTTCTACAGCTACCTTATTTTTCGAGATATGACGTCAACGGCAGTATTTTTAAATGGAACACCCTGTATATTTTTACATTTTTGAATACATACTTTTCCAACAATTGCAATGATGTATAGTTTGGTGGGTGTGTGACTTGTGGTTTTTTAAATATTAAATAAAATCATTCTGCATCGAGGTTGCTTTTTACATCTTTCTACACTGTTTTTGGTAACTGACAGATAGTATCCATGTGAAATATCAACATTGCTGTTTAATTTTGGGTGAACTAACTGATCGTGAAAAAATTACGTTTTGGAGATTGGTAGAGATCTCCACAAGAAGCATGTAATATTTTTAATGCAACATTCCTCGAGAGAAATTCAAATATTTATAAATCAAAATTTTCAAGGGTTGAACAAAATTTTTACGAAATTCACAAATTTAGTTTTTTATTATTTTATTTATTATTAAAAAAAAACAAGTCTCACACCAGCCAAACCCTATATCATTGTAATTGTTGAAAAGGCGTCTTTGAAAATGTAAAAATATACAGGGTGATCCATTTAAAAAAACTGCCAATGACGTCATTTTCAAAAATAGAGTAGCTGTAGAAAATCAAAATACGTCACTGAATAGAATAAATAAAACTATACACATTTCCTTTTTAAGTAATAAGAAAGCAACAGACGTTTAGCCAGAAATCAGGCGTTCCGATACATATGCCCAACCCTGTATAATTGAAGCTAATTGACTAAAGCAATCAATATGATTAGGATTGTTAAGTATATTTAATTTGTTAGAGAGGGAAATATTGTTTTGGTCAGATGTTTTAGTGAAATGAGATAAACAATTTTGATTGACTACATTAAATCATCACCAGTTTGATCAGGGCCGCGCCAAGATATGTTGCTGCCAGGGTACGAGGCATAAATTGCCGCCCCCTTCCAATGTGAAGGGAGGGGTAGAGAAACCCCCATTGATCGGCGAGTCTAAATTATTTAGTAAGGAAGAATTTGTTACGAAAAAAAAGTATTTTAGTTGGATTGATTTTTTTACGAGCGCCAATTTAAAAAGTAAAAACCAACAATAAGATTTGGTGGGCGCCAAGCCAAGAGGGCTCTTAGCATCGACGCTTCGGGTTAATGACCGCGCCTCTTAAGGCCTGCCGCCCGGGAGCTGGACACCCCTAACACCCCCGCTTGGAGCGCCCCGAGTTTGATAAATATGAAGAAAGGGTAAACAACCAAAATAATGGAATATAATATAGATAAAAAGGATACTGAAGAGCATGCTTCAATTTGACGAAACTGGTGGAGGGGGGCGCTATAATATAGTTGCCTATGGGCGAAAACAGACATAATCCGGCCCTGAAGATACAGTAATTGCTGCTTACAAAGGAATATCGTAGTTTCCAATTACCATCCTCGCCGTTAAAGCTCATTTTGAACTAGGTGGATTTATGAATAAACAAAATTGTCGAATCTGGGGTGAAGATACTCCACAGAAGATATTAGAAACAACATTGCATCCAAAGAAAGTCACTGTTGAGGTGGTGAGGCTTTTGGGCCGGTCATAGAGCACAAACTTTTATGTGATTATTTGGAAGGCATAGATGTTCTGAAGAACAAATTGACGAAGGAACTTTTTAGGCGTCCTTTAGAAAATGTAGGAAGAAAATCTCAGGCTTTATTAGGTTAATTTCTTAGGTAGGCGTAAACCTAATTTCTAGATCCTGCCGGTCTTGCAAAAATGTAAGAAACTAGAAATAAATCTTATTTAATAAGCATCCCAGAACAGACTTGTATAGATTTTCAGACGGAAGAAAAAAAAGGCAAACAAAATTTAAATTTTGAAAAAAAAGCAGTAGCCCCTAACTGATACTCATACTAACACAAATCGTCAATGGAAAGCAATTTCGTGCTTTTCACAAGAAGTTAGTTTTAATCAATATAATGGCGATTCGAAAATTTCCAACCTTCTCTCAAAAATTGCATTTGATTCCATTTTCCGATCATATTCGTTTTAAACTGTCTACATTAATTTGTTTGCCCTTTTTGAATTTTAACGACGGGGTCTAAAATTTGACGTTAAATTCAAGAAGGAAATTCGTATTTTCCAGATCAGACCATTCGTATTAAATTATAAATTTAATTGTTTGAATTTTAACGACGGGGTTCCAAATTTAACGTTAAGTTAAGAAGAAAATATGTATTTTACTGAATAAAATTAACTTGATTTTTTTTACTAAAATCAATGTACATTCATTCGAAATTCTCAAAATGGGAACATTTATTGTAACTTTAAGGGTTACAAAAGCTAACACATATTATATTGAAATCGAAATATAAAATGAAAAAAATACGGTTTTATATGTCGATTTCAACGATCATTTGCTTTCTGTTATATCGGTTTTAACAGAAAATTTGATTTTGTTTCTGATCTTTAAAATCACATTTTTTTAATTTTCAAATTCGAATTCATTTCTGTACAAACTGCGAATATCTACGGGAAGACGCAAAAATGATTCGTTACAATCCGACTATGTAAACTTGGCAAGCTCCCTATGCGAAGCATTTACGCCGTTAACCAGTGTCAACATACCTTAATTAAAATAATCTGTAAATTCCCACGGAATCACACCAGGAAATGAGACCATAATCTCCGTGTCGGCGAAATAGTCTTCCTGCTTTTATTCGCTGGGTTGCGTACGTTCGAAGTGCGTCACGACGCCGATTGTGGTATCGGCGCGACCAGTTGCAAAACACTACTGGCGAAGGCCTTGCTCCGTATCAATGGAAAGTGAGCGACGTTAGCACGTGCCCGCGATTTTGGCGAGGCTATTGGGGTCTGCGAGAAACGCCAATAAGAAGCCCCGGAGACCGACATACCTCCCACTTGATGATTTCACGCCGCCGGTTTGTTTACCGAATGGTGATAATGTGGCGTGACTTTACATCATGAACCTTTACATATTTTGCGCTTTAGCGCTATTTCGATAGACAATAGGTGAATCAATATTTACTTCATGGTGTGTAATATCAGAAAGCAAAACATTGATCGATAAGTAGTTTTTCTATATACAAATTGATTCATATTCCATGAATTTTAACAAAAGTCCACAACTTGGAGGTAATCCAACTAGGTTAAAATTCGAATACTTTTTTCCACATGTGTGGTATTAATAAACACAAGTTTTCAGAGTAGACAAGAAACATTATCTTCTTGTCTACTCCGAAACTCGTGTTTATTAATATCACACATGTGGAAAAAAAATAATGTCACTGCTGTGCTGTGACAAGCATGAAGACCCAAATTCCAAGCTAAATTCGTCGGTTCCATACTGAGGTGAAGAAAACTAATACATAACGTAAAAAATATTCAATATTTAAAAGTAAATAAGTTAACAACACATTTATACTTTACAAAAAACAACAGAATTTATGACTGATCTTGATTGTTGTAGAAAATTTTTATAAATGAAGGGATAACACATTTTCTTATTTTTAAAAGTTTAAAAAAAGAAACCTTTAACTTGTAATAAATGCTTTGTCATGTATTTTAAAGGTTTTATTGCACTCTAAACAATCAATAAAGATCCCACAACATTTCATTGGCCTTCCTGCAAATTATAACGCTTTTAATATTTTGATAGTTCTTGAAATGATTCTTCATAAGACACATTTTGCATAGCCAACCAAATATGTCCATTTTGGATCAGGTTTATTTTTAATTGCGCAAAATCAAAACCATATAAGTTCCTGCTTGTTTAGATCATACACAAAACTTTGTAAGTGTAGTGGTTCTCATAAAGGTTGGTGGTTGCGTGTGATAGCTCGTCAATTTAATAAAGTTGTAGATGTTCCAAACATAAAAAATAATTTTTCACAAATGGGAGAGAAAGTCGATTTCTCAGCTGTTGAAATCGTGAGAGAAATAACATTTCTCCTCCTAGGGAGATACGTAATCATTTCTCTCCCTAGGGAGAAATATACTCATTTCTCTTCCTGCGAGGTTCCATTATTTATTTTAACTGTCACAGCTGACACCATTTTTTTTCTAGGTTAGGGTTTTGAAACGAACGTTTTACTGTTAAAATATCAAACAAACACATTTTTATTTTCCCAGAATACAAACAAAAAACATTACCGAAAACATAGAAATGTTATCTTTAAAAATGTTTGTTTCTTAGCCGTCGAAATCATAAGTCCTGTATTCAACTGTTACATGACATAACTTTTTCCCTGTAGTTGTATGTTATTGCAATCTGTGTTAAATTATTATTAGCTGCTATATGATTTTGTTTCAGCCTGAAAATGATAAAATATTGAACAATTGTTACTAGATGTCAATAACATCATGCTATTTGATTGGTTTTTCTATAATTCATCTACGTGTACTTAACTTAAGTAATGAAATCTTATATCATTTTTATGTTTCAAGTCTCAGCAAAAAAGAAACAGTGTAAAGAGTCAATGTAGGAAATTTGACACACAAAATATGTTTGTTTTTGATTATATGAAACTTACCCTGACACAATCTATAACTCATAAATACAAACACCTCGAAATGAAAACAGATGTCTGCTCACTTTTGTTTTAAACTGATTGCAACAAAATTGCACGAGTGTGACGCAACAAGTGAAAAGTAGTACGCACATTCTATCTGCATTCCATTCGACCCCTGTAACCGCACACAAAATACACAAACAATCATTAAATGCTAAGCAAGATTGCAAAACATTGCAATTTTCATTAATCACAGAAATTTACATGAGTACAGTCTATAAACAAGTGAGTTAAAGTGCTTTAATTATCTGTTTCGAAATATATACTAATAATAATTGCGTCCTAATTCTTGAAATGAGACACAATAACTTTGTTTTACCAGTACATATTTGCTGTTTTAGTGTACACTATAACTATAATTATCAAACTAAGAGCTTGATGGTAAAACAAAGTCATTGTGTTTCCTTACCAAATTCTATCAGATGTACTAAGAAGTAAAGGCTTCCAGCATTAAATATGTCATGATTTTTCTTCTCCTGATATGTTTGTTTACAGCATACTATAACAATTAGGTGTAGGTGTGATCAATTTTTGTATTATTTCCGAAATGACAGCTCAATTAAAATAATTCACCCAGAATTTAAGTTAGACATAGATTACTGTGTAGTAATGGTCGCAACAATTCTCTTCAATGACTAAAATATACGGATAAGCATATTCTATAAAAAAAAAATCAACCTTTATTGGCTTGCCATTCAATCTTACAGTACAATCTTGTGATACAATACATATCATAAAGTGACTTCTCACTTCACTTCCAAGTGAAATATACTATTTTTTCTTCAAACGTACTGCAAAATACGAAAACTTGTAACTTTAATATACAGGGTGATGAATTGCAAAGCGGGCCATAGGGATTTACATGTAAAATTTGAAATGTGTTAATATTGGCTCCCCTAATTATTTGACAGTATCGGTTAAAGCTTTTTATGCTGAATGATTTTGTGCCTTACTCAATAGTTTCTGCAGAGTATTTACCGAGATATTTGCAAAAAACTTTACAATTATTTTGAATTTAATCTAAAAAGAATTATTTTAAAAAGTGACAGTTGTCATACAACTGGCCGTGTATTCTACACAAGTAGTAGCTATTTATGTAACAAGTACATAATTTAGGACTTTGTGGATGAGCCTAAATGTTTAGAGTCTGAGCGAGCTTGCGAGTGATACTATCAATTAATTAGGGGAGCCAATATTAACACTTTTCAAATTTTACACGTAAATCCCTATGGCCCACTTTGCAATTCAATGCCCTGTATAATTTTCACAAATAAATTTAATATCAAAGAATGCATCGTATGTTTTTTTTTCTGGACAGAAACTATTTCAGCATTTGATAGTGACAGTGATAATTTTAAACATTACTAATCTTAGAGATAGATGATACATTTACAATTTTTAATTCTCTAAAAAATATTCCGTTACGAATTTTCTCTAAAATGAATAGGGGAGCTAATAATTACACATATTTAATTTAACATGTTAAATTCCTATGTTCGCCCCTTATCCCAGACACTCGGTATAAGAAATGTAAAGCCCTGATTTAATTTACTTATGTTTGAAAATGACCAGTAAATAGTCGAAACCATAGTCACCTAAATAAAATATAGTGGTATAAAAAAGTTAAAATGTTTTGTTCCAATTTACAATCAAGATGTACACCGAAGTAAATGCCGCCAACATTAAACATTTAAATTTTGAATTAAATGAAATTATATAATTGAACAGGTAAATTCTTCCAAACTGAAATTTGTTGTCAATTCAAATGTGCACCAAAATTAGACTTTAAAAAAATCCTGGCAGTGTCCATGCTTTAGGATATATTCATTCAATTGCCGGTATGAGTTTTAATTTTGCTACACTGTTGGCCATCCGAGAGATTCTTCTAGGCATATCTACATTTTGAAAATCTGGATTTTCAGTTCCAATTTTCTTTTTCTCTATGGCATATAAGGGGCTTAGAGGTGTAGGCAGTAGAGTGCCTACTTCTACCTCTCAAGTTTGTCAGTTTGATTCCCATCCAGGGAATGTAAATTTTTCGAATCAGAAATTCTTAAAATATACAAAAATCGATTGTGGACAAAAGCTAGGCCAAGATCATTTTCCAGATTTCATGTTTCCCTAGCCCTAAATTATATCAAGATCCTTACTTTAATTTAAAGTCTAAAAATTAGGATAATTAGGAGAAAAAAATCAAATGTGGAGCAGCGGCAGCTCATGGAAGTTCCGCGAGGAGGCTACAGAAGAAAATTTGATCAAAACAGCACCAGAATATTTGCTTTCTCTGTGAGTATAGTGTATGCAAGCAGCATAAATGTCTTAGCCTCTCTATAAAGCTCCACGAGCTGTCACTGGTGTAGAATAAATGTAGTATCTCAGTTTCTGTAGAATAAAATTGGATCCACAACAAAGAGTATTTCTATCAACACTTATGCCGGGTTTACACGATGCCAATCGAAGAGACAATTGTCGGGGCCAGTTGTCTTGGGCCAGTTGCGTGAATGTCTGAGGCCAGTCCAATTGAATGAGAACGTGTTCACACGGTGAAACTATTGCCACGGCAGTTGGTGACGAAAAATGGTGGAGTGCTCATTGTCTGTTGTGTAGCAGTCTCAACTGACTAAGGTAAACCGGCCCAAAACGAGAGATCTACTGCCCTACAACGTTCACACGGCGCCAATTGTCTCGACAACTGTCTTGATAGAGTGGTGGGGGCGTCACTGCGCCCAGCCAATTGTCCTCTGTCTATAATGTCTATAATGTCCTGGAGACAATCGAATTTCAGGACAACTGGCAGGGCAGTTGGCACGCCAATTGGCAAGAGGTGTTTACACGTAGCCAATAATTTTATGCCAGTAAATTGTCCTCTGACAATTGTCTCCCCAATTGGCATCGTGTAAACGCGGCATTAGGGCCGGTTGCATAAAACTGAAATGAACCAGAGTTCATATAAACCAAGATCGAAAAGTGAACCATGATCAAAATCAATATCGTTGCATAAATAGATATAAAGACAAGTTCCGTAGATCGTTGATTTGTGTAAGTCGGTGAACCTGAAAACGCTGAATGGCGCCAATGTACTGAAAACATTTTAGATTATTGATGTTGTTCAAGTTCGTAAAGTGCTCTGAATTTTATTGTAAAACATATAGGTAAGTCTTGTTATTATATTTGCATGCCATTTTGCATAATTCACTGCTTTTTATGTATTTGTGAGATTTACATTAGTAATTTCAATAGCGTAAATAACTTCTGTCTGTTTGACAATAATAGTGGTACTTGCAATCATATCGCATATTATGTTTGTTTGTGACTTTATTTATTATTATTGTGTATTTGTATGTTCAAGCATACATAATACATAAAAAATATATTAATCATTTATTGGCCTTAACTGTTGATTGATATACTTGTTGTGTTAAGGGTTTGCACAATCTACAATTTAGCAGCTATGTTTGCTTTGTATAAATACCTTGCAGTTTTAGATGATATAGCTAGCGAAATTTGCTGCAATACATTTCTCACAGTCTCTTTTGAGAGTCGAAACCTTTTTATAAATTCTCTACTATTTCGTTTTACAAAATGATTAACCCGCTCTCTGAACAATCTTGGGATTTTTGGTCGCAAGATTAATTCCACCAACTCTGCAAACTTCTCATCATCCGTCATTTCACGTACGTATTCCATTTTTAATAAAAATCCCAATCAGAGGCGACGTATACATATTTAAAATAGGTTATGTATGTGATGAACTGTAGTTCAATCAGCTTGAACGGCTTCAATCGACTGGTCGGATTGAGTGGCCGTTTGATCTTAGTTCGAGTAAAATTACCACATTGAGCAACGTAATGTTTATGCTGAACTGAAAATCAACGTTGAAGAATGGTTCAAAAGTTTTATGCAACCGGCCCTAAGTAATGAACAACTCATAATGAAAAACACAAATATTTGATGTTAAAAACTGCAGCGTGTTTCACTACACAGTGGCTTCATTAGGCAGATAAATATCAAAACAAGGTATAAACAAATGTTTCCGTGTTATACCATATTTGACTTTCACCACTCCAACAGGTTTCACCACATGTTTCAATATGCATTTCATTTATATGAAAACAGATTTATCTTTCTAATAAATCTATACATAATTACCACCCCACTAATGAAACATTTAATCGTCCAAAAAGCACCAACGTATAATATAAATTACGCGATAATGTACTACTGTCCTAAATAATCCTGTTAATCCTGAGTAATTATCAGTAAAGCGCAACATGAAGATTTTCGAGGCTCCTCTGCAACGTTTCTCGTTTCCCGTTTGCTTTATTGATAAATAAATTTAGTTTTAGCCATCCACACTTATATTTAAAATAAACTTCACATTTTCTTGTAATAATAATAATAATTAGTTTTATTAATACATGACATAATAAATTTATAAAAGATAAAAGCTGTAGAATTACAATTAAATAGAAATCAGAAAACAGCCTAGCTTTCGTATACACTAAAACTAAAGAATTATGTACACACTCGCGCTCTCTCCGACACACTAAAAAAATAAAAACTATAACGATACAACGGCACTAACGCGCTTCCTAATGCGTGCACACGCTAAACGAATAGGTTATATCAAACATGTATAAATCTCTTAAAAACTAGGTATATAAATACGCCTTGGCACTCTTTAAGGCTTTCAAGTTTATTTACAGGGTATATTCAAGAAGTTCTAGGCAAGAACTAGCAGCGATCTGTAATGAGTTAACGAAAGAAATTGAAAATTACTTTCACATAAATAATTCAGGCAAAATTTAATTTTGGCGCTCTAATAAGTTAATAAATAATTAGAGACAACTTCACCTGTTGCAGACGGATTGAATAAATTTAATAAAGATGAAATTTAAGTCCCGAAACAGGTTGAATATTCACATATTCAAGCAATATTTCGTCTTTATTAAATTTATTGTAATAAGTTAAAGAAAGGAATTGAAAATTAAAAATTGGAAACCTTTCCCTTGATGGACGAATAATTAACGTAAAAGTGATTTTTGCTCTATGAAAGGTTCAATCTTGATAAAGAGTAGTAACACTAGTGGCTCGTGCAAATTTAGAGGTGAGGATGCAAAATAATTATCCAAAGCAGGGTTTTCATTCTTGTTTCTTCCATGAGAGTAGGTAGTGCAGCATCAGCAGTTGTCACCGAGACGCATCTCACCTCTCTCTCTTTGCCTCCATTATTAAGGTTCAGTAGTAATGGCAATTGGTGAAATTTCGTAACAATGGCTAAGACTCTCAGCCTAAGTGGAGTGGTTGATTCTATGACAACCATTCATGCTGCATTACTAATTCTTATAGCTGATGGCTAAGGCTCCGCCTAAAAGAGAGATGTTAGGAGGACTTTACTCAGATTTTAGATGTTGAGTTAACTCACTGATATGATGAGTCGACTCTGTGAAATCTGTGAAATGAATCAGATCCAGTGAAGGTGGAAAAAATTATGCCTTCATGTTAAAGACATTTACTCATTTTCATAAGAGTCATGTAACTCAAAAGAACTGACTCGTTTAACTGAGTCACATCACTAAAATGAGCCATTTTGCCTATCAGTAGAAGGAACAATTAAAATTGTAAACTCACTTGTTCCAGATGCATTAAATAAATGTAATAAAACAAAAAATTTAAAAAAATTTGATTGTTCATCCTGTTAAGACTATAAACAACTATTTTATTAGCTAATGCTAGACCGAACATTGAATTATAGACACCTATGAAAATCAATTAACAACAGTGAACACCAGTTGCCATTCGTGAACATCCATGGAGCAAATTAAGAGAGATAATGTGTCTCCATAATAACCACTAAGCATGCACTCCTTACTCTTATAAAGGAAGCAAGTATTGAGCCACTGTCTTCTTCCATAGACTCCTCGGCCAAATTTTTACGAGCTGCACAAAATATCATTTTTTTTAAAATTACATTTTCTTTCATCCAATTAATGGGAAGAAAAAGTGTATAAAATATGAAAAAAAAATTTCCACTTTATATATGAATGTATAAAATTCAATTCAATTAGATGACTCGTTAAGAAAGCTGAAGTTCTTGAAGGTGAGAAGTTTCAACTCAAAATCACCAAGCTGTTAATGCAGTAACAAAATTGTGTTTAAAGCTGAAACTTCTACAGTAAATATCATTAACATAAATTGTAGGAATATGATTAAAAATTAGCCTTCGCACTCACTAATTACATAGAAAATCATGAAATGAAACAAAGCACAGATTAATAATAAGGATGATTGCAATAATCATTACGTGGTAATTTATAATTAAACTGAATTGAATAATGACAACAACATCTAATTGTTAACAAAATTATTTAATTGAAAACCTCATGCAGATGTATTAAATAAATTAATAAAATATGTGTTATATAATACCAGAAAATATAATAGCAATTGCTAACTAATTATTGATAATGGTCACTTTATGTCATTAAATTTAATGAATTTTATTTGTGCATAAATTTCTTCATAATAAATGTGGAGCTCCTGTTCAAAATACAATCAGTCTAAAATTCATATTTTTAGGATATACATTTTTTTTTTGTTAAGTACATCCCTTACATATACTTAGCTGCGTTTTGATAAGAATTACTTAAATAATGAGATGAGTCCTTTGGTACTAGCAGTGGCGACTCGTGGAACATTCTAATAGCAGAGCTACTTAGCATACTATATATCCCCCTGCCTCCTTTTTAAAGAAGGAAAGAAAGAACAATAACTGAAATTGAAAACCCTTACGTGTTGCAAGAGCATTAAATGAATCAAGTAAAAACGAAAAGTAGTCTGAATATATGAATATCCAAACTGTTCTTAACTGTAGATTTAAGTCTTAAAAAAACTAAAAACAAATTACTTATTGAAACAACTACTTCCCCGGGCTAATTCCACGCCAGATATTGAAATACTAAAAAATTTAAATCGCTTACTTTCTTGTTCGGATTTATGATTATTTTAAATCGATGCACTGGAGCTGGATGCTCTTGCAATTTTTTACAATAAGCTAATAAGGCAGAGGCCAATCTAATTTTTTAATTTGTACTTTTTCAGTACATGGGCAGAAAGGTTTATTCCGTAATGAATTAATTTTATTCATCATGTAAGGCCCGGAACTAAGCCTAACGTCACATCTTCACGCACACAAGATGAGCTATAATTGATTTGACTTTAAATGCACTTTCAGTAGATACACGATATTAAGGAGAATGATGGAAAGGAATGGTAAAGAAAGAAAGAAATGAAAGTCTAAGAAAGCTGAGATACATAAATCAAGAAATAACAAGACAAAGAAACAATGAGGCAGAAATGCAAATACTAAACAGGACGGTAGAAGTGGAGACAAATAAGATATAATAAAATAACATAGTCAAAATATAATGAACACCATAATAATTAGACAGAGAGGATTGACTTAAGAGCTGTAGCAAGATTTAGGTGCGGGAACTTGGAGTTAGGAAATAAATAAAGGAAAGAGCCAGAGGATAAAAAGTGCAGACTATGTGAAAAAAAAGAGGAAACCACAAAATGTGGGTCAGTTCCAAACATAAATATGACCACAGCAGAAATGTTAGACGAAACGGGAAAGGAAGTTCAAGGAAGTGATACTAAAATATTTAAAAAAGTGTAATATGCAGTACAATTAATACCAAATAAAGGTTACTATCATATTATATCATTAAACTTGCGCGGGCATTGTTTTAACATTTAAAATGACGAAACATTATTTTTAGAATCAATTAAGAATTCTTGCTGAGTTTGAAATTAGAAGTAGTTCCATGGCTCATTGGCTACGAGCCGCCCCTGGGTACAGATAACTAAAGTTTAACACGTTCGCTGCCACCGACACGCTAGTGCGTCCGACTATACTTGCGCAAATGCAATCCTAATTGCAATGGCAGCGAACGTGTTAATAAATATCCATTTTGAAAATGAGTTCCACCAATGTTAATTAACCACTGTTATATATTTTTATCTGTAATTTATTATCAATTCATGATTTTACTACTTTTAGCCACCAAATACACATAGTTTTAGCTGCATCTTAAGTACACTAATGCACGATATTAAGGCACGTCTAAATAAAAAAAATGGGCTCTCAGCGCCCTCGCAATAAAAATGGCAGTACTAAAATATCGAGACGTCTCTTCTCTACGTCTCATCATATGGCATCTCATTTTCTTTTAGGCACATCATCCGCTACATATTTTTTAAATTTACGTAGCAAAATTTGATTGATTGATTCTTAAAGCACTTTATAAGTTCTGGTTTCCATGATGATAATGATTTTATGGATATTAAATAGATCAGTTAATTTAGAACACTGAAGTCAATTTTAAAATTTTTGATTAAAGCAGTATAACATTTAAATGCTTCATTTTTAGATATCTCAGGAATTTTTCGGCATCTACAGTCAACAATTGGTCTAAAAACTTCAGTTATTCAATCAAATTAATACATTACATTACATTTGATTATTTAAATGTTTCACCAGAAGATTAATGAGTTATCTCAAACTCCCTAGTTTGTTGTTTTCCATTTAACTGTTTTTACATGAACTTTTGTTTTGCAGAAAATGTGATTGGTATCAATTCACAAAAAAAGTTAAATTTTCTACCAAAAACGTGGTAAAGGCAAATTTCATTCTTGTAAATATGTTATTTTTTCTTAAATGGTTTATTCTAAGAGTCAAATGTGCAGTTATATTTCTGCCGGCAACTTTAAATATTATTGGAATAAGTGATAAATTTGCGAATTAATGCGATCCGATAGCAAAACTCGCTATTTAACAATAATATTGATTTTTCGAGATATATATTCGAGACTAGTTATCATAAACAAAGTGTCCAATAATAACAGGACTAAATTAGCAGACTATAAGATAGTTATATAAATAGTTCTTAGCAAAATTTGAATATCTGCTTATTATACAAGTTAAAAAAAATATCTGTGAATTTCTTTAGCATTAACAATATTTTTTTATAATTAAATGTGTCTTGATATTTAAAATACATAATAAAATACAAAATTTGAATCCAAATTTCCATCCAAAAAATATGTATTATTTTCAAGTAGTACCTAGTTTATTTCATAAGATTTTCTGAAACGCACCAAACACCAAATTAAAAGTAATACAAATTTTTCAACATACATGAGAGCAAAACAAATTCAACTATATAAAATGTTCTATAAATGTGTAGACTTCAATTATCATTATTTAAAACCATGATTATTCATTATTCTTAAAATTGAATATATCAATTATTGAAATAAATACCATTCATTACATAAAATTATAGTTTTACAGAAAATGACTTCCTTTAAATGTTTATGTTTTGTTTTGGAAGAACTAGTACGATACTTGCATTCTGTGTTAGTCAGTCTGTTAATCAGTGTAATATCAACGAATCCCGGCAGCGTTTCTTGATCAGATTCTTAACCCTTTCCGGCATATGTGGGGTTCTTAAACGTTGATGTGGCTTGTTTGTAAATTGGATTTTCTCCCTAAAAAGAAATAGCAGCAATGTATTACGTGCATGCATATATAACATATTCAAGATCAACTTTTAGTGAAGCAAGTCATGGTATTTGTTTATTATGTTTGAAAAAGGAAATTCTGACAGCGTCAAAATGAAGTTTAATAGTAAAACTGTTATTTCTAATATGAACTACGAATATATAATCGTCAAAACTATAAAAATTTGACTACTTACTGTGTCCCATTTTGCCATCATTCGTTCCTTTTCGAATTTGGCAAATTCTCTGTTGTCGTGAATTGTGGTTACCAATTTCCAGAGTAGGAGGATGGCTAAACCCATTAGGACAATTAGGGCAATCACGCCCAGCACAATTCCTAACAAAAACACCTGTAAATAAAGAGTAAAATGGTTTAGTGTTTAACAATTGTTATCAACATTTATTGAAAAGGATGGTTGTGTGTTAATCCATAATTAAACACAGAAATAGGAAATTCACTATATTTGACCCACAAAATATTCTTGGTTAAAACAATGAAATTTTGAATTGAGCTTAATCAACATTTATTACAAGAATATTGAATCAACTGCGAATAACCCTCCAGTACCCTTGCTGAAAAACTTTTTTAGTACTTGTGGGGGTATTTAAAATACCCTTGCTAAGGAAAGTACAACTTAAATTTAAACAAAACTATATTAAGAGGATTAACGAAAAATCTTGCATATAAAAAATATAAAGAAAATGCTGTTATGGGGTCTGTAAGATACAGAAGATTTAAAGCAAAATATGCTACAATTCATACTTATTACTGGTGACACTTTGTAGTACATCTTAAATATCAATTGGGATTTTCAAGTGGTATAAATAACAAAGTTAAAAAGTGTTTTATCCAATTTTAAATAATCCAACCACAATCATCCGAAAAGTGAAAAATGAATGAAAAATGAAGAAAGAAATAGGTTGTGGTTATGATTTTGACACCAAGCTCTGGTAAAATATCAAACTACAAAATAAGGTTAGTTAAATAAACCCTAAGCAGGGTTCTATTATAAAAAGTTATTCCGTAACACTGTCAACATGTTTGTCAGTTATTTTTCTACTATACAGAATCCATCAAATTTTATACCATAAACTTAAGAAAAATAAAATCCCCATCAACTGTTTAAAAAATTTCATAATTGAATAATACTATAGTCAACCACTTAGCAACAGTCATCATCCTAATTATTTGTTTACAAACTAGTTGGCAAGATAAATGTTTGTATTACATCAACTGATAAAAAATGGTGATGTGGCCATCATGTTACGTTCTCCGGCTTTATATTTATGTTTTCATGGGTTTATTTTCAAATAAATAATAAATTGCGTAAACTCGGATGAAACTGACGTTTAAAACGTCAAAATCATGAAATATGGAAAAATTATACTTCAAATTCAAAAACTCGGTTTACTCAAAAACTAACGAGATTTCGAAAAAAACTTATTCTTTAGAAGTTGTTCATTTTAGCATTCTCTACAATTATTATTCACATAAATTTACTGTAACTATTATCGTTTCATAATTATAAACCAAAAATTAAAAAAAAATTATAATTTTTTTCCTGGAGTAGCAATGATTTTATGAAAAATATTTTCAAGCAAAAGATGTTCATTTCTTTGTTGTCTTCGATGTTTGTTTAAATGTTTTTGTGATATTTTTCATATTTAAGAAAATATTGGCAAAAAACAAAAAACAGTTAAGGTAAACGCCCACTTTCGGTGTACGAAATTTTACCAAAAGCTTTTCAGTTCTTCAGATTATCAAATAAGACGGATGTTCAAAGTTTCATATCAATTGCTCTATTAGTTTTTGAGATACAGCGCACACAGACTGACACACGCAAACACACACACACAGACACAAAATTTTCTTTTCCAGAAATTATTGAAATGGCATCTAGGGACCCCAAAACGGATATTTCCGTAAAAAAAAATTTCTCGTACTTCGTAACGGAGAAAGTAAAAACGAATATATCAGCAAATCCATGAATTATGCTCCAATAGAGCGACCGGATTTTGATTAAAAAAAAAACGAGGAGCACACCCTTCCAAGTCGATTCTTCCCCTAGTTTGGACCCTTAGAGACACCTCAAGCCAATGAACCAAGGAAAAGGCATTGCTAGAATAGTTTTTCAGCCTTTTTTTGTCCAAACCGTAAATGGATCTTTTATTTTTTAGTTCTTTTCTTCAGCTTAAATTGAATGAAAAGTGGGTCAGATGTGAATCCACAAACCAAATGCAGTTGCACTTGCATGGCAGGTCATTATTCTTGTTACTATTTTTACTTGGGTCAAATCATTTGTTTAAATTGGAATACATTGTTTGTATTTGGTTTTTATCCCTAAGTCATGGACTCAGAGAAGGGAAGTTACCTCTCATAAAGAAAAGTAAGTAATCAGCCAGTTCTGCGGCCTGGCATGTGCCCTTGGCATTCTGTGTTTGTAATACCTCTACACCGTCTAAATCTCGAGTACAGGATCACTACAATCCAGGAGTAAGCCCAAAGACACAGGTGACCATTCTCGGCTACGCTTATAGCCTCGGATATGGATACGACATACGTGGAGAATTCACCCTGCTCTACCCTGTACACTCTTCAAAAAAGTCATAAACCAAATTCACTGGCCCGGAATTCGCATTGTGGGCTTTTGGTCATGAACCATTTTCGAAGGGCTGCATGTATGTCAGTCCCCTGCTGGTCATAGAGACTAATTTTTGGCCATTTAGCCGCCTCTAGATTTGGTCCATGACATTTTGGAGTGTAATAATTGTTCTCTTTTTAATCTCATGCGCTATTTTAAACCTCTTCACTCACATACGCTACGCCAGAAAACCCAACCTAGCCTCGGCATCACAAATGGCAATTTTCGGTTAAATCTGTAAATTCTTTCAGTCAGCCCACATGGTTCGACATTCAAATGGGGCTTTCCTGACACTCCCTGCTTCGCAGCACTTCTGAAGTTTTAAAAATCCCCTCAACACGGCAGAGAGGACAAGATGGTCCAAGATGGCCATTTTCGGACATGTGTTCGTCTTTTGAGTTTGGCCAAATGTGTGGGGACAATATTTCGACATTTTCTGGCTCCTTAAGCCATTAATGCCCGGTTTCTCCAACGAATCTGAAGTAGATAAAACCTAGCTTAAAAATAAGACATTTTTAAAGTGTTGCATCAACCATAAATCAGATCTCAAAGTCGTAAGATTTTACATTACAAGACGCCAAAAATGGCATCTTAAGATTAGGATTCTAACCTATAAAATTAGCAATTTGCAGAAACATCTGTCTGTTATTGGAAGTATTCATTTAAATGGCTAATAATTTATTACAAGTGATGGATGCATTCACTTTTGATGTAGATTAGGGTGGTCAAACAGGCGGCCCGCGAGATAATTTTTGTGGCCCTCGATGCTCTGAGAATAAATGAAAATATAAAAGATTGTTTTGAAGAAGATAGCGCGATAGATGAGTAAACACTTACACATTTTTGTACCTGTAAAATATTTTATTCATCTATTAATCTAAAAATTCATATTCCTGAATCTTCAATTCAAAATATAAATTTCACAAAATTTGAAAATGTGATGTGGCCGTGGCCCGCGTAAATCTGGCCTGTTCACCAAATGGCCCGTGCTTCAATTGAGTTTGACACCACTGATGTAGATGCTGTAGAAATTGCAGATAATCCACATTACTGTCCAAAGGATTAGAAAACCCAACCACAGATTTCTCATTAAATAATACCTCCACCAGTCTATTCTATGCCTTATATTTCTCTCTGCGTGTGTTTAATTCCTGGATGATGGAATCCCATGCTTCTTACTTCTGTTTGTTTGTTGCCGCATTTGTTGTTTTATTTTTCACAATTTTGCCATTATCAAACTACATTAAACTTGACAACAGGAGGGTTAAAAATTAATTTGACATAGAACGGCTTGTCAAGTTTTTGGTTCTGTTCACATTTGAAAATAACTCCTGGTCTGCTCTGGAGACTACCCTCATAATAAAAGAGTCCGTTAAATACATGTGGAAACATTGAATAACCCGAAAAATGTCTGAATTTTTTAGTCAGTTTTTTGGACAAAAAAGGCTGAACAAACTATTCTAGCAGTGTGTTTTCCTTGGTTCATTGGCTTGAGGTGTCTCCTAAGGGTCCAAACTAAGGGAACAATCGACTTGAAAGGGTGTGCTCCACGTTTTTTTTTAATCAAAATCCGGTCGCTCTATCGACGCATAATTCATGGATTTGCTGATATAAACATTGAAAAATATTTCACCATATTTGAGTTAGTTGGTTTATTTAGATATACGTTGCAATTTTATATGTTGTTGTAACAAGTTGACTGCCAGTCAAAAATTGCAATAGTTTCGTCTAATATCACAGACAATTAGTTATGTGAAAAAACTCTAGTGGCTTTCATTTTTTGGAAGAAGGAATTTGGAGAATAAATATGCCATATAATCAACAAGTTGGTTATGCAGGATTAGTCCATTTGTGGACTTTGTGAAATGCCACAAATAAGCAAAAATTGATGCAGAAATTTATTAGAATTAATACACAGTAACTTTCAGGCAAGTATTATGTATCATATCTTTGTAGTAATATCTCTTGTAAGAAAGAAGACCAAAGTAATTAAATAAGTAAGTGTATGAATTCAATTTTTACATATTAATTGATGAGAATATCACTTAGAAAATCAGAGGCAAATGTGGCACTCAGAGTTTGTATTCAAAAGAACACTGTTTTCTATCCATTCATTACATAGTAAGGGGAACATTTTTGGTCAAACATACCTTAGGTGGACATTCTCTTTCTTGCTGGGCTTCCACCACAACCTTATTTTCTTCATTGAAATAATATTTGTATGCAAATCGGCAGTCATCTTCATCATAGAATGCACACAAGTTCTCGTCATTTTCTTCTTTAGCTGCAAATAAAAAGTACTATATATATTTGTTTAATAATAATACAATGTGTATTTATAAATTTAAAATCTGAAAAATATAATTTTATCCAATCAATGCTCATTGCATGATTTGTCATTTATGCACGACTGATACATCTTTGAGGTTAAGTAAATCAAAAGCAAACAAGTAATTGTGAAGACTTTCATTTTTTTAATTCTTTTTAAAAAGATAAATCGAAATTAGGTGGTACCTTTATGTTGGTTACCTATTGTCCCTGATCTTAAAGACATGATGACCCTCACATGACAGTACAGTTTATTTATAATTAATTAGTGATTATAGTTTCGACACAATTAAGCTTGTAAATCTCAAACTAAAATACTTTTAGTTTATAATAAATAGAGTGTGATATTAACAGTGTCACTTGTGTTTTTGATTTTGAAACTAGAAGCAAATTATGTTAACTGCTCCATTAATGTTGGTACCAGAATATAGCTAGTAGAATCTCTAGCTTCATTTTATTTTTACGTTTACAAATTACCCAAACATTAATGAGTTAATTTGCAATTATTAATTATACAGAAGCTATTTTTTTATTAATCAATTGGTAAATTGAAATTGAAATAATCTAAGAAAAAAAATTACCTTCCACCTGCTTGACACCGATCGGTGTAAACCTTGTGCAGTTTGTGCGGCACGTCTCAGTATCATAAGGCCCATTTTTGTACATTTGACACTGAACACAGTGTTTGAACTCCTCACATCTGTCGGAGCAAGTCTGGAATAGAGAAAAAAATAAACATTTAAATGCTGAAGATGAATGATAACATGAAATAGTAATTCTACTTTCAAATAAAAGGACAGATAAGAGTTATTTAATGCTTTGGCTGGTAGGCAAAATGTGTTTTTATCTCTTTTAGATATGCAGGTTGGCAATTTTTATATTGCAAAGAGGATGAAGAAATACCATGAAAGTAGTGTATATGACGTTTATATTTAAATAGTAAATAAATGATCAGCTATTATGTGCAGGTGCTATTACTTTTATGGATAGTTGTAATGGAAGAATTTAAAAATGTATGGTTGGTCATAAAATTCTAGACTACTTTCGCCAGAAATTGTCATTATTTAAATGGATGTAGTTTCACTTACAGGGCACTTCTCGCAGTACTTTCCAGAGTACTGACCCTCTTCAGTTTTTTCGCATTTGCAGGCCCCGCATCTACATTCACCGTGACCCGAACATATCTTGCCGTTCTGAACATCGGGAGCGTAGCAGGTCTCATTCGACATCCGACAATCGCAGGCCGGTCCTCCCCAAGGCTCGATGCACTGGCAGACTCCACACTCGCAGGTTCCATGAGTTGGCCCACTACAGATTTTTCCCTCATGACGGTCGCAGGAGAAATTGTCACATTCACAGAAGTTTCCGTAAATTTTCTAGGGAAATAAAAAAAAATACTAATAATAAGTGAGCCGAGGTCAAAACCAAGCAAAACTCATTATTTATATGAATATAGTAAAAGTACATTGTAGATAGCAAAAGTTTATTGTTTATAAGGTTTGTTAAAATGAGATTTTCTTATATGTATTTGTCCAGCCAATTCAATATTCTAATTTATTCATTTGTCAGACTGTTGTAAGTAGTTTAGAAGCAATTTTTGCTGAAATGGGTTTATTCAATTCAATGAAAAGCATTGTTTTGAACATCAGTACAAGGTAAGCTGTGGTTTTAATATAGTGAATTTTCCAATTCACTAGTTTAGATTTAGTTACTGATGATAAATCCACAGATAAGGAAGAAAAAGAAAATACTTTCAATGAAAAGATCAGTGATATACATAACATTCTAATTCGTTTTTATACCTTACATCAAAATTTTTACAGCATCCAAAACCATATCATAATAGCTCATTGTAATATAAGTGCTGTAACAGTTTCGATGTAATTCAGTTTTAAAAGTGGGTAGAATTGTAATTTCAAAAGTCAAATTAAATACCTATTTGTATCCTCACTTTGAGAAATTTTGCGATTTATGTGTTTCCCCGCTTACCTCATCTTCTTTACCACGAATATTACATTCGCAACGTCCACAAACACAGCTGCCTCTTCCAGAGCAATCGATTGTACTCGTGTTATCGGGCCTGCATCCGATAGTGTGATTTATGTTGTAGGCCTCCGTCGCCGAGCACTCGCAGAATCTTCCGAAATGGAAATTATCGCACTCACAAACTCCACATTTGTAGGTTCCGAAACCGTTGCATTCTTCTGCATACTCTTTGTAGCCCTGAAAATGTATTTTGCTGTATGATTAATTGCCACTCATGAAAGAGTAGAACATTGAACTAATTAATTTTTTAATTGTTCTTTGTATTGGTTAACTATAACGCCTCTTGAAAGTTTGGTAGAGAATGCTACGAAAGAAAACAATGCTCCAAAATAAGAGTAAGAAGTGCATCCCGAGCAGTTATTATGGAGACGTGATGACGTCTCTCTCTTAGCCTCCTCAATGAAAATTAAATTTATGTTAGCACTTGCTGAGACATAATGACCATTAACCTTCCAGGCTGGGCGCTCTAAAAATTGGCAAGCGTTTATACGCGCACCGGGTCTCAGACTTGGCGCCCGGCCTGGAAGGTTAAAAATTAAAAAAACGAAAGAATTTAACACGTAAGATTTTATCTTGGTTTTACAAACATTTTTGTAATCAATTTGTATTGGATGTGTCATTAAAAAAATCCGAGGCTTTCTACTCGCCCTTCACGCTATCATATTCATTATAGTAATGCCACCGAGAGCAGAGTATGATTCATCTTGTTTGACAAATTACATCTCTTTCCATATTATATTTGTTAAAATCAGGTTAATGGAGCATTAGGAAACATACGTCGGACTGTAGTTCCGTAACGCAGGCGCCATCTAGAATGTACCGTTAACACTATCAGCAATATAACCTATTAAATGTATGTACGATATTAGAACACGTTCTCAAAATAAAGATGATCTATTAACCCCTTCTCGCACGTTTTTTTTTTTCGGTAGAAAGAAGTAATTTTTGATAATAAATATATAGGTATACGTGACTATAAAAGAAATGTTTTTGGTAGCCAAAATAGTCAAAAATATAGTTTTTTTCGGAAAAACGGTAAAAAATCTTTCTTTTTTATAGTTGATAATAAATATAGGACTAGAGCTGGTCACATGGACGTGCATCCCAGGCCAAAAAAAAAGAAGATAAATATAGGTATATGTGATTGCAAAAAAAAAATTCATAGTCTAAAATATAATTTTTTTTCTCGGAAAAACGATAAAAAAATAGTAGATTATATATCAAGGGAGAGAAATGCGTGATTTTTCCGGAGGTGCAAATTTGTACCATGAGGGAGAAAGCCTGAGGGATACAACGCACTAAGGGAAAAGTAGCATTCTCTCCCGAGATATATATCCTATGTTTTTCACAAACAGGAAATTTTAAGAATAAAACGTTCGTTCCCAAAACCCAACCTAGGAAAAAATTCTGTCAGACGTGACAGTTAAAATAAATAATGTAACCTCGCATGATCATTTATAGCCCTAGGGAGAGAAATGTTACTTCTCTCACGATTTTGAAGGCTGAGAAATCGACTTTCTTTCCCGTTTGTGAAAAAAATATTTTTTTTACTAGTTTATAAAAGATATATATGCATATGTAAATGCAAAAACATTATTTTTGGTAGTCACTATGGTCAAAAATATAGTCAAAATGAATATTAAAAAGATTGTTTTCTAGTCAAAACTAATATATACCTGTTATCGACTAAACATTGCACACTGCAGTGTTTAGATTTTAGGGTAAACATCTGGTGATGAATTAGGGGCGGCTCGTGAAAGGTCATAGAGAAACCAAAAGACATTACTTCAATGCATGTTTGCATAAATGTTTCATCTCATTCGAATAGTTTCCTCTACGAGCCACCGCTGTGATGAATCATAAACAGCGGCGGCTCGTGGATGTTCGGCGGTGAGGCAACGGAAGAAAATTTGACGGAAAAAGCAACGCAATATTTGCTTCCTCTATAAGAGTAAGTACTGCAGCACGAGCGACATCTTTGTCTTTGTCTCCCCTACGGAAATCCATGAGTCGCTGCTGATCATAAACCAACGTAATAACAACCTGTCACTCAAGATCATGTGATTTTCCAAAGTTTAGGCTCCCTATATATATATATATATATTTTTAATCTTTGTATTGCTTGTACGCAACCCTACTTCCTTATATTTTGACTAGTTCAGACATAACTCCATACGTTTATAGGTAATGGGCCATATACAACTCTTGTTGGCATTTACTATATGTTACAGAAGTCTTACTAACCGGATTTCCTGGATGTTCACATGGACAGGAGCACAGCATTTCCAAATCGACGACCAAGCTCTCGTTAATACCGACCGGATAAAGTTGAAGCGTCTGTTTCCACTCTTTGGGGTCTCTTGGGCACGAAGTGACCTCTATTTCTATCCTGAAGGTGACAATGTCGCCTACCTAGCAATAAAAGAGGGGAAAGGCTTGCGTGAAAAACCAACTAGAATTTAATATAGTCGATCGAAATACCTTGATTTTCCCACACTTATTAGTCTTTCTGTCATTTCCTGTAGAGTTTAAGCAGCGGGAATAGTAGCTGATCTTAATGGAGCTGCTTGAATTATCCTTCATTTCAACTGTTGAAGAGATTTGCTGAAATGATAGATGATTTTAAACAAAAATTTCCACCTAAACCTAACAACAACTGTGGACCAGTTTTGGTCTCATTAGATCCCGTCAGCACAGTGTATTCATTGGTGATGGTAGTTACTATGGAATTATAAATCTCCAAGTTTCCATTAGGATAGGTACCCCATTAAGGTGACATCTATTGTCTTAACCCAGTTCCGCTTGTATTCAAGTGAGTACAATGTGTATCAAGGGTGTTCGTGACACTTGTATGTATCTGTGAGTCAAACTCTTTTGTATTACTGGTAGAACACATATTTTGCAGTGATTATATTCTGTTTCACCAAATATAGTTTTAAAAGATATCTAAGAATCTGAAATTCCTAATGCGGAGGGTCCCGGGTTCGAATCCCGGCGAGGGCATGGGCGTTTGTAGATGTCTATTTCATTTAATATGAACAATACATTATTGATGTGACTGAAGGGCACCTGCCAAAGTCAAAAAAAAATCTGAAATTCTTTTGAAAAAAATTGTATATCATGGATTGTAATCGGTTAAGAGAAGAAATGTCATTATAACACTAACCTAACATAATTTTATTTGGAACGAATAAATTTTGATGACTATAATGCAGTGATAGCCAACTCAGAGCAGAAGGGGCAGCGAGCATACATAAGTAAGACGTGTGGTAGAGAAACAACAATATGTTTTATAATGCAGAACGGCAGTAGAATATATTACAGATTAGACACTGTGGTGGCAATTTCAATTCAGAATTTAAAGTATTTAAATTATTTTTACTAGTACTATGCAAGATGATAGTCAGCATCTCGATGATTATGATTTTTTTCCCACATTTCCATTATTGTTTGCTTCACATTTGCCCCGAGAGCCTGTAGCATTGCGTTTTGTGCTATTGTTGGTGTAAAAGAGATTTTATTATGCCATAATTAAATAAGAAAATGCATTTCTATATTTTATGTTTAATATTATAAAACTGGGATATCAATTAATTGTTATATATTTTTTTTAATGCTGGGTCAAGAAACTTAATTGAAGTAAATAAAGTTTTTCAAATCTTGCATACCTGATATTGTTCTTTAACCAAGTCGACGATATTCGATGAGTCGTTCGATAATTGTCCGCTAGAGGCGCCCTCTATGTTGGCTTGTAGTTTCCTGTACACTTCAATCTGCTCTTCTGTTACAGCAAAGATCACATTTATAGCATTCTGTTTGACTTTTAGGTTAATTTGTGAGATGCTGGGGTAATCCTGGAGCGAGGAGTGAGTATACAAACCATCCGATAGATGGCACCTGCCATCATTTGGCTTAACAATTCCACCAAGCTAAAAAATAGTTGCAATTTCATACATGTACCATTAATGTTTCATTAAGTTGATATAATTTTGGTTTGAATCTCATTGATCACTTGATGAAAAATGATTGAATATTTGTATTATTAAAAAATTAACAACAATTACTTGGTTTGTTTCAACCAAGTGATTTATTTGAATTTATAAGATAAATTAAATATTTGAAAATTATCCACAGTAGCGAGTAAATATTATTATTTAAAAATTTTCGGGGGGGGGGGTTATAACCGCGTAACCCCCTTCTATACGCCACTGACTAAGATAGAGATGTTAACGGATTTCCATAGAAGCTCATGCTGCTCCACTCTTATAAAGGAAGCAACTGTTTTCATGCACCAGTGAAAGAGAGGGCGGGTGCGAAAGATCATTAAGAGAATGAACATCGCCCGTCACCTTGTGATAAAAATTTGAAGTATGTTTGTTAAATGCTATATTGTGGATATTTACTGTGGCAAGTCTGGCAAAGAATAAATCTCTCTATCTCATTAAGGCATTTTCCAATTTTATAAAACTATACTCTGTTCACGGAGAAGATGCAGTCAGTGTAAAGACAATCACGTGAGCAGTCGCCGCGCTCTTCCACTTACAATCAGCATGTACTAAATTTACGGAGCGCTCGGACACAAAATACAAACTGAATCCGGCGTGATGTTCCGTGAACTAGCATCACTGACCGGACCCTTTTTATACGTCTAATGAGTGATCACGCAGCTGGCGTTGTTTACACCGTCTGCATCTTCTTCGTAAACAGACTATAGTCAAGAATTCAGACTCTAAATGTTTTTTGATTTGGTAGTATTAGTGCCATATTACTATTCTTTTCAAATAAAGTAATTAACTGACAAGGAAAGCCTTTGTTTTCCAAAGATTACTTCTTTCTATTTGAATAATATTTGATCTCAATTAAAAGCCTCAAACTTACAAATAAAAATTATTAGTTTACCTTTCCATCACCGGCATAATGGAATCCGGCATCAGTCGAAAACACCAAAAGCCTCCTCGCCTTCTCCCTCCAACCGATCTGATCGCGGCAAACCACCGCCTGCATGATGGCATCAAAGCCACCTTCGGGGGCGTCCAAATTACCAGAAACCGCAGCTTCTTTCACCATGGTCTAGTACAGACAGAGATTACCGAAAAATTTCCGCACAATGTCGGTTGAATGAATGAACCAAGCCAATTTTAAAATTGTGCACTAACGATGTGGGGGTAAAAGGGTTACAGGATCGATGAAATGAAAGAGTTAACTGAACCTGGGATTGGAATGTACACCACTATAACTTGCTTGTTATTCTACGGTCAATGCAAATGTTAGTCGTTTTCTAACTAAGTTAATTGTTATAGTTTTAATTTTGTTAATGTTTACATTCACCGATGCATAGTTTTGTTACAATTAATGCAAAAATCAACTGAACTTTGGCTATGAATAGTAAAATCAATTTAATGAATTTCTTTGCCTTAAATACTAAAATTTTGAAAATTTAATTATTGCAAACCAAAATTTTTTATATTTTATAATTCCTTATTTTGTTTCGACTTCCTTTAATTACGGAGAGTAATAGCCTTTTAAAATGTCCTACAATTTAAATTTTTCTTTTAACAAGCAACTAACAAATGCCTAGAAAATTAAACCCTTGTTGTCTTTTAATGTTGACTTTCGTGTGAGTTAAATCAAATGCATATCTTGTTGTTTCGGGTGCTGTGTGGGTTACCTATAATTTCATGTTATATTTGATTCTGAAACCGCAGGGTCCCCATTTAATGTCTCTAACAAGGCAGTTAATATGTTATAAAAGAGGGGCAGCCCGTCCTCGCACCTTACGTTCACGATTTTCCTAAATGGTTTCAAATGAAGAGAAGAAAAGAAGATTTTTCTCTCTAAATCATAATTTGAAATTTTGCAATTTTTAACAAGGCAGTTAACATGTTATAAAAGAGGGGCAGAGCATCCTCGCACCTTACGTTCACGATTTTCTTAAATGGTTTCAAATGTAGAGAAGAAAAGAAGATTTTTCTCTCTAAATCATAATTTGAAATTTTGCATTTAGGGCACATCGACAATCATTAATGATTTAATTTATTACAAAAAAATTTGTCTTCCCCTTTCCCACGATCCATTGTATCTGCCAGTTCCTTAGTTAAAAGTTTATTTCATGAATCCTTATTTGAAATTAAAAATTAAATTAAAATTAAATTAAACTGAATTGATTAATTCACTACATTTTAACCAAACCTTATTAGAGTAAAAAAATTATATAACGTCAGGATACAGTTGTATAAATCGTTAAAATGATAAGAGTTACGTGTTATAGATGTATATATCTGTTTTCTTACGTTATACAATATTTTTGTAAATAATTAGTTGTAGTTTTATAATTTCTCAAATAATTTTAATTATGGTTTACCAAATAGGAAGCAGCCTCTCAGTTAATTGGTCAAAACCAATTTATAATTGCAACCATTTAGAACTGTCATGCTATCTATACAAAATCACACGGCCGATGATTAGTTGGTTTAAGCCCAATAAATACAATCACTAATATTAAAAAAAAAAAAAAATTAAGTAGCTTTTAACTGTAACAAAAATATAAAAACCAATAGCACCATTCCATATTAATCCGTGCCTGTAATTAATCTCACACCTGTATTAAAAAATACTCCTTCAGTGTATTTTTTGTTTGTTAACGACTTTGAGACTTACAGAGAATAAGGCCGAATCGGTGTCCAGTCTCATGGCATGTCGGAAGCCGTATGGTGCAGCACATCTGGTGCACGGTTCCCGCAAACTATAACCAATAACTTACAACTAACACCTACATGCAACATGACCAACACACATCGTACACAATTATATACATGTAATCGTCCCCCCTTCCCCTCCCCACATGCAAATCCAAACAATCACGAGCGGCCTATTTCGCATACACTATTTTATCGTCTGTGCAACTAAGTGGAATAACGAGCTACTAAAGAGAGAGAGAGTGTGAGAGAGACAGAATTGCGTTGTAATATTTTTTTTTATTAAAGGAGCGAGGGATGAAGTAATAGTGCACAATGAGATAGATGGAAAATAAAATGTAGAGTGAAATATGCTGTGGAGCTTCGACTTACTGAAAATCTAGAAGTGTCAGTGCTTAAAGTCATATGATTTCGGAATCCATACGGCGGCTGACAGTCCCAGCATGGAGCGTTTAGCCTGGTGGGTTAACGGTGGCAGAATCGCCAATAAAACGTAAAAATTAAGTCTTACTCAAATTAGGTCATGCAGGTGACATTTTCGCAGTATTTTAATTAAGGGCAGAGCGTAATTAGAGCTTAGGTTGCTGGTGTGTTACTCACTTTTTCGGTACTGTGCTGACGTACGGCATCACAACTTTGTCCACGAAGCTTCCGAAGCCCAGCCTGAAGTTTGAGGTAATGTTTCTCATCGATTCGGCCAAGAGGTTTCCCAAAAGGGATAGTTTGTCTTTGTCGTCCTCCATGGATTTCGACAGGTCCATGAGGTAGTATAAGTCGACTGGATAATCCTCGGCTTGCGTGTAGTGCATGTAGAGGTTATATGATTGTCCTAATAAAAAAATATTTAATACTTACAATTGGTTTTACCATTAAGAACAATCAATAAACAAGCTTCATACTAAGATATCAAATTCAATATTGTAATACATATTTTTGCATGATCTGAATTTCTTACTACACAACGTGTGTATTGTTGAAAATTTTTATGCAAGGAAAGTGCTCTAAAAATTGTAATTTCCTTTATCCCAAGATGAGCACTTACTTAAAACATTTACAAATGACCATTATGTGCGGTTAAGTTTATTTTTTATTTGTTGTTTGTTATGCCAAATGATTAATAACTCAAAACAAGAAATTTTCTAAAAATTACAACTCATTCAAAAATCGTTGAATTTTGATAAATCAAGGTAATCTTTAAATAGCACTATTTTGTACTCATTTTTTTTTACAATTTCTGGGCTAAATTTTTAAAATTGCTGGATTTCAAAACTATTTGCAATTTATAAATAATGACCATAGTGGAATTTTTTTGCTACTTTTCATGGATTTTTAAAAAACTAGATGACTTCTAAAAGAATCATATTTTATTATTTAATTTATTTTTCGTAGAATTTGATTCCCTCTTTTAATATTTTTCCCATCGTCCCTCTTCACATAATTTTTTTGGATATGTCCACCAGGGGTGTGGCGTCGAAGTTGGGAGAGGTGGAGTCGGCGAATATTTGGGGGTTGGAGTCGAAGCCGGAGGCGGCGAAATTGAGGGGTCGGAGTTGGAACAACAAAATTGAGGAATCTGAGCAGGAGGAGTAAAAAAAAAAAGGAGTCGGAGTCGCTAAATTGTTGTCACGACTCTACACCCCTGATTACACGATAGAATATTCTATTACGCATTCAATTGTAGAACTGCTCACACAACTTGCATTAGCGAAAATAAAAACATTCAGAAATTCGACGATATAAACATTTGACAGAGAGCGGTGCTTCCCCTGGTTTTTTATATGATACGCAAAATGAATGATTGATTGTTATTCTAATACGGCATTGTTAACATCAGAGTTGGAGTCGCTACATTTTTGTCACGACTCCACACCCCTGGTCATTACTGTTCCAATAATAAGGAAAAACTATTATAAAAAACTCTATTACTATATGATCCAAGTCTCATGCAATGTGACATTTCAAGAGAAGTATTTAATTTGATAAATCAAATAGAAGAAAGCAACACAAATACAGATTTTTTTCTTACTCGCTCTCAATTGCAATTTCACTTTCTGGGGTGAAATTTGGACAATGTTGGACTCTCCGTAACCTCCTCCCGACGATGAAGAGCCTCCCGAAGCACTCCAAGAACTCGAGCCCGAGGAACTGTGGCTGGAAGAACCTTCGGCGGTCCATCCGGATTCCATCCCCCCGGCACTGCCCGAAGCCCCGTGAGCTTTCGTCAATTCCCTGGCCACCATGATTTGCTGCATGTTGTCCGGGTTCCAGATGTACTCTTCGGGGCAGCTATTCGACCCGGGGCTGGAGGGTTGGAAGCACCTTGGCCTGTCGCCATAGTCCTAAAAAAAATAATCAATCAAATATAAATATAATATAGGTAAGTGCATATGATTATCCGTAATTGTGAGCTGATGTCCATAGATGGCAACGTGCCTAAATTACAAAAAAAAATGTTGAAATTGTTGAAAGTGAAATAATGAATGACTGTACAGAAATATCAGAAAGGCTAAAGTATTGTACACTGTTCTCGCTAGAAGGCGCATATCTCAGGTAATATAAGTCGCATTGGGCCATACTAAGTGCTGACATTTGACAGGAGTAGATGTGCAAAAGCTGTTGAAGTTTGTTTATACATATTTAATTTGGAACGCCTTGAAGATGAAGTTTCTGCAAAAGCATTTTGCAATTTTATTTTGAAAAAGGCACAAATACGACTCAGGCCTTTGAAGAGGTTTGTGCAGTTTATGGTCAAGATATCAAAAGCCAAAATATGGGTCAGTTGCTTTACTTCCGGAAATTTCAATTACAACAAAATTAGATATTATGGCAAGAGTTGAGTGAAATTGACAAGCAAGAAGCCGTGACATCGCCAAGGAATTAAACATTTATAACCAGACAGTTTTAAAGCATTTGGGGAAAACTTGAAGTGTTCAAAATAAAGATCGATGTTTGTGAAAATCACTTGTCCCAATTTCTTGCCCAGAAACCACAGAAGTTCTACAGTGATGGGGTAATGGTGTTGCCAGAGAAATGGCAGAAGGCCATAGATGAAAATGGTCTATATTTGGTTTAATAAAGTTATTTTTAAATATAGAAAATGTAGCTTTAGATTTTGACTTCAAAGCTTCAAAAAGACGATTGATGTTTGTGAAAACCACTTATTACAATTTCTTGCCCAGAAACCACAGAAGCTCTACAGCGACGGGATAATGGTATTACCAGAAACATCGCAAAAGATGAATGAAAATTGAAAAAATTATTTGCAAGTCCATGAATGTCTAGTGTTTGTTTCCTCACATTTATGTATAATTAAAATATACAACAGTCAGTAGTGGCAGAATGTTCTAGCTGGCTAAGCCAATTTCCTGTTATCAATTAGAAATTATTTTTTAATAGAAAAGTTACCTACCTAACTTTTCTATAAAAAAATAATTTGAGTTAAAAAGGCTTAATACTATTTCTACTACCCAATACAATCTCTTAATCTGGAGGCCATTTTTCAACTCTCGCCTATATCAAATGTTAACATAACTATATTCACTTTGCCGGCCTGTTTTAAATTACACATTTATTTTTATCTCGATGATGGAATTATTCGAATTATTTTTACATACAGCGTAAATATTATTATAAGAAACGAACCAACTTACAGGCTTTAAGCACCACGCACAGGTCGGTGTCTGTATGCAATCCTGGCAGGTCAGTTTTGATACGCATGGATTCTGCGCCGTTAGTTTTTCGGCGATTTGTGCATTGGCTGAGAAAAGGAGGGTGCCCAGCAGGACAAACCGAAATATTGAACACATTCTGAAACAAAAAAAAAAGATGTTTAAGCAAGTAAAGGGTTTATCAAAAATTGGGATATGAATAATATAGAGCTCAGCAAATTGTAATTCTATAAAGATAATTGTTGTGACTCATACTAGAGATGGACAAAATTACTCTATTTTGTCAGACTCATCATGAAGAGTCGACTGAAAAGAGTCAATTCTTAAGTGACTCATGACTCTGTTCAAAAATTAATAAGTATGTTGGGAAAAAAAGGCCGTCACTTTGAAAATTTTGCAATTTTTTGCAAAAGAGCAAAACAAAAATCTTCACCTCAAAAATGTTCTATTTTACTATGAAAACAAAATTATTAGCAAACAAAAACAAATCAAAAATGCACTTCTACAATTTAATGACTCGGAACATTTAGGAAGGAGTCATTAGACTCCTTGATTCTTTTAATCGACTCACTCATGAGTTACCCATCTCTAACTCACACTATTATTTTCAGGTAATTTGAAATGAAACAACTTAATATACACAACAAAATTAGAAGAAAATGGTAGGCAAAGTTTATTAAAGAAATTGATTGGATAAGTGGAATACTTGACAAAACTCAAAATGCTCATTAAAGAAATTGAATGAATAAGTTACATTCTTGATGAAACTGGCAGTTCGTGAATTATCATAGAGGAGGCCTAGAGAAAGTTGTTAACGTGTCACCATAACAACCATTTCACAAGCGGGAGGCTGGGTGGATTTATTAATTGTTTTATTTTGATTACTAAGGAAACACTAGAAACAAACTGCTGTATTTTAAGTTCATCAAAACTATTTATATACGAAAGAAAAAAAACATAATGCAATGGTGCAATGAACCGTTTAAATATAGAAAACTTTCTCTCATGATAGGAAGTACATCTGGTTATTCAAGTGCTCCTAGCTCTTTCCAAAAATATCTGGTAAGTAAGTAAGTGTTTATTGTGTTAATATTGGACAAAGAAAGTCATCAAGTCATCAAGACTATGATATATTAAAATGCATAACTAATAAATTCATATTGATATTAAAGGGACACTTATCTCAAAAATTGTTTCTTAAAGGATCTCTAAAACTGAATTCTTTTATTTTTTTTGGGATTCTGTTGTAAAATTTGATTCCATGGTAGTTTATGCCATGCTGGGTTTTCTTTAGTCTGAAAAATGGTTGGTAAATATTTTCTTCTAGGTAATCATAATAGCCTAGATTATCCTTTATAGATGGGTTCAAAGAAAAAATAATAATTAAATGTCACCCATCACTTCAGATTTTGATGATTTTTTAAGTCAAGTGCATTTCCAAGATATTGATTTTGAAAGTTTATGGGAAAAAGGTATTTTGCCGTACTTGTGGCTCCGCGGCAGTCTTGCAGCTGGTAAGAAAACAATAACTCGGTAAGTCATTTCAATGCCAAATTTTTACCATTTATTCTGCGAAATGTTCAGATACTGTAAAAAATACAACTATATCGGGTGTGTATAAATTGGCGGATAATCTACACGTGGCGATGTTCTTCCTAAAATTCTGAATAGGAAACGTCGATGAAAAAATGTTCTACCATGCCTCATAGGCCATCAGGAGCCATTTAAAAGAAATGTACATTTGGCAACATAGCATTCACGAGCTGCCCTGTTTATCAATAATCTCATGGTTCAGAGTAGAAGGTAATAGATAGATGGAGCAGGGTTTATTTACAGATGCAAGGTAAAACAGATTCTAAGTAAATAGTAAAATCCATTGTAACTGAACAAAACAAAACGAAAATAACACAAAAACACAAATACACTGAAGCGCAGGCGCTAATACAAACTGATAATAATGAGAAAAGCATAATTGGCACAAACTTGGAACTAGCAAGTTTGAATGAATTATTTGTGTCAAAGTGACATAAGCAGGTGCCACGTTGCCGAACGTATTCTTTATAAAAATAAGCTAATTAAGAAGTGTTAAAAATACAAGTTTGAGATGGAAAGGTAGTGCACACTGATAAATAATTTTCAAACTAGTCATACTATCCAAATTGCAGGGTTTTCTGTAAATTAATAACAAATAATAACGCATATTTAACGACTGGATGTTCAAACTTTGAGGACCTCGTGAAGACCCAGGAAGCACGGTACAAGATTTTAGAATTAAGATAAGCTGCTTAGAATTTTTGAAAGAATATCGTCACGTGTAGATTATCCGCCAATTTATACACACCCGATATATACTTTCAAAATTTTGAGGTAACAAAACATGACTTTTTCAAAATTAGATAAAGAGGTGAGGCAGTGGAGTTACCAAGCCAAAACTTTCTTTTTATGTAGCTAAAAGTATGATCTAACAGAATGTGAAATAAAATTTATGGGATTTTAGCTTCCCATGTTTTGCGTTTTATGCGTCAAGTGTTGTACCTTATTTATTTTGTAAGTTGTTAAATTTCTGTAGTAACCCTTAATTATTTAACAGATTTGTTATAAGTTCATTATTTTTCCAGAGAATTTCCGCGCTTATGCCCGTCGTTTATAAGCATTTCTATTTGAAATATCAGAAAGGTACTATTTTCTAAACATATATTGTCTAAAAAGATTTTTAATTATATTTCACCGCAGAGGTACTCAGAATTGCCACGAAGTGTCACTGTTCAACTGAAGTTAGCTGTTATCATGGCAAAGGTAAATAAATTTTTATCCACTTTCAATTTTTTTTTTAATCCGCCGTTTTATATACAAGAGTTAAATTATCAGCAATAAATGAAAATAAAGCAGAGAAATTAATTAAATACTGATATAATAATTAGCATATTGCATAGTAAACATCTTATGATTAATACATGGACTTATTTCTGGCATTACAATTATCAGGTTTATAAGTTTCACCCAACATCTGCGCTTTTAGATCATTATTACCACTTGTTTTTTCTAACTACCACTTCGTTAATGATTGCTATCGCCATCTACCGCTTTTTTCACTTAAATTCTACCGCTAAAATTAAAAACTAGCTGGTAACACTATTTATGATCACAGTTTGTACTTTACCCTCACTGAGACATAGTTCATTGGCTATACAGCTATTTTTTACATCATTTTGTGTTGAATTTGAGTTTAACATTTAAAACTGATATAATGTTCCTGTAAGAATACCACTCTCAAAATAAAAATGCAAATGAGCCAATCAGATTTTGCAAATCATTAACATGTTTTGGATTGTCATCAAATCAATCTGTAGAATGGGGCCTATTCCAATTCTTTTTTATGTAGCCAATGATATTCAAGATTTTTTTTTTTTTTTAATTTTGTTGTCGTCAACTAAATAGTGAGTTACCAACTTGACAATGATGGTAATATGTCAAAGCTAAATTTGTAAAACATAAATCATGTGACGATATTCAATATTTAGTTGTGGTTAACATATAGGGTGTTTCAAAATTCATGCACCAAAAGTTTTCTGCGTACCCCTCGTAGATAAAAAGAAAAAAAACCCTTATGACAAATCTTGATTTTCCACAAAATAACATGGATTGAACCCCTTCGTAGAAATATTAAAGAGACGCCACTGTTATCAATGAATACTTTCGTTCGCGTGTAGGAAGAGGCGGGAACACCACGTACATGTTCGCGATTGCCTGGTCTGGGGTCTTCGTCTCTCGAGCTTGTACTATCAGCATTAGATAAACAAACATTGTCGATTTCAGTGATGCAGCACACAAATAAGGTCAATGTCCCATCGAGTATGGAATTGGAATTTTTAAAACCAATTTGTGTCTTCCTGGAAACACAGATGTTTTATGGACTTTCTAAAAATGTATTATTCCAAATTAGGTCTTGGCCTTGAATAACAAAGGGATATCGTGATTTTAAGTAATAGGACTGCAGAGGATACAATTGTACAGCAATAAAAATGCACAAGTGTAGGAAGCCGCCAGGAACAATAAAAAAAAGCATAATAAATAAGGTGAACTTGAAATTTGTGCGTCTGTTTTATCAACCCGCACCGGACTATTTATGTTTGGATAAAATTGTTTCAACTGCGCGCTCAAAATTAGGTCACAATTCATTCATGCGTCAACATTTAAAATCGACACCGTTTGTTTTTATACAAGCGAACGAACATATTCATTGATAGGGAACTGTGGCGTATCTTTAATATTTCAGCGAAGGGGTTAAATCAATTTTATTTTGTAGAAAATCGAGATTTGTCACAAGGTTTTTTTTTTCTTTCCATCTACGAGGAGTACGCAGAAAATTTTTGGTGCATGAATTTTGAAACACCCTGTATAGTGAATTGTTCAATTCAGTTTACAATATATGTGTCAGTTATTGAAAATATTGTAAAAGAATTGTAAATAAATAAATTTGTTACTTGATGCTATTCCACCTTAAATATAATTATAAATTAATTATCTGCCCACAGGCACATCAAAAGAACAACAAAAAAAACTGCATGATATATCTACCCACACACTTTAAGCCACATTACCTTTGCCCAGGAAATGTAGACATACGAGTTTCACTTGAAACACCTACACAGGCACACAAATTGCCCATTATTAACATCATCATAATAATGGTAATGTGAGGCAAGGAGAAATCACTTTAATAGGTGCAAAGATATTGAAGGTATATACCGAACCAAAATTACTTTGGATATGTCTAAAAACGTAATACAGTTCTTAATTTTACTGGTACCTTATTGTACATGATATTTAATTTTATATATTTCAAATTAGAATAAATCTTGGGTTTAGGGTACATCTTCATCTAAGGTCATTAATACTATTTTAGCCAACTTTTTACCTATAGCGATTTGTAATTACATTCAACAAATCTTTTTTATCACTAATAACATCTTAGGGCAACAAAAGCAATTACATCTCGCACACGCTTTATTAATATTTAGATGAATATTTTGAAACCAAACTACATAAATGAATAATAATAATATTTGTCTTTATTATCCATATTAACACAGAACAAGGGGCGAAATTTACCAGTTGACTGACCTTTATAAATGGAACAAATATTCATGAAAATATACAAAAGGAAATGATATAACATAATAGTTATTTAAGCAACAAGGAACGTAAGGACGCTCGTCGTCTGCTGAAAATGTTAATTGTCATTACGTTCCGTGTTGCTTATTAATTTTTTTCAGCTACCGGAAATATAATACTTAAAAAAGATCAGAAAATATTCTAAAGTACGGCTTGTAACATTTGGGATTAAAATTTTTATAGTCACCTATGCGTCCTATGGCAACCCAGCAACCGAGAAAACAATGTCTAATTTTGTTTATTTGTGTCAATCCAGTGACAATTTTTGCGGGCATGGATGCAAACGAAGCTGCATATATTGTGTGTTAGAACCTGTTACCAACAAAATCGAAAAAGGTATGTGTCCTGTTACGACTCTTTTAAGCAGTGGTTATGTAAAAAGGATGCCAATGCTATAGGTATAGACGAAAATGTCTTGCTCGCCTATATGTTGGAGCGTTACGTTTCTGTTTATTATTTTCCTAGGTCCGTAAGTAAAAAGTTAAGTTCCGTCGTCAAGGACAACAAACACCATGAATGTTATCAGCCACTTATGGTACCTGTAACCATGGATGCAATGCTTAGGAACGTTGTCAGTAGCGGAAAAAAGATAATAACTTAACATGTATACATATTACAAACTTATCAAACTAATTGAACAAGAAAACCGTTGGAAAATCAGCTTAATTTACTTTATTAATTCATTTTTAATATAAATTAATTTTTTAATATCACACAAGTTATTTATAGCAAGCGCTGATCATTTTCAAGCTAAAAGTTGTGTGATATGACAAAAGAATTACAAAACAATTGATTGATTTGATTGAGTTCTTGTTGAACACTTGGTGAAATAAAATGATTCAAAATTAAAACACTCAACACAGATATTTGTTAATCAAGCTTTAAGTGTTTTAATTATTAGCAGTTAATTGATTTTTATATTTATTATAACTGATGATATCCATATTATTAATATAAACTTTGTTGATTGAAAAATGTGAACATCCTTTTAAACAGAATTACTGAGATGTGACAAGTATGCTAATGACAATTAAATGGTGATTCACATCGCGTGCAATGAATTGGCATGGAAACAATGAGACATTATCTGACCTGATCATTACAGTGCACTCACATTTGCGGCCAGAAGGAGATTGACAACTTTTTCCCAGAGTGCAGAAGGGTTCATCGAATCCACTTCCTATTTCAGAACCTGCTGGATTAACTGCACAACGATGGCATATATGGTGAAAGGGAGATTCCACTGGCATTTAAAAATCTCTTTAATGCAATCTTTGATAGAGCACGTGGTGGGAAGTTAATTAACTTTGTCGTTGTTGTTGATCATCATGACCTCAGATTAGATTAATTAGGTGAAGTGTTTTTGCATAAATTACTCATCATTTTTAAATGTGAAATAATAATAATAATAAACAATTTAAATTGATTACAGAATTTAGAATTGGCTACATCTGAATTCTCTTGCATTTTTGAAATTATACTTAATTGTTATATGTAAGCATATAAACATCTAAAACAGTAATTGTTTTAATATCTGCATATTGGTAGTTCATATTGCTATAAAAAATAGTGCTGTTTATAAATTTGGTACTGCACCAAATAAAGATATTTTAAAGAATTTAGTTCCAGTTCAAGTTGAATAGCTTTTATTTTGATGCGAGTTTGTAATTTTTTTTTATTAATACTGAAATATACTAATGCCCTTTTGCACCGCACCCGGTTAACTCTTTAATCATTGATTATAAGTTAAGCCGTTTGCACCGTCATTTAATCATTGGTTAAAGCCAGGTTAAAGTGCCAATTTTTAACCGGCCAAGTTTGGACGGTTAGGAAGCCGGTTAAGGAAATACATGTGCGTTCGTGTTAAAAATAAAGGAACATGAAGGTTTATTACATTGAGGATGACGTTAAGTGATATAAAATCATTACGGAGATCAAATACAATTGATTTTATTTATTCAAGCGCTAGATTAAATGTCGGTATGCCAATCCAAGTGAATATGCGAATAAAATTTTTTGATTTATTAGATGAAGCGTGTTTTAGGAGAAGGTAAGGTATTAAGCAAACAATTCACATTCAATTTGTTGCAAGTAATTGAACATTTGAACATAAAATAGATTTTCTAAATAATAGGAACCTGTAAACAGCTGTTTATTTGGCATCTGAAGCATGCGCAAAGGCGTCAATTTCAGTGACACCCACCTCAGAAAATAAAATAACCCCATAAATTGCCAACCCTATTTTTGCTCACAACCATTTAATCATCGGATACAAACCGATGGAAGGTGCAAACGGAGCGGCATGATTAACTTAATCATTGATTTAGTAATCATAGATTTTAACCGAGTGCGGTGCAAATGGGCATTACACAATATATACAGGCTGCTGTAAAAATGGGGAATTAATTCAATGGTATGTTGTCGGGGACTACTTCGAGAGTATAGAAAAAATAGTAAAAAAAATCGGTATTTTATTTTTTCGAAGACTTTAGTGTAAATTATTTCATTACTTAAAATGGTAAAATCTGCATAACATTAATTACTTACACCCAAGCTCATCAAATGAATTTTGTAGAGATACATACTTTCATACTTATCAATATTATACAATTAGTACTTTCAAATGCAATAATTCGGTAATAAATAAAATTACTGATGCCAGGTTTATTTGAATGGGAAAATCAATTATTAAATATTCAAATTTTCGTATTTGGAAATACCAAATGTATATAATATCAGAGATGAGTAGAGAGATCACTAACACCAATACAAACAGGCGAGCTGACTTTTTTGTCCCTACGCTAGCGACACTTAATAGGAGAAAATTGGAAACAGGTAACCGAAACAGTCATGCGATCTTACTTTACTCAATTTTTACCATAAATCTTTCTCTCTTACACCATCCCTTACCACGCCCGCTAAAATTTTTTTTCCAGGGCGTTTCTCTCTTGCCCCCACAAGCGTCTTTACGCCGATGAATAGATTGACGTTGACATATTAATAAAATCACATGGCTGTTTCGATTACCTGTTTCGGATTGTCCCCTATTAGATGGCGCTAGCTTATGGACGAAAAAGCCGGCTCGCTCGTTTGTATTCCGTTGTCAATCTCTCTACTCATCTCTAATAATACTGACAAGTATGAAAATATGTATCTCTGCAAAATGTATTTGATGAGCTGGAGTATAAGTAATTAATGTTTTGCAGGTTTAAGGTAATGAAATAATTTACACAAGTCTTCATATCTTCGAAAAAATATAATACCGATTTTTTAAATTATTTTTTCCATACTCTCGAAGTAATCCTTGACAATGTACCATTGAGTTAATCCGCCATTTTTACAGCATGCTTTATAATATAATAAGGGTAAATTATTATTAGGGAAACGATCAATGTCACCAAATTTACATTACAAAATTTAAGGAATAATCAGCAGCAACAGCGTAGCCTTCAATTTACTTTAATGTAAACAAGTTATAATTTTACAAATCATTAAAAAAATAAGTATCCATGGTCATACGCATACAAAAACAGTCTGCAAATGTGGATCAATAAATGTTTCAGACACCAGTAAAGTGGTGAAAGTATTGAGATGTTATTATCACTCCAAATGAAAGGCATAATATAAAGAATTTCTTTAAGCTTGTTATTAGCAAGATGTTTTTACTTTCAGAAACTCCTAGGTAGTTATAGCACTATTAAGTAAATTAGAGGCAACCTCACTTGTTGCAGAAGCATTAAATAAATTTAATAAAATGAAAATAGCATGAATGTAGTACTGATGTACGCCGAAATCTGAAAGTTGCAAAGTGGAAAGTTTACAGCGGCATGTGTGGACATTGAAAAATTGACCACTCTTCATTCCTCTAGGTGTCTGTCCGCCAACGGCCAATATTTTGAACATCTACAATCACCATGTGCTTAACTGAAGACAGTACTACATGTGTGATCAGTATTTTAATGTAAAACAAACACATAATAAACAGTTTTTGTTCCTCAAAGTGTGTATACATTTTTTTGGTGGAATCTCTATTATACTCTATAATAATTTTATCTTCATTTATATTCATTTCTAACTTGTTGCATTGATCTTTTTTCTCTCTTTGTCTTCAGATCACTTAATTTAAAATGATAGAAAAATCTTTGTTCACGAAAATGTTATAATGTGCGCATTATTTAATTCTACGGGCAGCATTAATGGGGTATATTTAACACTCAATTTCATTAAACACGCGTTTGCGTGTTTAATACGCTTATTAAACACGCACACGCATTTGCGTGTTTAATATAGTTATTAAACACGCTAATTCGCGATTTATGATAATTCACAGAACGCGATTTATGATAGTATTTTGTTTACCCTCTTTATTACTGATTTTAATTTTTTTTTCAATTGTTATTGCAATTACAACTTTAATTCCGATTTTAATTTTGATGTTGATTTTGTTTTTTTTTTAAATTTTGATTTGAATTTTCGTGAACAAAGTATAATGTGCAACTCGCATATAATGGCTATTAATCACTCAAACGATTTGCTTCACTCGCCTACGGCTCGTTCCGCAAACATCGTTCTCATGATTAATAGCTATCATTATATGCTCGTTGTACAATATACTATTAATTTAGGCAATACATTATAATTTAAATAGCTAATACTACAGGGTGTTTCAAAAAGGACTTTACAACTTTGAACATTCATATAAATTTATTCAAAAAAGGTATAGAGCTGGTTTTAGTGTTGTTTTAAAGGAAAACACATCAAGTTTTGACTCGTGTACTTCGCTAGTGCAGAATCGTTTTGGTTTGAAAAATCAGAGTCGGCGACAATAGTTCAGCGTAATTTTCGTACCAAGTAAGCTAAAGATCCTCCTAGTAGGCCTACAATTTATGATTGGCATAAATGTTTTGTAGAAACAGGGTGCTCAGTAAAACATAAGAAATCATCAGGTCTTCCAAGCACATCTGACGAAGTTGTTGAGCAGGCGAGAGAAAGTTTTGTCAACAGCCCTACGAAATCGACCCGACGTGCATCTTGTGAGCTGAAAGTCCCACATACGACGATTTGGTGTGTGTTGAGAAAACGTTTGCATTTGAAACCGTACAGATTGTCGATTTTACAAGCCATTGATAAGATTACCCGTAAGAACATCTGTGCGGGTATGTTAAATCAAGTGGATGATGATGAAAATTTCTTGGACAACATAATCTTTTCCGACGAGTCAACTTTTCACTTCTTCAAGTGGCAAGGTTAACACACATAACTGTGGGGTTTGGGGCAGTGAAAATCCACATTAAACATTGCAACATGCTCGAGAAAGCCCTAAAGTGAACGTTTTTTGTGCATTGAGCAAAAAGAAAATATAAGGCCCTTTTTTTTCCAAGAGAGATAGTGTATGTCGATATATTGCAACAATTTTTGATACCAGAGATCGATCAGGATGACCGAGAACGAAATGTTTACTTCACGCAAGATGGCTGACCCCCACACTATCGGACTGCCGTCTGGGATTTTCTCAATGACCGCTTTCCAGGTCGTGACACCGCTAGACTTTTTCTTATGGGGCTTCATCAAGGATATGGTGTACATACCCCCTTTGCCGGCCACTCTACCCGAACTTACAGCAAGAATTTATGCCGCCGCTGAGCAAATTACACCTGTAATGCTAGTGCGAGTTTCGGAAGAAATCTGCAGGATAACCAACGGAAGCCACATAGAACATCTTTAGTTTAAGGTAAAAAAAACTTGATGTTTCCCTTTAAAACAACACTAAAATCAGCTCTGTCCCTTTTTAGAATAAATTTATATGGATTTTCAAAGTTGTAAAGTCCTTTTTGAAACACCCTGTATATCGATTTATGAATATCTATGTAGTGTATTACTTTGATGAGCACTAAATTATTATTATTATGTGAAACATAATTAATTAACTCGAAGAGATAAGCTCAGTTATATAAATATGCAGACATTCTTCTGTAGTAGAGTTCAAGGGACTCGAACTAAATCAATGTCTTTTAATAAATTCGCATGCACTTGAACTTCAGCATGCACTCCATAGCCCATTCCGTCATCGTAAAATAGCTCACAGTAATTAAACAGCATGTTTATAAACACACATACAAATCATACACAATCACATTCTGTAAATAGTAAACATGAAGTAAGCATATATAAGGCGTTTAAGAAATCAATCAAGAGGATCAAATCATTGTACATAATGTTGAAATACAATAAATAAGTTTGGCTGAGAACCAAACCACATTACATGGCGACTGTGACACTTTATTGAATCAGACAGTTAAGGGCCAGATGGTTAATAGCCAGTTGCATATAAAATCACTACTACACTACTACTCATCAATCATGTTCAAACATATTTAGCTAGGTAGGATTTTTACAACTTCATTAACAACTCAACAAATCATTAATTCATAACAGGAATTCATTCAAGGAAAGCTTCCAATTTTAGGCTTGTAATGTATTCAGTGCTACTAGTCTACCGCACAAAAACAAATTATATAATTAGCATACTGCATAACAAGTAAGGATTATATCATCAAATCTATGATATATCTAATAATATCTATTTGATCATAATTTTATGAATCAGTCAATTATATTACGAAACAAAAAGACAATTCAGAGTGAAATATTTCATATGCATCAACTAATTTAGGCAATTATATTATCAAGAGTATATAAAATATATTATTTGGTTTATTTAGAGCCGGTTTCACCGAAGTCAAATTGTTAAAGGTTGTTGAAGTCAAATTGATCGATAAATAGTTATTTTAGACATTTATAGCTATAAATATAAAGGAAATCAGAAAAGACGTTATCATTAGTTTTTCTGTTGTTTTGCAGAATGCTAACATTCGACTGGATTTTTTTAATTTTTTCAAAAATCTTGCATCGAATTAAAAAAAAATTCAGGCAATATTCCATGTAACTATAAAACGAAAGAAAAACCCACAAGACGGCATCACTAGTTTTTCCGGGATTTTTTTATCTAAATCGCTGCATTGCAAAATACGCTTGCATAGATTTTCTTAATTTTTTCGAAAACCCGTTGCTGAATTTTAATAAAGTTTCGAGGAAATATTCCAGACATATCTACTATAGTAGCTATAAAACAAAAGAAAAATCCAAAAACATGTTATCATTACTGCAAAATACGTTTGATTAGATTTTCTTAATTTTCTCAAAAACCCCTTACTGAATTTTAATAAAATTTTCAGAAAATATTCTAATAATATGTAGCTATAAAACAAATGAAAAATCCGAAAAGTTGTTATCACTAGTTTTTTTTTTTTTACTGCGAGTGAGATAGTGTGAGTAAAACGGAAACATCTTGAATTCACAAAACTGGCAGGAGTCGGTAGTTTATTAGAGGAATGTTTAGTTATCTAGGGTGAAAATAAGCAAGCGTTTTTCTAGCTAGGATTTACCAACTTTTGGGCACACCAGGAAACATTACTCCTAAAGTTGGATTGCACTAAAAAAATAATGCTCTCAACATGGTGGGACTAGAAAGGAATATTTTTTAACTTCTTCAGGGGTGGCAACGACACACTGAATCTCTATTTAATAGCATTTTCGGCTTACTCGCACAGGGTTAGATTTTCAGTTAGCGCTGTCCCGGTGCCGAGTGTTAGGCTTATGGTAAATATTCACGCAGCTCACACCAAGTGTAGGTTTTATGTAAATATAGCAAGTAAGTCGAAAACGTGTTTAATCATCAATAATCCATTTACGATCAACTTTTGGTAAGTTGGGCTATGTAAGGATGACATTTTTGTTGGTACAATTTAGTTACACCCAGTCATTTTGTTTTGAGGCTATATTCGTCAAGATTAGTCCTGCGCTGTTACCCATATTTTTTGTTATAGTAGTTGCTTTTCCGTTTAATATTTTTCGAACGCAAATAGCATTGTGACAATTTTTTTTCAAGAAATTTGTTACTTAATAGGTATTTTAAATCAATGTTAATATACTTATTGTAATTCCTAAGGAACGTAATTAAATCATTTGTTGGATTTTTCAGGGTGAACTTTTAAAATAATAAATTTTAAAGTTGATGAAAGGATGAAACCACAAGCGTCTCAGTGCTCTGACATTAAAAATCAGTGAAATTCCTACATTCACGTTATATTTTATTAAAAGCAATTCAATTAGAATTGTTATAAACATGATCGAATAATGATTAAAAAAAATATACAAAATGAAAGGGGCAGAGTTTGCTAATAAAGTGATTCATTATCTTCGGTCAGCAATATTATTGCCAATTGGCATATTTCAATTTTTCGTAATTATTTATAATGTATAATTACGACCTTCGAAATTGAAAATTGGTGATGTATTTAAAATTCTTTGTTAAAACAACATTCATTGTTTAATTCTTATAATATCCAGTTTTTTTAATTAAATGTAATTTCATCTTAAATATCTAACATGTATTCTTCGCAAATAAGTTTATACAAAAGTATTTTATAATAAATTATATTACTATAGTATAAGCAGTAGTTATCATTCCCCGTTTTCAGTGCTAGAGACGAGAGACTAATTAATGATGGATTACCACGTCGCAACAATCCTCTTCGAGATAATAATTTGTAGAAATAAAATCCTGTTTAAACAGTCTCATGTGATTCGAATGATCTTGTTAAACTATATTTTTAGCTGATACTTTAATCCATTAAACTTTTATGAAATATCTTTATTATCTCCTTTAGCCGCATTATCATAAACAATTAAAACCTATATGAGAAGCAATGAAGTTAACTATTTTGATGGGCGGTTCGTTGGTGTAGTGGGTATAGGCGAGCGCTTGGGTTCGTTTCCCATCCCGGGCGGAAGATTTTTTTGGGGATCGAGAAATATTCGCTCGGGTCCGTGGTTGTTGTATACATCTGACATTATTCATCTATTCATTTATTTTCATTTATTCATACAAAAATTTAAGTACAAAAATAACAGCCGTGTGTGACTGAATGGCTCAGCCTAAGTAAAAAAATAAAAATATTTTGATAACTGTTACTTCAAAAAAGTCACACATTTGAAGAGATACAATATAAATATATGTTACACAAAAAGATACATAGACCCTTAATACTGGTCATAACACACAGGTCTACATAGGTGTGTCTCCAGCAAATGCTCGTGGATGTTTGGTAAAGAGGCTGAAGAAGAAGATTTGACCAAAACAGCAGTGGAATATTTGCTTCGTCTATCAGAGAAAGTTGTGCAGCATGAGACATCTCTGTCTTAGCCTTCTCTATCCACAAGCCGCCACTGCCTCACAAATATATACCTATATTTGTAATTTGGGTAAAAGTTATTTTCCCTTCCCTAAACTTTAGCCCCAACTACAATCCAATGTACCAAATATCAGCGCCCTATGCCGAATTACTGTGAAACTTCTAGCCAGCTCTAATAAAACCATAACCACTCGATTAATATCAGCTGTTGTACATAATTTACTCAACCACCTATTCAGTTTTCATATTGTACATAAATTACTATTCCTTCCATACATAAATCATTTCATAACCCAATCCAATCATTTCCTGTAATGAATGATCTAATATCCACCCATTTATTTTAGGTGAGGTGTCTCACTCGCAGCAATAACAGCGAAAAAAGATCACCTCACTAAATTTAGAAATCTGACTCATTGTACTTCCTTGGAAACTCAAGAAAATGTTACAACTGTACCACATCCAGAGATAAGAGGTGAACAGCGCCTTTGTAAATATTTAATCAGCGCAATAAACAACAGATAGCGTCTCTTGGAAAGATGTAATGATTTAACAGGTCCAACATCTGTTCTTTGAATGGGTGTTAATGTGGAGATCGAATGGATGTAAGGAAATACAGAAGTTGGGTGTTATTTGTTATTTCAGGACTAAATTGGGGCACTATAAATAAGCAGCGTGCGCAATTGCAACAATTTTTTTTGTCTCAATAACACCCACACGCGCGTTATCCACAGAGCCTGCGAATTAAATACCCGAGAACGCATTGCGGGGGTTGAAACTGTCCCATTTTTGCGCGAGGGTGGGTTTTTGCGGTCGGAAATTGTCATTTGGTCATCAGATTATTTATAAACGGTGATTTGGTGATGGTTTTAATGGGGTTACCGCTCATATGCGGATTTCGAATGTGCGATTGCAAATTTACCTTGTTTTTATCGTTATCCTGTTCGATTATCACATTTAAATTACTGATAAGGGGTCCGAAAGCACCGAACTGCACAGGCACACCTCTTTCTTGAATCGAAGTATTGTCACATACTGCCATTAATTCCGTTTATTGCGTAGGCGGCGCTTCGGTTGATTTGAAAAGGTTAGGTTTCTGTAATTACAGAAAAACAGATTTCTATAATTTTAATTTTCCAATATTAGACAGAATACTATAATTATAGTTTGGTAACAGTAAACAGATTGCTATAATTATAACTTTCTAATACTACATAGAATACTGTAATTACAGATTTCTAATAAACAAATGACTGTAATTATAATTTTCTAATAGAATACTGTAATTATAGATTTCTAATAATAAATAGATTACTGTAATTATAATTTTCTAAAAATCAATAGATTACTGCAATTACAGATAACTGTAATTAGATTCTAATAACAAACAGATTACTGTAATTATTTTATATTAAAAATCGATAGATTACTTTATAGTTTTCTAATATTGAACAGATTACTGTAATTTCTTATTCTTGATAGATTACTATAATTACATTTTTTTAATATCGAACAGATTACTGTAATTATAATTTTTAAATACTAATCTATAGATCACTATTATTGGAATTTTCTTTGAGTAATATTATTTTTTCATCTGTTCGACACCTTGTAAGGGTACAAGAACAAGCGATTTGGAAAGAAAGATATTTTTATCTGTACTATTGTTTCTAAGCAGTATTCTAATTATTCATCGTTTGGGAAATACGTACCTTAGATGAGAAAGTCAAAAATAGTTGACAGCGCACTTTCTGAAACTCCCCATAATAATTCAAGTAAAATTGTAAGGTATGACTCACAGAATTTTTTCAAGGACCTATAATAAGAAAAATTCAGAGTAAATGAGTATTATTGAAAAAAAATATGAATAAGTTCCTAACAGCCTGAACATACGGTATAAAAAAATGATTGACCCCTTTTTTCAATATGGCCGAAAGATAAAAACGGGACTCAAGTAACAGGTGTAGATTTACCCTTTCACATGAACTTTGAATAATAAATATTCATTTTATTATTATTGGACAATTTGTCCGCCCGCTTATGTGTAATCCATGGAGCCTGCTCCCGCATCCAGGACAGGAGCTGAAAATCCAGGGTGCGTTTGGGCCCCGTTATCTCGGAAATTATTGAATTTTCGGAAAAAAAATCATTTTATTTTTGTAGATAATGAACTTTACCTAAACAAAAATTCTCTAAATGATATATTTTAGAAGATATTGGCGGCAAACCGATTTCCTGGAACCTTTGGGGTCATTTTTCTCGCCCGTCACAATATTTTTCTAAGAACTTTTTTCATTTTAAAGTACCTGTCAATCCCGACAAATTAATATAAAAATTACTTTGGTGAGCGATTTTATCAAGGTTGGGCCCTTCGTTTACTGGACTATACGCTGAATTTTTTATTTCGTATTTACATCCAAGCATGGATGTATCAGAGGTGATCAAAATGTAAATTGGGATGATACTGTTGATTCGCAAAGCAGTATTTTTGTTTGCTTATTTATAAATTCTATTTTATGATAAATTAACCTTAGATTATCAAATGCAATATGCGTGCACTTACGATACGAATTCATGATATCTAAAAGTATTATCTACTATTACACCCAAATTACTGGAACTAGTCCTGAAAGGAATTAATTGTGTATTTAATGTTGGTTTAAAAATATTAATTAATTCAGAGCATGTCTTTTTCGGCCAAAAATTTCGGCCGATTTCAGTGGGTTTAAGTAGAGGCTGTGAGAAGCACAAGCTTCATATATTGAATTTAGATCTTGGTTAACTCTATCTAATATGTAGTGAACATTTTTCGCTAAAAACGACAAGTATAATTGAATGTCAATTCAAGTCAACACCCGGAATTAAACATTCAAATTGACTCAGAACTCAGAATTCAATCATCATCACTTCGATTCACATAGGTCACAAGACAATAGTCGACCAGACCGCCTTCACCGATGCCGCCGCAGCCGCCGACGTTACCATAGCCGCCGACGTCACCATAGCCGCCGTCGTCACCGCCACAGCAGTAGACGCCGACTTCGCCTCCGCGACTTCTGCCGCCACTTCCGTCGCCGCTTCCGCCGCCGCTTCCGTCGCCGCCGCTACCTTTGCCGCCGGCGCTGCCCTTGCCTTGCCTTGCCTTACCGCGAACTTTAAGTGTTGTGTTGGTAACTATTCCTATCGTGACTTTTGTGATTGTGTCGTGACATTATTTGTATTTTATTGACTTTTCTTGTATACCGAGTGTCTGGGATAAGGGGCGAACATAGGGATTTAACATGTAAAATTAAATATGTGTAATTATTAGCTCCCCTATTCATTTTAGAGAAAAATCGTAAAGGAATATTTTTTAGAGAATTAAAAATTGTAAATGAATCATCCATTTAATTTACGTTTGTACCAGAATTCACCTCAGAAATAATAAAAATAAGTTTAAACTATTTACCATTTAGAAAAAGCCTTGCCATGAGTTTGACAAATGTCATGTTATGGTGAGAATAATGTTTCTAGTCAGATATCAATTCAACGCATTATAATTACTATGAACAATAACGTTGGGCTCATTGTTAAGTGTGAACTAGCATTCTTCGACAAAACAGAGACTGCAAAAAGTTAAGCTTAGTTTAGTTTTTAGTTAGTTTATTAATTCGCAGCAAATTTTGCTATTTTAAATATGTAAATTCATATTAATGTAAGTATGTTGTTCTTCTAAAATAAACTACGGCAAGTCTCCAATCTAATTTTGTTAAAAAATAATCTTAATATTCTTTTCTGGCTATGAATATCCTTTGAATATGACTTCTTTCCCACGCTGGTATATTATAGGAGAGATAAGGATATAACTATGAGCAGTAAAGAGTTATGATTGACTCTGGTGGTAAAATTAGTTTTAGTTTAAGAACTGCATAGTAAGCAGTATTTAATTTACTACACACATATTCAACATGCTGACACCAGGTGAGTTGCTCGTCCTCAGCAATCCCAAGAGATTTGGTGCTCTGATTTAAATTAACAATTGGTGTCTTTCTATTAAAAAACTGAATGTTTACTGTTTTATTGTTATATGGAAGTAAATTATTAGCATTCATAATGGTCTGTATTTGATCGATTTCGCAGAATACACGCCTAATGGATGATTCATTTACAATTTTTAATTCTCTAAAAAATATTCCTTTACGATTTTTCTCTAAAATGAATAGGGGAGCTAATAATAACACATTTTTAATTTTACATGTTAAATCCCTATGTTCGCCCCTTATTCCATATACTCGGTATATTTTATTTTCTTGAACATTGAACATTTTTCTGTAAATAACTTTTCGTGTGTAAATAATAGCGATTGTTATCGCGCCAATCAGACTATTTTTGCCTCCACCACATCCTTCGTGTTTCTTGTGCTGTGTTCATAGCGACCCGACTTCAAGAGCTAGTTGGAGGTCATCGAGGGCGGCTTTTCACACCTCGCGCTGCGGCCCACCTATGTGTCGGCCAACTCAAGGCCGAGTCTACGCCCACGAACCGAGGACGCCGGCTACAAGGACGAGGAGATGCAGAGATGGACTTCGGCGAAGCGATCGCCTCCATGAAGCAGAGGTTTGTAGAGCAGATGCGCCACCTCCTAGTCATCAGATGCCAGCGCAACTAAATTCGACGCCAGAGTGACGAAATTCGCCGAGCATCTGAAGAGCTTCGACAGGAGCGTCTTCGTCTCGGCTTACCCGACCTTGCCACGAAAGACGCCAGCACCACAATTGCGGGCGTGCACCCCCTCAACAAAGGTACTCGACGATCCGAAGTACAAGGAAGTGACGCCCCTCGCCGCGAACCAACCCGTTGTTGCCGCCGCAACAGACACCATCGTGCCGCAACTGATGCTGCTGCCAATCGCAGAACACACGACGTCGTTTGTCCACCAACCATCGTGACGAAGACCGTCACCACCACCACAGCCGTCACCGTCGTGACTGTACCGTCACCGAAACTGCCCCTAGCAGCCCAGCCTCCACCAAAGGAGAAATCTCCGGGGCCATGCAGCCACTTGGCCACACCGCCGAAACGATGTCTGCCAGCTGTGCCAAAACTGCCCGCCAAACGACGCCAGCTGATCAAGCAGCCACCAGCTAAGACACCGCTAATCATGCTACCGCCAAAGAGGGCCGCACCGGGGCCGTATAGCTAAGCCTCCAGCGACGTATGGGAGCCCACAGCTGCCCCCGATGCCCTCGCTAGCAGACGACACCCAAGGAAGGGTCCACTGGTCCAACCCGACGGACGATCCAGGGCGCCTCGTCCACCTAAGACGCTACGACATCCACAGACACCGCCCTCCTGACGTAATCCGCAAAAGCCACCACGAACGTTGTGTCTGCCGAAGCCGCCGCAGCTTCTTCGGACGCCGCAACCAGCGGCCATCCCGCCTTTGGAACGCGACTAACCTTAACCGCGACCACCATCACGATTACGGACCAGCTAGCCGTGACGCGAGTGATCGTTTCCGCGACCGCGACCAATAATAATTAGACATAGTGAGTACCCGCGATATAGATGCTATGGTTTAGTATAAGTGGCCTCATGGACGCTCCAGTGCGCCATGAACGATACTCGAACAATCCACGTCCGCCTAACGACATGCAGGCACCATCAAGGAACGTGTCATGACGCCGCCCCCGACCAGCTGTGTGTACTCCTGGAAAACGGTTCCAACACACCACTACAACCACCCGCCTGCATGCGGGAATTCATCAGTGGCGCCCAGCGAACATGAATAGACGACATCAACATCTTCTACCAGACCATCTCCAGCTCCAGCCGCTCCGTGCTCCGCCCTGGCGTTCGATGCATCAGCCGCCCCAAGGACTGGAGAGAGAAACCGAACGTCTTGGTACCCGCCGTTCCAGTGCACATCAGGATGAAAGCTCATCCCCTGCCGGGCCAGACGTAACTGCTTCTAGGATGCGGTCACTCCAGGTGTCCAGCGATGCCGAGATGACCAAATCCCCTCGCACCACAACCGCGGAAGGATCTCCCCCAGTGTCCAACAGCAGTTCCCAGTGGAACTTGGATCCGGTATAGGAAGACCGAATCCCCTCATATCTCACCTTCGTGGTGACATACCCACGACAAGGACTCCAACTGGCAGTTATCACATGTAGGTACATACTTTTCTACGCACTTCAAAGTTCTCTCGTTTTCCGGGGCCGTTTGTTATCGGCGCTTAGTTTATCTACGCGTCTTAACAAATACGTAATTATCTTGATTTGAATTTTATGAGCTAACCGTTTCTTCTTTTCAATATTAACATAAATTCCGCATTATTGAAATTTCCAAACGAGATAATTTTCAAAGAAGTACAGCTGCCAGTGATACGATGAAGAGATAAGCCCCCAATTTAGTGGAAACGTGCAGCTGTTACAACATAAAAGACGGTCGATCCGCCTCCCGATACCTGCCTACGTGACAAAATCGGCTCGAACCCAAATTGTTCTCGGAAGTGCAATTTGCCGGTTCGAACACGTGTGTCGATCCCGTCACACCCTACCACCACCACCACCACCCGCAACCCGGAGAAGAGTAGGGAGTGGACCCTGTAAAAGGCCATGGAGCACTCTGCACATCATCAGATCATTCACTCAGAATTAAACATCCAATTCAACTCAGAACTCAGAATTTAATCGTCATCACTTCGATTCACATCAGTCACAACACAACAGTCGACGCAGACCGCCTTTACCGACGCCGCCGCAGCCGCCGACGTCACCGCCATCGTGAACTCCGCTGCCGCCGCTTCCGTCGCAGCCGCTGCCATTGTCGCCGGCGCCACCCTTGCCTTTTCCGTGTGTAAATAATAGCGATTGTTATCGCGCCAATCAGACTATTTCTGCCTCCACCCCATCCTTCGTGTATCTTGTGCTGTGTTCATGGCGACCCGACTTCAAGAGCTAACTGTAGGTCATCGAGGGCGGTTTTTCACACACCGCGCTACGACCCACCTGTGAGAGTATTAGGTTGAGTATTAAAATGTATTGTTTCTGTTTCTATCGTCAATGATGCGCCAGTTGGCTTTTCTGGTAATGTTATTTCAAATTCATTATCAATACCCTATTCTTCCAGTTGTTCGACAGTATAGGCTTCTCCATCAATTATTAATTTTCATCATTTAATTCGAGCATTCAGCTGTTTTGCTTTTGCAATTGAAATTTCGTGCTTTATAAAATAGCGAACATCTAAGGCTAAATTCATACGACCACGCACAAGTTTTTACTTTAGTGGTATTTATTTTCTCTTTATTGCTACATTACTCATATATTCTTGTAAGCTGTATATTGTATATGCCAAATTGTTTGCAATAAATTTATTATTATTATTATTATTATTATCTTCTTCTTTCTTAAATGATATATGAATTGCACTAAAATAGAATTAGTTCTCTTTATTCCTATTCGGTAAATGTTATTAATTTATTCGCTTCTAATATTCATATGTGTTAAATTATTTAATTTTGCCAAAGTAGATTTTAATAATGGTTCTCCAGTTTCTTTTATACCAAAAATAATAATATTGTTTTTATTCCTCGTCTGTTCAAGTGCGACGATTTTTGTCTCAAGTGCTGTATTTTCAGATTTTTTTAAATTTGTTGGTGATACTGATAGTTTTTCCACTTAATATTAAGTTTCTTTTAATAACATTGATATTTGAATTTATATCTGCGGTTTTATCAACAATTAATTTATATAGTTCAGGATTTGTAATATTTTCCAGAGCATCGTCCAAAGACATATTATATTAAAATTGGGGATTGCTGTTATTTTCCATGGTTAAAAAAGACAGGGGCACTCGTTTTACTTCAAAGGGCTTCAAATAAGGCCACGGATCGGGGATAATTGAGTATAACAGAGGAGAAATGGAGGACAATGTTTTAATAGGTTTAAAAATGTTTTATTTACTAGAGTTTAACCAACAGCAAAAAATGTATTAATATAATATCTGTATCAAATGACGTGTAAACATTATGTAAAAAGACAAATATTAAATAGTAAACAAAGGATCAGCTATTATGTGCAGGCGCTATTACTCTTATGAATAGTTGTAATGGGACAATTTAAAATCGTATGGTTGGTCATAAAATTCTTAACTACTTTTGCCAGAAATTGTTATTATTATTTAATTAGGTGTGGTTTCATTTTCACAGTACTTTCCAGAGTACTGACCCGCTTCGGTTACTTCGCATTTGCAGGCTCCACATTCACATTCACCGTGACCCGAACAAATCTTGCCATTCTGGACGTCGGGATCGTGACAGGTCTCATTCGACATCCGACAGTCACATGCTGGTCCTCCCCAAGACACGTTGCACAGGCAGACTCCGCACTCGCAGATTCCATGTGTCGGCCCGCTACAGATTTTTCCCTGGTGACGGTCGCAGGAGAAATTGTCACATTCACAGAATTTTCCGTAAATTTTCTAGGGAAATACAAAAAAATGGTGATGTGGCCATCATGTTACTTTCTCCGACTTGATGGTATCATAGCCATTTATATTTACGTTTTCATGGTTTATTTTCATTTGAAATCAGATTTTAAATATAAATCGAGCGTTGCGCAGACTCGGATGAAACTGACGTTTAAAACGTCAAAATTATGAAAAATGGAAAAATTATACTTCAAATTCAAAAACTCGGTTTACTCAAAAACTAACGAGATTTCGAAAAAAACTTATTCTTTAGAAGTTGTTCATTTTGGCATTCTCTACAATTATTAACCACATAAATTTGCTGTAACTATTATCGTTTCATAATTATAAACCAAAAATTGAAAAATTATTAATCATTTTTTTCTTGAATAGCAATGATTTTATGAAAAATATTTTCAATCAAAAGATGTGCATTTCTTTGTTGTCTTCAATGTTTGTTTAAATATTTTTGTGATATTTTTCATATTTAAGAAAATATTGGCAAAAAACAAAAAAACAGTTAAGGTAAACACCCACTTCCGGTGTACAAAATTTTACCAAAAGCTTTTCAGTTCTTCAGATTATCAAATAAGACGTATGTTCAAAGTTTCATATCAATTGCTCTATTAGTTTTTCAGATACAGCGCACACAGACAGACACACACACACACACACACACACACACACATACACACACACACACACACACACACACACACACACAGACACAGAACACACACACAGACACAAAAAAAAAATTCCAGAAATTGTTGAAATGGCATCTAGGGACCCCAAAACGGATATTTCCGTAAAAAAAATTTTTGAAAAAAAAATCACGATCACAATACTTTCTCGTACTTCGTAACGGAGAAAGTAAAAAAATATAGCAAACGCCTATTGTTTATAACGTTTGTAACAATAAGATTTTGAACAAATATATCCAGCCAATTAAATTTTCTTATTTATTCATTTATAAGTGGTTTAGAAGTAATTTTTGCTGAAATTGGTTTATTTCAATTTAATTTTTGACCGTTATGGGCCGTCCACACGTGCGAGCACAACTTAACGCTATGTCCTAGCTAAACGCGGGTGCGTGCGATGCGGGCATGACGATTGACGCACGCACCGCAGAAATGTGCGAGAAAATGTGAGGGTGGCCAATTACAATACGATAATATACTGCGTTGCGTTAATAACGGTATTAGTTGTGAAAACTCCGAGCTAACCAATGTCTTCCAATTCGGCACGTTGCATTTTACTAATGGAAAATAGTTTATTAAAATGGACAATTTGGAAAAAACGCAGGGAAAATATTAATGTAGTATATAGGAATAGGTTGATTTATGGCGAGTTTCATCACCTGTATCCACAACGCGACCATAGTAAAATGGCCAGACCGGCATGAACAAGGGGTACAATTTGCGGGTTGTTTACTACCGATGATTAGGGATTCTATTCTCGACATAATGGTATAGAAATTGTAATTTATGACCATATTCGAAACCTTTTCTACCTGCTAGAGACGAGGTCTGGACAAGCTTCCAAAAAGATATTCTAGTAAAGTGGGGTAATAAAATTTACAATTATGAATAGGAAATAGGAAAATTAAAGCTGATATCATTACGAAGATTATAATACAATTGAGTTATTACTGTACTGTACTGTAGGAAATGAACATTAAATTACTCATATGTTATTAGTGCGCGTTAATTACCTATTATTCTTAAAAAAGTGTTGGAAATATCATCAAATGTACAGTTATTAATAGAAAATAGGAAAATATAAGCTTTAAATAAGATTTAATTTATTAGTGAGCACATAAGGTAGACACTGAAGTCATAGAAATCAGTATCGGTTTCATAATTCACTTTTTTAATGGGGAATTTGCAATTGATTCAGCATTTTATCCAGTTTTATTGTATTCCTAAAATATTTTGTAAAGTGTAATAAAATTGGTATGCTATTGAAAATCACGGTGTATTTATGTATGCAAATCAAAGGTGCCTTGAATTTTAATTTTAGTAGGATATTTAAGCCAAAAACACAGATGTTTTGGATAATAATTGTTTCCAAAATTTGGGTAATTTACTGCTCCTAAACGCGGATGGTTATTTTTAGGATTACATTGCAAACATACATTTTCGAAATTAGAAAACCTAACAAAATTCTTAACTATTCTAAAAATTCTAAAATTTAAAAAAAATAGGTGGCACCACCTATTTCTTATATTTCAACTTGTTTGTGTGTGCCTTAAAATATTAAGTAAATAATGGAAAAATTGACATTTTCTTATTGGTTAATTAATTAATACAAAGTTATGAGCAAGAATAATTGGTTAATAAAACGGTTGCGTAATGGTGGTATAAGCTTTTCTGGACCTCAGAAATCAACACGTCCATCGTAAAATCGCACGACAACTGCGATAAAAATCAAACCGTTTGAATTTTAAAACCATGCGTGCGATGCGGGTAACACTAGTTCGCACAAATCGCACGCGTAACGTATTGTATTTGGACATCTTCATTTGCTTCCTTCAGTTTGATTGTAACTTCAATCGCATTACACGCACCGTTCCGCACGCATCGCATCACCCGTATTTAGCTAGGACACAGCGTAAGACTTGCCTGCACAAAACGGTTTGTACAGGCAAGCTCCTGAAAACTGTTTACTGTATAGTCCTATATAAGCGCGGCTTGTGGAATCTTCGAATAATTAAAGTGTAACTGAGCAAATTAGGTTTGCACGGTATTGGCTGTGCGGTGTGAAGGGGCTTCAAGCCGTACCTATGGCAAATCATTCATTAAATTTATGTGAGAGTACACCTTTCTTTTTACCAACCACTTTTTAATCCAAACGGAACGGACACCTTTCTTCTTGTACTTTCTTTTCAACAACCAAAAAAGAAAAATTTGTCACAAATGCTCATCATCAGGCGACATTTTTTGACATTACTAGTAGGTAAGTGCAGGCCGGAAAGATGGGGCTGGACTGAAGTTTGCACGTACTTACCTAAATCGTGTGGACCAGTGCAGGACTGTACGGTCTAGTTTGCGTAAATAAACTGTGCAGGCAAGTCACTGTCGTGTGGAAGGTCCATTAGTATGTGGTAATCCGTGATTTTAACGTGTTGAATTTTTCAATTCACTTTAGATTTTGCTATTGAAGATAAATCCACAGATAAGGAAAAGAAGAAACTACTTTCAGTGAAAAATTATGAAAGTTAATTCCTATTCAGAAGAACTTGTTAAATTAACAAATGACATCAGTAATTTATGTAACTTTACGCTACCTAATTTCTTTTTATACCTTGCATTAAAACTTTTATAACATCCAAAACGTATCACGATATCACGTATCATTGTTATTATGACACAAGTGCTGTAACAGTTTTGATGCAATTGATTTTTAAAAGTTGATAGCATTGAATTTTCAGGCCTCAAATTAAATGCTTCTTTTTGTCCGCACCATTGAGGAACTTCGTAATTCATATGTTTCCCCACTTGCCTCATCTTCTTCAGCACGAATATTACATTCGCATTGTCCACAAACACAGCTGCCTCTTCCAGAGCAATCGATTGTACTCGTGTTATCGGGCCTGCATCCGTTAGTGTGATCTATGTTGTAAGCCTCGGTCGTCAAGCACTCGCAGAATCTTCCGAAATGAGAACTATCACACTCACAAACGCCACATTTGTATGTTCCAAAACCGAAGCATTCTTCTGCATTCTCTTTGTAGCCCTGAAAATATTTTTTGCTGCATTATTAATTGAAACTCATATTTAAGAGTAGAAAATTTAAGTAATTAATCTTTTAATTGCTCTTTATGTTGGTTAGAGGAGGCTACAAAAGAAAATAGTGCTTCAAAATAAGTGTAAGTAGTGCACCCCGAGAGGTTGTTATCACGGGTGTGAAGCCGAGATACGAATACCGGTAACACGAAAGTATGTGGGCCACCCCAGGACAGTAAGGCGATGGGGAATTTAAAATTTGCCGCTTTTGTAAAGATGATTCCCTTGATGTTGCCAGATTTATCAAAGATCTTATTATGGGGATTACCGTTTTTAATAACCTTAAAATTTCACTACAAAGTAATAATTTTAACAATTAAAATTATGTTTTAAACATAATTAGACCATTATCGCTAATATTTGTCATAATAACTCATGAAAGTATAATATTACTGTTTATTAAATATAATCATGTGCATTGTATATTTTATACTTCGATTTATATGCGGCAACGCTTAATGAGTCTCACCATTTTTATTAACTAACCTCAATGGTGCTGTGAGTGCTGGTAATTCATGTTTGAAGGTAAGTTATTATATATTCTGTCTTATAAACTCGTCACTTGTATTTATTAATAATGAAAACATCAAATGGCCGTATTAAATATTCTTGTAAATATCCAGAATGTCAAAATTCTTTCTTTTCCGATATAACTAATGTCGACTACAAAAATAAACATTTCTATAAATTTCCCAAAAATGAAGAATATCTTAAAACATGGAAAACCATTTGTGATATTGGACAGTCTTCATTGTTTAAATTTTCATTCATGTGAAGATCATTTTATTCATAAACATTTTGTTAACCATTTCCGCAAAAAATTGAATTGCAATGCTATTCCGACACCAAGAAGTAAGACAATATAACTACACTAATTTACTTTTTAACTATTTTAATGTCATGAATCCTGGATACGAGCAAACAACTGACCTGTTACGACGCCTGAAAGAAATATCCTAAGAAGAACGAAGAGACCTGATGGAACATTGCACCTGGACAAGACCCTAATACCCGATTGTTCTTATTTTTTTATATTTGATAATTTTGTTAATAATAATGTATATAATTATTCTGTTAAATATATTTTTTCCATGTAGGCCTATTTTTATTTTTATTTTGTGAAATCCAATCTTTTTTCTTTTATCAAAACCAGTAACTTCTTCATTTATGTACTATCTAAAACATAATTGATTATATTTTTAGTGTTATTAAATTGAAATATATCGTGTAGACGAGTATAACATTTTTAAATTTTGGCGAAAATCGTAGTAATTTGCCACCCCGACACCAGGCGGCGCCAAAAATCGGGTTTCCGAAATTTAACATGAAGGTTTCATTTCTAAAGGTATGTGTTCTGTGGTTGTTATGGAGACGCGATGACATCCCTCTCTTAGACTACTCAACGGCAACTCATGAACCACCACTTCCACTCCAAGGAAAATGCTAGTTAATTTCTTTTATGATTTTATTAAAGGTTTTGTGCCAATTATATGTGACACCTAACAATGCTTTCACTGCCAATTGTTACTAGGTTTATAATTATAACTGTCCTGGTGATTCGCGCTAATGAATTGTTGAAGAGTGTGTAGTGGAAATTTATATTTGGGAAGAATGTTATGGTTTCGGGAAATACAAAATTTATTTAGAACGTTGAAGTTATTTGGGTTGGCTGCAGATTTGATATTTAGGTCTAGTATACGTTAGGATATTGTGGTTACTTCAGTGGTTTCGTAGAGAAGTTCATTATAAGAATTGTGAAGTGAATTATTCAGATGTCTAAGTTTGGTCAAGGTTCTGAGGGCGGATCTTTCGGCTACTTGAATATGGTGAAGTGTGGAGGGGCGACTTTTGGAGAAATGGATACAACTGTAATCAAACATGAACGAATAAATGAAATAATAAAAAAAGGAAAGGTACCCACGGAGTGGAACACAGAAATAATCTTGCCGATATATAAGAAAGGCGATAAGAGGGAATGCGGTACATAGGGAGAGATTAGTTGAACAAGCATACCAGGCAAGGCGATGGCAAGGATACTAAAAAAGAATAGAAACAAGATAGAAGATACAATAGAAGAAAGCCAATGCGTATTTAGAAGAAAGAGAAGCACCCAAGATGGAATTTTCATTATGAGACAGATAACTGATTTTTTTTTAGAAAGAACAGAGAGGCACACTTATGCTTTGTGGACCTAGAAAAGGCGTTCGACATAATGAAAAAGGGAAGATATATGGAGTAAGCTAGAAGATAGGGGAATCGGAAAGAAAATAATTAGAACTATGCAAGCCATGTACGAAATCAACAAAAACATCGTAAGAACCAACGGCGAGGAATGGACAGAGTTCACAACAGAAATAGGGATCAAACAAGGATGCGTCCTAAGTCCCTTGCATTAGGAGTAGTACATTAGTACTAGATGATGCAAAAAAAGAGATGAAAGCACTCAAAGAGGGGTTTTGGTGAGACGGAACTACTATTCGCAGACGAAATGGTTATAATCGCAGAATCTACAGTAAAATCTACAATACAATATGAATATACTAAACAGGGAGCTGACGTGCATAAACATGAAGATTAATATACAAAAGATAAAAACAATGAATTATCATTGTTTGTCATTAAGGGAGAGTAAAACACATAACATCATGGTAGTGGAAACAAAAATAGAACAAGTAGAAAGGGATAATTTTTGAGAGTAATGGAAAGTTCGATAAAGAAATATAAGACAAAGTAAAAAAAAACGGGTAAACTCTACAATATGATGAAACATTCGTTCTTTGGCGAGAAAGAAATACCTAAGGAAATAAAAGTAGAAATATTAAGAAAAAGTGATAAGACCCATCCTAATACATAACAGTGAAACCAGGACGATGACAGAGCAACACAAAGGGAGAATAAATGCGTCAGAGATGAGATTTCTTAGGAAGATTGATAACAAGACAAAACTAGATAAAATAAGGAATGAGACTAAGAAATAACTTACACATAAACCCGTTTAATGAAAAAAATGTAGAGGGACAGACGAGATGGTTCGAACACATAAAAAGAATGAAAACAGAAAGAAACACGAAAATGATATATGAAACAAGAGCACAAGGAAGAAATTAGAGAGGGAGACCGAGGATAACTTGGAATGATAGAATTAGGGAGACAATAGAGAGAAGAGGAATTAGTTGGGAAGAAGCAAAACAAATATCACAGGACAGAAAGAGATGGAAGGAAATACAGAAGCAAAATTGACGATAAGACAAACACAAATGTATAAAAGTAATGGGTACAAATATGCAAAGAATTACACCGAAAGGTAAACAAGGAGTAAGATTAAATATATATACAGGACATTTTTTTTATCGTGGGCCATAGGATTTTACATGCTAAAAATTATATCTTATGTTAATGTATATGTTTTATTCCAGTAAAAAATGAAATTATCTATTATAAATAACTGAGCAAAAATAATCAAAGTACCTTGAATTTACGAAATGTCAGATTGATTAGTGAGGCAAGTAATCAAACGGATTTTATTCTCAAAAATGTCCATTTATACTATTGATGAACGGATGGAACTTGTATCGGCATTTATAAGAGGTTTGTCCAGCAGGGAAATAGTTGTATTTTTCTACAAGAAGTCAGGAAATTTTTATTTTAGGGATATAGTTGGCAACTTTTCTGTAGCGTACCCCGATCGTTCGGTTCCGAGCAAAAGCACTTTTTAATGGAAAATGTGAAAATGAATGAATGAATGAAAACATGTTTAAATGATTCTAATTAAGCGCATCATGTAGAAAAACAATTGATTTATATTATCAACTAAAATTTGCTTCTACATTATATAATAAAATATACATTTACACAAGGTATAATTTTTAGCATGTAAAATCCTATGGCCCACGATAAAAAAAACATACTCTATATATAAAAAAAAACAATTATACACCAAACTGGTTTTTCATGTTCCTTGTAATCTCAACAAAATATTTTTAATTTACCAGAATCCTGTTTATATTGCGTGAACACAGACATATGTCTTCTAAATATTAGTCCATGCATTTATAGGCAATATCATACTCAACTCTTATTGACATTATGTTACATCAGTCCTACTAACCGAATTTCCAGGATGTTCACATGGACACGAGCACATCATTTCCAAATCAATGACCAGGCTCTCGTTAATACCGACCGGATAAACTTGAAGCATCTGTTTCCACTCTTTGGGGTCTCTCGGGCACGAAGTGACCTCTGTTTGTATCCTGAAGGTAACTACGTCGCCTACCTAGCATTGAAAGAGGGGAAAGGCTTGTGTGAGAAACTAACCATAATTCAATTTAGTCGATCTAAATACCTTGATATTCTCACACTTATTGGTCTTTATGTCATTTCCCGTAGAGTTTAAGCAGCGAGAATAATAGCTGATTTTAATGGGACTACTTGAATTATCCTTCACTTCAACTGTTGAGGAGATTTGCTGAAATGGTAGATAATTTTAAACATAACTTATTGTTTTCCTTCAAACGACAACTGAAAACCGGTTTTGTTCTCATTAGATCTCGCCAGCACAGTTAAGAATCTCCAAGTTTCTATAAGGATAGACGATAGGATGGACCTTTAAGACAACATAGTGTGTGTATCAGCTAAATGGAATAAATTCGATAATAAATAAATGTGGGCGTGTTCGAAAAGACGTTCGGACACCTTCATTGGTATTTTTAGTTGCGCATTTTTTTCAACAAAAACTTTTTATACATGGTGTGTCATGTAACAGAGGCCAATACCAACTGTCTTATTTTAAATGCAACACCCTATACAGGGTGTTCCATTTTAAATTGCTACCCCAAGTATCTCGGAACCTGAGCAACATAGCAAAAAATGTTTCAAATAGAAGTTGTAGGGTTCGGAGGGGGACATATGCTAGTGTCCTTGAAAATAACATTGGCGTTAATTTTCAAGGTCAAACTAAGGTCAACTTTGATTTGTCAAATAGAATCCCCTATTTTTCATTGCGGGCTCGATTTCCACGAAAAAAAATACAAAGTTTCTGTGAAGAACGTTTTTTTTAAATGATTTTTTTAAAAGTTTCTTCACAATTTTTTCCGCCATGTTGTTTGAAATCTCAGATGAATCCAGGCTGTGATTGATGCATTACCCTCAGCATTAGCATCAAAGGTGCAGGAGCGACGAACCGTCAGGTGTTCCGCGCAACGCCTGATGGCATTAAGTTTCATTAATATTCAAACTTTTCAATTAATTAGTACGACAATAGTGCAGAACACGAAGGAGAGGATTAGGGCTGCATTTCGAGCAATTTCCATCTAAACCCTTCGAAATGTTCAAGTAAACTTTCACCAGGGCCAATGATGTGCAAAATCCCATCGGCAACCTCCATCGGGTGACGTTAATGCCCAGGGTAATGCATAATTCACAGCCTGGATTCATCTCAGATGTCAAACAACATGATGGACAAAATTCGTGAAAAAAACTCTTAAAAAAAACGTTTGCTACAAAGAGATTGAATTTTTTCCAGAAGAATACGAATCCAGTCATAAAAAATAGGGGATTCAGTTTGACCTTAAAAATTAACGCCAGGTTCATTTTCAAGGTCACCATAACATGTCTCGCTCCGAACTCTACAACTTTTATCTGAAACAATTTTTGCCATGTTGCTCAGGTTTCGAGATATTTGGGGAGGCAATTTAAAATGGGACACCCTGTACATTATTCAATTTTTGAATTCTTCAGAAAATTCTTGACATATTTCATGTACCCTGTCCTATACCTATCTTCAACTGTTTTTTTACTTATTAGTTTTTGAGTGTATTGTAGCGAATTTCTGTGATTAAATAATATTCTTTTTTGCTTTCTCCGCTACGAAGTACGAGAAACTATTGTAATCGTGAAAAAAATAAATTAATTTTTTTTACGGAAATATCCGTTTTGGCGTCCCTAGATGCCATTTCAACAATTTCTGGAAAAAAAGTGTCTGTGTGTGTGCGTCTATTTCCTAAACAGTTGAAGATAGGTATAGGACATGGTACATGAAATATGTCTAGAATTTTCGAAAGAATCTAAAAATTGAATAATATACAGGGTATTGCATTTAAAATAGGAAAGTTGGCATTGGCATCTGATTGACACCCTGTATAAAAAGTTTTTGTTGAAAAAAATGCGCAACTAAAAATACCAATCGACGTATCCGAGCGTTTTTTCAAACACGCCCCCATTTATTTATTGTCGAATTTATTCCATTTGGCTGATACACACTGTATGTCACTATCTATCCTAACACAATTTTAATTTGATTGAATACATTTTGATGAGTATTTGATCAATCAGAGCTACATGGACAAGGTGAGCATACCATCCATAAGTAAGATGGGAGTGTGTTAGAGAAACAACTATATATTTTATAAAGCAGAATGGCAGTTTTGGTATAAAATTTGCGTTTCAAGAATTGAAAGCATTTATATTATTTTTACTAGCAACAGCTTTTCGACAATTTTGATTTTAGAGGGTTTCATCCCCACATATTCACTATTCTGTTTGCTTCACATTTGCCCTGAAAACCTGCCGCGATGCGTTTTCAGTCACGAACCGCTACTATTTGAGTTGGCCATCACTGGTATAATTCATTTCTCGCTATTGTTGGTGTAAGAGATTTTTTTTAAATGCAAACAAGTTAATAACTAAAGAAGAAAATGTATTTCTACAGGGTGAGTCGGGAGGAATGGACCAAACTCCAGGAGTGTATTGTACACGTGAAAATAATGTAAAAAAACTTAATTGTTGTTATCCGATTATAGCGTAATTAAAAATAAACAAAATTTCATGTATTAACGTTTTGGTAATCAGAGCGTTCTAATAATAAATTTTCAAAAATACCTCCATTCAACATTACTATTTCTTCTGATAATGTGTCAGGGTATTGTGATAGTGATTTAATGTTTATTTTTCTATTTTCCGTCTAAAACGGAGTCAATAACGCACTCGTTAACGGGTTCGTTAATGGCTCGCTGAGTGCTTTAATTATTTAATTTTTCAAGGTTGGCACCATTGAAATTCAGAGCCGTCAACCTGTGCTAAATTTTCGGCAAGTTAGTTTTGAGGTTAGATTAGATTAGATTTAGATTAGACGGGGTCGATTGGCTGTGGTGAGCCTTACAGCACTGCGACCTGTTTAGATCTTTTGTACTAATACCCTACTGCTATTTGATTCCCAGAAATTCAACTTCCCTGACAAGGTCAATTAATTTCCTGGGAGGTAATGACCTGATCCGTTCTGGCGTTACCGCCATACCTCCGGTTAGGGCCTGCCTGGTGGTAGCTAGAGCTACACACTCGCATAATATGTGTTCGGCCGTTTCTTCTGCCGATTCACATAATCTGCATGTGGTGTTATCCACTTCGCCCATATTGTGGAGATGGTACTTCACTGGGCAGTGTCCTGTTAGGAGACCGGTGATTAGTCTTATCTCGGTTTTGGTGAGGCGTAAGAGCTGTTTGGCTCTATTTGGCGAGAAGTCAATAAACATTTTGGATTGCCTTTGACCTGGTGCATTTTTCCAATGGTCTGTTTTGCACTTTTTTTCCCATTCTTGGATCACGCCTTTTTTGTTTTGAGGTTATGTGATCGCAAACTAATTTCAAATTGAAATGTCAATTATTAGTGTTACCAACCACCATACAATTTTCTAAATATGTATGGGAGATTTTTTAAATTTAGAAATGGAATAAAAGGGGCAAAATAGAAAAAGTACTGCAAAAAACTCGTTCATAAGGCCTTTTCGTTTTCTAAACTTGGACGCGTGCGAAAAAATCGCTCTTATTGAACTCGTTTTTTAATATAGTATTTTGAGTTTGTACGATTAAAGTGTTACAAAATGCCACACACTTATTCAAATTTAGAATATACAAATATGGTGTTTGTTTATGGTTTTTGTAATGAGAATGCTACAGCTGCTGTTGAAGAATAACGTCAACGGTTCACATCAGAGACATCCTAATAAAAATGTATTTATCAGAGTTTTCAACGTATTAGAAATGCTGCAGCCGATTTAAACAAAAACATGATTCAATCAGGAGAGCAACGGGCGCCCTTCGTAGACGAAGCAGAACATGTTTAGAGGTGAATGGCGGTATTTTTTTGAAAATTTATTATAAGAATGCCATGATAACCTAAACGTTAATACATGAAATTTTGTTTATTTTTAATTACGCTATAACTTGAAAATAAATAAAAATCGGATAACAATAACAACAATTGATTTTTTTACATTATTTTCAACAGTAATTGCACAAGTGCATTGGAAATTATCGGTAACAAGTTTGTGCGATTTCGACAAACGAAGTCGTATTGTTTGGCAACAGTCCCGAGCCCGGAAGGGCGAGGGGCTGTTGCCTAAAACAATGCGACTGAGTTGTTTTTCTTGAAACCAATCATGTGCCGAAACATAATGCGAGTAGAGAACTAATCACAAAGCCGCATTCGAACTCTACATGATATGTTTCGTGAAAATAGAAGTTATATAGAATCTGATTGGTTCTAATTCATTTGAATTTCGGCATGCTACGTTTGGCGGGATATAGTCACGTGTACAATACACTCCTGGAGATCCGTTCCTCCCGACTCACCATGTTTATTTTTTGCTTAAAATTATAGCATGGGACATAATTATTTCCGATGTATTTACAAATATAATTGAAATAAATAAGGTTTTTAAATTATTCATCTTACATACCTGATATTGTTCTTTAATTAAGTCGACGATATTCGAAGAATCGTTCGATAATTTTCCGATAGAGGCGCCCTCTATGTTGACCTGTAGTTTCCTGTACACTTCAATCTGCTCCTCTGTCACAGCAAAGATCACATTTATATCATTCTGTTTGACTTTTAGGTTAATTTGTGAGATGTTGGGGTAATGCTGGAGGGAGGAGTGAGTATACAAATCCTCCGATAAATGGCACATGCCATCGTTAGGCGTAGCAATTCCACCAAGCTAAAAAATAGGTACCCTTACGTGCAGGAAGTCTGGCAAAGAATAAATCCATCTATATTATTAAGGTTTCAAAACTACTCAAGAGTTTTGAACATCAGATTATAAATGCTTTTTAAATTTGTTAGTATTATTTTTAAACAAAACAGACTGGTGGAAAACCTTAGTTTTCCAAAAATCACTCTACTTATTTCTATATGGTTAATATATGATATCAGCTAAAAGCTTTAAACTTATAAACCATCACACAAGTAAAAACTATTCGTTTACCTTTACATCACTGGCATAATGTAATTCGGCATCAGTTGAAAACACCAAAAGCTTCCTCGCATTTTCCCTCCAACCGATCTGATCGCGGCAAACCACCGCCTGCATGATGGCGTCAAAGCCACCTCCGCGGGCATCAAAGCCATCTTCGGGGGCATCCAAATTACCGGAAACCACCGCTTCTTTCATCATGGTCTAATACAGACAAAGATTACCGAATGAACCAAGCCAAATTTAAAATTGTGCACTAACGATGTCGGGGTAACAGGATTGTTGAAATATAAGTTAACTAAACCTGGTAATGGAATGTGCACCACTACAATGTTATATGGTCATGCCAGTGTTAGCCGTCTTCTAACTAATTGGTATCATCACAATTTTGTTAATAAATTAACTTGAGACAACCTCACTTATTGCAGATTTATTAAATACAAATAATAAAGACGAAAAATAGCCTGAATATATGAATATTCAGTCTGTTCGTGACTCTGCAATATTAAGTCTTACTAAGACTTGTAGTCTTATAGTCTTACTAACACTTAATGTTGCAGGTTCACGAACAAGCAGGATATTCATATATTTAGGCTATTTTTCGTCTTTATTATTTGAATTTTGTTAATGTTTACAGACCAACACACATCGCACACAATTATATACCGAGTGTCTGGGATAAGGGGCGAACATAGGGATTTAACATGTAAAATTAAATATGTGTAATTATAAGCTCCCCTATTCATTTTAGAGAAAAATCGTAAAGGAATATTTTTTAGAGAATTCAAAATTGTATGTTCGCCCCTTATCCCAGACACTCGGTATGTACATGTAATCGTCCCTCCCCTTTCCTTCCCCAAACAATCACGAGCTGCCGTTTCCTATACACTATTTTATCCTCTGTGCAACTAAATAGAATAGCGAGCTACTACTAAGAGAACGAGAGTGTGTGTGCGTGTGTGAGAAAGGATTGATATCTTTTTTAATGAAAGGAGTGACGGATGAAGAAATAGTGCACCATGAGATAGATGGAAAATGTAATGTAGCGTGAAATATGTTGTGGAGCTTTAACTTACTGAAAATCTAGAAGTATTAGTGCTTAAAGACATATGATTTTGGAATCCATACGGCCTACAGTCCCAGCATGGAGCGTCTAGCCTGGTGAATTAACGGTGGTAGAATTGCCAATAAAATGTAAAAATAAAGTCTAACATAAATTGGGTCATACAGGTAACATTTTCGCAGTATTTGAATTCAGGACGGGGGTAATTAGAGCTTGGGCTGTCGGTGCGTTACTTACTGTTTCGGTACTTTGTTCACGAAGCTTCCGAAGCCCAGCCTGAAGTTTGAGGTAATGTTTCTCATCGATTCGGCCAAGAGGTTTCCCAGGAGGGAGAGTTTGCTTTTGTCCGTGGATTTCGACAGGTCCATGAGGTAGTATAAATCGACTGGATAATCCTCGGCTTGCGTGTAGTGCATATTGAGGTGATACGATTCTCCTAACAAAAATGATGAGCATTGTATTTTATTTTACTTAAAACCTTTACACATGATCATTACGTGCAGTTGGAATTTATAATTTCTATAATTTTATACTATGTATTTGAGTCATAATTAGTTGTAAAAAAAATAATTCAAGCGTCTTTGGGCCAATACAAAGGAATTAACCTAATACACTTTAGTACCAAAATACGCCATGAAAAAGATACAGGGTGTTAATGAAAAAAATATCCGATTCATTTCAAAGTACATCAAAATAAACACAAAATCAACAAAACAATGATTGAAAACTATAACAAATGTTCAAAATTCCCCCCTCCATCCTCAATACAAGCATGACATCGTCGTACTAACGATCCATATACCTGCTGAAAATTGTAGTTTTGACGAATTTCATAAGCAACCTGAAAAATTCTTTGCTGTAACTGTTTCCTCGTGTCAGATACCTTACGGAAAACCAGCTGTTTCAAAAACCCCATAAAAAGAAATTCCAGCTAATTTAAGTCCTCATAGGACCAAACCGGCCGATCCATCTACCATTGAAATAGTCATTTAACCATTCCGTAACGATTCTGCCATTGTGAGAAGGTATACCGTCTTGTTGGAACAACATCTGTTTAATGAGATGTCTTCAAGTATATCATGAAGCTTATGTTCAAGAAAGTCCCGATAACTATTTGCATTGAGGCGATTGCCGAGTTCTTGTAACTCCAGTAAAGAAGCATTGCATATTCCTCCCCATATATTGATAGAAAATCGTTGCTGGAACCTTCTACTCCTCCTTACAGGGGGGGGGGGGGTGTCTAATGAATAATGGCACAGGTTTCGAAAGTTTGTAATTCCGTCCCTGGTAAAATAATATAGATAAAATAAAATTGGGATCGTTATTTATCCTTTCAAGAAGCCACCGACAAAATAACTACACTTGCTCGGCATCCCCAGGATGAAGAGCTCAAATACCCGTATAATGGTAAGGGTGTAATTGCTTCCTACGCAGAGTTCGCGAAACAAAACTTTTAACTGTGCAGAAATTCGGCTAGTACTTGTAGTAGAATTGTCTGAAACCAAACTAATTACAGCTTCCTCACCCAAATATCAAAAGGTTGGAATAAAGACCTGATGATTTGGGACTCTTCTGTTAATCCCCTAACGGTTGCGAAGGCGCTTGGTTTAAAAAGCCATACACGAAAACGATATCTGCTATTTCCCTTGGAGAAAAAAGCACCCATTTTAACAAACGGAGACTTTCAATCAATTAATGACTGTTTTTCGCATCTTATTAAATAATATAAACTTTGTTAAATCGTTTTTGATTGAGAAAGTTGTCCATTATTCATCATTTTCTCCACAGGTGACGTCCAATCAAATGATAGCGGTTTCATTTCCCAACAGGTTTCAGCCAATCAAATGATAGCAGTTTCATTGTCCAACAGGTGACGTCCAATCAAATGATGGCGGTTTCATTGCCCAACAGTTTTGTTGTTACCATGGTTACGATTCATTTTTTATCAGCGAACTGCCGCAATTTCCAAATAGAAAAATTATTCATTATAATTTAATACACACAGAAAAATATTTATGTAATTATTTAATATGATGCGAAAAAGTATAGTATTAAACTCGTGAACAAGTTGGCCATTGCCACTCATGTGAATTGCAACACTCGCCTACGGCTCGTGTTGCAAACTTCGCCCTAGTGGCAATGGCCAACTTTCTCACTCGTTTAATAATATACTATTATGGAAGCCACTGACAAAATCAGGTTATAAAAAACATTTAACCGAATTGAAATTACAACAGATATGTGATCAATTGTTAGAGGATGATTTACCCTTAGACAACTGTGTTCTAACGGATGAATAATTTTACGAGGATAATACTGATGATGAAGCAGAAAATAGTTTCCCTTCAACATTTACGAAATCATCTACATCTACCTTATAAATTCAATAAAACAAAATGTAACCTGAATATACGAATATTCAACCTGTTCGTTAATCTGCAAGCAAAATTAAGTCTTACTAAGACTATAAACAAATAACTTATTGAAACAACTACTTCCCTGGCTAGTGCCACGCCGGATATTGAATCATACAAAAGAAATTTGCATGTTATTACTAGTACTACTAGCGAAATAACATTGGTTTAAGATCGTTTTTTCTACCCACAGGAATAACTTTGAAATTAAACTAAATTGAATTTAAAAACTTTAAACTATAAAACTGAACCCTAAAATATGTAAAAATTGAGTAAAAAGCCATCTGCAGACGCGTTTCGAGATTTATCTCTTATCAGTGTAGCTTCGCATTTAAATTGAATGTTAAATAATAAAATACACTTACGTGAAGGTGATCGTGAACGTGAAGAAGTCGTAAACGACAGAGGAGATTATGGAAGGTTTGAACGAGTTTTATACCTGAGTTGGAGGTGATTAGTGAAAGTACAGATGTGAAGAAATAAATGATCTTGTTTTCAGTTGGAACCGAATACACGATTAAATAATAAACGAATTAGGAACAACCTTACTTGTTGCAGAAAGCATTAAATAAATTCAATAAAACGCAATGTAGCCTGAATATATGAATATTCAACCTGTTCGTTAATCTGCAAGCAAAATTAAGATCAGATTACTTAAATTATTATAGGGATTTTCAGAAAATGTACAGCCAACTATTTTCGACTTTCTAATCTCATTGTATATATTGTTATCGGCGCTTAGTTTATCTACGCGTCTTAACAAATGCGTAATTATCTTAATTTACATTTTATGAGCTAACCAGTGATCCTTTTCAATATTAACATAAATTCCGCATTATTGAAATTTCCAAACGAGATAATTTTCGAAGAAGTACACCGCTGTGCATCTTCCCATCCAAGACATCGGTAGGATATTTCGCAGAACAATTTGTGAAATGTGCAGCTGCTACTGCTAAAAAATAGACGGTCGATACGACGTCGACCTCGATGCTCCCATCGCATCCTACCACCACCACCACCACCCGCAACGCGGCGAAGAGTAGGGCGTGGACCCCGTAAAAGGCCATGGAGTGCTCCCCAGAGATCAGATGAAACACAATTAGTCATTTTTCAACACTCAGTGAACACAACAGTCAAAACGCCCAAGTCGCCGCCACGCTGAGCCGAAACGCCGCCACCGCCGCTTCTGCCGCCGCCGCTTCCTTTGCCCCCGCTTCCGTCGTCGCCGCTGCCGTCGCCGCCATCGTCACCAAGCTGCCGGTCACCCTTGTCTTTCGCGAACTTTAAGTGTTGTGCTGGTGACTATACTTTTCGTGACATTATTTTCTTGACTTCGACTATCTGTGTATATATTTTTGAACATTGAACATTTTTGTAACCCGTGTGTGAATAATAGCGATTGTATCTCGCCTATAAGACTTTCTCTGCCTCCACCCCATCCTTCGCATTTTTTGTGTTGTGTTCATAGCGACGCCGACTTCATGAGCTAGCTGGAGGTCTACGAGGGCGGTTTTTTTTTCACCCCGTGCGGCGACCTCCCCTTTGGCAATATGTATTGGATATGTCATTTTTGTTCGAATAAAAACCATTTCGGAACCTGACTATTATTTCTATGAGATCCGTGTCTCGTGCAATGTGACCTTAATGCAACATTAGCGTTGCGTCAAGGCAAACCGTATTTAATTTGAAAACCCAAACAGAAGAAAACAATACAAATACAGATTTTTTTTCTTACCCGCTCTCAATGTCAATTTTACTTTCTGCGGTGATATTTGGACAATGTTGGACTCTCCGAAACCTCCTTCCGACGGTGAGGAGCCTCCCGAGCTTTCGTCTCCATGAGCTTTCGTCAATTGCCTGGCCATCATGGTTTGTTGCATGTTGTCCGGGTAAAACATGTACTCTTCGGGGCAGTTGCTCGACCCGAGGTTGTAGGGTTGGAAGCACCTTGGCCCTTTGCCATAATCCTAAACAAATTGATCAATAAAATACAATATATAGCCTATCCGCGGAGAAGATGATGCAGTCAGTGTAAACAACGCCAGATGCACGATTGGCATATGATTGGTTCGTTCAGTGTTCAGCGGATTCAGTTTGTATTTTGTAGAGTACGTTTGGATAGAGAAGAACCCTGCGCGCGAACGAAAACGGTTTTTTAGCCATTAGTCGAGTTTATTATGCCGAATAGGGTGTGGCAGTGTTTCATTAGCGTAGTTGCTTCCGAGTTCCGAGTGTCATTCTGCTTTTTATGGTTCGTTGTTTTGCTTTGATTCGTTTTTCCTGTGTTTATAAAAATCAGTTCTTTTCAGAACTTACGAGTTAGTGAACTCTACGATAGTGGTTTATATTAGTTGTTTCATTTTTTATTAATTCATTTATCGCTGCATTCCTATGGCAGCCGAAAGTAAGTGTTTGTTGGAGAAACGTATACAAACAATTCACTCTCAATCTCGTGAAATAATCTCTACAGAGTTTATGGAATACGAAGCAATATAGATGCTTTTGAAGGTGGCACCTATATTGGGATCTTCACGTATTATTTTCTGCCCTCCCAAATATATTTACTTGAATTGCGCACGCCACAAGTGACCGTTGAAATCTCGCGCAACCTTGGGCTCTTCTCTATTCAAACGTAATCTACCCGAGCGCGCCTTACGTCCAATTGTAAGTGGGATCACGCGACGATACGCTCATCACTGCATCTTCTCCGCGAATAGACTATAAGTAAGTGCATATGATAATCCTTAATTGTGCGCTGATGTCCATAGATGGCGTTGTGCCTAAATTACAAAAAAAAATTGTAATTGTCGAAAGTGAAATAATCAATGAATTTATAGAAGTATCGGGCAGTCTAAAGTAATGTATACTGTACTCGATAAGAGGCAGGTAATATAAACCGCATTGGGTCATATATTTGACAGCAGTAGATGTGAAGAAGCTGTTGGAGTCGTTTATTCAGACTTAATCTGGAATGCATAGAATTTTAAGTTTCTGCAAACAAAGTTCACAATTTTATTTTGATAAAGACACAAATGCCACGCAAGTCTTTGTAGGAGTTTGTGCATTTAAGGTCAAGATATGATAGATATGATAGTTTAAACAGTTGTTTTAGTTGAAGCTTAGTTAAGTGTCCTAATTTGTGTACGTTAGCTATTGTAAAGTCGCGACGACCCCCAAGCACTAATATTATAGCAAACGCTGAGTGAAATCGGCACGCAATCAGCCATGATATCGCCAAGGAGCTTAACATCCTAACCCTTTGACTATATACTAATGGACTGCTATTCCCCTCCATTTCCCATATGACTGCTCCAAAAGTTGTCCACGAGCTGGAGCCCGATATAAGTCCCACCCCGGAGCCGAAAATGGAGCGTAATTTAAAAACCGGAAAGCAAAAAAATATTTCTCGATGTATTCATCAGCAACGTGGTGAATGCAAATGCGGGCATATTTCGGCAACTCAGGTCCACTTTCCTGCCTGTTCTTTACAAACAAAGCATCAACCCATAATTTGCGGAAGTTCCGGATTTGATGGAAATCTAATTCAGAATTTTAGGTTATAAGTCAAAAGTCAACTGACGTGTACATCAGCTGACGAGTATTATAACCGCCTTGGCATATACAGGGTTTTTTTTTTTATCGTGGGCCATAGCATTTTATATGCTAAAAATTATAGCTTGTATTAATGTATATTTTATCATAAAATTTTGAAGGAAATTTTAGTTAGTAATATAAATCAATTATTTTTCTACATGAATTTCTAGTCAGAATAATTTAAACATGTTTTATTCCATTAAAAAATGAAATTATTTAAAATAAATAACTGAGCAAACATAATCAAAGTACCTTGAATTTCTGAAATGTCAGATTGATTAGTGAATTAATTTCATTTTTTAATGGAATAAAACATGTTTAAGGTAATCTAATTAAGCGCATCATGTGGAAAAGCAATTGATTTATTACTAACCAAAATTTGCTTTAAAATTATATGTTGAAATATGCATTAAAACAAGGTATAATTTTTAACATGTAAAATCCTATGGCCCACGATAAAAAAACGTACTGTATACGTGGACGTATTGCAGCCTTTCGCATAGCAATATTTTGACATGGTGTGAATATTTGACAATATAAATGTTTATATATTCAAAGGTGTGAATCAATTGCAGGGTATCACAATATGCAATGCGAGCTCATAGAGTCATATGTCACAGACACAAAATAGCTACCAATTTACTAACATACCGCAACCATTTAGGGTCCCGCGCCATCGTTGCTTGGAGACACACATGAAGCGGCGCTAGCAGTCCAATAGTATATAGTCAAAGTCCTAACCAGACAGTGTTAAACCATTTGGGGAAAGCTGGCTTCAAAACAAAAATTGATGTTTGTGAAAACCGGCTGTTACAATTTCTTGCCCAGAAACATAACAAGGCCATCGACGAAAATGGCTCATATTTGGTTTAATAAAGTTATTTTAAAATAAATATAATAGTTTCAATTTTGAATTAAAAATGATTTTGCAGGTCTATGGATGTCAAGTATTTGTTTCTTTACATTTACAAATAATTTAAAAAAATCAACCATCAGTTGTAGCAGAATGCTCCAGCTGGCTAAGCTAATTTCTTATCATCCAAGCTTCCTTCACCCGAATTCCGATCAACCTACGTACATTTTGAGTCAAAAATGCTCAATACTTTTTCCACTATCCGATATAACTTCTCGATCTCATTTTTAAACTCTTGACTATATCAAATATTAATATAATTATGTTAACTTTGAATTGCCAGCATGTTTCAAATACACACTTATAACGAATGTTCATTAAAAAAAAACCTCAAGTGTGCCATGACTTTATCGTTTTAAAAATTTCAGTTGGCACACTTGACACTTGTTGGGAATTGACATATAAACATCAGATCTTTCTAGAAGTCACAATTATTCCGTGCTCACAATGGTTTACAGCAACCAGCAAAAAACGTTTCTAATTAAAAGTTATTTCCGAAATGGGATTAAAGTGGACAGAAATTGGGTGTATTCATTCGACGCACCTTTAGCAGAGTTTCAGGAAGAATTTCCTAACGTGCTCATTATTTATGATGAATTTAAAAACACCTTATCACGATCTGTTGTATTATTTCGTGAAACGGGTAGTATTCTCCGTAAACCAGGAAGTGGTAGACCAGTTAAACGAACTCAAGATGCTATTAACACAGCCCAAAAAATTTTGGAAGATGAACCTACTAGTTCTCTGCGTTATTTGTCACAGCAAATGAATTTATCGATAGGAACATGCCACAAGCTTCTTCGAAAAGATTTGCAAGTATACCCTTATCGCATATCATCGGTGCAAGAGTTATTACCTGTTGATTACCCCAGACGACTGGAATTTTGTCAGTGATTTTTACAAAATGTAAACGAGGATGTTTTACAAATTACTTTTTTTACCGATGAAGCTTGGTTTTACAAGGATGGGTATATTAATTCCCAAACTATGAGAATTTGGTCGGATGAAAATCCTCGTATATATCGAGAGAAACCACTACATTCAGAGAAGGTTGGCGTTTGGGCAGCGATTAGTGGGAGAAGATTAGTTGGAGCGATATTCTTTGAAGGTAAAATCCTATTTTTATTACTAATAATACAAATTCAATAACCGTGCATTCATTTTAGGTACGATAACTGCAAACCGTGATCGTACAGAAATTTTATTGCCTTTTATAAATGAATTAAAAGATGACGAACTGCAAAGTGGATATTTTCGTCAAGACGGAGCAACTCCTCATTGCACATTGGATAATTTGGCCATTTTGGAGGAATTATTTGAGGACCGAATAATAAGTCGAAATGCACGGATTCCCTGGCCGCCGCGCCGCGTTCATGCGATTTAACACCATGCGATTTTTTCTTGTGGCCATACCTGAAAAATTGTATTTATGCACAACCAGTACACAATCTAGAAGATATGCGGCAACGAATTCAAGATAAATATATAGAAATTAACAATAATCCAGTGTTGTTGTGGAGCGTAATGGAGGGTGTGCGACGAAGAGTTCAGGCTTGTGTTCAAGAAGAAGGAAGGCACATACAACATTTAATATAATTTTATAGTGAAAAATTTAAACTAAGTATCTATAAATTGTATAAGTTTGTTTAATTTTGAGAAGTAACATAACATCAATATGTGTAACCAACTTACATTTTTAAAATTAAAAAATCATGGCAGACTTGAGGTTTTTTTTAATGAACATACTTTATATATCTTCACGATGGAATTATCCGAATTATTTTTAAATCCAGCATAAATATTATTACAAGAAACGAATCAACTTACACGTTTTAAGCACCAAGCACAGGACGGCGTCTGCAAGCAATCCTGGCAGGTAAGTTTTGATATGCAAGAATTCTGCGCTGTCAGTTTTTCGTCAATTTGTGCATTTGCTGAAAATAGGAAGCTGCCTAGCAGGGCAAACCAAAATATTGAACTCATTCTGAAACAAACAAAAAAATTACAATGTAGAAGTAAGTAAAAATCGGGTTATGAATAATATAGAACTCAGTAAATTAAACATTTAATGACTTAAAGTTAGTTCTTGCGACTTTGGTGATTGCCCATTTTCAGGTGATTTTAAATTAAACAACTTTATATGCATAGCAAAATTAGATGAAAATTGTAGGCAAAATTCATAGGATAAGTTGAATACTTGATGAAATTCAAAATCTTCATTAAAGAAATTGGATAAATAAGTTAATTACTTTACGAAACTCGAAAAGTTAATTGAAGTAATTTAATTGATGTGTTGGATTCTTGATGAAACTGGCAGTTTGTGAATTATAGAGGACGCCAAGAGAAAGTTGTTAACGTGTCTCCATAACGACACTTTTAAAAAGAAAGCAATTATTGGGCCACTGTTTGATTTTATTGCCTCCTCTGTCAAACCACTGGGTTGATTGTTTTATTTTAATTTTGAATTCAAAAGGGAAACAGAAAAAAACAAACTGGTGTACTTAAAAAATATTTACATACGAAAGAAAAACAATGCAATGGTTTAATTAAACTATTTAAATATAGAAAACTTTATTTCATGGTAGGAAGTACAGCTGGTTGTTCAAGTGCTCCTATGTACTTCCAAAAATAATTAACTCTGTGTGGTAGGAATACCGCTCTGAAAATAACTCCGTTGATGAGTTTCTTGAATGTAACACTACCATCTGAGCTGATCCCATGGAGTATTTTACTATTTATATTATTTGTAATGTGAATGTGCTTTTAGCTTTATTTGCTGTTATAGTTATAACTTACTTAAGTAACCAGTTTACTAAACAGATGAATTATAAATTTTGTTCAGCATTCAAATTAAACCGAAATGCATAATTAGATTACTAGTAACAATACTTCTGAGGGACCCTGCATTAGAATTTCGCCGACAAACACTTATCCTTTATCTGCTAATATGTTCCTATCTATAGCCTATTCGGTAGAATCTGGCGGCCGAGGTCGTAAAACGGTAGGTCCGCCCTGAGGATCGACGCACCCTCGAAGAAAAGGTATTGGTGGTTCGTTTAATTGCATCCCATACATTTATTACTATCCTTCGCTCCTATTGGTATATGCACTTTTACATCAGTACTTCTCAACAAAGATTGGATTAAGATAAAAAATATTACGTCCCCTACTTACCGAGCTCCGACCCTCTTTTACGACCACAGCCGTCAGATTCCGGAGAACGGGCTATACCAACGCCAGATCAATATAAAATGGAACTAAACAAGCCTAGCTTCTAAAATTGACGTTTTCCGCTGATGATGGTTCATCAGATGAAACGAAACTAGTCCGGAAATAAAATTTACCACTTAAAATTAATTGGAAGTATATAATATACCCCACCACAATTACTCAACCAATTAAAATGGATCACTTAACTAATATAAAAAAATATATTAATGTTTATTCTGATAACTTTTAAAAATACATACCTAATATATAACAAAAAAGAAACATATTCCTTAATTTTCTCCATTTTGAGTTAATTCCTGTTTGTTTAATGTTTTTCTATTACCATTTTAAATGACTCGAGTCCAGGAATAGCTCCAAAGTACTCAGAGGTTTAGACACTACAACTTGTCTGTACAAACCATTGTTGCATATTTAGTAGATTAGAAACTAGTTTTTTCAAGCTAAAGTGAAAGTAGATAAAATTATGTTCTTTAATTTAAATTTGTAAAAAATAATAAAAAAATTTTTTCTTTAATTTTTAAAATATTTTTTTTTTAATTTTTAATTTTTAAATTGTGAGAATAAATGTTGTAGAGAGGTCTTTTATGGAAAGGATAGAATAGTTTTGAATTGTCTAGGGTGTACAGGAAAGGCTGTGCGAAGTTTTATCCTCTAATTCCTAAAGAAGGCCCTCAAGACCACAGGGAGGGCCATTGGGACGATCAAATTTTTTCAATCCGTGCAAGGTCATACCTGCTACATTGCCTAAACAGGACATCACCATCGGCAGTATAGAAGGGGGTGCAAAGCAATAAAACATGCTTTTAAATCGTTTTAGGCAGTTTGAAATTGGGAAAAATCAGTGTTTCAAAAAGTATGCACTTTATGTAAGGATTTTGTATATGTTTTTTTTACGATATAATTCGATCATTCGATGACAATTGATAGACACCTCTCTCATCCGTGCAGAAGTGGGTGAAAAAAATAAAAAAAAACATTATTTTAAATCGTTTCGCTCAAACCCCGTTGAGGAACTTCGAGAAAGTAATTTGGTGATAACCCCAGTTTCTGGTAACCCCAGTTTCTGAATCTGAGATCTGTCAAATGTGAGAATGCACCATCAATGCATTTCTTAATTTGCTGTTTGGAGACCACTCGGACGTTAACAGGAAGAAGCTTTTTTTTTCATCAACTTTGGACCTCCAAAAATTATTTGGTGGGCGTCTGAGAAGCGTATACACATTACAAACCAACATACGGACAAAATTTAAGGCGGTACTGATTGGGGTTGATTCGGTCTTTGGCACCCCGTTGCGGCCGATGCGGCTGAGAGGGTGACCGAAATGTTACCAAACTTTGGTGGTCTGCTTCAAATGGAACTTTTAATGATTTCCCAAAGTTTCATTGTTCTAACCCTCCTGGAAATATTTTTTTTTCGAAATTGATTTTCCGGGGAAGAATTTTTAACGTTTAAAAACGACAATAATTCAAATATTCATATCTCGGTTAATAACCGGGCGATTTTAAAAATTCAAAGTTTGTTTTACGTACACACAATACTGCAATGATAATCCGTCGTTAGATTCGTGATTTAAAACGGAATAGAAACATTCATTTTGAAACGATCGAAAATATTTACCGGCAAAATGAATAAAAGTTTAATTATTTTTTTAAATTAAAAGGAGGGGTCGGATCGAGAAATTTTATTTGGATTTTCTGTTGGAATTGAGAAGGACTTTCCGATGGTGTAATCAGATTTCCGATCGAACAAAAAAAAGTTGTGCCCCGTTGGTCAATTTTGCTTCCCAACGTCATATCTCGAAAACTAAAAATCGGATCGAAAAACTTTAGGGGGATCTTTGATACGGATTAAATCGACGACCGACATGCCGTGCCGTCATCAGATTTTTAATTTTTGAAAAAAAAAATCGTAAAATTCTTCGAAAAATTGCCGGAAAACAATAGAAAATCGGCCGTAGATCGTAAACGGTGCTCCCACGAAAAATATATCCCTAACCTTTTCGACGCAAAATAAAATTCCAAATGGCGCGCTTTTAAAATTTTTCGTGTCAAGTTAAAAATGGTTGCTCTGGAATTTCTTTATTGAAATCGGGGGTGGTTTTCTTTGAATAACTCTTCAGTGGTTAGAGATATTGAAAATTCGTAAGAGACATAAAATGTAGAAGGGAGTTAGTTCTACAAAACTCTATTATAGTCGTAATCGTAAGGGCAAGCGCTCCCTTTTTTTCGGAAGCGTCCGAAATTTGATTTTTTAGAAAAATGGCTGAGGGATTGCAACGGCAGGTCGCACCTCAATATTCTATAGTAACCTTTATGTCCCAATTCATTGGGGATTTTTTGAGCCTGGTCATAGTTTTCCAGCTCAAAAATCCAGGGGTGTGAAAGTTTTGGCATGAACCTCTGCACCGCAAAAAATCGATTTTCAAAAATTCACCCCGGGGTTACTGTGTAAGATGAAAAATTGCGAATTTCACGGGCCAATAGAGGACGTTTTCGGCTTTCAGGAAAAAAATAAAAATTGTAAAAAAAATATTTTTGAAGGGTTGACATCTCTTGTTTTAAAGGGGTGGTCGGAGGGGGTTGAAATTTTAATAGTATATTTCTTGAATTATTTAAGAATTTTCATAAAAATGTTAACGACCTACCTATAAGGGTTTTTGAAATATTAAAAAAAGGCAGTTTTCTTTAATTTTCTCAAAATGCTTATTTTGGATTAGTGCTGTTCTTATCGTATGTGATATTTATTCAATTTTAAATATTTTAGATTAGAATAAATTTTGAGTTTACGACACATCAATATCTACGGTCATTAACACTATTTTGGATTAATATTTAGTCGACTTTTTATCTATAGCGATTTGTACAAATATTCAACAAATCTTTCTTTATTACTAATAACATCTTATGGCAAGGGCAAGAAATACAATTACATCTTATACAGAAATAAATCAAACAAAAACAGAACATTTTCCACCCTTAGAAAATTACCTAGATTAAGTTTATAAACTGAGTTTTAATATAATTTAAAATACTTTATTTGGTAATATCACACAAATTATTTATAGCAACTCAAGTACTGATTATTTTCAAACTAAAAGTATACCAAAGCACGTGTTTTAATTTAAATTTCAAGATACATTATAAAGTAAACAACCACAGCAGCAATCAATTGATACAGTTTTGATCAACAAAATGACGATTAAAAATGAAAACATTTAACACAGATGTCTGTGAAATAAGTGCTAAGTATTTTAATTATTAGCAGTTAATTGATTTTTATATTTATTATAACTGATGATGTGCATATTATTAATATAAACTTTGTTGATTAAAAAAAAATGGCCATCCTTTTCCATAAAATTACTCAGATGTGACAAGTGTGCTAATGACGATTAAATGGCGATTCACGTTGCATGAAGTGAAATGGCATGGAACAATGAAACATTATCTGACGTGATCATTACAGTGCACTCACATTTGCAGGCCAGAAGGAGATGGAGTGCAGAGCGTTCGTCGTATCCACTATTTCAGAACCCACTGGATTCACTGCACAGCGATGTCATATATGGTGAAAGGGAGTATAGAAACATCTTTGATGGAGCACGCATACAGATAACTTTATCATTGTTGTTGATCATCACTTTTGACCTTAGATTAGGTTAATTAAGTGTTTTTGCTTAAATTACTAATCATTTTTACTTTCTCCGTTACGAAGTACGAGAAAGTATTGTGATCGTGTTTTTTTTTAAATTTGTTTTTACGGAAATATCCGCTTTGGGGTCCCTAGATGCCATTTCAACAATTTCTGGATTTTTTTTGTGTCTGTGTGTGTGTGTGTGTGTGTGTGTGTGTGTGTGTGTGTCTGCCTGTGTGTATGTGTGTGTGTGTGTGTGTGTCTGCTGTGTGGGCTGTATCTCAAAAACTAATTGAGCAATTGATACGAAACTTTGAACATAGATCTTATTTAATAATCCGAAGAACTGAAAAGCTTTTGGTAAAATTTTGTACACCGGAAGTGGGTGTTTACCTTAACTGTTTTTTGTTTTTTTCTATTTACATCACCATTAAAAATACATTTAGGATTCACAATCTAGCAGTTTTATTTATATTTCAGGGATTTCCATTCCAAAATTATCATTCTTATTGACGCCACTGGACTTCTGTTAGTTAGGTTATGTTTTAAGGGCTGCCAACTATTTTCGACTTTTTGATCTGACGGTACATAGTAATTCAGAATACATACGCAACAGACAAATAGGTGGACAAGCACATAGACCGACAGACACATAGTAGATACGTACAGACTGAAGTAGAGCAGACAGCAGATTCAGAGCTAGACAGTACTCCAGTAAGTGTCCTTAAAACTGGAAGTAAAAATGGCAACACCGTACGCGCAAAAGAATGATCAACCTAAAAAATCTGGGAATTGAATGGCGGCAAATTCAAATTTAGGAATTTTAATTCAAATCTGGGAGAATGAATTCAATTATGAAGGAATTTCAACTTAAAATGCCTGCCAAATGTCTAAATCTTGGTGAATTATAACTCAAAATGTCTACTAACTGTCTAATTCTTTGAGAATGTAGTGGCGGGAAATTCTAATAAGTGTAAATAAAATAACAAAAATGGACCCTTAAGTTTTACAGTATTGGCGAAAGAATATACGATATCCGTAAATTATATCCGGCTTTACCTCAAAACGGCAACGCTTAACAGCTTTGAAACAACAGATACTCCACAGGTACAGAAGTAGAGGAGAAACGTCGTTTCAAGGCCAGGAAGTGTTCCCGGAGTGACCTTGAAAACCGGACACTGTATCCGCGATATCAATTTTCCGTAATCTTTTTTACCAAAATCTTTGCAAAGATGATGAGTTCGGAGGAGGTTAACACGTTAGTCACATCAATATTTCATCGTGAAACAGTTTAATCATAAAATAATTTAAGTTATTTTAATTATTTCTGAGCTTAAGAATAATTTGCAAGATAAGAGCATTAATGCGCCGAAATGGGGTAGCATCATTGCAACTTACCAATACTATCAACGTTGTAGTCCAGTCAATCTGTACATCTATAGATGCAAAAGGTCGGGTAGTTTTGATGTAGTATGTATAGGGGCACTATTACGATCTAGGGGAAGTAACAGCTATATCAGATTTTTTTTTTCTGATATCTAAGCTGATCTAGATTCGTTTTTGTTAATTCTTTTTAATTTAACGTTTATTATTTTGCTGCATTGTATTTGAGTTTGAGTTAACAAATAAAAAAATATTATTTTTATTATTATTATTAAAAATACCAAGTTTTGCGCCGAAGAAACGCCGTAATTTTTAAGCTTGTTACAGTTTTCTTAAATTTTTAACATGAAAGACCCAGTGGCGGCTCGTGGAATATGCTGATGGTAGAGCCACTTTTACAATATACCTCCCCTCCTTTTTTTGTAGAAAGAAAGAACGATTTATCTTCCTACATCAAAGTAACTGGCGAAAAAGTGTTTTAAGAACTAATTACAAATTCTTGCTGAGCTTCAAACTACAGGCCGTGCTCTATAAAATCGAGCCGTCCCTGGTTATAACATATTAAAAAAATATTGGAATTGAAAATATATTAATTAAGGAGTTGTATAGAATTATTTCAGAATTTTTAAGTAAGTTTTAATATTATTTATTTATTTTAGAAGATGCTCAATTTTGAAAGCAATTAAAAAATGCTTGTTTAACAACGAACAGTTATACCTCTTTAAAACATTGTTGGAATTTAAGAAGTTTATTATATTCTTAAAATATAATAATTTGGGAGTTGTGTACAATTATTTCAGAATTTTTAAACAATTTCTACTATTTTGTATTTATTTTAGAAAATACTCAGTTTTGAACGCAATTAAAAAATGCTTGTTTAACAACAAACAATTATAACTCATTAAAAAATTGTTGGAATTTTAGAAGTTGATTATATTCTTAAAATATAATAATTTGGGAGTTGTGTAGAATTATTTCAAAATTTTTAAAACAATTTCTACTATTTTGTATTTATTTTAGAAAATACTCCATTTTGAACGCAATTAAAAAATGTTTGTTTGACAACAAACAATTATAACTCATTAAAAAATCGTTGGAATTTTAGAAGTTGATTATATTCTTAAAATATAATAATTTGGGAGTTGTGTAGAATTATTTCAGAATTTTTAAACAATTTCTACTATTTTGTATTTATTTTAAAAAATGCTCAATTTTGAACGCAATTAAAGAATTCATGTTTAACTACGAACAGTTATTACCAGTGGAGGCCCGTGGAGCATGCTGATGGTATAGCCACTTATACACCTCCCTCCTTTTTACTTTCTCCGTTAGGAAGTACGAGAAAGTATTGTGATCGTGTTTTTTTTTCAAAAATTTTTTTTACGGAAATATCCGTTTTGGGGTCCCTAGATGCCATTTCAACAATTTCTGGAAAAAAAAATTGTGTCTGTGTGTGTGTGTGTGTGTGTGTGTGTGTGTGTGTGTGTGTGTGTGTGTGTGTGTGTGTGTGTGTGTGTGTGTCTACTGTGTGCGCTGTATCTCAAAAACTAATAGAGCAATTGATATGAAATTTTAAACATACGTCTTATTTGATAATCCGAAGAACTGAAAAGCTTTTGGTAAAATTTCGTACACCGAAAGTGGGTGTTTACCTTAACTGTTTTTTGTTTTTTGCCAATATTTTCTCAAATATGAAAAATATCACAAAAATATATAACATTGAAGACAACAAATAAATGCACATCTTTTGCTTAAAAATATTTTTCATAAAATCATTGCTATTCGAGAAAAAAATGTATTATTAATTTTTTTAATTTTTGGTTTATAATTATGAAACGATAATAGTTACAGCAAATTGAAGTGAATAATAATTGTAGAGAATGCCAAAATGAACAACTTCTAAAGAATAAGTCTTTTCGGAATCTCGTTGGCTTTTGAGTAAACCGAGTTTTTGAATTTGAAGTATAATTTTTCCATCTTTCATAATTTTGACGTTTTAAACGTCAGTTTCATCCGAGTTTGCGCAACGCTCGATGTACATTTAAAATATGATTTAAATTGAAAATAAACCATGAAAGCGTAAATATAAATGATACCATCAAGTCGGAGAAAGTAACATAATGGCCACATCACTATTTTTTTGAAGAAAGAAAGAACGATATATCTTCCTGGACCAAAGTAGCTGGCGAAAAAGTGTTAAGAATTAATTAAAAATTCCCGCCGAGCTTGAAACTACAGGTAGTGCCATGGCTCCGTGGCTCTATATAACGAGCCACCCCTGGCGGCTATTCCTAAAATTTATATCTTTAAAACAGACGGTATCTACCTTGAACGAAACATAGATTATTGCCAGTTATTATCTAAGCATGATTTTTCCTCTCTGGCGTCGCGCCGTGATGAAATGAGTGCTTCATTTATGTTTAAAATAATTCATAACTTGGTTGATTGTACACAGCTTTTAAATTCGATTAATTTCCAAATTCCAAGATTATCTTCTAGAAATTGTTATACATTTGCAATCGCTACCGCCAAAACTAATATTTTAGGTAAAGCTCCAATTAGCCACATGTGTCGAAATAGTGATAAGCTATTTCGTGATATAATTATTAATGTCCGAAAACCACTATAATTGTTAACACACTTTCGTTATTTGTTTTCTTCGTAATTTCAAAATATATTAGAATTAGTTACATTTTTACTGTAAATATCATTGTAGTATTATTATTTTTTGATGCTAATAAAATTATTATTATTATTACCACCAAGTTGACTGATATCCACCATCCCATTTACATGGCGACCGTGACAGGACCAGTACCCATTACACCAAGGGGGGGCTTTACCATTTCTGAGCTACAGCTATTTTTAATGTTGGATACTCTTCCAAGAAATAAGTACATAATATGAAATGTAAAAAAAACAAAATGACTGTTGTAAATTAATGTAATTGAAAAATTAAAAATTGAAGTTGTTTGGTACAAGGGTACAACTGCATACACTGACATCAAATTACATGTAAGATTTTACATTTATGTCTGGTTTTATTGAACTACAAGTTATAGCCATGACACCATATCGTGAAAAGTGCCTGAACCATCCAGTATGTGCACATTAAAATCAATATCAAATATGCACTATTATCTATCTCCAGTTTGCCAGGATGTAGGATTGCCGATGTTGTTGGGACCAAGGTCTCTTTGTAGCTAGATGATAACCCTAGATTCAATAGAAGTTTAACGAGGTGCTTTGATCCAAATTTAAGGCACAAATACACACCAACTCCAAATAAAAGTGAGGATAAAAATGATCGAAGTGGAACTATAACTATTATGGAATGTGACATTGCGACATTTTTCTTTTGCTGCTGGTCCGGACTGCTACGTTTACATCTTGATTGTAAATTGGAATAAAACACTTTAAACTTTTTTTATACCACTATTGTTGTATGTTTGAAAAATGACCAGTGAAAGGTCGAAACTATAGTCATCTAAATAAAATAAAGTGGTATAATTAATTTGAGAATATGAATTTCGAAACATCTTAGCACTGATTTCGGAATTACTGAATCAACATTTTGCAAGAATTTATCTATTTGTTTCATACGGTTGTTCACGAATATCTCTAAACATTTACAGTGTTTTTTAAGTTCCCCCTCGAAAACAAAATTGACGATTTTTTTTCTTAAAACCGTAACTTCTTCAGATCCAAACTTATTTAGGGTGGCTCCTTTTGAAATGAAGACCCTGTATAACCGTTTACAAAAACAAACGCTGTTCGACCATGGCCTGCCATACAATCAACATATGCGCACTTATTTCTGGCACTCACTGGAGAGAGAAAGAGAGAGAACACCTGCTTCATCTTAGATTCAGAAGGCGCCATATACACTAATACGTATGTGTGTCTTAGCCAGGGGCGGCTCGTTATATAGAGCCCAGGAACCATGGCACTACCTGTAGTAGTTTTAAGCTTAGCAAGAATTTTCAATTAATTCTTAAAACACTTTTTCACCGGTTACTTTGGTATAGGAAGATAAATCGTTCTTTCAGTTTTGTTGTCTAAAATTGTATTTTTTAGCTGACATTAATGGTATGTTGCAGTTGTCAATCTGTTGTCATCTGTTAAAAATTGACGTTTTCAGCTGTTAAGAAATGTATTATTCAACAGTCGAAAATGATATTTTTCAGTTGCCAAATATGTTATTTTTCAACTGTCAGAAAAGGTATTTCTCACCTATTAAAATGGTATTTTTAAGCTATCAAAAAAATAATTTTTCGACATTTTTTATTTGTCAAAAATGGCATTTTTCAGCTGTCTAAAATTGAGTTTTTGTAGTCAAAAATTGTATTTCTAACTGACAATAATGTTTTGTTGCAATTGTCAAGAATGGTATTTTTCAGTTGTTAAGAAGTGTATTATTCAAATGTCAACAATGATATTTTTCAGTTGTCAAAAATGTTTTTTTACTTTCTCCGTTACGAAGTACGAGAAAGTATTGTGATCGTGATTTTTTTTCAAAAAATTTTTTTACGGCCAAAATGAACAACTTCTAAAGAATAAGTGTTTTTCGAAATCTCGTCAGTTTTTGAGTAAACCGAGTTTTTGAATTTGAAGCATAATTTTTCCATCTTTCATGATTTTGACGTTTTAAACGTCAGTTTCATCCGAGTTTACGCAACGCTCGATGTACATTTAAAATATGATTTCAATTAAAAATAAACCCATGAAAACGTAAATATAAAGTCGGAGAAAGTAACATGATGGCCACATCATCATTTTTTAATGCCAAGAAAGGTATTCTCCTCACCTATTAAAATTTAATTTTATAGCTGCCAAAACAGAGTTTTGCGACATTTTTTAAATTGTCAAAAATGGCATTTTTCAGCTGTCAAAAATTGACTTTATGTAGTCAAAAATTGTATTTTTTGGCAGGCAATGGTGTGTTACAGTTGTCAATAATGGTTTGTTGCAGTTGTCGACAATGGTATTTTCAGCTGTTCAAAATGGTAGTTGTCAGCTGTTTAGAAGTGTATTATTCAACATTAAAAAATTATATTTTTCAGCTGTCAAAAATGCGATTTTCAACCAATAAAAATGTTATTTTTCAGCTATCAAAAGCAGCATTTTCTGACATTTCTAACTGCCAAAATAACATTTTTTAGCTGTCAATACTTGTATTTTTGTGTTGTCAAAAATTGTATTTTTTGGCTGACAATAATGGTTTGTTAGAGTTGTCAATAATAGTTTGATGCAGTTTTCAAGAATGGTATTTCTAGTTGTTAAAAATGGTATTTTTCAACTGTTAAGAGTATTATTCAACTGTTAAAAATGATATTGTTCAGCTGTCAAAAATGGTACTTTTTAGCTGTTAAAAAGGTATTTCTCACTTATAAAAATTGTATTTTTCAGCTATTAAAACCAGCATTTTTTAATTATCAAAAATGTCATTTTAAAGTCAAAATTTATATTTTTTGTTTTCAAAAATTGTATTCTTTAGCTGACAATAATGGTATGATATAGTTGTCAATAATAGTTATATTGCTGTTATCAAGAATCGTATTTTTCAGCTATTATGAATTGTATTATTCAGCTGTCAAAAATGTAATTTTTCAGCCGTCAAAAATGTAATTTTTCAGCTGTCAAATATGATATTTTTCAGCTGCCAAAAATGGCATTTCCCACCTATATAAATGGTATTTTTTAGCCACCAAAAGCAGCATTTTTTGACGGTTTTTAACTGTCAAAAATGGCATTTTCAGCTGTTCATCAAAACCTGTATATTTTGATGTCAAAAATTTTGAATTTTTTTTGTCGTCAGAAATTGTATTTTTTATCTGCCAATACAGGTATGTTTCAGCTGTCGGGACTGGTATTTTTCGGCTGCCTCAAATTGGATTTTAAAGTTGTAGAAAATGGTATTCTTCAACTACCAAATATGCTGTTTCAGCTGCCAAAAGCAGTATTTTTCAGCTAATAAAAAATAGTTTTTTTCGACATTTTTGAATTGTCAAAAATTGCATTTTTCAGCTGTCAAAAGTGGTATATTTCTCTGTTAAAAGTAGTATATTTTGCAGTCAAAAGTAGTTTTTTTGACTGTCAAAAATAGTATTTGTTGTCAAAAATAGTATTTTTCGTGTGTCGGGAATTAGTATGTTTTAGCTGACAAAAGTGGTATTCCTCAGCTGTTGAAAATTAATATTTTTTCAGCTGTCAAAATTTTTTTTTTTTTGCTAAAAATAGTATTTTTCGAGTGTCAGCAATGGTATGTTTTAGCTGTCAAAAACAGTATTTTTCAGCTAATAAAAATAGTTTTTTTCAACATATTTGAATTGTCAAAAATAGTATATTTTGGTACTAAATGTAGTTTCAAACTCAGCAAGGTATAGTCGGTATATTGTATAAGTGGCTTCACCATCAACATGTTCCACGAGCCGCCACTGGTCTTAGCAACAATATCAATCAACCTTGAATATTTGTAAACTCTGGGCGAAATGTTCATCTGTGACGGTGATAATCTAGAAAATTGTTGTCACTTAATAGGCCATGCTCTAGCGTATGTCGATCATATAGCGGTGTAAACTAAAACATAAGACAAAACTTCTCTTCATTGTAATATTGTATTTTTTTTATTCAGTATTGCAATAAGATATTCAATTCATTGTTTATACAATAATCCATGCCTTAGATTATAGTTTTGATTATCGTGAAAAAACATTTTCGCATGAAAAATATAGAAATCTCTGTATTATCATATTAGTAAATTCCTTCATATCAATTACAGCTAAAATTTTGGGGTAAAAATATAAACACTCTTTTATTCGTCTCCGTATCAAAACTTCACCTAATTATTGTTCATACAATATCTGCATTCTAAAATAACACAAATATAAATATTAGTCGTTAAAATAGAGCATTAAAACAAAAACATCAAACATGACGTTAAAATTGATAAGCTGAACTACAACTAGAAGGCTAGGGAAAGAAATAATATTTTAGTACTTGTATCCTCTATAAGAATAAATAGTGCAGTGTCATGGAGACGTGTTAAAATTTCTCTTTTTGCCTCACCTACAATAGTTATTTATGCAACAAGTGATTAAAGTAGTACTTTTTTTTACGAGTAGGAAAGATTGCCACACGAGCCGAAGGCGAGTGCGCCAATTCCTCGTAGTGAAAAAAAGTTGCTTTACTCTCGAGTTTCATACAAAATTTTTTCTACGTCCGTAACTTTAAATAAATTCGATAAAACCTTAATCAATTTTTATAAGTAATAATACTTTTTTTAAATGAAGGAAATAATAATCATCAAGTTTTGTTGATCGGAAACGGATGTTCGACATTTATCGGCAAAACTCGCGGCGTGTTGCGAAGCGTTCATGACACACTTTGCGCAAACAATTTTATAGTAGCGTTAAAAAATGAACCGCTACGGCACTTTTTTTCACGTAAAAGAGTGAAAAAATGAACCGTTGAGGCACTTTTTTTCACGCTGTTTGTAGGGTTCAGGAATCACATATTTTATGAACCCAAATTAATAAAAAAACTATACATTTTATAACGGACGTAGAAAAAGGTTAATATGCTACCTCTGCGGCAGATACGAAATCACTTTGACTTTTTAATGAATGCGTAATTCAACTTTTCTTAAAAAAATTCTTACGTCACATTTATCTTCTCTATGATATGAATTTTCGGTTATTAATGTTATTTCTAAGATCATACATGTTGTCATCGTAAGTGACATCGTAAGCTTGGCCGAGCTGTATTGTGCGGTATTTAGAAGAATCCATATAATAATAATAATAATGTCTTTCTCCAGAATGTAATAAGATTCATTTGGAATGTAAAATTATTAGAATGCAGATATTCTATTAATCTTAGAGTATTATTAACCATAAGCCATCATAATTCTTACACTTAACTAACTAAATAACGATACCTACAAATTAACCACCTCTTTTGGAATTATAAACAGGTACACATACAAGACTCTTCACGATCAGTACTGCTCCACCCAGGAAGCGCTTCATCCTCGTCTTCTTCAACACGTAAAGCTATGTAAACAAATATTTAGCTAATCAGCCTCTTATTTTTTTTTTTTATAAATTCAAGTCCGCACCGTGATAAATGGAAAAACAACGTGCAGATAATTGCGTGAGTTATTATTATTTCTTCGCCGCGTCCATGTTCGTGTAATATTGCGGATCTTCGTTGGTCGGCGTTGAAGATCGTTCTTGTTTGGTTTTGACAGGCGTTTCGTAGCCCTGGGCTATGGGGCTGAGTTGGAGCTGCTGGTGTTCTTCCGGTGCCGTTTGCAGGTTGTTGATTTTCGATTCTTCCAGGAGTTTGTCGGTATCGCCGCACTTCGGGTGATCTTTGTTGGTGGCGAAGTTGTCCTCGAGGATCTCCTCGTTGTTGAAGTTTTCGTTGATGTCGTTGTCTTCGTCTGGAGGGGAAATTAGGTTATTGTATGCCGATTTCGGGGAAGGTTTCGCGATACCTTCGTTATCGTCTAGGGTGCAGAAGTAGCTGCGGTTGTGGATCGCGTTAGGGGTGAGGTCGAGGTACTCCACTTGGTCGCCAAGCATTTGTTCCCATTTTATCGTTAAAGCGTGGAACGATGGACGTTGTTCTTGGTCTAAGTGCCAACAGCTTCGCATTATTTTATACCTGGAGACGAAATAATTACACAATATTAACAGGATAATAATAAAGTTAACAACTTTCTAACATACTTTATTAGTAGGGGTACCAGTGCTATAAAACTAGAGTTACTAATTGTTTACTGAGTGCACTTTGCAATTTTCAACTATATCCAAGTATTTTCATTAATTAATGATTGAAACCGATCTTAATTGCCTTACATCAAATTTCACTCAGATATATATGGTACTAATGATAGTGCGAACTTACAATGCCGGGGAACAATTATCGGGCCTCTCCATCCTGTATCCTGTCTTCAGGAGGTGGAACAAATTCTGCACCTGAATCCCTGGATATGGAGTGGCCCCCAGTGTAACTAATTCCCAAACTAATATCCCGAAACTCCAGACATCCGATTTGCTCGTGTAGACGTGATCGGAGAGAGATTCCGGGGCCATCCATTTCACGGGAACTGTAATAAAATGCATTATTAAGGCAAACATTTATGTAAGGCGAATTATTTAAAGTTTAAATTTAGTGTATCATTGCTCTTATGCAAGATGAGTTCGTTTAGGTACGTTGAATTTAACCAGCGGGAAATTTCCCGTGGGCCAAATTCTTGATAATAACAATAAGGACAATTGTTATTAAATTTCGTATATAATACATATTTGTTGCAGGAATGTGAAGTTTAATGGAGCTCTTACATTTTGTACTGGTTGATATCCTTGATTGGAGATCACAGGAATGAAAATATGTCTGTCGAGAATTAAACCCGTTATTTGTTGGCTGTTACCAGTATACCTTATTAGTAGAGTCCGGATTTATATTTGTTTACATGTTTTATTTGCTCTTTCGTATGGAACTGACGAATTGTATCTATACGTTTCTCTTTGATATAAATCAAAGTACCAAGTTTTATGTCGCATATAACTTAATATTTCGAGGTTTTGTCACATTAAACTTATTTGAGCATATATCTGCATATAACTACATATTAAGTCAATATTTCCATTAATTGTAATTGATTTTGTTGTAATTTATTGATAAATTTGCGGGCGTAGAAATCTTTTTTATGAAATTGTATAAGATAAATTTACGGGATTCCCCTAACTAGCGAACCTAATCTCGTGTCATGTAGATATGTATATATCATATTATTTATATAGAATATGGGGATTTCCCCATAAGCAACTACGCCTATGCAGATGATACTCGATGCAACCGTACCCAGTAGAGATAGGAAAAATGGTTCACTGTCGGGAACGGTCCCGAACCGGTTTACTCACTGGATGAACCGGTTCCTTGGAGCGGTTCTCCGATCTTTTCTATAGTTATATACCAGATTGTCAGAAATGAGTTGCAGACTTCCAATTAATTAAAAAAATATATAATACGGGCATTCATAGCCTGGCCACAACTGCAATATATTTTACCGACGTAAATAAAAATTCCAGCCATATATTTCCCGGCGCATCCACCATTTCGGTGCGGCGATTTTTAAATTTTATTTGTGTAGTGCCTTTCTGCGGGTGTATTTAGCAAACACAAACTGTCAAAAAGCCACGAAAATTAAAAAAATATATATCTAACAGCTCATCAATCCACGAGTGGTGTTAAAAAAATCGTAACTGAAAAAGGGCAATGCAAAAACAAATATTTAATTTTTCTAATGCCTTCCTGAAATTACATGTAACAATTACAAAGTGTCAAAAAACCGCGACGATTTTTTCTTATATTTTTTATTGAACAGAAATCCGTAGCTGGCCCATAAAACAAGGGCATTGCAAAAAAAAATCGCTAAGCTTTTATTATTTATGGATAACTTCTCGTCGGTAAATATTTTAACTTTTTCTGTATTTTATACTTGATAATATGAACAACTGAAAATCTACTGGTAAATATTTGTAAACAAGAAGTGGGCATTAAATATTTAGTCTGTTTTTTGCACGTTTCTGAAATTTCTAAATCGATTGATTTTGAAAATTACAAGTTTTAGGCTTCTGCTATTTTTATATTATAATATAATTTTCACATTTTCTCCTCTCTGGTAGCACATCGATTGTAAATATAAATCAAATCTGGTAGATTTTCAAAAATAATCGGGAGAGCAGTAAAATGCACACCCGGTATATCATAATCTTAATTTTTAGAATGAAATAAATAATTTCAAAATTGTATAATTTCTTTATTATGAAATTATAAAATATTATTTTGTTTCTTTTTATGCTGCGGGTTAATTTATTTTTGATTTATTTATTTAATCTAAAAGAAATACCAAATTTAACTACTGTTAAAAGACTTTATGATAAATGATTGTAGAAATTGGACTTAAAGTTGAAAGAAAAAAAAACTGATTTTGACTTAAAGTCGTTATGCGTCTAAAAAAATGTCAAATTTAATTAAAGGCAAAAGAGTGTGTCACAATTAATGTCGAAATTTGACTTAAATTCGACAAGCGTTAAGAAAAAAAGACTAATTTTGACTTAAACCCTTAAGCCTCTAGAAAATTTATCAAATTTGGGTAGAATTAATAGACTTTATGTGCAAATTAATGTCGAAATTTGACTTAAAGTCAACAAACGTCAAGAAAAACGACTAATTTTGATTTAAAGTCTTTAAGCCTCTAGAAAAATGTCAAATTTAAATAAAGTGAAGGGACTTTATGTGCAAGCTAATGGCGAAATTTGTCTTAAATTTGATAAGCATCAACAAAAGACAAATTTTGACTTTAAAGGCGTTAAGCCACTAGAAAAAACGTCAAATTGAATTAAAGTGAAGAGACTTTTGTCGAAATTTTACTTAAAGTTGAGAAGCGTAAAGAAAGTAAGACTAATTTTGACTTAAACCCTTAAGCCCCTAGAAAAAGTGTCAAATTTAGATAGAATTTAGAGACTTTATGTGCAAATTTGACGTAAGGTCAACATCCTTCAAGAAAAACGACTAATTTTGACTTCAAGTCGAGGTTCTAGAAACAATGTCAAATTTAATATTCAAGTTAAAACCTTATGGCAAATTAATGAAAAGCGTCAAAAGATAGACTAATTTTGATTTAAACTCGTTAAGCCTCTGGAAAAATGTCAAATTTACTTAAAGTTCAAAGACTTTATGACAACTAAATGTAGAAATTTGACTTAAAGTCGACAAGTGTCAAGAAAAAAAAACAAATTATGGATTAAATTCGTTAAGCCTCTAGAAAATATGTAAAAATTTAATTAACGTTAAAAAACTTTATAACAAATTAATGTCGAAATTTGACTTATAACCGACGAGCGTTAAGAAAAAAGACTAATTTTGACTTGAATCTATAACCCTCTAGAAAAAATGTCAAATTGAGAATTAAAGTTAAACGACTTTATATTAGAATTAATGTATAAATTAGACTTAAAGTAAACAAGCGTTAAGTAAAAAAGACTAATTTTGACTTAAAATCTAAACCTTCTAAAAAAAAGTGTCAAATTTAAAGTTAAAAGATTTTATGTCTAAATTAATGTGTAAATTTGATTTAAAGTCAGCAAGCACCAAGAGGAAAGACTAATTTTGACTTAGAGTCGTTAAGCCTCTAGAAAATATGCCAAATCAAATTAAAGTTAAAAGACTCCATGTTCAAATTAATGTCGAAATTTAACTTTAAAGTCGCCCATGACTAATTTTACTTAACCCCGTCAAGTCTCTACAAATGTCTAATTTAATCAAAGTTAAAAGACAACATTTGACTTAAAGTAACAAGTGTCAAAAGAACAAATTTTGACTTAAAGAAAAAAAAGGTTGAATTTAATTAAACGTTTCCACATTTTCATTTAAAATTCCAAATGTAAAACTTCTAGTCAAAATTTAAGTCTGGACTAAAAAGAAAATCAAGAGAACCGCATGAAATTTCTGCGATAAGTTTCCGCAGATAACTTCAAGCGGTTCTCAACGGGAATGCTACCTGCAAGAACTCCATGCGGTTCATACCAGGAACCGCATGGAGTTACCGCGGAAATTCCATGCGTTTCGAGGTGTGAACCTCTTGAAGTTATCTACGGTTCATAGCAGGAACCGCATGAAGCTCGTACTTCACTTGATAGTGGACTGAACCGTATGAAATTTTCGCAGGTAACCTCTCTTGGAACTGCATGATATTTCCGCAGGTGATTTCATGTGCTTTTACCGGGGCGCTTCTACAGGTAGGGGTACGCGTCTGGTTTTCACTCTTGAAGAAAAGGCCCAGTACATATTAAAGAGCAGAGGAACTGCGGTTCCTTTTGCGCGAACCGGTTCCTGAGCACTCTTTGCTAAGAACCGGTTCATTGAACCGGTTCCCGAACTGTCTGCCCACCTCTAGTACCCGGTAATTGTGTTTGGCTGGAAGCTGCTTTATTCTACGCCAATAATTTTGAAAAATTAGAAAATATTCTTCTTAATTTTAATGATGAAGAATCGGCAGGCACTTAAAAAATATAAAGATTGTGTTGCATGTATAAATATTTTGCAACAATTAGCTTTTATTGCTCATTTTTGCATCTTAATAACTGCAATCAAGAATTTGGAAATAGCTGAAATGCCCTTAATTGAGGCTTATAAAATTATTGAAGAAATCCGGGATACGAAAAAATTAAAATGACTTGTGGAATTTTGAAAAGCGAGACTGAGCAGGACATAATAAATTTTAACATGAACTCCATGTCATTTAACTACTTAAAATGAAAATCAAAATCAAATTTTGGTTCTACATTGTAATTCCAATAAATGAATTATCATCAGTTGCTGTTAGTATTTTTTTTCATTTTGCAACATTATTTGTAATTAAACCGCATCTAAAATCCATATTTGAATAATTTTGTCGCATATATTGTCTAATTTTAAGCGCATATAAACAACGCCTTTTTTTAACGCATATAAAAAAATATAATGGCTTTTTTAGCGCATATAAATCCGGACTTTACTTATTAGCAACACAATGGTTTAATTTGATATTTAGAACGAGAAATTGGAATAAATAATAAAATTTATTTTTTCTACTCCCACCTCTAAAATGTCATTTATCGGATATGTTTCCATGACGCTAAATCATTCTTTAAATACACCTTGACAAACTGTGACTTTGTGCATTTTAGTCATGGGCTGAAGTTAGCTCCAGAGTTTTAAATCGCTAAAATCAATTGAAACTCAGAAACAAGTTAGTTGTCACTTATCAACAATCTGTCAAAATAAAAAATAAATAAATGAAACAAGGAATACTTTCAACTTAAATCAAATAAATAATACAACACATCAAAGAAATTTAGGAGAATCAATGATTTCCTCTGGCAATTGCCATAATGTCTTTAACGTAACTGTTAATGTATATTTACCCAAGTAGACTAATTTAATAATATTGTAATATTTCCATGTTCATTTAAGACAATAAAATGATTTCACAATTTATCCAATCTACTCGTAGAAAAAGTATAGTATGCAATTCGTGTTATAAACTTCTCTAGACACTCGTTATTAAACACTCGCTCCGCTCCGCTCGTGTCTAATTAACTCATGACTAAATTGCCGTTTATAACACTTGTTGCATAATATACTATTTAGTGTCCATATTCGTTTTTAAATAGATAGACACGCTGTATATCAATTGCAAAGCCATAATGATCACATATAATTTAAACAACTATTTCCTATGCGCAGAAATAATCGGCAATCATTAAAAGATGCCAATATATCTTTGGGGAGTCGTTAACAGTGAACGTGGTAACAATGTTAAGGAGCCTGTTTTAACTTCAATATAAAACAAATTGTTTCCCATTTTAATCATTCTAATATGCAAATATTTATAAAGACAAATTGCAATACTAGAATTAAAATAAATGTATTCATTTACTCATATTTACCATCATCACATTTAGTTAGTTGTAGGCTTTATATATTTCCGATTTTTCAACTTTTTCTTACTCAATCAATGTCGCCAGAATCTTTACATTTTCATCACTTCATCGTATTAAATGAATTAATTGCACTAATGAATTGACCAATTAATTCAAATATCCCGTTTTTTAAGTGCGTGCGAGATTTGGAATTGTTAGCTCCGATTTACAATTGAAATCTTCTCAGATTGGGTTGAATGAAAAAAGTTTGAAGTTGCTCGCAAACAACTCGGGGAGAATTAACTGCTGAAAGTTTTCCGGCATAAAGATATCTTATCGTCCGAGGGAATCGGCTTCTTATTTCCAGAATGGACTGAAAGTGCATTTAAATGTGGGATTTCCATTTCGCATCCAAGCTTAGTATATTTAAAGACCCACAGTAAAACTCTTGTAGCGGATTTACCTTGGAGATTACATACATGCCCTGAATTTGTTTTAAAGGTATTACTCAAATAATATTTTCTTTAAAACTCGAATATTGACGTTAGAAAAAATGTCATCAAATATTAGAAGCATTTTTGAATATAAACTTATACTCAAGACCAGGGCCTATCAGAAGAGGGTGCTGCCCTGGGCTTCGCCATTTATTTATCGATTTATTGATATCGTTAATGTTTGTTACTAATACAACTACAGATTTACTCTTACAATGCATTTATTTATTTCTTATTTATAAAATATTAGAAAATGCCACATACAGGGTGTATTTGAAATAACGAACAGGTATTTAAGGGCACATACACAAACTATTTGTGAACCCAATTCCGTCAAACTGTATTCGATTTTTTTTTTTAATTTTGCTAATTTTTCGAGGTTTTTTAAACATTTTGAGAACGGATGCTTTTCTCATTTAATTAGGTCTGCATGGAATGTGTGTTTGTTTATTTAAAACGCGAGATAAGATTTCCGAAATTTGAAGTGTTATCGCAACTTTTTTTTTTGTAAAAGATAAACAGTCCTCAAGTTCATTGACGCTTAAAGAGCACTCAGATATTTCTTACGCGCTTGTTGTAATTCGATATCTAAAGCCGATGCGTTTAAAAATTAGGTCACATTACCACTGCCCCCAAACATGTTGCGTATTTTCACTTATTAACTTTAATAATTAATTGCGGGCTTTTTGTTACAGTTATAAACAAAATAATTGCGAATATTGTTTAAAAATAATATAATCTCTTTGTGGTTACGAGCCTGTTCGTTATTTCAAATACACCCTGTATAATAATAATGAAATAAATGAGAAAGTGAAGGTGATTCACTGTTTTCGATTCAAGATCAGTTCAGAAATGTTGTAGGTGATGCCAATAGGACATTCTGAAAGTTACAGCACCTACCCTTGCATTAAAAAAATGGCGACATGATAACCTCATGATTTAGGATGTTCCTGGAACCGGTCGAATATTTCATGAACAATAAATTTTAGAAAAAAAGTGTTTCAGACAAAAGTTTTAAGGATTGGGAAGGCGCATTTAGTGGCGGCATTTGAGTCTTGAAGGTTAGCATTAGCAAGGTCAGACCAAGGTCATCTTTTTTTTTATAGAAACTGCAATATTTTATTATTATCTACTATTATCTTCTTCTGCTAATAAATCTAAATAACTGTAATCTGAAAAAATTGTTTATTTGTCCCATGTTTTTGAGATATTCAAGTTTTTTTAATAATATGGCTTACGATACTTTCGTACTGCTTTTTTCAGAACAAAAAAATAGTTTTTTAATTTTTTCTAACTTCATTTGAAATTAATGGTATCATGTGCGATTTAGAAAATGTTCGACACAAAAATTGATTGTAGTGGGCAAAAATAATGTCATCGATCCCGGTATATTTCAAAATGTACGAAAAAATTGTTTTAACTATAAAAACACTTTTAACCCTTTGCACTCGTATTTATTAGTAACAGAACGTATTGTGGCGACAATAAGTCGACATACGAGTGCAAAGGGTTAAAACTTATTGTAGATGTAAGAAAAAAGTTTTTATTATTTGTGCCCACTGCAATCCATTTTTGTGTATTGAACATTTTTTTTAATCGCACAGGTTACCATTAATTTGAAATTAAATTAAAACTTTAAAATGCAGAACATTAAAGCAAAAGAATAAACAAATTTAAAAAATCTTAAAAAACAAGCAGAAACCTAACAATAGAAAAAATTGAACAAAAATAGAAAATAAATACAAAGCTTTTTATTTCTTCAAAAAGCTTGTCATTTAAAGATACAAGACGTTTGTTTTTTCAAAAATACTTTAAATAGAAAATGTTCGTTTCTTCAAAAAAATATTGTTGTCTGCAAGTTGTTTATTTCTTCGAATATCTTCCTTTCTTTGTGGAGAAAATTCGTAATGTAAAGAAATATGTTGTCTACAAGAGATTCGTTTCCTAAAAAAATTTCTGAATAAAAAATATTCGTTTCTTCGAAAAAATATTGTCTGCAAGTTGTTTATTTCGTCAAAAAGTTTCCCTTGTGATTTAATGAAGAAAACTGTCTATAAGGCCGTTTGTTTCTTCAAAAATTCTCTGAATAGAAAATTTTAATTTCTTCCAAAAAATACTGTCTTCAAGTTTTTTATTTCTTCGAAGACCTTCCTTTCTTTGCAGAGAAAATTCGTGATTTGAAAAAAAAAAGTTGTCTACGAGACGTTCGTTTCTTCAAAATTTCTCTGAATAGAAAATTTTCGTATCTTCAAAAATATCATCTTCAAGTTGCTTATTTGTTCAAAAAGCTTCCTTTTTTTGTACAGAAAACGTAATTCAAAGAAAAAAAAATGACGTTTATTTCTTCTTTTTCTGAATACAAAATTTTGGTTTCTTCAAAACGAAAGTTGTTATCCACTAGATGTTTATTTTTTTAATACTTATTTTTTTAATAGAATCCTTTGGTTTCTTCACAAATACTTTTTTAGGAATCAAACAATTTCAATTCTTTCTGATAATGTGATTTTGATTTTTTTGCGCATTGTTTTCTTCCACCATTAATCTTCAAAATAATGTTTTTATTTTACTTTATTTTTATCAAGAAATTGTTGAATAATTAGTTCTTTCAGTTATCGCGTTAAAAATGTAAACGTAAGAAAACTCGGCCGGGTTTAATAAATATAGAAAAAATATACAGGGTATTCTAAAAATCTTGAAAACTGTAATTTCCCAGAGGTGTTATTAATTTACCATAATTAATTTGTTTTTCCAATTTAAACACTTTTTAAATCAAAGGTGTCAGGCAGAAAGACCGCTGGTCTACAGCCGTACAAACGAAAATCCATTATATTTTGTAAATCTATATGTAAAAATAAGTAAATAAAAATGTTCTTGTTGTTGTTAAATCAAAGGTGTAAAACTGAAGTTGTTGAATTTAAAAATGTAAACAAAAATATACAAGGAATTGTGAAAACTCTTACAACTTGCCCTATCATAGATGCGTTATTGTTTTACCACAATTTGTTTATTTTTCCAAACCAAAACACGTATCAAAAGAGTTATTTTAATTAACGTTGCAAAGTTGCAAATATTAAGTTGACGTTTAAAAATATGAAAAAAATAAAGAAATTGGAAACAACCTTACTTGTTGCAGAAAGCATTAAATAAATTAAATTCTGCAAAATGTCAAGTTTTCAGAATTTTTTGAACACCCTGTATATTTTTTTCATAAATTCAATAAAACGAAATGTAGCCTGAATATATGAATATTTAACCTGTTCGTATCATTCAATATCCGGCGTGGCACTAGCCAGGGAAGTAGTTGTTTCAATAAGTTATTTGTTTATAGTCTTGGTAAGACTTAATTTTGCTTGAAGAGTTACGAACAGGTTGAATATTCATATATTCAGGCTACATTTCGTTTTATTGAATTTATGAAAAAAATATACAGGTTGTTCAAAAAATTCTGAAAACTTGACATTTTGCAGAAGTATTCTTTATTTAACACAATTTTGTTGTTTCTTCTACTTGAATCACGCTTTACAAGAATTGTGATGTTTTTAAGTCAAACGTGCAATAACATAATCATCCTCGGTTTAAAAATGTAGAAAAAATATAGAGGATGTTCAGAAAATTCTAAAAACCTGCAAATTTATAGATGTATCATTGATTTAATTCAATTCCTTAATTTTTTTTAAATAAATCACTTTTTAAGAAAGTTGTGTTGTTTTCTTAAATAGTGATGAAAAAATAGAGAAACTCGAGTGAGGTTTAAAGTTGCGGAAAAAATATACAGGGTACTAAGGGAATTCTAAGAACCTTCTAATTTATAGATATATCATTGATTTAAAAAAAATTCATTTGTTTTCTTAATTTAAATAACTTTTTACGAACGTTATGATTTTTCTAAATTGGAATTGTAATAATACAACCAATTTGGCAAGGTTTAAAAATGTGAAAAAAATATACAGGGTGCTCAGAAAATTTTGAGAACTAGATAATTAATAGATGTATCATTGATTTAACACAATTCATTTGTTTTCCTAATTTAAATAACTTTTTACGAAAGTTATGATTTTTCTAATTTGGATTTGTAATAATACAAACAATTGAGCGAGGTTTAAAAATGTGAAAAAAATATACAGGATGCTCAGAAAAATTTGAGAACTAGGTAATTCATTAGATGTATCATTGATTTAACACAATTCGTTTGTTTTCTTAATTTGAGTTACTTTTTGAGAAAGTTATGATTTTTCTAAATTGAAATTGTAACAATACAAAAATTTGGTTGAGGTTTGAAAATGTAGAAAAAATATACAGGGTGTTCAGAAAAAAAATAAGAACTCGCTAATTTATAGATGCATAATTCATTTAATATAATTCATTACTTTTTTCAATCTGAATCACTTTTAAAGAAAGTTATGATTTTTTTCAATTAATGATGCAAAAATACAAAAACTCGGGTAAGGTTTAAAAATACAAAAAAAATATATAAATAGGGTGCTTAGACAATTCTAAAAACTTGTTAATTTATAGATGTATCTTTTATTTAATATGATTCATTTGTTTTCTCGATTTGAATCACTTTTTAAGAAAGTTATGATTTTTTTCAATTAATGATACAAACATTAAAAAACTCGAATGAAGTTTAGAAATGTAGAAAAATATAGAAGGTGCTTAGAAAATTAATAAAACTAGCTAAGTTATAGATGTATCTTTTATTGAATATAATTCATTTGTTTTCTCAATTTGAATCACTTTTTAAGAAAGTTATGATTTTTTTCAATTAATGATACAAACATTAAAAAACTCGAATGAAATTTAGAATGTAGAAAAAATATACGAGGTGCTTAGAAAATCAATAAAACTTGCTAAGTTATAGATGTATCATTTATTTAACATCAATCATATGTTTTCTCAATTTGAATTTTTTTTTTAATTATGATTTTTTCAATTTACAAAAATACTCCATTCATCGTTTGTGTTTATTTCTTAAAAAAAACACTGAATCTTATTTTTTATTCGTGAAAAAATGATGTTTTGACTTTATTTCTTCAATTTTCTTCAATTGCATTTTTGTAATCATTCGTAGCCTTTATTAGTTATTGATTAATCTTTATTCATCTTCCTTGTTTACTTCTTAAAAAAAAACAAAAGTTTTTGTTAGTCAAAACATTCTATTTTTTCGCTGTAGAACCGACAATACAAAACAGTATTAAAAAAATCCCTACTTTAAAATTAAAATATTGGCGGATTTCCAAAATTAAAAATTGGCGTTTACTGCGTTGCATTTCAATTTTGTACAAATTTAACTTAGCGTTTTATATTTATTATAACTGCGTATTAATACATTAAAACTAAAATTTCACATAATTTACAAATCAGAAGATTTTTCGAAAACAAAAATTATTTCAGAAGAATGATATTTTCTGAACTGATCTTAGTTTCTGTAAAATTATAACTCGGCGTTCTACGTGTACATTTATTTTAATTTACTTTTCGTTGTGTTCAACATATCAAACCTAAAATTTGAAAAATACACAACTCACAAGAAAATCGGCGAAATTTCCAGATCATTTCGAAAGAGTGATGTTTTTTGAGCTAAATATAATTTTTGTAGAGTTTTATCAGTGCGTTTTGTATTTGTTTTTAATTTTTCTCGCTTAAGTGCTCAACACGTCCAAACCAAAAAACACAAGTCGCGAGATAATCGGTAGAGCTTTAAAAATCAAAATTATTTCGAAAAAATGGAATTTCCTGAGTTGAATTTAATGTTTGTAGAGTTTTACCCTCGCGTACGTAGACATGAGTCGACTCTTTTCGCGGAGGCAACTCACCAAAAAGTGTCATTTCGCTTACCTATAATCCAAACTAAAAAAAGAAAACACATTTATGTATCGTATATTTTTCAACATTAACATTCGATTTATAATTTATTAACACGTTCGCTGCCACCGCAATTGGGATTGCATTTACGCAAATATAAAGTCGGACGTACTAGCGCGTCGGTGGCAGTGAACGTGTTAAAATAATAATTTAAAAAAATGCTCATTTTTAAGTAAAAATATGAATGAGAGCATCCAATATGAGACATCTAAATTTGCACATATAAATAAATATTTTATTATTTTTTGGCAAATTATTGTACATTCAACTTAAATCAATTTCTGTCGAGATGGCAGTAAAACTGGCGTTATTATTTCATTAAAAAAATGTTCACGTAGCTTACAAAATCAAGTAATCCCCACAGATATTTGGTATGTGAGGATGAATCTGCCCCAGGATCTTAAATTCTATGAGTATAATAAATTGCATCAGTATTCAATACTCTGCGAAAAGAAGGAAAGTATCGGAACAAGGATGGAAATAGATATCGCACGTAAATATTAAATCAGGACTAGAAACGCTGAATGTTGATCCAGAATTAGCCTACAGGTATGTTGGTGGTACGAAACCAGCTAGTGCATGATTAATACACACAATATAATATTGATTCAAATATTCCGATATACAGACCAAATGAACAATGAGTAATTCTAATAAATACAACTCAATTGTCAGTCGAATAAAATAATGGTGCCAGAAGTAGGGAAAATAATAGAAATGAAACATTATACAATTTATAGTATATTATTTAATTACTAGCAGTTTTGAATAGAAACGGCACAGTTGGCGATAAAAATCCAGAAATCTCCGTATAAGTGCTTGCTCGTGAGTCTAAAGAGGAACTGGGTCAATGGCCCGCCATACGCGCCTCACTAAATTCTCACTAGGCTCAAGCTACGGTAGATGCTCCCCACCTTTTCTCGCCAAATTTTTAACAAGCCGTTATACAATTGAATTCGAATATGATTTTGGTAAATTCTAGTTTTTCTGATACTCTGGACAGGACTTTCTTTTAACCCGTGAACAGGGGTTTGTGTAGAATTTAAAATAGGGCACGAAATGCTACATAAGGATAATGGATTTTGTATTTAAAAGTCATAACTAAACTTAATATGCCAAATTATCCTCATGATACCTTACATTATCTCAAAATGAATTAATTCAAGTATTATTTCTATTCTCATTATTTAATAGTTTCTGCTCCAATTCGCACATAATATCATAAAGCAGTAGTTTCATAGGGGCGTCATGAATTCAAAATTTTCATAACTTCACAATAAAAAAAATGCAGTTTTGCAAAGTGTACTTGTAGAATATGACTCATGACTCATTGAGTAAACCTGGATACAGAAAGGGCGTTGAGAATCGGATAAGTTTGTGAACTATTGTTTCAAACTAGTAACTGACCTCGAGGCCCTTTCGCAGTATAATTTGAATAGATATTGCGTATTATAACTTGTAAGGACCACTCCCTTCTCTCTAAATCCGCTTTAATATTCACATTGATTAATGTTTTAGTCGTCAAATAATTTCCTTAAAATGAACAATTTTCCTCTGACACTCACCTGCACAGAAAAAATACCGAGTATTTAAGCAATTAGCCTACTTTCTTCAAACAAATTATTGGAACTTCCGACAGAAGTTATCACTGTTAACTTAAACGGTTAATAGAGAGGAATCTCTTATCAGACTCGCAGAAACTTACATTACATCCCTATCGCAAAAAGCTCTTAACATTCTCCAAGAAAAAATATATTTAGTTCGAAACTACGTTAAGGTTCTAAAATTTAAATATGAAAAGTAGTTAAAACTTGTTTCATTTGTCAACAACATCTAATTTACTCCTTAATTCTGCCACATCGCGATTATTTTTATAGCTTATTTCTTAGCCAAAAATTGTGCAAATATGTATTAAAACAGATTTTGGCCATATGCAACAAAAACTTTTAAATGTTCTTGTTGTATCCGAGCTGTTTTTAAACGCGTTTCCTTAGTTACATTTATAGTATTGTAACGTGCCATTAATGCGACATCTACTGTCAATGGCATTATTTCCCTAATTGATTTCAGTTATCCACCGAAAATCATAGGGAACAGTCAACAAGCTACAATTAAAACAATAATAATAAAAAAGATTTATGATTGTATCTCGTCAACGACAATTGCGGACCGGATTCGATATTATTAAGCTGATGAGACCGGTCCGCAGTTGACGTTGACGGGAAATTAATAGTTGATGATTTATAAAGGCTCTGCATTTAATTTCAAAAAGATCACAATTTTTCATGTTTTAAGTTAAAACTAATTTTATTAATAAGGAAAACGGCTATAAATTCCACCACTCTCAAGACGCCCATAAAGTCAGTCCCATCCAGGGCCTAAGACTATTTAAAGTTTGCCAAAGTGATTCGTAAATTTTTCATATAATGCGTTCCCTGAGCATTCTGCAAACTTTATTATGTGAACCCCACTAAAATAATATTACACTCGTAAACGCAAAAAAAAAATGTTTGTGGCATGTACCCCGTATTTTCTTTACAAACGTATATAAAGTATTATAATCAAAAGAAATAATCATTGAATGAACCATAAAAAATAACCCTTAAAGAAAAACTTATTTAGTTTACCATTAAATGTTTAATTAGTCGTATCTTCAAGGTAATCAAAGATTTACCGTTGATACTAGACGACAGGATTAATGTGAAAGATTTTTACCTTTAAACTTAAACTCTTTGCAAGTAAGCGGTGATTTATAGTAGTTACACCTTTATTCGCATTAATATACAGGGTGTGTATAAATTGGGGAAAAAGCTACACAAGCTCGAAGTTTCAAGTAAATTCCCGTATTAGTTTTTACTTTCTCCGTTACAAAGTACGTGAAAGTATTGTGATCGTGATTTTTTCTTCAAAATTTTTTTTTACGGAAATATCCGTTCGGGGTCCCTAGATGCCATTTCAACAATTTCTGGAAAAAAAATTGTGTATGTTTTTTTTGGTGGATTTTTTCTACGTTGTAAAACAACCCAATAACAGTTTTAAATGTCTGAAAGTGGGCCAAAAGTGGTCTCTTTTCTACATTCTCCTTTGCTTTAGCGCAGCCATTTTTAGTATGGCAAAGTTTTGATAAATTTCATAAGTGGAATTTCTGAAGCATTTTTTACTTCTAGTGATGCCATATTTATTACTGGAAAGTTCAGATGATATTTTTTGGGTAATCGCTAATATCTTGGGCACACGGAGGGAGTGAATGATCATTAGTCCTAATGATCATTAAGAAAATTGGCAATTTACAAATGTAGGTGACACACGGGAGAAATCACGCCTGCGTAGTATACGTACGTAAAGGGTGTTTCTAATGTTACCCTCATGGAATAACCTCATGGTTAACCTAGAATGATCATTAGTATTATGGTGATACACACACGGCGAAGTTATTGATCATTAGTTCTTAATGATCATTAAATAGCTCCGTGTGCCTAGGGTATAAGATAGGCTTTTCAATATTATTTTGCCTTACAGCGCAGTTATTTTTGTTGTTGCAAAGTTCAGGTAATGCTCTTTTAGCATTTGCAAGGATACGTTGTTTAAGATGAAAGCGTTTTTGGTCATCAAACTTTGTATTCTAGCACAACTATTTTTGTAGTGACAAAGTTTGGAAAATTGTCATTATGCAAGATATGTCATTCAAGATAATTCTGTCAAAATAACAAGTATCTGTCGAAGTAGATGTGGAATTCACAGAGCGATTTCTGCAAAAATTTCTATTTTATCATCAGCTAAGGCAGATAAGCCTAGCCATTTTTGTTACTTCAAAGTTTAGGTAATGTTCTTTCGGCAGTAGCCAGGATACGTTGTTTAAGATCAATTTGTTAATATCCTAAGTATCTGATAAAATACATGTAAAATTCAAAGCGATTTCCAAAAATGTCTGTTTTTGGTCATCAAACTTTGTATTCTAGCACAACCATTTTTGTAATGGCAAAGTTTGGAAAATGTTTATTAGGCAGTTATAAAGACTTATTATTCAAGATTATTCTGTCAAAATTTCAAGTATCTGGCGAAATAAATATGGAAATCTTATAGCGATTTCTGCAAAAGATTCTTTTTTGGTCTTCATTCACAATCATTTTGTTTGCTGTAAAGTTCTGATAATTTTCTTTAGACAATTGTCATGATAGGGTTTTAAAACTATTCTATCGAAATTTAAAATATATGTTAAAATATATTTAGAATATCTAGAGTAATCCTTGGCATTTTTTGATGCACTTTGTATCCATTTTTGTTAGGACGATATTTTGTTAATTTTTAATAAGCAATTAAAGACAAAAAATGCATCTTTTCCAGAAAATTGCTATTTATTTCAACAGTTGTTTAGTGTGACAGAATAATCTTCAAAAATCTGTCATGGCAATTGCTTAAAGAAAATTATCAGAACTTTGCAACAAATGAAATTGCTGTGACTTAAGACAAATGTTGATCACCAAAAATGAACGTTTTCCAAAAATTTTGGGAATTCCATATTTCGGCAGAAGCTTTACATTTTTAAAGTGTGTGAACAGGTCTATAATTTGGTGGATATTCATAGATTTTGTGTTTAATTTTCAACAGTTCCTTTTCTAGTTCTGTATAAGTTAAATAAATAGTTCGATTGTATTAGTACAAAAACGCTTTAGGTGACATCTTATTTCTTCCTGCCAAAAGTTTCCGTAATGATTTCACAGGCACACAATTTTTTTTTCAGACCGTGACGTAGAATAATGATTCCTCCTGTTTTTGGGTGCGCTGAAACCGATTCCGGCATCAAAATTCCTCCATCATGTCAAACAAATTTTTTGGGCTCCGGAAAAGTGTCAAAAAAGGCAAAATTAACGCCCGATCGATCATGAATGGACATGGTTAAAAAAAAAGTTCTCGAACAGAAAAAAATATAAAATTGCTAACTAGTAGGTAAAAAGGGTTAAATTTTACGATTCGAATGTTATGTCTAAGTTTCAACCCCTCTAGAGGGATGGGAAGTTGGGGTATAATGGACATTAGTATTAAGAGGTTGATTTTTGAAGTTCATCGAGTCCAAAATATGTATAATCAGCTTGTTTTATTGATACATAAAAAAATCGAACATTCTGATGATTGGGATGGTGATCAGGAAAACCTTTCAGGGTATAGGGGGATAAAAGGGGTGCAAAGTCGAAAATAAGCGATGATTTTTTTGTTCCAACAAGGCGATCAAGGGGTTTTTCGAGGTTGCTAATTTAGAATTTGACATTCATTAAGCAACAAGTTTAATCTGAGTTATTTTATTTTTTATTTCCAATTTTGAGTTTGGTGTGATTTTGATTACTTTTTCCAAGTTTGATTTTGAAGATTGTTGAGAAGAGGTGGGTCACATTGTTCACAAGCTATCTGCATCCTACTTCACGCTGAAGGTCATGCAAGGTCTAAAGAATTTTTTTTACTTATCTCTCACTCTCGTCGTCGTCGTCGAGCGTAAATGTAAGGTGGGCGAGCACTCAGCTGAAGATAATTAGGTGATGATGTTGATGATGATGATATTCGGCATGTACGTTACGCGCCCTTTCATTTGATACCCAACACGGTATCTATTTCTGACGTCACACAAAGAAAATGGCATTTTTCTCGTCTCGGAGCAGGTCAACTATGAGTTTTTATTTTAGATTCCTGATCCCGACGTCGACAGTTTTCATTTGAGTACCTATTTTGAAACACCGGAAATGGCACTTCCGGTCCCCGGTTTGAATTTTAGGGACCGGATGTTGACTTCCGGCCACCATTTTTTTGAACTTTTTTTTTATTTGTCCACCCACAAAGTACATTTGTTTTCACACCCTGTATATAGATTTTAAATTTGGCACCATTTTATTTATTAGCACACCCTGTATATTATACCGATTGAAGCTTAGTATTCCTCATTTCAAATATTAAAAATATACCGAGAACTCTAAAAACATCATACGTTTATACTAAATAATTCGTCAACTTCACACACATAAAAAAATATAACATCACATAAAAACTCACCTCTTCCTTTACTTCTTTTGAAATATGCGTCATCCTCGTAGATATCTCTTGTCAATCCAAAATCAGATATCTTGCAGACCTTTTCTTCGGTCAGTAGGACGTTTCTTGCAGCTAGATCACGATGAACCAACTGTGCAAAGAAACAAAAATGAAAAATCACTTTTTTTATACTGCATCCATGTAATGTAGTAAGTTCTACTTATTTGAGTATAACTTTCACAAAAGATATTATTACAAGTGCGATTAATGACATTTACAGGTTGTAACATCAAGCGAATAAGTGACTGATGAGTCTTAATGAGGGTAAAATGCTATACAGGGTGTCTCGTTTCGAGTGTGACAAAAAAACAGGAAGTGAATAGTGTTATTCTGAACAGAAAAGTTAAACATATGTCCGATTTCTTATCGTTATCGAGATAAATAATCTTAAAGATTTTTCGATAGTAAAAAAAATTTTTAGTATAAATTTATTAGATTGCCATGAATTTAAATAATAGTTTACGAATGTAGAATGTATGTAATTAGTCCCGCAAGAAAAAGTTTTTTTCTTAAGGGACTAACGAGAAATTCCACATGAGTATAATATAGAATTTTATTCAAAATCGTCTGTAATTTAATTAAATACTGAAATAATGTTTATAAAATTTTGACAAGAAATTTTGACGTACGTGGTGTCAATTTGAAATATTTCAAAAATCCTATGAAGGATCCATGTATTCCGTGAGAGAAACTTATTCTCTCACTAGGGGGTAATGAGCAACATTACATTGCTCAAATAACCACCGTAATTCGATTCTTACACCCGATTTTGGATAAAAACATTTAAGCAGGTTACTGTTTATTTGGCAGTTATTTGTACAAATATAACAGAGCAACCTGTCAGTTACTGTCAGTTACACCATATAAAATGACTGTCATTTTTACCATTTTCCGAGCAGAGAAAAACAACATTTTTAATAATATGAATGCAATAATCAATTTAATTTTTTCGGTCATGAACAAAACAAAAACAACAATTACATCACCGGCTAAAGGAAGGATAGGTTTTTGCTATTATGTCAGGATAATTTCTAATTTTCTCAACAGCGTTTATTATCCGCTCTTGTAATTGTTCCTCTGTATTTATTGGAACGCTATATTTTTGTTGCATGTGTCCTCAGAAATAAAGTCTACAAGTGGAAATCGTGGTGGCCAGGGAATGTTTAGCCAATTTCTGATATTTCTTGCATAATGAGGAGGTGCTCCATTGTGTTGGAACCATATCTAAAGCCGTTGTACACGCGGAAAATCATCAAAAATTTCTTCAAACTCGAAGAAAATTGAGGTAGTCATTCCCATTAAGGTGTGGATTTAAAAATACAATTGGTAATATGGTGTTATTAGAATAAGTTATTGATATAATTGAGGGATTACGAAACCATACAAAAAACTAATGAAGTAACAAGTATATTCTGATATAACTAGAAAGTTTGTGTATTAAATAAGACACTTCTGTAACTCAATATCTTGTCAGTCAAATTTCAAATCAATATTTTTTGTAAAAAAAACATCCCAAGTAGAATCCCAAATTCGTGGATTCTTTAGTTAATGCTGATAATATAACTTTCGAGTAAGAAATTATCTTAAGGTTCCATAGATGTTTAGTGTGTATTTAGCTATTGTCTACTTTTACAAAAAAAGTCTTTTTAACGTCGCTACCGAAGACATCAGCCACATCAGTTTTATATCTAACCAAGGAATGTAATAATTAGATAAATTCTATGAATTTGTAGTCGGACTTAAATTCCCATAAGCTAGTGATCTAGAACCAAGTGATAAATTTAATTAAATAATATTTACCTTAATATCACTGAGATATGTCATTCCGTTGGATATCTGCCAGGCGAATGATAAAATATCAGTCGCAGAAACTTTACACTGTTTGGGCTCATCGTAGTTGTCATTCCTCTGGGCGGAGTTCTCGTCCAGGCTTAAGGAAAACGGCAGTCTGCTTTCCGACTTCAAATGCCGACTTCTTCTCAAGTAACTCCTGAAAAGTGTAATCGGGAATTTGTAAAGTTCGCAACAGCATGCAATCTCATTGCTTGTAATCACGCAGATTCGGAGAAGTCACAAGTTTAAAATTTTTATAAATAGCAAGAGTTTATGAAATAAAATAAAACGGCATCTCGGGGAAATTTAAATAACAAGTTCAGTATATTAATAATAATTACTAAGAATGTCTTTATCAAAATATTCTTTATAAAACCGTGAAATTATTAATTTAACGGTGTTTATTCTTATAAGTAATACTAGCGTAACAATTAATGATTACTAAGATTTAACGCTGTTTTATTATAAATATCAAATACCACCGATGATTATTGATTCCTTTTCTCATTGTTTGTATCAATAGCTTCTTGAATTTCGAGCATTTAACCACTTGTTGATTTTGTTGAAATTAAATTTACCTCAGGGAACCGTAGTGCGCAAATTCGATGATTAGGTAGACTGGCCCCCCGGGAAGGGTTGAGGCGCCCAGGAGTCGGATGATGTTGGGGTGGGTAACACCTTTAAGGAGTTCGTACTCCGAGAGCAAGTCCGCCAGTTCGGCTTCCCTGGCGTCCTCCTTCAAAGTTTTCACAGCCACTATTGTGTATCCTGAAACGAGCGGAAGAATAATTAACTCTGGCTATGGAGACCTTAATTAAATTATCCACGAGTAGGTCACCTAAATTTCTTCAAGCGTGTCGTGAAACTTTAATGGATCATACTAAGGGATATTAAATTTTAATGCGATATTAAAAAGTTTATAGGAGATTTATGAAAAGATCTTGACCATCTTGAGTATGTTATCGATTTCTGAGAAAAAAATATTGCTTATAGTAATGTGTGCTTTATTTTAAATCAACTAAAATACGAAACGAATGGTATTGATACCAAAGATGCAAGTAATGTAAATTCCGATGAAGAAATATTTTTCTGATTAATTGCATAACTTTTTTTGCGCTTTCAGTTTTTATTTTATTTTACTCATACGATAATAAAGAAATTTACTTGAGTGCAAGGAAATTGATAAAAACTATCTTTTTTCCACTCGCGTTATAAAATGTACAGTTTTTTCATTAATTTGCGTTCACAAAATATGTGTTTGAAGCCTTCCGAAAGCGCGAAAAAAGTGCCATAACGGTTCAGTTTTTCATGCTTTTGCGTGAATTTTTTAACACAACTAAAAATTGTTTGCGCAAAGTGTGTCATGAACGCTTCGCAACACGCCGCGAGTTCCGCCGATAAACGTCAAACATTCGTTTCCGATCAAGTAAACTTGATGATTATTATTATTTTCTTCATTTAAAAGAAGTATTATTACTTATAAAAATTGATTAAGGTTTTCTCGAATTTATTTAAAGTTACGGACGTAGAAAAAAAATGAAACTTGAGAGCAGTGTTGCCACACGTTCGAAAACGAATTACCGTACCCGCGTACTCTGGATTACCGTACTTATTAATAAATTACCGTACATACATGTTAGATGTGATAAAATTTATGTTAATAATAATTGTAGAGAATGTTAAAATGAACAACTTATAAAGAATAAGTTTTTTTCGAAATCCCTTTAGTTTTTGAGTAAATTGAGTTTTTAAATTTGAAGTATAATTTTTCCATCTTTCATAATTTTGACGTTTTAAACGTTAGTTTCATGCGAGTCTATAGAACGCTCGATGTACATTTAAAATGTGATTTAAATTTAGAATAAACCATGAAAGCGTAAATATAAATGATACCATCAAGTCGGAGAAAGTAACATGATGGCCACATCACCATTTTTTTCTAGTTTTTCCTTGTTTAAAAATTCGTTTTTAAAAATTGAAAAAAGTGACATATTTTCAAAAATTAAAGTTAGTTTTAAAGGAAGATACATTTGTTATTTATCCATCTTACAGTTTTCTTTTTGAAGACATCTTTTGCATATTTCTTCACCCTGTAAGTTTAAGTTTTTTTTCTGTCTGTTATGACTCATATTTTTTTTTATTTATTGAAACCACTTATTTATATTATGTATATTGACCTATATAAACCCATTGTTATTGTCACATTAAATAAATTAAATTAAATAGATGTTTTGTGAATATATGAAAAAAAAATCGATTTTTTGTCTTCAATAACTTTAAATATTAATTTTCAAAAATTAATCTCACGCAAAAATTGACACATTTTCAAAAGTCTAAGTTGATTCTAAAGGCAGATGTTTTGTGAATATACTTACCAGTTTTTTTTTGTTCGACAACTTAAAACTTAATTTCCAAAAATTCATAACTTACGGAAAAAGTGACGCATTTTCAAAAACTACAGAAATTTTTAAAGGGAGATGTTTTGTGATTGTATTAAATAAATTGATTTTTTATTCAAGTCTTCGACAACTTTAAATATTAATTTTCAAAAATTCATAACACGCATTTTCAAAACTCAAGTTAATTTTAAAGGTATATATTATGATTGCATTAAAGGTTTTAAGGAATTCAATCATATCAGTATATTTTTATTGTTCAAATATTGGACAAATTAAAAAAAATCATTTTTAAACATTTATAACTCACACATTTTCAAAAATTGAAGATTATTCAGCTGTTTTGTGAATATACCATTTTTTTTTATTTTTGATAAATTCTAGCATAATATCAAGTGTCTGAAATGAGCATTTTTAACTGCCAAAAATGACAATTTTCAATTGCCAAAAATGACAATTTTCAACTGCCAAAAAAGCCAATTTTCAAGTGTCGGAAACGACCATTTTTAACTGCCAAAACTGACAATTTTTAACTGCCAAAAATGACAATTTTTAACTGCCAAAAATGACCATTTCTAACTGCCAAAAATGACAATTTTCAATTGCTAAAAATGACAATTTTCAACTGCCAAAAATACCAATTTTCAAGTGTCGGAAACGACAATTTTTAACTGCCAAAAATGACAATTTTTAACTGAATGAAAAAAAAAATTTCAAGTGTCAGAGACGACCATTTTTAAATGCTAAAAATGACAATCTTTAATTGCCAAAAATGACAATTTTCAACTTCCAAAAAGGCTAATTTTCAACTGCCAAAAAGCCAATTTTCAAGTGTTGGAAACGACCATTTTTAACTGCCAAAAATGACAATTTTTAACAACCAAAAAGGCGAATTTTCAAGTGTCGGCATTGACCATTTTTAACTGCCAAAAGTGACAATTTCAACTGCCAAAAACTATAATTTAAAACCCAAAAATGAGCACATTTTCAAAAATTAAAGTTTTTTAAAGGTACATAAATGTGTTATGATAGCGTCGGACTCTTTAAAGAATTTTCAAATATTTCGACCAATTTTCAAAAATTCATAACTCACGCAGAAATTGGCAGAGTAAGTTGGTTTTAAAGGTAAATGTTTTGTAAAGATATCAAATTTTTTGAGGAATTAATATTATATCAGTATTTATTTTTTAGCTAAAATATTAATTTTCAAAAATTCATAACTCGCGCAAAAATCGACTCAATTTCAAAAATCAAGGTAAATGTATTATGATTTCATCAGAGTTTTTAAGGAATTCAATAATATCGATATGATTTTTTTTTTAGTTTTTCCCTAAAAAAATATTTGACCACTTAAAAATTCATAAACACAAAAACAAACACTAACACAAAAAATGACTGTTTAAAAAATCAAGGTTCATTTTAAAGGTAAATTGCATTAGAGTTTTTTTTTATGGATTTCAATCATAGGGATATAATTTTTTTTTCTAGTTTTTCCTTGTTTAAATATTCGACCACTTAAAAATTCGTTTTTAAAAATTTATGACTCGAGCGGAAATTGACACATTTTCAAAAATCCAAGTGTATATTAAGGTAATTCCATCATATAAGTATTTATTTTTATTTGTTCAATTGTTTAACAACTTTTCAAAAATTCATAAAAAATTGGCAAATTAAAAAAAAAATAGTTAGTTTTAAAGGTAGATGTATTGTAAAGATTAAAATTTTTGTGGAATTCTTTAATATCACTATTTACTTTTTTAGATTTTTTTCTTCTAGTACCAAAAATATTAATTTTCAAAAATTGATTCAAATTTTTAGGAATTCAATCAGATCTGTATTTATTTTTCTTTGAAATTGTTCATTGTTTTACCTTTGAATATTAGGCAATTCATACGCAAAACGTACTGCTGAACATTATGTTAAAATAAGAGATAGATTTATTTCGTACTTTATATTTTCTAGCGGAATTCTAGTGGAATTCGGTTGGCTTTCTGGCAGAAATATTATGTGATCAGATGGCAACTCTGCCCATAGGTTAGAGCAGTAGTATGCATTCCGACTCTAAGCACTCTTATGCGGTTAATATACACCACGCCGTGAAATGAATTTTATGTGGGATGGATGTTGTATCTCTCACAATTCTATTCTCTCCACTATTCCCAACGCTCTTAATAGAGCGGCCATATTGCTACCATGCGATAAATTGGTCAAATGAAAAACGCGGTAAAAATGCTTTTATACAGGGTGAGAATTACCGTACATTTGTGTACGTTTTTAACATTTGGACCGTATACCGTACTTTCGTTCAGAATACCGTACAAGTACGGTAATTACCGTACGTATGGCAACACTGTTTGAGAGTAAAGCAACTTTTTGTCACTTGTAGGAATTGGCAATCTTTCCTACTCGTGAAAATAAGTATTACTTTACTCACTTGTTGCTATAAATCACTATTTCAAACGTATAAAATTGTATTTGATAGGACTAATTCTGCATTGGTAATCAATAATACTTGTATTTATATTATTGCGTACATTCAACTGCAACTGATGTTAAAATTGGGTAATCTACCCTCAATCTTTCTGACCTTACATTATTATTTTTATTCGTGTGAGTTTCATCATTAATATTGATGTTTCATTGCAAGCAAAATTTGGTTAAATTGCAAGTTTGGGGATTTCTGGGAATTAGCTTTAAACTTCAATTCGTCGGAGAAATGTCGGATTCCAGGGAACGCTGAATGTTACACGACTCTTCAATTAGTGCAACATCCTCCTAAAATGGCAAATGGCAGACGACACACAGTAGGTAATACGTTTTTCAATTGGACTCGCTGATTTTGTTTCACACACATTTCCTATGTACATTGGATTTCATTGCGTGTTGACATTTTCAACTTTCCCATTTCCCATCGTTCGCCACTTTTCTTCCTACGCAGTTTTAATTGGATTTCAATCGGAGAAACTTTGCCGTTCTACCGAAATAAACCCATTCAAGTGTCTGGGAGTGTTGAAGTGGTTTGTTTGCCTTTACGGGCAATAAAAATCACGGCCTCACCATCGATTCCATTCGGTCGGTAAATATTTGAATGGGTTTCGATCCTCGAACCGCCCTCGCAAACTTTGCAGCATTCAAATAGCCGCAGTTTTATTTAAACGCTCGGATATGTTACGGAAATTTATTTGGAATAGTAAAAGAGTTACAAAAAGTTTCGAATTCTTCAAATAGATTTATTTATACAGGTTAAATTCACAACATTATAAAAAATAGTGACGTGGTTATCCTGTTACTTTCTTGTTGGTTTCATAGCCATTTACGTTTTCAAGGTTTATTTTCAATTGAAATCATATTTTAAATGTACATCGAGCGTGGTGTAAACTTGGACGAAACTGACGTTTAAAACGTCAAAATTATGAAAGATGGAAAAATTATACTTCAAAGGGGATTTCGAAAAAAACGTATTCTTTATAAGTTGTTCATTTTAGCATTCTATACAATTATTATTAACATAAATTTGCTGAAACTATTATCGTTTCATAATTATAAACCAAAAATGAAAAAAAAAAAAATTTCTCGAATAACAATGATTTCATGAAAAATATTTTCAAACCAAAGATGTTCATTTCTTTGTTGTCTTTAATATTTATTTAAATTATTTTTTGATATTTTTCATATTTACAAAAATATTGGAAAAAAACAAAAAAAAAACAGTTAAGGTAAACTCCCAGTTCCGGTGCACCAAAAGATTTTACCAAAAGCTTTTCAGTTCTTTGGATTATCAAATAAGATGGATGTTCAAAGTTTCATATCAATTGCTCTATTAGTTTTTGAGATACAGCGCACACAGCCAAATACACACACACACAGACACAATTTTTTTTTTCTAGAAATTGTTGAAATTGCATCTAGGGACCCCAAAACGGATATTTCCGTAAAAAAATTTACCTTAGGCGCTTTGGGGAAAGCACGGATTTCGCAAGAGTGCCAAAAATCAGGAAAAGTTTGGCTTCCATTGCCGAAAAGTTATTGATAATTTCTGTGTTCTTACACAAAAAAAGTTGCCTTACCATAATTCCCAAATTCGTAATTGAATTAATTAATTGTAAATTACGATTAATAAAAATAATGTTATTCCTATTAATTTTGAAAAATCAAACTCTACTTCGGTACACACACGAAGAAACGTTTAATTTAATCATTATTTTTTTACAATTTTTCAAATCGTTGGATGCAGTATTCAACTTGCGATTTTAAGTTCAGATCGTTCCAGTTTTGTTTCATCCTAAGATGTGGCAATTGTTTTAACAGAAAATCAAAAATGCAATATTTGTTGAGGGATCTTGCGCTTTTGAAATAATTTCCTTGCCTGGTTATTTTTTTACAATTTTTCAAATCGTTGAATGCAGTATTCAACTTTCGACTTTAAGTTTAGATCGTTCCAGTTTTGTTTCGTCCTAAGATATGGCAATTGTTTTAACATAAAATCAAAAATGCATTATTTTTTGAGGGATCTTGTCCTTTTGAAATTAATTCTTTGCCTGGTTATTTTTTTACAATTTTTCAAATCGTTGAATGCAGTATTCATCTTCCGATTTTAAGTTCAGATCGTTCCAGTTTTGTTTCATCCTAAGATGTGGCAATTGTTTTAACAGAAAATCAAAAATGCAATATTTGTTGAGGGATCTTGCGCTTTTGAAATAATTTCCTTGCCTGGTTATTTTTTTACAATTTTTCAAATCGTTGAATGCAGTATTCATCTTCCGATTTTAAGTTCAGATCGTTCCAGTTTTGTTTCGTCCTAAGATATGGCAATTGTTTTAACAGAAAATCAAAAATGCATTATTTTTTGAGGGATCTTGCGCTTTTGAAATAATTTCCTTGCCTGGTTACAATTTTTCAAATCGTTGAATGCAGTATTCAACTTTCGATGTTAAGTTTAGATCGTTCCAGTTTTGTTTCTTTCTAAGAAATGGCAATTGTTTTAACAGAAAATCAAAAATGCATTATTTTTTAAGGGATCTTGTGCTTCTGAAATAAATTCCTTGGCTGGTTATTTTTTTAACAATTTCTTAAATCTTTGAATGCAGTATACAACTTTCCATTTTAAGTTTGGATCGTTTGTGTTTTGTTTCGTCCTGTTTGAATAGAAATTTAAAAGTACAATATTTATTGAGGGATCTTGAGGTTTCGAAATAAATTCCTCGCCTGATTACATTATTCATTTTTTTCCATTTTAAGTTTGGAACGTTGGGGTTTTGTTTCGTTTTAAGATATGACAATTGTTTGAATAGAAAATTAAAAATACAATATTAATTGAGGGATCTTGAGCTTTTAAAATAATCCAATGGCCTGATTATATTTTTACAATTTTTCAAATCCTTGAAAGCCGTTTACAAGTTTCCATTTTAAGTTTGGAGCATTGCAGTTCTGTTTCATCCTAAGATATAAATAGACCTATTTTTATAATGTTTTGAACATTACCTGTATAAATAAATCTATTTGAAGAATACCAAACTTTTTGAAACTCTTTCACTATTCCAAATAAATTTCCGTAACATATCCGAGCGTTTAAATGGAAATTGTTTTAACAGGAAATCAAAAATGTATTATTTGTTGAGAGATCTTTACGTTTTGAAATAAATTCGTTGCCTGATAATTTTTTACAATGTTTCAAATCGTTGAAAGCAGTTTTAAATTTTCCATTTTAAGTTTGAAGCGTTGTAGTTTCGTTTCGTCCTAAGATATGGCAATTGTTTTAATAGGAAATCAAAAACGCATTATTTTTGGGAATCATTTAGTTTTAAAATAAATTCCTTGCCTGATTATTTTTTTTTACAATTTTTTAAATCGCTGAACGCAGTATTCAACTTTACATTTTAGGTTTAGATTATTGTAGTTTTGTTTAGTCTTAAGATATGGCAAATATTTGAAACGAAAATCAAAAATACAATATACACTCGGCGTCAAAAGAAAGCGCCACTCGAAAAAACGCGAAAAAAACTCGATTTTTCAAACCGTCGTAACTTGGATCAATTTGGTCGAAAATCGATGAATCTTTCAGTTTGGGAAAGATTCAAGTTTTATTTTTAAGAATGTGTAGTTGATTTTGACCTCAAGTCCAACCCACCCCCCGTAACAACGCGATGAAAAAAAACATATTTTTTATGTAAAAAATTGTCCAATTTTGACAAGCTGTACCGTGCGCAAAAAAAATCGGCTGGAAATTTCACCACAATGGCAGAAAAATTTAATCAATTTCCTTCAAATGCCTTAAAAATTCGAGTCGTTTCGATGATTTGGAGCAAAGTTATGAATTTTTGAAAAAAAATACATTTTTCACTTTTTGGCCACAACTTCAGTAATTTTGCACCAAAATCGATGAACTTTCGCAGTCTGAATAGTTTCAAATTTTCTTTTCAACGTCATGTGAATTGTTTTGTTGCTAAAACGATTTCACCCCCTGCCACCCCCTAAAGGAAGAAAAATGTTTTTGAAGTTTAAATGTGCAAATTTGGTTTCTTGTACCGTGTGCAAAAAAAAATCGTGGACTCAATCGGTCAGCATGGCAATAAAGTTCAATCATTTTCCTCCAATTTCCTCCAAAATTCAAGTCGATGCGATGATTTGGCGCGAAGCTATGCAGTTTTGAAAAAAAATACATTTTGCGCCTTTTTGGCCATAACTAGGCGAATTTTGCATGAAACTCGATGGAATTTTGCGATCTAAGAAGTTTTCGACTTTCGCGACCCCCTGGAAACCCCTACAAAAAGTGTTTTGGATTGACAAAAAATGTGAAATTTTTAAACTTGGAAAAATTCCATTCCAAAGCATACGTTTCATTCCACCCTCTGTCACCCCTAGTGCAGAAAAGGTTTTCGACAGGGTGATAAAATTTGTTCATTTTAATTGAAATTTCAAACAAAAGACAAGTGGAAAATGTCATTTTTTTTCAAAAATTCATAACTTTGCTCTAAATCATCGAAACGACTCGAATTTTTAAGGCATTTGAAGGAAATTGATTAAATTTTTCTGCCATTGTGGTGAAATTTCCAGCCGATTTTTGTTGCGCAGCTTGTCAAACTTGAACAATTTTTTACATAAAGAACATTTTTTTTTATGGTGTTGTTACGGGGGGTGTGTTGGACTTGGGGTTAAAATCAACTACACATTCTTAAAGATAAAACTTAAATATTTCCCAAACTGAAAGATTCATCGATTTTCGACCAAATTGAACCAAGTTACGACGGTTTGAAAAAGCGATTTTTCGAGTGGCATTTTTTTTGACGCCGAGTGTACTTTGTTTAATCTTAAGGTTTTCAAATAAATTCCGCGCCTACTTATTTTTTTACAATTTTTTAAATCGTTTTCAATTTTCCATTTTAAGTTTGGAGCGTTGCAGTTTTGATTTAGCCTAAGATGCAGCAATTGTTTTGCGAAAAATTTAAAATACAGTATTTGTTGAGGAATCTTAAGGTTTTGAAATAAATTTCTGTCTGATAATTTTTTTACAATTTTTCAAATATTTGAATGCAGTCTTCAATTTACATTTTACAATTAGAGCGTTGTTGTTTTGCTTTGTTACAAGATATGGCAACTGTTTGAATAGAAATACAAAAATACAATATTTATTGAGGGATATTGAGCTTTTGAAATTAATTCCTTGCCCGATTATTTTTCAAATAGTTGAAAGCAGTCTTCAACTTTCCATTTTAAGTTTGGAGCGTTGCAGTTTTGATAAAGAATTTTGGTAAGCCAACTTTTTTTTGTAAATCTACCATATAATGATCCAGTACTTCAAAATACATATTAAATAAGGCAATTTTCTAATATTATAATCACAATTAACTTATTAAAAATATTTTAATAATGAATTGTTTTAACATTTACGTATTGATAGTAATATGAAAGAGATATTAATTGTACCAAATAAAACTAATTTTGAAATTCTCTTGAAAAGGCGAGAATTTTAAACTTTCAGAGTTTATATTAGGTAGAATTAAAATCTATTTCATATTACCATCCATATTAATAAGTTATTCATTTTAAAATATACTGACTTAATGAATCTAAAAAACAAACATACTGAAAAATATTTTTCTATTTCCATGGTCAAGAGCTGTGAATAAATAGAATAATAAACACGAACAGTAAACTAGGCATAAACGGCAGAACTCTGAATTATCGACGCTCATATAAAATTTTATCACGTCGCATTGCGCATTTTATTGCTGAAGGATTTTGGAGGACAGAAAACAGCACGGTTTGCATGAAGATTACGAAACGGTGAATGCGCCGGGTATATAATAAATAACTCGCACAACTCTCACCGTCTTTGCTAGAATGTGATGATAATATTGTTTGCTAAAGACAAAACATATACATGATTTAGTCTAACTACAATTTTGAAGGCTTTACAGAAACTTGAGTGGATGAAAAAGTTTAATAAATGTTTAAAAATAACTTCATAATTTTGTTTCTGAAATTTTTAGTTTGACTGAAACTGAATAAAGCAATTAAACCTAGGAAGTTTGTCTAAAAAATGATAACAAAGAGATTTGTAATTGTTAGTTGGTAATTGGTAACTTTTTCTCTGTGCACATTCCTTAAAAATGATTTAATACAATCGAAACTTGTCGGAATAACGTTAAATTTGATGAAACAAACCAAGTGCTTTTTATTATAATTATACCTTACTTTTTTCCGTATAGCATGCATATTTATTTAAGTCAAGTACTAAAATGAATATTCATATTATACAGAATGAACTAAAACTGTTTTATTACAGATATTTTAATGCAAATTATGGTGGCTGCGCCGATCCATCTAGCATATAAATAAATACATTAAATTATAAATGTTTTCAGTAATTCATGCTTTATGCATAATGTAATTTAAAATATGATAGATGGGATTTTGGGATGCTTTGTTGCAATTTATGAATGCAGGCTAGGATTGTCGTGCATATCGGCGTGGATTAATAAGGCGTTGTCTATGGTCATAAATTCCGGCCGTAAAATCCCCGACCTATGCATTTACGAGGCAATGAATTCTGCGAATTCGTTTCGTCGCCGAGCATATGAAGTTGTGATTAATGCACAAAATTTGTGGCATGGACCAGAAATGTTCGTTTTAGATGAAATTGCTATGTACTTTGTAAATGGATGCTAGTTCTTTCTATTAGATCTGAAATTATTTAAAGGCATAAAAGTATTTATTTAAAATGGTTTATTATGTATAATACGAATACGTATACACTGTGTACATAAAGTAAGGAATAAATTCGATTAAAATTCAGGGCATATTAAGTAAATAATGATTTTTGCTTATTAATTCCAATGTTTTGATGAAACCATGTTATCTATTACCAGAAATAAAATAGTAGTTGTACTTTTTTGAACGCCATTTCTTCGAAAACAAATGAATATCTACATAGGGTATGCTACATGAAAAATACTCAGAATTTTACGTAGAATCCATAAATGCAACAAAAAATGGAGGTTTTAACTTACGGTTCGTATCTCGATTTTGGGACATCCTGTATATTTGAATTTTATCTAAAAAAATTCGCGTTAAAAAATAATAATACATATGTCTCAGCAGTTTTCTGAAAGAAAATGCCCTGAATTTTAATCGAATTTATTCCTTACTTTATGTACACAGTGTATGTATTTTTCTTAAATAAAATGACTCTTTTTCGCTATGTATATTAGGGTGGGCCGATTGTAGTTTTTTTAAAATTCAAAAATGCTGAATGCAGCATTTTATAAAAAGTGGCGAAACTGCAACTAAAAACAATTATTTTTTTGAAATTCTCGAGTTTACAGTGGCGCTCTCAAGGGGGGGGGGGGATGTTATCGGGTAATTACCCCCTAAGATTTTTTGAAAATAAACAAAATTTCATATATCAACGTTTTGGTAATCATAGCCTTTTTATAGTAAATTTTCAAAAATACCGCCATTCACCTCTAAACATTTTCTGCTTCGTCTACGAAGGGCGCCTGTAATTAATTTTTTTTTAAATTTTTAAAATGTCATGTTCGAGGCTCAAAAACATTTGATAACTTTGTTGTTCTGATGATGTGTCATAGACGAAGCAGAACATGTTTAGAGGTGAATGGCGGTATTTTGAAAATTTACTATAAAAAGGCTATGATTACCAAAACGTTGATATATGAAATTTTGTTTATTATTAATGACGCTATAACAAATAAAAATCGAATACCAAAAATTGAGTTTTTTACATTATTTTCATGTGTACAATACATTTCTGGAGTTTGGTCCGTTCCTCCCGACTCACCCTGTATATCTACACCAATCACAAATAAAGATATTGCCTTTAAATGTCATGACTCACTCACAGTTGCATTCATCTCCAGTTAAATCGTCGCAAAGACATTGCCTTGATATGGCAAACACCCGCACAAAATTCGTAAACATTTGCACCGAAAATAATTCTTCTTCTTCGTTATTGAATGCTGCAACACATTCTATACTAGTTCATAATGTAAACCTGTTTATAAGATTTGGTATGTGTCTGTAATAAATATGATGTTACCGTGTGTCTCACAAAAAATCCCCAAGTCCTAGCGACTTTCTTTTGACTTAAATTGAAAAAAAAAACAAATATAATATTAAATCGCATTTCGATTGCTAAAACCTGCTTGTAACAGATTTTTTCGAAGAGCGGCCATCTTGCCGTCATGACATGTGTTTTTATAAATGGCACAAAAAAAATGTATTAAAACTTTTTGATAGAGAATGTTCTGTGCTATTCAACGATGTAATCATTTCATAGGCTTGCATTACATTTTCTTTGAGAAAAACGCAAAAACAAAACAAACAAAAAGTTGGCCATGGATGTTTTTATTACTAAAAAGAAAGTACATGGCAAGAAATAGTGTGCCATGAAATTTAACAAAACAAAATCTGGCGAGGTTAATAGCTTAATAAGTTTTTACTTTCTTTTTAATATTAAAGAAATCCATGGCCATCTTTTTGTTTTGTTTTGTTTTTGCGTTTTTCTCAAAGAATATGTAATGCAAGCCTATGAAATGATCATATCGTTGAATAGCACAGAAAATGTTCTATAAAATTGTTAAAATAATTTTTTTTGCGACATTTATAAAAATGACCGAAGACGTCATGACGGTAAGATGGCCGCCTTTTAAAAAAATCTGTTAGATTTTTCTGTAGCAATCGAGATGCGTTTTAAAATTATATTGGTATTTTTCAGTTTAAGTCAAAAATAAAGTCACTAGAGCTTGGAGGCTTTTCGGTGAGACACACGGTATATACTCTAAAAAATTGATAAAAATGCAAAAACAATAACAATAGACTGAAAAAATTCTGAATAAATACAAAATCATTCATCCCTATTTCCTCCAGAATAATGCCATGCGAACAGAGCTAATTTTTCTAAAAATCGGAAATATTTTGAAGACTTGAAGCTTGAGGCTTTCCAAATTACTTGAAAATACATTCAGAGTAATAGTTCTATAAAAAATTATCAATATCTCAGCCCTTGATTTTTAAATAATCTTATACGAAACGAGCATATTTTGAGAAAAATTGGAAAATGTGAAAAAGAATTGATGAAAATGCAAAAACAATTTCCATCGGCTTAAAACTTTCCAAATGTACTTAAAACATATTTAGATTTATAATTCGGAAAAAATATAAATAACGTTCGATCCTATATTTTGGAATAATTAATGAATAGATTACTAAAAATTGGAAATATTCTGAAGGCTTGAAAAAAATATAAAATAACTGACATCGGTTTCAAATGTTTTGAAATTACTCTGACTTTATTCAGAATTGTGATAAAAAAAAAAATTCAAAAACTTCCGAACGAGGTTGTGAGGCATGAGGTTGTGAAAAGTTTGAAATAATCTGGAGAACTGTAAAAACATATAAAAACAATTACCATCATATAAAAACAATTGACATCGATTTCAAATTTTTCAAAATTACTCTAATCCTATTCAGAATTGTGATTTTGTAAAAATTTCTGCATACTTCCAAACGAACAGAGCGTGAAGTTGCCATCGACTTAAAGCTCCCAAAATTAATTCAAAATGTATTTAGAGTAATGATTCTAAAAAAAAACGAGAGCAATAATTCCTATATTTCAGAATAATGCCATATAAACAGAGAGTAGTTTTGTTAAAAATCGAAAATATTTTGATGGCTTGAAAAAAATATAAAATCAATTGCCGTTGACTTGAAGCTTCCAAAATTAACTCAAAATGTATTAGATTAATGATTTAAAAAAAAATACGAAAACAATAATTTCTATATTTCAGAATAATGCCATGGAAACATAGCGTAGTTTTGTTAAAAATCGGAAATATTTTAATGGCTCAAAAAAATATAAAAACTATTGCCATCGACTTAAAGCTACTAAAATTAACTCGAAATGCATTAGAGTAATGATTCAAAAAAAATACGAAAGCGATAATTTCTATATTTCAGAATACTGCCATGCAAACAGAGCGTAGTTTTGTTAAAAATCGGAAATATTTTGATGGCTCGAAAAAAATATAAAAACAATTGCCATCGACTTAAAGCTTTGCTTTCAAAATGAACCCAAAATACATTTAGATTAATGATTCTAAAAAACTCTACCGATATCTCATCCCTAAATTTTGGAATAACCCCCTTGGAACCAAGAAAATTAAAGAAAAGAATTTGGAACATTCTAGACTTGATAAAAATACAAAAATAATTGTTATCGACTTGAAATATTTCAAATTTACTCAAAAAATATTTACCGGGTGTGGCACTTAAGACGCCTCGGACCATAGCTCCTTTACGATAAAAGCTATCGACAAAAATCTAAGAACAAAGTGGTGCATAGTTATCGTCGCGATGTTTCAAAAATATTTCTAATCATCAGTGGCGTGCCGTACTCCAGTGGCGTACCAAACTTATGTTTTTTAAATGGAATGCCCTATTTTTTATTACAGATTTGGAAAGTGCTCGACGAGTACTTATTTTTTTAGGGGGGTGCCATTTGAAATTTTCGGAAAAAATGACAACATGCGAAGATCAATCAAAAATTATTTTTTTTCCATAAATTATCCGAAAAAAAATTATGTGAAGGTATACGAGGTCTTAACCTGTACCTCTATTCAAAATTTAGGCGCCGGCGTCAATTAGTTTCTCTACAAAAAAATCTCAAAAATGGGGCGCAATTAGTAATAGTAATAGTAATAGTAATAGTAATAGTATTTTATTCGTGCTAAAACAGTTGTTTACACTCGTCAGGATATACATACATGAATACAAAAATATAACTTGGTATAATGCTTTGGGCTAAGTAATAAAAAATATGTTATCGTACTGATGGGTTAGATAATATAAATATGTTAAAATTAGATTAAAAGCTAATAAGCAAAATAAACAATTTTGAAAGAAGGGGTTATAACAGCGAAACCGCTAAAGTGAAGGGTATAACATGTTAGATAAAAAAATAAGTACTCGTCGAGCACTTTCCAAATCTGCAATAAAAAATAGGGCATTCTATTAAAAAAAACATATGTTTGGTACGCCACTGGAGTACGGCACGCCACTGATGATTAGAAATATTTTTGAAACATAGCGACGGTAACTATGCACCACTTTGTTCTTAGATTTTTTTCGATAGCTTTTATCGTAAAGGAGCTATGGTCCGAGGCGTCTTAAGTGCCACACCCGTATAGTTCAAGACATCAAAGATAAATTTGTAATTTTTCTATTATGCATTTATGTAGTTTTTTCACTTAGGGGTCCGTGGACAAGTTTGAGTATGAAAAACCCCTTTTTCATAATCAAAACTTGCCCGTGAGCCAAAAGAGTTTGGGAGCCACTAGTTTAGACGAAGTTAAAATCATTGAAACATATAGTCAATTAATGGACGTCGAATGGCTTTCGATATTAATTTAGTGACTTTTGTGTACCTCAAGGTGTTAATAAGACAGGTATTACTATGTTTAATTTAATCTAAGCATTCGAAGCCAAATTAAAAGTTTCTAATCGCGAACTTTTATCCAACACATTTAAATATTTTCCGAATCTAAAGAAATTTATTACAGATGTAGTGTCTCATAGGAAAACCAGATCAGGTTAATTTGGAACAGTTGCTTTCCGCAATTTTTCAGTCAATTATTGAGGAATTTTTCTCAAGATTTACCCAATTCAGACAATTTGCAGAAACCTCAAAATTTATTTTAAATCCAGATACATAAATTTAGATAACATTGAAATGCAATTGATTGATTTTCAATCGAGTTCAATGTGGAAACAAAAGTTTATAGATTTGAAATGTTTTGTAAATTATTGAAAAAGATCGAATTAGAAACAATTAAAAATAACGCAGAATACCGGAAACCTGAAATGGCGTCTCCGAAACCTTTAACTATTTAAAGACCCTGGTGACTTTTATATTGCCAATCTATCCTTCCACATATGCGAGCGAATCATTATTTACAGAAATTAATTGAACATGGAAAGCTTAGTAAGTTCGATAAAGTCGAAAGTAGGCTGAGTATATGAATATTCAACCTGTTCGTAAATTTATTTATTGAAAAGGATAGCTTGAGAAATATAATGACTGATAAATCTAGCTCGGCATGCATTTGGTTAAAAGTGACGCATTATGAATCTTAAATTAAATATTTGTCATTCAAGATGCAGCAACAAAAAATTGCGTTAATTAACTTAACTTACAATTAATTTTTATGTTTCACTTTAATTTTTTTAATAAAGTTCTGAAAACGTTTGTTTTTAGATTGTATTTATTTTGCCACGCATACTCAAAAAGGTTCGCCACCCCTGGTCTAGGTCATATTTTTTACTTTTAATAATCACTAAATAACAAGACATAATATTTGATTGAAAAGTTGAAGAAAATAGAGGGAAAAGGTGATAAAGGACATTGTCGACGGCTCTTTCTAACTTCGTATGTTCTTAGTTCCATATATTATTATCAATAAAATGAAATAAAAAAGTACATACATTTAATAATTTCTTACCAGCTTGTCCCGGGATATCTCTCGCTCTCGCCCTAAGCACTCTTCCGAATTCTCCCTCGCCTAAAGTCTGCTCGATGACTAGTTGATTCCTGGGGAACTCCCATTTCGGATCGGGCTACATATGTAAAGAGAGAAATTTTCAACTCAAGGATAACGGGCGTCTAGTTACAACTAATATGTAACGTACACTGGTACTTAAAACGACAGCGATGATGGTGATGATGATGATGAAACCGTGTCTACATGAACTGCAAAGGCGCCATAAAACAATGTTACCTTAACAAGCGGTCATTTATTAGACTCATACTCGTGAAAAGTTAATGGCGAAGTGCAAACATTAATAAAAGTAAAATTACAACTTTAGGTCTTTAAGAATTATTAGTGTTATAAATAGGGTGCGGGTGGTGGCGATGATTAAGTAACAGGAGAAAAGAATCATTACATATAAATGTCCATTTTACTTCTTTTTTGTTTTAAAATGAATCAAAATAAAACTAGAATTAATTACCTCTACCCAAGAGTCGAATTATCTTGCAATTTTTTATAATTATTTTGCTCAAGTTGCTGTTAACGTCGACGCTATAAAGTGATAAAATTTGAACTTATGGTAGAATAAAGAAAAACAACCTTATTTTTTAGTTTGTAGAAAATTATTGTGGGTACAATTAATTCTCATTGCGGTGCACCAATAATTACTTCCACGCATAAATACTTTATGACCAGCGAGTAATTAAGCTAACCAAACTTCAATTATTAGTGGAATGTAGTTGCAATAAGTTATTAATAGTAAGTACTCTCTAATTGAATTGCCCATTCTGCTGTACAAAGTATAACAGATATTATTTCGAAATCAATTTCCTCTAATTAATACAATGTTTAAAATCACGTATGTGAGCACGGAAACTAATCACGTGTGATGACACCTAATTACAGAGGTATTAACTAGCAGGCCTCTCACTGGTCGTAAATGATGGCCCAAATAATACGGATCGATACCTGATTAACTGGAAGGATTAAAGGCGAACATGCAAACCCTCAGTATCTGCTTCTTTATAAATATAGCCACGGGAGTAATTCGCCTATCGCAAGTCTGCAATTAGACCGATTTATTAGCTTCCGTGTTGAATTTATGACCTTTATATACTGGGGTGTTATAACGGAAAGTGTTTGTTTCTGACATGTCGGGAAAAATATTGTTAAAAAGAGAATGAGTGAATACATATTTATTAATAGCATTTAATTTGTATTGTTTTTTTTTGGCTTTGGCTTAAAAGCCATTCAGCCACTAACGATTATAATACGTTAGAAGAATAAAATAGAAGAAAGTTGAATGATTATAATGGGAAAAATTTGTATTGTTAATTTAATTACGTTATGTTGCCAGACAAGTTGGATAGGAATTATTTCTGAGTTATATGTGGTGAATGCGCCGGGCGCGCAATGCGTAGTAAAACCTGCAATAGTTGAAAAGGTCAACTTCGGAAGTTAATGATCTACTGTTATGGACCAGACCGATGATAAACTGTAGTAATCCTAAAATTAATTGTTTATGTTCCATTGGGAACGATGGAAATTACAGTCAGGGTCTAATGAAAAGACTTATATTATACCGCATAGCCTAGTTTCTAATTAACTTTACATGTGACTAAATTTACAAATCAATATATATAAAGCCATAAGCCATAATTCTGGCAAATAATTAAATCAACATTGCTTCATAAAATTTTGCGAAACAAAGCTTAAATAATATATTCAAGTAAAATAGATTTCATAGCCAATTACAAGAAAAGCATATGTAACTGATGAAAACATACAGATAAATAAAAAACTAGGTTATATTGGAACAAACACTCACCGCAATTTTATGTCCTTGCTGTTGACTTAACGAAGTGGTCATGTCGAAGTTGAGGGTAATCGTGTTATCGGGGACTATTCCTCGATCGACGTAATCACTAAGGGGGGCTGACAGGTCGTTGCTGTCACCGGAAAATTTTCCTCTGACTTTGTGGACTTTGTCGAACCGCCAACAGGCGACCGCCGCAGCTACAGCTAAGATCAGGAAAAGTCCTCCGGCTAGTATTCCGAAGAGGCATCCCTTCCCGCACTTCGCTGTCTCCGGCTCTGAATAAACTAAAGGGACACGTGAAATATTAAAATTTGCCTGAAAGTTCTTACGAGATAAGTTTCTAAAAGGGAAACTACTCTCTATGTTATTCGGTTTGAATTATTGCTTAAAATGATTTACTAGAATATTTATTGCTGAAAGAGTTTACTTCGTTGTAAATCTTGAATTTTATTTCCAGTAAAGCGATATCAATGGTTTTCTGGCATATCAAACATAGACGGTTCGTCAAAATAACCAGAACACATAAATAGTTCTCCAAACGTGAAAAATTAAAACGAAATCTAAAAAAAGTTTCTTTGATGTAAACAAGCTATTGTTTAAATATATCTTATACTATTTTTATCAGCTTTTCAAGGGGAATAAAAATAAAGTATAAATTATGGGGTGTTCCATTAAAAAAAAAACATAACTTCTGTTATTTATAGTGAGACACCCTGTACAAAAACATACATATTTTGAAAATATGTAGAACGGATGTGGCTATCAGTTTAAGAAAAATATAAGTCGATATTTCAAATAGCAGATAAGATGTGGTACAAGAACATACATATTTTTAAAATAGGTAGAATGGGTGTGGGTACCAGTTTAAAGAAAAAAATAGAAGTGGATATCTCAAATAGCAAATAAGTTATGGGGCTTTTACAGATCCCTGGGTCACCCGCTACAAATACATTATTACATAAAGAATAAAATACTCTCGTCTTTGAGTGCTAATTTTTATAGCTTAACCTGTAAAATACTTTACGGCCCACCAGCAATCACTAAAATCTTAATCTCTTAATCTCTCTTAATCAATCGGCGAAAAAAAAATTGCGCGCAAATTCGTTTCTATTACCGACAGTTTTCGCCATATTCCGAGTGAATCCCAAATAAAACACTGATCAGCTGTGCGGACATTGTTTGGATTAATTTAAAATTAGTTAAACAGTAAGTTGTAATTTGTAATAACAAAAATAATTCGATTTTTTTTTAAATTTTTGATCGTAGTATTGTTTTCACTGTCTTTCTTTGGATAATACACACTTTGAACCTTCCGCGGCCCTATTTGTGTGTCATTAAACCCTGTGTGCAATTCCCTCTGTACAATAATTTAATTATATAAATGGACGATAAATCCAACTATAAAAAATGCAAATAGATAAAGCGCGTGTTGATTGCGTTCGTTGCAGTGTAAAGCCGGGTTTACACGATGCCAATTGAGGAGACAATTGTCAGAGGACAACTTACTGGCATAAAATTATTGGCTACGTGTAAACACCTGTCGCCAATTGGCGTGAAAAAAGTCCTACCAGTTGTCCTGAAATTCGATTGTCTCCAAGAGTAGACATAGGACAATTGACTGGGCGCAGTTTGGGGTTTTTCCATGACAAAATATTATTCTTGAGTACAAAGAACTTAAGCCAACAATGCTTTAAACGTTTACATTACTAAAGTCAAAATAGTCTCTTGTCACTTTGTTAAATTTTAATGTCAATAAATTGTTTTTCAAAGCCACCTTCGATTTTTATTTAGTAAAATGGCTATTGAAATGGTTGATAAAACGAGTTTTCTGCAAATAACTTTTAATGCGTTAGGAATTGGGCTGAATCTCTCTCTCTCTGAATAAGAGCTCGCGATTTCAGGGTTCTTCTTGGTTTTGTGCAAGCTAGCACGTAAATCATGTCAGTACCTATATAAAATATGACGAGTCACCCCGACATCGAATATGCGTTCGAATCAGAACGTCTGACGCACCATTATTTTAATGTTTTCATTTCATCAAATCCCGACCGCGCCGCGTTTACATTTCAGTAATCGTGTTATTAAAGCAACGGTTGCGTCATATGTTATTTTTTACTCGCGACTAAAAGAGTTAATTTTATTAAGAAGTGATTCGTTATTGAATCGGTTAAAAGTTACTAAGAAGTGATTCGTTATTGAATAGGTTATAAGTTACTAAAAGGTGATTCGTTATTGAATGAGTTATATGTTATTAAGAAGTGATTTGTTATTGAATCAGTTAAAAGTTACTAAAAAGTGATTCGTTATTGAATCATTCTTCTTTTATAATAAAAATGATAGGCTTTATTTCCTTGACAGGCCGAAGCCTAATTATAAAGAAAAAATACAAAGTACTTAAGAATTATTCTATATAAACTAAAAAATACAGTATTAACAACTAACACTAAAAAGAAAGAAAAATCCTTAAAATTAGTAAAAATACATTTATAAAATAAAAGAGGTGACTTAAATTTTTAAGACATTCATTTTTATTATTACAGAATATATCAATTCCATATTGTACTTCGTGATATCTTTTTATCATCATAAGCAAAGGTGAAAATAAATGGCGGGTCGTACGTGGTAATTAAATATTGAATTATTTCTACCTATTAAACTTAAACGTGGTATTGTAAAATGAATCAAGTTTTAAAGTTTACTATTGCCCGTATGATGATGAATAAGTTTATGTAGTTCGTATATCAGCATCAATCTGACCCTGTCATGTATGAATGCTAACTTAAATTCAGTTAACATAATAAAATTATTAAATAACCGTTTAGGAAAATCACCGTTGGTGGGAGTTTTCAATAACGGTTACTGTTATTATTTCACAGTAACGATTACAAAGTAGCAGTTAGTGAAAATAACGCTCATCACTAGAGAATACCATAAAATGTTTTAAACGTAAGAGTCGTTTCCTCAGACTTTTAGAGTTCAGCCAGATAGAACTCTAATTCAAAGGAATGAATTAAAAAAAATATTGGATGACTTAAAACCTCGAAATGACCCATCTCTCTACATACGGTATGTTAACAATCAACCTAGTATCGCATCTCGAACTCCAATTTAAAAAAAGATATTGATTTCCCAACAAATAGTTAACAGTAGTGCAGTTTCGGCTTTTTATCCGAATATTAGAGGCCTACATTCTAAAACTGCTGCATTTCTATAATAATATCTGTGCATCATTTTTAATACGGAGAGTTGTCTCACTTCCGGAGTTAATTTCAGAATTATTCCTTAACTCAAATATCGTCAAGACAGATTAAACAAGATTGGAATAAAATTTAACTTTTTTATACCACTATATTTTATTTATGTGACTAGTTTCGACTATTCACTGGTCATTTTCAAACATAGGTTAAGTTTAAAAAAACAATGGGCCCTATTATGTTTTTATCACCTTCGAAAATTTTTCGTTTGCTCATGACCAACTTTATAGCGAGACAGGAATTAAACTTTTCTCCCAGGTTTGTTCACTATTTTATTCACAACCGTACGTTTGATGTTAAAGCATTAACATCAAATCAAATCAAAATAAATAAACGTCAGTTCATGAAATGCGGGCGATTTGATTTAAAACAAACTCATAGCAACAATGCAAATACATATTGCAGATCGATATACTGAATATTTTTACGAATTACTAAAAAATAAAATATTGTATGCACCGCGGGAGATATTCATGTTCTTCGCCCTCGGTTGACTTACAAACCTCGCGCCGGAGGCCCTCAGTTTGTAACCCTGTCAACCTTGGGAAAAAATATTCCATATCTCCCTTGATGCATAAATATCTATTATTTCGTTTAATTATTGCTACGGAACAAGAAGCAGTAGCCGAAAATTATTATTTTCTGCTATTTTAATGATATTTGCTATCCATTTGAGACGCCGAAATGTGAATTAGAATATTTGTTTTAAAAACAACAAATTTGTGAGTGTTTCGAACTAACACCTATATTAGATGGTAATTAATACTTATCAATTCCATAATTCTTCAAAATTACCTTAATTACAGATCGCTTCAAGTGCACTCGGTACCGATTATCCCTGGAAATTTGAAAAATGACGAAAACATGCCGTTATTAGTTCCCTTGCTTCGATTTTACAGTGTTGTCACACCTACTTTATCACGTTAGAAACGGAGTACCAATTTGCCGTTCGATCGAAAACGATGTGATAAATTTTCCCGGCGTAAAGTTATCACCGTGATAAAAACAAATTAGGGCTCAATAATTTTCAATAGTGATATGGATTTTTGAAGATTTTAATTTGAATTTTTTTAGCACTATAAAATTCAAATCAAAATCTCAATAGCCAAAATATCGCTTATTCAAAATTAATTTGGTTTTTGAAAATTTAACAATTTTCAATAGAGATATGGATTTATAAAAATGTTTGTTTTAATTTTTTTAGCACTTGAATAAAAACGCAGAAGAAAAATAAAACATGCAAGCAAAATTCCATAAAAAATTATCGTCAATGGCAGAAGTATCACTTATTCAAAATAAATTTGATTTTTATAAATTCAATAATTTTTAATACAGATATGGGTTTTTGAAATTTTCGTTATAATTTTTTGAGCACCAGAAAAAAAAATCACGGAAAAAAAGCGTGCAGACAAAATTCCATGAAAAAATATCCACAATAGGCGAAGCTTATTCAAAATCTTTTTGGTTTTCGTAAATTCAACAGTTTTTAATAGAGATATGGATTTTTGAAAATGTTTATTTTAATTTTTTGAGCACCTGAACGAAAACGTCTCAGAAGAAAATATAAAATGTCCAGACAAAATTCCATAAAAAAATATCCTCAAGGGCAGAAGTATCGTTTATTTAAAATCAATTTGGTTTTCGAAAATTCAACGATTATCAATGGAGATAGGGGTTTTTCAAAATTTTCGTTTTAATGTTTTGAACACCAGAACAAAAACATCAGAGATAAAATATAAAATGTGTAGACAAAATCCCATAAAAAAAATCATCCTTAATGGCTGAAGTATCGTTTATTCTAAATGAATTTGATTTTTTAAAATACAATAATTTTCAATAGTGATATGGATTTTTGAATATTTTCATTTTTTGAGCACTTGAACAAAAACATCACAGAAAAGAATATAAAACGGGCAGGTAATATTCTATAAGAAAATTATCCTCAATGGCTAAAGTATCGCTTATTCAAAATCCATTTGATTTTTGTAAATTCAACAATTTTCAATACAAACGTGCAGGCAAAATACATTAATAAATATTCTCAATGGCTGAAGTATCGATTATTTAAAATCAATTTGGTTTTTGAAAATTTAACAATTTTCAATAAAGATGTGGATTTTTATATTTGAAGATTTTCGTTATAATTTTTTGACCACTTGAACAAATACATTGCAGAAGTAAATATAAAGCGCGCAGACAAAATCCCATAAAAAAATATCCTCAATGGCCGAAGAATCGCTTATTCAAAATCAATTTGGTTTTTGAAAATTCAACAATTTTCAATGGAGATGTGGATTTTTATTTTTGAAGATTTTTGTTATAATTTTTTGAGCATTTAAACAAAAACATCGCAGAAGTAAATATAAAACGCGCCCACATAAAAATTCCATAAAAATATCCTTCCTCAATGGCCGAAGTATTGCTTATTCAAAATAAATTTTGTTTTTGAAAATTCAACAATTATCAATGGAGATATGGATTTTTGAAAAGGGTTGTTTTAATTTTTTGAGCACCTGAACGAAAACATCACAGAAAAAAATATAAAACGTGGAGACAAAATTCCACAAAAAATCCTCCTCAATGGCCGAAGTATCGTTTATTCAAAATCAATTAAGGTTGTGTAAATTCAAAAATTATCAATAGAGATGAGGATTTTTGAAGAATTTCGTTTTAATGCCTTGAGCACTTGAACAAAAATATCGCAGAGAAAAATATAAAACGTGCAGACAAAATTCCATAAAACATATCCTCAATGGCTGAAGTAACGCTTATTCAGAATCTTTTTAGGTTTTTGCAAATTCAACAATTTTCAATGGAGATATGGATTTTTAAAATTGTTTGTTTTAATTTTTTGAGCACTTGAATGAAAACATCGCAGAAAAAAATATAAAACGTGCAAGCAAAATTCCATAAAAAATATTGTCAATTATTCAAAATCCATTTAGGTTTTGCAAATTCAACAATTTTCAATAGAGATGTGGATTTTATTTTTTTGAGCACTTGAACAAAAACATCGCAGAAAAAATATAAGACAAAATTTCATAAAAATAATCCTTAAAGGCTAAATTGCTTATTGAAAATAAATTTGGTTTTCAAAAATGCTACAATTTTTAACAGAGATATGGATTTTTGAAGATTTTCGTTTCAATTTTTTGAGCACCTGAACAATGAGGAGCATTTAGAGATTTTCGCAGTTTGGTAAATTGGTTTTATTTATTTTCTTTCAGTTCATGAAGTTCGTAATTTGAAAATTAATTATGTGGTATTATTTCAAGTGTATGTTTAGATATTCGTACTAAATCTTAAATTGAAATGAATTTTGAATCATTTTGGGTTTACTATTTGTAATCATGAGCGTCAGAGTAAATGGGGGTATGCAGTAATACACGTAAAATAATATTTAGAAACGCTATTCTTTATTGTCTTCTTACAATCATAAATTAAGTAACAGTCACAATTTAAGTGGAAATCACTGTTTGGTTAACAGTCACATTTTAAGTAGCAATTACGTCTTAAGTAGCAATCACTGTTTAATTAGCAGTCACAGTTTGAGTAACAGTTGAGATTTTAAATAATATTCACGGTTTAAGTAACAGCTGCAATAACGATGAAATTCGCCTATTACTAATAGTAACGACCTGTGATTTTTTTTAAATATATGTGACAAATCACAGGTACGTGAAATATCGCCCATCCCTATAAATTACATGCTTGGTGTACTGAGAATGGACTTAAATGAACACAAAGAAGTGCTGCGTGCTTCTAGGGAAGTTAATACCATCCTAAGTGATTATTATATTACTCAGTTAATATACAGAACGTTTCTAAGTTTAAAGATTTAGGTGTGATATTTTATTCTAAGTTAAATTTTAAATGTCATATACATAAATTAATTAACGAGTGCTATTGGCTCTTAGGTTTCATTTGAAGGAATTGAAAACAATTTTTTAAATATTTTATTTCTTCAAATTGGGGAACAAATAGTAGTCCGAGGGAGCCAAGTCTGGAGAATAGGGGGGATGTGAAACGAGTTGGAATCCTATTTCCATTAATTTTGCGACCACAGCTGCTGAGGTGTGTGCTGGTGCGTTGTCGTGATGGAAAAGGACTTTCTTGTGGGTCAATCGCGGGCGTTTTTCTTGCAGCTCGGTTTTCAAACGGTCCAATAACGATAAATAATAGTTTACCCTTTTTCAATTAGTCGATGAGGATTATTCCTTGCGAATCCCAAAAGACAGTCGCCATAACCTTTCCGGCCGAAGGTCTTCGCCTTTTTTGGCCAGTCCGAAAATTTTGAAACCACTTATAAACTGTTTTAATCGAAGGTGCAGTCACCATAATGTTTGTCAAGCTTCTCTTTAGTCTCCTGAGGCATTTGCCTTTCATAAAGTAATGTTTATTCACCACACGAAATTCTTTTTCGTCCATTTCTTGAAAATCACTCGAATTCCTTAATTCACACGAATGCCAAACACAAAGAAATAGACCAATGAAACTTGGCGTGCGTTCATTCAAAAGATGCTACTAACTAAACATGACCTCGATACACGCCGGTGGTGCCATCTCTTGGACTTTGCACGGACTTTTCAAACCACCCTCGTATCTTTATTTATTCAATAATATTCCGTAATTAACATCATACTTAATGCAATGTTTCACTTATGTATGCAATTTTATTTGTTATTTTAATAGCTATTATACAGGGTGTTTCAAATTCGAGGCTCACCATGGGGATCTCGCTTATTAGAAGAGATAGAGGGTATGTTTAAATTTGGCACTTTTGCAGAATTTTATGCTGATTAATAATCGGTTGAAAAAATCTAATTAAAATATTTTGTTTTCGAGTTATGCTAAAAAAACTGAAAAAAACGATTTTCTTTTTTTCTTTATATCTGCGTTATTTGAGGTGATATTTAAAAACGGAAAAGACGTTCTTATGGCACTTTTTTATTATCTAATAGTTGGCATAAGATTTTTCTTCGTAACCTGTTTCGTTACTTTTGAACCATCATCAACTTTCTTATTTCTTATAGCCGCCATATTTATTTTTTACCACATCTGAATGCTCAATTTTTTGTGATGACAACAATATAACACAACATATATTTAATTTCATAAATAAACAAATAATCGTTTAAAACACTTTTATTGACAATTTATATGGCACTTACTAATAATCATGCATGCCATGAAATTTAAAACAATTGGAAATCCGAATAACTCTTTGTTAAACATTATAATTCTTTATGAATAAAAATGTCGTTCGATAATTTAGAAAAGCAAGATATGTACCATACTTCTAATTCAGTAAACGGAAATACATTGGCTAGTCAAAAATATTTACAGATGTATCCAGAAAGAAGGCAACCCCTTCGAACAGTTTTTGTGTAAATACAATTATTTTAGGCGATTTAAAATAAATGTTCTTAATAAATAAAATAATATATAAATCAATACTAATAACCATAATATTAATATGAAGATTATTAATTATAATTTATGTTCAAATAAAAAAAAACGGGTTCATTAATGCACAATTGAACGCGTTTTTTAACATTATTTATTTCTCTATAAACATTTATTTTGGAGATCGAATTAAAAGCATTAGTAATCCCATCTCTGAGGTGTTCAATATTCTTATGAGTATAACAATAAACTATATTTTTAACAAAACGCCAAAAAGAAAAAAATCAAGACGTTCAAATCGGGCCAATTAAATTTCCGTTATAAATTCCCAAACATTTATTCCAAAACGGCCTACCACTTCGGACTTGTCTTGAATTTTCTGGATAATGTTCATTATTGCGATGAAATACGCCACTCTTCGTGAATAGGCATTCATCTGTTCAAATTATGTTTTAAAAAAAATATCATTTTCATTGCACTTTTGTGGCAAATAATTACAAAATGCTTCTTAAATTGTCAGCAGGTGCAAGTGTATGGCCCAAATGAATTTTATATTGTTTACAATAGAATTTATTTCAAATGAAATATGTTTTGTACGTAAACGTAAAATTATTGAATTAAGACACATTTATTATTACCATTTCCAAAATATGATTGCGACTTTCTTGAGTAATTTTATTACCGTATGGTATGCGACAACTTTTTAAATTGTTTCTAATTCCATGGCACGGATGATTTTTGGTAAGCGCTACATAGATTGCCAATAAAAGTGTTTTAAACGATTTTATGTTCATTTATGATATTAAATGTAGGTTGTGTTATATTGTTGTCATCAGAATAAATTGAGCATTCAGATGTGATAAAAAAGAAATATGGCTTCCATAAGAAATAAGAAAGTTGATGATGGTTCAAAAGAAACGAAACATGTTACGAAGAAAAATCTTACGCCATCTATTAGATAATAAAAAAGTGCTATAAGAACGTCTTTTCCGTTTTTAAATATCACCTCAAATAACGAAGATATAAAGAAAATAAGAAAATCAGTTTTTTCAGTTTTTGTAACATAACTCGAAAACAAAATATTTTAATTAATTTATTTCAACGGATTATTAATCAGCACAAAATTCTGCAAAAGTGCCGAATTTAAACATACCATCTGTCTCTTCTAATAAGCGAGATCCCCATGGTGAGCCTCGAATTTGAAACACCCTGAATAGCCCTGTTAATGGATTCTTATGTCTGTTGGGAAATAAATATTATTATTATTAAATACTTTCTCTAGGAGAAGATCTGAGTATTCGGAAAGAGAATTATCGTTATAACCAACTCAATATATAGTTAAATCCGGCAGAGATAATTTAAATGCAGTTAAATGAAATTAAATTAAATTGTACACAGCAGACTATTGAATACAATTTGCCACAACAACTACAAGTGCTACAGAATTAATTATTTCCTAAATTTCCTATAAATTCAAACTAATTCACGTGACGATAAAATGGTTGACGTGAAATCGGTCGCGTTGTCGCTTAAAGTTTTTTCGGCATAATGAAAGTTACAAAAAAAAGCATTCATTGGAACAAAATCATTTTCACTAATACTACGTTATAATATAAAATCCACTATTTAAGGGCATATTACCCCGGCGCATTCACCATTCCAACCTAATGATTTTTCTTAAATTCCTTTATGTAATATCAATTGTAATATTAATATTCCCCATAAAAAGCACAAACGATTGAAAATGACACAAGTTTATAGAATTAGGAACACAATCCACTTTCTTAGAGTCATTCACAACAATAAAGTTCTACTCGAGCTATCAACGACAATGCAGCATCATTAATATTAATAACAGGGCAATAATGCCGGAAGTCTCAATACAGAGAACTGGAGGGAAATAACTCGGAATGAATGATTTGTTCATCGCCCCATGAAAAATGGGGGAGTTTATGGTGTATGAAAAGTGCCCTACGTGCGCTCTTTATAACCGAAAACCTCCAGCAATAAGTCTAGACTCGTTTCTGTATAAAAATGTTCGTGATAAGATCCGCATGACCATGCAAAGTTTGGCTTATTGAATGTGGCGGTGGAATTTGAAATTTTATTTAAAGGGACGGGCGGATTATTTTTACTATCGTGGCAATAAAGGGGGGGCGCGTTTATGATGGATGGAATATTCGCTGGACACGCTTAATAGTCCCTGTGCGGGTAATGTTTAGGGATGTAATCATTTTTATTGGCGATCAAATTTGATTGATTAGCGTTCACTGATGTTGCAAATTTGTTTACAGTGGAAAACGTATTCATGGATTATGAGAAAACAATAGCGGGAATGTGTTAGATTTATTGTTACAGTGATGGCAGAATATTGATAATTTGCGGTTTTATAAAATTATAATTAATTATGAGCTAATTTACTAACGTTAAAAATATTGGAATGAGAGGGAAATACCAGATTACTTTGGTCAATAATAGAACGTTAAAGTTGTCGAGTGTATGGTCATAAAGATTTAATAAAGTGTAATACCAACGAACTTACTTGTAAATATTATTGATTGTTTCCAGATCAAACGACCTGTTTAAATTTGATTAGATCTCATCAGCACAGTTAATTAGCCGACAGGGGACCGAAGATATAAATCGTTGCACAAGTTTCCTTAATTGAGTAGAGTTGTGAAGACAATAGATGTCGCCATAATGTTGTATCTACCTTAAAGAAAACTTTTAGATTTATAACTGTAATCATTTTTCTTTCGGCGTGCCAACAAGTGTGCCATGATTTTTTTGTTTTAAAAATTTAAGTTGGCACACTTGTTAGGTATTGACATATAAATGTCAGATTTTTCTAGAAGTCACAATTATTCCGTGTTCACAATGGTTTACAGCAACCAGTAAAAAACGTTTCTAATTGAAAGTTATTTCCGAAATGGGACTAAAGTGAACGGAAATTGGGTGTATTCATTCGACGCACCTTTAGCAGAGTTTCAGGAAGAATTTCCTAACGTGCCCATTATTTATGATGAATTTAAAAACACCTTATCACGATCTGTTGTATTATTTTGTGAAATGGGTAGTATTCTCCGTAAACCAGGAACAGGTAGCCCAGTTAAATTTTGGAAGATGAACCTACGACTTCTCTGCGTCATTTGCCCAGCAAATAAATTTATCGATAGGAACATGCCACAAGCTTCTACGAAAAGATTTGCAAGTATATCCTTATCGTACAACATCGGTGCAAGAGTTATTACCTGTTGATTACCCCAGACGACAGTGGTTTTTACAAAATGTAAACGAGAATGTTTTACAAATTACTTTTTTTACCGATGAAGCTTGGTTTTACAAGGATGGGTACATTAAGTCCCAAATTATGAGAATTTGGTCGGTTGAAAATCCTCGTATATATCGAGAGAAACCACTACATCCAGAGAAAGTTGGCGTTTGGGCATCGATTAGTGGGAGAAGATTAGTTGGACCTATAATCTTTGAAGGTAAAATCTTATTTTCATTATTAATAATGAAAATTCAATAACCGTGCATTCATTTTAGGTACGATAACTGCAATCCGTTATCATTCAGAAACTTTATTGCCTTTTATAAATGGATTAAATGATGACGAACTGCAAAGTGGATATTTTTATCAAGACCGAGCAACTCCTCATTGCATAGTGGACAATTTGGCCATTTTGGAATTTTTTGAGGACCGAATAATAAGCCGAAATGCACGGACTCCCTGGCCGCTCCGGTCATGCGATTTAACACCATGCGATTTTTTCTTGTGGCCATACCTGAAAAATTGTATTTATGCACAACTAGTACACAATCTAGAAGACATGCGGCAACGAATTCGAGATAAATTTATAGAAATTAACAATAATCCAGTGTTGTTGCGGAGCGTAATAGAGGGTGTGCAGCGAAGAGTTCAGGCTTATGTTCAAGAAGAAGGAAGGCACATACAACATTTAATATAATTTTATAGTGAAAAATTTAACGTATCTATAAATTGACTAGTTTAATGTTTAATTTTGAGAAGTAATATAACCTCAATATGTGTTATCAACTTAAATTTTTTAAATTAAAAAATCAAGGCACACTTGAGGTTTTTTTTAATGAACATACTTTAATATGCTGATGAAATCTAATAAGATCGAAATCGGTTTTAAGCGATCGTTTGACGGGAAAGTAATAATTAATGTTTACTATCATTATCCCTTGTTGACTGTTACCTTTAGTTGTGAATAGGTGAATATCTCCACTCAATTAAGAAAATTCGCGCAACGTTTACCGCCGTAACGGCTCATCTTTTGCAATGATCTAAAATGCATCACGAAAACAAATCCTTGATGAAGACTATTAATAACGAAAGGGTAATAATTTATAACCAGGAATTTTGTATACAAGTATTGCTAAAATTACAAAATTGAAACAAACCACATGAAATATTCAGGGAAATATTAGCATCAAGTTACCAATAGATTTTGTACTGTATATATAACTCCTATGTATTAGTTTGGATTGAAATAACTATTCTTGATAAATAATTAATTACTCAAAAGCATAACGTATCCCATTTTTAAATGTTACTATATCTACAATGGGGTATATTACTTACCGGTACGTCTGCTTAAACTTGGGGCCGGTGATGTAATGGAAATTGCAGGTATTGAAGAATTTCCTTTCGCTATCGCAGAGTTGTTTGATATGGATTCATTTGATTGCTTGCGAACCTTTTTCTCCCTCGGATCGCAAGTGCAGCTTCCAGCGCTGCTGCAAGTACACACCCCAGATGCGGCTATTATACCCCTTTGCGTAACTGGGTTTCTTATTGATGGTACGGATATTTGCTCTAAAACAATTAATAGGCGGTAGAAAAAGTAATATTGTTGGTAAAAGAATGATGTTTGCAAAATACATTTCGAGGGCCCGTTGGTGTAGAGCAGTGGTGGGGAAACTTTTTTTAAGACGGGCCATTTGTAATAACTAGACAATCGTAGCGGGCCAAAGAATAATGCTTAATCGTTAACTAATTTATGTGTTCTATAAACATATACAAAATAACTTTACTGGTACACTAGCTTTGTTTTTAAAAAACGTTTTATTTGCAACTGCCGGGAAGCGGCGATGTTGCTCAGACAGAATACAGGTTAAGACTAAAATAATAATATTACAATAACATTTCCTACGGCTAACATGACTCATGCATGATAAGATAAGGTGCAGGTGCACTGGGTTATGATGATGAAGCAGCTAAATACATCTACAATTAATATATTATAATAATAATTAAACAAAGGGTTTCTTTGTTGTTAGCGTCAGTTGACTCCTCCCCCCTTGGATTCTGGCTTCTCCTGGAAGGCAGATGTTGGTCCGGGTGGTTTCTTGAAGTTTTCTTTTCTTCATCCACTTGATTATGACGTATCCAGCGGCGGCGAAGATGACAATGTATAGGGTAGCACTCCACATACTGGGGATTAAAAAGTTTTTCTCCTGCATAATAATTGGAGGTTGCTGGATAGTTTGGACATCTTGTAGATCCAATTTTTTCAGATGAATTGTAATTCCAGTAAAGTTGCTTCGATAGAGCTTGATCCGTGGGTTATCGATTAGAACGGGACTTCCAGTAGTATATTCCAGAAATTTGATTTTTCGATTTCTGAATATGATGTTGCATCCATCTTCTTTAATTAAGTAGATTCCTGTGAGGATCTTCATCCTGGTTTCTTGTGGACATTCGATTTTTATTTCTTCTGGCGTTGGAAGTACGGCCAAGTATTGGTTTATGTCGGGAATCAGCTCCAGGTGATTCGTGGTAATGTTCAATTTTGTGTACATGCACTGTTTGTTGTCTTCTTGTAGAATCAGCTCTTTTTCGCATTTTGCATTATGGTTCATCAATTGATGATCCAGACATTGATAATACTTATTACTTTGGGTACACAAGTGACTTAGGGCCCAAATTTGGTTTTCATTTTTTGACTTTATAAAATATTTAACATCGGGTAAAATAGTTACAAATTCAGATTCGTATCTGGTTGGGATAGGATTTAAATGATAAAGTTCAAAATCTGTTTCGTAGTTAATTGGTATTGATAAGAAATAGTTTATTTTGGTAAATTCTAATTTACAGTTTACTCTGATAATTGATTCGAAATTAAATATGTTTTCGGGAATAAGTTCGAAAGGAAATTGTTCGTTGTAATGTACAGAGATTTTTTGAAGTTCCAAAAATTCGTTAGTGTTTATAATACTGGAATGCATTATTCCTAGTCTACAAAATAAAAGGGAATTTTCAATATTCTTTAAGATATCCAATATAACATTGTATAAAATAATCAATTGATTAAATAAATCTTTAGCGAACAGAATGTGTTCGTGTTCTACTTCGTTTTTTAAGAGAACAGTTAATTTTAATATTTTACTTTTTAGCATTATTTCGTTATGTTCAATATTTCGTAAGGTGTCATTAAATTTGACAATAATTTGATTGTTTACACTATAACGCATTTGCAATTGATTTTGTAAATTCCTTTGGTTCATTTGTAAATGTGATAAAATATAATTCATTCGTTTGCCGTCATTGGCATCTAAATTTCCCGAAATAGTTTTGATAATGGTTCCAAGACCGTCAATCAATCCTCTTTTGTTTTTATGTTGTTTGACCGATTGTAATTTAATATCGTGAATTCGACTTGAGATTTCATTTTTGATATAATTTACTGTTTTGTTGTAATTATCGAATATTACAACAAATGTTGATATATTTTGGATTGTATTGGTTAGATACGAAAATTGTTTATTTAGATTTTCATATTCATTATATACAGGGGCTAAGTCATAAAAGTGTACGAAGGTGTGATCAGTTTTTTGTAATTTCGCAGGTCCTAAATTTATAGGGATTATGCCTAAATTTTCCGTTATATTTTTTATCTGCACTGTCTGCGTCAATACGACGTAGAGGGACCTGGAAGAGAATTTTCCATCGTGAGAGTATTTAAATAAATGTGCACTATTGTTTGTGACTTATTAAAAATATATTGTAACATCGGTTTTACGCGTTTATATTTAAGTTTATCTAAACCGCATCCCAATCTTGGTACGGCTAAATCCTTGATTTGATTAATTGTACAAAATTCTTTTAAGTTGATTAAGGTATTAAATATGGTATCCTCATATGTTGGTTTATCATCAAAATTTAGTTTGGTGATTAAATAAAGTATATATCTATTTTTGTCCTTTAAATTACATACTGAATATAATTGGGGGTTTTGATTTTTTAATTCTTCAACTTGCTTAAATCTTTCTTTGAATTCTACAGCAATTCCTTTACCCATTTCTAGATCTGCACTTACGCAGTGAGCTAATGAAAATGTTTCTGGGGCGAAAAATAAGTTTCCATTATTTTCTTTTACGTTCGCGGTCGCGATTTTATTATGTGTAGTCATATAATTTTTGAATTCATTATAATTTAATTTACCTTGTTGCTTTTTGGGTTTTGCTCGGGGTCTCTTAATATTTGAAACATGAATTTTTTCAACAACATTATGATGTTTTGGATGAATGTTTACAGTTTTTAATTCTGTATTTATTTCCTCAATATTTTCTTTTTTATACTTATTCTTTGTTTTCGACTGCTTCTGTTTGTTTTTTTACATATATTTCAGTTGTTAATTCGGGTACATCTTCACGCGATTCATTGCGTTTATTAATTATTTCAGTTTTGTTTAACATCAATCGTTCGTTAATTACCTTATAAAATAGTTTGACTTTGTCACGATGATTCACAATATAATTATTTATTAGCCTACTTTCGATATCGATATTGAAAGGGCAATTGACATCTATATGACCGGAAATTATTTCAGACGGTTTAAATTTGGTAACAGAGTGAATTGAGTTGTTATACGCAAGGAGTGCGTAATTTACTTTATACTCGATTAGATCCTTTTTTGCAAAATCTTGATTGTTTAGTAATCTAATATGCTCTATTATCGTTGAGTGAACTCTTTCGACAACCCCGTTGGATTCGGGGTGTTGCGAACTGACAAAATGTAATTTTATTCGATGTAATTCTAATAATTCTTTTAAGACAGAATTTCTAAATTCTAAATGGTTGTCCGATATGATTTGTTCTGGTACCCCGTGGTGTGTAAAAATTGAATTAATTTATTTGCAATTTCTACAGCCTGTTGTGAGTGTAATTTGTAAAGTTGCGTGTATTTTGAAAACGAGTCTATCAGTGTGAGGAATTTGACACCTTCTAGAGTAATGGTATCAATATGTATTATTTCGAACGGCTTCGTTGCCGTCGGGGTTATATTAAATTTAATTTTAAGCGGTTTTCTATCGTACTTACTAACAAGACACGTTTCACATTGATTTATATAATTAATTATTGTACGTCTTTGATCAGGCCAATAGAACCTTCTTTTAATTTGGCTTTCAGTTTCGTCTATTCCGCGGTGATTCGACTTTCCTTCGTGATAAGCTTGAATTGTATCATTTATTTCTTCATCGCTTTCAATATCCGTAAGTATTTCTGTACATTTGGTTAAGTTAATCGCGGAATTTTTAAAATATTTTTGCATGACTGTTACGAACTTTTCGTATACCGGGTTTTCAAAATAAAGGTAATACTTTACGTTTGGTACTACGTATTCCTTAATAAAATTTACGACATCTAATTCAAAATTTTGTTTTGAAAGTTGTACAGCTATCCGTTGTTTCTTTTTATTAAACAATTGTCTTATTACAGGTACCGATGGGGCATAATTTACTTCTGAAATTATTATTTGGTTACTTCCGTAATTAACGGCTTTCTCTAATATGGGGATATTTAACACGGGATTCTCAATATTTGAGTGAATTGTATTATTATCGCTACCTAGTATATCATCAATATCTAAATTAATACCGGACTCTCCGATTTCAGCGATCATAGATTCGATTTCATCACTTACATTCGCGGGTTCAAATACCTTATTATTATCATCATTCATATTTACATCAATACGTGATAAGAAGTCTGCATTTTTATTCATAACACCTTTTTTGTATACTATCGTGTAATCGTACTCGGAAAGTTTGAGTCTCCACCTTACAAATTTAGAGTTAGGCACTTTTATCGACATAAGCCATTGAAGTGGCTTATGATCACTTACTATTTGAAATGTCCTTCCGAATAAATATGGTCGGAAGTATTTAACTGCCCATATAATGGCGAGGAGCTCTTTTTCTATTGTGGAATAGTTAATTTCCGAATTATTTAGAGTACGACTTGCATAAGCTATTGGTGGATCCGATCCGATCTTGCCTTGCGATAAAACGGCGCCAACCGCGAAGTTACTGGCATCCGTGGTTAAAATAAACGGTTTGTTAAAATCGGGGTATCGATCACCGATAGTTTTTTCGTTGAGTTTACGATAGTCTATCACGACGCGCCATTTGCGTTTTCCGGACGCATCTAACTTTTTGGGGACTACCCAAATTGGCGATGACCAGGGGCTGTATGAGGGTCGTATTATTTTTTGGTCAAGCATATCTTTAATTTGATTTTCAACTTCTATTTTGTGTATGTGAGGGTACCTATATGACCTCGTATATATTGGTAATTCGTCAGACGTTTTTATGGAATGTTTAATTTTATTTGTGAATGTTAACCCTTTATTTTCCATATGAAATATGTCTGCGTATTCTTTAATTAAATTAGTAATTACATTTTTTTCTTCCTCGTTCATATGACTTGAGCGAATTTTAGAAATATCGAACTTAATTTTTTCATAGTTCATTGTATTTATATTACTTCCGACATTATTATTATTATTATTTTGTAGTTCCCAATCATATTCATTGACTGATTCTACTCTAACCGGCCTTACTTCTCTTACTTCTTTATCATTTTCCGTCGGGTTAATTATTGTACATAAGGCTTTGCCATTTCGTACACGCGTAACGCATTCTGGTACTTCCAGTTTATTTATTTTCGTGTGTGGAATTATCACATCACCGTTTTTTACATTCGCAACGTTAACCTGGATTATTTGTTCGGACCTTGCGGGTAGTACTATACATTTCCTATCCGTGGTTTCACGAATTTGTCCATAGTTAAGTGGAATATCGCAATTAGGCGTACTTAATATATTTTCGTCGAATTTTATTATTGCTTTAACAAGCCTGAGATTGTCCGTACCTAGCAGGACATCAAAATTTGAATGAAAGTCAAAAAGGTAGACTTTAATATTCGCGTTTCGCGATTTGAATAATTCATTTAGTGGAATTATCGTGCTACTATTTCCGTTTGTAGTGCCATGTGCGCTGGTCACTTGGAAATGTTCCGTTTTAATATTTTTTTTAAATAATTGTTTTGCAATTTTTTGGTTAATGAAAGACCGTGTACTTCCCGTATCAACTAGGATTTTTAAATTATTTTGCGGGTCAATAATATACGGTAGTTGGCTTTCATTATTATGTATTCCCATTAATTCGATCGGTTCGCAGCCCGATCGCTGTCGTCTAAAAAATTACCTTCTTCGTCGATATTGTATAAATGATTTGGTACGCGATTTTCCTGCGGCCTAGTGTATGAAGTTTGTACCGACATCGGTGTGGGTTTTTGACCTTGTACAAAATTTGGTACATTTTGATTATGAACATTAGGGTTGTTGAACCTACCGGGATTGGTATTTCTTTGTTGATAAGAATTGTCACGATTCACGGTCGCATTAAATGTAGGTCGTTGATAAGGCATTCTAAAGTTACGCGGAGTATAACGAGGGGCATTATAATTATAACGTGGTTGAAAATTATCCGTTTCTTTTTTGCGTTGATTTAAAGTAACACTATTAATTTTGTTCGTTAATATTTCCACCTGGAAATCGTTTGTAAGCATGTGCAATGCCGTGTTTAAATCAGGAGGGTTCTTTACCCTCATCTGCGAACTTAGGGGTTCTTTAAGACCTCGGAGTAACACACGTAATGCGTTGCTACGGAAGAAATTTGACAAATGTTGTTGTTCTTGAATATTTGCGATGTTTGTTACCACGTACGCGATTTGTAAATTTAATAGTGATTGAATCCGGTTATAGAAAGCAAAAGGGGATTCATTTTGGAATTGTTTCAAAGTTACGATTTCGTAATTTGAGCTAATGTGGTCACGTTTGTCACCAAAAGAATTTAATAATGCGGTTTTTAATTGAAACCAATTTGTTATTACACTTGACGAAATATTTTTTGCCGCGTCACCTTTTATCTTTGCAATTATGCTCGACATTAAGTATTCGTTTTGGAAATCATCTGCATTTCCAGCATTATAAAATTTATTAACAAGCTTTTCGCTGATTTCTATAAATCGCGGGAGTAATTCGACTTCGCCCGTAAATTCGGGGATCATTTGAAGATATTCTGCTTTTAAAACAGCCATGTTTTTTGTTTTGTTTACGCGTTTAACAGGGGATCGTGATCTAGAACGATTATTTAGTGGGGAACTTGAATCTGAATCTGAACTTGACTCTGCGTGAAAATCACGAATTGATTTCGCGTTCATTAAAGTTAACAAGCTGACTTGTGTACTCACAATAGTAAAATCTTGTCCATTGGATGTTGAATCCCTCGGACGTTGTGGACGATGCTTCTCCTCTGGACCTCGGTGGTCTGGACTGCTCAATATTCGGAGGGTCGCTCAAAGGCCAAGATGTCCAAAAATTCGAATTCTTCGATAAATCGTTGAAACGAACCAGGGTGATATGCAAGCACCCTGTCAGAAGAATCCTACCGACTGCGCCAAATAACTTTACTGGTACACTAGCTTTGTTTTTAAAAAACGTTTTATTTGCAACTGCCGGGAAGCGGCGATGTTGCTCAGACAGAATACAGGTTAAGACTAAAATAATAATATTACAATAACATTTCCTACGGCTAACATGACTCATGCATGATAAGATAAGGTGCAGGTGCACTGGGTTATGATGATGAAGCAGCTAAATACATCTACAATTAATATATTATAATAATAATTAAACAAAGGGTTTCTTTGTTGTTAGCGTCAGTTAACTTACATATATTATTACATACACTTATTATTTTAATAGTAAAAAAGCAAAAGGTAACAAAATTATAAGCACAAAATATAAAATGAATTTAGTGTAGTTCTTGATGTGAAGTATTATCACTTTATTTTCTGGAGTCATTACTGGTTGATGGTGCATGAGAAAAATGAAATTGAGACTGTTTAATTAAAATTTCATCATAGTCCGGTTCCATTTGCGCAGCAGAAATTCTTAAAACTGATGAAAGGTGCTCATCTGTAATTCTGTTTCTTAAAGAAGTTTTCCTAAGCTTCATTGTTGAAAAGATTTGTTCGCATATATAAGATGAGCCGAACATTGTCATTATCTTCATTGCATGAGTAATTAGATTTGGGAAATTGTTAATTAAATTTTTATAAAATTCTAGTAATGGTACTGTATGAAAAGTTTGTTTCAGGAGAGTATTACAGTTCAGTTCTTTTAACTCAAGTTGAAATTTTGCATCAACTTCTACGTAATTAACATTGAATGGGGTCGCAAAAATACTAAACTCTGGTTCCATTTTTCTAAAGTCCTGAAATCTCCTTTCAAATTCTGTAGATAGTTTTCTCAAATTAATTTCGTATTTTTTAATCTTATTGTTTGATATAGTGAATTTTAAAGATTGTATTCTTGGAAAATGAGAAAAATCAGATTTAGAGATCTGATTAGCAAATAATAATAACTGTAATTTGAAACTTTTCAGGTATTGCCAAATATCGTGAAGAAACTGATTTTTTCCTTGCAATTTGAGATTAAGTTTATTCATGTGTACGAGGAGGTCTGTGAAAACAGCGAAATCAGAAAGCCACGTTTCTTGATTATAAATGTCTTTATAAAGAAGAAAATTCACAATATCGTCTTTTAAATCCCAAATTCTTTCAAATACTTTTCCAGCACCTAACCAACTAACTTTTGAATAATACAGGATATCGGAATGCTCAGCATGTACGGACTCCAAAAACTGTTGAAACTGGCGATGTAATAATCCTCTGGAACGAATCAGATTTACTAGTTTTACAACAATATTAAGTATATGGTCAATATCTAAAGCCGATTTACAGAGAGCATCCTGATGTATAAGGCAATGCAAAAAAACAACATAATTTTCCGGATACTTAGAATTAAATTTCCCAACAAATGCTTGATTGATTCCAACCATATTAGGAGCACCATCTGTAGTTACATTACATAACTTGTCAATAGGTAAACAAAGTTTGTCGATGCAATTTTCAAATTCACAAAATATATCGGCACCAGTCGTTGTTCCTTTCATTGACTGCAGCCCTGCAAGTTCTTCTGTAATTTCAAAGTGGGCGTTGATTCCTCTTACAAATATGAGTAACTGCGCATTATCGCTGATATCTGTACTTTCATCCATGGTAATTGAATATAAAATAAATTTTTGAGTTTTTGTAGTCAGTTGTGAAATTAGATTTCTATCAATATTTTCAATTCTCTCGGTGATTGTTCTTCGTGAGAGAGACAGTGACTGAAAATCCTTTTTCTTGTCAGGGCACATTATATCGCACACATCTATCATGCACTGCTTTATAAATTCACTATCTGAAAGGGCTTTATTAGATTTAGTAATATTATAAGCCAACACATAACTGGCTTTCGTAGCGCATCTTTGAGAATGATTAGCTCTCTGAAATAATTGTAGTTGACTTGATAATTTTTTTATTAAATCTTTCGATTTAATTTTTTTCACCTCTTCACTTAACGATGAGTAGGAGTGGTTTTCATGTTTGCTCTTGAAATGGCGTTGAATGTTATATTCTTTTAAAACTGCAACAGTTGTATTGCAAAGTAAGCACACAGGTTTTTCTTTAAATAAAGTAAAGAAATATTTCCACGTCCATTCTTCTTTAAAAACTCGACATTCTGAATCCACTTTTCTTTTTTTAACATCCATTTTAGACGTTACCTACTACGGAGAACAACACACAGAAACGCAATTGACGAAAGCTTACTGCTAACTAATGCTCTTACGCGGGAGTTTGTTGAGGCACTGGGAGTTTGGGGGATTACACAAACAATTACTCGAGTCACAGCGGGTCGTTGCAGATGACTGACTAAGTGGCTAACTAACTGATCTTTGGGCGGCCTCGCTTGTATTTATACCTACCTGCGAGAGTGTCTGGAAGTTTCGTGCGAAGATGAGTCATCTGTTTAGGTCGGATGGATTTGTCCAGAATACTATTGTGTTTTGAATATCGCCGCAGGTAATTTTTATGCGGGTCGTCACATTACGAAGTAAGAACGCGTTCAAACATTCTCACGACGACACTCTTAAACGGGCCGGATTAAACCTTTCCGCGGGCCGGACTTGGCCCGCGGGCCGTAGTTTCCCCATCACTGGTGTAGAGGGTACAGGCGAGCGCTTGTGCCGGTTGCACCGCGTGGGTTCGAATCCCAACCCGGGCGAAAGATTTTTCGGTGATCGAGAAGTATTCGCTCGGGTCTATGGTTGTTGTATACGTCTGACATTATTCATATGTTCATTTATTCATCCAAAAAATTGTATACCGTGCGCGCCTAAAGTATGGAATATAGTCAGTAAAATCGAAATAAAATATTTTTGGTAAAAATCCTCGAACACGTCGATTTTCTTTTACAAAAATACACATTTTTGCATGAAAGTCGATTTTCAGTCGTCATTTGTTTTTGAGTAATGACGTCATTCATTTTCTTTTTAAATGGCAATCCCCTATTTTTGTTCTTGATTTTGAGACATCTTTTTATTGTCGAACTGGTAGTATAAAAATATTGCCATCTTACATCAGACATTTTTCGAGTAAATAACAATTGAAGGTGAGAACTTGATATCTAGAGTTTTTGCAAAATGAACTTGTTCCAGCGCTTTTTTTCCAAACAAAAATGATCTTGACCTTTCATACATACAATATGGTTTTAGCAAGACGGCGCAACCAAGCACTATGCGCGTTTTTTGACAATTGCATTAGGAATAGGTGGATTGGCAGGCGATGGCCGATAGAATAGCCCACGAAAGAGATGAATACGCAGAATTAGCCTGGAAAATATTCAAAATATTCAAGAAGAATTTCTACATGTTCGAAAACAGAAAAAAAAACAAAAATACGCGCATAGTGGGGGCATGCGCCGTCTTGCTGAAACCATATTGTATTATATGAAAGGTCAAGATCAATATTGTCTGGAAAAATTGCTACAAGCGCTGGAATAAGGTCATTTTGAAAAAAATCTAAATATCGGGTTCTCACCTTCAATTGTCATTTTCTTGAAAAATTTCTTATGTAAGATGGCAACATTTTTATACTTCCAGTTCGGCAATGAAAAAATCTCTCAAAATCAAGAATAAAAAAAGGGGGTTGCCATTTAAAAACAAAATGGATGACGTCATTACTCAAAAACAAATGACGACTGAAAATTGGCTTTCATGCAAAAATGTGTATTTTTATAAAAGAAAATCGACGTGTTCCAGGATTTTTTCCTAAAATATTTTATTTCGATTTTACTGACTATATTCCATACTTTAGGCGCGCACTGTATAAATAGTAGCCGCCTTGAGCTGGCCATGTGGGCTACCATCCCGAGGCCAAAATAAAATCGCAGTTTATTATTATTTAAAAGTGTAATATTATAAGTCAAGCTTGTTTTAGCAGTTTTCATTAAGGTTACATTATTATACTTTAAATTATATACAAGGTGCCCGTTTTTCGAGCGGTACCATGGGATTTCAGTTATCTTAAGAGATACGAGGTTGGTTAAATTAGGGCAAAGTTGTGTATTATAACGTTGATTAATAATCTGTTGAGAAATTTGAGTTACCTTTTTCTGTTTTCAAAAAATTGCGAAAATATAAAAAAATATATTTTGTTTTTCTAATGATCGCCATATTGAATTTTTACATTTTTTTCTGTTTACGATGATGTATCACACATTATGTTTTAATTTTGCATTTGAGCCAAAATTTTAAATTTGTTATTTTTGTAAACAAAATCAACACTTTTGTTCAAACCAAAATGTGACAGTTCCATTTAAACTTCATTCTTAAAATTTACTTTAGTGGTAACTTTATCGTAAAAATGAAATTTTCAAGTGAAGAAAAACGGGATATGTTTGAAATTTATTACAATTCCCATAAAAATGTGCAAGTCTCAATGGAGGTGTATCTTCAGAAATATCCGGAAAGGCGGAAATTGAAAAAAAAAATCCTTTTTATCGATGCATAGAAATTTAGGAGATTATGATTCTTTTGGCAAGCCAAGGCGAAAATATGGCAGTAAAATTGTCGACAATGAGCAGGAAATTTTACGATTGGTAAACTATTTTATTATAATATTGAAAACGAATTTACAATTAAATTAATTTTCTATTCGGTTGACGGTAACCGTTTTTTCTCTACGCGACAAATAGAGGCTGAACTTGATTTGTCACGGCAGGTAGTGTGGAGAATACTTAAAAAATATAATTTTCGCCCATTTAAAATTCACAATGCTTAAGTTCTACATGCCGGAGATGGTGATCGTAGATTACCATTCTACAGGTTTCTTCGAGACCATTTACAAGACAATTCCAATTTTCTTAAAAATGTAATTTGGACCGATGAGTGCAAGTTTATCAATGCCGGAATATTTAATAGGCATAATCAGCATGACAATCCTCGTCAATATGAGTAACGGCGACCACAGGTACGATTTGGATTTAATGTATGGGTTGGTTTATTGAATGATACAATAATTGGCCCATACATTTACGAGTAACATTTAACTTCAAACAATTATTTAAACATTTTAAATACCATTGAACAGACTTTATTGATGAACATGTTTATCTTCGCAGTCTTCAAAATGTATGGTATCAACAAGATGGCGCGCCACCTCACAACGCGCGGTTGGTAGGTCAACTTTTATCTGAATTATTTCCACATAAAGTAATTTCCACCAATGGTGATGTACGTTGGCCAGCGCGGTCTCGTGATTTATCCCCATTGGATTACTAGTTATGGGCAACTTTGAAAAATAAGATTTATCAAAGTATTCCAGTCAATATTAATGAACTGTGTAGACGTATTGTTGATTCTACCATATGTATAACAATTATTTAGATAAAGAGTGGCTTTGTATTTCGGAACGTACGTTACAGGTTTGATACGTCGCATCACGTCTTCGCCACCAGTTGTTCATATGACATAAAGTCAACAACGTGCTAAAATAATCTAAGACCGTTTGTTTATAATGGTCATGCCTTATCTAAACAATTTTTATACATTTGGTATAAATAATATTAGAAGATATTAGTAGGGTAATTTATAATTTAAGAAAATGAGTAGAATTGTGTTTGGAAGTGGAAGGTGAACCATTTAAACACTTATTGTAGCATTATGTCTTCTAGTAGTTTTAAATGTTGTAATAAATATCTAAGATTGTTATTCGTTTATAAATTGTAATTTTCATGTAAACCCAACCTTATCTAAACAGAAGTGTTGATAAATGAATGCATATTCCCTTGCTTGATTGTAGATGAATTAAATAATAAAATAAAATGCAACAGTCTGTTTTGTAGGCGCTGTAATACTCATTGTTGTAGAAAAGTGTGATGTTTGGATGGCACTCTTTACAAAAATAATAAATTTAAAATTTTGACTCAAATGTGAAGTTAAAACATAATGTGTAAAATTTCATCGTAAACAGTAAAAAAATTTGATTTAGAAAGTGTAAAAATCCAATATGGTAGCCATAAAAAAAAAAGTTGTCTATTGGTTCTCCGCCATCTTGAAAGCTACAATATAAAATAAAATGCAACCGTTTGTTCAATAAATCTAATAACAAAAGTGTGATGTTTGGATGGCACTCTTTACTAAAATACTAAATTTAAAATTTTGGCTCAAATGTGAAATTAAAACATAATGTGTGATATTTCATCGTAAACAGAAAAAAATCTTGCATTAGAAAGTGTAAAAATCCAATATGGTGGCCATAAAAAAAAACAAAAGTTGTCTATTGTTTCTCCGCCATCTTGAAAGCTACACTAAATCTAATACCATATTTAGATCATTCATTAAAAAGTGATCTAATCATATCCTAGTGCAAAATGCGCAATAGTAATAGTTTTCGAATAAAAAAGTCAAAATGAAAATTGAATTTTTTTATTTTTTCCCGATTTTTTGAAAACAAAAAAAGGTAACTTTAATTTCTCAACAGATTATTAAACAACGTTATAATACACAACTTTACCCTAATTTAATTAACCTCGTATCTCTTAAGATAACTAAAATCCTCATGGTGCCGCTCGAAAAACGGACACCCTGTATAGATATAATAGTAGAATTGTTGGAGACAAACTACCTGGTGCAACTGATTGAGACTTTTTTTATGATTTAGAAAATATAGTAGAGTAATGTCTATTGTCATTGGCTCATATTTAAGAGTGACAAATTGTCTGGTGGGAAAAGTCATCAGTAGGCACACAATTTTATCTCAATGGAGTTCTCTTAAAATGCGCGACTTTTGTTATTATGAGACCGAACCCTAAACCGAAAACCGAAATTATCCAAGATTCATAAAATAATTCAAAAACCCAAACCGGACTGAAATTTTAATTACGGTTAATTTCGGTTAGAGCAAAAAAAATAATAACGGTTAATTTCGGTTAATTAAAAAAAAATCATAATTCAATAAGTTTAAGGTACTAAAACATATTGTCTGATAAAATAATTAATATAACAGAATCACATTTGGAGCAAATTACTGTGACGATTAAATAAGAATTTTTAATTTTATTTTCATTTTAAATTTCCAAAATTCATTTTTCAAGTGAATGAACTGTGATTAATTTTTTGTTTTTTTTTTTGTTTTCGTTTTGAATTGTTGTTATTATTTTTGCAAAAGAAAAGATATTATTTATTATTATTTTTATTGCGTTTTCCTTTTCTTTAATTGTGTCTTTGTATTTTTAAATATACTTTTTTTCGATTTTAAATTTTAATTTTAATCGGAATTGAACCAGAACCGAATCAAAACTGAATCAGAATTTTTAGACGAACCGAAAATGATACGAAAAACATTTACTTGGAAGGTAACCGTAAACCAGAACGAAATTAATTTCGGTTGGATTCTCTGATTTCTACGCCACTGCTCGTACGCCGATATCTTACGTCACAGTACTCAATTTATTTGATGCCCACTTGAAAAAAATCAATTATAGTCACTCTGTAATATTTATACACTGACCGGCAAAAAAAAGCCGGCCACCCTGAAATATTACGTATAAGTTCCCATATCTGCAAAGTATATACAGGGTGTCTACGCTAAACCGTTCATTAAACGTTCACGGGGTTGCCGTTGTACTAAAAATTTGAAAAAAAAACTCATTACAGGATTGAATCAGTTCTCCTCATGTCAAATATTTTCAACTTTCTATCACTTCCGGTTCCACCGGAAGTAGCACCAAATTTGTTATTTTAAATGGAATACCCTATATATTATTATATTTTTGGATTTCTCGTTTAAATTGCAACATATTTTGTAAGAATGTTTGTACTCTTATCTCTTTTAGTTGTCAAGAAAATTAATTATTTCTAAAATTTTGACCTCAAAAAGGCATCTTGAAATCTGCCTATAACTTCCCCTAAGAATAAGATAGAAATTTGATTTATATCTCTAATTGTACCTAGAGGATGCGTCTACGAGTAATATAATTGGAAACTGTTAATTTTGAAAAGTATTATGCAACCATAAAAAATAATATTAAATCATAATTCTAAACTATTTGCTTAAGGAGTATGATTGTGTAATACTTTTTTTGTAATCAATTCTCTTTCCAACCATTTTATGTAACAAAAAATGGGTCATTCCATTAAAAAAAAATTGAATTACGAAATATTTAAGAGGGCACTTAGATATTGTCATTTTAAGAACACTTATTGACAGTTTCCAATTATTTTACTCATAGAGGCATCCTCTAAATACAATTAGAGATATAAATCATATTTTTATCTTATTCTTAAGAGAAGTTACAGGCAAATTTCAAGTTGGCTTTTTGAGGTCAAAATTTTAGAAATTATTAATTTTCTTGAAAACTAAAATAGATAAGCGTACAAACATTCCTACAAAATATATTGCAATTTAAAATAGGAATTCAAAAATACCGGGCTATTCAAAATGAAGGAACAGATTTCAAACATTTATTTATTCCAAACTACAAAAGGTAGAACCATTATTCCAATTTTCCGGGACAGATAAAAGTTTGAAACTTGAACAGTCCAGGCAGAAGTACCAACCACGGCCGCATTGGCTCTGTTGCTTGACATGTTGATTGTCTGTAGTAAAATGGCGATACAACAGGAAAAAGCATTTTGTGTGCTGAAATTAGCAAAACTAGAGTTAAACAAATTCATAAATTCAATAAATTCAATAAAACGAAATGTAGCCTGAATATATGAATATTCAACCTGTTCGTTATTGAATTGATTTAATGCTTTCTGCAACAAGTAAGGTTGTTCCTAATTTGTTTAAAACTAGAGTTCTTTATTAAAGTGCAACGTGCTTTTCGCCATCAGTTTAATAATCAACCGCTTCGCCATACGCAGATTTGCCAGTGGCATCTAAAATTCGTAGAGGATGGTAGCATCTGCAAACAGAAAAGCACGGGACGTCCACGCATATCGAATGAAAATGTCGAGCGTATTCGTACAGTTTACGAAATATGTGCCATATTTGTACACAAAGTTTATGGACCTTTCTTCTTAATGGAGAAAACTGTAACACAACTAACCTATCTAGACATGCTTCAAAACATGCTTCAAAACTCCTTATTTCCTTAACTTGAAGATGACTTCATCTTCATGTAAGATAGCGCCCCGCGTCAGTTCCCTAACCACGTTACCTGAATGACAACATTCCAGGACGTTGGATAGGAAGAGGAGGAGCAGAAGATCAACTTCAATCTGCGAATTGTTGAAGATGTGATTTCGATAACTAGAGACCAGCAGATTCGTATGTAGCAAGACATGAGGTACCGTTTTAATATTTGTCGTGTAACACAAGGTCATATTGGATGCATAAAAAATTGAATTTTTCTCTTTCCAGAAACGTTGGAATTGTGTTTCTATCTTTTCTAGTTTAGAAGAAATACATGTTTGAAATCTGTTCCTTCATTTTGAATAACCCGGTATAATAATATGTGGGTTGTTCCATTTAAAATAAAAAAAATGGTACTACTTTCGGTGGAACTGGAAGTGATAGAAAGTTGAAAATATTTCACATGAGGAGAACTGATTCAACCGTATGACAGGGATTTTTTTCAATTTTTTAATACAACGGCAACCCCGTAAACTTTTAACGAACGGTTTAGCGTAGACACCCTGTATATAAATCGAGAATTCATGTGGTTTTTCTTCATAACTAATGCTTTGAAATACCTCTCACTCCTATTCACATCTCATATTCATTTCAGCACCTGAAATTATTTTTCAGTAACATCATCATGTTCGCGAAACTTAGCCGGAGGAGGAATATGCATCATTGCTCATCATGTGTTTATGCTAAAAGATAATATGCATTTGTTTTGGAATTGAGTTTGACAGTTAATGCACATTTTTAATCGATAATATTGCCATTAACTGTTGCGAACGTTTCTCAAATTGTAGCTTTGATTGAAGATGGTCGTAGTCAATGTGTCATCTTTGCAGTCAACGATATGTCTCGTACACTGGGATTACGCCCAGAATTTTTTCTGAATGTGCGGAGTTGGTGGACTTGAGAGGCAATCAGGATCCGGAAGAAAAAGGACAACTACACCAGTTGAACTATAACAACGTCTTCTAATTGCGGGGTATTGAAATAAGTGAGAGGACGATTAGGAGAAGACTTGTAGAAAGTGGCTCAAATTCGCAATGGCCTGCCACTGGACCACAATTGCTAACTAGGCACCGAAGGGCATGTTTTGCAGTTTGCCCACTTACATGCGAAGGACCCCGCACAAACCTTATGGAAAATGGGTCTCGGTGGATTTGGCTGAAATTTTGGGATTTTGTAGTTTATGGCATCCTGATGAAAAGTTCTAATGGTTGCAACTTGATTCGTTGAGCCGTATAAGCACTAAAAACAGTCGAAAGTAAGAAATATACAACTGCCACTGCCACTATGTAGGCACTTAAACATCTGTTAAACCTCCCCTATCCCTCCCCTATCCCTCCTCTATCCTGACTCGACTTTAATTTCAGCCAAATCCACTGAGGTTTGTGCGGGGTCCTTTGAATCTGGAGCAATGGAGTTAACTTCTTTTTAGAGATGAGTCACGTTTTTGCGCGATCACCTGATGGTCTGGAAAGGGTGTGAAGAAGATAAGGTGAACGATATTTCAACTGTATCATCTCTGAACAACTATCTTTACCAGGGGTTCTGTTATGGCGTCGGCGGGGATTTATACGGAAGCACACATCGACTTCGTATTTGTGGAAAATTGTGCCTTGAATGCGCATAGATATGTAGAAGATGTTTTTCAAGAAGCTGTCATCCCATTCTTGTATTTCTTTGGAGACGGCTTTGTTTTAAGGCACAACGCCAGACTGCACTTTGCGCAAGTAGTAATTGAATATCTCGATGAGGTTGGCATCCGTGGACTTGATTGGCCAGCATGTAGCCCAGATCTCAATCCCATAGAACGCCTCTGGGATGTGCTTCAGGGATGGATTCACCGTCGTTCAGCCATCCCAGAGGCTCTTCAAGAGTTACGTTCAACCCTTCAAGAAGAATTTGAAAGAATCACCTCTCAAATATACGTAGAAAATTTGATTAACTCAATGGCACGACGGTAAATTGCTGCAATTCAAGCTCGAGGAGGGCATACACGGTACTGACAATAAGCAGGAGTTCCATTAAAAAAAATCACATTTTTTTATAGAAAGAAAAAACGCATTTGTTGTGCCGCAATTTTCTTTAATTAAATTATCTGGTTTTGTTTTACTTCGACTTTTTCTCCTAATCTTTGCAGCCTGTTTCACCATAAATGGTTAATTGACCCAATACCGTCCTTAAGTTGAATAATGAATATTTAAGTGCCTTTCGCAAACATTTTGGAATGGCTGTTTTTTTTCTGGTCAGTGTATAAGGAGGTGCTCCTATTTCTTTCTCATTACTCTATTAATGATATCTGAGGCATAAGTTTGAGTAATCGGGTTTGTGCTTCTAGTTTTAATAAATAATTTCTTATGGAAATTGTTGCTTATTTTACAAATTTGGTTTACCTGCACAATCCTGAGGGCAAATCTTTATGTGCAGCATCTCGAGGGCATCGCAAATTTCATCTGGGCACGTGATATTATCGGGAGTGCAAGTGGCGTACAGTTTCGTGGTGGTGTAATCAGGGTTAGGGTCGCCCCGCCATACACATCTCCTTGTTCCACCTACATTACTGAAAATAAAAAAAGAAACATTTTAGATGTTTGTTGTTTAATAAAACATTTTAGATGTTTGTTGTTTAATAAAGCATCTTATTAAATATCGTTCATATTTATTCAAATCGCAAACTAACATATTAAAGTCATGGTTACAGTTATAGACTTTAAGGTGTAGTCATGGATGAATTTAAATCATACATTTGTAGTCTTTGTAAGACCAATGTAATAGATTATAAAAAATATCATATTATTTTTATTATTAATATTAAATAGTAAAAAATATTTTTTAATGATCAGAATTATATAAAAAGTAAATGGTGTGCTATTTTATTTATAAGTAAATAAATTATTTTTTCTACTTTGGTTTAACAATCGACCTTTTGTTATATCAAAAATAGTTTAATAATGAGATTTTTTATTTTACAGTTTTGTTCATTATTAAACTATTTGTGGTAACATTTTAGTTGTTGCGATTGGCAGTACTTAAACGTGACATATGTCGAAATCAAAATGTAAAATTGCAGTTAATTCATAGGATAATTGAAACCGTCCAATGCGTTACACACTGAATATGTTCGAATGCATATTGGGGAGTTCGCCACCAGTACCGCTAAGGTTAAAGAAAACGGAGACGTCACATTGTTCACTTTTTATCCGCGTGGAAAATGTAGGAACTCGGCGACAATGGCCGGACGCATGAATTCACTTGGCTCTCGGTGACGACGTTTAGGCAACACAACATACACAGAGGAAAGCTTATAATTTATTATATGTATTATCACTTTGTTTGCAAAACAAATATCACGGAAGAAACAGCGAGAGTATAATGCATGTTTCATTCGCGGCGAAAAAAAGCCGCTTGAGTTGGTGTGTTAATTCGGTGTGGATTTTTAATTAGCGTTGATCGATGCTTGACACGAGGAACGAGAAACAAATGTAAACATAACCTTAAATTTCGATTATCATTTAGGCGTTGCATTATTTTATAAGCTTCAATTGGTTACAACTTACGTGGAAATAGTTTGTTTACCGCACCCTTGGTAACCTCCCTTATTTTTGGAGGTGTGTAAGTAATATTCTTGATTTCATATATTTTATAATTAACTATTGAAATCGCCGTAGAAATACGCATGTCAAATATTAAATTCGTTCGAAAGGATCAAATGTTTTTAGTGCTGTTTTTACTCGTTGCATTGGAATCCCACTCGTGCCACAATATACCCTCTTATTAAACTTATATAATAATGTACTATTTATTAATCGGTGAATATTTTCAATACATAAATCAAAAATATTATTAAACATATGTTTATTGACCGAACTTCCATTTTTTATTTACATATAACAATTTATAGGCTTGCAAATATCTGATATCACATTGGAGGTAAAGTTTGCGTAGAATGAAATAGTATTCAAAAAGAACACGATAAAAAATCTCGGCGATTACTCTGTATATCTATAATTACATTCTGTTCACGCGACGCTTGCTGAATAATTATGAGTTTCCGCCGCCCCCCTCTTGAGATTTAAGATGTTCACTTCGCAATGTGACACCAGATATTTGGAGGCCTATAATTATAATTATGACGATTTATCGATTTCTCGTTGCACTCTTGGTAAAACCAATAATTTCAGTAATGTAATGATAATGAGGAACATTTTATTGTTAAACAATATATTGTAAAACAGCCAAGTGCTACTTGTAGCAATTTTATTATTATGGCTGTCAAGGGGTGCTATCGACTAATAAATTTAAAAATATTTTCCTGTTATTGCAATTTTTTTAAATCGTTTATATGTTGCACAAAATTTTACAGTTGATTTATAGTAAAGTTCCTGACAATCGGGAAGAATTTACGATTATAGACTTTTTAATCTTTCACGTAGATGGTAGAGGGAATTGGGTTATATGTTGCTGTCGGGGAAAATTAGCTGTCTCTTTTTGGTCTGCATTTCTGTGGAAGAGGGTAAAAGGGACGAAATAGGGCATTAAACAAGTTCAGATACAATTTCAGTCTCAGAGGGGTCAAAGAAATAAGCTCATAGATTAATATAATGAATCATGTTCCACTAATGGGCTGCTGAAAAAAAATCATTTATTTTGTTCTGTAGAGAAATAATATTGTTTGCTGCTAAGGAATTGTCATTTATCGAGCTGAAGCAAATATCTTTTCGATCAGTTTTATTCTTGTCAAGTTAAACTAAGTACACAAAGAGTTAGTCGGGTAAATATGCACTACAAATGATCATTTAAATTATGATGAATTCATTTCTCACTTAACTTGTGATGAAACATAATTATACAGTGCGAACATTGGCTGTGGAACGCTCCAAATAAAAAATTCCCCGATCATCTGCGGCCAAAATCCTCCGAAACGTTAACCTTATTTTTTGAACGCGCATCTTTTATGACAGTTGTCTATTTTCCATACCCCCACCCATCTGCGTAATGACGTCGTCGTATTTTTTTTTAATGGCAACCACCACCTTTTTCAATGGATTCTGATTCTCCTTAAAATCCCACATACAGTAATATGCAGTTTGGTGATGTTCATTTGATTAGTCAGCAAAACTATTGGGATTTATGAAAGAAACTGATTTAAGTAAAATCTCAAACAAAAATTGAGATAGCTGTGGAATTTGTATCAATTTATTTGAATCAGATGAATCGCAATTTGACAGTTTGCTGAAAATTCATTTCGGTAGTGTTTTATTGTTGTTTATAGCCATTGATCTAGCGAAACATGGTTCGTTACTTAACAAAAAGGCAAAGAATTTAAATTTTGATTATGAGGGGATATGGGGACAGGCAGCGTACACAAGAAGAAGTATGTGTTTTTTAAATATTAAATATCTCAATCAGGGTCCCATTGTGCGCTCCACAGTAAGAAACATTGAAAGAAATTTTTCTGAAAGGGGACATAGGAGCGATTTACGACACCACCAATGTGTGCCTGAAGAAGTACAATTGAAAATGTTGTTGGAATTGCAAGATAATCCGCATAAAACTACACGAGCGTTGGCTGCTGATAATGAAATCAGTCAATATTCTGTTTTGAAGTATTTAAGAAAACATCAGTGGCATCCATACAAAGTGACTTTATTTCACGAGTTAAACGAAGACGATCCTGATCGATCCTGATTGAATTTTGCGATAACATGATGGAACGGTGCAATGCTGGTGCTGATTTTGTCAATCGTATTATCTTTTCTGATAAAGCTACATTTTATCTCAACGGAACGGTTAATAAACAGAATTGTCGGTATTGGGCTCCCCAGAATCCACTCTGGATGATGGAGGCCCGTACCCAATATCCAGAAAAGCTGAAAGTTTGGGCTGGCATTGTTGGGAACGTAATTATAGGACCCTATTTTATTAAAGGAACACTAACAGGTGAAGAGTATTTAGAACTACTCAGAGACCGTCTCGTTCCTGCTTTCGCCGTACTGTACCCAAATCACGATGACCCCGGTGTTCCCAATAATGCTTTATTTTATCAGCAAGACGGAGCACCCGCTCATTACCATGTTACTGTTCGCGATTACTTAAACCACGTTTTTCCTGGGAGCTGGATTGGAAGGCGGGGGCCAATTGAATGGCCGGCACGATCCCCCGACCTCATGCCTTTAGATTATTTGTGGGGTTATCTTAGAAGCAAGGTCGACTTTAACAGACCAAATTCCATTGATATCTAGAAAAAAAGAATCCGAAATGAAATTCAGGCAATTACCCCAGAGATGCTTCAAAATGTTAGGCAGGAATCCATGCATCGACTACCGGCGAGAAGTTAGCCATAAGTTTCCAGCCACGAATTCGCCCGGCACCTCGACCATCACATTTTTTCAATTATTTATTTCTATGAAATAAACTTAAAATAATAAACAATTTCATTAAATAATGATTCATTCATATTTCTCTATAGTCCTATTTAATTCAAATAATAAAATTTAAACTCGTTATGTCTGAATATGCATTGTTTACACATAAGTAAGACACTATTTAAAAAAAAAAACATAACTTCCATTTGGAGTTCTATGCTCAACTTTTTTTGCAACAATTAGGTATTACATGACATTATGTATAAACAAAATTCGAAAAATTAGGGTAATCTTGAGCTATAAACAAAAAAGTCATTTGGCATCTCAAGGTTATCAAAAAATGATCACCCTAGGAATTTGCTTTAAAACCTTAAACTTTACTCAAAATTGATGTATTTTTGAGATACTAGAAAAAAATTGACATGTCTGAGCTGAAAACAAAATGGCTACATTAATTGAAATGGAAAAATTGCATCTCACAATTTAAACAATTCTTAAAAAATATCTCTCTTAAGAATTAGCTTTAAAACTCCAAATATACTCAAAATTAATGTATTTTAGCTGTACTGAAAAACAGTCACTGTACCCCAGCTGTAAATAAAATGGAGACACTCCACACTAGAGATGGGCAGAATGACTATTTTCTGGGATCTGCTTCACTAGATCTGACTCACTTAAAAAAGTTGACCCAGCGAGTTAACTCTTCTGAGTTACATGACTTAGTTATGAACGAGTGAAAGAAAAAGTTCCTTGCTTTCCAAATTCTTTACTACTTCAGAATTTCTACTACATAAAGCGAAAACCAAAAAAGGTCCTCGCTGTACAATTTCAACAATTTCAACTGTATCCATCTTCACTATATCGACTAGTCGACTAATCTACTCAGTAAGTCACCTCAATGTCTCAACCAAGCAAAGAGCGAAAAAAGGTCCATACTTTATAATTTCACCATTGCCATCAATCCTTATCTGCTTCCTGCTTCACTAGTATACCTAATTCATTTCGAAGAGACCTCAATGTCCAAACAAAAAAGGTCCTCGCTTTAAAATTCCTAGATTGTACATCTTTAAAAACAAAACGCAAGACTGAGTCATAACTCTAAAAGACTTTCATATTTTTAATTCAGTTATTTAACTCACCAACTCACTTTACTGAGTTGATTCTTTCAAGTCGTCTCATTCAGAAGTTACCCATCTCTACTCCAAACATAAATTATAGTAATGATGATCTGGTCATCATGTTACTTTTTCTGATTTGGTGGCATAATACACTCGGCGTCAAAAAAAAGCGCCACTCGAAAAATTGCGAAAAAACTCGATTTTTCAAACCGTCCTAACTTGGTTCAATTTGGTTGAAAATCGATGAATCTTTCAGTTTGGGAAAGATTCAAGTTTTATCTTTAAGAATGTGTAGTTTATTTTGACCCCAAATCCAACTCACCCCCCGTAACAACGCGATGGAAAAAATGTTTTTTTATGTAAAAAATTGTCCTACTTTGACAAGGTGTACCGTGCGCAGAAAAAATCGGCGGGAAATTTCACCACAATGGCAGAAAAATTTAATCTTCCTTCAAATGCCTTAAAAATTCGAGTCGTTTCGATGATTTGGAGAAAAGTTATGAATTTTTTTATAGAATTTGAAAATGATAAATTATACTTTAAATTTCAATCATCTTCACCATCAGTTTACTCAAAATCTAATGCGATTTCGAAAAAAAGTATTTATAAGTTGTTTATTTCGCCATTCTCTACAATTACTATTAATATAAATTTGATATAACAGCTGTGATTTCATAATTATAGACATTTTTTTTCTTTTCGAAATTTTTTTGTTGTCTTTAATATTTATTTAAATGTATATTTTTCATATTTAAAAATTATTGGAGAAAAATAATCCGATGTACGAAATTTTACGAAAAACTTATCAGTTCTTCGGATCATCAAATAAGACTTATGTTTAAAGTTTCATGGTAATTTCTGTATTATTTTTTGAGATTCTGCTCCTACAGCCAGACTCATACACACTCACACACAGCCAGACACAAACATGTTTCTTCACGAAATTGTTGAAATCGCCTCTAGAGACTTCAAAACGGATATTTCCGTAAAAAAAGGAAATAACCCGGTATTTCGTGACGAACAAATTAAAAATAGCGATTGGAAGTTAGCCATAAATTTAAGCCATGAATCCGGCGCATGCACCATTTTTGCTTTTAGTAAATTTCGAAGTGATATCTACTAATTTACAGAAAATAGATTAAAATTCATAATTAATCAAATTGCTGTAATGCCATAGTAATAAAAATAAGCTTTTAACTTAGGATTTACCCCAATTTTTCGATAAGACAGCTATCGAAACATGGTCAATTTTCAAAAAAATTAAAAGTCAATGAGAAAATGTGTCATTTTTTTAAGGCTAAATATTGTAAACAAAGCTCTATAGAACATTTGTGGCCGAAAATATCGAACCTAAACTGGGCCTAACGATGAGTTTTGATGTTTTGAAAATAGACCAAATTTCGTAAAAGTGTTTAAATAATTATTTAAACAAAAATGAAGAATATGTGTCATTTTTTTAAGGAAAAATATTGTAAACAAATCTCCATAGAACATTTATGGCCGAAACTATCGAACCTAAACTAGGCTCAACGATGGCTTTTGATTTTTGGAAAATAGACGAAATTTCGTAAAAGTGTTTAGGTAAATAATTATTTAAACAAAAATGAAGAATATGAGTAATTTTTTTAAGGCTAAATATTATTAACAAAGCCCTATAGAACATTCGCGGCTAAAAATATTAAACCCAAACTGGGCCTAACAATGCGTTTTGAATTTTTTGAAAATAGACCAAATTTCGTAAAAGTGTTTAGGTAAATAATTATTTAAACAAAAATGAAGAATATGTGTCATTCTTTTAAGACTAAATATTAATAACAAAGCCCCATAGAACATTCGCGGCCAAAAATATTAAACCTAAACTGGGCCTAACGATGAGTTTTGAATTTTTTTTAAATAGACGAAATTTCGTAAAAGTGTTCAGGTAAATAATTATTTAAACAAAATGAAGAAAATGTGTCATTTTTTTAAGGCTGAATATTGTTAATAAAGCCCCTTAAAATATTTGTGGCGCAAAATATCGAACCTAAAGTAGGCCTAACGATGAATTTTGATTTTTTTTAAATAGACGAAATTTCGTAAAAGTGTTTAGGTAAATAATTATTTAAATAAAAATGAAGCAAGCATATGTGTCTTTTTTGAAGTCTAAATATTATTAGCAAAGCCCCATAGAACATTCGTGGCCCAAAATATCGAACCTAAACTAAGCTCAACGATGGCTTTTGATTTTTTGAAAATAGACGAAAATTCGTAAAAGTGTTCAGGTTAATAATTAATTAAACAAAAATTAAGAATACCTGTCATTTTTTAAGTCTAAATATTGTTGACAAAGCCCCATAGAACATTTTTGGCCGAAAATATTGAACCTAAACTACGCCTAACGATGATTTTTGATTTTTTGAAAATAGACGAAATTTCATAATAGCGTTAAGTTAAAAAAATATTTAAACAAAAATGAAAAATATGTGTCATTTTTTAAAGCTAAATATTATTAACAAAGCCCCATAGAACATTTGTGGCCAAAAATATCGAACCTAAACTACGCCTAACGATGATTTTTGATTTTTCGAAAATAGACTAAATTTCATAAAAGCGTTAAGTTAAAAAAATATTTAAACAAAATTGAAGAATATGTGTCATTTTTTAAGGCTAAATATTATTAACAAAGCCCCATAGAACATTTGTAGCCGAAAATATCGAACCTAAACTACGCCTAACGATGATTTTTGATATTTTGAAAATAGACGAAATTTCATAAAAGTGTTTAGTTAAATAATTATTTACACAAAAATTAAGAATACCTGTCATTTTTAAGGCTAAATATTGTTGACAAAGCCCCATAGAACATTTTTGGCCGAAAATATTGAACCTAAACTACGCCTTACGAGGACTTTTGATTTTTTGAAAATTGAGTATGTTTCGGTAGATGTCTTATCGAAAAATTGGGGTAAATCCTAAGTTAAAAGCTTATTGTTATTACTATGGCATTACAGCAATTTGATTAATTATGAATTTTAATCCATTTTCTGTAAATTAGTAGAGATTACTGAGAAATTTACTAAATGGTAAAATGGTGGAGGCGCCGGATTCGTGGCTGAAATTTATGACTTCCAATCGATAGCAAAAATACCAAAATTTATTCTAAAAGCCATATTGATCACAAAATAAATGAAATTTACGATTTGTTTTTGATATTCCTTTTTTAAAGGAGGGGGAGGGGGGATCCTGGAAATTCGGGCTAAGGAAGCGAATATGATAGTGGAAACTGGTGTAATTAACTAGAGGGTATTCTGCTATGACCGATTTTTGTAAATTTATGTTATACAGTGTGTTTTTGTAGTGATGAACAATGAAAACAAATCTAGTAAAAGTGTTAATAACGAAGAAGAAAAAATGGTTATGTGGCCATCATGCACTTTCACCGTATTTTCTCAAAAACTAATAGATTTAGGATAAAAAACTTATTCTTTATAAGTTGTTAATTTGGGCATTATTTACAATTATTGTATATGTTAAATTCATGTAACTCTTTTAATTTCACAATTACAGTCATGAAAACATTTTTTTTTTAAATTTGAAGTTTATGAAAACCATGCATTAACGAAAAGTAATAATAATAATTATTATTCATTTATTTACGGGTAACACTTTTTATAAAAATAATCACAAAATACAGTAATAAATAAAAAATGGAATACAAATTAACTTAACCCTTTCAGCCCTTTAAACTTGAAAAAAAAATTGTTTTGTTAATTATTATTGATGGGGAGCTTCTTAAGACCATAAACACCAAATTTGAACTGATTTGATTAATTAGTATAGGAATTAATTAGTGAGGCTTTGTTGAAGTGATATCTAGTGATAAACAGCAAGAATATGGATTGTCATAGTAAGTAGAGACATGTAAATGTTGCGGTGGCAATTGCCACCACTAGGGCCGAAAGGATTAAACGAAAATGTAACAAAAAATAAAATAATTGTTCAGTTTCTATTATCTTTAACATTTGTTTAGATAATTTGGTGAGATTTTTCGTATTTACAAAAATATATAAAAAAAACAAAAAAAAAACGCTAAGAGTAAACGCCGGGGGGTGTTCACTCCATACGATTTTTAGGTGCCATATCTCAGTACTACGATCAAACGTATGGTGGCGCTCTCTTCAGATTTTTAACAGTTTGCCTAAAAACCGTGCCTGCATTTTATGGTTTGCATATTGGCTTTGTTTTGTAAACATAACATAATTATTCAGTACACGTGTTTCGTTCGTTCTACTGTTCTGTTCAGTTTTGGTTTTAATTAAAGACAAAATTGAATCCGTTTGAACATAGTTCATTTTTTAATGCAGTTTAAATAAAATACCATTACTTTGTTTGTAAAACTTAAAAAATTTATTTTCTTGACTATAGTTTACGCAATTTTAACTTGCCTTTATCGAAGAAATAGTAAATTAAAATTACGAAGCTGCCGAAATTATAGTCATGAAAATGAAAATAAAATTTCGAACTTTTACAAAATCATAGTGAGTTATAAAAATATTTTAAAATTAGCGCCATTGTATCCCAACCAATAAAATCTACGATCAAATAGTAGGTGGCGCTAAATTTGGTACTTTTTTCCCAATGTTGGCAATCTTAATTAATCGTTTATCTATGGTAAACACCCACTTCCGGTTATCCTAACTTTAACAAAGGCTTTGCATTTCTTCGTTTTGCTAATGGAACCTTAAGTTTCAAGTTTCATTTAAAAAATCTGCATTTATATTTGAGACACACACACTGACACAAAGATATTTTTCAAAAATGATCGAAATTGTCTCCAAATAATTTTGTTTATTTTATAATTTCAAACTTTATTACTTTAGTTTATCATTATTATAATTATTATGATCTTCGTTAGTAGAAAACTTTTACGAGATTTTTTATTTAATTAATCAATCATACCAATTGCAAACTATCATACCTCAAGATTATTCCAGATCCATGAACCCACACGGCCATTTCTGTTTAAAAAATTGACCGCCAGGATGAAATTCGAACCCACAACCTCTGCGATCAGAAGCAGCAACGCTACACATAGGGCCACTGCCACCTATTTTTTTTTAAATTTAATGCCCAAAATACACAACGAACTTGAAATATCATCCATAAATAACACAAGTGGTGAAAATTTGCAGAAGATATATTTGTTAAATAAAACGAACTTTCAGCCTAAAATAATCTACTTTATTGGTGACAAGTAAAATATGCTTTTAGCGAGTTCTTGCAAATTGACTGTTGATTTTCTCGAAAAAAATATGAATAGGATTTAATGGATCGAATGATAAAATTCTATGAAAAGCGAATATCCGAACTTAAATCGTGACAGATGACTTACACCCGGCTTTCGCCCTCATTCACACAAACACTGAACACTGGATCCACCCCAAGCAAATCACTCAATTAATCACCCGCCCGGTTTTCATCGTAACGTCATGTCCAACCCATTTATTATTAATACAAATGGAATTTCGCGATAATTAAAAATATACCACTGCAAAAAGGGAATTACATTAAAATAAAGTAGTGTAGATAATTGGTGGATATCGTCCAAACGGTTATCGAACTCACTCATGGCCTAGACGGTTTTAAGCTTGAGCCCCTATTTTATTTTCTCACCTTTAATTAATCATTGTTAGCTGTCTTAAATTTGCAATTATATATTACAGTAACAGGTAAAGATTGAGATTTATAAAACAATAAAAACCTATGTTTTATTCGATTTATATCTGGGTCCATTTTTAATCCCAATCCACAACTTACGTTACCCCAATCTTAACCCTAATTTGTCACCCACTAAGACGCGCCATGAATTAATCTCCTCAAAAGCAGCAGCGAAATTATCGCGTGAAGGTTTGATGGATCGAGGAAACTAATCTTCGACCTATTTAAGATCACAATGTTGAGCTAAATGACGTCGTTGAGTATAATGGTTGGAATTTAATTCGCGAGATATTTAATAATGAGAACCCGTTTGAGAATAATTGGCTGTAATAACTGTAAAATTAACATTTTAATTTTATAAATAACGAAGAAGATATAAAGTTTAAACAGCATTAATTTTTATTTGAATGAACGGCGACAAAGATTAATTGAATTGAAGGGTGAAAGAAAAATCGCAGTTACTAATATCAGTTACTAAAAAAAAGTAGATGCCTAAGCAGAAAATAGGGTAAAAGTCGAACAAACATCTTATTAGTTGTGTTGACTGTTGATTTAAATAGCGGTAGGTAATTTCAAATGAATCAACTTTTTATTAAAAATTGACAAGTTGACCATTAAAACTTAATAGCAAATACTTTAAAAACCTGAATAGTATAATTCCTTATTAAAAAGATTGCCTTTTTACGAGTTCTAAGGAAAAATTAAAAATACAACTTTTCTTGCCCAAGCACCGAAACTGTGATAATTGTCCAGAATTTGTTTATAAATATTGGTACAGTTTTTCGTAGGAAGTAATTCTAACCCAATATCTAGCTCTGGTCTTTAAGCTGAGAATGATTTTATGAGTGTCCACATTCACACCAATTTTGCTTTTGCTTCAGAAAACTTGGCTTTATTTTAGAGAGTTCTTTCCAATGATGTTATAATGCCATCTTTTAATACGATTGCACACAGTACCGCTTCTTAAAGATTCTATATTTGGCCGACTGGAACGCTTGCCCTTTTTCTATTTCTCAAAGGAAGAGAATACAAATTAGGGATGGTAAATTATATAGGAAAATTGGCGTAAGCAACTCTGCTGATATGCCTCAAGCGTTATTTTGAAAATTGTAAAGGGTTAAGGTAGGCGTTCAGAAATGCCGCCATTACGAATATCCAAATTACCCAGAAAATAACGTTTCTAGCATTGAAAAAAACATGTTTGGCAGGGTTTAAAAAAATCGATCTTCAAAAAACTTGTTCGCAAGAACAAAAAGTAGTAGATTGGAGTAGTTGGTCTTAAATCTGAGAAGTTGTACTTTACGACTGCGTATTTAATTTTGTGATATGACAACAATTTGATCTTAAAAATAGCATCGCTAATAAGTGGCAAAATTAGAATACGCAAAATACTAATATATTGTAATAGTAATGGTGTGTGGTGCAGAATCGCGTACTCTTTGTTAGAAAAGACAAAGGAAACCCATCGTCGACAGGATGAAATCAACAAATCTTGAAGTCAACAGTTTAGCCGAAAAAGGTTCCAAAGAGATTTGGAATACAAAATCTGTTCCATTTGAAAACATAACATCGGCACTGACTTCATCGGATCTTCTCGATTTTCCCAAATTGATCTTGGGAGAACTCGAAATATTATACAACGGGTATTATCAACTCGCACACGGGATATCGTATCTTAGCGAAATGCTTCAAAAATATGGAACGCTTTCCTTGAAATTTCTAAAAGAAGAACCTAGCCTTATAACATTTGATGTGAGATCCTGTCTTATAAGTTCGAAGAAGGAGTACAAATGCTACATACAGTACGGTAAAGATAAAGTGGGTCTTATAGCAATCGAGGAATATTGCTGCAATTGTGTTAATGGCTTATGAACGGTCAGCTGGTGTTCTCATGTCGTAAGCCTAATTTACCATCTTTCGTGTGATAGATACATGTCGAAAATTATTGGGCCTGCAAAAGAGTCAACCAATATTATTAACATGGAAAATATTTGTCCAGTAATTGACTACGATAGTGACCAACTGAATAAACTTTTTGTTGTGTGCTGTTTATTTGATTTGCCTTATATTATTCATAATAATTTTCTAGTTATTAAACATTTATACAGTGTGTATTAGCCAAATGGAATAAATTCGATAATAAATAAATGGAGGTGTGTTTTGGGGTCCCTAGATGCCTTTTCCAATAATTTCTGAAAAAAAAATTGTCTGTGTGTGTGTGTGTTTGTTTCCTAAACAGTTGGAAATAGGTATAGGAAATGGTACATGAAATATGTCTAGAATTTTTGGAAGAATCCAAAAATTATATAATATACAGGGTCTACGTTTAAAATAAACGTAAAAAAGTTGGTAATATCCTCTGTTACATGACACACCCTGTATAAAAAGTTTTTGTTGAAAAAAATGCGCAACTTAAAATACCAATTGATGTATCCGAGCGCTTTTTCGAACACGCGGCCATTTATTTACTATCGAATTTATTCCATACACACAGTATGAAATAAGTTAATTCACATTGATTTTTGTAATTTCCTGCACATGGGTAGTTTTTATTTATTTCATAACACACTTTATTACATGAATTCATATAAAAAATAGCGAAGTGACCATCATGTTACTTTCTCCGATCGAATTCTAATAGTCAGTTTACTCAAAAAGTTGTTCATTTTGGCATTCTCTGCAATTATGATTTATCTAAAAAAAAAAAAACTAAACAAATAAGGTGGTTTGATTTTTCTAGAAGGATAAAGCCCAAATATGTCCCAATAATGCTTTTAAAGTTCGAAGTACTGCATTTAAGTAAATTTTTGAAAAATCAATGCTTTTTCAATATTTGAGCATTGAAAATCGCAATTCTTGGATTTTTGATGCCGATTATCTAGAAAACTAAATAATTAGCGTTGTTTGTTTTTTTTTCAGAATATTAACCCTTTAACGACCAAATATTTTTTTCTGGCATAATAACCGAGCACTGAACTTATCACTCTTCAAACAACACGTTTCTTTCTATGAAATATAAGAAGAGCCAATAGAAAATAGATACACAGACTTGAAATTACAATAAATATTTATTTTGACTATAAAATTAATGATAAAATAGGTAACTATACAAATTAAATCTGAGCCACTATAGTGGCTAATGGTCGTTAAAGGGTTAAAGCCCAATTATTCCCCAATACTGCTATTAAAATTAAAAGTGTATTTACGTCAGTTTTTGAAAAATCAATATATTTTCTATTTTTGAACTTTAAAAATGATCGTGCTTGAGTTTGATTTTGATCTTCTAGAAAACTAAATAATTAACATGCTCTTATTTTTTACGAATACTAAATTAAATAATAAATTCCGCAATAATGTTGGTAAAGTTGTAAGTCTGTATTTATGCCAGTTTTCGAAAAATCAATACTTTTTCGGTATTTGAGCATTTAAAATCGAAATTCCTGGGTTTGATGGTGATTATCTGGAGAACTAAATAATTAATGTTATTTTATTTTTCTGGTATATGAAAACCCAATTATTTCCCAATAATTGAAGTTGGAAATTTTCATTTAAGTCAGTTTTTGAAAAATACATATTTTTCCGATTTTTAGAAGGTGAAACTGGTAAATTTTGGGTTTGATGGCGATTATCTGAAAAACTATGTCCTTAACGGACATTGATATTTTTTACATTAAAGCCTTATCATTGATTATCAATTTTGTGAAAGTTTGAACACTACATCTGTTTCTGGTTTTGAATAATCAAAGCTTTTTCGATTTTCAAGCGCTAAAATTTGCCATTCTTGCATCGATCGTGATTATCTGGAAAACGAAATGATTGACCTGCTTTGATTTTTCAATAGTATTAAAGTCAAATTATTCCGAAATAAGTTGAAAGTTTGCAGTTCTTTTGGTTTTTGAAAAATCGATTTTTAAAGGGGACTTACACTTTGTAGGACAATTTCGGAGCCAATTTTTAAGAATTTATTCTAAAAAAAAACTAGAGAAGATTTCGATACGAAACTTTTTGTTATGTTATTGTAGATCAATTGAATTTCACACATGATTTTTTTTTACACGTCAATGTTGACTTCGAAGACCTGGAGATGGCATTGACAGCGCCCCTGTCAGAAGTGAAGGGTCAAACGGTATACAGGATTGGGTTAACCCTAGTTATCTGAAATATAATTTTCAACAAGACTTTTAATTGTTGTTATGTCAGCAAGGTCCCGATCGTTCACTTTTTCAAAATTCTGATTTTTCGCAAAATGGCGGACATTTTTCCAAAAAAGTCATTTCTTACTATGTTTTTTGTCCTTCTTGAAGATGTCAAAAATCAGCAAAATAGAATTTTTCAAAAATGAACGATCAGCTCGAAGATTATAAAAAGAAGATTATCGCGATACGTTCAGTTGTTCTCCCGTAATCGTGTACACCAGTTTAAAAAATGCAACTTTTGGGAAAACCCGTTTGAAGTTTTAGAACATTACAATGTGTAAATCACGGGACTTACGATTAATCTGCAATATCAGGTCCGTACAGTAAGCATTGCTGATGAAAACGAAATTTACGATGGGTCACCTGCTCTTCTCTTTGTTGAATTATTGCTCGTTTTACCGCGTCGCTCAGCTTTCGCTCGGCACGGTCGATTCAAAACGCGTTTATTTGAGTGGCGCACGCCTCCACTTGCAGCCTCAAAGTGATCCACAAGGTGTACATTACTTTCAATATTCCCTTCTGTCCTTGATTCAAAGTTATAACAGCCATTATAACCGTTTGGAGTTGTGATTTCAACCTCACTCTTCACAGAATGCAAATGTTTAGGCGCGATCAACCAAATGCAGCTATTTAGAGTCATTGCTGTTTCCAGTGCAAATCACCTGACGATAAATGCGCCGTTTTTCTTGTGAAAAATTGATGTTACTTTGACACTCTTTACAAACAACGAATTGAGATATTGCAGTAAAAACTGAGATAAACTCTAGGATGCAGTAAACGAATTCAGGTGTGATTGGGGCTTCTAGTAGATGCCTGTTCTTGAGCTTCTGCGCTGATGTGCTGACATACGTCTTCTTCTACAACAGTTTTTGGAATCGACGGCTTATGTTTTTGGGGTCGTAACACTCGCTAATTACGTTCACGTGACCCTTTACGGCCCATTTCAATAAAAACTCACAAACAAGCATGGACACGAAGGCGCGACGCAGGATCGTGCTAATCGGCCATGCGCCGTTATATTTAGCTAAGTAGAGAGAAATCTGGCAAACCCTTTTACAGGCTCATTTCTAAAACCCTTTAGATTAGAAAAATTAAGAAAAAAAAATCGATTTTTTGAAACCGACAAAATGTAAGTCGCCCTTAAGCGTTAAAAATGGCCATTCCGGGGTTTGATTTTGCTTATCTAGAAAACTAAATAATTAACATGGCTTGACCTTTTGGAATATTGAAATCCAATTATTCCCCAATATTGCTGTTAAAGTTGGACGTTTTAATTTAAATCAGTTTTTGAACTATCAATATTTTTTCGATTGTAAATTTTGAGTTTGATGGCAATTATCTGAAGAACCATGGATATTTGTTTTTATATTAAAGCCTTTTCATTGATTATCAATTTTGTGAAAGTTTGAACTCTGCATTTGTTTCTGGTTTTGAATAATCAATGCTTATTCGATTTTCAAGCACTAAAAATTGCCATTCTTGAATTTATCGTGATTATCTGTAAAACGGAATGATTGACCTGCTTTTATTTCTCAATAGTTTTAAAGCCAAATTATTCTGAAATAATGCTGTAAAAGTAGGAAGTCTGCAGTTCTTTTCGTTTTAAAAAAATCAACGCTTATTCGATTTTCGAGCGGTGAAAATGCCCACGTTCTTGTTTAATGAAGATTTAATAAAAAACTATGTAAATAAAGTGCATCGATTTTTCTTAATTATTCAAGCCCGATGATTTCGCAGTTATTCTGTTCAAATTAAAAGCCCGCAAATGTTTTAAGTTTAAAAAAATCAACGCATTTTTAATATTCAAACGCTTAAAAATGCTCATGCTTGTGTTTGATGGTGATTATTTGGAAAACTAAATGATTTTTTTAGAATTTAGAATTATATCTCAATAATGCTGTAAAAGTTGGTCAGGTTTTGAAAAATCAACGCTTCTTCGATTTTTAAGCTTTTAAAATGGCCATTTTTGGCTATTGTCTAATGTTACTTTTCCGATTTGATGGTATCACAGTTATTTCTATTTAGACTTTCATGGTTTATTTTCAATTTAAATTATATTGTAAATTTACACCGAGAGAAAACCAAAGAGATTTCGAAAAAAACTTCTCTACAATTATTATTAACATAAATTTGCTATAACTATTATAGTTTCATAATTATAATCAAAAATGAAAAAAAAATTGTTTTTTCTCGAATAACAATGATTTTCTGAAAAATATTTTTAAGCAAAAGATGTTCATTTCTTTGTTGACTTAAAATGTTGTTTAAATGTTTTTATGATATTTTTCATATTTAAAAAAATATCGGAAAACAACTAAAAACAGTGAAGGTAAACCCACTTCCGGTGTACGAAATTTTACCAAACGCTTTTCAGTTTGTTATCGGCGCTTAGTTTATCTACGCGTCTAATTATCTTAATTTGTATTTTATGAGCTAACCATTGCTCCCTTTCAATATTAATATAAATTCCGCATTATTGAAATTTCCAAACGAGATAATTTTCGAAGAAGTACAGCTGCCAGTAAGACACAATGAAGGGATAAGCTTCCACCTATTGTGCGCTGATGTGCCGAGGACATCGTTAGGTCATTTCACAGAACTATTAGTGGAAATGTGCAGCTGCTAGTGCTAAACAATGGACTGTTGATCCGCCTCCCGCTGCCTGCGTACGTGAAGAAATCGGTTCGAACCCAAATTGTTTTTGGAAGGGCAATTTGCCGGTTTGAACACGTGCGCCGACCTCGATGCTCCTGTTGCACCCTACCACCACCACCCGCAGCCCGGAGAAGAGTAGGGCGTGGGCCCCGTAAGAGGCCATGGAGCGCTCCCCAGATCATCAGATGAAACATAATCATACAGAGTTAAACATTCAGTTCATCATTCGTCGGAACACAACAGTCAGAACGCCTAAGTCGCCGCCATGCTGAGCCGAAACGCCGTCGATCCACCGAAGCCGCTGCAGCCGCCGACGTCACCATAGCCGCCGACGTCACCATAGACGCCACCGCAGCCGCCGACGTCACCATAGCCGCCACCGCAGCCGCCGACGTCACCATAGCCGCCGTCGCTTACGTCGCCGACTCTTTCTTCGCCGCCGCTGCCGTTTCTGCCGCTGCCGTTGCCGCCGCTGCCTTTGCCGCCGCTTCCGACGCCGCCGCTTCCGGCGCCGCCGCTTCCGACGCCGCCGCTTCCGACGCCGCCGCTTCCGACGCCGTCGCTTCCGACGCCGCCGCTTCCAACGCCGCCGCTTCCCACGCCGCCGCTACCGTTGCCACCGGTTCCGTTGCCTTCGGTCATCCATCCGCGAACTCGTCGGACAGATGCCGTGCTTCACGAACGTTTTAGTGAAGTGTTGGTGAATTTTGAACTTTGAACATTCTATTCTGTAACTCCGTGTGTGAATAATTAGCGATTGTTATCGCGCCAATAAGACTATCTCTGCCTCCATCCCATCCTTGTGTATTTCTTGTGCTGTTCTTCATAGCTACACCGACTCCAAGAGCTAGCTGGAGTTCACCGAGGGCAGTTTTTTCACCTTGCACTGCGACCCCGTTGCCGTGACAAGTTCTTCGGATTATCAAATGAGACTCATGTTCACATCAATTCAGTTTTTGAGATACAGCCACACAGAGAGAGAGAGAGAGACGCAGACACAATAGTTTTTCCAGAAATTGTTGAAATGGCATCTAGGGACCCCAAAATGGATATTTCCGTAAAAAAAAAATTGAAAAAATTTTACGATCATGTAAAGAAGATATAATAATTATTTGTAACCCTTGGATACAAAGTTTGAAAATTTATAAAGAGACACAAAAATGGGTTTTTTGTCTATTCTAATTTTATATTTGATTAATTAAAACACTTGGTTTTGTTTCACTGATTTTATTTTTCTCTCCGACTAGTTTCGACCTTAGGTCATTCTTAGGTTCATTTTCAATTCCTGTATAAATACCAGTCGATGTTAATTTTGTACATATCTCCTTGAGAATGACCTAAGGTCGAAACTAGTCGGAGAGAAAAATAAAATCAGTGAAACAAAACCAAGTGTTTTAATTAATAAAATATATAATTATGTTTCACCACGGGTTAAGTGAGAAATTAATTAATCATATTCTAATTTTGTCAAATTATTGTCATATCACAAAATTAAATACTCAGTCATAAAGTACAACTTGTCACAAACATTGTCTCTACTAATCTTAGTTCTTGTGAACTTTTATTTGGAAAAAATACGAAAAATCGTGTTTTGAGTAGTAATTTGATGAAAATATTATATCCAAGGTACCTAATCGATGCAACATTTTCCGCAGGATCCGAATTTCGGTATTTTGAAAGCTATAAATGCTTTGCAGAGTTGAAAAAGTAGAAAAGAACTGTGAAACATTGCAGAAAAGTGGAAAAATCGATTTTTAATAGTGGCACACCAGAAATCCCAAAAAATTCATGGATGTATATTTTTCAATTATTCATAAAATAAAAAAAAAACCCTGTAACCGGAAATTTCCAAATCCCATCAGACATGTTTTTTTGATGCTAGAATAGTATATTCTGTAACTAGGTTAGAATGGAAATTCGATGCGAGTGGAATATTATATAACCATATAACCACGAGTATCAGAATTTCCATTCTTACCGAGTGGCAGACTATACTTTCTCCACGACCAGATAAAATAATGAACACAAAGAACTTTTACGTTTTATTATCACGTTTGTGGTTATGTTTATAGTATTTTGACAATTGCGATATCCAAGGCTAATTGTTTTATTCGGAACGGTGTGAGAATTTCGTTCTATTACTTGTTATGGAATGAATTACATGCAAATCGCATAATGGCATAGTGTTTTGTTCCATAACAAGAGTGAGAATGTGTACTTTCTATGATCAAAATTTATTTCAGAATGTTTAAATTCTACAATGGTCGTGGAGAAAAGTCATTTATGGGGTAATTTGGATATTCCTGATGGGGGGCCTTTCACCTATCTTAACCGAGGGGTTATTTGAATAAAAAAATAAATAAAATACTGAATATTCGTCGACTCGAATAGTAAATTTTTGTTTAAAAAAACCTACCATATGGCAGGGGCTCGAATTTATAGCGCTTGCACCGAAGCAGTCACCAAGTTCTGCCACGAAGCTCTTTCATTATTTAAGAATTTTTAATTAAACTAAGCTCATATAATCTGAACTATTCTAATTACTTAAGCAAGACAAATTTGTAATTATCTTAAACATTTATTTCAACACCAACTTCGTGCTGTAACGCTACATGTTTCCTAACTACATTCCAAGAAGGCACAATAGCAATTATGTTAATGGCTTTGTTCTTTTTTTTGAGGAATTGTTTGGAAAATGTACACCTGAAATATTTTCAATTTAATCTTGACTTGCACACTACACCCTAGCGACACCCGCTGGGAAGAGGAAGTTTTCCGGTAGAAAGCGGGATGGCCTCACCCTTTGAAAGACATATAAATTATTTCCGTTTTGCGTTTGGGACTAAACCAAGTCGCATCTCGGATCTCGTTTCTTTTTTTTAATGCGGCAACTTTATAATATTAACAAACTTTGAATGCTTTTTATCCAAAATCGGGCGTAATAATCGAATTGAGCCATGTAATGTTGCTCATTACCCCCTAGTGAGAGAATAAGTTTCTCTCGCGGAATGCATAGATCCTTCATAGGATTTTTGTAATTTTTCAAATTGACACCACGTCCGTCAAAATTTCTTGCCAAAATTTTATAAACATTATTTCAATATTTAATGCAATTACAGACGATTTTTTTAAAAAAATGTATCTTATACTCATGTGGAATTCCTCATTAGTCCCAAAATTACACTTAAACTTTTTCTTGCAGGACTAATTACGTACATTCCACATTCATATAATAAATAACTATTCGTTAATCGTTTATTTATAGGTTTTATTAATGTACAGAAAATCGTACATTATCAATTTTAATTATTTATTTTCTGTTAATAAACGATTTTAGTTAATTTAATAAAAAGTACTGTTAGAAACAATGCATGTCAAAGCTGACACAAAAAAAATGTTTTCCAGAAATTGTCGAAATCGCCACTAGGGACCTCAAAACGGATATTTCCGTTAAAAAAAATTTACGATCACAATACTTTCCTGTACTTCGTAACGGAGAAAGTAAAACATGAAAAAGGAAAGTTAATAAGTCACATGTCCGATATGATTTAAGAAAAAATGTAAATGTAAAAATTACTCTTTTTAACAATAAATCTTTGATCAATCCATTTAAACACCAGGTGCGTTAGTGGCTTTTGAGACACTCTTATAACTTAATAGTATATTATTAAATGAGTGAGAAAGTTGGCCATTGCCACAAGGGTGAAGTTTGCAACACGAGCCGGAGGCGAGTGTTGTAATTCACCCGAGTGGCAATGGCAAACTTGTTCACGAGTTTAATACTATATTTTTTCGCATCATATGAAATAATTACCTAAATATTTTTCTGTTTGTATTAAATTATAACGAATAATTTTTCTATTTGGAAATTGCGGCAGTTTGCTGACAAAAAACGAATCGTAACCATAGGTACAACTAAGCTGTTGGGCAATGAAACCGCTATCATTTGATTGGACGTCACCTGTGGAGAAAATGATTCGGTCGAATGATGGACAACTTTCTCAATTAAAAACGATTTAACAACGTTTATATTATTTAATAAGATGCGAAAAAGTAAATTTCTTACTTATACCAATAGATCCTGTTTAACGTATTAACAAAACATCTAATCACGTATTAGACTAGAACCGCATATCTTTAAATGTGAAAATTAATTATCGGCAACAATGTAGGAACACGGTTGCGATAAAGCAAAGATTAATGACGCGCTGCAGTTCTTGTTGCTGGCAATAAAACAATGTTACGGGCTGGTTGGGATCGGAGAATCGAAGACAAACTGCACTTTTTCAGATGGGTTAATTGAAATTTTCATCAATGGAAACTAAATTAACCAGCCGAGATCGGTGCGGCATTGTGCCGACTCAATTAGATCCAGAAGTGAATACCCTTTACTTTCTGGGATTATAATTGCCTATTCACGAGAATAAATAATGGAAGATCGAATATTCATAAGAGGGTATTATTTGAAATGCTGTAAATTATACTTCGATTTGACATATTTTTTTTATACACTATGTCTCTGTAAGTTGAAACCATATGGAAAACTTCTTTATTATTAAATTTAAGAAAAAATGTTATTCTTCATAAAAAGTTCCGTATGGTCTAAAATCTAAAATACAACCTTCAGATGTCTAATTTTTTCAAATGGTTTACCAGATTACTCAAAAAATATTATTTTGCTCTAGAGTAAAGTACATTTATTTTTGACAATATCGATAAATGTTATTAAGAGAAGTTGAGCACAACTAAAAACCACGTTCAATTATTCAATTACAACCTTCTAGCATGGATCTTGTTATTTTTTGCCAATTTTTCTGCATTATAAATTACTATTAATTTTGCTAATTTCTATAATGAACATTTTTCTCTTGAGATTGATAAAATCATGATAACCTTTCCTTTTAATTTGCAAATAAAACAATAAATACAAAAAATTGATTGTGTCGCTAACATAATTATTAATGAAAAAAATCCAAATTTAATTTTCCCTATTCCTCTATTGCCTCGACATATCCACCCTCTCTTTCCATACATTTCATCGTTCTATTGGCAAATTCCCGCAAAGCTTTCCTTATCATATCTGGAGACATTTACCGGCATGATTCTGAAATTATCCTCTCCAAATGATTAACATCTTGAAACGGCCCTTGTTGGTAAACTTTTTGTTTTAAGTGACCCCATAAGTAGAAATCCAGAGGGGTTAAGTCAGGGGATCTAGCAGGCCAAAAAAGATCGGAATATCTGTGAATCACTTTTCCATTAAAAATATGTTCAAGATAGTTCTTAGTATTTAATGTACTGTGGCATGAGGCACCGTCTTGTTGGAACCAAATACATTGACGTTCTTGTAAGGGAAGTTCGTCCATAAAATCATTGATGTGATTTTGTAAAAATTGTAAATAACGTTCGGCATTCATAGATTGGTAGAAAAATACGGGCCAATTAATCTGTTTTTATAAATACCACACCACACGTTCGTTTTAAACGAATATTGGTCACGAGTCTTTATTGTAAAATTGGAATTTTTCTCAGACCACCAGCGACAATGTTGTGACGAGACAATTCCATTTGCAGAAAATGTTGCCTCATCGGAAAAAATTATACGTCTCATAAAAAAAGGATCATCTTCTAACGTTCCTTGGATGAGACAGCAAAAATCAAAGCGCCTATCATAATCCCTTTCTTTCAAAGTGTGAACGAATTTTGGTTTGAATGGTCTGCATTTATTTAGTTTTAAAATTCTCGCCACTGTATCTTTACTTACATTATTCTGTGTCAAGGATTTCCTGTTGCGCAGTGACATTTTTGGATATTCTACAGCAGATAGCATTACTTCTAACTGCGCGTTCTCATTGACAACTCATTTTCGGCGTTTTACATTAAAATTATTTTTAATGCTTTCACTGGTCTTGAATTTGTTCACTATTTTCGCCACAGTTGAATGACTAATATTTCTATTTGGATGTCTATTGTTAAAAATACTTGCTGCTTCTCTATGTGTTTTATAGTTTTCTCCTACAATCAAAACAATTTCAATTTTTTCTTCGCAAGTTAATAACACTGCCATTTGTATGTATTTTATAAATTGTAACACGTTTTGACGGTCATTGTCGAAAATTTCTTGTCACTTGCCAGTGAATACTAGATTACAGGTCACTACAATTAAATTTACGTTCTTATTTTAGAGGTATGTTTCGATAAAGAAAAAAAAAACAGTTTTTTCAATGCAAACGGGTTATTAAAAATTTTAACGTGGTTTTTAGTTATGATCAACTTCTTTTAATAACATTTATCGATATTGTCAAAAATAAATGTACTTTACTCTAGAGCAAAATTAATATTTTTTGAGAAATCCAGTAAACCATTGAAAAAATTAGACATCTGATTTTAGATTTTAGACCATGCAGAACTTTTTATGAAGAATAACATTTTTTCCTAAATTTAATAATAAAGAAGTTTTCCATATGGTTCCAACTTACAGAGACATATTGTATATTGAAAACTAATAACGGCGACAAAGATCTTTATTATTAAAGAAGCTGATTACGACCATTAATACTTCGTAATCCGTGATTAAACTGAATTGATATATTTACCATGTTTTAACTAATTATTATATAAAACGAGAAAACTGTTTAATTTTCCGTCTTATTCAACGGATGAATTTTATAGTTGTATATAAGTATATTTTTTGATTTTATGTTACTCGCCCATAGACTGTTTTTACATGTTCATTACTCTTGTGTTCGTAGGAATCTTTTTTAAATTAATTTAACATTTTTTCTTTATTGCGTGAGAATATTTATACTTATACCGTGCTTTCAATAATTCACCGAATGTAGGGAACGCAGGAGACGCAGTCTCGTGGCTCAGAATAAGAGTAGGAGTTCCGCTGCGAACGAGGTACGAGTATCGAGTTTTGACGTTATTATCACGTTGATAATGACGGTAATACAGTATCATACATTAATGTAAATATTTCATGACCATTAGTGCGGTTCCTATGAATATACGTACAAATGCTACCAGGCGCGCACCCAGGGGGTGGCTACCGGGCTTGGGCCACCCCCCTCCCCAAGCCATTTATATACCGAGTGTTAACCACTAAACCTGGCCATAGGAAAATAGTACTTTTTAAAATTTAATTTAATTGCTATTTCATGCTATGTTGCAGTTTTATTCAATGTCATATTCACGGATTTGGGCGGTCCGTTGGTGTAGTGCGTACAGGCGAGCGCTTGTGCCGGTTGCACCGCGGCCGTGTGGGTTCGATTCCCAGCCCGGCCGAAAGATTTTTCGGGGATCGAGAAGTATTCGGTCGGGTCCGTGGGTGTTGTATACGTCTGTAATTATTGATTTATTCATTTAATTCATAACTTATATTATCTATAACATTGATAATGGCTAATAGTCACAGAACCAAGGCCAGGCGTAACGCCAAAAAAAAATTCACGGATTTCTGGGTGCGCGCCTTAATGTTACAACATATTTTCAAAACTAGACCACCTATAATTTTTCTAATAATCGATTGCCTAAATTTTTATTTCTAGAGAAATATAAATAAAATTCAAATCATTCTATCCAAATATACGAGACGCATACAACAAATCGTCCGCTAAACCACCATTCGCTAGATTTTTACAAGTCAAATCCCTTTCTCGAATAAAAGTCAGGTCTGAATTGGACAAAGGGTTGATTTTTATTTCCAATATAAATAAATTTGACGCTTCCGGCCAGTTTTCGTTCTCACAACCGCCCTTCCCATCAATCGCCCTCTCAATGGTATTAAGTTCGGGATTCTTAATAACCTGTCGGTTTTCTCTGGAAGAGAAAAAAAGCGAAAAGAAATACAAGCGAGGCATTTTCACGAGCTCCATTAATATCAGGAAGATTCCATTCGTTTTTGGGAGTGCCAGAGATATTTCGAATTGGAAAAATATAATGATGTCGTTTTTTTCTGTAGAAGCCGCAAAAAAATATTAAATGAAAAATGTGATTAAATATCATTCAGCGCTTTAATACAGAAGCCACGCAAGCGTAATTAAAGTTATACAAAATATGGATGTACTTTCTCCGGAATTTTTCAATTTGACGCAAAATATTTTTTTACTTTCATAAAAATCTTATGGACAAACATCGCTTTTTCAGCATTTGTAGAAAGTGTGTATTGTTTTTGAAGAAGTTTAGAATTCAAATTTTGGAACGAATACGACCATTTTTTGTTTGTTTGGTGGCGTTAAATCTCAAAAAATAATTTTGAACATACTTAAATATAAATTCAATCTATTATTTATTTTTAATCATACAGTTATGTTTAATCATACAGTTGAAATTTATAGTTCTTTCTATGGTCCGTACATTATTGGTCTTCAATATTTTTTACGTTCTACGGTATTTATTTTCTTCAAAAAAATTGTATCTTCATCATGTTGAATATTTTCCTCATCCTTTCCAATCTATCATTGATCTCTTTATCGATCTTTCCATTATTTTCAATTATCGTCCCTAAGTACTTAAAGCTTCTACCTGTGTAGATGTTTTTTTCCACCTATTGTTATTCTGTGTATTTATTTTATTTTCTTGGGAGGTCATCATTGTTTTTGTTTTACTTTTGTCTTTGTCCGGTACTTTGATATTGTGTTGTAGGTCTTCTTCTGTCTCCTTCACTATCGCCATACCATCCGTGAATAACATTTCCACTAGCAGTGTTTATTCCATTTTCTATGTCCTAGTTTTATTATTTTCATATTTTTCTTCGACTCTTTTATGGCTTTGTCAAGCACTATTCCGAGTAACAGTGGTCTTAGAATACATCCTTGCTTCACTCCTATCTTTGTTACAAACTCTCTCAGCTCTTCATTATTTGTTCTGATGATGTTTTGGTTGTCTTTGTACATGGCTTTCAATAGCTCGATATTCCAGTATTTTCTATATGACTTCCCTTCTCACTCGGTGGAACGCCTTTTCCAAATTAATAAAATAAATATGCAAATCTTTTCTTGGTTCGGATTTTCTTGCTAATTTGTCTTGGTATAAAAATAAGGTCTTGGATGCTTCTCCCTCTTCTTAATCCGTATTGAGTGTCTTCTATCATTTCTGCAATCCTGTTTCTAATTATTTTTTCCATTATTTTTGCTCAAATCTTTCCCGGTATACAGCCCAGTGTTATTACTCTGTAGTTGTTGCAGTTTCTCTTATCTCCTTTCTTGAATAACGGTCGAATTATGTCTTTGATTTATTCTGCTGGAATTTTCGTTCTTTTTACCATATGATTCAACAGTTCTATCAGTTGTCTTCCTTCATTACCCAAATCCTTGATAATTTTAGATGTTATGTTGTCAATGCCAGGGGCATCCTACAAGGGTAATTTTTAAAGTAAGAACCGTTCTAGTTTAAATGTAAATATGACCAACATTTTTTTTTCATTTCTACAATCACTATCATCCTTTCGCTATTTTCGACAAAATGCTCAATCCGATAAAGGTATTTTTCCGAATGGGACATGAGTTTGATGATCCTCTCCTCGTAGAAGTCGGCCGCCAGTCCATGCATTTCGTTTTGTGTCCTTGTGTAAACATTCTTGAAACCCTTCTGGCACAGATCTTTGCATTCTGCCACTGTATACTGACAATTTCACAATGTCGGATAACATATCGGGAAACATGTGGAAACTCTTATGCAGTTCATCAATAGTGAAGCGCCTGTTTTGCCGTATGTGTACAACAACAGTTGCTTTCAGTTTATCGGCTCATCATTAATGGATTGTTCTGTAACCATTATCTAAACGAGACCACTTTTAGACTTTCCCATCATTCATTACATCTTGCCCACACTCTTCAAAGAGTTGGCAATAGATTTTGCCACGACGAGTGTTTTTTGCATTTAGAATCAGATTCACAGCGCGTACTTTGCAATCGGCGGGATTAGTAGCGGACATAACTAATCTTAAATTGCCATAAAATATCGTCTACCCTTAGACTTGAGACTGACCGACAACATAATCGAATGTTTATAGAAGCCATTTTTCAGTAAAAAAACTTCGGAGGTGCGCGGGTACGATCCACAAACGGTTCTTCTTAAAAAATGACCCTTGTACTTGAAGCTTTTTTATTATTTCCATTACTTCCTCGTGCTTTATTTCTTCTTCGTATTCTTATTCCCGCAGTGTATAAGTTTCTCCATTTGTCATTTCTTCTAAATATTATCTCCATCTTTCCATTATTTTATCCTCTTCCGTGATTATATTTGTTTCTTAGTTTTTTATGTTTATCATATTATATTTTTTCCTCTTTATCATCTGCTTTAGCGTTTCGTAAATTAGTTTTTGGTTATCTCTGTAGTTTCTCCCCATTTTTTCCGAAATGTATTCCATGACACTTCATCAGCTCTCTGGACTTCTTCTTTTATTTCTTTCGTATTACTTTGTACTCTTCATAGTCTTGTTTCTTATTAGGGTTTATGTATCATTTCAATGCCTCTTTTATTTAATTTCTAATTTTAGTTCTTTTGACTATCACTTCCTTCTTTGTATTTTATGGTCCTCATATTATTATTTTTTCTTCCTTTTCATCTGCTTTAGATTTTCGTAAAATATATTTTATTTATTTATTTATTTATTCATTTTCACTTCAGCCACCATACTACAACAAACTATTATATACAAATATAATGTTGCGGTGGATGTGGACGTTAAATTTTCATATTAAAAAACATATTAAAAACAACAAGTACACACATTAAAAGAAGTTCAAATATAAAATTTGTGAAATAAATACCATAGAAACTACAATACAAACTTAAATTTAAAAAAAGTACATAAATCGACAAATTATGAGAATATCACATAATAAATAACACAGACATTAATTAAACATAAATTCTGAAAAATCATGGTAGCATTTTTCGATTAGAAATTTTTTAGGTTTTGTTTTAAACAAGTTAATATTACTACACCTCTTATCTGTAGTTTTTTTCCAAAATGTTGTCCATGATACTTCATTATCTCTCTGTACTTCTTCTTTTAGATCCTTTCTTATCACTTTGTTCTCTTCATAGTCTTGTTTCTAATTTGTGTAATTTTAGTTCTTTTCACTATCACTTCATTTTTGTCTTTTATGGTCATCTTATTATATTTTTATTCATCTGCTTCAGCCTTTCGTAAAATAGATCTCTGTAGTTCCCCTCATTTTTTTCCCAAATATTGTCCAAGATATTTCATTAGCTCTCTGGACTTCGTTTTTTACTCCCTTTTTTATCACTTTGTTCTCTTCATAGTCTTGTTTCTTATTTGCGTCTATGTATATTTTCATTTTCTCTTTAATTTCTAGTTTTAGTTCTTTTGTCTACCACTCTGTTTTCGTTATGTCCTTGTTCGTTATTTTTGTTGTATCGTAGCTTCCAGAATGTTGTTCTTAAAATATGCCAACTTTTTTAAATCCCTATTGTCCATCTAGACCGTTACATTTTCTCTTTATTGTCTCTTGGTATCATTCTCTAGATTAAAAGTAATAAAGACAAAAAATGTCCTGAATATATGAATATTCAGCCTGTTCGTGATCCTGCAACATTAAGTCTTACCAAGACTCTCTAGATTGTTTTTTTAAGTTTATAGCTTTTTATTTTTTCTTTTACTTTATTTCTTCTCGCTTCTCTTTTTCTTTTCTTTTTGTGTTCATATCGATCTTTACTAGGTAGCGGTCGCTTCCGATCTTCGTTTCTTTCGATACTTTCACATTTTATTTGTGCTTGCTTACTTAGCAGTAGTGTCATTACTAGTCGATTCTTCTCTTGTGTATTTATGTATCTTCTTATGTTTAAATCATGTGTTTGCTATTATTAGAACATTTTCTATGATTAATTGTATTACACTTTCGCCGTTATTATTTCCTTTCTCATATACTCTTCCATTCCAGCATTCTAATTTTCTTCTCGTCCAGTTAGATCTCCATAATTATTACATTTTCTAGTCCTTCATCTATTTCTTGCTGCATGCCTTCAAAAAATGTATCTTTGTCTTCCTTTGTTGGGTTTTCCTCGTAAGCTGTTTTTCATTTTTATACAGTGTGGAAATTAAGTAGCGGATAAATTCGGTAAAACCGAAATTAAATATTTTTGGAAAAAATCCTCAAACAGGTCGATTTTCTTTGATAAAAATACACATTTTTGGATAAAAGTTAATTTTAACTGGCAGTGTATAAATGTTGCCATCTTACATAAGAAATTTTTAGAGTAAATGACAATTGAAGGTAAGAACCCGATATTTAGAGTTTTTGCAATGTTTCAGCACTTGTAGCCATTTTCCCAAACAACAATGATCTTGACTTTCCATATAATACAATATTGTTTCAGCAAGACGGCTCATCCTCACGCTATGTGCGTTTTTTGAACAATTGCTTTATTTATGAATAGGTGGATTGGCAGGCGAGAAAGGATGGAAGGGCCCGCGAGAGAGATGAAACGCGCAGAATTAGCCCTGAAAATATATAAAATGTTCAAGAAAAATTTATACGTGGTCGAACTGTGGATGGCAGAACATTTAATTTAATAATTGCATTTGCTTTCTAAAGATGTTTTTGTTTATTTTGTGTTAACAATAAAATTTACAGTATCTCACTTTCAATTGTCATTTACTCGAAAATTTTTTTATGTAAGATGGCATTTTTACACTGGCAGATCAACAATGAGATCTCTCAAAATCAAAAACAAAAATAGGGGGTTGTCATTAAAAAAAAATGGATGACGTCATTTCTCAAAAACAAATGACGACTGAAAATCTACTTTAATGCAAAAATGTGTATTTTTATCAAAGAAAATCGACCTGTTCGAGGATTTTTTCCAAAAATATTTAATTTCGGTTTTACCGAATTTATCCGCTACTTAATTTCCACACTGTATATTCATTTCTATGGACATAATTCTTTCACTTACGTACCTGTAAGTTATAGCGTCCTTTAGTCTCTTTGGTGAAATTATTATTCATACCACCCCTTGCTCTCTCTCCTTTTCCTCGATTGCTCACCTGAACATCTAGTACTCCGTATATTTTTCAATCCTTTCTGTGAATCCTAGTATTTCTATTTTCTGTTTTATCATTTCTTCCACCAGGTCTTCTCCCTTTAATGCTTCGTATGTTACACGTGCCTATTCTTATTTTTGTGTGTTTTTCTCTATGTGTATTTATTTTCCTTCCCTTTGAATTTTCGTTATGTACCGGGTGTGGCACTTAAGACGCCTCGGACCATAGCTCCTTTACGATAAAAGCTATCGAAAAAAATCTAAGAACAAAGTGGTGCATAGTTACCGTCGCTATGTTTTAAAAATATTTCTAATCATCAGTGGCGAGCCGTACTCCAGTGGCGTACCAAACTTATGTTTTTTTAAATGGAATGCCCTATTTTTTATTGCAGATTTGGAAAGTGCTCGATGAGTACTTATTTTTTTATCTAACATGTTATACCCTTCACTTTAGCGGTTTCGCTGTTATAACCCCTTCTTTCAAAATTGCGCCCCATTTTTGAGATTTTTTTGTAGAGAAACTAATTGACGCCGGCGCCTAAATTTTGAATTGAGGTACAGGTTAAGACCTCGTATACCTTCACATAATTTTTTTTCGGGTAATTTATGGCAAAAAAATAATTTTTGATTGATCTTCGCATGTTGTCATTTTTTCCGAAAATTTCAAATGGCACCCCCCTAAAAAAATTACGGCGTTGTACAGCCAAAACTCTAAATTTTTCATTGGTGTAAAAAAAATTACACATTGCATAACAAAATTTCGGAGAAAAAAGGAATTTCATCGCAAATGTCGGGAAACGTTTTCCGTTCCCAAGTGTGCCATGAGAAAACAAAAGATTGGTAATTGTCAAAGTAAATTATTAGACGTCAGTAGCAGCCATAAGTCATTTTTGATAAACGTTCTAAAAATGTTCCGAACTCAAGAGGAAATGGTTGACATGATATTTATTCTTGGAGAATGTAACAAGAATTGTTTCTTGGCATCACGAGTGTACGCTGCGAGATATCCGCACAGGGCACATCCAAATGAACTTGCGTTTTTTCAAAAAGTGTTGGAGAGATTTACTACTACGGGAAGTGTGAAACGGCCAAGGAGAGTTAGAAAGAAGGCAGTTATTACCGAAAATAATGAACTGCGGTATATCCCCAGAAGTTGGGGTTATGCCTCCAGCAGGAAGGTCGTCATTTCGAACATCTAGTTTAAGTTGTTAAATTTTCTTTACCTGCATTTTTCATATCATGTTGAATAAATAGGTACATACTATTATGTTGACCGTATTTGTGTATTTGTTTTGGTACTTTGACAATTACCAATCTTTTGTTTTCTCATGGCACACTTGGGAACGGAAAACGTTTCCCGACATTTGCGATGAAATTCCTTTTTTCTCCGAAATTTTGTTATGCAATGTGTAATTTTTTTTACACCAATGAAAAATTTAGAGTTTTGGCTGTACAACGCCGTAATTTTTTTAGGGGGGTGCCATTTGAAATTTTCGGAAAAAATGACAACATACGAAGATCAATCAAAAATTATTTTTTTTCCATAAATTACCCGAAAAAAAATAATGTGAAGGTATACGAGGTCTTAACCTGTACCTCAATTCAAAATTTAGGCGCCCACGTCAATTAGTTTCTCTACAAAAAAATCTCAAAAATGGGGCGCAATTTTGAAAGAAGGGGTTATAACAGCGAAACCGCTAAAGTGAAGGGTATAACATGTTAGATAAAAAAATAAGTACTCGTCGAGCACTTTCCAAATCTGCAATAAAAAATAGGGCATTCCATTTAAAAAAACATAAGTTTGGTACGCCACTGGAGTACGGCACGCCACTGATGATTATAAATATTTTTAAAACATTGCGACGGTAACTATGCACCACTTTGTTCTTAGATTTTTTTCGATAGCTTTTATCGTAAAGGAGCTATGGTCCGAGGCGTCTTAAGTGCCACACCCGGTATATGTTTGTTCTCGGATTTCAGTTTGATTAATTTTTCGCTTTTGGGATCGCTTCTTTTAGTTTTCGTTGTTTCTCCTCCCATTTCCAAACGTGTCCATTCAATCAGTTTCTTTTATCCTATTGTTGTTTCCTTTACATTTTCTTTTTTCTGCTCTTGTTATTTATTTTATTTCTCCTAGTAATTCAAGTTCTTCAATTGTCAACTCTGTTTCTATGCAGATTAGTTCGATGTGATCTTTAAGTTTGTATTTATTTTTTATAATCATCGTTTTGTTTGTGGAGCGCTTGGAATTTTTTATCTTTATCTTTATGAGTTCATCTTCTATAAATTTATTCATCTTCTTAGGTTTTCTTTTTATCACCCTCTTCCATTATTTCTATTTACTCATAGAATTTTTACGTATCTTTTTCACTACACTGTTTTCATGTTTTAAATCTTTTACTTGTTTTTGATTTCCTATTTGCTCTTTTCTTATTTGTTTAATTTATCCCATGATTTCTTCATTTTTAATAATATGTAATAATAACTTTATTTCTTACTTTTTCAAAAGCATTTACAAAATAACTAAACAATTACAAATACAGAGGTAAGAAAATGGCGAGGTTCAGTCTACAGTGACAGCGAAATCATTTACTGTTACTTCCACCTAATCAGGGTACTTAAGAAATACTTATATGATCATAAGTTCTTCAATCAAACTCTGGCATAAACTTGCCCTTAATCCGGATAAATGTTCCATAGTATCTTACACCAGAAATCTTTCCACTATAATGTATAATTATTCAGTCAATAATAATACACTTAATCGGTCAAGCGGTATTAGAGATTTAGGCGTTTATTTTGATCAGAAACTGACCTTCAATACTCATATTACTAACGTAGTGAAAAGCTGCAATAAACAACTTGGCTTCATCATAAGGACAACCAGAGACTTCAAACATAGGAATACACTCATTTCTCTATTTAAATCATTGGTCTTGTGTAAACTAGATTACTGCGCTACTGTTTGGAGTCCATATACACAACATTATATTCAGCTTGTGGAAACTATACAGAAAAGATTTCTAAAAATGCTATACTTCAGAGATCATGGTACGTACCCTTGCAAAGGCTACCCATATCAAGACTTACTTGAAGAGTATAACATGCCATCGGTTGCTACCCACCATCTGTTCCTGAATGCTGTTACATTGTATAAGCTGGTACATAGCCTTTTGGACTCACCATTTTTGACTGAACAACTAACGTTCCGGATACCTCGTTGTAATGCGAGAAATACACTGACCTTTTCGTACAAGACACCAAAATCGCTTCACCACGCTAACTCACCTGTAATAAAAATGACTCGTACTTACCATCAAATTCAATACGGGGCGGATATTTTCTCTTCTTTTACCTTGTACAAGTCAAGGGTCTTGGATTGCTTTATTGCTCTCTGTTAGTCATTTTTTTTTCTTTTTTTTCATGTTTTATGCTTTATGCTTTCATGTCTCTTTTTTTGTTTTTAGTTTTTTAGTTTTTTTTTTTTAGTTTTTAGTTTTTCCATTGTGTTTTATTTTATATTTTTAAAACTGATTGTATATTAAGCTAAATTTGTTTTGAAATTTATGTTTTGCTTATATATGTATATATAATATTTTGTAATATATCTACGAAAATTCCATTTTTAGGCTGTAATTGTCTGTTGGGAATAAATTGAAATTATTATTATTATTATTATTATTATTTATAAAGATTGATTAGTTGTGGCTGATAGTTGTTGAAAGTTCATGTTTGACAATTGTTGCGATTTGCAATTCGCAACAATAAATATTTGAAAGTGTTATCGTGTTTTATTTACGAATTTAACAAAACAGAGCATAAAAGGATAAACATTAAAAAAAAGCATTGAATACTCGTTTATTCAGTCGTTTTCATCGCACATGTCCATTAGAACTCCGTAGTGGCTTGAGTTTATGTGATAAAATTGTCAACAGTAATTTAACGAGTCCCTATGAGTTTGCCGGCAATTATTAGCGTCAAGATCACGAATGCTTGATGCAGCGACAATCGATTGTCTGGAAGAAATAAGCTAATAATTTCCAAGGAAAAATTACTCACGAGTTAGATTCGAGAAGACAATTGGTCGAACAGAAAGTTCACACTTAATATAATAATTTGAAAAATTTAATTTAGTGACACCAAGTGTCAGTGGTGTATCAATCTGCGCTACAATAATTATGGTAAAAGTGAGCTTACCAAAATTTTGTGAGATACCTATGAATAACTGATGAAAGCACACACACATTATCCGAAAATAATTGCTTATGTTTATGTAAAAATGTTAAACATTCGTAAATGAATAGTGAGTAGATCGTCAGTAAATTATATTTTTTGAATATGCCTCTACATGATGTGTTATACTCTAATCTGTACATTATCCTAATAATGTTTTTTGTATTTTAAATTCCTGGTAAGAGTATTTGCTTTGTTCCCAAAGTCGTATACTGTATCGGACGTTGGCCAGAAATACATTATGGTACACAATACAAACAGATCGTATTCAGGAGCAAACTTTTTAAAAGTCCGGAATAACTAATGTTTTCTACGTTATAGAAAATGTAGTAACACGTTGCTAGGCAATACCAGCGTGATGTATTCGCATGATTAGATCCCACCCGCATAACTACGCATCGTAGTTAGAATTTTATTCGATCATGTCATCAACAGTATTCGATTTCATTGGTTAAAACATAATTGAGGGCAATTGTCTTAATAAAACTCATATTTTAATGTACTATTAATACTTATTAATTTAAAAATAGGTCTGATGGAAATATAACACAAAAGAAATATCGAGAATTTCCTTCCCATCAATTATTTCGTAGTATAAAGAGAAAACGCCGTAATGGTAAAAGAAATTGGGCTCAAATAATAGTTTGTACACATATGTATTTCGTGTGGGGAAATTTTCTACAGAAATGGATTCCTGAAAACATGTAATTCCATGTCACAACCAGTTGCTCCACTTGTGTGTCGTTATGTATTCCGCGGGCCGAGTGTCACTCGGTGTGCGCCCCTTCATGTAATCTATTTTATCGTGCGGGGTATCAAAATAAATTTAAATTTGGTTTCCTCTACTTCTTACAATAAACTTACAGTAATTCAAAATACGAGTCTTAATCAATTATAATGATGGAGAAAATGTGTGACAAGTGACAAGTCAAAGGCGTAGCTATACCACTGATGAGATATCTTGAAACGCGTCTATAAAAGGCAATGACTTGGGTTATATTTTTTAGTTAATTTATATAAAATTTTAATATTCAATATTAAATAAATATTTCACATTCAAAATTAAGCCGTATTTGCAAAACAAACACATTTTTATTTTCCCAGAATACAAACAAAAAACATTCCCGAAAACATAGAAATGCTATTTTTAAATATGTTTTTTCCCAAACGGATGAAAGTTGATTTCTCAGCCGTCGAAATCGTGAGAGAAAGTCGATTTCTCAGCCGTCGAAATCGTGAGAGAAATAATATTTCTCCACGACCATTATAAAATTTAAGCATTCTGAAATCAATTTTGATCATAGAACATACACATTCTCACTCTTGTTATGGAACAAAACACAATGCGCTTATGCGTTTTGCATGTAATTCATTCCATAACAAGGGATAGAATGAATATTCCCACATCGTTCCGAATAAAACAATTAGCCTTGGATATCACAATTGTCAAAATACTATCAACATAACCACAAACGTGATAATAAAACGTAAGTTCTTTGTGTTCATTATTTGATTAGTCTATTTTATCTGGTCGAGGAGAAAGTATAGTCTGATACTCGGTAAGAATGGAAATTCAGATGCTCGTGGTTCCTCGCGCTCGCCTCACGGCTCGCGCTCGAAATATTCCACTCGCATCGAATTTCCATTCTAACCTTGTTACAGAATATACTATTCTCCACGACCACCGTAGAATTTAAGCATTCTGAAATCAATTTTGATTATAGAACGTACACATTCTCACTCTTGTTATGGAACAAAACACTATGCGCTTATGCGTTTTGCATATAATTCATTCCATAACAAGGGATAGAATGAATATTCTCACATCGTTTCGAATAAAACAATTAGCCTTGGATTTCACAATTGTCAAAATACTATAAACATAACCACAAACGTGATAATAAAACGTAAGTTCTTTGTGTTCATTATTTGATTAGTCTATTTTATCTGGTCGAGGAGAAAGTATAGTCTGATACTCGGTAAGAATGGAAATTCAGATGCTCGTGGTTCCTCGCGCTCGCCTAACGGCTCGCGCTCGAAATATTCCACTCGCATCGAATTTCCATTCTAACCTTGTTACAGAATATACTATTCTCCACGACCACTGTAGAATTTATGCATTCTGCAATCAATTTTGATCATAGAACGTTCACATTCTCACTCTTGTTATGGAACAGAACACTATGCGCATATGCGTTTTGCATGTAATTCATTCCATAACAAGGGATAGAATGAATATTCTCACACCGTTCCGAATAAAACAATTAGCCTTGGATATCACAATTGTCAAAATACTATAAACATAACCACAAACGTAATAATAAAACGTAAGTTCCTTGTGTTCATTACTTTATTAGTCTATTTTATCTGGTCGAGGAGAAAGTATAGTCTGCTACTCGGTAAGAATGGAAATTCTGATGCTCGTGGTTCCTCGCGCTCGCCTCGCGGCTCGCGCTCGAAATATTCCACTCGCATCGAATTTCCATTCTAACCTTGTTACAGAATATACTATTCTGTCCCTAGGGTGAGAAGTAATCACGAGGTTCCATTATTTATTTTAATTGTCACGGCTAACAGCGGTCCGTTTTCTAGGTTTGGTTTTAGAAACGAATGTTTTACTCTTAAAATATCCCGTTTGTGAAAAAAATAGTAAATATACCTCGGGAGAGAATGCTATTTTTCCCTTGGTATGTTGAATCTCTTGAGCTTTTGCCCTCGGGATACACCTGAGGAAAAATCACGCATTTCTCTCCCCTTATATATAAAGTCTACTATTCCGCACAAGAGATCAATCGTAATAACTCTGTAAACTGATTGGATTGTAGTATTCTAAAATGCTTTCCTCTGTTTGTTTAATGTCAAGCGTGGTGTCTAAATATCAATTTTTGTAGTATTTTAAAGTAAAATAATAGTATTTTGTACTTACTGATTTCTTACTCCTGCGATTCCTGCAGTTCCAACAGCACAGGCATTTGTGCACTTTCTCGGATTTGCGTAATCCGCACAGTGGCTCCACTCTTTTGGGTCACTTCCTAGCTGGTTGCAGGAGTCGCCCGGCTCTTCGATAATGTGAATGACCAAGTCGTCACTTTCGATTTTTCCATTGTTATTCCATTGAATTGTTAAACTGCAATAACAAAACAAAAATTCAAAATAATCAAATAATTTACTTGATTGTCATAGTTTGATACAATTATTTCAATAAACTAGTGTAATTACTGGATTTAATGGCCATAGTTCTGTATCAATGTTGATAAAAAGTCAACAATAATAATAAGTTTATTTGCGGATATACTGTTTGAAAAGTTACAGTAACAAAAACATATGTTTAGAAAAGACGAAAATAGCCTGAATATTGAATATTCAACCTGTTCGTGACTCTTAATAAGTCTTAATAAGACTTAATTTTGCGAGTCACGAACATGTTGAATATTAATATATTCAGGCTATTTTCGTCTTTATTAAATGTATTTAATGCTTCTGCAACAAGTGAGGTTGTCTTAAATTTATTTATTATTCAAATCATCAGTCAGTTTTCCAACTGTAAACAACATCATTTTTTTCTACACACCTGTACTTTCACCAATCATCTACCCTTCAGGTATAAAACGGGTTGAATCATCCCATAATCTCCTCAGTTGTTCACGTTCACGTAAGTGTATTTTATTCTTTAACATTCAATTCAAAGCCGAAGCTGCACTGACGAGAGATAAATTTCGAAACGCATCTGCAGATGGCTATTTACTTAATTTTTACATATTTTACGGTTCAGTTTTATTGTTTAAAGTTTTCAAATTCAATTAAAGTTTAATTTTCAAGTTAGTGCTGTACGTAGAAATAAACGATCTTAAACCAGTTATTATCTAGTAGTACTAGTAATAACATGCAAATTTATTTTGTATCATTCAATATCCGGCGTGGCACTAGCCAGGGAAGTAGTAGGTTCAATAAGTTGTTTGTTTGTAGTCTTAATAAGACTTAATCTTGCAGAGTCACGAACAGGTTAAATATTTATATATTCAGGCTATTTTCGTTTTTATTAAATGTATTTAATGCTTCTGCTATAAGTCCTCAAATTTATTTAAAAAAAAATATGAATACAAAAAGAAAACAAATTATAATATAGACTAATCTAACTTAAACTAATTATGATCAATACAATATATCAATTTACGTATACATTTTATTATACATATATTATACGCGCATAATTTGAGTTTTAGCTTGAAAAGAGATTAAAATTTGAGTTTAAGGAAATTGGGTTAGCATTGCGCATAAAACGGGATGAAGGATTATTAAAACTGCAGTTAGTATTGCGAAATGGTGTACGAAACAATAGGGAACAATGCACAATGCACGACTATCTGTTTTTATGTGAAAACTAACTTGAAAGAGAAGCTGCGAACATTGAATTAAACCACAGATAATTTTAAACAAGGTTGACATATCCACTTAAAATCTTTTACAACTAAGATGGACAATATTTAAGCTCGACCCAAGTTTATTTATTTACATTAACAATCTAAAATAAAAATGACGCCAGGAACTTGCTCTGTACAGTTTCAATTCGTTTAATGAAGAAAGTTTGAAACGGAGACCATATACAAGGAGCATATTCAAAGTTAGAACGAACAAACGAAAAGAATGGGATTTTAAAGGAATGAGGCGATAACTTTCTAGACCCATGGTGGCGAACCAATGATCCACGGAGGCTTTTTAAATGATCCACTCGTTGATTTTTATAAACTTACTTTTTATATCATAAGAGAGAACTGATAATAGAAAACATAAAAAAAAAAAACGTTTATGGGGCCATCATGTAATTTTCTTCTTTATACCATCAAAAGGAAGTTTTTATGATACTTTGCATATTTAAAAAAAATAGAGTTTTCATATAAGTTTGATGTAACTATCATCATTTCATAAGAGGCAAATTTTTGCTATTTTTATTTCTTTCTCAAAAATCAGTTTATGAAACAATTTTATTAACAGAAGATGCGCAGTTGCTATTTTCAACATTTATATAAAGATTGTTCTAATATTTTTTATATTTAATTTTTTTAGGAAAAGCAAAAAACGTTTTTTTTTGTATTTAACTAGAAACGATAGAGCAGATTTAATAAAGACGAAATATAGCCTGAATATGTGAATATTCAACCATGACGCAGATTTTGGCATCAAATCGATGTTCAGTTCTTTTCTGATTTCCGAGCATAACGAAAAATCAGATGGTGAAAATTCTTTAAGGGACATATTAAACTCTTTGAATAGCTATAAGATTCTTGGTGCAAAATATTGCTTTCATTAAATCGATATATATGGGCAAAAAACAAAAAAATTGACGTTTAGCTAATTTTTGAGGATAACTCCGCTGTTAAAAATTCTTCAAGGAAAGTGTTGTCCCATAGAATCGGCCATTACATAAAAAAATGCACACTTTTTGGGGGTCCATCAGGGATTTTAGCGAATTTCACATATATTATAAAGGCTGTCAAGACATGGCTTTTGGTCTTTACTAGAGGTTCAGAAATTTATTGTGTCAAAAGTTATAACAATATAAACTTTTAGTACACTTTTATTTTGAACTCAAAAATATCGTAAACCATTACAGACACGAAGAAAGTTATTCAATACTTTTTTATGCTTAAATATTTAAAGTTTGCAATACATTTTCTTCCAAAACAAAAAAAACTTTATTTAGATAGTTTTTGATAAATAAAATATATCTCAAAAAATAATCAATTACTCATATTTTCATTTTCCTAAAAATAATATATGTTATACCCTGATCCTTGCTGATAATTTTTCTTTTTTCAAAAGTATGAGCACTTTAAAACTTTTTGAGATATGATTTTTTTACCGGAGCGCTGCATTGCCGTGAGGAGCTCCGTTGGTGTAATAGCCCGAGTGCGCAGTGTGCGCCGCTTAATAATAAAACGAAATGAAGTAACGAATATAGTTAATTTAACATTAATAAAGGATTCCTATTCTTAGCTGATAAAAGTTGTATAATTATGTCAGTCTTTGTACCACCTATATAAAATGAATTGCACGATGTGTGGCTACGGGAAACATAAACATAAACTACAACACATTACAAAAATATATATACATTAAGTTCATTTATTATAAAAAGTCTCGAAAGTTGGTGTTGCTAAGCTTGGAGCGAGTTTCAGACTGCTTACTGGAAACGTGGTTAAAATACAGTGCTTGGAGAGAAAATTATAGATTTAAAGACAGTATGAGTTCATTCGAACTTTGTTGCAATCCGCAAAAAGGCGAATCATTGTAGAGTAGGTAAAACCGTTCGTAATATTACTGACAATGTGGAGCATCACCAAGAACACACCCTATGGAAGAAGTACCTGAAGTAGTTCCATCGGCTTCTCGCAGTTTTATTAATTTGCAAAGTATTGTATATTACCTCTTGATTACAATCACGAGGAACTTCCGTCAAATGCAAGTAGTGGAAGTTTTCACTCATATAGCTTGTCTGCAGAAGATGAGCTACTAATAAGGAAATTAGTAAAAATAAAACCTATTCTAGAACTTTACAAGTGAAGATCTGAGTTACAACGGATGCTATTGGAAACACTATTTAGCAATGAAAATGAAAGCGCTGAAAAATACCCTCCTGAAATTTAGTACATGATCGAAAAAATCAAACAGACCATTATTAGTACCAACAACAGATAAAGTCAAAGTTTTATCTAGTACACCAAGTAAATGAGGTATAAGTAAACTAGTGAACACTATTGACATCGCATTTTCATTGGCCCGAAAAGTGTATAACCTTAATGTACGAAAAATAATTATGCAAAGTCCACATATCTGGAGAGGGCCCTTCTACAAAAGTGATGAAAGTAGGTTTGGCATATTTTCAAAAAAAGTCTGGTTCTTTGCCGTTTGAAAAAGCATTAATTGAAATAAAGGTCGGATTTTCGATGTTCCCGTAACATAGAGCAAAAGAGTCTATAAAATCTGTAAAGCATATTTCACCGATTTATCGCTATACAGAGTGCCCGTTTTTGGAGCTCAAGCATGGGGATCTCGGTTAAAGAGATACAAGGTCGGTTAAAATAGGGCAAAGTTGCCCAATCTGGAGTGTAACATAATGCCGTTTTGAAACGTTAAATATTCCGACTACTTCCGTAGATATCCGAAAAAAATCTAAATTTTCAAAAAATAAATATTTTTTTGCTAAGACTATTTATAGAGATACTTCAAAACAATTCACACTTTATCATTGCTACTTTGTACGCTCTACAACATGGTGATATAATAATAAAAATTCGACGTTTCGATTGCCGGGAAACATCATCAACTTTGTTTTTTCTTATGGGCGCCATCTTGTATTTTTACATACAGATTTTTTCTGATTACGGTGATGTGTCATGTGTTGGGGTTTGGTCTAGCAGTTTATTGGATATGGCAAAAATACTGTTTTTGAAAAGAGTTCCTTGGAAATGACAGCTACACTTTTGTTAATAAAGTAATTTATTAAACAATAATACAAAACTAATGCAAACTTGTTTTCTATTCCCATTTCATTATAAGATATGAAAAGTGGAAAAATATTATTCAAATTTAAAACATAGAATGAAATTAGAGCATGAGAAATAAATAAATTAAAAAAAATATATAAGAGGTGCTCGAATGGCTCACCCTCCATCTCCAAGCATAGCTGTATGCGTCTTCTTAAATTTTGTATTGATCTTAAAACCCTTCTTCTTATTTTGGTCCTTAAAGTTGTAATGATCTTTCTTCGCAAGTAATTGATATCGGTGGGTACAGATTTATAATTATTATTTTTCATAGCTCCCCATAAATAAAAATCTAAAGGAGAAATATCACTATTTATAATAACTCTGTCGGTAATTATTTGAGACAAGTAATGAGACACTCTTCTAGCGTTATGTCGTGGAGCTCCATCTTGCTGGAACCAAAGGCTATTTAGGCGGTTGAGGCAAATGTTGTCATCGATGTAATCGGTCAGGTAAGTCATTAAAAAGTGCAAATACCCATCTGCAGTCAAATTGTCTTCGTAAATGTACGAGCCAATGATCTTATCGCCATACATTTAGACCAAAACGTGCTTGTGGTCGCCGTCCTTGGTGTTCGTGTGGATATTCAACGGACCATACATGTTCGTTTTGACGATTGAACATGCCTGTGTTGGTAAACTTGCACTCATCCGTGAATATCACGTTGGAAAGAAAATGGGGATTTTGCAATAACAGCGTCATGATGTCCCTACAAAACGTTACTCTTCGTTCAGTGTCTCCTGGATGTAAAACATGCGTGATATGAATTTTAAAGGGGCGATACTAATGTTTTTTCAAGACTCTCTACACTACCTAACGAGATAAATTCATTTCTTCTGCTATAGCCCTTGTCGAAGTAGAAGGATTATTTTGAATCTAATGAAGAATTCATTTTATAACCGCTTATTATTTTTCAGAAGGTTTTAACATTATACTCACTGCTTGTAAAATTTCCATTTCATTTCCGTTGGGCCTATAAAAACGTATTCTAGGCTTAGAAAATGCACCAAACTCAGCTAAATTTCTATAAAGAATAAGAAAATCATTTTCAGCAGGTTGTTGTCTTTCTGGAAACCGCTGAAGGTATGTTTCCGAAGTAACTTTCACATTTCGATGCGATGCGTAATAAAGTATTAGCATATCGCGTTTTTCTTTACTTAAAAACCGCATTTTGTTATAAATGTATACCAGTTTTGGAACTGTAGGTCAGGATAAACGAAATTCAGTCGAAGTGCTTTATTAAACAAAAGTTCCAAGGCGCTCTTTGCAAAAACAGGATTTATATCCACTAAACTGCTAAACCAAACCCCAACACATGACACATCACCGTAATCAGAAAAAAAATCTGTATTTGAAAATATAAAGATACAAGTTGGCGTCCATGAGAAAAAACAAAGTTGATGATGTTTCCCGAAAATCGAAACGTCGAATTTTTATTATTATATCACCACGTTGTAAAGCCTATAAAGTGGCAATGATAAAGGGTCAATTTTTTTGAAGTATATCTATAAATAGTCTCGCAAAAAAATAAAAACTTTTTCTGAAAATTTCTATTTTTTTGGGATATCTTCGGAAGTAGTCGGAATGTTTTATGTTTCAAAACGGCATTATGTTACACTCCAGATTGGGCAACTTTGCCCTAATTTAACCGACTTTGTATCTCTTCAAATAACCGAGATCCCCATGCTTGAGCTCCAAAAACGGGCACCCTGTATATTTTTTATCGCCCAAAAGTGGGAATCCTTTATATTGTTAAATAATCTATATTTGTTACTTCAATTCACGTTAAACAATGAATAAATAAAGTTCCCTCAGTTTATTAAGCGGCGCACACTGCGCTCTCGGGCCTTTACACCAATGGAGCTCCTCACGGCAATGCAGCGCTCGGGTAAAAAAAAAACATATCTCAAAAAGTTTTAAAGTGCCCATACTTTTGAAAAAAGAAACATTCTCAGTAAGGATTAGGGTATAACATATATTATTTTTAAGAAAATTAAAGGATGAGTAATTGATTATTTTTTGAGATATATTTAATTTATTAAAAACAAATTATCTAAATAAAGTTTTTTTTTGTTTTGGAAAAAAAAAATTGCAAACTTTAAACATTTAAGCATAAAAAAGTATAGATTAACTTTATTCGTATGCGTAACGGTTTACGATATTTTTAAGTGTACTAAAAGTTTATATTGTTATAACTTTTGACACAATGATTTTCTGAACCTCTAGTAAAGACCAAAAGTCATGTCTTGATAGCCTTTATAATATATGTGAAATTCGCTAAAATCCCTGATGTACCCCCAAAAAGTGTGCATTTATTTATTGTGTTCACAAAATTATACTTGCTGCTTTGTATATTTTTCTACTTCAAAGTTGTCTAATTTTATTTCATAATTTGTATATTTGGATGTCTTCACAAAATAGTACTTGCTGCTTTGTATATTTTGTATGTGTTCGCTAAATTGTACTTGCTGCATTTTTGTAATTCTATTGCATTTTAATATACATAAATGTGTGTCCTGATTTTGTACTTGTAGTGTGACTTTATTTTCAAAATTACCAATCTACATAAAATTCCATAGACATAATTATCAGTAGGTATAATAAGGGTATTAAGCAGAACCTAAAGAAAATCCAAATTTTAAAAGAGACAAAAAATCTACATGAGCAGAGATATTAATAACAAAAAATTATTTTATTTCTAATTGTAGTAAAATGGCTGAAAGACTTCGGTCGATGGCCTTTTGAGCTCATGCTTGTGTGCATGTATGTATGTATATGTATGATTTCAATAAAGTTTTATACTACTGTAGTAAAAATTATATTTTGAAATTACATTTGCTATTTTTTTTTATTAATAAATCTGCTCATATCCTTTTTTTATCTCTCTTGTAAAATTTATAAGTTTGTACTGCCTTGAGACACCCTTTAATGTGAATGATGTGAGCTTCGCGATATTTGTCCCATATTCGGCATTGAGTAAGAGAGAGAAAGCAAGCCCTTACGTCTGCGGGTTGCATACTTTTCACATTTGCCTCAATCGTTCGGCATATAGCATCCCTTCCAGTATGTATAGAGTTCAGTGTGTGGAAATCGCAAACTAATTTTAAATTGAAATGCCAATTATTAGTGTTACCAACCACCATACAATTTTCGAAATATGTATGCGCAATTTTTTAATTTAGAAATGGAATAAAAGGGGCAAAATAGAAAAAAAAATACTGCAAAAAACTCGTTCATAAGGCCATTTTTCGCACTTGTCCATTGGACGCGTACGAAAAGATCGCGCTTATTGAACTCGTTTTTTAATATACTATTATATATTACTGGTTTTTCTATTCAATCACGGAACGGTTATATCTGTCATTTTGAAATTTCAAGCTTGCATTAACGTAATTCTAGTCTCTTTAAGTGAGAGTTTACCGTTGTGAAGTAACTAGCGGGCATTTTCGAAGTTTTATGGCACTAGGGTATTATGTACCACAGTGGCGGCTCGTGAACTTTTTGAGGGGTAGAGCCACTTATTATACAATATATATTTATAAATTCAAACTATAATTGAAAAACATTGTGTCCTACATTTGTTAAGAAAACTAAACTATTTATAGTTACATTTGAATTGTTAGTAAAATATAAATGTCACTTTCAGAATTAAAAAATAGTGATGTTACTTTCCCCGATTTAATGATATAGTTATTTATATTTACACTTTCATGGTTTATTTTCAATATAAATCATATTTTAAATGTACTTGAGCGTTTTTTTAGGATCGAATGATACTGACGTTTAAATTATGAAAGATGAAAATTACAAATTAGACTTTAAATTCTAATAGTTAATTTACTCAAAAACTAAAGAGATTTCGAAAAAAACTTATTCTTTGTAAGTGGTCCATTTCAGCATTCTCTACAATTATTATTAATTTAAATTTAATATAACTACTATAGTTTTATAATTATAAACCAAAAATGAAAATAAACTAATGAAAATTGTTGAAATGGCACCTCAAAATGGACCTCAAAACGCAGATTTTTTTTGTAAAAATTTTCGCGATCACAATACTTTCTTGTACTGCGTAACGGAGAAAGTAAAAAATATCCAACTCTACTAGAAAATTGTCTACTGATGTTTGTCTATTTGAATTTACAAACCTTAAAATTGTTGCAAATGAATGTTAGTTATATGTCGCCACAAAATACGTTTTCCGTTGCTCGTTGGTTAATGGCTAACTTTAATGTACCCAAATGTATCAAAAATCTTTCATTAATGACCCCTATGAATAAACGATTTCTAGGGTCGCGGTGGTCTAGTGGAGGTCCGGCCTCTGGACTCCGCTGTTGCGGGTTCGAGTCCCGTCCGGGCGATCACATTTTTTACTTTTTTAACACGAAAAATGGCCGTGCGGGTCCCTGGATATATTTAGTTTTTGTCCTCATTTCTTATCATCCTCGATTCCCTAACCTGAATTCCCATCAATCATATTTCCTAAAAAAAGAACGATTTATAGTTAAGCATAAATAACTAATTCAAAGGGCTTAATAGCAAGTTTATTTGTTCGTTTTGTTTGGATTTTCTCTAATCTAATTTCTAATGTTGTTCTAAGTTACAATCAATGGAAAAATCTTGTAACCAATTCGTGTGTTAATTGGCGATCAATGATCTCAACAATTAACGCACTCGCGCAAGCACTCGTGCGTGAAAATGTCTAGGTCATTAATCGCCACCATTAACACACTTGTTGGTTAAATAACTATTAATAGCCGCACGCCCGGGATGTGCCAGACTTTGTTCAGCACAAAATGCATGTTCAGAGCGCGACCTCTCCTGAACCCCCCCAACCGCGCGTCACCCCGCGGGAGCCCAAATATCCCAACGAAATGCCGTGCCCTCGGTGCGCTACGTGGAAGCTGGCTCCTTTAACGGCGCGCCACGGTGTTGCGTTGGGGAACAAATGCATTGCGATTTTTCACTGTTCATTAAAGTTATACAGGCGTTGTTCAACATTTTAACTGGCGAAAAAGTGTTTTAAAAATGAAATATAAATTCTGGCTGAGCATGAAACTACTGGTAATGCTATGGCTCCTTGGCTCTACTGAGGCTCTACTGAGGTCTGCTTGAAAATCACCATTTAATCATTTCTTTTATTTAAAAGATCCATCGGATAGCCATCGGATCTCATCTATTTATTTTCAGTATTTCAGATTTATAGCAATAATCAATACTTTATTTAATTTTGCGGTAAACACGTTTGTTTGATTTTCAAAATGTAATTTATTTAAACCACTACATATGTTTCGCCACACTGTGGCTTCTTCAGGTGAAGAAAATATACAAATAAAAAACACAGTACTTCTTAAATATTAAGTGATTGTAGTTGGCGGGGGAGAGAACATTTTTAAGAGGGGGGAGTTTGATAAATCTGTCTGTTCGTTGAGTAGATGGCCGGTTTGAAAATGTCTATTAATTTCCAAATTTTCTAATAAATTTAGTTTTTGTCCTTTTCTTTCCAAATTATAAATTACCAAAAAGAATTAAATATAATATACCACATAGCAATACAAAACGGGTACAACATAACAACTATCAACAAATTACTACAACAAAAACAAAACAATATAATTAAAAACTTAATAATGCCCGACCAATCAGAAACAAAAACCAATTTCTCTTCAATAACATTCAACGGACCTCTAAGTGAAAAAATAGCAAAAAATCTTAAAAAACTAAATTTCAACATTTCATTTAAAACCAAAAATAGCCTATCAAAAATAATTAAAAACAACAAAGACAAAACAGTTAAAAATAAACACAGTGGAGTGTATTTATTAAGATGTATGAACTGCCCTAAATATTACGTTGGCCAAACCGGACGAACCTTTGAAGACCGAATTGAAGAACACCGGAAATGCGTTATCAATCAAAAAAGCACATCCACATATGCAAACCACCTTCTGGAAGAGAAGCATTCATTTAACCCGAACTTCGAGATTTTACACACCGAAAGAAAAGGACAAAAACTAAATTTATTAGAAAATTTGGAAATTAATAGACCATTTCAAACCGGCCATCTACTCAACGAACAGACAGATTTATCAAACTCCCCCCTCTTAAAAATGTTCTCTCCCCCGCCAACTACAATCACTTAATATTTAAGAAGTACTGTGTTTTTTATTTGTATATTTTCTTCACCTGAAGAAGCCACAGTGTGGCGAAACATATGTAGTGGTTTAAATCAATTACATTTTGAAAATCAAACAAACGTGTTTACCGCAAAATTAAATATGGATTTTCAACTCCTGACTGCCTCAACAATCAATCATTCAATACTTTATTATATAACAGTCGTTTACACGCAAATAATAAGTTAAATTTTTAATTAATATTTCTTGAATGATTTTCTGACGTATTACTTGGTAAAACAATATGAACATTTTAGGGATAAATTAAATAAAAACATTAAAATTAGTGAAAGGAACCAAGTGCTTTTGTTCTTTATATCCCCATAATTTTAATTAATGTTCCTGACTGAATACAATTTTAATTCTCCTTACTTTCCATAAGTATATATCGATCGGCGTTGTGACTGCGCGTGCATGTAAATTATTTGATAACAATTAAAGGTTTTATCTTATCTGATAGAAAAGTATTTATATCATTTTTAATTTACATCTTGCACGTGTATATTTATCGACCTTCACCCACCCACTAAGTGCATACGAATAAAGGGGAAAATCGATTGAACGTCGTTTATGTACTGCGGTGTAAAAATAATCCACCCTCCATGGCACAAATTAAACTATAAAACTTTATGCCGGGCAATTAAGCAACGACTCGTGTTAGAAAAAAAAATATGAGCCTAATCGTAAACCGCCCACGGATATAATGTCAAAGCCGGAATATGAAATCCGATCGGAAATAAATCAGCCCCCACGAAAATCTTTATGCCCGGAAGCGTAAATTGAATATCGGAAAAGAGAACTTACATAATGAAGCATCGACATGAATAGATAATATTCTAAATTTAGATTTTAATTAGAAAGAAATCGGTAATTATTTCATTACGTACACCAAAAAATAATTTTAGTTTCTTGGCAGTAAAACATCAGATCGCTTGAAGTTTGATTCAACCTAATTAAACGTAAAAACTTTAATTTGATCAGGGATTCCTAGGTAACCTAAAATGGTCTTAACGGTATATATTAGAGATGGGCAAAACTGCTACTTTTGAATCACGTTGCTACCTGTGATTGCTACTTTCTAATATCAGTGATTTGAAACTGTGATTGTGATCACGGTTAGTAGCACCGAATTTGTTAATGGTTTCTCAAAAATATTTTCTATATTATTCTGCTAATATTTGTCACGTAAATAGTGTTCCTTCTGATATTATACCAGCGACTGAAGGTAATAGTTTGGCTATATTATCTGCTATACCAAATAAATATACGACTGTCCTTGATTCAGTTCAAAATTCGAGAAGTATTTGAAGATTTTTGCAGAAAAACAGAAATGTGAAAAGTTGGAAAGTTTTAGGTATGTGGCAAATGTTCTCCTATTTTGGTTTTACCAAAACGCATATTTTGAGAGATTATTTGCTCGAAATAAAATCATTAACCAATAGAGATACGGATTTTTGAAAAATTTCGTTTTCATTTTTTGAGCACCTGGCTAAAAACATCGCAGAAAAAATATAAAACGTGCAGGCAAAATTCCATAAAAAATTATCCTCAATGGCCGAAGTATCGCTTATTCAAAATCGATTAAGTTTTTGTAAATCCAACAATTTTCAATAGATATATGGATTTTTGAAGATTTTCGTTTTAATGTTTTGAGCATTTGAATGAAAACGTTGCAAAAAAAATGTAAAACGCGTAGAAAAAATTCCTTAAACCAATTTTCTCAAAGGTCGAAGTATTGATTATTCAAAATTAATTTGGTTTTTGTTAATTCAACAATTTTTAATAGAGATATGAATTTTTGAAAATTTTAATTTTATTTTTTGAGCAGTTGAATGAATACATCGCAGAAAAAATATAAAGCGCGCAGACAAAATTCCATAAAAAATCATTCTCAATGGCCGAAGTATAGCTAATTTAAAATCAATTTGGTTTTTGTAAATTCAAACATTTTCAATAGATATGGATTTTTGAAGATTTTCGTTTTAATTTTTTGAGCACTTGAATGAAAACATTTCAGAAAAAAATATAAAACGCGTAGAAAAAATTCCTTAAAACAATATCTTCAATGGTGGAAGTATCGCTTATTCAAAATCAATTTGGTTTTAGTTAATTCAACACTTTTTAATGCAGATATTAATTTTTGAAAATTTTAGCTTTATTTTCTTGAGCATTTGAATGAAAACATCGTAGAAAAAATATAAAGCGCGCAGATAAAATTACATAAAAAATCATCCTCAATGGCCGAAGTATAGCTAATTCAAAATCAATTTGGTATGGAAAAATTCAAACATTTTCAATAGATATGGATTTTTGAAGATTTTCGTTTTAATTTTGTGAGCACTTGAATGAAAACATCTCAGAAAAAAAATTAAAACGCGTAGAAAAAATTCCTTAAAACAATATCTTCAATGGTCGAAGTATCGCTTATTCAAAATCAATTTGGTTTTTGTTAATTCAACAATTTTTAATGCAGATATTATTTTTTGAAAATTTTAGTTTTATTTTCTTGAGCATTTGAATGAAAACATCGCAGAAATATATAAAACGCGAAGACAAAATTCCATAAAAAATCATTCTCAATGGCCAAAGTATAGGTAATTCAAAATCAATTTGGTTTTTGTAAATTCAAACATTTTCAATAGATATGGATTTTTGAAGATTTTTGTTTTAATTTTTTGAGCGCTTGAATGAAAACCGCAGAAAGAAAGATAAAACGCGTAGAAAAAATTACTTAAAACCATATCTTCAATGGTTAAAGTATCGCTTATTCAAAATCAATTTGTTTTTTGTTAATTCAATAATTTTTAATGTAGATATGAATTTTCGAAAATTTTGGTTTTATTTTTTTGAGCACATGAATGAAAACATAGCAGAAAAAATATAAAACGCGCAGAAAAAATTCTATAAAAACCATCCTCAATGGCCGAAGTATAGCTAATTCAAAATAAATTTGGATTTTGTAAATTCAAACATTTTTAATAGATATGGATTTTTGAAGATTTTCGTTTTAATTTTTTGAGCACTTGAATGAAAACATCTCAGAAAAAAATATAAAACGTGTAGAAAAAATTCCTTAAAACAATATCTTCAATGGTCGAAGTATTGCTTAATTAAAATCAATTTGGTTTTTGTTAATTCAACAATTTTTAATGCAGATATTAATTTTTGAAAATTTTAGCTTTATATTTTTGAGCATTTGAATGAAAACATCGCAGAAAAAATATAAATCGGGGAAACAAAATTCCATAAAAAATCATTCCCAATGGCCGAAGTATAGGTAATTCAAAATCAATTTGGTTTTTGTAAATTCAAACATTTTCAATAAATATGGATTTTTTAAGATTGTCGTTTTAATTGTTTGAGCACTTGAATGAAAACATCTCAGAAGAAAATATAAAACGCGTAGAAAAAATTCCTTAAAATAATATCTTCAATGGTCGAAGTATCGTTCATTCAAAATAAATTTGGTTTTTGTTAATTCAACAATTTTTAATGGAGGTATGAATTTTTGAAAATTTTAGTTTTATTTTTTTTTGAGCACTTGAATGAAAACATCGCAGAAAAAATATGAAACGCGTAGAAAAAATTCCTTAAAACAATATCCTGAATGGTCGAAGTATCGCTTATTTAAAATCAATTTGGTTTTTGTTAATTCAACAATTTTTAATGCAGACATTAATTTTTGAAAATTTTAGCTTTATTTTTTGGAGCATTTGAATGAAAACATCGCAGAAAAAAATATAGAACGCGTAGACAAGATTCCATAAAAAATCATTTTCAATGGCCGAAGTATAGGTAATTCAAAATCAATTTGGTTTTTGTAAATTCAAACATTTTTAATAGATATGGATTTTTGAAGATTTTCGTTTTAATTTTTTTGAGGACTTGAATGAAAACATCGCAGAAAAAAATATAAAACGCGTAGAAAAAATTCCTTAAAATAATATCCTCAATAGCTAACGAATCGTTTATTCAAAATTAATTTGGTTATTGTAAATCCAACAATTTTAAATGAAGATATGGATATTTGAATATTTTACTTTTATTTTTTTGAGCACTTGAATGAAAACATTGCAGAAAAAATATAAAACGTGCCGACAAAATTCCATAAGAAATATCCTCAATGGTCGAAGTATAGCTAATTCAAAAATAATTTGTTTTTTGTATATTCAACAATTTTCAATAGAGATATGGATTTTTGAAGATTTTCGTGATTTTAAGTAACAGTGATATTAAGTAGCAGTGATTTTAAGTAGCAGTGATTTTAAGTAGCAGTGATTTCAAGTAGCAGTAATTTCAAGTAGCAGTGATTTTAAGAAGCGGTGAAGTTCGCCTATTAGTAACAGTAACGACCTGTGATTTTTCAATACCAGTGAAAAATTACAGATACGTGGAATATCGCCCATCCCTAGTATATATAGAAAAAAATCAACCATTTGATAGGTAAAGTAATCATAAACGGAGGGACGTTATTTTAATTTTTTTATATAAATTAAACCTTCAGGCTGAAGGATATTATCGATGACCCTTTCTAACTTTGTAATACTCAGTTGGAATAAAGTTAAACCTTCAAATTTGCTGTCAACGTAAAAGATAGAGAAATTGGTAACATTGACAAAAATCTCAACAGAGTAATAACTCTGCTTAAGACTCAAAGGGTCAAAGAAGAAAACCAAATATTCGTATTTTAGTGGACAGAAAGTCCTATAGTCGATAGCCCGGACATTAATTTATTGTACATTCAAATAAGTTACTGTATGTTAAAAAAATAGTCTGAATAAAAATAGATGTGCATATATGTATTTTGAACCTAGATGATTGAAAATGTATGCAAAGTGTAGTGACAGGAATTTATATCAAAAACTTTTATATTTCAACAGGAAATTCTCCATTGGAAAATTGTGATCGATCCCTTTTTAAGCGAATACAAATACTCCGTTACCGGCGCTTGCTCCTTGTGAATATTTGTGTTCGGTTTCTGGGTACGGATTAAGCCCCTATCTTTTCGAAAGTTTGCTTACCTCACATAAGATCTGGACGTCCTTAATAACTTAACGTCGTGCACGTACACGATTCCTTCCGTCAAGGTTACATCAAAAGCTCCATTGTGCGCTGCGTCTTCCAGGACGATGAATGTCCTGTTGTCCGTTATCTTTTCTTTGGGCTGCGTCACTCTAGCTAAAGGTGCAGCTGATCTGAAAGGAAGGAAATTATATATTCCAAGCCAAAGAGAAAACAGTCGTAATCAAATATTTCTTTTAAAGTGATACATTTTTCACAAATTTAGAGATTTAGGTCTAAAAAAATGTTCATTCGTATTACTTGATAGTTTAGTTTAGTTTAGTTCGTTTATTACCACTGAATATAATTTTACATTGTGGGTTTGACAAATTAAAATATTAGATATGTGTAGATATATATGTATAAGTATTGCGCTTTAAAATATAGAAGCTAAAATAAAACATAACAAATATGATACAAATTAAAACTATGTCAGGATTAGGGACCCAATTATTGCGCATTGAGAAATTCCGATAGGGAATAAAAACATTTAATCATTAACAACAGTTTAAGCTCGCGTTTAAATACTTTTTTATTTGGCAGATCTTTGAAACGTTCATCCAAATTTATTAATTTATTATAACATTTAATTCCAATGTAACCGGGATTTTGCGTATTTGTGGTTAGTCTGATTTTAGGCAGTTCAAGCTCATTTTTGTTACGGACATTATAATTATGGACGTCTTGTCGTGTTTTTATGTGATGTTTCGTATCGTACGGACACATGATGAGGTTAAAAATATATAAGCATGATAGAGTCAATAACTGCAGTCTTTTAAAAAGAGGCTTGCAATGTGTGTTCAAAGGTTTATTGCTCATAGCCCTCACTATCTTTTTCTGCATAATAAAAATGTCCAAAAGATCCCCAAAAAAGTAGTCCATATGTGAGTATTGATTCTATTAGGAAATAATATATGGTTTTTAAAACATTAAGTGACACTAGGTGTTTGATATTTTTAATAAGAAAAAGGCGACTACTTGTAGACAAAACCGAGTTGACGTGATTTCGCCAGGTTAATTTTCCGTCAATATGCAGGCCCAGGAATTTGAATGATCCCACTTGTGTATGTTGAATATTTTCAGAAGTGGAGATGAGATCAATTATTTAGTTTTCGAACAAAATTGTATAAAAACAGTTTTGTCTTTATTAATGTGTAGTTTATTTTTATTGGACCATGATTCTATTAAGTTTAGACATTCTTGAGCTTTAGCAATTGCTTCAGTTTCTGTTTTTGCTACAACGATAGCGCTAACATCGTCCGCATATAAAATCGGAAAAGCAACACTGGCTAAGTTGTCAGCCAATATTAAACAGTGTAGGAGATAGACATGAACCTTGCGGTGTGCCCATTCCTACCCTTTTATTATCAGAGCGAACACCGTCGATGTCCACCCGCTGGAATCTATTATCCAAATATGATTTCACAAAATCATTGGGTTCATTTCTGGCACCAATATCGTGCATTTTTTTGAGTAGCAGATGGTGATCGACGGTGTCGAACGCCCTACTAAAATCGACAAATATCCCAATAATTAATTCTCTGCTAGCTAATGATTCATGAATTATTTTCATTGCTGATAAAATTACTTTCTCGGTTGACCGACCATGTCTAAAACCATGTTGGAATTGTGTTAATAAATTATTTTTTTCGGGAAACTTGCAGAATCGTATGTTAAAACAATATTCAAATATTTTGGAAAAATGGGTTTGAAAAGATACTGGACGATAATTACTCATTCCGTCTGGGCTACCTTTGTTCTTAAATATGGGCACCACTTTTGAGTATTTTAAGTTATCTGGATAGATGCCTTCTTGAAAACATTGATTAATTAAGTTAACAATAACTTGTGACACTACCGAACTTACACTCCCTATAATAAATCCTGGAATGTTATCCACTCCTGATGACTTTTTATTACAAGTTATTTTAATTATTTTTTCAATTTCGAATTTGTTTGAAGGGTGCAAAAAAAATGAAACTGGAGAGTTGGTATTTGATGTGCTGTTTGACCTGCAGTTAGAATTAATTAGATTATTCTGATGATTTAGCGTGTTAAGGCTTATGAAAAATTCATTGAATTTTGCTGCAATGTCTTCCTTTTCAGTAATAACTTCGTTATTTACCATGATACGTGAGATGGCGTTTTTATTACCTTTATTTAAGTTTTCGTTTATTATGTGCCAGGTTCCTCTGTTTATGTTTTCTGCGTTTGTAAGTCTATTATTATAATAATGTTTCTTTGCGTTTGTTACCATTTGATCATACACTTTTTTCATATTTTTATATTGCTGATTGGATTATATTGTTGAAATTAATGGATATTACTGATCAAATTTCGATTGCGAAAAAAAATCCTGGAAATAATAATTTCTTATATTTACCTAGGAAGTAAACATTTACTATGATTTAAGTACAAGTAATTAGTTGCGGTTAACGTAAATGGGAAATACCAATTTATGCAGAACTAGAAAACGGGTGTGAAGTTAGCAATAGATTTCAGCAATAGATTTTAAAATGAGTTATTTCCTCTAAATTCACTTTAGAAAAAATAAAAAACCTCAAATGGCAACTAAAGCACTATCAACAGTAATATAACGAGTGCCTATGATTTTGCCGGCAATTATTAGCGGCAGGATCACGATTTTCTAGAAGCAACAAGCAAGAGTGATCCAGACGCTAATAATTGCCTAGGAAAAATCAGTCACGAGTTAGATTCGAGAAGACAATTGGCCGAACAGAAAGTTCACACTTCTTAATTTGAAAAATTAAATTTAGTGACACCAAGTGTCAGACGTGTATTAATCTGCGCCACAATATTTGTAGTAAAAATGAGCTTACCAAGATTTTGAGAAATGCCTATGAATACTATTACTTATGAAAGCACTAACACTTCACCCGAAAATACAAACAGATCGAATTCAGGAGCAAACTGCTTAAAAGTCCGGCAATAACTGACGTTTTGTACGTAGAAAATGAACCAACGCGTTGCTAGGCAATACCAACATGAGAGATTATCTGATTAGATACCACCCAGGGTTAATTGCCATGCATAACATAGAGCGTGGTTTGTTACGCATCGTAAATAGAATTTTATTGGATCATCTCATCAACGTTATTCGATTTCATTGGTTAATAAGTAAATGAGGGCAATTGTCATATTAATCAGTTGTCACAACGCCACCCATAATTTTCAACCCCATAATTATTTGGCACATATCTAATAACATGTACTATCTTTTTTGCTAGGACTGCGCGAATTCGAGGCGCGAGGGTGGAAATTAATTATTTTATAAGTTAGTATGGTTAATGAGGAAACTATTCATTTGCTCATCATATTTTTTTATGGCGATGTGCGAATTTATAGAAATATTACATTTGTTGGGACTCTGCGCGAATTCCTGGCGCGAGGGTGGACTTAATTATTTTCATAGTGTTCGGGGGGCGGTGATCCGAATTTAATTTTTTTATAAGTTAGTATGGTTAATGTGGAAACTATTCATGTGCTCATATTTTTTTTATGGCGATATGCGAACTTTGAAAATAGTCACATGTTATTAGATGTGTGCCAAATAATTATGGGGTTGAAAATTAGTGGTGGCGGTGTGACAACTGATTAATATGATAGTGCTTAAGTTGCCATTTGAGGTTTTTTAATTTTTTCTAAATTGAATTTAGAGGAAATAACTCATTTTAAAATCTATTGCTGAAATCTATTGCTAACTTCACACCCGTGAACTAGAAATGTGATCAATTGTAAAAATATACAAAAATACAAGATTAAAAAAAAACAAGTTAGAAAATTGAAACGAAATGTCGTTTTTTTTAAATTTATAATCCAGGATATCTTAACAAAGAGGATTAGGAAAAGCTGTAATGCGGTATAAATAGTATAAATTATTTTGAAAAGTATACATACTTTTCACTTTACTATAATTTATGAAAATATAAAAAATCTATATTGGAAACACTTAAAATTATTAAAACGAATTATCTTATATGTATTGAATTTTTGTAATAAAAACACTTTTACTTTGTTGGTATAACACAAATTTTTATTGTTGTCTATAGTTTCGGCAGCTCAACTTGAAATTATCAAAACATAAAGGGCAATATCCTATAAGATGGTAAAAAGTTCCCCGTCTGGGATTTTGACCGGACTTAGAGCATTCGATTCGGTATCAAAAAAGACTAAGCCTCCTAAATTTTCAGCCCGCTAGAGCGTCTCTACCGGCCGCTAGCTCAAAAAACGGTTTTTCAGTATTTCTTGGATAATTCGAGATAGAGATAATATTTTTACATGCGGGTTGCGGTGTTCGAAAGCACATTTATCTGTCTCATTGTGGTGTTTTTTCAGATTTTTTGGCTGGATAACCAAAAACTGGCGGCCATTTCAATATTTGTAACGTGATTTTCAGTTTGTTTTTTTTCGCGATGGAAAATCCAATAACTGTATCTTTTGGCATTTTTCATTACCTTCAAAATGATGTATTGCCAAAAAATTTTCAAGTGGTGTAAAAGGTCTAAAAACGTCGAAATACGCGATTTTGGTCATTTTTGAACGGTTTTTAATCCCCTTGCGACGTTTTTGGGGTATTGAGTCATCATAATGTCTCTAAAGGGGACTTCTTGGAGACTTCTATCCGTCGGAAATCGTTTTAGCACCGCACCCTCAAAAACCTTTGAAAGTCATGTTACAAATATTAAAAAGGCCACCAGTTTTTGGTTATCAAGCCAAAAAATCTGAAAAAAATACCACAATGAGGCAGATAAATGTGCTTTCCAACCCCGAAACCCGCATGTAAAAATATTATCTCTAGCTCGAATTATCAAAAAAATACTGAAAACCCGTCTTTTGAGCTAGCTGCCTTCAGAGACGCTCTAGCGGGCTGAAAATTCAGGAGGCTTAGTCTTTTTTGATATCGAATCGATTGCTCTAAATCCGGTCAAAATCCCGGACGGAGGACTTTTCACCATCTTATAGGGCTATGACCTTTATGTTTAGATAATGGCAAATTGAGTTGCCGAAACTATAGTCAACAATAAAAATGTAAAAGTGGTTTTATTATATTTACAACATGTATAACGAAGTTGAAGCCTCCACCATAAACAATATTATTGAATTTTTTTTTCAAGATTAAGCGTATAATAATAATAATAATAATAATAATAATATTATATTAAATTTATTAGAGTTAGTTGCCTAAATACATGTCAAAGAATTGTAAATATAATAATGAAACATTTGCCTCTTTTTAAACACCAGTACCTAAAATTACCAACAATAGTTAAAATTATAATCTATTGTTTTAATATTTACGTATTCGTAGTTCATACAATTAAGGGAATTAAAAAAAAATTCTCTTTAAAATGCCCTAATAAGGCGAAACTAGTCGGTAATTTCAAACTGAATCTATATTTGGTAAAATTAATATCTATTTCATATTACCATCCTTAATAGTTAAAATTTGTTGCTAATTATTTAATATAATAACTCTCCGATTAAGTTGCTTGGTTACAAATCTGTCGTAGGTAGTGATATTACAAAACCACTTTTAAATATCAATTACAAAATTAATATTTATAAAAATAAAATACTTAAACTTAATATTTTTACAGATCATGTAATATAATCATTTTTATACGAAACAAAATTTATTGAATAAATTTTTATTTTTACAAAAGTTTCAGGCAGAAAATTTAGTATACAATCTATGATACAGCCGCGGTATATTTCATTTCATTTTTCAATAAAGGTAACCTCCCTCCGCTGTTGCATTATAATAAAATTGGAGCGACTAATCTCCACGAAATTCCGCAAATTAAGTAACATGATGAATGCGTCCTGCATCAGATATTTAAATTTATTATAATCTATTGTTATATTATGGAAATTAGGGTTCGGCTTTGATACGTGCCCCGCGCTTCCACCATTTTTATCACGCAAGAGTTAGCTATTTGCATATCAAAACTAATTTTTTTTTAATGCAAATAAAATTCGCTATAGTATGTTTGATTTTAATTAAAAGTAACAGTAAAATATGATAATGATTCAATAAATTATTTTTTCGTTAACTTATTGCTAGTCTTATTAGGAAGGATGGTCGAAGGAAATTACTTTAGAATTTGAATTATATATTTCTGTAGGCTTGAGTAGAAAACATAAGGCACTAATAATTTCTTATGTTCTCCTAACCCGAAGATACATCTATTCACTATCTAAGGAGTTCATATGGCGATTGTAGGAGTACTGATAATCATTGTTTTTCATTATTTTAATTTTTGAATTATTTTTTAAACTGTATAAAGTTAATTATTATATTATTTATCGAATCATCATCTGTTATGTTCATTTTATTCTAAACATTAATTAGTAATTATTAGGATCATAATAATACTATAATTCCATAATGCGTTAGTTACTCATAATACGTTAGTTACGGAATTAACAAACAATGTATTATATACATTGCGAGCCTAAAGAATGGAATAAATTCATTAAAACTGAAATAAAATATGTTCTTTTTAATTTTGTGTTAACAATAGAATTTACAATTTCTCACTTTCAATTGTCATTTACTCGAAAAATTTCTTAAATAAGATGGCAATTTTTTTATACTGCCAGTTCGACAATGAAAAAATTTCTCAAAATCAGGAACAAAAATAGGGGGTTGTCATTTAAAAACAAAATGAAGGGCGCCATTACTCAAAAACAAATGACGGCTGAAAATCGACTTTTATGCAAACATGGGTATTTTTCTTAAACAAAATCGACCTGTTCGAGGGTTTTTTTCCAAAAATGTTTTATTTTGGTTTCACTGAATTTATTTCATACTTTAAGCGCGCACTGTATATCAGCAATTAACCTTGGTTACTAATAACACGTTAGTTACGAAAAAACAAACGTTCATGTGAACGTGTTTTTAAGATCAATATTTTTATACGTCAGACATGCTTTATTAATATTATTTATTATTATTAGGCATTATTTATGATACGATAAAGCTTTGAATAAAACTCGAATATTTGCGATTTATAATAATCTCGGACGTATTTTACGGCCTGAATTATTATAAACCGCAAAATATTCTTGTTAAATTAATAGCTATTAATTCGGGTCAGAAGTAAATAATTTATAAAAATTGATCTAAGCTAACTAGGCCATTCTTTATAATATAAATATCACTTAAAGAATAAACTATCATACATGTCGATGCTGATGTTTAAATCTTTATATTTCGGTAGTGTCTATTTGGTTTTTCATTGTTAGTTTATTTATTGTGTGAATAAATCTTTATTAAGTTTTAATATTTACCATAATACTTATATTTGAAAAAAAAATTGTTTTTAATTAAGGCCCTTCTACCTATTTAATATTCCATAATTTTTTACTTTCTCCGTTACGAAGTACGAGAAAGTATTGTGATCGTGATTTTTTTTCCAAAAATTTTTTTTACGGAAATATCCGTTTTGTGGTCCCTAGATGCCATTTCAACAATTTCTGGAAAATTTTTGTGTGTGTGTGTGTGTGTGTGTGTGTGTGTGTGTGTGTGTGTGTCTGTCTGTGCGCGCTGTATCTCAAAAACTGATAGAGCAATTGATATGAAACTTTGAACATACGTGTTATTTGATAATCTGAAGAACTGAAAAGCTTTTGGTAAAATTTCGTACACCGGAAGTGGGCGTTTACCTCAACTGTTTTTTGTTTTTTGCCAATATTTTCTTAAATATGAAAAATATCACAAAAACATTTAAACAAACTTTGAAGACAACAAAGAAATGAACATCTTTTGCTTGAAAACATTTTTCATAAAATCATTTTTATTCGAGAAAAAAAATTATTATTTTTTTTTAATTTTTGGTTTATAATTATAAAACGATAATAGTTACACCAAATTTATGTTAATAATAATTGTAGAGAATGCTAAAATGAATACTTTATAAAGAATAAGTTTTTTTCGAAATCCCTTTGGTTTTTGAGTAAACTGAGTTTTTTTAATTTGAAGTATAATTTTCCCATCTTTAATAATTTTGACATTTTAAACGTCAGTTTCATCCGAGTTTACGCAACGCTCAATGTATATTTAAAATATGATTTAAATTGAAAATAAACCATGAAAGCGTATATATAAATGATACCATCAAGTCGGAGAAAGTAACATGATGGCCACATCACCATTTTTTCTTTTGGCCTCGGATGCAAGTCCATATGGCCAGCTCAGAACGGTTAGGATAAGACTGGGTCACTTTTCTTCTCGTTAAGGGGTCTATCATAACTCTTTTTATATTCCATAATTAATTTTTAATTAGTAATAAATTGGACAGACATAGAACATCTTTAGATCCGAACGACAAAATTTCGTTAATAGAATTTATACCCTAGCGTGGGATTTAAACCCACAACGCCTACACCGAACGCAGGGTATTGGCAGTTCATATTATTTATAAATTATATTTGACTTCTGTACCAGAGAAAATAATAAAGAATTCCCTTAATGTTTCAAAACAACGATTTAATTTATTACTTGTTTACAAAATTTTGTAAACAGGTAAATAACACGAATTTATCTCCAGTTCTCATCTCCTATACTGTGATTAACCTTTTCAGGGACGATTTTTTTATAGAGACAAAAATGACTTAATTTAATGTTTTGTACGAAAAAAAACAATGGGAAAAACAATAAAAATTCACAAAAGAATAAAACGTCCACATGTGTGGCCGTTGAGAGTTATTGGTAATTTATGAGTGAAATGATTTCATACATTCCGGGCCTACTGGTTCTTCACATTTCACACAAATGTAACGAATTCATCTTACACTAGTATATTGTATATATTATATTATATACCGGGTGACCCAGGGATCTGTAAAAGCCCCATAACTTATTTGCTATTTGAGATATCGACTTCTAGTTTTCTTGAACTGGTACCCACACTTATTCTACATATTTTAAAAATATGTATGTTTTTGTACAGGGTGTCCCAATGTACATAACAGACCAAAGTTATGTTTTTTTAAATGGAACACCCTATATTTTATACTTTATTTTAATCCCTCTTGAGAAGCTGATAAAAATAGTATAATATAGTATGGGTCTATTATGGACTGTTCGTTAGTTATGGGCAAATTTGTGGCAAAAATATGTACACATTGAAAACATTGCAGAAGCGTTCCTAGCAAAGATAGCATCATTATTTGTACGCTAGAAAATTTCCCACATCATAAAGAATAATACACATCGGCTTTGGTTCTCTTTTATTGATAGCGCTATACAGGGTGTCAACATAAGCAAAACAATGGATAACTATTTTTTTTCAAATGGAACATCCTATATAAGTTGCCACTAATCGATGGCATTTTTAATAAGCTTTCCAATGATATACAGTTTGTATAACAAAATATTAAGGATTCTTGAGATTTATCAATAAAAACATATTTGTTTCGTCACCTTCTGCTGATTTTTAGATTTTCAGCCAAAACTATGCATTTTCAGGAAAAATTATAAGAGACCAAAGTTGTAGAGCGAAAAATTTTCGATCGACATAGGTCTTTTAAGTTTTAAGATAATGCGTGCATTGCCCACCAGAGCGCGCAAAATCGTGACCGTATAATCATTTTAGCGTTTTCTTTTCAAATTTTTTATTAATAAATTGCACTATACTTTATTTTCTTCACCCTCTACAGAGAAACGGAAAATTATAGGAAAATTAAAATGGCTCATATCGATTCAAAATTTTCCGCTCTACAACTCTTAATAGAAGCAATTTTTGCAAAAAACGCATAGTTTTCCCTAAAAATACAAATTAAAAATGTATATATCAATTTTTGCGTTTTTCAATGTTTTTTTGCATTTTTAGCGAAAACTATGCCATTTGGGCAAAAATTGCTTCTTTTGAGAGTTATGGAGCGGAATATTTTCAATCGATGTAGGTCATTTAAATAATTCTATAATTACCCGTTTTTCTGCTAGAGGACGTGGAAAATGAAGTATAGTGCAATTAATTAACAAAATATTTGAGAAAAACGCTAAAATGCATATACGGTCACGATTATGCGCACTCTGGCGGGCAATGCACGCATTATTGGAAAAGTCGAAAGACCTACATCGATCTAAAATTTTCAGCTCTACAACTTTGATCTCTTATTATTTTTTCAAAAAATGTATAGTTTTGGCTGAAATCCAAAAATGAGCAGGAGGTGACAAAAGAAAAAAGTTTTTTGGATAAATCTTAAGAATCCTTCATATTTCATTATACAAATTGTACATCATTGGAAAGGTTATTAAAAATTCCATGCATTGGTGGCGAGATATATAGGGTGTTCCATTTGAAAAAAAATAGTTATCCATTATTTTGCGTATGTTGACACCCTGTATAGCAGTATGAACAAAAAAGAACCAAAGCCGATTTGTATTATTCTTCATGATGTGGAAAATTCTTTAGTGTATAAAAAACGACGCTAGCATTGCTAGGAGCGCTTCTGCAACTTTTTCAATGTGTCCTTGTTTTTGCCACAAATTTGCCCATAACTAACCAATCGTCCATAATAGACCCATACTATCTTATACCATTTTTATCAGCTTCTCAAGAGGGTTGAAAATAAAGTATAAAATATAGGGTGTTCCATTTAAAAAAACATAACTTTGGTCTGTTATGTACATTGGGACACCCTGTACAAAAATATACATATTTTTAAAACATGTAGAATAAGTGTCGGTACCAGTTCAGGAAAACTAGAAGTCGATATCTCAAATAGCAAATAAGTTATGGGCCTTTTACAGATCGCTGGGTCACCCGGTATATTCCTCCTGTTCGTGGCCGGCGCACAGCCCGTGCTCTCCAGGTGGCTCTCTTTCCACTTGATCCGGTACTCCCCACCGCCTGGCCCTCTGCAGTAGGTTCTTTGTCACGCGCCTTCATAAATAATGGATCCCGGTTAGTGTAGGGATTTTATTATATAATCTGTTTTTGGCTTGTTTTTCCCCGTGCAAAACTGGTGATGATACGTTATGTACTTTACAACGGAAATTGTTTGTGGTATTCTTATACATTTGAAAGATAATAATTTATACAAGTCTAAAAAAAGGATATTGTACAACGAGCATGGAATGACAAACATTTCTCGCCAGTATGAAGCTTGCAGCATGAGCCGATAGGCGAAGAAATAGTCATTTCATGCAAGTTGTACACTATGCTTTACCTACGACAACTTTGTTAAGCTTTGTAGCGTAGACTTGTATTAATCAAAAGGCAACTTCTATATTTCTCCAATCTATTTAAGTTTTTTTACAGAGATATCCTGTTGTATCAATAAATTTTTTACAGGGATTTTCGAGCTCTGAAAACGGTCAATCACGTGCTTATTTGTCAAAATTTCGAAAAATATTTTATACGAAAGTTGTGTAGAATAGTGAGATCCTAGAAATATTTAAAATTATACAGGGTGCCTCATAACAAAGTTACAGACCAAACTTATGTTTTTTTTTTAATGGAACACCTTGTATATTTTAGCATTTTTAGATTCCTTGTTACATGAAGTTTAAAATCATCTAGTTCCGGCGATAAATAAACTAAATAAAGCGTACGATAAAGATAAACGATTACGCATAGTTCCGTGTTGACGAAATAGCTATTAGTGCTATTGTAATGGAATGCGAAGGCCGACCGAAATTCAACAACAGATTTTGCGCAAGCTGCGCGCAGATTTCGGAATTGTGTGCTCCGCACGGTGCGCGCACATTTCCCGCAGCACGTACCGCACGGTTTCGCGCACGTGCGCGCACTTTACAACGCTAGTTCATAATTTGTCACAGAAAGCTTTTAATAAATCTCTGCGAGATTTCCTATTTGAAAAAATATTTTATTCTGTAAACGACTTTATGGCCTAGGTGCCACTATACCGTGTGTTCGTTTTCAAACGCGAACATAGGGTTTTAACATAGTATTAGACGTATTAGATTCCTGCTCGCCATCTTATTTTACAGAAGAGCTAATGGTATCAAAAGAAAGTGAAAATTATTGCGCATCCAACGACACTAATAACAAGATTTAAAAAATTGATTTTTTACCGTAAAATACTAATTTAAAATTTGATAGTTTTTAAAATATGAGTTGCTTTGCTTTTAAAATGCTATCGCATTTTGACGTTTAATATTATGTTACGGTTTATTTACGAAAAAAATGAATAATTATACAAATGAAGAAAACATTTTTATGGTAAAAACCTATTATAGTGGTGACAATTGCCCTCATTTACTTACTAACCAATGAAATCGAATAACGTTGATGAGATGATCCAATAAAATTCTAATTACGATGCGTAACAGACCACGCTCTATGTTATGCATGGCAATTTACCCTGGGTCGTATCTAATCAGATAATCTCTCATGTTGGTATTGCCTAGCAACGCGTTGGTTCATTTTATATAGCGTATAAAACGTCAGTTATTGCCGGACTTTTAAGCAGTTTGCTCCTGAATTCGATCTGTTTGTATTTTCGGGTGAAGTGTTAGTGCTTTCATCAGTAATAGTATTCATAGGCATTTCTTAAAATCTTGGTAAGCTCATTTTTACTACAATTATTGTGGCGCAGATAAATACACGTCTGACACTTGGTGTCACTAAATTTAATTTTTCGAATTAAGAAGTGTGAACTTTCTGTTCGGCCAATTGTCTTCCCAAATCTAACTCGTGACTGATTTTTCCTAGGCAATTATTAGCGTCTGGATCACTCTTGCTTGTTGCTTCTAGAAAATCGGCACTCCTGCTTCGCAGTCGTGCCGATTTTCGTCGCAACAAGCAATCGTGATCCTGCCGCTAATAATTGCCGGCAAAATCATAGGCACTCGTTATATTACTGTTGATAGTTTACGTTCGAGATTTGTTTGCCGTCAAGTTTAATACGAGACCTATACCATCTGTAAGTACTATACAAAAATATATACAAAAATTTTAAAGACTCTCCAAATATTTAGCCAGAATCAGAAAGTAGGGGTGGTGAGTATTATTATTATTATTTTGATTATTACTATTATTATTATTGAAGAGTTCTAAAATTACAATCATATCACAGGAAATCGGCAAACAGTTGACCGCACGGAAGAGCATGTTTTGTCGATGATAAAGTCAGACCCAACATACAGCCTTAGACAAATTTCTCTTGAAAGTGGTTTATGTAAGTCGCGGGTATGGAAGATGAAATATAAATATCATCCCTATAAACCGCCATGTCATTAAGAGATTTTTCATGTTGACGAAGAAAGTAGGAGTACATATTGTTATGAAATTCAAGAGCGCGCCAGTAATAATGGACACTTTCTATCGTCGATTTGCTTCACAGACGAGTGTACTTTTACCCTTAATAATAAACCCAATGTTCAAAACATACCGCATTGGGCTCAGGAAAACCCTAAGTTGTAATACTTCAACCAGAACTCAATATCCTCAAAAACTTAATATCTGGGCTGGGATTTTTAATCATAATATTATCGGTCCATTTGAAGTTAAAGGAAACTTAAATTCAGAAACTTATTTAGATTTTTTAGTCACAAAGGTAGGACCTGCAATGGAAGAAGTTGCAAGATCAGGAGATTTGGTTCCAACAAGACGGCTGCCCTGCGCATTTTGGTTTAAATTATTTTTAAATAATTCATTTCCAAATCATTGGATTGGTAGAGGTGGTACTATAAATTGGCCAGCCAGATCTCCAGATTTGTCACCTTGCGACTTCTTCTTGTGGGGACACCTTAAAAGCAAAATTTGCAAAAGACACCACCCAGATATTAATTCTCTGAGAGAAGCAATAGTTACTAAATGTGCGTTAATTACTAACAGGCAGTTGGCTAATGTACGAAATAGTTTTTACAACAGACTAGGGTATTACTTACTTTAAAATGGGGGGTATTTGAATATTTACTTTAATTTGTTTTTCCTTACTGCTGCTTTTAATAAAAATCATATGAAGCCGTTATAACTTAATATTTATACAGTATATTTTTTTTTATCGTGGACCATAGGACTTTACATGCTAAAAGTATACCTTGTTTTAATGTGAATTTTATTTAAAATTTTGAAGAAAATTTTAGTTAGTAATAAATCAATTATTTTTCTACATCATGCGTTGCATTAGAATTACTTAAACCTGTTTTATTCCATTAAAAAATAAAATTATTTAATGTAAATAACTGAGCAAAAATAATCAAAGTACCTTGAATTTCCGAAATGTCAGATTGATTTGTGAGGCAAGAAATCAAACGAATTTATACCAGAAAATGTCTGTTTATAGTGTTGAAGAACGGGTGGAATTTGTAAAGGCAATTATAAGAGGTTTGTCCAGCAGGGAAATAGTTCCACAAGAAGTCAGGGAATTTTTATTTTAGGGAAATAGTTGACTTTTCTGCAGCGTATCCCGATCGTCCGGTTCCGAGCAAAAGCACTTTTTAATGGAATAAAACATGTTTAAATTATTCTAATTAAGCGCATCATGTAGATAAATAATTGATTTATTTTACTAACTGAAATTAGCTTCAAAATTATATGATAAAATGCACATTAACAGAAGGTATAATTTTTTACAGGTAAAATCCTATGGCCCACGATAAAAAAAAACATACGGTATATTGTTACCTTATAAATAATTGCCAAAAGCTTAAGAATTGAATACACACGTTAATTTCCTATGTTTGACTTTGAGAGTGGACACCAGGTATAAGTATAACGGCAAAGTAGACATTGTATTCTACTCCTATTTGACGCTTCCTACTTGTATATATCTGTACATCTATCGGAAATAAATTATTATTATTATATCATTTCCTGAGTTTATACATTCTTAGTGTTTAAAAATATATAAATAGTATGGAGGCAACCATCGAAAACAACGAAAATGTATGTCATTCCATGCTCGTTGTACAATATACTATTTCGTGACATCTTGGATGATTTTTCAGTTTCTTTTTTTCAGTGTAATGACCTGTACCAGTGTGTCTCAACCTTTTCGGGCCAAACGCCTACTTTGTCAGGTCCACTTCTTAATTCGCCCCCTTAAAATTCTAACAGCTTAAAATAATGTTTAAAGTTCCTTGATTATGATGACTTGTGTGTTAAAATGTAGAGAATTTAACATGATTTGAAAAAATATTAAGAAATATTCATGTCGAAATATGAAATTTTAAATTTTATGGAATTGCTAAGATATTGAAAGTGTTTTTGATGATTATTTGAAATTATTTGTTACAATATAAAAAAAAAATATTTTAAAAAGTACAATGAAATATTAATAATGGATTAACGAAAACTGTCAAAATATTCCAGTTCAAAGGCAACAAATACGAAATTTCGATTTTTAAAAATTGCTGAAGTAGTAAAGGCATTTATTGATAATGATAGAAACTTAAAGTTATGTTTACATTTGTTTTTCATTTTTCGTATGGCGCCAATTAAAAATTCACCTCGAATAAAAACAACGACAATCCGAAGTCGGATTTGCACGAGTTATTTATGTACCGGGTAAGTGATTTTTAAGTGCCCACTGATCCACGCTGAACGAGCCGCACGCGTCGCACGAATCGCAATTTTTTTCATAGATGCACCGGTATCGTACTATACGACTTTTACTATCAGGTTCATCAGTGCGATCTGGGCGTCTGTCAGGAGCAGTTTATTTTTTAAACCAGTGACGGTTCGCGGGGTTTTTTCTTCTACGGCCGAGGAATAAGAGGTGGTAACACAGATAGGTGCGGTCACGCAGCCAGCCGTCTCTGCAACTGACCCTACCTATCTGTATTGCCACCCTTGTTACCTCGGCCGTACCAGAAAAAAACCCGCGAACCGTCACTGCTTTTAACTTTAAAAGTTTTCCTAGTAAAATTTGTGGATTTCTAAAAGATTTTCCAGTTTTGGGCAAAATGAGTGACAGTGAGAAAGAGTTAATAATTGTCAGTTGCTTATTTAGCAGAAGAGGAGAAAATTATAAAAAAAAAACGAAAAGTTATATGCAAGAAAAGACCAAGGTTTGGTGAATTTAACGCATTATTTCATGAATTTCGTCGTATATCATCAGTCCGCATCGCACGCGCCGAAGAAAATATTCTTTTCAAGAATGCTGGCCGCATTTACGACTATAACGGACGTGTAACGTACAACATTTTATTTCACACTGTGCTTTCCATATTTCTATGCTAAAAGTATACAAAAATATTCATGTCAAAGTAACGAAAATTGACAAACTTAATGATCTAAATTCCAAAATGTAGCGAATTCAGTGTGTTAAAAAAATAAATATCGTTCAAGGACGTTGCCAAAATCGGTTGTTTTCCAAGTTCAAAATCAGCAACATCGCGTTTTTGATTTTGAAATATTGGTCAACTTCCGAACGCCTTACTTGATTTTGATGAGTTAAATTCCAAAATTAAGCGAATTTAGTGTGTTTATAAAAAAGAAATATACATATCGTTCAAAGAAAGTTGCTAAAATCTGTTGTTTTCCAAATTCAAAGTCAACAAAACCGAACGCGTTATTTAATTTTGCTTGATTTAAATGCTAAAATGTATCAAATTTAATGTGTTTGAAAAAAGTATTAAGAGATAATCATGTCGAGTCTATGAAAATTGCCAAAATCCCAAAATTTTCCAAGATCAAAGTCAACCAACTCTCGTTTTCAGCTTCAAAAATTGCTAAGGTGTTACACGCATTTTTAGATTATGATATGTTGTATGTTAAAAAGTGGAGAATTCAGTGTGTTTTAAATTGTATTAAAAATACCCATGTCCAGACAATGGAAATTGACAAAATCAGCTAAATCAAGTTTTTGATTTTGATAAATTGTTTAACTTTGGAGCACGTTATTTGATTTTGATGGTTTAATTTTCGAAATGTAGAGAATTTGGTGTTTTTTAAATATTAAAAAAGTTCCATTTAAAATCAATGCAATTTCACAAGTTTTTTTGATCTTGGCAAATTTTAATAACGTTTGGTCCTAATATAATAATAATCTTAAGTCACATTATTAACTTTTTAGGAGATTTGAGCCATCTCTGACGACTGGAATTTAAAATGCATTTGCCCCCGTAAGATGACCATAGCCCCCCAAATTCGGATTGACAGAAAAACGCCCAATTTAAACGTCGACCACGAGGGGGCGATATCGTCCACGTTGAGAAGCACTGACCCATACCGTCCAATCTGATTTCAGGGTCAAATTCAGCTCAGCTTTTAGATTTTTTTAGGTGGTGGTTATTTACATACATAACTTGAAATATGACGCTTTAAACTGTAGAAGGGACATTTTAATGTTATGTTGATTTAAAAGAGTCCATGAATTAACAAGGGATATATTTAAAAATAGAAAAGCAATTCTGTGGTAAAATTTTCGCCTTTTTGTAGAGTGAGGATAGTGGGGTATCATATGATCAGACATATCCACCCCCCATGAATGTATTATACTTTTTTACAGTAAAAGGTTGTTATTGATATGTATTTCTTTTTTTTACAGTCCCATCTTTCTACATTAGAATAAGGTTCCACACCGGCATAAGAAGAAACGATCTTGTTCTCATACCACCGTAGAATTGTAATATTTTCAGAGGATGTAGCAACAGTTTATAATTATGAAACGATAATCGTTAGAGCAAATTCATGTTAATAATAATTGTAGTGAATGCCAAAATGAACAACTTATAAAGAATAAGTTTTTTTTTTTAAATCGCTTTAGTTTTTGAGTAAATTGAATTTATGAATTTGTAGTATAATTTTTCCATCTTTCATAATTTTGACGTTTTAAACGTCAGTTTCATCCGATTCTACAAAACGCTGTATGTACATTTAAAGCATGATTTGAATTGAAAATAACCCATGAAAGCGTAAATATAAACGATACCATCAAGACGGAGAAAGTAACATGATGGCCACATCACCATTTTTATTATTGCGAATACGGCGCAATTCTATCTTACGAGAATATTATGTGTTGTCGCGAATATAGAGGCATTCGTTAAATAAGGGTTAACAATTGGTTTCTGCCTGCTGCTAAAAGATATGCAGCCTAATTTCAACCAGTATTTCAGCTGGGTCAACTAAATGTATCAATTTATGAAAAAAATGTTTTGTTTGATTTTTATCGTCTGAATTCAAGAGATTCAACATTAAGCGTTATGATCAAAACCTCTTATAGGATAATTAACTTTTAAGGAGCACTTTTAAGGAGCTAGGGTTCTTAAATAAATAACGTTAAATACGGCATATACAATGAAAAAAAGATAATGTAGAATACAAATGAAAAAATATAACGTAAACCATTGGACAAATATTTTAAACTTTTTCACCGTCTAGTAGATACATGATCGACACTCATTTGTTAACCACATACAGTCCTTAATAAAGAATATTTGCATTATATCTCCTTTTATTCCTTCCTTTGGATTCATTACTGAGATTTACTCATACAAAATTCTGTAAAGCTACATACAATTTACATATTCTCATCCACCAATAGAATGATGTAGGTCTCCTTTGTACGATGGAAACTTGATAAAAAAAATATTCAGAGGGTCATTCGTGTCTGGGATCACCTTTCCATGAATTTTGCAGTATATCAGCCCTTTCGGGGCGTTTGTGAAAGAAGACATCCGCGTGAATTTATATGGACGGTCCTCCTCCCCGAATCCCCTCGATCCATTACACTAATGCCCACTTAATCCCCCTCGGCAACAAAATACACAACCCCTGTATTGGATTGGAACCGTGCCCACGAAACCCGATTCAAATTAGGGGTAATTGTTTGAAAAATAAACGAGTGACCAGATTGATTCCGTGAAAAATTAAAATTAAATCAAAATGTACACATTTTTTTTGCGAGTGAGATTTTCATGGATTATCAAAACTAGGTGCACTTATGTTTCTAATGCGATTTAATTAGTAGATATTTATACACTGAGTTAAGTAAATGTTTATTCACGTGAAGAAATTTAAACTTTCTTCTAGTGAATAAATATGCTTAATTCACGTAGTTTATAGAATATTTTATACCATTTTAACGGAAGAATATTAATAAGTTAATAATTTAAATGTCACCGTCACGCCTGACAAATAATTTAATTTTGTCAAAATAAAGTTAAATAAATAGTTCTCAACTCAGTGACTTAAAGTGACTTAAAATTTCACAATTTTTTTTTCACCCTTCCATATGAAAAATTATTTAAAGTGGCTAAGAATTAGATAATGTCAGTTTATACCTCAAAATTGGATACAATATATTAGAACTCAAAAATCCAATTATATACGAAAAAAAAATAAAATTCAAATTGAAGTTGTTACTACGTGATAATCCATAATTAAACTAAATTTTTGAATACAGTTTAATTGAAAATTTATTATTGCACGTCAACGAAAACTCTATTGACAGAATTAGCTAGTCAAAAAAAGTACTACAGTAGCTGTAAGAATTTAAAAGTTACCCAAATGAAAAGTATAATTTTAAGTTCATCTTGGCTTAATCGTATTTTTCAGAATTTTGGATTCGATTTTAGTTAACACTATATTCCCTGTAACTAGGTTTATCGATCTGTTGGGGATGCTCCTATAAATACTATTTGGTAGGAAATCCACTTTCTAACACTATGAACTCAATGACACGATGGTTAGAGTAAGGAAATAAATTGAACAACCATAATTGGTTTAACCGATTCGAGCTATCCATTAATTATTTTAAATCAAAATTTAATCAATAAACTTTAGTTTATAAAAGCTTCTTTTATATTCTTTTTTTTTGTATATAATTATTAATACTTGCTAATTATTCTATTATTTATGTAAAAAGGCATTTGTCATTAATAAACGAATTTTTATTATTATTGTTATTAATTTTAGGATGTGTAAGATGATATATTTTCTAGAGCGGCCCGGGAACCCCGTGTGGGTTCGAATCCCAGCCCGGCCGAAAGATTTTTCGGTGATCGAGAAGTACTCGGTCGGGTCCATGTTTGTTGTGTATACGTCTGACATTATTCATTTGTTCATTTACTCATCCAAAATTAAATACTTAAAATGATAATAACCTGGTCGTGACTGAATGACTCATGCCTAAGTAAAAAAAAATATCTAAGAACAAGGTTTTATTTATGCCGTTAATGATAGTCTGTAGTTGGTTGTAATAAATGATTATTATGAATCTATAAATAGAAACACTAGGATTGGTAAAATTAATTTAAAATAAAAACCTTTACTTGTTGCAGATGCAATAAATAAATTAAAATAACAGCTTCAATATACCGGGTTATTTAAAATGAAGGAACATATTTCAAAAATGTATTTCTTCCAAACTACAAGAGGCAGAACTATAATTCCAACGTTCCAGGACAGGCAAAAGATTAGAATTTAAACAATACTGGCAGAAGTACTAACCACGGCCGCATTGGCGCTGTGGCTTGTCTTGTTTATTGTTAGTTAAATGGTGTCACAACAAGAAAAGCATTTTGTGTGCTGCAACTAGCAAAACTGAATTCCAAGCTCGTGCTTTTTGCCGACAGTTTAATAAACAACCGCCTCGCCATGCGCAGATTTACCAGTGGCATCGAAAATTCGTAGACTATGGTTGCAGAACAGAAAAACTTTAACTTAACATTCCTCAACCAACAGTATGGTGAGTTCTGAAACACCGTCTGCATATGAAGTCATACAAACTGCAGTTATTGCAAGCATCGCATCCTGACGACTACAATAGCCTGCAAGATGATATGGAAGACAATTTTTCTGAACGATTAATCTTTTCCGATAAATTCATTTTCCATCTCTCTGGTAAAGTTAATCTTCATAACGTTAGAATTTGGGCAAGTGAAAGACTTGTGTCAGTTATTGAACATAAAAGAGATTCACCGAAGTTTAACGTCTTCTGTGCCATATCTTTACACAAAGTTTATGGACCTTTCTTCTTCATGAAGAAAACTGTGACATAACTAACCTAATCTAGACATGCTGCAAAACTGGTTATTGCCTCAACTTTAAGATGATTCAGATGACTTCATCTTCATGCAAGATGATGCCCGCACATTTCTCTAACCACGTCCGACGTTACCTGAATGACACCATTCCAGGACATTGGATTGAAAGAGGAGAAGCAGAAGATCAACTTCATCGGCGCAGGGTCTCCAGACCTCTCTTTTTGTTATGTTTATCTGTGGGGTTACGTAAATACCCCTTTGCCTGACTCTTTTGAAAATCTGCGACATCGAATTGTTGAATTTGTGGATTCGATAACTAGAGACCAGCTGATTCGTGTGTGGAAGAAATATGCCACCGTTTTGATATTTGTCGTGTAACACAGGTTGCTCTTAGAGAATGCATAAAAAAATCAACTTTTCTTTTTCCAGGAACGTTGGAATTGTGTTTCTATCTTTTGCAGTTTGGAAGAAATCAATGTTTGCAATCTGTTCCTTGATTTTGAATAACTCGGTATAAATATTCAATAAATACCAACATGTTTAATAATTATACATTCAGCCTATTTTTCGTTGATATTTAATTTATTTGTTAAAATTATTTTAATATTTGTGGCATAAAATTTGACAATTGGATAAAGAAATTCATGATTTAGTTAATTTCTAATTTATTTAATTCATATGTTAATATTGTGTTATAAAATTTTTAACCCTACTACAGAGACAGTGTCCATCAGGAACGGGGCGATCCGTCCAAATGTAAATTTTGTAAAGAGAGACGCCCTCTTCAAGCTGAAGAGAAATAATGGAAGAAAAGAAACCACGATTTATGTGTGTTATTGGGGGTGTTTCAGTGATTCGTCAGGGTTGTTTACATGTGTCGTGCCCATAAATTATAAGAAGGATGAAGAAACTGACCAGGTATATTTTCAGAAAGCATTTTTAACGGCAGTTCTTATTTATTGTGCAATCAGTGGGAATAATTCTGATTTATTTGAGGCTATTGTTCGAATTGACGATTTTGAAAAAAATATTTTAAAACGGATAAACTGATATTAGAAGCCTTAACTTGGTAACCCAATATATGTTGAACAAAAATACATATAAGGGAAGGAAGAGTGGAACAGGATATAGAGTTTAAAACTAACCATTAGACAAAAATTGACCGCGATAACGAATGTTCTTTGTGATGAAAACCACTCCAGAAAAAAAACTGAAACGTTAGTAACAATGTGTCTGTGCCAGACCATCTATACCCCGATAGTCTGGCACAACAGAAGTGTTTAGTTAACAACAGTGAAAAACCTTTACAACATGTAGATATTTATCAGAATTATAGAAATGTAATTTTAGACTCCGAATTGAACATAAACCTCAATGGTTTTGGATATACTTGGTCATTTTTGAAAATAAAACGGTTTCAAATTCCTCAAAATATTGGAAAGGATGCATTTCGAAAAGGTTTCCAAATGACAAAATTTGTAATAGAGATTGGCTTAGTTAGACTGTCCAAATAATGAATAGAAAATTTGCTTCTAAATGAAATTAACGACAAAAAAATTGGAATAAGCGTCTGGAGCTCTATCTTGATGCTTTTTCTTTCTGAAGGAGGGCTACTATTTTTTGGATCTGATAAATGCATTGGAAATCCACTTAAGAGGGTCACTTCCTCAGTTTTCCATTAAAAAAAACGTGATTTTTCTAGAAAACTAATGGACCGATTTCTCTGAAATTTTGCTCACATATTCTGACCTCCAAAATAAGCATTTATAGCTGAGAAAGTAAAATAATATTAATTGGATTCAGAATTATGACATGAGAAAAATATGAAATTTTTTGTAGTTCCTTACATTAAAAAAAAACGCCACTCAACATATGGAGATAATCTTAGTCATATTGATAGGTATCGATGCCACCTTTAAAACCAAAAAAAAACGTTGATGGCTTTTATAGTTTTTAACAAAAGAGTACGTACATACCTACTCAAAAAAGTTTTTTAAGAGAGTCAAAAAATTTAAAAATAGAACTCGCCTTTCCCACTTTACTTAAACATTTTGATCACTTCTACTAATCGGAAATATGTAAAATATTTTTTTCTACGTCCTTTATAAAATGTACAGTTTTTTTCATTAATCTGCGTTCATAAAATACGTGATTCCTGAACCCTGCAAGTAGCGTGAAAAAAAGTGCCATAACGGTTCATTTTTTCACTCTTTTGCGTGAAAAAAAGTGCCGTAGCGGTTCATTTTTTAACGCAACTAAAAAATTGTTTGCGCAAAGTGTGTCATGAACGCTTTGCAACCCGCCGCGAGTTCCGCCGATAAATATCATACATTCGTTTCCGATCAAGACAACTTGATGATTATTATTATTTTTTTTATTTAAAACAAGAATTATGACTTATAAAAAATGATTAAGGTTTTATCAAATTTATAAATTTATTTAAAGTTGCGGACGTAGAAAAATTTTTGTATGAAACTCGAGAGTAAAGCAACTTTTTTTCACTTGTAGGAATTGCCGCACTCGCCTTCGGCTCCTGCGGCAATCTTTCCTGCTCGTGAAAAGAAGGATTACTTTACTCACTTGTTGCATAAATAACTATTTTCTACGTCCGTTATAAAATGTTTTTTTCATTAATTTGGGTTCATAAAATATGTGATTCCTGAACCCTACAAACAGCGTGAAAAAAAGTGCCATAACGGTTCATTTTTTCACTCTTTTGCGTGAAAAAAAGTGCCGTAGCGGTTCATTTTTTAACGCTACTATAAAATTGTTTGCGCAAAGTGTGTCATGAACGCTTCGCAACACGCCGCGAGTTCCGCCGCTAAATGTCAAACATTCGTTTACGATTAAGAAAACTTATTAAATTATTATTTTCTTCATTTTAAAAAAAGTATTATTACTTATAAAAATTGATTAAGGTTTTATCGAATTTATTTAAAGTTACGGACGTAGAAAACAAAACTATGAAACTCGAGAGTAAAGCAACTTTTTTTCACTTGTAGGAATCGGCTCGTGTGGCAATCTTTCCTACTCGTGAAAAAAAGTACTACTTTACTCACTTGTTGCATAAATAACTATTTTATACGCTGAATTGAGTTTTGAGTCAAAATCGAAGATCAAAAAAACGATTCTATTTTTCATTTTTGAGGAATGGTCTTTTTTTTAATCTTTCAATACAAAACGGGTTTATTAATATTCGCGGCTCGTTCAAATGAAAAATTGAGACAATTAAGAAGGTTAAATATTTTGCTAATATTGCTGATTCAATAACAGATTCATCTCATAAGGAACAAGCGACATTAATTATTCGCTACATCAAGTTTAGCGAAATGGAATTTTCAATTGAAGACATTTTTATAAAACATAAGCTCTTCGTATCACATTGTATTGGACCATTTTAAGGGACATAATAAATATAATAATGTTTATTAAAATATCTACATGACATGTTTTAAAAACTAAGGTAACTTGAGGAATTTATTGCAATTTTTTTTTATTGAAAGGAAGGATGATTGACGGAAATTTGGGTTGTAGAATTATGGATGATATGGGACATGGGCTTAGACAGCGTAGATCATTCAGCCACAACCGATTATTTATAATATATTATTCATATTAAATGAAAATAGACATCCACAAACACCCATGCCCTCGCCGGGATTCGAACCTAGGAACGCATTAGTTCTGGCGCGCTAACGCAAGCGGCTAGTGGGCCGGCTTCTGCAAAATTACTGGTGACTTTTTCTTGGCCCTCCTGTATTTTGTTTAATATGCTTCCATAGTTTTTCTTGTAAAACGGGCTAAGAAATTGATAGCTAACTTTGAATTTTGTTAAAGAAATTAAAATTGAATTTTAAAAACTGTTAACCAAGGCTACGATAATGGAGCCAGTATGGCAAGAAAGTATGAAACAGCTCTTGTTTAAAAAAATGGAAAATGTAATATCTCACTGAAAAATTAGCCACAAACATCCACATCCTTGATATCCTCAATCATCTATGTATAAATCGCAATTCCAATATAGTTTCTAAAGTCAACCGCCCCGAAAAAACTATTTACGATTTCATCTCATTTTTTTCATGATCATTCATAATCATTTTATGACGTGCAAAAGCATTACGAACTACCGTAATCAGGCTAAAAGACAGTGACGGCTCGTCAGGGGCGGCAGGGTCGGCCGGGCCGTACCGTTAAATTCAATTAAAACAAATATTATAAATGTTTATTTTCTGAGAAAATAAATATTGCGGATTTTTTATAATAAATACATAATATGCTTATGGCCAGTAATATTAATAAGCACTCAGTATAAGGCCGATAAATGCGGGAGTTTATTTCATTTAATATATGTCTACTACGCAAGTTCGTATCCGCAAAATCGGCCAGCCGTTGATTTTTAGAGTATTAAGATTAATGCAAGCGCTACGTCCGCACGAGTGTCAGTGCAGATTCTGTCGTCTCATTTCGCCTGCAGCGTGAACGTACGTCCACAAATGGTTTACTCCAGTACGGCAAATTCACCGGGGCCGTACTCCGTATGCAATACTCCGATGCCCATGACTCGATGCACTCTTTAATTCGCTTGCGTTACAGGTCACAGATTTTTATTTTAGAACTTGTAAATTTATTTATTAACGTATTTCTGATTATTTTCATATTGTTCGATTTAAAAGTAATATATGTACTTACTTTAATACAAATTGGTCATTAAGGCCAACAATTGACCGGTATTAGAAAACACATTATTCCTTAAAAAAATATTTCAGAAATCAGAATATATTTCGCATTTTTAAAGAGAAGGCAAATCTTAATATAAGTAAATATCATTAAACAATAGATGTAATGTAAAATGCAAACAATAATTAAATGGTTACCTAATTGTAATTTACAAAATAATTACCATTCTAGGTAAATTTAAGGTAGTTTATGTGAAATATATCAGTGTATAATTAACCATTTTATGTATATAACATGTTTAAAGATGTTATTGTTACTCCGACAACATTCTCTCACTGTTAAAAGTCGGGCGAAATTATTTAATGTGTATCGTTCTAACGGAGGAATATGGGTACGGCTGGCCGTTTATCCACAGTGCGCGTGTGCCAGCATAGAAATGATCAGATGACAGAATCACTTTATCTTTTCCTTGGTCCCGTCCACATGGTGCTCGTGTATGCGATTATTAATTATTGTATTATTTGTTGAAACTACGATGGCTAGTGTAAGGGATATTGTAAGTACTAACGCTGATTTGGTTCATTATTTTTTACACAATAAATTTAACCGATTGTCGTACGATGATAAAGTTTTCATTAAAAATGTGCCAGTTCCACACCCGTTGTTGACTAATCTTGTTCAAAGAAAACAAGATCACAATCGCACTTTTTCTGCAACACTCTACACAAAGTTTATTTGGCTGGTAGTGAGATTTGTAACAAATTATTTTGTTGGTATTGTTTGTTGTTTTGTGAAAGCAAAAACCCTTTTAATTCATGCGGTTATGACAATTTAAAAGAAGTTTATCGCGCTTTAGCAAAACATGAACTTTCAAAAGATCATACGTATTGTGCCTTAAAATATAAATTATTCGCGAAACATAATATTGTAAATGCACTTGATACCGCTAGACGAGAACTTATAAATAAACATAATGAAAACGTTCGGGAAAATCGAAAAATGGTCAAACATTTAATAAACATGGTCATTTATTTATCAACTCAATTCCGACGAAACAACTAATTCAGACAATCAAGGGAATTTTAAAGAATTAGCTCATTTTGCATCTAGTTTGGATGAAAATTTTAATAAATTCATTGATCCATCCATATCTTCAGTGTTTACCGGACTGTCAAAAATGATTCAAAACGATTTAATTGATTCCATAACTACGGTTTTAAAGCAGAATATTTACGACGAAATTAATAGAGCTTCTTGTTTTTCATGGGAAATAGACGAGAGTACAGATATACGCTGTTTTTCTCAGATGTTAGTGATTTTTCGTTACGTTTGTGAGGGGAAAGTAATAGAACGATTTTTGGGTTTCTTCAACCTTAGTGAAGGTCGAACTGCAAACGATATTTTTAATGTACTCCAACAAAACTTCAATCATTTCAATATTGAACACAAATTAATCGGCCAAACGTATGATGGTGCTGCTGTAATGGCGGGAGAACTAAATGGATTGCAGCAAAAGGCAATTGCTCCTCAAGCACTTTTTACGCACTGTTACGCGCACAAAATAAATTTAGTTTTATAAGATTCATGTAAAAAATTGAAGAATGTAGGATATTTTTCTCAAATCTCTCGGGCTTTTCATCTTTTTTCACAAAATCTTCTAAACGCACTAATCTTCTGGATACAATTTGTCAAAAGAGAGTTCCGAGTAACTCAGAAACCCGCTGGAACTTTAAATCGCGCATTGTGAACACTATATATAATAATAGAATTAATTTGATTGAAGTTTTCGATCATATCATCGCAGATTTGGATCAATGGGATGATATTTCGACCGGGTTAAAAAGAATATTAACTGATTTTGATTTCCTGTTTCTTTTATATACTTTTTAGTTAATTTTTACACATACGGATCCTATTTTTTCTATAATTCAACATAAATCATCTGACATCACGTATTGTAACGAAAGAATTATATCACTTTTATCCACATTAAAAAAATTCCGAAATGACAATTATTTTCTTAAAACATATTCTGATGTTAATCAAATTTTAGATGTTCAGCCTATATGCTCTAAACGACGTAAAACTCACAGTAATAATGATGATTCGATATCTACGAAACGAATCTTTTTTGAAATTTTAGATATGCTTATAAATCAAATTGAAATACGTTTTAAAGATATTTTCTTGCTTAACTTTCTGGAATTAACCAATCAAAATAAATTCGATATATTTAATAAAAAATTTCCGGAAAAACAATTTTAATCTTTGATTTATAACTACAAAACATTTTTTTAATAATGAAAAATTAAAAAGAGAATTGCAAGTTTTGTATGCTGACAAATTTATTTTCGGTAATTCCCCAACAGTAGGTGACATGACAGAATTTATTTATAATAATGATATTATTACAGACGTTCCGGAATTATATAAATTATTTTGTTTAATATTGTCTCTCCCACCAACATCTGCATCGGTAGAAAGAAGCTTTTCAGCATTGAAAAGAATAAAATCCTACAGTACGAATACAATATCCCAATCGCGCTTAAGTAATGTATCTATTTTAGCAATAGAAAGAGGGTTGGTTAAAAGTTTAGTTAAGAATGATAGTTTTTATAATAAAATTATTGACGATTTCGCTACAAAAAAATCCCGGCGAATCGATTTAATATTTAAAAATGATTGAAATAATTCAAATATAATATATTTAATTTGTTCACATACACGGGCACCACTGTTATTTCCAGGCAAAATCTCTTTAGTTTTCAGAGTTTTTATTTATTTTCCTGACATTAAAAAGAATTGACTTTTTTTTGTTGAGAGATTTGTTTTATTTTATATTTTATTTATTTATTTATTTTTTAAGAGTAAATATTTTATTTTTCATTTCTGCCATTTTTATATTCTCTTCAAAATCGGTTTTAGTTTTATTAATTTTAGTTTTCATGTTGAGAGTTTATTTAATTTAATATTTTATAGGTAAATATTTATTTATTCCTGACCCCTATCTTTCAAGTTATCCACATTTGTAAGAGTGTTATTCTTTTTTTATATCCTCCACCTCAAATGTACTTCACTTCTGTCAAATCCAACTCCCATTCCATATCCTGACAAGAGTGCTGTAGACCTTCCCGTGGTTCTTGTCGGACGATTTAATTTTTTGGTACGCCTACTCTCCTACAGTTGGGTTTTACTTACATTTACCTAATTATGTCGCGTTAGCAATATTTTTTTTACTATATACTGCACAAACAACCATATTGTTACATATAGCAAATGATTGGTTAATGTTTACCATTGTAAATAATACGCTTCCACGAAGATACGGTATATAAATGATACTTAATAACTACCAAAAAATTAAGTTGACTAAATGCAGCTTGCCTAAATTTGGCCGACCCACTTCCGTAGGTCACGAGCCGTCACTGCTAAAAGACCTCTGGTCAATAGAGTTGATAATTGTGATATGCCAATATATTGTGACTGTATCTTAAATTGTACAATTTACTATTAATCAAGATATTTGTATACAGTGTGTATCAGCCAAATGGAATAAATTCGATAATAAATAAATGGGGGCGAGTTCGACAAAACGCTCGGATACTTCGATTAGTATTTTTAGTTGCAAATTTTTTTCAACAAAAACTTTTTATACAGGGTGTGTTATGTAGCAGAGGCCAATACCAACTTTCTTATTTTAAATGTAACACCCTATATATTATTCAATTTTTGGATTGTTCAGAAAATTCTAGACATATTTCATGTACCATGTCCTATACCTATCTTCAACTGTTTTTATACTTATTAGTTTTTGAGTGTATTGTAGCGAATTTCTGTAATCAAATAATATTCTCTTTTACTTTGTCCGTTACGTAGTACGAGAAACTCTTGTGATCGTGAAAAAAATTTCAATTTTTTTACGGAAATATCCGTTTTAGGGTCCCTAGATGCCATTTCAACAATTTCTAGAAAATAAAATGTCTCTATGTGTGTGTTTTCTAAACAGTTGAAGATAGGTATAGGACATGGTACATAAAATATGTCTAGAATTTTCTGAACAATAAAAAAATTGAATAATATACAGGGTGTTACATTTAAAATAAGAAAGTTGGTATTGGCCTCTGTTACATGACACACCCTGTATAAAAAGTTTTTATTGGAAAAAATGCGCAACTTAAAATACTAATCGACGTATCCAAGCGTTTTTTCGAACACACCCCCATTTATTTATTATAGAATTTATTCTATTTGGCTGATACACACTGTATAGTACATGTGTATGTTTTATTGATATGTAATCCATAATTTAAATCCTGTTGGATTTGACAGAATCTTGCAATAACTTTCTTTTGTAGGTACTGTCTAGCAAATTTATAATTTTTTCTACGGAAGTCCTGATAGATGGGCAGTTAAAAAAGACATTTAGCCTGCTATTCCTTACCCAATATTCCAAAAACAAGAAGGTCAGCAGGGCTACAAATTGTGAGGCCAGTGGCTCTTAATCTAAAGTCTGCGATCTGCTTTAAATCAAACCGATTCGAGCAGACTTTCCGTTGATGCAAGCACAGATTCTTGGAAGTCAGTTTTTGATGAATTAAAAAAAAATTGCAACTGAAAATTAAAACACTGCAGAATTTTAAAGACCACAAATATGCTTAAGAAAATTAGCATATAAACGATTTTAAGAAAATTATCAATTCAATAACAGGACTTACGTGTCAAATTGAAGTAATTTATTCAATTTTGAAGTTTTATGAAAATTTAATAAAATAAATCAAGAGTATATAATGTCAAAGGCAAAATTATAGCTAGAGAGGTATTAAAATTAAATAAATTACAAAATAGTGAAAAAACTAGTACTGCTGAAGCGTTTTGCCAAATCCAATTTTAAACTATGCACAAAATTGCTTATAGTATATTAAGTATCAAGGGCGGTAATTGCGTTATAATGGTAGAGGGTAATAATATATATCCGAGACCGGTGGCAGAGGCCTACATGGGCCGCGCTTTGGGCCGGCCTGGAAAGCCCGGCCGGGCCGGGTCGTATTTTTCAATCTCCGGGCCGATGGAAAATTTAGACCGGGCTGGGCCGGGCCGGGCTTGGGTAAATTGAAATTTATTATAGACTCAGGAAAATAACAACTAAGTGCATTGAAAACAAGATTGATTCTTCTTTTAATTCACAAATTCACAAAAATAATAAATATTGAAAGATTATTATTTCATTTGGTTATAAAACATTTTTTCGAAATGGTACAATCAAAATTTAAAAATTTTTAACTTCGTCTGGCCGGGCCGGGCCGGGCTTTTAATATTCAACTCCGGGCCGGGCCGGGCTTTCAAAAACCCGCTCCTGCAGGGCTCTGAACGGTAGCACTAATGTCCAAGATGCTTATACTATTTTTTGCCCGATCGATTGATTAATTAGTTAGTTAATTAATAGTATATTGTACAACAAGCATATAATGATGGCTATTAATCACGAGAACGATGTTTGCGGAACGAGCCGTAAACGAAAATTAAAATCAAAATTAAAATCAAAATCAAAATCAAAAAATACAAACAAAAACAAAATCAAAGTCAAAATTACAAACGAAATTAAAGTTGTAATTACAATTGCAATTGAAAAAAAAATTAAAATCAGTATTAAACAGGGTAAACAAAATATTATCATAAATCGCGTTCGGTGAATTAAAGCGCGAATTAGCGTGTTTAAAAACCATATTAAACACGCAAATGCGTGTCCGTGTATAATAAGCATATTAAACACGCAAATGTGTTTAAGAAATTGAGTGTTAAATGTACCCCATTAATGCTACCCGTAGAATTAAATAATGCGCACATTATAACATTTTCGTGAACAAAATATTTTTTTAAATGACACTCCGAAAATGTGCATTTTGTCAAGTCGGCTAATGCGCTCTGGTTGTTATGGAGTTGGTAAACAGAAATAAATATTTGCAAATGAGGACGAATTTTAGTAAGTGTTTTTCGACTTAAATAATGTCCGAAGAAGTATTAGAAGGCGAAGATAATAATCGAAGATTTGTTTGCCATCGGATGTAATTCAATAATTCCCGAGAAGTCAAAATTGAGGTACGAGATGACATACACTACATTTAAAAAAAAATTGTGTGATGAAAAGCAGGTTAGTGTTTCTGAGTAGCGTATTTTGTGTAATGGAGCCATGGGCCGTAAGTTGAACGTACAGCCCGGAGAGCAGAACTTGTAAATTAAAGAAAATGACCGATCGGGCAAAACATAAATGATCGACATGAGATTCGTTTACATTGATCAACACAGTGATTTTGCTTCGACTTTTTTTGAATAATGTTTACGAGTGTAACAGATGACAGATCATTTAGTATTCTAAAAAGAATTAAAAGCAATCTACGATCGATAGTATATCAGGAACGACTAAATGGACTGGCAACACTCAACAATGATTACCAGATAATGCGTGTTTATCACTATTCTGAAATAATCAGTGAATTTGCTGTTAAAGTGCTTGAAGAAGTCTGAAAAATAAGTAAATGTAGTAAGCTAATGAATATTAAATACCATTGATTTTATTATTTTGTCCACATTTCATTTTTAATTTTAAGGGCCAATAAAATATTAGTTGTCCGGAGCCCCGCATTTTCTCCGAAAGACCCTGCATATAGAATTGAAACATTGTTTTAAGCGTTGTATCATGAAGCGGCATTCTTGCCATTTTCAAAAATTTATAAATCAACATTCGTTTTTATAATTACTTACCTGAATATTGCAACCGTTCGCTGAGGGAATAGTATGAGGGGTTTCTCAAAATTGGCAGGTGGTTCTGTCAGTCCCATAGCTAGGGGATGACCACTGGCATTTGGGGCGTGCAGGTGGATTGGAATCCTCACCTGTAATTCAAATGTAATTTCAGTAATTAATGCAGCAGATCATATAAGCATTTTAACAATTCAATGCATTTTGCAAAATATAGCATATGGGCAACGACACTGAAGCGTTTTTGATGATTTGTTTATAATAAACAGCCGAACGCTAGTAAATATAAGCTGTGACAATTTTATCAAGAAGCAGTCTTAATCATGAAAGTTATAAAGTTACACTAGTATTAAATGGTCTATATTGTAGTCTTTTAATTTTTCACAGAAAACAATAATACATTTTGGATTGATGAGGGGGTTACTTGGTGAAATTCCATAATATATGTGGTAAATAACAAAAATAATTTGTGAAAATTCTCAACATACGTGTTTTATTTACCACAAATAATACATTTTTTATTGAAAATATGAAATTATTTCTCCATTATTTGTTTAAAAATAACATCCATTTAATTGTTTATATTAAATGTTTTACTATTGCTACTTTTTAGTTTAATTTAAATAAATTTCTACATGTGTAACAGAGCAACATCTTTCACCACTAATACCTACTCATTTGGGTTATTTATAATTCTATCCGTTAAACGGCATAATTCAGACACGATTTCACGCCACGTAGGCGATAAGATGGCTTTCTAATCCCTTGTAAATTCTATACAGAACCCTTATCTAAATCCTAGGACGACGCAATTTAAAGCACTTTATGCCCTAACCGGGTTCTCTTCCCTTCCCACAGAGAATTTCGGGAATTGGCAGAGAAGTAAATATACTTCCACAAGAGATCAATGCTGTAATGCCTTTGAAGATGTAAAATATACAGCCGGTAAAATTAATAGGAACTATTAAAATAGCTATATGCTCGATTCTCCAACGAAAATTACTAGTAATTTCATCCTTTTGCAATGCTCAAGTTCTTAGGAATTGGAAATGAGTTTGTGCTGAACGATTAAAAGTTTTGAGAGAATTTTGACGGTTAAATCAATAATCTTTACAAGATTATAGAGTGAACAGCTAATTATTCGCAACTGTATTTATTTTATTTATTATGTGTCTTAAATAGAGTAGGATTGCATAGGTATCTTTCTTATTTTTAAAGCTAGAGATCTGGTTAAATAGGCAATGTTATGCACTTTTGTATGCTGGTTCAGGTTATGTTGAGATGTTTTTTTAAATTCCGAGCAGTTTAGAAATTATTCACAATAAAACTTAATATCGCTATTTTCTAAAAAATTAAATATCTCAATAATTATTTAAGATGCGAACAAAAGTTTAAGATTGGTTCAATTGCGCGAACATGAGAATCAAACTAAACTAAAATTTAAGATGGCGGTTTTCGAGATATTAATATCAACTTTCGTTTTCGAATTTTCCGCCTTATTAAATATAGGCTTTTTATCTTTTCAACGATGTATAATAACTTATGTCAAAATGAAAAATATGAGAAATATTAATTGTTTTAATTTTAGTTTTATATATACATCTTTATTCAGACTAATTTGTACAATTTTGCGTGTATAATTGATTGGTTTGGTTAGTCTGTCTGGGCTATCGACCATAGGTCTTTCTACCCTGTCCTGAAGTTAAAACTTAAAAAAAAAGAAGACTGAGTTAGTTAACTCTCTTGATGATTCGCACAAATGAATTGATGTAGTTTTAGTTTTATTTTTAAATTATTTTTAAAATAAATGTAACACAATAAAAAAAAATAATACAACCAAGTAGTAAAATAACAGTGAACTGTGAAAAATGCTTAAAATGCGGGCCGTTATGGGCCAAACACAATTGACAACGTTGTATAACACTGTCATTTACATGTCACAATGCGATTAACGCCGATTCACTGCTTCACGAAGTTCATCCACATTATTATAATTGAAGTTACTTCCATAAACTTTGCTTATTAAAGTGCTCCAGAAATAAAAGTTAAGAGGCGTCACGTCTGAAGATCTGGCCGGCACCTGAACAAGTGTATTAGTCGCTATTACTTTGTTATATAAACGGCCATTTAAATAAATAATAACATAAACAGAATTGTGTGCAGAAGCGTTATTTTGCTGGTACCATATTTGAATATTTTGTGCCAAAGCTTCAAAGCTTAATCATCCAATAAATCTTCTAAGGTTGTTTGAAGAATATCCAAATAACGTTGTGCAGTTAGAGTTCCATAAAAAAATATAGGACCAAGTAATTTTCCATTATTCCACAAAAAAAAGCCGAACCGCACTTGGGTTCGTTATGGAATCACTTTGTGTGAGTTTTCTTGAGCCCAATAGTGCTCGTTATGATGATTAAATAATCCACAATTAGAAAAGTAGGATTCGTCAGTCCATAAAATAGTATTTTTCTACGTACCGTTTTTTCAATTATTTGCGTTCATAAAATATGTGATTCTCGAAGACTTCAAAAAGCGTGAAAAAAAAGTGCCATAACGGTTCAGTTTTTCATTCTTTTGCGTGAAAAAAGTGCCGTGGCACTTCATTTTTTAACGCAACTAAAAAAATGTTTGCGTAAAGTGTGTCAAGAACGCTTCGTAACACGCCGCGAGTTCCGCCGTTAAATATCAAACATTCATTTCCGATCAAGAAAACTTGATGATTATTATTATTTTCTTTATTTAAAAGAAATATTTCTTATAAATATTGATTAAGGTTTTATCGAATTTATTTAAAGTTACGGACGTAGAAAAAAATTTGTATGAAACTCGAGAGTAAAGCAACTTTTTTTTCACTTGTAGAAAATCTTTCTTTCTCGTGAAAAAAAGTATTACTTTACTCACTTGTTGTATAAATAACTATGATAAAATCATCATTTTCCGTAAGTTAGTTAATCAACCATCTGCAAAATGTTAATCTACGGATGTTATCATTTGGCTGTAAAGTCTGACAAATGTGCAATTTATAAGGGTGAAACCTGTGTTTTTTTTAATTGTTTATTTTCAATGTAACAGAAATCTAAGAGTTACAGCACGGATTTATCATCTGCGGCTTTCAGAGCTTTAAATACCGGAACGTACATTTAGAAGGTAAAAAGAAAATTTGATATGAAGCCGAAGAGAACGGAACGACAATTTCGTGGACATGCAGAGTTAGATAGATCTACTCAGTGTTTATGATAATCCCAGAACATCTACAAGGCAAATCGCAAGTGATATTCGTAAATCAAATAGAACTGTCCATGCTTTACTTAAAAAAAACATAAGTTTGCGTCATATGTATGTATCTTAGAAGGTACAGGCATTACAGAAAAATGACCGGGCTCGGTCCGACTTTTGTAATCCTTTTTTAAGCAAGGCAAGCCAAGATTTTTTCAAGAGACTTATTTGGACGGATGAATGTACATTGTGCAATAACGAAGTATTTAATAGAAACGTACACCGATATTGGAGGCAAAATATTCCACACCTTATTCTTGAAAATAATTTTCAAGTTAGTGCAAATGTGTGGTGCGGAATTTTAGATAACCGATTAGTTGGGCCAGATTTTATCGATAGAAATCAAGAAAAGTACCATCGGTTTCTGACGGAAGATTTAGAATTTTGTCTTGAAGATTTGCCTCTTATGCAAGAGGATGACATTGATAAAATAAATACTGACTCATTTAATATTAAAATTGTAACGTAGGTACATAATGACATTTGTCATTTTTTCCTAGGCACTCTAATTATAATTTTGGAAAAATATAATTTTAAATAGAAGATTTATTTTAATTTTTTTTTTGCTACCAAAATATTGAACGAAAAACACAATATTGTACATTATTGGATTCAGAAAAATAATGTCTAATGTAAATAAATTAAAACTTTATATGTTGCTATTTAAAAATTTTAAGTTCGCTATTATTTGACAATGAAGTTATTTTTGGAAAAACTCAAAATTGATGTCATTTTGTAGTATTTAAATGGCCCTTCATTCACATCGGTCTATAAATAACAGAGTTATGGCGTTGGGCGGTTTTTATCGAACATCTGGTATAGCCTTCTGCTACTGCTGTCGACTTCCATCCTAAGCGCCGTGTGTCGTTTCTGATTTTTGACATTAAACCACTTCAAAACTCTCTTACAATGTATATGATTTTGACGTTTCAATTTAATTATTAATGACACTTTGCGGACTACTGGATACAATTTTTAAAATGATAGTAAACACTGAATAATGATTAATCACCGACAGTAGTGAAAAATGTATATAATTATAATTGAAGAAACACAAATATAATGAGTATATTATAAAATAGTCGTGGGCAAATAACTATTATTATACTAGTGTGAAATGTACGTAACTATTTCCGCAAGAAAAAGTTTAACCGTGAGCTCGAAGTGCGAACGGATAATTTTCGGGACTAATGAGTATAAAATTGTATCCAAAATCCTCTCTAATTGAATTAAAAGTTGACATAATGTTTATAAAATTTTGACAAGAAATTTTGACGAACGTAGTGGCAATTCGAATTATTTCAAAAATCCGAGTTATTCCCTTACTAGTGGTTAATGAGAAACATTAGTTACCTCAAATGACCTCAGTAATTCGCACATTACAGACGATTTTCGATAAAATGCACTCCAATTGTTTTTGTATTGCACAGAATATTGACGTATTTTTACAAATATGTTAATATCTTGAAAACTGGAGAAGATAGGTACATGGAAGGCTGCTACAGATCAATGAATTCTGCATCAGAATATGTGTAAATATACACGGTGTTATATTTAAAAAGATCTAGATTGAATAGTTTAAAGTTGACTAAATGTGGTATAAAATTGTAAACACTGTGTATTTTATAATAAATAAATCACCACAGGGTACCTTCAGGTATTAGCTTTTTATAATCAACACTACAATCCTTCGACTTTCTTTTGTTCCTATTTTTAAAATGAATTATACATTTACAAAATTGTCAAATTTATCAAAACTGCTTAAATTTTGAGGTTATGTAACTTGATAATTTTTTAACAGCATTTTATCTAGAATCCAAATTTGCAATAAAAAATATAGCGTACCATTTAAAATAGGGAAGTTATATTTTAATTGAAAAGAACACACTCGATTACATAAACGATGAAAATATTAATACAAAACATTAATTTGAAGTCCACACACTTTTAATGTGCGGTTTCGGTGGGACACCCTGTATATATTGATTAGATATATACAAATCAAATTCACTACTAAGGGTTTGACGTGTGAATATCATTATTAAATCATCACTAAAAACAGTGTTATTTTGGGTTAAATATGGATTCCATTATATTAAAGGTCGTTATCACCCAAACGATTGTAATATATTAGAAGTAAAGAAAAGTAAAATATATGGAAAAAGTAAAAAAAAAAACACTAAATAAGTATGATTTATAATATTACTATAATGCAGTATATTTTTTTACATAAGCATAAATATGATTGTTTTTCTAAATAATAAAACAAAGCGGATGGCAAAAATTAAGCAATAACAGACCAGAATCATTTCTACAATCCCATTCTGTTCATTATCACGATACGCGCCATTGCGGTTTTGTGTAATTCCTTATTTTCTTATTTTTATATGAGCGAACACGCGTGTCAGCGTTTTCCGGTCTACGAGTCTCCCCCTAAAAGCTAACTACGGTTAAACACGAACGAAACCTGAGCATAGATAAAGAACAGCCCACATTCCAAACGTAATCACGAAAATAGCTTTACTCCGTTGTGTTTTTAAGTGTAAGCTTTATATAAAATTCGGGTAAACTGCGCAATATATCACATTTATGGTTATAATTAACCCAAAAAAGCTAAAAATAGCACCACAAAAGTATACACATTAACAGGGTTCAAGGATTACAAAACGTATCGAATACAATCGGTATTATTATTAGAAATAAAATCACGTTGTCTCCATTAAACGTGTAATTCCGTTATACATTTTCTCTCTAGATCGATGCAAAAGTTTGAAAACAAGGTCAGGATTTGGTTTGTTTACAAAGGAGTAATGAGAAATAATGGGAACTTGATAATGTGTAAACGTCATAACTCGAATAGTGTTTGTACGCCCGGCGCATTCACCATACGTAAAAAGCGTTCGGTTGCGGAAATAAATCACTTCAAAATGAGATTGACTATTTGATCACCTACATATGCAGAGGTTATTTAATTTAAGATCGTTTCTACGTGGAAATCCATGATTCAACTGAATTCAAACATTTAACATTCCTTGTTCAATTCAATTAATAACATGATTAACAAATACATATAGTTATTTTAAATTATTTAAAATGATTGTGTAAACCGTTCGGTTGCGGAAATAAATCAATTTAAAATGTGATGGGCTTACACTGCAGAGATTATTTCCAGAGGATATGATGTTTGTGGCCGTATCTGTGTGGAAATCCATGATTTAACAGAATTTAAACATTCAACATGCCTTGTTCAATTCAATTCAATAACATGATTAACTACATCAAATACATATAGTTATTTGAAATTAATTAAAATGATTGTTCCGATCGCAATTACGTACTAATTTGTAATTATACGGAATTAAAATAGTCATCATGAAATTTAAATTTAGTTTAATGAAATAAATCACATAAATTACTAAGCGTTAATCCATAATTAAACTCAACAAAGTCAGTAAAAAAAACAAACAGATTAGTTAATAAAACTTGTTAAAATTAATCAAATCCCCGCACAGGACAAGTTTATATAAATTGTCTCGATCAATAACGGAAATACCTTACACAACAGGTGCTGCAATCCCTTGATCACACCGACACCCTCTAATAATTTATTAAAGCACTCGGGCTAATCCCGGAACAGTCGTCCCCATAACTCATAACAGTATACCATTTCCCATTTCCTGGTCGCATTCCCTCATTAAGATTGCGGACGCGTGTAATCATTTCATTCTTTTCCGCACTGCATATTCATGGGAAACGGCTTAATCGTGATAAAACACGCGTCCCTTTTACGATCCTCCAGGGCGCGACTTTTTCGGGAGTGTCCACACATTCTCATACCATTGAGGGTAATTGCTTTAAGGAATGGAGGATAACGATATTTCCTGTTAAGTGCCGATGGAATGTTGAAGGTTGTGAGCGTTATAAAGTGCCGCTCTACTGGGAATATAAAAGTAAACAGTAATGGGACGGACAAGTGGAGAAAGGAATGAATATAAAAGTTGTAAATAGTGTAATAGTAAGTTTTTACTTTCTCCGTTACGAAGTACGAGAAAGTATTGTGATCGTGATTTTTTTTCCAAAAATTTTTTTTACGGAAATATCCGTTTTGGGGTCCCTAGATGCCATTTCAACAATTTCTGGAAATTTTTACTTTCTCCGTTACGAAGTACGAGAAAGTATTGTGATCGTGATTTTTTTTTCAAAAATTTTTTTTTTTTGTGTCTGTGTGTGCGTCTGTCTGTGTGTGTGTGTGTGTGTCTGTCTGTGTGCGCTGTATCTCAAAAACTAATAGAGCAATTGATATGAAACCTTGAACGTACGTCTTATTTCATAATCCGAAGAACTGAAAAGCTTTTGGTAAAATTTCGTACACCGGAAGTGGGTGTTTACCTTAACTGTTTTTTGTTTTTTGCCAATATTTTTATAAATATGAAAAATATCACAAAAACATTTAAACAAATATTGAAGATAATAAAGAAATGAGATTATTTTGTTTGAAAACATTTTTCATAAAAATATTGTTATTCGAGAAAAAAATTTGTTATTATTTTTTGAATTTTTGGTTTATAATTATGAAACGATAATAGTTACAGCAAATTTGTGTCATTAATAATTGTAGAGAATGCTAAAATGAACAACTTATAAAGAATAAGTTTTTTTCGAAATCCCTTTAGTTTTTGAGTAAACTGACTATTAGAATTTGAAGTGTAATTTGTTCATAATTTTGACGTTTTAAACGTCAGTTTCATCCGAGTCTACAAAATATGATTTAAATTTAAAATAAACTATGAAAACGTAAATGGCTATGATACCATCAAGTCGGAGAAAGTAACATGATGGCCACATCACCATTTTTTGATTTAGTGTTATTATGGATTAGTCGAAACAATCCTCTTCAAAAGTTTTAAACATTGCCGAGGAAAGCGGATATGTGAAATACGTTGCTCGAGTAATATTTGATTATCAAAATGTGATGTGTACGTTTTTTGGATCCTTTCGCTGCGGGATATGTTTTTCAAAAGCTTTAGAATGCGATATTTTGTTGCGTAATTATCCGATTCCTGCGGCAATTATTATGCTGATACATGTTTTTGAAACATAATCACTGAATAAAACACTTTGTTCGGGATTCAAACGAAGAATCATTGAATTTGCCGCGTTTTGTATTTTGTTTTTTGAATCGCGCTGTGCAGCCAATTTTGGGGACTTTTCCCATGCGCGACGGTTGATGTAAACCTTTTTCGAGAAGAGATAAAAAACGGACGTGAGCGTGTGTCCATCGTGTTCTTCCTGATCTGAATGTTCCCGTTTCCGTCCTCGTTCTCTTAGGCCTACTGTCCACTGAGGCGTCATTTGACGAATGCATGCAAACTACAAATGACGACAGGCGTAATTTGCATCTTAGATATATTCACGTTATCGTCATGCAATCGTCATGCAAGATACAAAACGATTTATTTCTCTTAAGTTTGGCATCGCGGAAGCACGTTTTTATATCACTGCGAAAATGTCATCAAGCGATGATGAAGACGTGATTTCAGCATATAACTTTATTATAAGGCGACGACACAGATTGTATTGGCTTCATCCGTATATTAAAAAAAGAAAACATGAATTGTAGATCAGAAGAGGATTCCTACTTTCAATCATTTTATAGAATGACTAAAAATACGTACCGATCATTAGTCTCCATTTTTGGACCTTTAATACAAAAACGAAATACTGTAATGCGAGATTGTGTCAGCCCGGAAGAAATGACTCTTATAACTTTGAGGTAAATTTTAAACAGTTTTTTTTGTATGTGTCTAGTATGTATTAGTACAAAATTAAAATAAAACAAATAAAAATAAAATAGAAAACGTTTTATTAATAAAACAGTCATCACATTCAGATTCGATCAGATCACAAGTTTTCAAGGTTTTGTGGTTCTGGTAAATGATTTTTTATTGTACAGACAACGATATTCTTCGATAATTGAAACAAACTTGACCAGTGTTACCAAGTCAGCGGAAAATCCGCTAGATCTGGCGGATCTTCCGAATTGTGGAATAATTTTCGTTTTTGCGGCTGACGGATTTTCTAGCGGAATTACCTTAATTTCTAAACCTTTATTTTCTAAAGATATAAGAGTAAAAGCAGAAACGTAAAACAGTAATTGAAAAAAATTCATAACTTACGGAAAAAGTGACACATTTTCAAAAACTAAAATTAGTTTTTAAGGTAGATGTTTTGTGAATATATTTAAAAAATAGATATTTTTGTTTAAGTTCAACTTTAAATATTAATTTTTTATAAATTCGAAGTTAATTCTAAACGCAGATGTTTTGTGATTATATTAAAATTTTTATGAAATTGCATCATATCAATATTTATTTTTTTAGAAGTTAAATATTCCATTTAAAAAAATTCACAAACCCAAAAATGAACACATTTTCAAAAATCAAAGTTAGTTTTAAAGGTAGTCGTTCTGTGAATATATTAAAATATTAGAGGAACTCAATTTGGTTTTGTTTGTGTTCGAAAACGTGAAATATTAATTTTCAAAAACTCGTAACTCACGCAAAATTAACTAATTTTCAAAAATCATAGTTAATTTTAAAGATAATGGTATTATGATTTTATTAAATTTTTAAGGAATTCAATCATAACAGTATTAATTTTTTTCTATTTTTTTGTTCAAATATTCGACAACTTAAAAAAATAATTTTCACAAATTCATAACACGCAAAAATTTATACATTTTCAAAAAATATAAATTGTAATGGCTGAAGGACTCCGGTCGATGGCCATTGTATTTATTATGTATTTAGTAAGTACAATAAACGTTTATTATTATTATTATTATTATAAATTGTTAATACTTGGAAAGATAATAGTATTTGCTAGATTTCTCCTGATATTTCCCAAATGACGTGATCTCTTGTGTATTTGTATGTGTGTGTGTGTATATAACTGAACTTCATATTAATTTTATTTTGTTCAAATATTCGACATCTTAAAAAAATAATTTTCACAAATTCATAACACGCAAAAATTGACACATTTTCAGAAAAGTTAATTGTAAAGGTAGTCGTTCTGTGGATATATTAAAATATTTGAGGAGCTTAAGTTTGCTTTGATTAGGAAGTTGACAACTTAAAATATTAGTTTTCAAAAATTCACACCTCGCAAAAATTGACTCATTTTCAAAAATTATAGTCAGTTTTAAAGATAAATGTTTTATGATTGCCTTCGAGTTTTTAAGAAGTTCAGTTATATCAGTTTTTCTCGGTTCAAATATTCAGCTTCAAAAAATATTTTGAAAAAATTCACGACAAAAATTGACACATTTTCAAAAATCTTGGTTAATTCTAAATGCAGATGTTTTGTGAATGTACGATATACTTAAATTTTTGAGAAATTCTATTATATCAATATTTTTTTTGTCAAGTGTTCAACATCTTGAAAAGTTTAAAACTTAAAAAAAATAATTAAAACAAATTCATAACACCCAAAAATGAACACTTTTTCAAAAATCAAAATTAGTTTTAAAGGTAATCGTTCTGTGGATATATTAAAATATTATATTTGAGGAACTCAATTTTGTTTACGATTTTTGTTTTGTTTAAGTGCTCGACAACTTAAAATATTATTTTTCAAAAATTATAACACGCGCAAAAATTGACTAGTTTAAAAACCAAAGTTAATTTTAAAGTTAAATGTATTATGATTACATTAGAGTGGAACTCAATGAGATCAGTTTTTTTTTCTTTTTTTTCTTCGTTCAAAAATTCGACAACTTAAAAAAATAATTTTCACAACTCACGCGAAAATTGACAGATTTTTTCAAAAATCTTGATTAATTCTAAATGCAGATGTTTTGTGAATATATTATAAACTTGAATTTTCAAGAAATTCTCTTATATCAATGTTTATTTTTTTGTCAAGTGTTCGACAACTTGGAAAGTTAAAAACGTAAAAAAATAATTTAAAAACATTCATAACAGCCAAAAATGAACACATTTGAAAAAATCAAAGTTATTTTTAAAGGCAGTTGTTCTGTGGATGTATTAAAATATTTGGGGTAGTCAACTTTGTTTACGATTTTTATTTTGTTTAAGTGTTCGATAACTGAAAATATTAATTTTCAAAAATTCAAAATTGACTAATTTTCGAAAACAATAGTTAATTTAAAAGATAAATGTATTAGCATTAGAGTTTTTAAGGAAGTCAGTCATACCAGTATTTGTTTTCTATTTTTTCGTTTTCAAATATTTGACAACTTTAAAAAATCATTTTTTTAAAATAATCTTTTATAATAATAAGAAATTGACATATTTTCAACTTCATAACACATGGAGAAATTGGCAGATTAAAAAAAAAAGTTATTTTTGAAGATAGATGTTTTGTAAAGATATTATAATTTTTAAGAAATTTAATCACATCTGCATTTATTTTTCTTTTGATTTTTATGCCTAATAATATTCAGTCCTAATTTATACGGAAAACGTTAAATTTAACTATAAGCATTCCACTGCACAGGTGGATTGCCATCACACTTACTATGTTTTTTACCACAATTTATTTAATGTATGTACAACTATTACATAAACACAATGTTGTACATACATTAAATAAATTGAGGTAAAAAACATAGTGTTTTATTCAGTGATTATATTATAAATTACTACGTAGTAGCGGTCGCAACCATCATCATGATGTTTTTGAAAATTTTGTAGTCGATCAAAGTTAAGTATTGTTGTGACATTTGATCACCATTATATCGTGTGAGCTACAAAATTTTGTTTCAGAGTTGGCCGTGAGATAAATGAGGTATGTCTTATATTATTACATCGTGAGACCAGATTAGTTCAATTGAATTAGATTTAAAAACAAGAATTAACCTCAGACTGCTATATTTCTCTCTCTCGGGCATGGCCAACTGAGGAACAAAATTCTGTGCCTCATATCTTATAATACGATCATTAGCGCAATCAAGCGTATTCAAACGGTATATTTAAAACATTTAATCGAATTTGTCGACGAGGAGATGCGTATTGGTAGTGGAGATTATGTGATCAAACACCTATGAAATTGTTTCTTTGTTCTAAACGCACCTTAATTAAGGTGCCGTTTATTGAAAAGTTTGTTTCCTTAGAGGTGCCTTTAATTATGTAAGGTTATCGATCAGCCAGGAAATGGTATTAATTTTGCAGGGGATTTGAAATGTCAGGGTTCAGGCCGAAACACATAACATACGCAATTGAAAATCGATAGACATCAAATATTTACAAAAAATTGCCATTTAGATTGTTTTGATAAATGTGTTTACGTTTAGAATTATGACACAAAAGTTGTAATACAGATGTGAAACACATTTATAAAAAAATGTGTTTTAAAAATTTTCTTGAAACTAGTTGATAATTTTAAACATTTAGAATCTATCCGTGTTTCTATTTGGTATATTTATTATCTATTTCATATTACTATCCTTACGACATAAATAATGTATAAAACCTTTTTATGGTAGTTTTTTTTATGGTAATCGAAATTAAACATGACGTTGATAAACACAAAGTTTATCATTTTTTGTATCTCATAAGCAGCCATGGTATACATTAAAAAAACAATATCTGATTGCCATTAAAAGTATTTTCAGTATAGAAAACACGTTATTATCGATTAGAGTATTATACAATATGAATATAAATATGAAATATAGCTCATAACGATCACCTGATTATGTATTCATGTTTATTAATCCCATCCCTTTACATAGAGGTTGAAATTATCACTGTTTACATTATTTTGAAATTTCAGGTAATATTCCGGGGTGTTCTGTGGCGGAGCGGCTTCGCACCTGCTATCGGTGAGGGGGTTGTTTTAGCCTTCCTGCGGGCGGTTAATATTCATTTACAAAAATTTTCCGCACAAGTCCACGGATGTTAGGGTTGTCCTATTCATTACAAATAATTAATATATTAATTATAAAACATCGCTTGTGGCTAAATAATTTTGCAGCTTAAGCTTATTCCCGTCAATAATTCATCATCAAACATCATTCCTTGTTTTTGAAATAATAATAAAACTCTTTTGCCATATAGTTGTATATAAGAGCACCATTGATTTATTGATAATATTGAATGTAATCGATTAAGTGAAAAATTTAAACCTTTAGATTTATTTTCAAGAAAATAGCCAAAAAGTTATAGATCTCCAGAAAATCAAGCACTCAAAGAATTGTTTACTAATTGACTGATATAAAAATTAATTCTTCTTGGCAATTAATCAAAAATTGATATCGAAGGTTATACTAAATAAAAACTATTACGTATGCTACGACTGAAAAAACTGGTATTTGATAAAAATCTATTGCCGGCTAATTTAAGCACTACTTAACAATTGTTTGCCATAAGTGGATCAAAGTTAAGCCAACATTTTTTCATGTAAAACAGATTGTTATTGATTCAGAAATATTGTTTAATAAATAATTTAGTAGTAATATAAGCCATTTTATGAATTTATTTCCTTTGTAATAAACATATTATGATTAAAATAATATTTATACAGGGTGTTTCATCGAGACCGCACATTAAAAGTATAGTGATTAATGTATTGTAATGAGATTTTCAGCATTTATGTATTCGATTTTTAATGAAAATATTTTCAAATACAATACAATAAGTGGTCGATTTTTGCCGACAATTTTTATCAGTCAGTTAAATATTAGCTTTTGCGACGAGATTTTCTAAAGGTAAAAGCTACGAATGAACGACTCGCAAATGTAAAATCCTTATTAACAGATAGGTTGTTGACGTTCTTGATATAGACAAGAAAGTATACATCTCTTCATTCAATTGGTGTTGGCGACAGAAGAGTTTTCTTGAATTATAGAAAGGAAACATAACCACTACTGACACTAATACGCTATCCAAAATTCCTAGAGAAATTGACTCTTATTTATATCTTTCTAAGCCAGATATATTTACAGGACAAACCTTCAAAGATCTTCAGCTATACTACTGGCTAATGCTGAGAATGCTATTTTGGTAGTCAAGTGTCACATTGGGCAGAAGTCTTCCAGCATATTACAGGTTAAATAACAAATGATATTGAAATATCAAAAAAGGAAAATATGAGAGGGGAATTTGAATACAAGATACTTTTCTGTACATGAACTTAACTTTAAAAGCTTTAAATATCTAAGAAAGGGTGGAAAGAAGGTGTGGAGTCTGGCGTATGGTGATGATGTGGTAGTGATGGCGAAAACAGTGAAGGAAATGAGAGAAATGAAGGTGAGATTGGAAGGTTACTTTGGAAAAAGAAGATTGACTGTGAATGTAAGAAGGACGAAATGGATGATTTGAAAAAATGTAGGAAGGAGAGGTAAGGAGGAAGAATTGAGTTGGCTAGGAGAACAGATTGAGCGAGTGAGTGAGTTTAAATATCTTGGGTATATGTTCAGTGAAACAGGGACGAAAGCGCGTCATGTGGAATTTGTGTGCAAGAAAGCGAGAGTGGCTATGGAACGGGATGCTAGGTAAGAATGTAAGTATGCAAATGGTATGGTGGGATGCTTGTGTGAGGGCAATAATATTGTATGCAGCAGAGGTGTGGGGAGTGAGTGGGCAGGAAAATATTGAGAAAGTGCAGATGCAATACCTCAAGAGGATATTAGGGTTGGAGAGGACCACGTCAAATTGTATAGTTCTGCAGGAGATTCAGCGATTGTCGGTAGAGTGGGAAGCGGCCAGAAGGGTGGTAAAATTTGAGAGGATATGGGGCTTAGGGGATGAAAGAGTAGTGAAAGAGGTATGCAAGGTGTGTTACAGAGAATGGATGACGGAAGCTGAAGGAATAAGATGGATGCATGAGAGGAATAAATTGTATGTCAGGGCGGTGTGGTCAGCGACGGTTTTCGAAGAAAAGGTATCGTGGGGGGAGCTGATCGAGAAGGAGGTGGCGGAAAGGTTACTGTCGGTGGAGTTGCAAGAGAGGCAAACAAAATTAACAACAGTAGATATAACCCGAAGTTCAAAGGTCTGCAGGTGTTCGCAGGCCCGCCTCGGTATTTTAAAATTTTGAAGCCTGACGAAGTGCGTTTATTGACGAGGTTCAGGTGCGGGAACGAGGAGAAGGGAAGGAAGGTGTGGATGGGAGAGGAATACACGAGGTGTGGGTTTTGCGGGGAAGAAAGAGATGAATGGGAGCACTGGATGAATGGATGTGAAGAAGTGAGGGAGGCGATAAGGATGAGAGTGAAAGATAGAAGTAGGAATGTGTGTCTGTGTGAAAGCAGCAGTGGGATAGAGGTGTGTAAGTTATTGGTGAGATTGAGGACAGAGAAGTGTAGCTAACTGGAGGTCGAGAGGACTGTGAGAAGAGATGGGGGCGGGTAGGTAAGGGTGATGTGTGTACAAATACCGTCACGTGTGTCATAACACAGTTTATTTTTATCCTATTTCTATATTTCATTTCATTTTTTTTTTTGAAAACCGTCAAAAAACGAAATCATGTTTGTTTGCCAATATCTCCATAGCAACGAGTTGCGTTAAGATACATATAACAACACTAGTGTTGTTAAAGATACCTTAATGTTACTCGTTACTAAGGAGTTATAGGCATGATAACATTATAGGATAAAATAAATAAATAAACATTCAAACTTCTCCAATTTTATATCACATGAAATTATTTTTCCAACAACTAATAACAACTACTCACCGCTGACTTATTTCTTGAAATATAAGATGTGTCGTTAATCTGCAGGATCACTGTATATTGAGATGATGGAATTTCCATACGTTTTGTAAACACTATTTCTGCAAAAAAAATATTTGAAATTAAAGGTCTGGTGGTAGAAATAACATGATTACATCATAAATTCTCTAATCAAGTATTGAATATTTGTATGTTTTAAAAATAATGATTTTTAATAAATTTTTCAACAAGATGAATTTGTAGGTATTTTAGAAGATACAATAAACTCTCGATTATTCGTGGTCTTCTTTTTATTTTTTCTTCATTTTAGAGCGATAACCTTTTAGGGTGAGTTGAAGAAATGCTGGGTTTTTAAGCCTTTTAACGTTTACCGTTTAATGTAGAACTAGCGTATTAGTGCGAACACGTTCACACGAAGTTTTAAGGATTTTAAGAACAAACGTTTATGTTAATCATCGGTTAAAACATACTATTTGCGCAATTTAAGTAATTATTGGAAAAATAGTGATAGAAAACTTAAAATGATTGTTAATAATTTTGAATTTAAAATTATAAACAATAATTTTTATTTTTTTCTTTGTTATTTTTTCGGAATTACTTGTAAAACAGTTTTTTTTTTAGATATTTGTAATTAAAATGATTGATGTTTTGGTATGAACGGCATTTTTTGACCTAAATTTTCAATTCATTTGTTATTTTTTTTAATTTTTGGTTTGAATTTTTAAGACCTGAATTTTTTAATTTTTAGTTTTAGATCTTTGGGCTATATTTTCAATTTTCTTGTTATTTTTTTTTTTTTTTTTTTTTTTTTTTTTTTTTTTTTTTTTTTGGCGTCGACTGCTTGGTCATCTGCCACTACCATTTGTTTGATATATAAATACACGGATTAGATAGAATGAATGTATGCTAACCACAAGGGATACAAGATGGAAATCGGGTGTCAATGCGGACCGTCATGACATGTTGGTATTTAGACATACAGGTATGGGTCCACGGAAGTACACAACAGTAGAGATATTACATGTTAATGATATGAGACTTATATCTAATTACCTTAACTAACTATCCTTATTATTAATTTAAGATCTGTTATATTTTAATTTTTGACAGTTTAAAAAAATTGATGATTTCATCGTAAATATTTTTGGTTCTTAACGATAATAAGTTATTTATGTTAATCGGAAATGTGATACCCATCCCAGAAAGATTTTCCAAGAAAGTCCTTCTAGTGGTCGTATATTTAGGGCATTCTAGGATGATATGGTTCACATCACCATATTGTCCACATTCACACTCTGGGGAATCCTTCAGATTAATTCTATATAGATGTGCGGGGAATTGCCCGTGATTTAGATTTAGCCTTGTTATCATACTTGAATAGTAAGTGCTAACATTATACTTAAAAATATAATCTGGCTTTCCAGGTAAAGTGGGATTTATTTTAAAATAATTAGAATTATGGACATTTGCATGGTTTAGATAGTCTGATGCCCACTCCTTTTTGATATTATTATTGTAAGTATTGGTAATGTCACTTTGAATATTTAGAATTATATCGTCATTGCTTTTTTTAATTGCGTCTTTCGCAAGTCGATCCGCAATTTCATTTCCCCTTACTTCCGTATGCCCTTTCACCCAGGTAAGTATGCATTCAATGTTCATATTCCGTGCTTGCTTAATAAGTTTAATAATTTCAGCAATAATTGGGCTATCAAATTTTTTGACGGATTTATTATTTATACATAAGATTATTGATAGCGAGTCTGTCAAAATTATAGTGTTTTTTTTTTCTGCTATTGCCCACTTCAAACTTTCAACTATGGCGCATCCTTCAGCAGTAAATGTCGATCCTCCATTGATTTTAAAAAGTCTCTTAATTTTTTTGTTTGGAATGTACATGCTACATCCGACTCCTTTTTCATTCAAGGATCCGTCAGTGTATATAGTTGTATGGTTAGGGTATCGGTATAATATTTCGTCTATTATGTTTTGATTACTTATGCCCGCTGAATAATTCGGAATTATTGTTTTTGTTTGTGTATAGATAGTGTCGAATTCTATAGACAGTATATTATGTTCTGATGGTTTAGTGTTTTTTAATTCTGCAAATGCTGCTACTAATGGGGGGTCTTGTTTTTTTGCCCAATATGAGTTGGTAAAATTTGCGGTGGTGAGTTGATGAATTATTCCTTCTATTTCCGTTAGTTTTAATTTTAAAATTTTTGTTAAATGTTTTATTGCCAGGTACCTTCTTCTGTATTTTAGTGGGATTTCCCCCGCTTCCGCCAAAATAGCTACAATGGGAGAGGATTGCATGGCTCCAATTCCTAGTCTCATTGCCTTATTTTGAATTGTTTCCAATTTCTGTAGCGATGTTTGACATGTCGATCCGTACAGTGTGCACCCGTAGTCGATTTGTGGTCTTATGTATGCCTTATAAAACATTAGCATTATTTTAGGGTCGGCCCCCCACCATGTTTTTCTTATTGACTTTAGAAAATTGAATCCTTTTTCAGTTTTCTCTGTAATGTAGTTGATGTGTGCTTTCCAGTTCAGTTTTTGATCTAGTTCCATCCCAAGATATTTATATTGTTTTACAATTGGTATTTTAATTTCCTTTACTTTTAGGAATTCGTGTTTAGTAGGCCAGTGTCGCGAAAATATTTGAAAGGCAGATTTATTCATAGCTGCTGTAAATCCGTTTTTGCTGCTCCAAACAATAAATTCAGATAGTACTTCCTTGGCTTTCTTTATACATTGTGTCACGCTTTTCGCCCTGAAGTGAATGCAAATATCGTCTGCATATTGGATTATACTTGAATTTATATTTTTGTGTAGGTCTGCGGTGTATATGTTAAAAAGTAATGGAGCGAGGACGGATCCCTGAGGAAGGCCTTTTGATGTTTGTCTCGGTCCGATGTATTGTTTGTCATTATTTTGAATATATGTGTTTCTATTTCGGTATAAATCTGTTATATTTTTTGATATATTATTTGGTAAACCCATGTTAAGGAGTTTTGCCTCTAATATGTCGATATTAACATTGTCATAGGCCCCCTCAAGGTCCAGAAATAAACAGCCGTGGTATTCATTATCCCCGAATGTGCACTGAATACTTGAAACTAAGTTCGTTAGAGCGTCTACGGTACCCAGGTTTCGACGAAATCCGTATTGGTTGTTTGGCAATAATTTATTTTGTTCCAGAAACCATTCTATTCTAATTTTTAGGATGCGTTCGTACGTCTTAAAAATACATGGTAATAGGGAGAGTATCCGATATGAATCCCGCATATTTTTGTCTTTTCCAGACTTTAAAATGGGGTGTATTACAATATTTTTAAAAAAATTATTATCGCAGCCGTCTTTTAAGTAGGCATTAAATTTGTCAATTAATAGTTGTTTTACTTTGTTATCACTGTGACTGATCATATTATACGTAATTCCATCTATGCCAGGGGCTGTATTTTCAGATTTATTCAGTGCAAACTCTAATTCTTCTAGTTTAATGGTTGTGCTAATAGGGTGTAAAATATCGTTTTCTGTAAGTTGTGTTGATTTATTATTAGCCGATGGTGGTGTATATTTGTTCAGTATATCCTCGTATAAATTGTCAGGAATATTGCTTTGATTATTTATTTTGTTTTGGTTTAATTGTTTGGCTGTTAACCAGACTGATGTCATGGGCGTACTTTTATTTAATGTACCGCAGAATTTTATCCAGGAATCTTTTGCTTTATCTTTTAATTTTCTTTTTACCTTAGCAAACATTTGTTTACATTTTATATACTCATCTAGATTGAAATTATTTTTATATTTATTTAGTTGTTTTTTCCTTTCATATATGAGGCTGTTACATTCTCGGTCCCACCATACGGGATTGTTGCTTATTTCTGAATTTGTTTTATTTATTTTGGGCATTGCGATATTTGCGCTATGGATTAAGATGTCTTCTATTTCTAAGTTGTCACTCATATTGTCTTCTGTCAGCTTCTGATATAGTGGCCAATTTGCTTCCCTGGTATTCCATTTCCGTGTTGTCCGTTGTTTATGTATTTTATTTTGTTTTAAGTTAACGTTAATAAAGATGGGATAGTGATCCGATCCTAGACTGTCTTCGAATGTTGTCCATATCGTTTTTAATGCAATACAAGATGACGTTACAGTGATATCAATTGCAGATTGGGACTGATTTGGCTGAGAAATTCTTGTTGGATCCCCATTGTTGATGATCACAAAGTCTGTAGATTCTAGAGCTTCCACAATTCTTTTTCCGGCTAATGAGGTTTGAGCGGATCCCCATAACGTATGATGACCGTTAATGTCCCCTCCCATAATCATAGGTTCAGGTAGATTTTGAAAAATGTCTGTATATTGTTTTTTATTTAAATTGTTATTGGGTGGTCGATAAATCGAGAATATATGTAAGGGTTTGTTTTCAATTTGTATTTTAATTCCACAAATTTCAATGTGATTGAAGACAGGGTTAATGAGTTGTATTGTTTTATATATTATATTACATTTGATTAAAATCAGTACGCCCCCTTTGCCATTGGGACGATCTTTTCGTACACAATTATAGTTTTTAATTTTAAAATAATGTTGTGGTTTGAGCCACGTCTCCGACATAAGTACAATATCAGGGTTATTATCGTTTAGAAAATTATTAAAGCTATTCTTATTCGATTTAATGGACCTTGCGTTCCATTGTACAATTTTTAAGTTACCCGCCATTTTTGTGGTGATTTGTGCTGGGATGCTCCGAATATCCACTTATAAAATGTTTAAGTTTTTCAATTTTATTGCTTTCACTTGAGTCGTTACTATCTTTATTTATTAATGTGTCAACAAAGGTTGTCAAATCTTGTAAAAACCGTTCTATAAAACTGTTATTGTTAAATTCTGAATTGTTTTCATTACTATTGCGCTGGGAACTGTTACTAAAACTAAATGTTGATGATGGGTGGGGAGCGAAACACGGTTGTCCGATTATGTTTTCTGGGGTAGTTACGTATTTCCGTTTTTTGGGGGAATTGTTGTTACTCATGTTTTTATTGGCCGTAATGTTATTAAAAATATTAATTTTATTTGATTTACTTTGCTCATTTCTGTAGTTGAATGTGGGGGTGGGGAGTTGAGGAAATTCTTCGAGATTAACTAAAGCGGCGTATCTATTACGGGTAGTAATAGTTGCAAATGAAGGGTTTTCCACGACTTTTTCGGCTTCTTTAAAAGCCAAATTATGCACAGACATTATTGTTTTTATTTTTCGTTGCTGTATGTATTTTGGACACTCTTTCGACGTCGAAGGGTGTGTAGTTACCCTACAGTGAATACATTTAGTAACAAAGCCTGGGCACGTTTCTCCATCTGCATGTTCAACAGCGCAAAATTTACATAATTTTTTTGTTGAGTGGCACATATGTGTGACATGACCAAATCGTAAGCATTTTGAGCATTGTATTACGGGTGAAATGTATGTTTCCACCTCGAATCTTACATAATTCATATTTACATATTGAGGTATTTTATCTCCCTTAAAATTTAAGATAACAGTTTCCCTAGGTATTTTAGTTGGTTGTCCATTTATGTCAATAGTTCTATAAATACGCCTAACGCTGTTAATAACTACTGATGATTCAATGTCATTCATTATGGTTTTTTCGTCGAAATATGTGTCGACCCCGCGGATAATTCCTCTGCGTTCAACGCAGTGGCGCGGAATATATGCAATCAAGTTATATTCTTTCAATTTTGGATTGTCTATTAAACTATTCGCGGCGTGCATGTTGTTTAGAATTACTTTTATTTTATTAATTCCGATAGAGTTTACGCTGGTTATATATTGTTTAACGGGATCCAATGATTTTAAGTGATGTCCGACTCTCATCGGATGTAGTTTTCTCAGCTGTTTGTCTGTATGTTCAATATAAATGATAAATTCGTCTGTATTCGATTTGTCATATCTGATGTTGAGGTCGACATTGGGTCGATTGATAATTTCACCGGTTTTGTTTTTACTAACTAAATTTCGCTCCGCGTGTCTGACATTTTGCGCCAGGTTAGTTTCCATATTAGAATCTACTTCAATTATATCAGGGTCTAGTGACTCACGTGGGGGCGGGAGGCCGCCCCCTGTATCCACATCCATCTTTATGTCTCGTCTTCGCCTTCTGGTTGGTTTTTTTCACTATTCACAGTTGATAATTCGCTCTCGCACCGATGTACGTCTTCACACTTTAAATGCTACGACGCGACTTGTTTCTTGTTATTAATTTTTGATTTTTATTTCTTCGTTTCTTTATTTTGGCCTAAATTTTGAATTGTTTCTTAAAATTTTCGTTTTTTGATTGGGATTTTTCCGCCCAAATTTTTGGTAAATTTTTTTGCAGTATACAAGGTTATCATAAAGTAAGAAATATATTTCAACATAATTTATATTTTTAACAAATTAAGCAAATGACAAAAAGTAAACAAAACTTAATTGCTTAAATAATGAGATTTCTTATGCTCAACAGTGGTTACCGGAAATGTTCGATATGGCCACCGTTTTGTAGTAAAATTACCAACGTTCCTACAAATTGTAAAGAACAGTATTCAACATTTCTAACCAGAATTGGTGGTAGTTTTCTAAACACCATTCCTTTTTAAACCACCCTACAAACCCTGCGCTTTTAAATTTGCTAATTAAATTATGGTAGCTTTTATTGGACATGGCCTTGCTCTCAAACCCATTTACGTATGAAATCTTGGTAATCCAGCAGTGGATTTATGCGGAATTTATAATAAGAATGTACTAAACCAATTCTTGTCCGAAGATCAATGTTATTCTTTTTGTAATCGCTTAAATTTAGATGTACATTAGAACAATTCTCAAAATTAAGATCATTTCGTTTAACACTTGTATTAATGGTTATCATGACAACTCTTTCGTTTTCCACATATACAGTGTGTATCAGCCAAATGGAATAAATTCGATAATATATAAATGGGGGCGTGTTCGAAAAAACGCTCGGACACCTCCATTGGTATTTTTAGTTGCGCATTTTTTTCAACAAAAACTTTTTATACAGGGTGTATCATTTAACAGAGGCCAATACCAACTTTCTTATTTTAAATGCAACACCCTGTATATTATTCAATTTTTGGATTCTTTCGAAAATTCTAGACATATTTCATGTACCATGTCCTATACTTTTGTTCAACTGTTTAGGAAACAAAAACACACTGACAGACACATTTTTTTCTAGAAATTGTTGAAATCGCATCTAGGGACCCCAAAACAAATATTTCCGTAACAAAAAAAAATTGAAAAAATTTTCACGATCACAATAGTTTCTCGTACTTCATAACGGAGAAAGTAAAAAGAATATTGTAGAAATTTGCTACAATACACTCAAAAACCAATAAGTAAAAAAAAATTAAAGATAGGTATAGGACAGGGTACATGAAATATGTCTAGAATGTTTTAAACAATACAAAAATTTAATAATATATAGGGTGTTGCATTTGAAATAAGAAAGTTGGTATTGGCCTCTGTTACATGACACACCCTGTATAAAAAGTTTTTGTTGAAAAAAATGCGCAACTAAAAATACCAATGGAGGTGTCCGAGCGTTTTTTCGAACACGCCCCCATTTATTTATTATCGAATTTATTCCATTTGGCTAATACACACTGTATAGTAAAATCCAGTTATTGAAGCAACTTTTTGATGCTAGCTTAATTTCTTAAAATTTTACAAACATTTAAAGTATACCCCTTACTTTATTATAACCCCATATTTTACATTTTTAAACCTGAATTGATGCCAGATTTTTTTATTTAGTTTTTTGGTCTGGGTTTGGTTTTGATTCTTTGGTTTTATTTTAAATGTTTTAACGTAAATTGTTTTTATTGCTAAGTCATTATTTTCGAGTTTCTCGTCGGAAACTTATTTTGAGCTGAAGGGTTATTTTTACGATTAAATTATTTTTCTTTTACTCTTTTTCTTATACTCTTTTTCTTTTACTTCTTTGTGCTCTGAATTCTATATTTCTAGACCAGAATTCTTGATTTTTTTGGTTTAGATCTTTGACCTGAAATTTTGATTCTTTTATTCAGAATGTTTGATTTTTTGGACTAAACATCTTTTAATTTGGGCAATTTTTTAATTTCTCCGTTACGAAGTACGACAAAGTATTGTGACCGTGATTTTTTAAAAAAATTTTTTTTTACGGAATTATCCGTTTTCGGGTATATTTCAACAATTTCTGGAAAAAAAAAATTGTGTCTGTGTGTGTGTGTGTCTGTCTGTGCGCGCTGTATCTCAAAAACTAATAGAGCAATTGATATAAAACTTTGAACATCCGTCTTATTTGATAATCTGAAGAACTGAAAAGCTTTTGGTAAAATGTCGTACACCGCAAGTGGGCGTTTACCTTAACTGTTTTTGGTTTTTTGCCAATATTTTCTTAAATATGAAAAATATCACAAAAACATTTAAACAAACTTTGAAGACAACAAAGAAATGAACATTTTTTGCTTGAAAACATTTTTCATAAAATAATTTTTATTCGAGGAAAACATTTATTATTATTTCTTTAATTTTTGGTTCATAATTATAAAACGATAATAGTTACAGCAAATTTATAAATTTAAAATAAACAACTTATAAAGAATAAGTTTTTTTTAAATCCCTTTACTTTTTGAGTAAACTCCATCTTTTACAATTTTGACGTTTTAAACGTCAGTTTCAAGCGAGTCTACAAAACGCTCAATGTACATTTAAAATATCATTTAAATAGAAAATAAACCATGAAAGTGTAAATATAAATGATGATACCATCGGAGAAAATAACATGTTGGCCACATCATCATTTTTGAGTTTTGTTGACATTTTCGTGCTTTTAGTCGGAATTTTTTATCTTTTGGTCCGGGTTTTCGATGTTTTGTCTAAGTTTTTGATTTTCTGGCCCATATTGTAGATTTTTGATTTTTGGCGTATATTTGAGATTTTCGATTTGTTTGGTTTCAATTTTTTACCCATTGGCATTAATTTTCTTCGCCTTGGCCTAACTTCTTCTTAATTTTTGCCTAAATTTTCGATGTATTTGCTGAAATTTTAGATTTTTTTTTGTCTGCACTTTTTATTTTTATGCCAGAATTTACGATTTTAGGTCTAAATTTTTGATTTTTGTCCTACATTTTAAATTTTATCTGTATTATTGATTTATATGCAGGAATTGCTGATTTTTTTTTCCAGTATTTTCAAGTTTTTGATTTTTTGCTCTTTATTTTAGACGATTTAACTTGAATGATTGTTTTTTATGGGAAATTTTTATTATTTTTGGGCCATTATTTTCGAATTTCTGGTCGGAAACTTATTTTCAGCTGTTATTTTTGGGGCTAAAAATTATTTTTCATTTACTTGAAATTTTTGCTTTGCATCCTTTATTTTCAAACCAAGATTTTTTATTGTTTGGCCTATATTTTAGATCATTGGCCAGTATTTTCGATATCTTTGTTCCAAATTATTTATTTTGTGGCCTAAGTTTTCTTTATTTTGGCCTAAATTTTCTATTATCTGTTATCTAATGTTAAAATTCTTGATTTTTTTGTCAACTTTTTTGATTTTTACGCCCTTATTTTTGGTCTACATTTTGCCCTTTATTTTAAATTTTTTAATCTATAATCATTAAATCTTAAACGTTCAAAATTTTAGAAACCAAGCATAAATCAGTCACGGTCATTGGACTGTCCATCAGCGGCACCGCACTGCCCATACTCTACACAACATAATTATACTTATGGGCTCCCTACTGTAATTTAAAATTATCCAAAAACATTTGTGAATTGTTTTGCATCCATTTTCAAACACTTTTCGGAATTCGCTTGTCGGTGTTTGCCGCGTCACCTAATTCCGCGAATAATAGCGAGTTTACTGTATGTACCTATTCTTCAAACACCAAATATATTTCAGATTGCTTTGTCTTCATAATTAAGCTTAATAAGTAAATAATGATTAAGTTAACGACCTTTGAACTAGTGTATCTTTTTGCGGCGTCATTTAATTACTTTCACAATCACGTTAACGTTAAGAATAACTAATGTTGATTGCATCACTATTGATTCTATTTTCGGTGTTTAATTAAATTTCCATCGCCGTTTTATTCGCGCGTGAAAGTGACGAATCATCCCCTAATACGGACTCATGTGTGGGTGTGTATTCCCTAAATTAGAATTCTACATAAAATTATTTTCTCATTTTCGCTGATTTCCACGTAGCTGACGAGTTATTACTACGGGTACCGCGCCTTTGCCATAATTAATATCTACATGTAATATTTGCATATACATATCGGTGGAAAGTCATGGATAAAACGAAAGCAAAAAATAGAATTTAAACGCGTAATTTATAGAATATAATGCATGGCAAGGAAACAAATCGTTGAAAATTCCATGAATTATTAAGTAGTGCTGAAAAATATATTTTTATGATTAGCACATACATTGCTAAACGTAACAATATATATTTTTTTAATTTTATACCCTTGGAAATTTAAAATAAATATAAATAATTAATAATACTCACGACAATATATCGCAGTCTGTGGTTCGTCGTGACTATCATCTTCAAATGTTTTACAGCTGGGCCTGAACATCTCGAGGGTGTCATTTACGATATCAATTTTATAGCTGTTGACAGTGGGTGAGTCTTTGTCGATGAACATGAATGTAGTGTCGGTTTTCCCTTTATGCTTCAGCTCGACAACTTGATCCTGAAACAAAAAGTGATTGATGATTTTCCTACAATACCAACCGATTTTAGTTCATAAGGTGAAATATTATTTACATTTTATAAATATTTTAGTCATACCTTGCTTTATTTAGGTTTTATCTCTTCAGAGTGAAATTATTTTTTCACCAGATGGACTTTAATTTAAATTTAAAAACTATTGAATATAAATGAATTTATACTGGGTTGTTAGCGAATTAATAAAAAAAAAACAGTAATTCAAAATAAAAACCCTCACTTGTCAAAAATAAAAATCAACGCGCCCGAGTGTTTTTCCAAAAAAACAAACCCCTGAACTTTAAATGAATTTGTTCCAACTTACGCATCCTCACTGTATACAATTTTACATTAATATAAATACGTCACGACTAAAGTTTTATTATTATTTTAAATTACATACATTTGAAATAATAATAATCAAATTCCTAACTTTCTCCCTACAAACACATCCTTAGTTTTTCTGGGTGCGGATTCTTTTTTGTGGCACAAGAGGAATTACATTATCCGAGTTCAGCGAATCGAGTTGTTTACTTTTGTTAACGTAAATGTTAATGGAGTTCGCTAATTTGGGAGTGTTTTGATGATTTATTCTGGTGGTTTTGCTCGGATTAATTACTGCTTTACGATGACGCAATTACCGAGAATCCCGTTAAAACAAAAGATGGCATCGTTGATAACCAAATTTCACGGGTCTTGTCGTAATTGTTTCCCCGGGTTCTAATTATAATAGCCGTTAATTATCAATGGCGCAGTGTTGATTAATACTTTCGCGTTTTGATTGGCAGAATTATACACAGTGGGCCACAAAAAAAGCGGTACAAATTTTAAATATTCATATTTTTAATAATAATTACCGCATTAAATATTGCTTTGAAAAACAAAATATTTACACTTTGTAGATGAAAAAAATTATCAATTGGATTTTTGAAAAGTTTTCTTATCGAAGATATTTCACATTAATGAAGGCGCTGAGAAGACGGGAGTTTATAATGCACCGCCGCGTCGCATTTGTAGGTAACAAAATTAGTAGGCCATGACCTGTTTTCGTTTGAATCTGACATTAGCTGTCACTTCTATCAGTCATTTTAGTTGTTGTCACAAAAATTGTTTGCCTAAGTAAAGAAGATAAAATATTCATTAAACATTTGTTTCACTATGACAATTTATCTGCACGAAAGATTATGAACAAATACCCATAAAAGGGCTGGTCGGTTACAAGTATTCAGTGATTAATAACTAAACTCAGAACTTGCGGTAAAAATAATCGCAAACAAATAAGTGGAAGACCACGTACAGTAAGAATTCCTCAAAGGTGCATTATAAACTCCCATTTTTGCAGAGCCTTTATTAATGTAAAACTTTTCAAAAATGCAATTAATCATTTTTGAAATCCACAAAGTATAGATATTTTGTTTTCAAAGCAATATTTATTGCGTTAATTATTATTGAAAATATGAATATTTACAATTTGTACCGTTTTTTTGGCCCACTCTGTATATAGATGTTAAAACGTCATCATTCACAAATTTAACAATTATTTACCTACAATTTTAAAATTATAAAGATTACAGGAGGTTCACATTAATAATAATTTTATATAATGCTTAAATAAAACTTATAGGAATATCACCGACTAATCAAATTGACAACGGAACAGACTACTCATTATTTAGTATTTCTTGGTAGTTTCGTAGCCAATAAAATCCCTTTGGTACCAATTAATCGGAGAAAGTTACTGATGGCTTTATCAATATTTTTCAAACTATGCATGAGGGAATATTAGTTTATCTGCCACAAATGTATGATGCAGCATTGCTAGTGCAAAATCTAAATGCGGAATATTGAATACACATTTAGCCATAATTCCTGAACTGTGTCGTTTAAATTGTGCATCTATATTACCGTAGCGATATAATCCTGAAACGTATTTCAACCGGAATATCGTATTGATATTCTCGCGCTAATTCGTATTGTAACATCAAGTTTCTATTCTACAACGTGCGTTCAGCGAAACATTAAATTGGCCTTTTTTGTTTTATAAATGATACCCATTTTGCTAATTCACCACTGCTCAATATGTTATCCGCTTATCATAATGTACAATATGACATTAACATATTTTCAATTAATTTTAGTACCTTTAAGAAATCTCTTACAAATTGTTTAAACAAATTATAATGTATGTTTAATCTACATGTTATTCATCAAGTTTTGTTTTATTATTGTTAATTACGATATTCCCTTATTTTGGGACTTGTCCTGTAGGGAAATAAATAAATAAATAAAAAATTGACTAAATATTGGCCACATCAAATATGTTGATTTTTATTTTTTAACTTCCTCCCGATTTGGTAGTATAAAGGAATTTTTGTGATGTATTTATATTTGTAGAGTTTTTTCAATAACTTTCAAGGATACTTTGTCCACCCGCTATCATATTAAAAATTTTGCTTGATATTTCAATCTGCTAGCATTTTCACCTCAAAAATATATATGGTGTAATCTTAAGAAGGAACGAGTGCGAGGAATAATGTAAACTATTTTCATTTCCGACCGTCCATTTTTATAATTAATATTTGTCATAAGTAGAGAGAGCATTTTATGCACAATGCACATGTTTGCATATTTTGCATATTTACCCATATAATACATATTTTAACATGTAATGGTCGTATTGAACATTTTGTCGCACGGCACATTGCGACAGGTGCAATTTTCGATTTCGGGCATGAACCAACATCTAGTCATTCAAGGAAATACCGGCCAAATGATATCAAATTAACTGCCAATTCGTTATTAAAAATGTAAAAATAAACTTTTTAATTTTTTTATCAACACATTTCAATTAATTACTTGCATATTTTATAATCTCAATACTAATAATATGTAGGATGGCCCATTAGCGCGTTTTCGGAAGATACCTCAGCTCTCGTTAAAGAGCAAAAAAAATTCTTCACCAAATTGCTTGACTCGCATGTGCTAAAAATATTTCAATCATCGCAAGAAAGTTCAATTTCGAGTCGATTGGTGTCGAAAAAGTATATAAAATGTTATTTTTATTCTTCAGTTTTCCATAACCTCCAGCAAAGTAGCTTCATAGAGCAAATAATGAATGACGAATTAGGTGAACGGAACGACTGCAAGAGTCTTTATTTTCAAAAAATGTCGGAAATCTCTAAAACTGCTTGAAAAAATATATAAAAACAACTGCTACCAACTCGAATCTTTCTAAAATTACTTAAATTCTACAAAAAAAAATTACTTAAAATCCTTTGGAGATTAAGATATCGTAAAGAATTCATTCATAACATCACCAGATTTTGTGATAATTACAAGTGATTAGAGCGTGAAATTGCAAAAACATTATGTATACTTTTGGTGGCTATTTATTGCTAAAAATTGTTATAATTTTGGGGGCTTGGAAAAAATATAAAAACAACTGCTGTCAACTTGAATTTTTTCAAAATTACTTATAATCCATTAGAGATTATGATATCGTGAAGAATTCATTTACAACATCAACAGATTTTGTGATAATTACAAGTGATTAGAGCGTGAAATTGCAAAAAAATTATGTATACTTTTGGTAGCTTGGAAAAAATATAAAAACAACTGCTATCAACTTTAATCTTTGAAAAATTATTTAATATACACTAGGAATTATGATATCGTGAAGAATTCGATCACAGCATCACCAGATTTTGTGATAATTAGAAGTGACCAGAGCGAGAAATTGTTAAAAGCTGTTATAGTTTCGGTGGCTTAGAAAAAATATAAAAACAACTGCTATCTACTTCAATCTTGACAAAATTACTCAAAATTCAATAGAGATTATGATATCGTGAAGAATTAATTCACAGCATTACCAGATTTTGTGATAATTACAAGTGATCAGAGCATGAAATTGCTAAACATTATTATAATTTTGGTGGCTTGGAAAAAATATAACAACAACTGCTATGGACTTCAATCTTGACAAAATTACTAAAAATTCAATAGATATTATGATATCGTAAAGAATTCATTCACGGCATCACCAGATTTTGTGGTAATTACAAGTGATCAGAATGTGAAATTGCTAAAAATTATAATTTTGGTGGCTTGAAACAAATATAAAAACAATTGCCATTAACTTCAATTTTGACGAAATTACTCGAAATTCACCAGAGATTATGACATCGTAAAGAATTAATTCACAACATCACCAGATTCTGTGATAATTACAAGTGATCAATTCATAAAAATTGTTATAATTTTGCATATTTTCGAGGTTTTATATGCATATATACACATTTTTTAGCATTTTATAATGCATAAAATCCCCTCTCTAGTCATAAGTATTTCTATTGCGATTTCGATAGTTTATTTGACAGTATAAATAAAACTCGAATATTACTTGCACACCAGAAATAATTTGCTAAAGGTGCGATAAATAAACTATTTTCAAGTAAGAAACCTACTTAAGCTTATAGTATGCTACGCACTTGCTTAAGGTTATGTTGACATTTGTTTCTTGTTTCTTGTTTCTCGTGTAAGGCATCGACCGACGTCAATTAAATATCCACACCGAATAAAACACCGACAAAAGCGGTACTTTTTTGCCACGAATAAAACATACATTGTACCATAGCTGTCTGTTCTGTGCTACTCGTTTTACAAACTAAGTGATAATATAATAAATTACATATTTTTCGTCAGAGTTTGTAGCCCGTAAAACTTCGTCGCCGAGCACTGGGGGTTGTACCACATATAATTAAATAATGAGCAAAAAGTGTAAAATAAAAAATCTCATTGTTTTACTTTTTACTTTCTCCGTTACGAAGTACGAGAAAGTATTGTGATCGTGATTTTTTTTTCAAAAATTTTTTTTGCGGAAATATCCGTTTTGGGGTCCCTAGATACCATTTCAACAATTTCTGGAAAAAAATTTTTTGTGTCTGTGTGTGTGTGTGTCTGTGTGTGTGTGTGTGTGTGTGTCTGTCTGTGTGCGCTGTATCTCAAAAACTAAAAGAGCAATTGATATGAAACTTTGAACATACGTCTTATTTGATAATCTGAAGAACTGAAAAGCTTTTGGTAAAATTTCGTACACCGGAAGTGGGTGTTTACCTCAACTGTTTTTTGTTTTTTGCCAATATTTTCTTAAATGTAAAAAATATCACAAAAATATTTATACAAACATTAAAGACAACAAAGAAATGAACATCTTTTGCTTAAAAATATTTTTCATAAAATCATTGCTATTCAAGAAAAAAATTTATTAATTTTTTTTTAATTTTTGGTGTATAATTATGAAACGATGATGGTTACAGCAAATTTATATGAATAATAATTATAGAGAATCCCAAAATGAACAATTTCTAAAGAATAAGTTTTTTTCGAAATCTCGTAAGTTTTTGAGTAAACCGAGTTTTTGAATTTGAAGCATAATTTTCCCATCTTTCATAATTTTGACGTTTTAAACGTCAGTTTCATCCGAGTCTACGAAACATTCGATGTACATTTAAAATATGATTTTAATTGAAAATAAACCACGAAAGCGTAAATATAAATGATACCATCAAGTCGGAGAAAGTAACATGATGGCCACATCACCATTTTTTTGATATAACAATAAGTCGATTATGAATCCAAAGTAGAAAAAAAAATCTTCAGTATTTGTTTAAATGTTTTGTGATATTTTTCATATTAAAAACCTACTTCCGGTGTACGAAATTTTACCAAAAGCTTTTCAATTCTTCGGATTATCAAATAATACATGTTCAAAGTTTCATATCAATTGCTCTATTAGTTTTTGAGATACAGCGCGCACAGGCACACATACACACAGACCCATTTTTTAACTTTCTCCGGTACGAAGTATAGGACAGTGAGGTCCTTTGAGGTGATTTCAATAATTTCTAGAAAAAAATTATATCTGCATCTCAAAAACGTATACCGTGTGTTCGATAAAAAACGCCCAACGCCATAACTCTGTTATTTATTGACCGATTTGAATGAACTAAAAAATAAAGTCAATGGCTGTTAAAATACTATGAAATGCCGGTAATTCATTGCTAAATGATAGTCAACTTTAAATTTTTAAAAGGCTGCATATACTTTTCTAATTTTATAATATTAGACATTATTATTCTGAATCCAATTATGCCCATTATGTTGGTTTTAAATTAATATTTATGCCAGAAAAAGAAAATAATAAATCTCGTTCACATGATTTTTTGGTAATAAATTTAGTGTGCCTTGAAAAAAATTCGAATCAACAAATGTCATGTATTGTATAAGTAATGTCAACCATTTGTTATTAGTGCGTGTTTCAGATATAATCATGAACAATAGCGAATTAACAAACATGTTACAAATTTATTTTCTATGTAATAGAAATCGAAGAGCTGCGGCACGAATTTATCATCTACGGTTTCCAGAGCGGCGAAAACCAGAACCTAAATTTTGAAGGTTAGAAGGAAATTTGAGACGATATGGAGCCTTTAAAAAATCGAAGAGAGTGGATCGACAATTTCGTGGACTTGCAGAGTTCGACGTTCTACTTAGTGTTTACAATAAACACAGAACATCTAAATCGCAAGTGAATTAATATTTGCACTTATTTATTCTATTTTTACATTCAGTTGTAGCATAGGTACTTATTTATGGGGTCCTTATTATTCATGTTCGATATAATCTTGGAACAAATGACATTTTTGTCATTTTTTTTTCAAGGCACGCTAATTATAATTTTTGAAAAATATAATTTTAAATGGAAGATTTATTTTAATTTTTTTTTCGACTAAAATATTGAACGAAAAATAATATATTGGGCATTATTGGATTCAGAAAAATAATGTTGAATGTAAAAAAAAATAATACACTATATGCTGCCATTTAAAAATTTTAAGTTGGCTATCATTTGACAAGGAAATTATTATTGAAAAAAATCAATATTGATGTCATTTGTTAGTATTTAAACAACCATTGACTTTATTTTTTAGTTCATTCAAATCGGTCAATAAATAACAGAGTTATGGCGTTGGGAGTTTTTTATCGAACACACGGTATAGCAATTTACGTGAAACTTTGAAGTTTTATTTAAGAATCCGAAGAACTGAAAAGTTTTTGGTAAAGTTTCATACACCGGAATTGGGTATTAACCCTAACTGCTTTTTGGTTTTTTCCAATATTTTTTTAAATATGAAAAATATTTTTAAAACTTTGAAAATATTGTTCACGAATAATTGTTTTTCGAAAAAAAGTTAATAGAAATTTTTACTTTGTTTAGTCTATAATTATGATCTATTATATCAAACATGTATTAAGAATAATTGTACAGAATTCCAAAACGAACAACTTATAAATAATACGTTTTTATTTTCAAAATATCATTAGATTTTAAGTAAATTGACGGTAGATTAAGAATTTGAAGTATAATTTGTCATTTTCAACTTCTTTTCGATTTTTTGGTTTACATTTTTTTATTTTTAAGCCCGAATTTTTAAGTTTTCGTTCAAGGTTTTGTTCTTTTTAGCCCATGTTTTAGATTTTGTAACCTGAATTATTGATTTTTAAGCTCGAATTTTTTATTTTTTGGTCGGTATTTTCGAGTTTTTATTTAAGAAACCTATTTTTTTTTAAATGCCGCGTGTAACAGAATTCTGGTAGACCCCGAATATCATTTTTATTTTTACATACAAGATAAGTTTTTTTCGATGTTCTCTATGGAGATTTCGGAAACTATAAGATACAGAGAAACGGTTAAATGGGCAAAGAAGTGCCGTTTTATGAGCCAAATAAAAAAAAACTTTTAAAGTTTTCAAAAAAGTGAAAGGTAACTAGATATTTTGAAAAATGTAAAAAGTGTAATTTTTTTCAAATAAATATTTATATAATATAAGTAACTTTGGTTGTTATTTTGTTTAAATTTAAATTAAATTTACACAAAATAACAAATTTACATTAAATTTAATCAAAAAAATTACAACTAAAGGGTCACTTATTAACCATCTGTAAACTCAGAATTCTGAGATGAATTAAATTACGTAAAAATATATAGGATGTTCCATTTAAAATAGAAAAGTTAAGGTCATTAGCGGTTAAACCGGAAGTGATATGAATGATGTGTTATTAAAATTCCACTTTTAGACACACTTTATTCTCTAAAAATACCATACTAAATTTCAAAAAGATATATGGAAAAATAAAAATGATATTCGGGGTCTAAAAGAATTCAATTACACCCAGTATAGACTAGAAATTTCAATTTTTAGCCGTGCATTTTTTAAAAGGTTTCTATTTTCATTTTAGATTATTGATTTGATTTTATATTTTTAATTGTTCAATTTAAATTTCAAGTTAAAATTTGACATTTTCTTAAACGTCTTGAGGGAATTATTTTAACCTACTACTTGATTTCATATTTTCTGGCCTGAATTTTTACTTTCTCCGTTACGAAGTACGAGAAAGTATTGTGATCGTGATTTTTTTTTCAAAATTTTTTTTTACGGAATTATCCGTTTTGGAACCCCTAGATGCCATTTCAACAATTTCTGGAATTTTTTTTTTTGTGTCGGTGTGTGTGTCTGTGTGTGTGTGTGTGTGTGTGTGTGTGTGTGTGTGTGTGTGTGTGTGTGTCTGTGTGTGTCTGTGTGTGTGTGTGTCTGTCTGTGTGCGCTGTATCTCAAAAACTAATAGAGCAATTGATATGAAACTTTGAACATCTTATTTGTTAATCTGAAGAACTGAAAAGCTTTTGGTAAAATTTCGTACACTGGAAGTGGGTGTTTACCTTAACTGTTTGTTTTTTGCCAATATTTTCTTGAATATAAAAAATATCACAAGAACATTTAAACAAACATCGAAGACAATAAAGAAATCAACATCTTTTGCTTGACAATATTTTTCATAAAATTATTGCAATTCGAGAAAAAAATTATTTTTTTTAAATTTTTGGTTTATAATTATGAAACGATAATAGTTACAGCAAATTTATTTGAATAATAATTGTAGAGAATGCCAAAATGAACAACTTATAAAGAATACATTTTTTTCGAAATCACTTTAGGTTTTGAGTAAACTGAGTTTTTGAATTTGAAGTATAATTTTTACATCTTTCATAATTTTGACGTTTTAAACGTCAGTTTCATCCGAGTTTACGCAACGCTCGATGTACATTTAAAATATGATTTCAATTGAAAATAAACCCATGAAAACGTAAATATAAAGTCGGAGAAAGTAACATGATGGCCACATCACCATTTTTTATTTTTAGAACTAGACTTCTAATTTCGACCTAAGTTTTTGGCATGTATTTTTAATTTATTTTTTCCAAATTTTTTATTTTTGGGCCCAAATATTATTTTCAATTTTTGTTTTATTTTAGGTTATTTGCTTGATTTTATTTATTTATTGACTTTACATATCCTGTTACTATAATATGTGCAAAACAATATATAATTGAATATTTATTATTTTAATTTAGTTTTTTATTTATAGTTTCAAGTTAGAATTTGACATTTACATTATTTGAACCAATTATTTTTTGCCTGAATTTTTTATTTTTAGACCAGAATATTTGATTTTGGCCTATATTTTAGATGTTTGACCTGCATTTTCAATTTTTTTGTCAACATTTTTTTTATCGACCTAAATATTTTTTATTTCATACTTTTTTTCCTGAATTATTGATTTGTATGCGCAAATTTTGTATTTTTTGGCTGGGGGCTAAAATTAACATTTTAGATTTTTTGATATAACTATGTTTTTGGCCTACTCTGATTTTTACTTCATCCGTACGAAGTTCGAGAAAGTATTATAATCATGATATTTTTCGAATGTGAAATTTCAACGGAAATTTCGAAATAGGTTGAAAGTCACTCGAATTGCAATAACTCGCTCCTGCTCATTCAGGATGGGACCTATATTAGGATTCAGACCAAAAAAAAAGGTTTTTCTTTATTAACATTTTAGTATCCATTTTCAAATCATTGTTTATTATTGCCCTCCAAAAACACCAAGCAACTGCAACAAAGATAGCCACCACTAAACGCCAGACCAGCCCAAGTTGCACCATAGAGAAGTAGAGGTCATCTCAAATGATTGTTTATCGCTATGTCTATTCGCCTGCCGCTTGCCGAAGTATAGGTATTAGGTACTAATACAGATAATTGGTTTCTTAAAAAAATATATAGTCCTATTTTTATAAACAATACTAGCTGACCCGACAGACGTTGTCCTGTCTTAACTATGAATATTGAATTCGAATTCATATAATTAATTTTAAAAAAATATTCAAAAACATAGTGTTTATTATTGTAATGCTCTATGATACACAACATTCTTCGTTTCATTTTCTGACAACGACGTAATAAAATCGATTCCATAATCATGAATTAAGCAAAGTAACTACTGCGCTGCGCCGTCGTCCGTGCGTAGCCCTTTAAAATCAAGCAAGGAAACTGGTGACGAACGACGGCTCCGCTGCGCTGCGCCGTCGTCCGTGCATGGTCCATATATATTAAGGCAAATAAGTGGTGACGGACGACGGCGCAGCGCAGCGTAGCCATTAAAAATTAAGCAAGGTAACTGGTGACAAACGACGGCTCCGCTGCGATGCGCCGTCGTCTGTGTGTGGCCCATTAAAATTAAGCAAATAAACTGGTGTCAAACGACGGCTCCGCTGCGCTGTGCCGCCGTCCGTGAAGAGCCCGTTAAAATTAAGCAAATAAACTGGTGACGAACGACGGCTCCGCTGCGCTGCGCCGTCGTCCGTGCATAGTTCATATATATTAAGGCAGATAACTGGTGACGGACAACGGCTCCGCTGCGCCTCGCCGTCATCCGTGCATGATCCATATTAAGGATGGGCAAAACTGCTACTTTTAAATTACGGTTAGTAAACGTCGTAACACGTTCTGAAATTGTCAATGGTTTCTCATAACTGTTTTTGATATGATTCTGCTAATATTGTACCTGTGACTGAAGGTAATATTTTGGCTATATTATCTGCTGTACCAAATAAATATACAACTATCGTTGATTCAATTCAAAATTCGAGAAGTATTTGGAGATAAAGAGAAAAAAATATAAAACGCGTAGAAAAAATTCATCGAGACAATATCTTCAATGGTCGAAGAATCGCTAATTCAAAATTAATTTGGTTTTTGTAAATTCAACAATTTTTAATGGAGATATGGATTTTTTAAAATTTTTATTTTATTTTTTCGAGCACATGAATGAAAACATCGCAGAAAAAATATAAAACGCGGAGACAAAATTCCATAAAACAAAATCCTCAATGGTCGAAGTATCGGTTATTCAAAATTATTTTGGTTTTTGTAAATTCAACAATTTTTAATGGAGATATGGATTTTTGAAAATTTTAATTTAATTTTTTCGAGCACTTGAATGAAAACATCGCAGAAAAAATATAAAACGCGGAGACAAAATTCCATAAAACAAAATCCTCAATGGTCGAAGAATCGGTTATTCAAAATTATTTAGTTTTTTGTGAATTCAACAATTTTTAATAGAGATATGGATTTTTGAAAATTTTAATTTTATTTTTTCGAGCACTTGAATGAAAACATCACAGAAAAAATAAAAAACGCGTAGACAAAATTCCATAAAAAATCACCCTCAATGGCCGAAGTATAGCTAATTCAAAATCAATTTGATTTTTGTAAATTCAACAATTTTCAATAGAGATATGGATTTTTGAAGATTTTCGTTTTAATTTTTTGAGTACTTGAATGAAAACATCGCAGAAAAAAATATAAAACGCGTAGAAAAAAAACCTTAAAACAATATTCTTAATGGTCGAAGTATCGATTGTTTAAAATTAATTTGGTTTTTGTAAATTCAACAATTTTTAATGGAGATATGGATTTTTGAAAATTTTAATTTTATCTTTTTGAGCAGAAAAAATATAAAACGCGCAGACAAAATTCCATAAAAATTCATCCTCAATGGCCGAAGTATAGCTAATTCAAAATCAATTTGGTTTTTGTAAATTCAACAATTTTCAATAGAGATGTGGATTTTTGAAGATTTTCGTTTTAATTTTTTGAGCACTTGAATGAAAACTTCGCAGAAAAAAACATGAAACGCGCAGAAAAAATTCCTTAAAGCAATATCCTCAATGGTCAAAGAATCGTTTATTCAAAATTAATTTGCTTTTTGTAAATTCAACAATTTTTAATTTAGATATGGATTTTTGAAAATTTTAATTTTATTTTTTTGAGCACTTGAATGAAAACATCGCAGAAAAAATATAAAACGCGCAGACAAATTTCCATAAAAAATCATCCTCAATGGCCGAAGTATAGCTAATTCAAAATCAATTTGGTTTTTGTAAATTCAACAATTTTCAATAGAGATGTGGATTTTTGAAGATTTTCGTTTTAATTTTTTGAGCACTTGAATGAAAACTTCGCAGAAAAAAACATGAAACGCGCAGAAAAAAATCCTTAAAGCAATATCCTCAATGGTCAAAGAATCGTTTATTCAAAATTAATTTGCTTTTTGTAAATTCAACAATTTTTAATTTAGATATGGATTTTTGAAAATTTTAATTTTATTTTTTTGAGCACTTGAATGAAAACATCGCAGAAAAAATATAAAACGCGCAGACAAAATTCCATAAAAAAATATCGAAGTATCTCCTATTCAAAAACAATTTGGTTTTTGTAAATGCCACAGTTTTTATGGAGATATTGATTTTATTTTTATTGTTTTAAATTTTTTATTGTGACTCATCACTTTCGATCCAGCGAGTTAATAGTTCAATTCCATGCCGGGCAAGCTATTTTTTTCGTTTTTATAAAATCTCAATTAGTTAATTAATTGTACTCCTAATTTATTTCATTTTATATGGTATACTATGGCATTTTATAAATATTTGCCTTTCTTATTAAATTTTTATTCAAAATTAAAAAAAAACAATATCCTGCAAAAATGGGAGAATAAAGTAGTGAATATTAAATAACATTTAGAAATGCCACCTTGTACCACAATAATGTTTTAAGTAACAGTCACAGTTTAAGTAGCAATCACAGTTTGTCAGTGATTTAAAGTAGCAGTGATTTAAAGTAGCAGCGATTTTAAGTAACAGTGATTTTAAGTAGCAGTGATATTAAGTAGCAGTGATTTTAAGTAGCAGTGATTTTAAGTAGCAGGTATTTTAAGCAGCAGTGATTTTAAGTAGCAGTTAAATTCGCCTATTACTAACAGTAACGACCTGTGATTTTTCAATACCAGTGAAAAATCACAGATACGTGAAATATCGCCCATTCCTAATCCATATATATTAAAGCAATAACTGGTGACGGACGATGGCTCCGCTGTACTGCGCCGTGTGTGGCCCATTGAAATTAAGCAACAGGTGACGATAATGGCCAAAAAGGTTTAGGCTCTGAACGTTAGTGAGTGCTGTTTACGGGGTGAGAAGTGACACCGGTAGACGCCTGGCCGGAATAACTGATCGAGCGGGTCGATCGCCGAGAGTAAAAAATTATTAAAGTACTTAAATCGCTATTAAAAAATAGGGGTTGGTGGTAGAAGGGTGGAAATTTAGGGTTGCATGTATTTTTTAATGCCAAATCATAAAAAAAATAAAAATAAAAAATTTTGTCCAAAAAATAAAAATAAAAAATTTGCGGTGGACCACCCTTATTACTTAGGTGTATGAAAAATAGTTTACGTCCTATTCTCAGACCCACTCAATATACACACAAAATTTCATAAGAATCGGTCAAGTCGTTTCGGAGGAGTTTTGTTACAAACACTGTGACACGAGAATTTTATATATTAGATAATTTAATTTCACTATTTTACTTGTACCTGATACTTCAATCCTTCAAGAATAGTATGTTATTTTACAAGCATTTAATTAGGCTATATTACACGAGGACGACGTTTACAATACGAGCCGAAGACGAGTGTCGTAATCAATTGAGTGTTATGTAGGCATTACATGCGAGTCAAATACTATACGTTATCTACAACTATACCTATAAGTATTAGGGTGGGTCGAAAATTTTAGATTTGAGACGAGTAGAGAAAAAATGATAGTTTTTATAATTCTATGTAAGGGAGCGACCGTGGTTTTATGGGTTTACCCCCAGCTCGCACAAATGCCTCAAAAATGGCCATTTTGGTAGTTTTTTCATATTTCACCCAATAGCTCATACTGTACATATTATATGTGCGACTTTCTGGTCACAAATTACTCATGGGTCTTCAACCTTTAGATGGTCCATTGGGACCATATTTTGATGGTAAACCAACTTCATGCGCTTGCGGTGCAGTTTAGAGTCTAAATTAGTAAATGGAGTGGTTTAGAATCTAATTATTACCTATTTATCATTGTAACAAGCATCTCGCAGTTTTACCCCCAAAAATCGATATTTTCAGAGGGCAATAACTCTACCGGTTTACCATCAAAATATGGTCCCAATGGACTTTATCTAAAGGTTGAAGACCCATGAGTAATTTGTGACCAAAAAGTCACACACATAACATGTACAGTATGAGCTATTGGGTGAAATATGAAAAAACTACCGAAATGGCCATTTTTGAGGCATTTGTGCGAGCTGGGGGTGAACCCATGATCGAAACCACGGTCGCTCCCTTACATAGAATCATAAAAACTATCATTTTTTCACCACCCGTCGCAAATCTAAAATTTTCGACCCACCCTAATAAGTATATGCCACCGGGGTGCGAGGCAAAAATTGCCGCCCCCTTTCAATGTGAAAAGGGGGGCAGAGAAAATGAAAACCACCATTGATCGGCGCGTCTCTAAATTATTTAGAAAGAAATAATTTCGATTAAACAAAGAGATATCATGGATTTCGCGCTTGCGTCCGTATGCAAAAAATAAAAAATAATTTCCTATTTCAGGAACGTACGTGTTACGAAAAAAAAAGTATTTTAGGTGGATTGATTTTTTTCACGAGCGCCGATTTTAAATAAATTCTTTGCAACTTGTAAAATCCAATAAGATTTGGTGGGCGCCAAACTAAGAGGGCTCTTAGCAACGGGCTAATGACCGACGCTTCTTAGGACCTGCCGGGTGCTGGGCACCCCTAACACCACCGCTTGGCGACGCCCTGAATATGGTTCTATGTTGATTTTATGTTTGAGGTTAAGGGCGCTCTTTAACATTGAATAATGTGTCCATAAAGTGGATGATATATATTTCTGTGTCAATTCAGTAAAATAAACCAGCAACTTATCTTTTGAAAAAAAAGTGATTTTGTTCCTTGGGTGTCACTCAATGAACTTGTAAGCAACACATTTAGTGACGCCATTCTTGCCGCATCCGTAACTTCTGGAGGTGTACAAGGCAAAGTTTGGCTTTCTTCGTTAATTAACGAATTCAAATTCAATTTTGACAATTTTTTTATATATTCGTAAATAATACAGAAAATTTATATCTTCTAGTCTATTTTTAGTCTTTATTTAATTTATTTAATGCTTCTGCAACAAGTGAGTTATTTTATTTTTAATTATCACTGGGTATTAGATTCACATTATACGATTTAATTGTGTAGATTTTCAATTTTTGTTTTTTTAATAAACAACTTTAGATATTTACGTATTGGTAGTACACTTATAAAGGAATATTTAATCATTTCGACAGCGATTCTCAGATAGAATTTTAAAGTAAATTTTAAATATTTGCACACTGTCATTTAATTTAGTAGAAAGTAGCTATTCGATATCATGATTCCTAACTTTTCAATCCCGCATTGAAGTTTGAACTTACATCTCGACTATTTGCGTCTTGTTTGTTAAAGTTATTACAAGTTTGAAATTTTCACGCACCATTATTTTTATAGCATACATTGTTTTCATATGTTCATACACGTGTGAAGCAGAACCTAATTGATTAAAGCTTTTATCTGTTATCTTTCAATCAAGGCGGCGCAAATTGCTCATCGCATTGAGCAAATATTAGCAGATCACTACACATTACTCGAATGAAACACGAAAGCGAATTTTTATTCGCAGGAAAAACAACAACCCAGCTATGAATGTGATAACAATAATCAATTCCTCAAATAATCGAGAATAAATGAAGTTGAAACAATAAAAGCAGTGTTTTCAATATTGTTTTTGTATTGTTAATTGCCAAAAGTTAAAATTGTTTCTTTTTTGGGTTACATTTTCCAACAAAAAGTTGTATTTGTAAATGTATTTAACAGTTACTACATAACATGCCCAAGCCTGGATTCAAACCCAAGGACAATTGTAATGGTAAATCAATGTACGTACCAGTAGAGTTGGCTGTTAAATATCTTTAATGGATGGTTGCAAGCATTATTATGCAGTAATTTATATTTGAATTGAATTGATTTATTTCTTCAATACATATTTGTACAGTGTGTTCAAAAAAAAAATAAATTGCAGTCGTCTATTAATTGAAACGCTCTTTTGTATAATGATCAATCGTCTGACTGATAACTACGAATGTTTAATCAGAGCATGCATATTTATATTCATAGGCGACTGCAGGGGCGGCTCGTTATGTAGAGACAGGGAGCCATGGCACTACCTCTAATTTCAAACGAAACAAGATTTTTTTATTATTAATTCTAAAAACACTGATTTGTCATTTTAAATGTTAAAACGATGCCTGCGAAAGTTTCATGAGACAAGAAAAATCGCAATGCATTTATCTCTTGAACAAATTAGCAGATTTGAAAAATTCTTCCAGAATTGTGTTTTGTGGTGTTATCTTAAAAACCAGTGATGGGGTATTTTGAGTTTTTAAGAGGTTTATTAAGATTAATGTATTTTGAGTAAATCTGAAAAATTTCAAGTGTGTTACAGTTGTTTTTGTATTTTTTTTCACTTCAAAGAAGTGAAACTTAAAAAATCTTAAGGGCTCGGTTATCTTGAAAACTTGTGATGGGGTATTATGGTTTTTTTAGAGGCTTATTATGATTAATGTATTTTGAGTAAATTTAGAGAGTTTCAACTGTGTTGCACTTGTTTTTATATTCACTCGGAAGAAGTGAAACTTAAAATCTTGAAAACCAGTAATGGGTTTTTTTAGTTTTTTCGAGGATATTGTTAAGATTAGTGTATTTTGAGTAAATTTGGAAAATTTCAAGTGTGTTGCAGTTGTTTTTATAATTTTTTTTCACTCGTGCAAATTAAAAAATCTGAAGCGCCGTTCTCGGTCGGTTATCTTGAAAACCTGTGATGGAGTTTTTTGAGTTTTTGGAAGGTTATTAAGATTATTGTATTTTAAGTAAATTTAGAAAGTTTCAAGTATTTTAAAGCTGTTTTTATATTTTTTTCGCGTCAACAAAAAATAATTATAATTTTTCATAAATTTACACGAAAAATCGCAAAGGCAATCGACGGAATGTATTTGAATTTTGTACGAAATCACTCTTGAATTAATATTAAGTGATTTTGTAAAGTTTCAAGTAGATGGCAATTGTTTTTATGTTTTTTCGCGTCAACAAAAAAATTATTATAGTTTTTCATAAATTTTCATAAAAAAAAGCCAAAGCAATCGACGGAATGTACTTGAATTTTTTACCATATTACTCTTGAATTATTATTGAGTGATTTTGTAAAGTTTCAAGTGGATGGCAATTGTTTTTATATTTTTTTCGCGTCGACGAATTTATTGCAAATTATTTCTAAATTTTATCTGCTTTCACATTGAAATATTCTAAAATTTAAGAACAATGCATTTATAATTTTTACAGAAATGTAGAATCACGTGTGTTGTCAGTTATTTTGTAAAGTTTCAAGTTGATGGCAATTGTTTTTATATTTTTTTCGCTTCAACAAAAAAATTATTATACATTTTCATAAATTTACATGAAAAATTGCCAAAGCAATCGACGGAATGTATTTGAATTTTTTACTAAATCACTCTTGAATTAATATTGAGTGATTTTGCGAAGTTTCAATTGGATGGAAATTGTTTTTATATTTTTTCGCGTCGACGAATTTATTGCAATTTTTTTCTAAATTTAATCTGCTTTCACATTGAAATATTCTAAAATTTAGAAACAATGCATTTCTAATTTTTACGGAAATGTAGAATCACATATGTTGTCAGTTGTTTTGGAAAGTTTTAAGTCGATGGCAATAGTTTTTATATTTTTTTGCGTCGACGAATTTATTGCAATTTTTTTCTAAATTTTATCTGTTTTCACATTGAAATATTCTAAAATTTAAGAACAATGCATTTATAATTTTTAAGGAAATGTAGAATCACATATGTTGTCAGTTGTTTTGGAAAGTTTCAAGTCGATGGCAATTGTTTTTATATTTTTTTCGCTTCGACGAATTTACTGCAATTTTTTTTTAAATTTCTTCTCCGCTCACATTGAAATATTCTAAAATTTAGAAACAATGCATTTCTATTTTTTACGGAAATGTAGAATCACATGTGTTTTCAGTTGTTTTGGTCAGTTACAAGTCGATGGTAACTGTTTTTATATTTTTTTCGCGTTGACGAATTTTTTGCATTTTTTTTAATTTCATCTCCATTCACATTGAAATATTCTAAAATATGGAAATAATGCATTTCTAATTTGTACGGAAATGTAGAATTACATGTATTGTCAGTTGTTTTAGAAAGTTTCAAGTCGATGGCAGTTGTTTTTATATTTTTTTCGCGTCAACAAAAAAATTATTATAATTTTTCATAAATTTTCATGAAAAATTGCCAAAGCAATTAACGGAATGTATTTGAATTTTAAATCACTCTTGAATTAATATTGAGTGATTTTGCGAAGTTTCAAGTGGATGGAAATTGTTTTTATATTTTTTTCGCGTCGACGAATTTATTGCAATATTTTTCTAAATTTTATCTGCTTTCACATTAAAATATTCTAAAATTTAAGAACAATGCATATATAATTTTTACGGAAATGTAGAATCACATGTGTTGTCAGTTATTTTGGATAGTTTCAAGTCGATGGCAATTGTTTTTATATTTTTTTTCGCGTCGACGAATTTATTGCATTTTTTTTAAATTTAATCTCCGTTTACATTGAAATATTCTAATTTTTAGGGAAATGTAGAATCACATGTGTTGATAGTAGTTTTGGAAAATTTCAAGTGGATGGCAATTGCTTTTATATTTTTTCCGAGTAAAAAAAAAAGATTATAATCTTTCATAAATTTACACGAAAAATCGCCAAAGCAATCGACGGAATGTATTGGAATTTTCTACGACGCAGATAAGACCCAAAACATGTAATTTATCAATTCATGAACGCGAGATTTCGAAAATTCTTTCAGCAAAGTGTTGTGCTCATTGGACAGATAAGATCAAAAAATATTTTATTATTATTGAGGATAACTCTTAAACGAAAAGTGTTGTTCTTATATAATAGAAGATAACGGGTGACCAAAGTCAAATTCTTCCAGAAAAATCCATCGAATAGATACAGATAACACTAAACATTTTTTTCTAGTGACTTGTTTCAGTAAGTTATTTGTTTGTTAGCCGTTGTAAGACTTAATTTTGTAGAATTACGAACTGCTTGAATATTTATACAGATTGGTGTCCGTTAATGTGAACATAGAGAGACAAATGCTTACGCGCTTTGCATGAATCGACACCTTGATTATGCATTATTTTTTAAATTGTGTTCTGTCAGTTGCTGTCATTGCTGTATAATATTTGCATTTGAAAGAAAAAGTTTTGGCTAGATGGATAAATATAAGGTAACTGAAAAAGTACAAATCGTAAAATGGTTTTATGGGGGCATGTCAATACGTACAATTCGAGATATGTTCAATGTAGCATTCGAAAATTGCCCCATTCCCTCTGTTGGCATTATACATCGAATTATTAAAAATTTAGAAAAACGTGGATGTTTGGGTCGGGTATGCCATAAAAGAAGACTTCTTCCTAATAATGAGCAAGAATTGCTTGAATTAAAAATTTGCGCTGTTGTTGAAGAAAATCATCATATTTCATCTAGAAATATTGCTCGCAATGTTAATCTGCACCAATCTACAGTGTTAAAATGTTTGAAAAAACATGGGTATAGATCTTATAAATTACAAAAAAATCAAACAATTTATCCGTACGACCAAATTAAATGCATGGAATTTTGTGAAGAGATGATGGAGAGGTCGAATCATGATGAAAACTTTTTAAATAACATGTTATTTACTGATGAATCCACGTTCCCTATCAATGGTCAACACAATCCCTCAGTCGCTCATTGTTGGTCAAGAAATAATCCTCGCCTACATTACAACTGCCGCACGCAATATCCACAAAAATTGAACACATGGAGTGGCATATTAGGCAATCACGTTATTGGCCCGTATTTTATCCAAGGAAATTTAAACGGTGAAAAATATCTGAATCTCCTTCGTAATCAAATAATACTTAGTTTACGCCAAATACCGGGAATTAGACTAGACACGATTTGGTATCAACACGATGGTTGTCCGGCTCATAATACTTTAGTAGTACGAGAATATTTACAAGGTACTTTTCCGAATAGAATTATAGCCACAAATGGCACAATCAAATGGCCTCCATGTTCGCCAGATTTGAAACCCCTAGATTTTTGTGTATGGGGTTACATTAAATCAAAAATTTACGGTTTTGAAGAAAATAGAGCAGCTACCCTAAACGAATTACAAGAAAAAATTGAAGATGCTTTTACTACAATATCTCCTGAAGCGTAAGAACTGGATTTTATAATCGTCTGGGTTATTGTTTAGCAGAACAAGGAAATTTATTTGAATATTTATTGTAAATAATTAGAATTAAGGAAATTTGTTATTAGTTATTTGTTGTGAATTAAATTTATGTTGTTTGTTTAACTTTGAAACACTAATTTGCGCTAAAAGTTATAAAATTGTATGTATTAGTTTGAATAAAACCCAAGAAGGCGTCTAGTTTAAAACCATAGCGGCCTCCTTAATTGTTAACTCACCGGATAAAATTTAAAAAATAATGCATAATCAAGGTGTCGGTACATGCAAAGCGCGTAAGCATTTGTCTCCCTATGTTCACATTAACGGACACCAATCTGTATATGAAGGCTACTTTTCTCTTTATTTAATTCACTGAATAATTTTGCAACAATAATCGTTTTTTATTTTCTCAAAAAGTATATTATATGCTAAGTGGCTCCACCATCAAAATGTTTCACGAGTCGCCACTGGGCAACTGTGATTAATTTCTTTTTGGAACACACCGTACTTCATAGAATATTAGACCTAGTACTATTCATCATGGTATGGTTCGTTAATTTGAATTAATTCGTAAAATAAACACTATGTTCAATTATATCTGTATATTGTAAAATGTTACACTACCTGTTAAATATTCATCACTGTATATACCCGTTTATTCATCATGATCTAAAATAGCACAGTAATTACTTAAACTCGACACATTTCTAAGAAACCATCTATTAGTAATGTGTGATGTAAATAAATTGTACAGACAACACCTTTTCCAGAGACAATCGATTCTTCTCAGTGTTAATTAAAGTAATGCACATTTGCTTAAAAAATTAGGTCAAAATTTGCGTACGGGAAATTTCCGCGGAAAAAAATGGTTGCGTCACGATTGTAATCCCGTAAAACACCTCTCTGGAGACATATTTGTTTGTAAATGTGAACGATCTGGCACAAATTTGATTTATACATTTTGCACACTTGAGGAGTTTGTGTAAAAGTAAGAGTGCATCTTACAAATGAACTGAGTTGAAAAATTTACAACGTCTGTCTCATTAGTTGTGTGATTTTTCTAAACTCAGTTTAATAATGGATTACCACGTAGTAACCGTTGCAACCATTTTATTCATTAAGATACTAAACTACCTGCAATTAACAATAAATCCAATAATTTCGAAATTCATAATTTCTCAATATGGAATAAAACACTTTTTACTTTGTTTGTAAGGTGTTTTTAACTTTGTTTCAGAGTTGGCCATGATTAAGAGAGAGAAACATAGCAGCCATGTCTGAGATTAATTAATTTTTACTTTCTCCGTTACGAAGTACGAGAAAGTATGGTGATCGCGATTTTTTTTTCAAAATTTTTTGTTTACGGAAATATCCGTTTTGGGGTCCCTAGATGCCATTTCAACAATTTCTGGAAGAAAAAAAAATGTGCATGTGTGTGTGTCTGTGTGTGTGTGTATGTGTCTGTTGTGCGCGCTGTATCTCAAAAACTAATAGAGCAATTGATATGAAACTTTCAACATCCGTCTCATTTGATAATCTGAAGAATTGAATTGGTAAAATTTCGTACACCGGAAGTGGGCGTTTACTTTAACTGTTTTTTGTTACGTTTTTTTCGAAATCCCAATGAGTAAATTGAGTTTTTAAATTTGAAGTTAATTTTCCCATCTTTCATAATTTTGACGTTTTAAACGTCAGTTTCATGCGAATCTACAAAACGATCGATGTACATTTAAAATATAATTTAAATTTAGAATAAACCATGAAAGCGTAAATATATATGATACCATCAAGTTCGAGAAAATAACATGATGGCCACATCACCATTTTTTAATGAAATGATGTTTGAAGAAATTGCGCGTTAAGGAAAGCGCAATTTTGTTAAACATATTTTCTTTTAAAAAAATAATTCAAAGAAGATTTTGCTGTGAAATAATCATGAAAGCCAAAAAGAACATGGATATATTTTTCTTGTGGATGTGGTGCGATTTAGAAGTCACTACCCAGTATAACTTTCAAACGATTAAAAAGATCCAATGTTGCAAAATTTGCAATCTTAATAAAATGTGTACACTACGTAAGAAGTGCCACAAATTTGGAATTTCAATCTTAAACTCGAAGAATTGTAACTGCATTCTGCTGCCACTATGATTTTTTAAAACGTGGAACACGGCGAGTTTTGACCATTCGAAGATGCCGAAATATGGAAAAATTACAATCATTAAATAAAAATCAATTTAAAATCCACAAATTCGGGATTTTAATCTTAAACTTAAAAAAAAACTTTATTTACCACTATAATTTTTAGAAACTTGGAGCACCTAAACTCATTGGTGAATTTTTACCATTCAAAGATTTCTAGAAAACATTGCATTCAGAAGACATTCATTGTACTGTAAACTTTGAAATTTTTGGTCGAATAAATGTAGCAAAATCAATCTTGAAAAAATAACTAAAATCCGTAAGAAGTGCCACAAATTTGGGATGTTAATCTTAAATTCAAAAACAGTAACACCATTCTGCCACTATGATTTTTGAAAACGTGGGAGTTTTGACCATCAAAATTCCGAAATGTGGAAAAAATCACAATCTTCAAATAAAAATCAATTTATAATCCGTAAGAAGTGTCACAAATTCGAAATTTTTCTCTTAAATTCAAAAACAAACTCAAGTCTGATTTACCACTATGATTTTTGAAAACTTGGCCCAATTGGGGATTTAAATCTTAAACTCGGGGCCGCGGTGGCCTAGTGAGTAGAGCTCCTGCTCGCGGGCCTCGTGGTCGTGGGTTCGAATCCCATACGGGCGGTCACTTTTTCGGAATGAAGAAGTGGCCGTTCGGGTCTATGGATGTCCAGTGTATGCCCCCCCCCCCAATTCATTATATAATAAATAATGATTATATATAAATAAATAAACAGAAATCAATACAAATAGTTAAATGATACCTCTGGCGGAATGGACCAGCTTCCTATGCCAAAAAAAAAAACTAAAGCCCAATATAATTTTTAAAAACACCTAAGCTCATTGCCGAATTTTGACCATACAAAGATTTCTAGACATTTTAGACATTCATTGTCTTGTAAATTTCTGCTTTTGCTTATATCTTTTAAAAGCGTTCAACAATTTTGATTGTTCAAGTTTAAAGTGTGTCAAAATTAATCGGCTTTGCAAACGCTACGAGAAATTTTTTTGTTATACAGTGCGCGCCTAAGTATGGAATATATTCAGAAAAACCGAAATAAAATACTTTTGGAAAAAATCCTCGAACAGGTCGATTTTCTTTAATAAAAATACACATTTTTACATGAAAGTTGATTTTTGTCCTCATTTATTTTTAAACTATGACGTGTTTTGTTTTTAAATGGCAACCCCAAATTTTTATTCTTGATTTTGAGAGATCTTTAATAATATAAAAATATTACCATCTTACATAAGATATTTTTCTAGTAAATGACAATCGAAGGTGAAAACTTGATATTTAGAGTTTTTGCAAAATGACCTTGTTTGTTCCTCTGCATAATAGTCTGTCTGTGCGTGAACGTAAGTGTTATTTCAGAATCTGAAGAACTGGAATTTCGATTTCCGAATATTTACCTTAACAGTTTTTTTGTTCTTTTAGCCTTTTTGGGACTTCAGGACAATCTTTTCAGAACTTTTATCAGGTCTTTTTTTCTTTGAAGATTTTCAGGACTTTTTAAGACATTTTTTTCGAGACTTATTTTTAGGACTTTTTCTTTCAGGATCTTTATTTTCAGGATTTCTTTTCAAAATTTTATCAACAGGATTTTTTTCAGGAATTTTTCTCCGGACGTTTTCGGGACTTTCTTAAGAACTCTTTGTTCAGGATTAATTTTTGGGATTTTTTTTAGAAAAAAAATTTCAAAATTTTCTTCATGACATTTTTTAGAATTTTTCTTTTCATGACTTTTTTTGGACCTTTTTAAGGACTTTTTCAGATATTTCTATCTTTTTTTTTCAAGACTATTTTCAAAACTTTTTATTTTAGGATTTTTGCTAAGGATTTATTTTAGGCCTTTTTGCAGGACTTTTTTCAAAACTCTTTGGGATTTATTTTTCAGAACAATTTCTTCAGATATTTTTAAGGACCATTTAAAGGACTTTTTACAATGATTTTTTTTTAGAATTTTTTTGTTTATTTCGTTATGTTCAGGTCAATTTTTTAAGCCTGTTTTTGCAGGACAATTTTTTGAGATATTTCATCAGGACTCTGAGCTTTCTTCAGGACTTATTTCAGGTCTTTTTAGGACTCTTTTTCGGAACATTTATTTCTGGTATTTTGTATGAAGATTATTTTTCAGGACTTTTTTTCCACGGCTTTTGTCAATACTCTTTCTCACGACTTTATTTCCAGGACTGTTCCTCCAGGACATTTTTGCAGGACTTTTTCGAACAAGAGGTTCCTAATCTTGTTCAGGACTTCTATTTAAGATTATTTTCAAAATTTTCTTCATTGCTTTTTTCAGAATTATTTTTTCGGGATTTTTTTTCCTTCGTTACAGAACTTTTTTTTCAGTACTATATTTCAAGACTTTTTTGAAAGTAATATTTTTTTTCAGGACAATTTCTTCAGAACTTTTTCAGGTCTGCAGAGTTTTTTTTTTTAGAAATGTTTTTTGAGGATTTTTTTACGATGTTAATTTCATAACTTTATTTTATTTAAGACTGTTATTACAGGACATTTTTTCAGGATATTTTATTAGGACTCTCTTTCGGGGCTTTTTCAAGACTTTCTTCAGGAGTTTTTCAGGACTTATTTTAGGACTTTCCTTCGGGATTCTTTTTATTAGATTTTTTTAGGACTTTTTAATCAGAACTATTTTTAGAAATCTTTTTCAGGAGTTTTTTTAGCATTTTTTTTAGTGTTTCAGTAAACTTTAAGATTTAAAAAATAATTTGTTATTTTTACCTTTCATAATTTTGTCGTTTCATACGTCATTACCAATCGATCATGTGAAACTCTAGATTTAAAATATGTTTTAAATTGAAAATAATAAATATAAATAACTATTATACCATCAAATAATCGGAGAAAGTAACATGATGGCCACATCACCATTTTTTTATCTAATTCTAGCTTATGACGTAATAATATGCGACATACCTCATTTATCTCACAGCCAACTCTGAAACAAAATTTTGTGGCTCACACGATATAACACTTTGATTTATTTGTTTGACTGTAGCAAAGTAAAAAGTGTTAAATTCCACATAAAAGTATGTATAACGAAGTAGAAGCTTCCTATATAACAAATATGTACTTCTAAATAATTCCATTTTTTTTAATTGGCTTGTTTTTCTGATAAATTTAATTCTAAAAAAAATTCATACCTTTTTGAGTTTAAGCTTTTAACGTAACTCTTAAACATTTTTAGGAAAATATTGTGCATCTAGCGTAGGTGTTTACCTTTATCATTTTGTTATGTTTCTCAATTAATTATAAAATTAAATTGAAAATTAATTTAACTCGAGGAAAATAACATAAACATTTTTTAAATCAAAAATCAAATTAAGTGTTTCTCCTTGATTGTTTCAACTTCTCCAATAATATATTTGACATTGGTGACGATGATTGCAACTGTTACTAAATACGGTGAATTAATTTTTGGAGATGATAGTAAACCTTAAGTTGTTATTATTTAATTAATTTCAAACTAATTATTTGTTAATAATTCATTGTCATTATATTGAAGTGAATTATTATTTACATGCCTAATTACAAAATTTAGATGAGTGTGATGATCTTGATATTACATAATATCGCTAATTATTCGCTACGTTAGTAATTAAGTTTATTTATCAATCTATTGTTTGTATATAATATAATCGGTTTGAACACGATGACCTTCACGTAATTATACCGGAAAATTTATTTTTAGAAGTAAATTAGGCGATAGGGATCTTATTACCCTCAAATGACGTTCGCATTATCCCAAGAGCTAATTTACTTAACCGCCCCCGAATTATAGCACTTTTTGCGAACAAAAAGCTACAAGTTGATTAATGTGTAGTCAGGCCACGCGAACATTTTCTTAATTATAGATAATTTTCTATTGCTGTATAAAGTATATAAAAAAATAAATAAAACATGGGTTAAGTTCTCATTACTAATAAATAATCACTAGGTTTTTATTTGCGTCTATTGGCCACTGTTCAAATTACTGCGTTTGTTTCACAAACTTATTTTATATAAATTAATGTTTATATATTTAAAGGAAACTATTTATAGGACTTTTGAGTTGAATTATACATTCATCACTACCTTCATCTAGTTTGTAAATAAAGTATTCGGATGAAAGTAAACGGAAACAGGGCGTGAATGCGAAGGGATAAATTTTTCTGTGTGGAATATTTTAGCATAATAAGAAATCTCTGAAATACCGAAGGTATCTTGGATATTTACTTATGGAATTTTTCTTATAAGAATTGGAGGTATTCGTGCGTTTTATATAAATTGAAGGCGGGGAAGTGAACCCACTGACTATAATTTTAAATAATATTTAAATTTTCAATAATTTATCGTATTACATGACTTATTAAGACTACAAAATAAATTAAAAGAATTAAATGGCATTAGACGTGAAAGTAGTTGTTTTACTATGTAATTTGTGTTTTTAGTTTTTATGAGACTGTAGATTTATTATTTTTCGTTTAAGAATGATAAGTCAAATTATGTCGCAACTATAGTCACAATTATGAATAAAGTGTGTAAAATTAACAAAATGACTAGTGTTTTAATTTGTTTATTCAATTAGGATACATGACACATCAAACCAAGTCGTTTCAAAAGCACTTTAAAAATGATCTGCGTAATAATAAAAAATCTATTCTAGGTGCTCAAAATTGGTTCCACGCCGTGGACATTTTCTCGAAACATTTGTCACTGTATTCAGTAAAGAATTTGGGGATATTTCCTGAGACTTCCTTCTTCTTAAAACGTCTGGGCTATCGGGGAAAAGCGGACATTGTCTTTAATGTAAACCCATAAGAAGAAATCTAATGGATTTAGGTCTGGAGATCTAGGAGCGCATCGAATTCTATCTTCATAAAATTGTTATTTAAAAATTCAATATTTATTCGTGCGTCATTTGGTGTGGCAACGTCCTGATGAAAAATATTGTGTTTAACACTGCTACTGACAATTCAACTAGAAAATTACTTATTTTATTCGATAACTGAACATATTTTCCTTGATTAAAAGTGCCGTCAATAAAAAGAGGGGCCCACCATTCCGTCTTCTAATATTCACACAACACGTTAACACTAAATCGTCTTAGGAAATTATTTTCCACAGCATGATTTCTTTCGGCTCTGTGGCGATGGTTGTTTCTTTTCAATAAACAATTTTTGCCAAAATTGTATTTTTCTGACCGAAGCACGTGACGATAAAAAATAGGATCTTCTCTTAACTTAAGTTGTTTCTTAAGAATATGGTGAACTGTTTGCTGAGAAACTTCCAGATTGTAAGTAATTTGTTCGGTAGACTTGTCCGGCTTTTCTTGAACTTGAAGTAGAACATTTAATTCCAAATCTTCATTTTGTTTTCGTTTTTTTTAAAGACCCAAAGTTTTTTAAGTTCGTTACTTGGCATTACTCCATCAGGAAAACGATTTCTGTAGAGGCGCAAAGCTCTTCTATCACTACTTCCGCTGTAAAAATTATCTTGCAGAGTGTCGACGTATTCTTCGTTATTAATTTTAATAGTGAAATTATTAAAAATTGTTGCAGTCTGTACCAATCACTTACACTATTTTGATAATTTGATACACTGCCAAATATCCAAAGCTCATTCCCTTCTGACATTTAGAATAGGCCCTTCTTATTGCTAACTACGGATACTTGATTTTTAATTCGTTTTCCTTTAAATCCTCAATTTCTTGACTCAGTTATGGGTAAATTTGTTTACATTTTAATATTCAGAAAAAAATCTTCGCGCAGATGAATGAAAAGTTAATATACACCACAATTTGAAAACAAAAGTTGATTATTTTTTGTCAAATACTGGATGCAAGAAAAATATACCAATTGGAATAAAAGACTAACTTTTTTATGGCCAGTGAATGGTCGAAACTATAATCACCTAAATAAAATATAGTGGAATAAAAAAGTTAAAAGTGTTTTATTCCAATTTACAATCAAGATGTACCACGAAGTAAACGCCGCCAACATTAAACATTTAAAAAGATACCGTCAAACGGGGTAATATGGAGTCCGGGGGTTTTTATGTAACAAAATGATAAAATTGATAAGATGCGTCATCTCTCCTTTGTTAGATGAACTTAATATTTTTTTTATGGAAGATTCCTTCACTTGGATTGTTGGGCGATAGTTCTGTATTACCGAATGTTCATACATAAAATGAACACATAACCTAAATTTCGATTCAGAAATCGATACGTTTTGCGACGTTTTGTTATCCTCAAAAGTTTGTAATGGTACAGGTGAGTTTGAAATTTAAATGAAATATACCAGGAATCATAACTACCTTGAATATATTTCTTTCAGACAATGTGAACAGATTTGATGAAAAATTATTCATAGAAAATTGTGGGCTTCATAAGTGATTTCTTGTTTTCCCAGGGGTAATTTGGAACGATGCCAAAAAAATACGTGAGAAGACCAGGCGCCCGTATACGCTGTGACTACGATCCAGAAAATCTAGAAAGTGCCCTGAGTGACTTAATGGTCGTCGATCTTTGTCCAAGGCATCCAAGCATTATGGTGTGCCAAAAACAACTTTGTATAGAAAGTACAAGGGACAAAATTCCACAAAATTGGGAAGACCAAAGGTATTATCAACTGTCGAGGAAGCCGCGATATGCAAAGCACTGAGTACAGCAGCCACCTATGGATATCTGTTCACAAGAGAAAGATTAAAAGTGTTTATTCAACGATATCTCAATCGTAGAGGGGTAACAACTGTCTATAAAGACAATTCTCCAGGAACTGACTCTATCAAAGACTTCTTAAAGCGAAATAGACAGCTTTCTGAAAGATTATCTGAAAACATAAAACGTTCTCGCGCTGGAGTGTCTCAAGAAGTCGTTAATGAATACTTTGACCATCTCGAGGATACATTGAGAGGTGTGCCTGCAGAAAATCTCGTCAACTATGACGAATCCAACCTAACCGATGACCCTGGCAAAGAGAAGGTCTTTGCAGAAAAAGGAAGTAAGCATATGCATCGGGTACTGGACACTTCAAAAACGTCTACATCCGTAATATTCGCGATATTGGCCAGCGGAGATTTATTGCCGCCCCTTGTGGTCTACAAGGCTGTTCATGTTTATCCCGAGTGGATAGAAGATGGCCCCGAAGGCGCAGCCTATAACAGAAGTAAGAGCGGTTGGTTTGACGCTGAAATTTTTGAAGACTGGTTTTCGAAAATCGCATATCTATATCTCAAGAGGAAAGAAGGAACGAAAGTGCTCATCGTGGATAACTTGGCGAGTCATTTGTCAATGAATTTAATTGAAAAATGCGAGAAGTCCAATATAAAATTTATTTTTTTGCCACCCAACACAACTCACCTTACCCAACCACTTGATGTCGGCCTCTGAAGGGTGCTTGGCGAAAACTATTATTGGAATGGAACAGAAAAACCATGGCGTCCTACCAAAGAGTGTCTTTCCACAACTCCTCAAGAAGACTTTGGATTCTATTTCTCTCAGAACAAAAGAAACTTGTCAAGCTGGATTCAAAGCATGTGGAATCGTTAAAGTCGACCGCAATAAAGTTCTCAAAGGCCTACTTGGACAAAAAGAAAATATTGATAACACTGCTCTAGTTGAGAGTTTCGAAGAAATAATGTCACAAGCTACTGAGAACCACGAAAATCAAACTAAATCAAAGAAACAGAAGAAAATAAACGTTCCTCCTGGAAAGTCTGTGACGATGACTGACTTTAGAGGAATCCAAAATTCACAAAAGCAACCTGACGCACAACGGTCTAAATCCGATGAATAAAATGAAGTAAACGAGCCCGAAAATCAACCAGATGATGATTTTGATAGCGATCTTGAACCCCTGTCATCCTTCGCGCACGATGGCCAAAGCACTTCTGGGCAGTCAGTCATCAGACGTGGAACTGGAAATAAAGTCCCAGGAAATACTGACGATATTGTACTTAACACTTTTATCTTAGTCGTCTACAATAAAGAATCAAAGAAAGAGACTGAAAAAAATATGTGGCAAAAGTTCTGGAAAATACTAACGACAACACATTCAAAATCAGCTGTCTAAGGCAATATGGTCAAAATAGTAACACGTTTATTTTTCCACAAGTAGAAGACATTGTAGAAATTAAGTTTGAACAAATAAGGTTCGTTTTGGGCAACCCCGCTATTTCTCGTGGTAGGTATGTTTTCGACTAAATTTAAGAAAAAGTAGACCCGTTGGTTAAGTTTTGTATTTTCTCACATGACAATGTGAAATCAATAGTTTTTCAAATTGTTTTTGATAATTTTAGGAAATAAAATCTGACGAAAATCTATTGGTGTTTTCCTACCCCTGTTTCTCCCAGAATTTGTTTATTTTTTATTTTTTTTTCCTCAGTTACTGAAAGCAATTGTTCCATATTATACCTGCAGCGTTTAAAACGGTTCAATGTCGTTTCAAGTGAGATAATACCAGAAAACTAACAATGTTCCACATTTTCCCTCGGCAGGTTAATATGGAACACTGCTCAATTTATTTTTTTTCTGGTATGGAAAAAGTGATTCAATTTTTCTTTTCACATAACATGAAACTCTGTCATCAATGTTATTCTGTGTTTATTTTTCAGGCAAATAAGAATCCAAGACAAAAAAGTTACAAGCAAATATTCAGAGATTTTGTTCCATATAATCCCGTTTGACGGTACCAGTTTAGTTCATATTGAAGTCTATTGTAAATGATTTCATTTGATATTTTATTTATTCAAATCGGATAGAACCTAAGCGAGATATAGCACCAAAGGTTTTTCGTCAGTCGCCCTGTATATTTGTTCTAAATTTAAGTGATCAGAAAACATTTGAACATCTGTTAACAAATTATTATTACACTCGTGCAGTGTCAACGTTAACTGCTTGTGACATCAAGACATTCCGCACTTGATTTACGTCGTAATAGCTTTACTTTTTTTTCAATTTATTATTCGATACCGGGGAATTTCAGAAGCAATATATTTCCCCCACCCCCATCATATCGCCATGAAGTTTCTCTTCCATATTTCCATCCACGTTCTCCTTCCTCGTAAATTTACATTAAGGCGGCATCTTCAGGACCGAACTACTGAAAACCGCCGCCTGATCACTTTGTTCAACATTTGCGACGCGACGCCCAAGGACTTGTAAGTACTTGGCATACGAAATTGAATGTTTATTTTACAAAATAAATAAGTCCATGCTGCAAGACTACAGCCTTAATAAAATCAACACAGACACAGAAATTATTAAACGGAATTGAAGTATTTGCTATGTTTTAATTAGAAATAGTTATTATACAGTATATTTTTTTTGTCGTGGGCCATAGGATTTTACATGCTAAAAATTATACCTTGAGTAATGTATATTTTATCATAAAATTTTAAAGGAAATTTTAATAAGTAATAAATCAATTATTTTTCTACATGATGCGCTGCATTACAATTACTTAAATCCATATAAATGAAATACTAAACTATGTAAAAGTTACTGAAATAAAGATGTATACAGGGTCCTGCATTTCACCTCCCGTCTTCTATTGCTCAGTTACTAATTAAGTTAGGATTTTGATATTTTGCAGACTTTACTTAGATTCTAGGACGTATTTCAGGTAAATATTTTTGATTACACCGGTTTATTTGCTTATTTATTGCTTAAATATTATTTATTGCCTTTTATGGTTACCAACATATCCCTTAAATTTTATTGAAATCGGTTTAGTGAAATCAGCACAAAAAAAATTAAAACCAAAAAAAAAACAGTTTTACACAATTGATTAAAAAAATTAATAAAAGATAAAAATATTACCTCGTGAATAACATTATACAGGGTAATTATTAAATAAGGTATGACAATCCCGTTAACCAACTTTGATTGATATGAATTATTCAAGGTGTCCAAAATGTATTGTCAAACTTTTTTATATTTCTTTGTCATGCCACGTGGAATTAAAAAGCAAACATGTTTCCAAATCTCAACCCTATCGCAATTCCTAAGAGATTAAAAGTTATTTGCGGAAAACTCGTTTTATCAACCATTCCAATAGTTATTTTAATGAATAAAAATCAAAGATCGTTGACATTAAACAAAGTGGGCCCATTTTGACATTGGTTTAGTTTTTTTTAGATAAGTCCTTTTTACCATTCAATAATGCTACAGTACAGTTGTGATTCTTGCCGGTTAGCGATTTTTACTTGCTTTGTTCAGAATATTCAATCTTTGCTTGTTTCTTCCAAAATTCTCAGTCTTTACTTAAGATAAAAATGTCCAATATTCACATGATTCAACCTAAGTCTCCAATCGGTACTTGTTTCGATTAAAATCTCCAATCTTCACTTGTTTTAATAAGAAATTTCAGTCTTCACTTGTTTCGACCGGAATCTCCAATCTTTAATTGCTATCAAAATCTACAGCATTCACGTGCTTCGACCAAAATTTGTAATCTTCATTCGATTCAAGAAAAATCTTCAATCCTTACTTGTGATCGAAATCCACAGTATTCTTGTTTCAACCGAAATATGAAATCTTCACTTGTTACAACCAACATTTCCACTTATTTCGATCAGAATATTCACTTGTTTGTACCAAAATCTTCAATATTCACTTGTTGTTATTAAAATCTGCAATATTCACTTATCTAGCTTATCTAGATAATTTTGTAAAATTTACTCTTGCTTTGACTAAAATTTTCACTTGGTTTGATCAGAAATTTTGTTTCAAACAAAATCCTCAATATTGCCTAGACAAAAAATTTCAATCTACTCTCGCTTTGATTGGAAACCCCGATTAAAATCTTTTGTTTCTTCAATCAAATCATTACTTGTTGCAATTAAAATCATCAATCTGCACTTGTTTTGGCTAGAATCTCCCGTACTCACTAGTTTTTTACTTCACTAGTTACGATCAGAATGTCGAATATTTACTTGTTTCAATGAAAATTGAAAATTTATTTCGACCAAATTCTCCAATCGTTAATAATTTTGGCAAAATAAATTTGCGATGGAAGTCAAAAAAAAAAAAAAAAAAAATAGCAAAATAGATTTAGACAATTACAATTTACAACGTCATTATTTCTTTAAATTCGTTATGCAAAAATTGTTGCCACCTTTGGTTTTTATTCATTTTAATGAATTGGAAAAATTGATAAAAATAGTGTTAGGAATTGCGATAAGATTGAAATTAAGGAAAATGTTTGTCTTTTAATTCCGCATTGAATAATCTAAAAATATATAGGGGCTCTAATTTAAAATAAGAAAAATAAAGAGCTTTAAAGTTTCAAAGTTTGACACTCATTTTTATACACCCTGTATAATTCATATCAATCAAACTTGGTCGACGGGGCTGTCAGACTTTATTTAATAAGTACCCTGTATAATTTTATTAACGAGGCACTATTTTAATTTTTATTAATATTTTAAATAAATGGTGCAAAACTGATTTTTTCTAGTTTCTCTTTTTATTTTTGCTTGTATCACTGAACCGATTTCAATAAAATTTTAGGGGTATGTAGACAACTATAAAAGGCACCCAAATAAGCAATAAAATATACAGCATGTAATATAAAAAGATATATCATCATGACGTCACACTTTTTTTTATAAAAAAAAAAATCTTGAAATACTTGCTAGGATGCAAGTGAAGTCTGCGAAATATCAAAATCCTAACTTAATTAGTAACTGAGCAATAGAAGACGGGAGGTGAAATGCCGGACCCTGTACATCTAAACAAACCTACGTGAGATGATATGCGTTCATATACATTTTTCCAACTAAATATCAATCGTGCAGGTAAAACTCTACAAAAATTTAATTCAGTTCAGGAAACACCATTATTTCTAAATTATTTGGTTTTTAAAAATCTACAAATTTTCTTGCGAGTTGCAAATTTTTGAAAAATAGATTTCGTCTTGTCGAATCTCGAACGAAAAAAAAATATAATATATTATCCAAAGATAAAACTCTATATATAGAAAAAACATATGCAAAACGCCTGGATAAACTCTACAAAAATTATATTTCACTCATCAAACATCACTCTTTTGAAATAATTTGGTATTTCGAAATTCCACCGATTTACTTGTAACTTGTGTATTTTTGAAATAATTTCAGTTTTGATATGATGAACTTACAACGAAAAATAAACTAAAATAAATATAGAACGCAGAGTTAAAATTCTACAAAAACTAAAATCAGTTTTTTAGTTTTTAAAAAACACTGATAATCTTGTGATTTGTAAATTTCTGTAATTCTAGCTTTAATATGTTAACAGGCAATCATATTAACTATAAAACGCTAGGTAAAAATTACAATATTGAAATTTAAAGCAAAAGACCTGTTAATTTTGAATTTTGAAAATTCGCCTATTTTTTAACCATTTGCGATTTTTTACAATTCTATTTTTATAATTGTTGAAAATACAGCGAAAAATATTGAAATAAATATAAATCGTACACGTAAAATTCTATTCAGTTCCCGAAACTTTATCCTTTGAAAATAATTTTGATTTTTAAAAATTCACAAATTTTAGATTTCGGCTTGTCGAATCTCGAACGAAAACAAAAGTTGAAATAAATATAAAACGCACGGATTAAACTCTACAAAAAATTAATTCAGCTCAGGAAATGCCGTTATTTCGAAATAATTTAGGTTTTTAAAATTCCACCGATTTTCTCGCGAAAGTGTTTTTTTTTTAGTTTCGACATGTTTAATACTTTAACTTTAAAAAATTAAAAATAAATACAAATCGCCTTGATGAAACTCTACAAAAATTATATTTAGCTCACAAAACATCACTATTTCGAAATAATTTTGGATTTTGAAATTACACCGTTTTGATTGGAAGTTGTGTATTTTTTGAAATGTTAGTTTTGATACGTTAAACACACACTGAAAAACAAATTTAAATAAATATAGAACGTCGAGTCAAATTTTTTCAAAAACTAAAATTATTTCAGAAAATGGCATTCTTTGGAAATTTAGTTTTTCAAACTACAGGCGAGCGCTTGTGCCATGTGGGTTCGAATCCCAGCCCGGCCGAAAGATTTTTCGGGTATCGAGAAGTATTCGGTCGGGTCCAGGGTTGTTGTGTATACGTCTGACATAATTCATTTATTCATTTGTTCATTTATTCACCCAAACTTTGTATATTCAAATAGTAGCTGCTTGAGATGGCCATATGGACTACGTTTCCGAGACCAAAAAAAAAAATCCACCAATATTTTAGCGATTTGTAAATTTTTTTTAATTTTGGTTTTAATATGTTCACACGCAGTTATAAATACAGGTTAAAATTGTACAAACATGAAATTCAAAGCAGTAAATGCCATTCTTTGAAACCAGTTTTGGATTTTGAAAATCCACCGATACTTTAAACAGTAGCGAATTTTTTTAAATTCTGTTTTGAATTGTCGACACTACAACGAATAATTGAATAGTATATTACAGTACAAGTGATGAAAGTACGGAGTTCACTCACACGTTGACCTGTTTGTGCAATTGGTGCACTAGTCAGCGAAATTCGTTTTATCAAAAGTGATGTATAGCGTTTTGTTTAAACCTGCCTATAAAATAGATAAAATAAAACGTGAAGAATATTTATTAATGATATTACTCATTATAGAATGCAGGCATGTCACTGCTATGCTTCAAATTAAATGCCTCAATTATGTAGCAATTTGTTAAATTTTGACGTTTAAATTGATAATTTATTTAATTATGTCCATAAAATATGCGCATAACTCGATAAGAACGCTTTGTAATATTTCCACTGACATTGGGGTGAGTGACATAAGTCACGTTTCCTTAGCAACTGATTGAGTGGATAAAGTAAAGCTTTCTTTGCACATATCCACGTAAGAAAGTAAAAGTTTCAATGGCAGGATTAAACAAATAAATATAAATCGTACAGGTAGAATTCTACAAAAATGAAATTTTGTTCAGGAAAACTTATTTTTTCGAAATAAATGTTGTTTTAAAAATTCATAAATTTTCTTGTAAGTTGAGAATAGTTTAAAATGTTAAAGAATTGAAATAAATATAAAGGGGATAAAACTAAAAAAATATTAGAAAGGATGCATTTCTTTATAATGGCATCGCAGAGAACATTTCAAAATAGCCCACTGCTGATGACGGAGTGAGAAGATCGGAGTGAGTTTAGTCAGTCGGTGCCTCTTCATTTTTTCGCCCAAGCAAAAACAGCACTCGCGAGAAAATCGGATGAATGTGAAAAATTAAAATTTCTTCGAAATATTTTTTAAGGTAAATATATTCATTTACCTTAAAAAATATCACTATTTCGAAGAAATTTTAATTTTTTCCTTCCTAATGTTTCGAGGAACTTAAAACAGTTTTACTTACAAAAATGATTTTAATATCCGAAACAATTTCAATATTCAGTTCGGTTTCTAAAATGACTTTTCCGTTATACTGATAAATGTCTGCAAATGTGTTTCACTTAAACATATCTTGTAATTCCGTTTCAACTCTAGCAGTATTACTATCTTCGTTTAAGTAGTAGATTCTTCTTTGGTACTTATTTCTTCTGATGGCCTAACACCTCACATTGCTGCTGCCTTATATATTTTAGTCTAAGATATATTGAGTTACCAAGTTTATGGCCCTAGGATATCAATATAAAAAAAACACTCAAGTTCAGCGATTAAATATGAAGCAAAAGCGATAAGGTAAAGTAATAGTAAGTAAATTTTTATTGCAAATTTACCTTTCTCGGGGTTTTTCCTTATAAAAAAAAATTATATAATTTTGGCTTTACCTTTCGGCATTTAGTAACGATCGTACTTAGATTGTAATTAAGTATATTTTTAACCCTTGGATAACGAGCTAGTTTGTAATAATTAAAAATTGAAAACAAACCAAGTTAGGGTTTTCAGTTTTGAATAATTTGTTTGTTTATAGTCTTAGTAATACTTAATTTTGGAGAGTCACGTACAGGTTAAATATTCATACATATTGTTTTTATTTAATTTAGTTTATAATAGTCGCAACTATTATGAGTTTATGTATTAATTGGCATTCTGGTGGGTGCGCCGGGAACCTCGAATATTACGTCATGTGCTCCTACGATCTTACGGGAATATTTATGTTATTACAAATATAGCCACATTCGTTAGCTAAGGGTTGATTTTCAGAACTACAGTTTATCATTTTTGTAGTGGATTACACTGTTATGCTCTGGTTTGTCTTATAGTTCAATGTGCATTAAATTTTGGATATTTGCATAGAAGAAAATAGTATTGGGTGGATTAACGAAAAATACTGAAATTTTTGAATTTTAATTTAACAAATTTTCAATTACATAAATATGAAATAAATATCAATACCACCATATAAAAACTCAGTTTAGATTCTGAATGTTTAAAATTCTTGACTAGTTTAGGAATCTAACCGATTTTTATTAGGTAGAGTTAACATCTACTTTATATTCCTACAAAATTACCAGTATTTAAAATTAAAACAATTAATTATAAAAAAATCATTTTTTCTTAATTGGTTCTTCTTATATCCAGGTTAAGGACTTTTACAGATAAATAATAGTCCAATTAATTTTTATGCAATGAGTCAAATTCAACAATTAATTATAAAAACATCATTATTTCTTAATTGGTTCCTCTTATATCCAGGTTAAGGACTTTTACAGATAAATAATGGTCCAATTAATTTTGATGCAATGAGTCGAATTCGTGTTAATCTGCACACAAGCTTGCAAAATGCTATCGAAAATTTTCGGTAATGGAATTAAATATCGTAAAGACTAGGAATGGCCCTCATTAATTCCTCATTTACAACCACGCCCCTAAACATAAATATTCAAACGTGTCGCATCTGTCGAACCATAAATATTTATGCTCTCCGTGGAAGGGCGCAATTAAAATGTTTAATCAGGGAGCCGGGGTTTCTTTAATTATTTTTACACCTCCGTGTTTAATTGCAGTAATTAACGACTTAATTGCATTTCCGAGTACTTTCAACAAAACCTTGAATATTTATTATTATGAAAGATGCAACATCAAACTAAAGAAGTGATGATTGTAATATGTAACAATTTGCATTCTGCACTAAACTAAATGGATAATGATTATCATAAGTAAATTACATTTCGTTTTATTTAATTTATTGGATTTGATTATCATAAGGGTTGCAATATTAAACTAAAAGGTCGATACATGTAAGATTTGAAATAAAACCCTTGTTGTGTTGCGGATTTGTATCCGTTTCGTTCAACTTATTCGAAGGACCAATTTGCAACTTGGATGCCAAGTTACAAATAATGACTAATCTACAAATAATACATTTTATAATCAATTATTATCTTACCTTTTCGACTGAATCAGTTTCCAAATGTACGTAAACATCACTGTCATCTTGAAGTTTCGGTAAATTGTCATCTTCATCGAGAACCCGAACAGTTAAATTCTTCTCCAAATCCCTGCTCGAGCCCTGCGGATCCGTAAGGGAGCATTTCACCCTTAATCTGATGACCTCCCCCGTGGCTCCGAACTCCTGGGGGAACGACTTTGCGTATTTCTTAATAACGTCCCTCTCCAAGTGCCCCCTCGACTTTAACGACCATGGTTTAGTAGACGTCGTGGGTGGAATTAATTCCACGCGATCTTCCGCTGTAAAGCATAAAAGTGATAACTGTTATAAAGATTTAATTGGATTTATTCATAAAACCACCACACAAAGATGTTTAAGCTTAGTTAAGATTCAAGTTCGTCCGCATTATAATTTCTAGTTGTAGTTATTGTATTTGTTAGGCTCTGCCTGTTATAATTGTATTTCTAATACATTATTGCTAATTAGGGGTTAATTACATTTCTGTTAGTTTTGAAATTTGTTGGATAATTATGTTCTGCGTATCATAATTAGTAATCAAAGAAAAGTCCACCAATGAAAATTTGTGAATTTTTCAAATGGAAAGATTTGTGATTTGAATATATCATTCGGAAATTAGGTAAATAATGTACAGTTATACAGGGTTCCCGATAATAGACTACCCATTTTATTTTATTAATTCCCTACGAGATAACTAAATAAGTTTATCTCTGTGGGATTATGTTCTGTAGTCTTTGGGATTTAAGTTAATTATTGATCAAGTAGGCACCTGTCACAAATAAGTTTTATATTAATAATTTTGTGAAACGTTATTTTTCTACGAGAAGTTTGTTAGTTTTCATCATAATTATTTAACTTTCATGGATTACTTAGTCAAAAAACGTGTGTTTTGTGTAGAAATTTACATAAGAAGCAATTTGATAGAAGAAGTTAGGCGTGCATTCCGGCGTCAGTTTAATAACAACAATAGAGGTCACGCGCCAAATCGTAAAACTGTTAAGTTATGGGTTCGTCATTGGCGTGAAAATGGTTCTGTACAAAATTTGAAGAAGCCTGGACGTCGAAGAATAGTTCGTACACCAGAAAATATTGAACGAGTTAGAATTGCGTTTACGAGAAGTCCTAAAAGGTCTGCTAATCCACAAACCCTTATCCTAGGAATATTAAAGGGAAGCTTAGATCGAATTCTTCAAAGAGATTTAAAATTTATATAGGTATTAAGAAGTAAATTACATTCTAGCTCATATAAATTAATCAAACAACATGATTATAAGTTCGTAATAATAACTCACCGTCATTCAATTATTGTTCAAATATAAATCAAAATAAACCCTCGTCAACAACTAACCGGATTTATAAATACACCCGATGTTAAATATTTATGTAACCCTTAGGCGTCGAGGATAACCCTTTTAATTGCAACGCGATCCCTTAATTAAATTTTTAATTCCCAAGTTTAGGGATATAAAGATTTAATAAGGGCTGAAATTGCATTAAATATTCAGTTGTTAGTCCAATGACAAACTGCAGCGGGTTTACGATTTTTTAACGTAATATTAAATAAAAAGAATAACTCAATTCACTAATTTTAAGAATTTCGTATGTGATAAAATTTTACAAATATGTCCAAAGTTTACAAAAACAATATAAATAAAATATTATTTTATTTCCTCAATTGAAAGTAGTATAAAATGTTCTTAATTTGAGTAAAACAAATTAATTAGTTTCTATAACATATTCATTAAAAATCGGTTTTTGTCAATAACAATGACAAATGAACTATTTACAATGCATACTCATTAGATATTATTGATTCCTAGTTAAAGATCGGTAGCACGAAATGAGTTATATTTTTGAAAAACAACAAAAAACAGTTGGAGTAAACACCCACTTCCGGTTTTTGGAATTTTGCTAAAAGTTTTTCAGTTCTTCGGATTATCAAATAAAGTTAAAAGTTTGATTTCAATTTCTGTGTTCGTTTTTGAGATATAGACAGCCCTTGATAGATACAAAAACAATTTTTTCCCAACAATTATCGGGATCTTGAAATAGATTTCCGTTATTTTTTTTTACTAAAACACTTCATGATCACAATACTTTTTGGTACATTTTACGGAGAAAATAATAATATGCAGATTCATTATAATTTCTGTTATTTGTTTAATGCACATTTATACTAAAATATCTGCTGAGGAGTTCGATGAACCGTGTATAAAGCGGTTTCAAAGGGCATTATTCTGGATAGTTTAGGTGATACATTTTAATTTCACTAATTTGCTATAACAACTAACAACGAACATAACAAAAATACATTAGGTGAGAACAAGCTTATACTGTTAGGTATATACCCAGTTGGTAATCTTGCATCAAAATAACATATTACGAATTGGTGTCTTTATAAATAATTATTTTATCATTTCTATTTACCCTATGCAAAATTTGGAATATGTTCAAATAAAAGAGAATATTAGATATAAGACTAACTTGAACATTTCATTAGTTGATATTATACAGGAATAGTTGTAGCACGTTCGAGATAATATAGTTGCTTATCAGTTATACAAAATACTAAACATCGATTTACTTATGACCAATAAAACACTTTTTAACTTTGTATCTCACATTCGTTTATTAGTTGACTGCAGTTATATCCTAAACAAACAAAGTTAAAAAGTAAAACTTCCTACATAGCAAACATTTACTCAGTAGTAAAAATTAGCATTTCAATCAATAATGTGTTGATTATTTCGTTCATATTGTATTGTAATTATAACAAGTTACTGTTTTTAATTCGCTTCCTGCTGTCACTGTTACATCGTAATAAAATTCTTAAAAGATTATTCATTTTATGTATGCTTCTGTAAAGCCCACGCCCCACAAAGGATAAGTTATAAATCATTATGCCAGTGTCTGTGCCATAAACTGTTACATTGGATTATCTTTGCGCACTTTTCTTTCATCCCTCTAGAGGATTAACATCTGTGGAGCAGCGAAACGATCCATACTCTCATATGAGCGTTCGTGTTTGCCGCTTTTTTTAATTTCATTTCTTTATTGTATTAAAAAAAATCATGTGAAATATTTAAAAAGAATCACAAAAAATATATAAGCCAGTATTTAAAATAATTAATAAGCTCTGACTTTAAAGTAAATATGCAATTTGATTTTCTACGATAAGTATTTTTATTCATTATAAAGAACTTCTGGAACATCACAATACTATAAAGTCCTATGGTATACCAGGTGGCTCACTGAAGCTCAAAGTAACTTTTTGGCCTTAAATATTTAAGATAGAAAAATATGATTTATATAAAAGTTGTAGATCGACTCTATAAGCTGAAAATATTTTCATGTATATAGGGTGCCCCACAACGAAGAGCCAACATACTAGGTATTTTATTGCATTTTTATGCGTAATTTTTAATACTAATTAAACTGACAACTAACTTTTATTGGGCTAAATTTAACCGTTTTTGAGTCTTTAGTACAGAAACAAGCCATATTTGAACAGTCATACATTTTTAGATGATTAGGTTTGTTAAGCTATTTTTATGAAGTAAGAAGGCTAAATGTAAATAATTTTTTTTAATAGAACACCCTGTATATGTTAATTGAAATTTAAAGTCCTTTTTCTTGACTTTCTAAAAATACCTTCTTCTTTTTCTTCATTACTTTCTAGGCCACGGCAACTAGGCCACTTTAGCCAGCGAAAAATACCTAGTTTGGTAGGTTTATGTATAAATAATACCGTGAGATCAAAAAGTCGAAAATAGTTCGCAGCACATTTTCTTATAATCCCTATAATAATTGAAGTAATATTATATTGGCTGTCTGGAATTTTTTAATGCAGTGCAGTGTACAATTTGTTAATTTTGATATTTTAAGGTCTTTGTTTGTTTTAAAAATGATTTTGTGTATTTTATCTGACGATTTTGCCTATTTTATACATTAGAAGTTATTTTCAGAACTGATTATCATTTGTAATATCCCAAGGATATTGATAATACGAAATAATTTAATAAGTTTATGAAAGCACGTTGCTTAGTAACAACCCGACGCCGCACTATGTGCCAAATCCGAGCGCGAGCGCCAGGGGGGGATTTGGAGGAAAAAAATAAAATTCAAAATTTCGAGAAAAAAACCTATCCACTCCATTGTAGATACATAAAACCCTTCTGATCTTGCATATTTATATTTTTTAACCCCCTATATTATTTGCAATTAACGCTTAAAGTTGATCGATGTAGAAAACTTCATTTTTACGGTATTTCACGCGCACGATTAAAAAAATTATTACATGGATTGTAAGCTTGCTATCAATATAACATTATACAGAATTTGTTTGTAGGCGGAGGTTTGTTACTTTAAAATAACGTGCTTGAGAAAACTTTAATAATGATGAGTATTTATCAATGTCTGAGGGATATTCGGTTCGAACATTTCTTGCAAGTAAATTATTCAACATTATTTATTAAAAATACAATTATTACCAGTTAGGGGCGCTCCGTGGCCGATGAGGTTGGCACCCACTTTCGGTGCGAGGCGTCGTTGGTTCTCGAGCATCTTCATTGCCGAACCGTGAACGTGACATTTCGATATAACTATTACTGACCATATTGAAATATTATGTGCAAGTGTTTATTTTGCTTAGCAACGTCATAATAGCGGCGATAAGCTCCCTTAAGGTGATTTCAGTGTAAGTTTATGTTGATTGGTTATTTTTGCACACGTGACTGAGAATTAAGAGATTTAATTGGATGCTTATTTCAGTAAGAAATGTTCACCATTTGTAATACATTTAAAATTAAGCCAAAATTCCCATTATTAGTCACGCCACTGAACTTCTTCTAGATACCTATGTTTTAAGCGCTGCCAACTATTTTTGAATTTTTGATCTCACGGTACTTTAAGTTATTACTCATCAAAGTATTACTCATCTTTATTTCAAAGTATTTATACAGGGTGTCAATTTGAAAACTTTCAATGCGAATATCTGTGAAAATAAAAGAGTTAGAAAAACGCAATTGGGTACGAATGTTATACCGGTAGGGGGAACTAGAACCACCATATTTTGGTTATGGGGTGAGTGATCCCTTGGGCCCCATTCACCCTAACCTCAAAATTTTAAATGGCATCACCTCTTTTGTGATTCCTTAAATTAAACGTTTTTTTGAGTAGTATTCACCAGCACAATTTTTTTTAAATTTAATACAGGGCCGAACAAAAAAGTATAATTAAAATAAAATTAATTCTGTTTCTATGAATTGCTATTTTATTTAATTGGATTCTTATAATTTATTCCATTTTGGGCTACAAAAAAGGATAATAAAATTTTTTGCTCCAAATACTCGAAACAGTGGGTCAGGTTTCAACAAATAACAATCACCTATTTCAGTCAGGTGTCTAAATCGCAATTCTTTCAGCCACACTGTAAACCATGTCTAATACCGGATAAAAAAGAAAATTAAATAGTGAATTCGTCTGAAATTATTTCACTTCGATAGTTTTTAAATTTGACGTACAATCTAACACACCTGACTGCAATAGGTGATTGGTATTTGTTGAAACCTGACCCACTGGTTCGAGTATATAGAGAAAAAAAAAATATCCTTTTTTGTAGTAATGGAATGCATTATTATAAGAATCTAATTAAATAAAATAGCAATTCATAGAATCAGAGTTTATTTTATTTTAATTATACTTTTTGTTCGGCCCTGTATTGAATTTTAAAAACATTCTTGTACTGGTGAATACTATTCGAAAAAACGTTTAATTTAAGGGATCACACAAGGGGTGATGCCATTTAAAATTTTGGGGTTAGGGTGAATGGGGCCCAAGGGGTCACTCACCCCATAACCAAAATATAGTGGTTCTAGTTCCCCCTACCTGTATAACATTTGTACCAAATTGCGATTTTCTAACGCTTTTATTTTCAGAGATATTTACATTGAAAATTTTCAAATTGACACCCTGTATACAAATCACTGATAATTAAAACATTTTTTTGCGGATTGATATGAAATGTAAGATTTTTCGGACTGCTTTTAGGCCGTGAAATATCACTTTTGCGGACTAGGCTTTAAAAATGCTTATTTATGCCTAGGCTGTAAAAGTAATGAGCCAATCAGGTGAGACTACGTCATGTTATTTCGCCAATCAGATGAGACGCCGCATCGACCAATAGAAGCCGCCCGGAAATTTGTTTGACATTACAATGTATTTTTCGCTTAATTGAGAGTTGCCTTCAAATTTCCCGTGTCAAAAAGGCTAAAAACTGGTTCCCCGAAGTTTTAATAATACCGCGCGTGTTTTCCCGACCTCCATGCAAGACCCTAACTTATCCACGCACCAAAATCGAGTCGCTGTACGGTGGCGAAATGTTTGCCGTGACCGGCTCCTAGTGGCCCGGCATTTGACGTTTAAACGTCTTCGACCGGCGCACTTATTTCCTGGCACCATAAAACGAGAGACTTTCCTTCAAATATTCCTTGTGGAAGAAGCCCAATAACGGCTTCTGCGAAGTATTAACAACCTCGCGTAAGTTTTCTCCGAGCACCGTGTGTTTGCCTAACTTTCCCACATAATTGAACCCGAGCAGCGATCGGAAAAATGATCAAAAAAGGATTTGGAGGCTACGTATTATGTAAGTTTTATTTTGATTTAATCATTGAACAATAATAATATGAACATTATCACTGTAACATTTTTAATCGTAAAGAAATGTGTGTGATACCAAGAAAGTGCATTTTATTGAAAAGTTCTTGAATCAAAATGTATGACAAAGTAATGGCTTCCACCATCAACCATCAATCGAAATCATGATCATTATGATTATAAATGATTACACCACACACACCGTCAAAATGCGGGCAACACAATGTCTATTATATATGTCAATTTTTGTTTTACTTGGGTACCTTCGAAATTTTTACAAAGCTACCCGCAATATGTTGATGGAATTAAATATATTAAAAATTATCGCATTGCAAGTTATTATTAATTTCTCCTTAACAATCCGCGAAAAAATTATGTGTTTAACTCGGCAATAAAGCAGATTTCCTGACTTGGCTGGATTCACAGCCTCGCTCGCTAGCTCGCTCAGCGGTGAAACTCCAGCCGCGTCCGTAAATCTGTCACTTTATTGTATTGTTAAACAAATAACTATTCTTTGTTTGTATCATACCATTTATTTAGTAGTTTCGATCAAGTGCTGATCATTGCAAAAACTAATAAAAACATTAGCGAAACACATAATTTATTCTGCATTAAACAAATAAGAGTATACCAGGTCAGTACGGTCAATATTCAAGGAAATTCCGGGATTACGTCTTGCTTTGTCTATTTCAAGAGGCTCAAGCAAAGTGGATTAGCAGGAGTACATCATCGTTAAAAGCTTCTGTATTCAATTAAATGGTTTGCAAATGATTTAATTGAAGGCGGTCCTACTTTCGACGATGAAGTAATCTTCTAAAAAGGGAACAAAACGAATTTACGTGAATCCCTCGAAATAAATAAGGACAAGCGTAATCCCGAATTTAATAATAACTAAATAAAATTCGATTAACCCTAAATTTTAATTAATTTTTAATCAGATTAGTAAGTATAGCAATAACGAACAGAAATTCTTAATATAAGAACTCTTAAATAATCAGCAGATGATTTACCGATTTACTTTAGTTTCATCGACTGCTACATAATGCCTAGAAATAATTGATTAGTGAAGAACCAATAGCTTAGTCATAACTCTTCGTGTTGTCATAACGGAGGATTAACAATAGTAAATATTTATTTAATTTTAATGTATTCCTCTCTCACACACACGTTTTAGTATTTAAGACAATTGAAAATAAGATAACCATAGTTCATCTGCCTAATAAAGCCATTGAGTGATGAAAAAATTGTTGCAGCATCTTAATAAATCAAAAGTGCGAATCGAACAGTTCAGTTTTATTATAAAGTAAAAAAAAAACAAATTATAAGGAAGGTGCGGCGATATTTTTAGAAATATGTCCTCGGTTAGATTTAACACAAACGACCCTAATAGTTTAACCTGCACTATTTTTTTATTAGACTTGGGCATGTACAATTTCACTGACAAATAAATAGGGTAGGTTCGTGCTTAAGAGACAATCTTTTATTATTATAATTTAGAATAAAACACTATTACCTTTGTAATACAACATTTTTACCTTGTGACTATTTTTTAGAGCAGTGATGGGGAAACTACGGCCCGCGGGCCAAGTCCGGCCCGCGGAAAGGTTTAATCCGGCCCGTTTAAAGTGCCGTCGTGAGAATGTTTGAACGCGTTCTTACTTCGTAATGTGACGACCCGCATAAAAACTACCTGCGGCGATATTCAAAACACAATAGTATTCTGGACAAATCCATCCGACCTAAACAGATGACTCATCTTCGCTCGAAACTTCCAGACACTCTCGCAGGTAGGTATAAATACAAGCGAGGCCGCCCGAAGATCAGTTAGTTAGCGACTTAGTCAGTCATCTGCAAAGACCCGCTGTGACTCGAGTAATTGTTGGTGTAATCCCCCAAACTCCCAGTGCCTCAACAAACTCCCGCGTAAGAGCATTAGTTAGCAGTAAGCTTTCGTCAATTGCGTTTCTGTGTGTTGTTCTCCGTAGAAGGTAACGTCTAAAATGGATGTTAAAAAAAGAAAAGTGGATTCAGAATGTCGAGTTTTTAAAGAAGAATGGACGTGGAAATATTTCTTTACTTTATTTAGTTGCAGTTTTAAAAGAATATAACATTCAACGCCATTTCAAGAGCAAACATGAAAACCACTCCTACTCATCGTTAAGTGAAGAGGTGAAAAAAATAAAATCGAAAGACTTATATACCGGGTGTGGCACTTAAGACGCCTCAGACCATAGCTCCTTTACGATAAAAGCTATCGAAAAAAATCTAAGAACAAAGTGGTGCATAGTTACCGTCGCTATGTTTCAAAAATATTTCTAATCATCAGTGGCGTGCCGTACTCCAGTGGCGTACCAAACTTATGTTTTTTTAAATAGAATGCCCTATTTTTTATTGCAGATTTGGAATGTGCTCGACGAGTACTTATTTTTTTATCTAACATGTTATACCCTTCACTTTAGCGGTTTCGCTGTTATAACCCCTTCTTTCAAAATTGCGCCCCATTTTTGAGATTTTTTTGTAGAGAAACTAATTGACGCCGGCGCCTAAATTTTGAATTGAGGTACAGGTTAAGACCTCGTATACCTTCACATAATTTTTTTTCGGGTAATTTATGGAAAAAAAATAATTTTTGATTGATCTTTGCATGTTGTCATTTTTTCCGAAAATTTCAAATGGCACCCCCCTAAAAAAATTACGGCGTTGTACAGCCAAAACTCTAAATTTTTCAATGGTGTAAAAAAAATTACACATTGCATAACAAAATTTCGGAAAAAAAAGGAATTTCATCGCAAATGTCGGGAAACGTTTTCCGTTCCCAAGTGTGCCATGAGAAAACAAAAGATTGGTAATTGTCAAAGTAAATTATTAGACGTCAGTAGCAGCCATAAGTCATTTTTGATAAACGTTCTAAAAATGTTCCGAACTCAAGAGGAAATGGTTGACATGATATTTATTCTTGGAGAATGTAACAAGAATTGTTTCTTGGCATCACGAGTGTACGCTGCGAGATATCCGCACAGGGCACATCCAAATGAACGTGCGTTTCAAAAAGTGTTGGAGAGATTTACTACTACAGGAAGTGTGAAACGGCCAAGGAGAGTTAGAAAGAAGGCAGTTATTACCGAAAATAATGAACTGCAGGTTCTGGAAGCAGTTATTGAAGATCCTCATACCAGTATCCGTGTTATTAGTAGGAATCACGATATTTCAACGCAATCCGTACATCATGTTCTTAAAAAGTACACATTCCATCCATTTAAGATTCAACTGCACCAAGAATTGCAACCTCAAGATTTTCATGCGAGGCAAGATTTCTGCATGTGGGCTATCAACAAAATTGAGCAGGAGGAATCATTTCTTATGCGCGTATTATTTTCTGATGAAGCAACGTTCCATAGAAATGGGCATGTCAATCGCCACAACTACCATTATTACGCCGATGAAAACCCACAAGCCATGCGAATGATAAACCACCAGCAAAGATGGTCGCTGAATGTTTGGGGAGGCATACTTGGAGAACACCTTTTGCGTCCTTATTTCATCGAGGGGCACCTGAACGGCAACAGTTATTTGAGGTTCCTTCGCGACGACTTGGATGATCTCTTGGAAAATGTCCCTCTAGCCGCTCTTCGACAGATAGTTTTCCAGCACGATGGAGCTCCTGCACATAATAGCTGTGTCGTTCGGGAATTTCTCGATGAAACGTTTCCGGACTCCTGGATTGGTCGCGGGGGTCCTGTGAGGTGGCCGCCAAGATCACCAGACCTCACTCCCCTTGACTTCTTCCTTTGGGGCCATATCAAAGACGAGGTTTACAGGACGGTACCAACTACTGTCGAGGATATGAGGGAGAGAATCCGCGCGGCTTTCCGCGGTATATCACCAGAAGTCCTTAGGGCAGTGTCTAGAGCCTGTGAGTCGAAGTTGCGGTTATGCCTCCAACAGGAAGGTCGTCATTTCGAACATTTAGTTTAAGTTGTTAAATTTTGTTTATCTGCATTTTTCATATCATGTTGAATAAATAGGTACATACTATTATGTTGACCGTATTTGTGTATTTGTTTTCTCATGGCACACTTGGGAACGGAAAATGTTTCCCGACATTTGCGATGAAATTCCTTTTTTCTCCGAAATTTTGTTATGCAATGTGTAATTTTTTTTACACCAATGAAAAATTTAGAGTTTTGGCTGTAGAACGCCGTAATTTTTTTAGGGGAGTGCCATTTGAAATTTTCGGAAAAAATGACAACATGCGAAGATCAATCAAAAATTATTTTTTTTCCATAAATTACCCGAAAAAAAATTATGTGAAGGTATACGAGGTCTTAACCTGTACCTCAATCCAAAATTTAGGCGCCGACGTCAATTAGTTTCTCTACAAAAAAATCTCAAAAATGGGGCGCAATTTTGAAAGAAGGGGTTATACAGCGAAACCGCTAAAGTGAAGGGTATAACATGTTAGATAAAAAAATAAGTACTCGTCGAGCACTTTCCAAATCTACAATAAAAAATAGGGCATTCCATTTAAAAAAAACATAAGTTTGGTACGCCACTGGAGTACGGCACGCCACTGATGATTAGAAATATTTTTGAAACATAGCGACGGTAACTATGCACCACTTTGTTCTTAGATTTTTGTCGATAGCTTTTATCGTAAAGGAGCTACGGTCCGAGGCGTCTTAAGTGCCACACCCTGTATATATGAAAAAAATTTATCAAGTCAACAACAATTATTTCAGAGAGCTAATCATTCTCAAAGATGCGCTACGAAAGCCAGTTATGTGTTGGCTTATAATATTGCTAAATCTAATAAAGCATTTTCAGATGGTGAATTTATAAAGCAGTGCATGATAGATGTGTGCGATATTATGTGCCCTGACAAGAAAAAGGATTTTCAGTCACTGTCTCTCTCAAGAAGAACATCACCGAGAGAATTGAAAATATTGATAAAAATCCAATTTCACAACTGACTACAAAAACTCAAAAATTTATTTTTTATTCAATTACCATGGATGAAAGTACAGATATCAGCGATACTGCGCAGTTACTCATATTTGTAAGAGGAATCATCGCCCACTTTTAAATTACAGAAGAACTTGCAGGGCTGCAGTCAATGAAAGAAACAACGACTGGTGCCGATATATTTTGTGAATTTGAAAATTGCATCGATAAACTTCGTTTACCTATTGACAAGCTATGTAATGTAACTACAGATGGTGCTCCTAATATGGTTGGAATCAATCAAGGATTTGTTGGGAAATTTAATTCTAAGTATTCGGAAAATGATGTTGTTTTTTGCATTGCCTTATACATCAGGATGCTCTCTGTAAATCGGCTTTAGATATTGACCATATACTTAATATTGTTGTAAAACTAGTAAATATGATTCGTTCCAGAGGATTATTACATCGCCAGTTTCAACAGTTTTTGGAGTTCCTACATGCTGAGCATTTCGATATCCTGCATTATTCAAAAGTTCGTTGGTTAAGTGCTGGAAAAGTATTTCAAAGAATTTGGGATTTAAAAGACGATATTGTGAATTTTCTCCTTGATAAAGACATTTATAATCAATTTGACGTCTTAGAAAACGAAACGTGGCTTTCTGATTTCGCTTTTTTCACAGACCTCCTCGTACACATGAATAAACTTAATCTCAAATTGCAAGGAAAAAATCAGTTTCTTCACGATATTTGGCAATACCTGAAAAGTTTCAAATCACAGTTATTATTATTTGCTAATCAGATCTGTAAATCTGATTTTTCTCATTTTCCAAGAATACAATCTTTAAAATTCACTATATCAAACAATAAGATTAAAAAATACGAAATTAATTTGAGAAAACTATCTACAGAATTTGAAAGGAGATTTCAGGATTTTAGAAAAATGGAACCAGAGTTTGGTATTTTTGCGACCCGATTCAATGTTAATTACGAAGAAGTTGATGCAAAATTTCAACTTGAGTTAATAGAACTGAACTGTAATACTCTCCTGAAACAAACTTTTCATATAGTACCATTACTAGAATTTTATCAAAATTTAAGTCCAGATAATTTCCCAAATCTAATTACTCATGCAATGAAGATAATGACAATGTTCGGCTCATCTTATATATGTGAACAAATCTTTTCAACAATGAAGCTTAGGAAAACTTCTTTAAGAAACAGAATTACAGATGAGCACCTTTCAGTTTTAAGAATTTCTGCTTCGCAAATGGAACCGGACTATGATGAAATTTTGATGAAACAGTCTCAATTTCATTTTTCTCATGCACCATCAACCAGTAATGACACCAGAAAATAAAGTGATAATACTTCACATCAAGAACTACACTAAATTCATTTTATATTTTGTGCTTATAATTTTGTTACCTTTTGCTTTTTTACTATTAAAATAATAAGTGTATGTAATAATATACAGGGTGTCAATTTGAAAACTTTCAATGCGAATATCTCTGAAAATAAAGGAGTTAGAAAAGCGCAATTTGGTACAAATGTTATACAGGTAGGGGGAACTAGAACCACCATATTTTGGTTATGGAGTGAGTGACCCCTTGGGCCCCATTCACCCTAACCCCAAAATTTCAAATGGCATCACCCCTTTTGTGATCCCTTAAATTAATTGTTTTTTCGAGTAGTATTCACCAGTATAAGATTTTTGTTTAAATTTAATACAGGGCCGAACAAAAAAGTATAATTAAAATAAAATAAATTTTATGAATTGCTATTTTTGCTTGCAGATTAACGAACAGGTTGAATATTCATATATTCAGGCTACATTTCGTTTTATTGAATTTATTTAATGCTTTCTGCAACAAGTAAGGTTGTTCGTAATTTGTTTACAATATTTAAATTATTGCAGGGATTTAGAAAAATGTCTTGCCAACAATTATCTACTTTTTGATCTAATGGTGTACTTCAGTTTTATAAACGTGGACATACGTCGTCATTTGTATTAAGACTTTTGAATTTGAATTTTGAAAGTCCGTACTTCTGATGTCATTTACTATTCACACCATGTACCTTTTATAAATTTTAAGTTAAATATATTTACATCTGTGTATTTATTAAACAATATGTTAATCGGTAAATATACATTTTCATTTATTCGCACCGGCTGTGGTTGAAGAGGTATATGTTTTGCTCAAAATTTTCACATAAGGGTTTTAATTATTCTACACCATTTGTCATGTTAATAACAAATTTACATAAGAGCTCTGGGTGCTGTTTTACATTCCTTACATATTTCTGAATAAATTATTTAGTTACTCAAGGCATCTTTGTTTCTGTAACTAGTTCTAAAAGCATTCTTATGCCATGAATTAATGGTGAATGCGCCGGGAGGAAATATAATACTATAACTGTACGACTGCAAGTGTGTGCCTTTCGTTGTAATACAACTCCATAATTCCATCATTTGTAATTATATACAATACAAAATAGATAAATAAATTATGCACAGGGATCCTTTTAGAAGTGTAATAACGTTTTTTGTTAACATTGTATAATTTATTTTTTAATTCAGAGTTTACGAAACTATGTTTGGTTCGATTTTACTTTTTCCATTCTGCAAATTAACTATTCCTCATGACTATACAACGTATACCATGAAATTTTGACAATTAACCACTTCACGGCCATGATGTTTTTACTCTTTTGTTGTTGTTACCTTTTTATACGATATATTAGTCCACAATGTCACAACTCTGACATGAAGGGCCCTGTTCAACTGAAGTTAGCTGTTTCTTAAAATTGTTAATATAAAGATCGTTGTCATGGTGAAGGTTAATACATTTTTATCCACTTGCAAATTTGTTTGTCCGCCGTTTTAAATGCACCTTTTTATACATGAATAAATTATCGGATCTATTTTCAGATCCACCGAGACGATTCCGATCTTTTTTGAAAATTGCCTTCTTTGTGTCTGACTGCGTCTCTCTTTCTCTCTGTGAGCGCTTTATCTTAAAATTCAATGTAGGAATCGAAATGAAAATTTGAAAATAAGCTTTGTGTACAAATCTGAAGAACTAACCGCTTTTTGATTTTTTTTTCTAATAACTTTAATATGAAAATTATCACAAAAATATTCTAATAAATATTGAAGAACTAATGCATGAACTCTTCGATTTTTGGAAGAATATTAAAAATAGAATTGTTATTTTTTGGTTTATAATTATGAAATGATAATAGTTACACTTTACTCTAAATATAAATAAAAATAATAATAAATATAAATTTCTCATCGGGGAAACTTACATGATGGCCACATGAACATTTATATAAATTCATCTAGTGACAAAAAAGTCCCTTTAACCTAAACCTTCTAAGCCAATACTGAGTATCCCAAAACCCAAATATCCCTTCCAAATACAAATATCCTCCTCTCACAATTCATCAGTTTATTTCTTCGATTCACCCAAACAGTTCAGTAGCCCAGCAGCATAATTTAATATTCATTAGTAATAGAATCAAGACAGGGCAGACAGACCGATGGTCGATAAACCAAATAGACTAACACCCTTCAGTTAAATTGGTTGATTTAATAGGGATTGACAAAGGTATGTGTTGACCAAAGAAAAACAAAAGTGGTTTATTTTGTTTTTCAGTAAGTTTACGATACGGAATAAAACATATTAGAGCGGTGTCGGCCATCAAGATTCAAGATTAACTTTTATAAATAAATACATATGTAATTTTTTTAAACAAATAATTTATTTATATTTAAAATTAAATCTTGAATCCGAAAATATAAGATAAATATTTTTATAATTAAGATCCAAAATTGATGTCACTTTCGGTTAAAAAAAGAGGCAGCATGCAAGAAAATTAAAACTTACAAAAAAAGAAAATCACTTCGAGGCGTCTTGGCGTCAACAGGGCTTGGCTGTTAAGAGTAATCCTGTACAATTATGATTCTATGATTCTTTGCTTCCTTTGGATTGATGGGGCGGAATGGAGCGGATAAACACAAACACTCAAAAGGGTGTGATTCCGTAATGTATTTTGAAATTAAATCCTGAAAATGTGTCACAACACCACGCGTAATAAAACTCGATAAACAAATACTCAGAACCAGTACACGTTCTTCACGGCGCGACGGCGACCTGTAAACTGATTTGATATCAACAGGTATGCCTTGGATTAGTGATAGGAATTTAATCTCGTTCCGAAACGAGAGAAAAAAAAAACAATATTTTGATTATCTTCAGCCACCTTGTAAGGCCTGGCGCGCACTGGCAACTTTTCCTAAGAAATTTTGTAGACACTTAAATCAAACAAATTAAAGTAAATGTACGTTGCTTCGAATTAAAAATCGCCCGTGCGCGGACTTGCATTTACTTTAATATGTTTGATTTCGGTGACTCAAAAGTTGCTTAGGAAAAGTTGCTATACCTCATTTAATAACCAGGCGGACTAAAGCCGAGAGTCACATTTACACTATAAAAAGTAACCAAAAAAGTAACTAGAAATGTTTTGGCGGTAAAATTCAAATTATTTAAAATTCGTTTACCCATAACATTCATTCAATAATTTTACCAACACATAAATAAATTTTAGGCAAATTTTCTTTCAAATTTTGCGAAACACCGTACTGGTATTAATACGTATGAAGGAAAAGATACAATTATTTCAAAAACATTTGATAATAATTTTCACCCGAGTTTTTTTCTTATATCAAAAAACTAAAAAATTCGAATACCTAAGAAAAGAAAAATATAAATAATTATTCCGAGAAAATAACATGATGGCCACATCACCTTTTTTTTAGTTTTACTAGTTTTGAAATGAATTAATAAATATAAAAAAAATACCAAAATCCAGTTTCAAAACGTCGTGAGTAATTATTACTCATCATTGTGAGAAATGTGTTAAAATTGATTAAAATCATTTTGATGTACGACATCTCATTTATTAATCAGTCCGTTTCAATTTTGTACATACACACATATGATAAATGTATCGGTAATTAAATATTCTATTCAAATCGATTTTCAAACCTGCTGGACGTTTTCCTTTTCCGGTAAATGCATTTCCTCTCACGTCCGATGCATCTGCCATTATTATTGGACATGTGTATAAACGCAAACGGATCAATAATAACAGCAATTAATAATCGGTGATGTATTAATGGGCAATAGTTAATAAAACGAGGTAATTTTTTGCTCGGATGCTACATGTAATTAGGTCAGAATAATAGAGCATGTTTGTCATATTGGTAATAAATGATAGGGCATATGTTATTAATAGTTAGATTGTTAAAAGTAAATATTTATATTATACAAAAATTAATAGCAAGGAGTAATTGGAAGTTACTTTTAAAACTAAAAGGAGTGTGCTTTCAAAATGTAAATTTTGCATTTATAACGTAAAGGTTATAGCATAAACAATTTTAGAGTTTATATGCAAATTTCGTTCTATAACTCGCGAAAAGTGAAAATATAAAAATATTGCTGAAATAAAAATGCAAACCTTTAACTAAGCCTGTGCGTCCTGGTTTAATAAGTGCTGTAGTTTTATCACTTTGAAATTTTTATTCATTGTTTCAAATTTTAAAATTTAACTTTAATCATTTTCACGGAGCCTTGCCTTTGTATACATAATAAAACGATCTTTTACGACCTATTTTTATACATTTTACATAAATAGAATTTTATATTTATATATTGCTGAATGTAGCTATATAAAATGTTAATATAATATTAAAGTAGAAATATTTCATGCGTATATTAATTTAAACACCCATTACACTTAATTTAATAAATGTGTAAACCAAACTAAATAAAATTCACACACCTCCCAGAAATTATCGCATCACTTTGGAAAATTTGAAAATAATTATTCGATCCAAAAAAATCACACATTATTAGTTCATACTGGAGTGTATTTTAAAGAGTAATAGGAATTCTATAAAAAAATATATAGTTTATTCAATTATTTACAAAAAAATTAAATTCTCAGAACTACCGATCCAAAATAAACTACAGCTCTGTAGCGGACATTTCCACCCTTAGCACAAATGACCAGTACTGCTATCCTTAGGAAGAGCGCAGTAACTACAAAACAGTGAATCTAAGTAAAACTGCTTTGTGCCCATGTAGTCAAGCCAAAAATCGAGAGAGCAGTACAATTAGAACAGGATACCTTTATATTGTTTTTTCAACTGTAAACTCATAAAGGAAATAGACGAATCCAATGATACCCATACCTCAATTTTAAATTTTTTAATTACTGCTTTCTTCTTAAACACAGCAGAATAGTCATTGGTCTGAATTCCACAAGGGTAGCTAGAGATGGGTGAAGAGTTCAGACTCGACGTCCCATCATCTACCACACGTGTTTCATGGCAGTGTTTATTAAAATAGAGGACGCGACCCTCAAGAGGGCCGCGAAACGTGATTGCGAGTTCGTATGAAATTTCAAATCATATTTTGCGTAATGTTTCTTCTTTGGATGCAATTTCCCATTTTTGTAAGGTTTGCACTTAACTTTTTTGTGAAATATTTTTTTTGTTCTTAATAAAAAATCTAATTTATATAAAAAAAATGATCAAAACGTTAATCGATACAATCAGTATTTAATTTGAATGAAATATAAGAAATCAAACATGATATATTTTTAAATTTCGTTTATTTGAGTCATGTATATACATACTGTTTTTTAGAAACAGTTTTTTGGTCACAGATTATAGTTCCCTATAATTTGTGAGAAAGAGGGTTGCAGAAAACAAAACAGCTACTCCTTGACTGACAAAAATGAGAATTTATAATTGATCTCCTTATCAACCCTATGTGAAATAACATATTCAATATTCATAACAAATTTGGCTTGCACATATATCAGAAAACAGGGCTGCCTACTTATCAGATTCTTTAGAATTGTTTAAAAAGTGTTGGTATAAGAATGAGACAATTTGGTTAGTTACATATAACAAAAGGTTTGTTTATCAGAACTTTTATGCAATGTTATTGGAGGTCCAAAGCTGCCGTTTGTAGAATGCTATAGGTCTGAATATCTGGCGGGTGGAAGACATTTCTGTATGTCGAATGTGTACACGACTTTATAAATATCATCCCGGGATTCTTTCTTATCAGTTCTTTTACATTCGTAAGCAAAATTTTCTTCCTCTTGATGGCAATGCAATTCTTTTTGAAGCTCCTGTTGATTTTTTATATTTTCTGATTTTTTATTAACATGTCAATTTTCTGTCTTTTTTTATCCCAATATTTTTATGAAATATCGACTCATAAATCACGAGGTTTTCTGTCTAATCACATTCTTTATATTTTTTGTACACTGGTAGAAAAAAATGAAACACTTGAAATTCGTGAAATTTCGACCATTTTCAAACCGCCATAACTCGACATATTTTCAATCGATTGTGATGAATCTTTGAGGGCAAAAAACTTTGAAGTGTCTTCTTTAAAGTCATGCATGCGAACTTAAGCGTAACCGCTTCCACCCCCTCTAGCGCCCCTGTAAAAAACAAGTTTTTTTCTGGAAAACATGTCCAACTTTGACGATGTCTACGGGGTTGGAAATTTTTTTCAACTCAATCCACCATAAAGGCATTAAAATCTGATCAATTCCCTATACAGGACTCAAAGAACGAAATTCCTACGACGATTTGACATTGAAGTTTGGCTTACAAATATGAGAATAAATAAACATTGAAGAAAAAACTTTTCCGCGGTCTAACTTATGTTTTCATCATCCATGGGCGTTACTGATATATATTAAATAGGTTTTTTCTGTTGCGGCGTTAGGTAAAAAACGGGGTTTTTCTAACATTCTCATTTATCTATCGAAACTAAAAATTAGACAAATTACGAAAAACTAATTTCTTGTGGAATTTGCCTAAAAATTCCCACATCTTATCAGAAATAACATATTTTTGATATATTATAAAACAATTGATAAAGCACAGCAGGAAACGAAATGACAACAATTGAAACTTTATTGAGAAAACAAGAATTACAATTATCGTGTATTTTTTTCTTTTTTTGTATTCTGTCTTTTTATGTTTTCATTTCATATTGATTATGTATTAAGTTATAATTGTATTGGTATTTGTGTATTTTGCTTATGTATGCTATTTAATAAAATATCTATGAATATTCCTTTGTTAGGCTGTAATTTGTCACTTGGGTATAAATAAATTGGAAATTAATCTCTGGTGAAATTCGTTTCAAAATTTACATACCTTTTTAGAAATAAAATATTTCCTTCATATCATAAAATAGTTCTTGCACTACAGCAGAAAATTCCTATTGAAGATTTGGAAAAAATTATAAAAAAATGGTGATGTGGCCATCATGTTACTTTCTCCGACTTGATGGTATTATTTATATTTACGCTTCCATGGTTTATTTTCAATTTAAATTATATTTTAAGTGTGCATCGAACGTTTCGTAGACTCGGATAAAACTGACGTTTAAAACGTCAAAATTATGAAAGATGGAAAAATGTACTTCAAATTCAAAAACTGAGTTTACTCAAAAACTAAAGAGATTTCGAAAAAAACTTATTCTTCATAAATTGTTCATTTTGGCATTATCTACAATTATTATTAACATAAATTAGCTGTAACTATTAGCGTTTCATAATTGTATACCAAAAATGAAAAAAAAAATAATACATTTTTTTCTCGAATAACAATGATTTTATGAAAAATGTTTTCAAACAAAATAATCGCATTTCTTTATTGTCTTCAATATTTGTTTAAATGTTTTTGTGATATTTTTCATATTTAAGAAAATATTGGCAAAAAACAAAAAATAGTTAAGGTAAACACCCACTTCCGGTGTACGAAATTTTACCAAAAGATTTTCAGTTCTTCGGATTATCAAATAAAACTTATGTTCAAAGTTTCATATCAATTGGTCTATTAGTTTTTGAGATACAGCGCGCACAGACACACACACACACACACACACACACACACACAGACACACACACACACACACACACACACAGACACAAAAATTTTTTTCCAGAAATTGTTGAAATGGCATCTAGGGACCCCAAAACGGATATTTCCGTAAAAAAAAAATTTGAAAAAAAATCACGATCACAATACTTTCTCGTACTTCGTAACGGAGAAAGTAAAAATTGTGGAATTTGTTTCAAAATTTACAAACCTCATCAGAAATTACATATTTTCGACATGTTATGAAAAATTGACACACTACAGCAGAAAACATAAAGACAACAATTAAAACTTAATGGAGGAAAACAAGAATTGTAATTAAAGATTGAGAAAATTACAAAATCTTGTGGAGTTTGTTTTAAAATTTACAGATCTCGTCAGAAATAACGGATTGTCGACATAACATAACAGAAACATGGCGAGAAACTTTACTGATCTTTACTGAGCCAGCTCCATAAGGTTATCTTGCAAGAATATTGCATTGAGCATATCGTTGATTGAGTGGTCGAATCACTCTTATACGCCGGCCAGATAAAATCCAGACTCATCTGAAAACTGCACAGTCAGAGAAAATACAAATGCGAAACTCACTGAGCGAGGGAATGCTGCCGCATGTCGGTGCTTAGTTCGGTCGAAGCCCGTCCCTGCTTAAAATGCTATTATGAGGTAATAAAATTTACAGGACTGTTTCCCTTCTCCCCTCTATTTGATCAAGTGACGGATTCCTATCAGTTAAAACCATATCTGTGATTTTTTCATCTTCCAATTTTCGGCGCGTCATTTTCAAAAATTCGAGTAACTAAAATTTTTATGATTTTGATATTTTTTTATATATTTATCAATTAAAGATTAATTTTGTATAAAATTATTAGTAATATTTTAGTATTAATAATTTTCTTTTCAGTTTCGTATAAATAACCCTATTTTTGCCCAGATATGACCTTGAAACCCTCGCAAAATAAGATTTTACGAAAAAAAGTTAAACTTAAAAAAATGTAATATCCTAAATGACCTTAAATGACTTTGAAAAAAATGTACTTCATTTGGTATTTGGGACAAAAATATATTTGAATTTTTTCAGATTTTTATAGTGGTTAAAAAACAAAAACCTATTTTTCGAGGGTTTCATGGTCATATCTTGACAAAAAATGGGATTATTTATACGAAAGTGAAAACAAATTATTAATACTAAAATACTAATAATAATTTTACATAAAATGACTGCTCAATTGTTGATAAATTTATAAAAAATATCAAAATATCGTAAAAATATGAGTTATTCGATTTTTTTAAGATGTCGCACCTAACGTTGAAAAATGAAAAAATCACATAGATGGTATTTAGTGATAGCAGTCATATGACGAAATAAAATTTAAAACTAGTGGGCAAATTTTATTTTTTTTATTTTCAAACATTTTTTTAATACTCTAAATAACGTTTAATTTTCAAGATTCACCTAATTTGGTATTTGGGTCAAAAATATATGTGATTTTTTCAGATTTTTTAAATAATTTTTTTAGTGGTTAAGAAAATTATATTTGAAAAAATCTTATTTTGGGGCTTCCTGGGTCATGTCGGGGTTTTTTGATATACGGCTTACGGCTACTTTGGTTTAAGGTCACAACTAATGATATTTTCATACTTATTCAAAAATCCGTGTCGGGTGGCATTTTGAACATCTTATCTCGGGATACCCATTTATTACCTCATAAATGGATTTTAAGCAGCGACGGGTTTCGACCGAACTAAGCATCGACATGCGGCAGCATTCCTTCGCGGAGCGAGTTTCGCATTTGTATTTTCTCTGACTGTGCCTATTTATTATTATTGCATCTGAAATGATTCACAGCAAACTGAAGGCGTGCTTGTCGGTAAGCTACTGTTAACAAAGGCTGATTCTTTGACTTGATTCTTATGTTTGTGCAATTGAACCAATCAGGTTTTATTTTTCAGCATCTCTATAATTATTGAGATATTTGACGTACATAACTGCTTTATTCGGTACACAACAATATAACATATAAAACTGTAATTAACTGAGTCCGAATGGGCTATCGACCTGCAGTCTTTCGGCTCTGCGATATTTGATTTTCTAGAAAATCGTGATTTTCAGTTTTTTTTTTTTTTAATAATATGCTCGGAATTTTGAAAATGTTCCAACATGATCTGAATCAGCTTACAAAACTGCACAACATTGCACAGTTAGCCAGATCTCTAGCTTTGAGAATAAGAAAGATACCCATGCAATCCTACTCTACTTAAGGCATCCTGTATAATACACAATTATATTTCATACTAACTTAACTGATAATGTATTGAGGATTTAGTTATTAAAGTTGGAATACTTTACCAAAAACAAAATTAAATAAATTAATAGATAAATAAATGTATAATAACGTATAAATATAGATTGGATATCATAATAGATGATAAATCCCGATGCATTAAAATATTTTTTTAACAAACAAGCTTATAGATGTTTCCAATAACTTCTACTTATATCCTATTTTATGTTTTATGTAGCAAACGTGCCATTTCCCAAATTGCGTTTTCTTGATTCACCTTGTATGTAAAATTCATATTGCAATTTTGCTTACACAGATTTTCGTAAATAATATATTTTCTGGATGAAATTAAATCCGCAAAAATATGTTACAAACTAGAGCATAATCATTTCAAGATGAAAATGTCCATACATATTTAGATGAGCAGAAAATCCCACAATAGGGAGTTTTACCCGAGGAAAATTCTGGGAAAACCTTTTGCGCGGGGAGCTTTAATTAAACGCATTTCCCAAATTTCATTTTTTTGCCAACGCGAGCGACATAGATTTATTCAGCGGTTAAATTTAATTAAACGCAACACACCATTATCACTTCTAATATAAACAAATCAATTAAAAACGATAAATAATTCACAGCATAGCAGTAACAGGGTGATTTAATTTGTTGTCATCGTTTGTGTTAAATTAACAACACGAAATTAAATAATGCCTACATAATGGCGCCATGAAATATTTTGCTGATTTTAAGGTAGATAAAATAGTTTGTTGTTTTTTTTTACATAGGCTCTTGCCATTCAGTCACATCGAATGTTTATATTTTCCAGTTTTATCTATTTTAAATTAAATGATTAAATTAATAATAATGGACAATTACACCGACCACGGTGCAGAAATTTTTCGATCAGAGAAATGTTCCGGGGAATCGAACCCACTCGACTCCCGATGCAGCAAGTAAGTGATCGCGCTCGCACTTTGCACACGATATCACCGAACAGCCAATTTGTTGGATTTTATTAATTGAAAATTTAAAAAAAATACAACCACAAAATTTTGACCACTTACTACTCTCACAAATTGGATTTATTTAAATAATAGTATGAATGGTATTTATTAGACCTAGCCTAACTAGCTCTTAAGCTGCCTAATTTTGCAATCAACAATATAGAAAAATGATGATATAATATTCATTCTATCCCTTGTTATGGAATGAATTACATGCAAAACGCATAAGCGCATAGTGTTTTGTTCCATAACAAGAGTGAGAATGTGTAAGTTCTATAATCAAAATTGATTTCAGAATGCTTAAATTTTATGGTGGTCGTGGATAAAAGATATTTTTTAACCAATAAGATAATTTATAGCCGAGATTAATTCTAAGATACTTACTGTTAATAATCGTGTAGTTGAGGCGGAAGCCCTGACACATCTCGAGTAGATAGGGCGAGCTGAGGGTGCCGATAATGGAGGCGTCCCTGTTCTCCAGAATTCTGTAAGTAACCGACTGCCAGAAGCAGAGATCGGCGACGAAGAGATAACAGTCGAGATCTTCTTGCGGTGACAGGCTCAACGAGAAAACCGTATCGTTCTGATCGCCCGAACTGTCCACCACGGAAACATTTGCCATCAGACTGGACAGACCTTAAAGAAAAGAAAGAAAAATACATACAGACAACAGAAAATACGTACTTCAGATTATTAAGACATGTAGAAAAAGATAACAAAAAGTTAACAAAACACAGACATGAGATTGATTTAAGTGTATAAGGGCCAAGAAAAGTATTAGTTGGAATTTGCTTTTAGACATGTTTTGACTCTTAATAATAATAGAAAAATCCTCATTTGTTGCAGAAGCATTAAATGCAAATAATAAAGATAAAATGTAGCCTGCATATATAAATATTCATTTATATGTATATAATACCGGGTACTTTATCTTTATTGAATTTATGATATGATTCTGTTATAACATTAATTTTTGATCACCAAGTTTTATAATTAAACACTAAAAGCTATTAATATTGCCCTCACCAGAAGCTGGATTTGCTTGATTACATTTAAGTAATTACAATTTTACTTGCACATAAATATAAATAATGGAATTGAATTGTCTTCTTTAATACGTTTTTACCTCGGGAATAATTCGTTCCATATTAGATTAACGGTATTTAAATTAGTAATATATTCCTCTGATCGATAACCCATTGGTAAAAACTATAGCATTTCATAATTAATGTTTATATTTATAAATCAAGCCAATGCAGATGATGATGTAATTTTTGTGATCCATAAATAACAAATATGAACTATGTGGTAACTTTTAATGTGCGCGAACTAAATCTCCATTAGATTGTTAAAATGTGTATAAATGTTAATGTTAACGAAAGGACAAAGTTTAGTCTTAAAGAATCTTGTTTCATTCTAAGCTATAAATCCTCTCCTTCGTTGCTCCATTACACAGAAAGCCAGCTTTGGATATAAATTATTTAAACTTCTAATTGCTTATTTTCCTCCAGTGTACGAGGCATACCTTGTAAATATTGGTGTGCGAATTAATTCCGGGGGGGGATAAGTCCGAGTTTGTGCAAATTGAGTTACCTATTGTAATACCCCTAGAAATGCAATATCCTTATGTACTGTCAACCAGGGGAGATAATATTTAATTTTATGGAGATGCCTCAACTGCCTGTTTTACAATCATTTTTAATTGAATTGAAGTTAATGAATTAATTCGCGTGGGATAAGTCCGAATTTGTGTAAATTGAGTTACCTGTTAATACTTCTAGAAATGCAATATCCTTATGTACAAAGGGATTTAAGTCTCAACGAACCCTAATTTCTGTTACCGTAATGTAAAAAGAGATAAAAGTTGAATGTGTAAAACTTTAGTTAGGGAAAAGGATATAAGTTGAGTTAAGCCTTTTTACACATCCGTGTAAAATGCTTTAATTTGACATATCTTTCTACACATTTCATTATGTAACTTAAATCCCTATGTGCATATTGCGTTTCCAACGTATTTATTTTTTTATTACCGGGAAACTAGTTGTGCTGTACATGGAGATAGATAAACTAAGTGTTTATATGTGTGCAAAACTGAAATTGAATCGTTTGTGTGAGTTATTGAACCGTCCTTTGAACTGCATAATAGGGTAGGAAGGTGTGAATATTCTATTTTCACCTTTATTCATAAAAAGAACCATTACATACAAAAAAAGTGAGTGAGTGAGTTAAGGCTTCTTCTCAAAGGAGTATACGTATTGTTAAGTTATTTGCTTCCAATGCGGAGCTACCAACATATAAAAATACATTTTTTTAATCCGTAATTAATCATATTGAACGCAAACAGCATTAGCAGACTCAGGAGCAGCGCTTTTCCTAAATCTTACTTTAAATGAAAAATTACCGCTAGATGAAATTACTAATGATTATTTTTGACGATTCTAACCAATAGAAACTCTCAATTTCGGTCATGTGTGTGCGTTTTAGCCAATCACAGCATTATTCTACTCAAAAGAATCACTTGTGATTCTTTGCGGAAAGAATCTCATGTAGAAATTGTTTAACAATTGATGGACTGAACTACTGTTCAGGCGGTCCGTGGTCTATTGCAACTCTGAAAATCGAGACGCCGCACAGTGGGGCAGAATCAAAATTTTCTGGCCAAAATTCTGAAACTCATAAAACTTGTCCAAATTAAGTTCGTGATTACAGAAAAAATTATTATAAAAAAATAATTTAAAAATTGGGGTGTTTTTTAGGGAATGAAATTAGAAATAGCCTGAGTAAAATTCTAAAACTTATGAAGCTGACAAAACTAAGCTCGTGATCCAGAAAAAAATGGTTTTTCAACGATTTGATAAACTGGGGTGGTTCTAAGGGAATGACAATTAAAATGGCCTTGTAGAATTCTAAAACTTTGGATTCCTATAGTATTAGATCTCCCGATTAACAGAAAAATATTGTAAAAATGAAATGTATTGGTAAAAAATTATGGTATTTAATAATAGTGTATAGTACAAAAATTGTTTCCAGAAATTGCGAAGTGCTGGGGTTATAAAAATATTTTGAATAATTAATAATATAATTTTAATAATTATCACTACTAATAAAATAATAAAATTTAAAAAAATCTTAGGAGTCATCCTCACTGGAATCACTAGATGTATCGTCATCTGAATCCTCTGAGGAGGTTGGCAATTCTGGAGGAACTAACATACTTATGACATTTGCACTTGATAGCTGACCAATTGGTAATATTGCCGATGCAATTACTTCAGAGCCATGTATTAATATTTTATGTACAGTGGTTGGCATATTGTACCATGGATATTTTTGTACAAACAGCCTGGCTGTTGTTATAGCACAATTAATATTAACATAAATTTGCTGTAACCATTAAAACAGTTAAGGTAAACGCCCACTTCCGGTGTACGAAATTTTACCAAAAGCTTTTCAGTTCTTCAGATTATTAAATAAGACGGATGTTCAAAGTTTCATATCAATTGGTCTATTAGCACACACAGACACAATTTTTTTTTCCCAGAAATTATTGAAATGGCATCAGGGACACCAAAACAGACATTTTCGTAAAAAAAAAAATTGAAAAAAAATCACGATCACAATACTTTCTCGTACTTCGTAACGGAGAAAGTAAAAACAGTTAAGGTAAACGCCCACTTTCGGTATATGAAATTTTACCAAAAGCTTTTCAGTTCTTTGGATTATCATATAAGACGTATGTTCAAAGTTTCATATCAATTGCTCTATTAGTTTTTGAGATACAGCGCGTACAGACAGATGCAGACACACACACACACACACACACACGCGCGCACAGACAAAATTTTTTTTTTTCCAGAAATTGTTGAAATGCCATCTAGGGACCCCAAAACGGATATTTCCGTAAAAAAAATTGAAAAAAAAATCACGATCACAATACTTTCTCGTACTTCGTAACGAAGAAAGTAAAAAATATGAATTATTACTATACATCGGTTGTGGTTGAATGCCATAGCTGGCTAAGCCAATTCCACAACCCGAACTCTGTCAATCATCTTACCTTAAAAAATAATAATAATTTACAAAATCCGAAAATATAGTAGCAACATTTACACGCACGCGCAATCATGAATCTGACAAATTACAGATTACAGAGACACTTTTTATGGGCAGTCTGTTTTATTATTATTTTCTTCCGAATAATTAAATTATTGATATTTCTAAATGTAATTTCTTATTCTGCATCCGACAATGTAAAAATATACTGGGTGTCCTATTAAAAAATAGCTAGGAAATATTTCCGGTTAAACCGAAAGTGAAAAGACCAAGAGAATGGCATGGATACATTCTTTTCAACTATATATTTATACCAAATTTACAAGAATTACTTCACAAATATCACAGTTATATGACCGTTTCAAAATATGAAAATGCTATAAAATTAATTTAGATATATCTCCCGGCGCTGCCACCAAAATGACAATATATGCAGAAATACATACTTGTTGAAACTTCTACGTAGATGAAGCTACCGCATGATAAAATAATTGTAGAGTAATTAATGAAATAGTGTTTTTATTAAATAACAATTGTTTCACCAAGCGGTGACCTTATCAGTTAGATGAACAAAGATATGAATTAATACAATTCTTTCACCACGTGATCGCGTTCTCAGGCAGATGCACAATAATATGAATATTTTCAAATTGACTTATATTTCCTTGTATTGGCCTGTACTAGTTTCAGTTGGTTAGACCATCATCAGCAGAAAACTACAATAATTTTATTATTTAAGTGTCCATTCCTATACGTGTTAGTTACAGTGTATGTTTATATTAAATTTTGAACATCAGAGTTTATTTAAATTATCTAGGGGTTAGTTATTATAAAATATATTTACTAATTATGACCATTAGCTGAATATTATAACAATTCCTTTTAAAATATTTTTGCGAGTACTTTTTATAACACATACACCTTAATACAAAAAATTCTTGCATGACATTCGAATTGATTTCATAATGCGGACGACACGCAGTGACCTTGCGTGCTGCTGTACGCAGACATAAATATTCCGCATAACAAGTTACTAAAGTAATTTACAATTTTATCTTGCGATTTATTTTCTGTTTGGGGACTTCGTGTATTTTTATTGTGGCTTTTAAAGCACCTTTGCGAGTTCTCCTTAAGTTAAATGTGCATGTTGTTTGTATATAAATCATATTTATTTGAGCTAAAAATACATAGATGTATCTAAGTAAAGGGGAACAAGTGCAATTTTGTTTAATATAAATAACACATTTATGAATGATAGTTGCAGTTAAGTTTTATCTCGTTTACATCATTCTAAAGAAAACAAATTTACCAATATCATAAATACTACTAAATGATCTTTATTTGTTACATTAATATAGACAATAATATATACAAATAACATTCCTTTTTTATTTGGAAAGGTTATCAACTAGCAGATTTTTCGTCATCTTGTTTTGGTCTTCATCTTCTTTCTTTATATACAGCGGTGGGTTATCATAAATAATTTCTTTTAAATTTAACTAAGTTGAAAGACAGCCCAAATATATATGCATATTGGAAATTTGACAAATTTAATAAATTTGTTTAATGCACTTGCAATACGTGATAGGTTTTTCTAATTATTTCAAATTACTGGATAATATATCTGAGCAGAATTATATTAGTTATTAAACTGAATTGAAAATGTCACTATGTTTTAACCATAACTAATTATTGTAAAAAATATATAAGGTGAGAAGACAGTTATATAAATCTAAAAAAAATATTCATTCACAGATTTATATAACTGACGTTAAATACACTCGTGGACAAAAATTTCCGGACACCAAAGTTAATGTTATAAGAAAACGTTTTTTTGTGGTTTTTTCACAAGGCATAAAACAATATCTACTAAAATTTTGTATCAATTTTTTTGGACTAAATTTGGATTGGAAACTACTACCATGGACTCCAAAGTTAATGATATAAGCAAATTTTTTGTTTGTTTCTTCTACAAGACATACAACATTCCCTACTAAAATGTTGTACCAATTTTTTTAGACTTAATTTTAACTCGAAACTACATAGTTTTGAGTTCAAATTTTGTCTCAAAAAATTGGTAGAGGAACGTTCAAAATTTTCGCAGGTAATGTTTTATGTCTTGTGGAAAAAGAACAAAAGTTTTTCTTATGATAACATTACCTTCGGTGTCCGGAATGTTTTGTCCACGAGTGTAGTTTTAAGTCCAAATTTAGTCCCAAATAATTGATACAAAATTTATTAGATGATGTTTATATCTTGAGGAAAAAAACAAAACAAAATTTTCATATGATAACATTAACTTCGGTGTCCGGAACTTTTTGTCCATGAGTGTAATATTAAACATTATTTCAATATTTAATGCAATTACAGACGATTTTGGATAAAATGTTGATGTTATATTATACTCATGTATAATGATTATTGATTAGTCCCTTCAAAAAACTTTTTCGTGCGGAATTAATTACACATATTCCACATTCGTATAATAAATAATTATTATACTAGTTAGTTGTGGTTAAAACATAGTGAATTTTGAAATTCAGTTTAATTATTGATTACCACGTAATAACGGTCGCAACCATCCTCTTCATTATCTCAGTTATACTTTTATTTCAGTGATTCAGCAAACCTAAGCATTATTTAACACTAAAACGTAATAATTGCAATTTATTCCTTAATATATTAAAATAGTTGGCGATGCTTGGCTTTTCCAGCCATTCTCTTATGTTTTATTCGCAGAAATGCGAATGTAAAACTTATAAAATGTGAAGCGGCAAAGTTCAGTTCTTCGGTAACTGTGTATGAATGTAATTAAATTATAAAACAGCTTTCCTGCATTAAGCTTAATAAGTAAAAATATGTTTTGGAACGTAATTAGATTTAAAGATGCATCCTACTCGAGGTTGCAGAAATACTAAAATAAGAAAAACAGATGTATTTTTCAGTTTTTTTCAGATCAGATTGTCAAGTGGATTTTTTTTTGAAAATACATAACACTCAGTTTATGGAAGCAATTATTAATGGAGAACTGAAACATTTTTGTCTCAGAACCGGTGGAAACCACTCCAACTTTATAACCTTTATAACTTTAAAATTGTTGAGCATTTATTTAGTTTATTATTTTGTTTTAAATTATTAACATTACTTATAAAAATAATTATATTCAATAAAAAAAACACCTTATGACTTTGTACTAGAGATTGGCAAAATGACTAATTTTTGTGACCTGCTTCACTAGTTGAAAGAGTCAGTGAGTCAACTCTTTTGAGTTTTGATTCAGTTACGAGCGAGTGATTAATATTATACACCAGCTCTATCAATTACATGATAAGAATGAAGTGAATATTCATTCACAGATAAAAGTCATTCTAATTACATACATATTAGAATAAAGAATCGTTCTAATTTGAAAATGTCCACGCTTTTCAAAATTCATTAATACTAATTTTTACTAACAATCAAAAGCGCAAAATATGTCCTTGCTTTCCAAATTCGTTATTACTTGAAAACATCAAAACATATAATTTCAACATTAGTTATTCCTATTGAATTCATTTCTGTCGTGTCATCGCATCAGTCACTGATTCATTTTAAACAATCAACTCATCGTATCAGTGAATCACCTCAATATGCTTAAACCAAGCAAAGATCAAAAAATATCTCGCTTTCCAAAATTCATTATTACATCAAAATTTCTACTAGATATATATAATATGTAATTTAACCTTTATCAATCTTTACATTCTTCACTTTATCTCAAGATCTGATGTATTTAAAAGATTCGAGTCATATACTCAGTGAGTTACCTCAATATCTATAAACCAACCAAAGAGCAAAAAACGGTCCTCGCTTTATAATTTCACCATAAATCTAAAAGATCTTCACATTTTCAATTGAGTCACTTAACTTGCTAACACTTCACTGAGTTGACTTTTTGAGTCGGCTTACCCATCTCTACTTTGTACACAGAATATTATTGCGTAAAACGAAATTAAAGAAGAATTTAATTTAGAAAGAGCCATTCAATACGCATCTAGGCGGCCCGTTGGTGTAGTGGGTAGTGTGTGGGTTCGAATCACAGCCCGGCCGAAAGATTTTTCGGGGATCGAGAAGTATTCGGTCGGGTCCATGGTTGTTGTGTATATGTCTGACATTATTCATGTATTCATTTGTTCATTTATCCATCCAAAATTTTACGGAAAACCACTGTAATTCCCATTTTTAGTGATGCAACTGAACTTCTGTTAGTTAGGTTATGTTTTAAGGGCTGATAACTATTTTAGACTTTTTGATCTCACGGTATATGTTACAATGGACCCTGAAGTATGCAAAAAATTCGGCGATCATATGTACTTTACTTTAAATTCTTCGGCGGAACACATTCTGATCAGACTCTTAAACAAACTCTCATGAAATCAATGAGCATTGAGGCTGGTTCTTCCAGACGTGATGCCATAAATATCGTCGTAATTCAATGGATTAACAGTGATATAATCGAATGCATCGAATCTTTCTTTAACGCATATTTCAAAATATCAACTTGCTGGTGTTGGAGATACCAGAGTTACAAGAGATAATGATGATGTTAAGAAATTGGAAGAATGGTTTCTGTCCCATAATATTTTTCCGTATATTGATGCTAGTTTCACTTTCTCCGTTACCAAGTACGAGAAAGTATTATGATCGTAATTTTTTGAAATTTTTTTGAACGGAAATATCCGTTTTGATGTCATGAGTCACTTGACTACTCAACTCATTCCGATTAGTCAACTCTTTCAATAGACTCACTCATGAGTTACCCATCTCAAGTGTGTATGTCTGTGACGTGACAATTTGAAGATAAGTATTATTCGATAATCTGAAAAACTGAAAAACTTTTGGTAAAATTTCGTAGACCAGAAATGGATGTTTACCTTAATTGTTTTTTGTTTTCTTCCAATAACTTCTTAAATATGAAAAATATTACAAAAACATTTAAACAAATATAGATGACAACGAAGAAATGCACATCTTTGAAACAATTTTTTTAAATCACTTCTTTTGAGAAAATAAAATTGTTACATTTTTTTCATTTTTAATTTATAATTATGAAACGATAATAGATCAAATTTATATAATTATTAATTATGGAGAAAGCCAAAATAAACAACTTGTAATCAATAAGTTTTTTTTCGAAATCATTTTAGTTTTTGAGTAAAATATTAGAATTTGAAGAAAAATTTGTCATTTTCATCTTTCATAATTATAACGTTTCAAACATAGGTATCATCCGATCCTGCAAAATGCTCGATGTACATTTAAAATCAGCCAATTTTGTTACTGTGAAGGTCAAATTTATTTTAGGTTATTATAAAGATACATTATGTAAGATTAATCTGTCATAAGCATCTGTAATAATCTTTTAAAGGTCAATTTTGTCATTTTTTATGCAGCCATTTTAACTATTCAGTGAGGATAATTTTTCTTAATCAGAAAGAAACCAATACATTTTAATCAAGAGTAATCTGTACAAAATTTAAGTTGCTGTTGAAAGAATTGTGGAATTCACAAAATAATTTCCGGAAAAAGTGAATTTTGGTCATCAAAATTTAGGATCCAGTGAAACCATTTTTACAACGGGAGTCTTCAAGTAGTCGCATTTCACACTTACTTCGAGAGAAGCTTAAAATTTTTAGTAATTTTTCTTGAACAAAGGCACGTTGTTCAAGAATAATTGTAATTGTAATTATTCTTGAACAACGTGCCTTTGTTCAAGAAAAATTACTAAAAATTTTAAGCTTCTGTCGAAGTAAGTGTGAAATTTACAGAGCTATTTTTCCAAAAAGTTAATTTTTGGTCTTCAAAGTTTGTTTTCTGGTGCAGCTATTTTTGTTATTGCAAATTTCGGATAATTTTCTCTAAACAGTTGCAAAGACACGTTCCTTGAAAATGTATCTGTTAAAATAAATACCCTAGATTTGTCCAGAAAAAAATGTTTAATTTACACAGCAATTCCTGGAAAAAGTGCGTTTTCGGTTTCTGCTGTACTTTTACAAAGTTCGGATAATTTATTTTTTAGCAATTGTAAAAAGACACTACTAAAGAATAATTTTTCAAAGATTGAAGTATCTGTCTAAAGATTTTTTTTGCAAAGCAATTTCTGGAAAAAGTGCACGTTTGGTCAAAATTTCCAGAGCAGCCAAATTTGTTAGTGTGGAGTTCGGAAAATTTATTTTGGGCAATCGAGGAGATTTTGTTCAAGATTAATCTGTCAACATTTCAAGCATCTGTCGAAAAAAAATAGGATTCATAGATTACAGATAATTTCTATTAAATGTGCATCTGTTGTCATTAAAATATTTCTTATACGCAGCCATTCTTGTGTTTCTACAAGGTTTCTCGAAATTTATTTTGGGCAAAGATATATTACTGAAAATTAATCTAACACAATTTCAAACATTTGTAGAAAAAAAAATATTTACTGAATCATTTCTAGTAAATATGCATTTTTGGTCATTTAAACATTTTTTATGTTTTGTTCATTGCTCATAATTTTCCTTAAGCAGGCGCCAAGATTGCTTCCCAGCGCAACTATTTTTGTAACAACAAAGTTCATATTTACTTTGAGCCGTTGTAAAGACATGTTATTCAAGATTGATCTGTTAAAATTACAAACATTTGTCTAGAAGAATTTGTAATTTACAGGAAAGAAAATGCGTTTTTGGTTTCAGTTGTTTTTGTTACTGAAAGTTCGGATGATTTTTTTTACAATTATAAAGGCACGCTATTCAAGAATTGTCTTTAAAAATTTCAAGTATTTGTCTAAAAAAATATAGAATTTACAGAGCAATTTCTGGAAAAAGTGCACTCTTGGTCCTCTAGAAATTTTCTAGAGCAGTAAATTTTATTACTGTGGAGTTTGGATAATTTATTTTGTTCAATAGTAAAGTCACATTATTCTAGAAGAATTAAAATTAGAACCATGTGCTGAAAAAGTAACATTTATTGTTAAAAAACGCTTCCATAATTTTAAAATATCAATTTGTTTTTCTGTTTTTACCGTGAAAACCAGAAAAACTCAGAAACGGTTAAATTTATCCCAATAAAAGTTATCGTCAGTTTAATTGTTGTTGGATCTCCGTTGTGGAGCACACACAAATGTTTTCCGATTATAGAGTCGATAATTGTATACAACTTAAAATAAATCATATTTTTCTATCTTGAACATTAAACTATAAATCCTGTGTACTTCCCTCTCTTCTGAATCCTCCATTGAATTTTCCAGTTTATCTCTCGACTATTTTTCTATTACTCTCATCATTATCTTGTTTGGTATACTCGTAAGCGTGAACCCTCTGTAGCTTCCACATGTTTTGTCTCTTTTTTTTTATGAAACGGCAGTATTAAGTAAATAATATGAAATAAATAAATGAGTAACTACTTTACCAACAATTTAATTAGTCCATTGTGTAATTTACTATAACCGTGTTAAAGGCATCCCACATATCAACACAAGTAGTAATTTAAGTGGATAACTCTTATCACTTACACAAATTACACAATTATTCAACAATAGTGTAATTAATTGTGTTTTCACCTTAACCTCCTGTTTGTTCTATAAACGTTCCAGTTTAATGGTAACTAATTATTCACGATAGCCAACAGTAATTACACGCACGTATATATAATTACAAGGCCCTCCAATCACATTAATTTCTGTATAATCCTAATTCTGAAAACAGCTTGGACATTAAAACAAACTCGCACCATTTACTCAATTTTTGAAACTGAATTTAATTAAAGGGTTAGTGCGATAATCCCATTTGTGTGGAGCACATACATGAGAGGATATGATAAAAAAAAACTAGAAGTATTAAAGAGAGATACTGCAATAATAAAAAAATATGTTCATTCAAATTAAGCTACTAGTTTGTAAAATTCCCAGTAGGGAATAGCTGTGTTTTTGTGTGTGTTAATGTTGTATTTTTAGGATAAATTCGTAAAAGGGGTGCACCAGTAGTATCCAACGCCTGTGTTCATGTGTGTGTGTGTGTGTGTCTGTGTGATTTTTCTATTCTCTAAATTTTAACGTCGAATATGTGGTCATTTGCCACTACCATTGTGTATAATGTTAACTTCTCACTAATTACACTCTAAACAGCGAGAGTACGAATTAGGAACAGCTGGATTGAGGATTGATCTATCTTAGATCGAGCTTACACCTAAATAATTAAGTTATACTCAATTAGACTATGTGTATTATGCGTATTTAGAACGTTTAGTATATTATTTTTTAAAACGTAAGTATTTTGCTATTTATTTGATCATTTTTATTGCCAATAAATGTGTATTATTAAATAGAAACATTTAACATTTTCACATTTTAATTGTAGTTAAACATAGTTAATTTCTTAAGTAATGGTCGCAACGATCCTCTACATCACTTCAACATATTCTTAATTATAACTAGAGTCCAGATTTATATGCGCTAAAAACGGCATTATATTTTTTTTTATATGCGCTAAAAAAAAGCATTATAATTTTTTTATATTCGCTAAAAAAGGCAATATAATTTTTTTTTATATGCGCTTAAAATTAGCTAATATATTCGACAAAATGATTCAAATATGGATTTTATCTGCAGTTTAATTAAAAATAAATATAAGTATATAATAAAAAAATACGAATAGCAACTGATGATAATTTATTTATTGGAATTACAATGTAGAACCAAAATTTGATTTTCAATTTCATTTTAGGTTAGTTAAATGACATAGGGTTCATGTTAAAATTTATTATGTCCTCCTCAGTCTCGCCTTTTCAAAATGCCACAAATCATTTCAATTTTTTCGTATCCTGGATTTCGATATAATACGCATCAAATTTTCGCAAAAGTTAGGGAACTAATTTTAAATTTTCGTACAGTTCATCCATAATTTTAAAAGCCTCAATTAAAGGTATTTGAGCTGTTTCTAAATCCTTGATTGCAGTTATTAAGATGCAAAAATGTGCAATAAAAGCTAATTTTTGCAAAATATTTCTACATGCAACACAATCTTTACATTTTTTAAGTGCTGCCGATTCTTCATCAATAAAATTAAGAAGAATATTTTCTGATTTTTCAAAATTATTGGCGTAGAATAAAGCAGCTTCCAGCCAAACACAATTACCGGGTACGGTTGCATCAGGCAGTGTTGCCAGAAGTAATTTTTAATTTTCACCAAATATTTCATGAAAAAAAAACCCCCAAAATTACGCCAAAACCTTAATTAACACCTAATTTGCACAAAAAAGTTGCTTTCGCTGAATCACGAATCTCACCCATCAGTTTTAAAACTCTGCTTTTCCGAAAATATGATGTAGGTAGTACAAAAAGGCCATTTAAAAAATTAGAAAAATATTTAATCGTGCTGTGGTATCCTCCAATTAATTAAAATGATTCTTTAATTTTTCGGAAGGCCTCGCTAATTAACTACTTAAAATTGTTGGCATTCATAATTTCCATACAGTTCCAGTTAGATCGGGTGATCAGTTTCATTCCGGGCAAAAGTATTGTATTTAACAATTACTAAAAAACTAAATTGGTTGCAAAACTTATTCTTTTGATTTAAAAATTACGAATTTTCGAAAAAAAATATCAAAAATCGAATGGGGGCCGCGGTGGCCTAGTGGGTAGCGCTCCTGCTTCTGGGCCTCGTGGTCGTGGGTTCGAATCCTATCCGGACGGTCACTTTTTCTGAATGAAAAATGGCCGTACGGGTCCATGGATGTCTAGTGGTTGTCCTTTCATATCAATATATGAATTTATTACAAACAATCGATTGTGCAGAATAGCCAAGTAGCTTACGCCAATTTCCCCAATGTCATTCACTCTCCTTAACCCAAAATCTCATCAACCATCCTTCCTTTTAATTAAAAAAAAAAAAAATCGAATCGAAATATTTGAAAATTAAGTAATTCCTTAAACTCAAATCGCACAGGCTGTATTTTTTAGTTAAATATCAAAGTACATTCGTTTTATCTTAAAACAACCACTATAATTAAATTAAAAACACTAAAACAATTTTTTTTAATTTAAACAAATAACCTAAAATTAATACAAAAACCAAGTACAGTAAAAAATATACAAAATATAGTCTGCAAAATCTAAGTAATAGGGCAAAAAAATCAAAAAGTTGGACCAAAAAACTCGAAAATGTCGGCAAAAAATTCGCTCATAAACATAAACAATTCAAGACAAATAAAAAATTCGCTCATTCAAATTAATAATTAAGGTAACAGAACTAGAAACAAAAAATCGAAAACCCTTGGCAAAATATAAATAGTCGAAAATTTTGGTTTAGATGCCAAAAACATCTAAAATATAGGCCAAAAAAATCAAAAACCCTGGTCTAAAAATTAGAAATGCAGACTAAAAATTGAAAATTCAAGCAAAAGAAAAATAATTTGCCATTTTCAGACCTAAAAATAATTCTTTACCACAAAGTAAATTGCAAATTAAATTTAAAAAGTCAAAACTCAAAAATTATTTAAAAAAATCGCCAATAAAAACAATAATTCCGGTTAAACCATCTAAAATGGAGGGTGAAAAATTAAACATTTGGTCAAAAAAACTCGAAAATACTAGCCAAAAGTTCACACGCAAAAATCAACAATTCAGGTTAAAAAAAATCTCTCATTAAAATTAATAATCAAGGTAAAAAAACTAAGAATATAGGCAAAAAATCGTAAATTTAGACTAAAAATCGCAAATCAAAAATGCGAAAAAAACGAAAATTTCAAATAAATTCTCGAAAATTTTGGTTTACAGGCCAAAAACTCTAAAATTTGGACCAAAGAAATGAAAAATACAAACCAAACATCTAAAATATAGGCAAATAATCAAATATCCTGATGTAAAAAATAAAAAATGTAAACTAAAAATTTGAAAATGCAAGCAAAAGAAAAATAATTTGCCATTTTCAGCCCCAAAAATAACTTTATCCCAAAATAAATTGCCGAAACTCTAAACTCGAAATAAATTTAAAAAAAAATTCGCCCATAAAAACCATAATTCAGGTTGAAAAAATCTAAAATCAAACAATCAAAAACAGCACAAAAAACTCGAAAATACCCAGAAGACAAAAAAAATCATCCATAAAAATCAACAATTTATGTTAAAAATTTAGAGTGTAGATCAATAAAAAAATCGCTCGTTAAAATTAATAATCAAATGTAGATTAAAAAATCGAAAATTTCAACAAGCTATCAAAAAAATTCAAACAGTTAGAACAAAGATGGGTCTAATATATAATGTGTGCTTGATGGTGTACTTTTTTTTTTCTCTGTTTTTAAAGTTAAGACTATTTTGTCATATCTTTTATTTATTTATTATTTTATCAATTATCGATTGTTCCTTTTATCAATTATCGATTGTTCCTTTTATCTCATTATATTTCTGCAATTTTAAAATGTAACATAGTTAGCTATTAACTGTATTTTAATTTTAATATATTTGACATGTACATCCATATAACAGTGGCGAAGTTACGAATAAAGAATTTGAATTTGAAAGAAATTAAAAATACAGACCAAATAACCAATAACATCTAAAATATAAGCAAAAAAAGTAAAATTCCAAAAATAAAAATATGCAGACCAAATAATTGAAAAATCAAGCAAAAGAAAAATAATTTGCCATTTTCAGTCCCAAAAATAACTCTAGCTCAAAATAAATTGCCGACCAGAAACGCGAGTTTAAAAAAAAAAGATAAAGGACTAAAAATCAAAAACACATAAAAATGAATAATTCAGGTTGAAATATAGGGCAAAGAATAAAAAATTCAGGCCTAAAAATAAAAAATGCCGACCAAAAAAATCGAAAATTTTAACAAACAAATCAAAAAATTAAGACCAAAATGAAGAAAAGTCAGTTCAAAAGATCAGAAATGTATACCAAAAAACGGAACTGCAGGTCAAAAATCTAAAATATACGTAAAAAAAATAAAAATCCAGGCCGAACGATACAAAATGCAAACAAAAATATTTAATATTTAATATAATAAAAATAATAATTTATTTACGGGCAACGAGTGTTGACAGTAGTAATTTTTAATTTTCCCCAAATATTTAATTAAAAACCCCCAAAATTACCCCGCTGTTCTTCTCTAAAATAATAAAATTTGAAAATAAAATAAAACGTTAATACAGTGGATTTATTGGAAACTTACATATACATATATACAAAATTAAAGTAGTATAAATATAAAATGTATTAAACATATTTTTTATTAAACATAAATGAGAGTGCAGCATCCCATTGGGATCACAAAATTATGAAAACGACAATAATAGAATCCCTAGGACAACTTCCATAAATGATGTCACAGGCTGAGGAAAATTACTCACTTGTTTATGGTTGTGCACTATTGGTAATGATGATTTCTATCAAATGTTCATTAATTTCCCCAAAAATACTCTTCGTATAAAATACCCATCCCAAAAAATACTCCATTGATTGAAGTTCCCCAATATACACTCCAAAACAATAATTTGTCCCCATTTTGGGAAAAAAAACCCGATCTTGCAACACTGGCATCGAGTATCATCTGCTTATGGGGAAATCCCATTTTTCTATATAAATAATATAATATACATATCTACATAACACAAGGTTACGTTCGCTAGTTAGGAGAATCCCGTAAATTTACCTTATACAATTTTATAAAAAAAAGATTTCTACGCTCGCAAATTTTATTAATAAAATTACAACAAAATAAATAACAATTAATAGAAATATTGACTTTATATGTAGTTATATGCGGATATATGCTCAAATAAGTTTAATATGACAAAACCTCGAAATATTAAGTTATATTTGAAATAAAACTTGCTACCCTGATTCATTTCCGAGAGAAACGTGCATATACAATTCGCCAGGGTCATACGAAATAGCAAATAAAACATGTAAAAAAATATAAATCCGGACTCTGATTATAACGCAATTTGAAAATCAATTAAATGTAAATCTTTAACCGATGAGATGGATACACCATGAACCGACATCTATTGCCTAAACGTTACACAAATTCCTTAATTCTATAGTAAGATCCTCTATACTACTTCAACATATTTTTTAATTATAACGCAATTTGAACATCCATTAAATTTAACTCGTTAACCGATGAGATAGGTAACTAATAATTAATGTCTAAACGTTGCACAATTTTTTTAATTCCATAGTAAGCAACACTTTCCTCGTCAGCGCCTATACTGAGCTGATGAGATCTAATAAGATCGATGCACGAGTAAACAAAATATTAATTTTATCTTTACCAGATGTTAAAAAATGAAAAGAAGGTAAAACTGCCATAATTAAAGTAAATGGTATTCTTATTTTAACCAGCGTCAATTCATTTGAATAATCTATGAAACGATTATCAGGTTCAATAAATCAAATGCATTCGATTGGTAATCACTCAACTCCATAAAAGTGATTGAAACCGGTTCTAGAAAGAGACGATTCGTGCCTTCTGCAGGAAATTAAAATATCGACATTGCCGTTAAATTCTCCAAAGTGGAAACATAAATCCGACGGTGTATTAATATTTCAGTAGCTCCGCCGGCGTCGGTAATCGATGATACGAAAAGTCCACAAAAACGGAAATTCCTGTAGCCACAGTTCTTAGTTACATGAGATCCAATTAAAAAAATTATTTTCTTTATGGGTTCATTTAGAGATTAAGAAGTTTTGAAGAACACAGAATACATATTTAAAGAAGTTTTATTCCTAATTTAATTCGTATATTATAGGAGTAACACAACATGCTATGAAAATGCTCCATTGTTCAATGAGAGAAACAGGAAAATTATTGCTCGAGTTGAACAGATGTACTTTAATAACAAGTTGTGTTTACTATTTTTTCCAAAGTCACAGTACCTAAATATAATTCAAAGGGTTTATTAATATTCAATTAATCTTATTATTTAATAAAGACGAAATACATCCTAAATATGTGAATTCGTGACTACAAAATTAAGTCTTGCTAAGACTATTTATTTATTTATTTATTTATTATTTATTTATTTGTTTATTACCCAACAGCCACGAAGGCCAGTTACAGGACAAATTAAACTATAAACAAATAACTTGTTGAAACAACTATTTCCCATCTGCAAAAAGTGAAGTTGTTTCAAATTTATTTAATCTTAAAGAATTTATTATTCCGCCTAAATCATAACAACAGTTTCTAGCGGCGTTGCCATGTGCAGGGACGGCTCGTTATATAGAGCCAAGGAGCCATGGCACTATCTGCAGTTTTTGTTTTGTTTTGTTTTGTTGTTTTTTAACATATATGATCTGGATCACATGCGTGATCAATAGCTGCAGTTTCAAGCTCAGCAAGAATTTTTAATTCATTCTTAAAATACGTTTTCGCCAATTACTTTGGTCTAGGAAGATAAATCGTTATTTCTTTCTTTTGTTGTCAAAAATTGTATTTTTTAGCTGACAATAATGGTGTGTTGCAATTGTCAATAATGGTTTGTTGTAGTTGTCAAGAACAGTATGTTCATCTGTTAAGAATTGATTCAGCTGTCAAAAGCAGCATTTTTCGATGTTTTAATTGTCAAAACTGACATTTTTTAGATGCAAAAATTGTACTTTTTGTTGTAGAAAATTGTATTTTTAGCTAACAATAATGGTTTGTTGCAGTTGTCAAGTATGGTATGTTTCAGCTATTCAAAATGGTAGTTTTCAGCTGTTAAGAAATGCATTATTCAACTGTCGAAAATTATATTTTTCAGTTGTCAAAAATGTTATTTTTCAGCTTTCAAAAAAGGTAGTTCTCACCTATTAAAATGGTATTTTTCAGCTATCAAAAAAGTATTTTTCAACGTTTTTTATTCGTCAAAAATGGCATTTTTCAGCTGTCAAAAATTGTACTTTTTGATGTCAAAAATTATATTTTTTAGTTAACAATAATGGTTTGTTGTAATTGCCAAAGCGGCATTTTTCATCTCTTAAAAATGGCATTTTTCAGCTGATAAGAAGTGTATTATACAAATGTCAAAAACTGATATATTTCAGTTGTCTAAAAATGTTTTTTTTAATGTCAAAAAAGGTATTTCTCACCTATTAAAATGTTTTTTTTTCAGCTATCAAAAAAAGCATTTTTCGACATTTTTTTAATTGTCAAAATTGACATTTTTCTGCTGTCCAAAATTGTCTTTTTGTAGTCAAATTTTTTTAGCAGGTAATAATGATATGTTACAGTTGCCAAAAATGATTTGTTGCAGTTGTCAATAATGGTATTTTTCAGCTATTGAAAAATGTAGTTTTCAGCTGTTAAGAAGAGTATTATTCAACTGTTAAAAATGATATTTTCAGCTGTCAAAAATTCGATTTCCCACGGATAAAAATTCATTTTTTCAGCATTTTTTGACACTTTACTTAATTGTCAAAAAATGGTATTTTTCAGCTGTCAAAAATAGTATTTTTTCGTTAACAATAATGGTTTGTTGCAGTTATCAAGAATGGTATTTTTCAGCTGTTAAGAAGAGTATTATTCAACTGTTAAAAATGATATTTTTCAGTTGTCTAAAATGGTACTTTTCAGCTGTCGAAAAGGTATTTCTCACCTATAAAAATGGTCTTGTTCAGCTATTAAAAGTAGCATTTTTGACATTTTTTAATTGTCAAAAATGGCATTTTACAGCTGTTAAACATTGTATTTTTTGTGTTTTCTAACTGACTAGAATGGTATGTTACAGTTGTCAATAATGGTTTGTTGCAGTTGTCAAGAATGGTATTTTCAGCTGTTCAAAATGGTAGTTTTCAGCTGTTAATAAATGTATTATTCAACTGTCGAAAATGATATTTTTCAGCTGTTAAAAAATATATTTCTCACTTATAAAAATGGTATTTTTCAGCCATCAAAGGCAGCACTTTTGGTCATTTTTTTATTGTTAAAATGGCATTTTTCAGCTGTAAAAACTACTACTTTTTATTGTCAAAAATTATATTTTTTAGCTGACAATAATGGTATGTTACCGTTGTCAATAATTGTTTGTTGCAGTTAAAAATGGCATTTTCAGCTGTTAAGAAGTGTATTATTCAACTGTCAAAAAATATATTTTTCAGCTGTCAAAAATGATATTTTTCAACTGTCAAAAATTATATTTTCAGCTGTTAACAATGGTTTTTCCCACCCATAAAAATGGTATTTTTCAGCTATCAAAAGCAGCTTTTTTTGACATTTTGTAAGTGTTAAAAATGGAATTTTTCAGCTGTGAATAACGGTATGTTTCAGCTGTCGGGAATAGTATTTTTCGGTTGTCTGGAATGGTAATTCCCAGCTGTTGCAAATAGTATTTTTCAGCTATCTCAAGTTGTATTTTACAGTTGTAGAAAATGGTATTCTTCAGCTACCAAATATGCTATGTTTCAGCTGCCAAAACAGTATTTTTCAGCTAATAAAGATAGCTTTTTCGACATTTTTGAATTGTCAAAAATTGTATTTTTCAGCTGTCGAAAGTAGTATATTTTGCTGTCGAATCATGGGCGGCTTGTTACTTCAAAGAAGGAGGGGGGAAAAGGAGTATATTGATGGCTCTACCATCAACATGTTTCACGAGCCGCCACTGGCCATGGGAATAAAAAACAAAAAATAATATATTTTCCTCACTAGCGGTGAAAGGAATTTATTTCCCTCTCTTGTGAGGAAAGTAAATCCATTTCTCCACTAATGGCTTTACTATCCTCACAAGTGATGCAAACTTCTACATTCCTATCTAAATTATGTGATGAAATAGTTATGTATGCAACAAGTGAGTAAAGTAGCACTTTTTTTCACGAGTAGGAAAGATTGCCACACGAGCCGAAGGCGAGTGCGGCAATTCCTACAAGTGAAAAAAAGTTGCTTTACTCTCAAGTTTCATACAAAAATTTTTCTACGTCCGTAACTTTAAATAAATTCGATAAAACCTTAATCAATTTTTATAAGTAATACTTTTTTAAATGAAAAAAATAATAATCATCAAGTTTTCTTAATCGGAAACGAATCGTTCATGACGCACTTTGCGCAAATAATTTTTTAGTAGCGTTAAAAAATGAACCGCTACGGCACTTTTTTTCACGCAAGAGTGAAAAAATGAACCGTTATGGCACTTTTTTTCACGCTGTTTGTAGGGTTCAGGAATCACATATTTTATGAACCCAAATTAATGAAAAAAACTATACATTTTATAACGGACGTAGAAAAATGTCATTTTTGAAGGTGATGTTAGAACAACTATATTTTGTCGTATTTCGTACGGAGAAAAATTTCCCGATAAGCTGTATTGTATAGAAATTTGCATTATTCATTCATTTTGTTGGCGTTGGTGTGTGTATTGAAATTTTCTTGAATACATAAAATCCTCAGTCTTTTAATTTTCTGCAGTAGGGTGTGATTTATGCACGTTCGTGAGAGGGCGGAATGCGTTTTTAATAATATGCAAATGACCGCAGGAAAATTTTCGCATGTGACGCTGATGACTTTCTCTGGAATCTGTAATTAAACATCGATTTCTATTTGCGCGCACGAAATGTAGAGAAGTTTAAAATAATTCGCTAAAAAATATGTTACATAATTACCAAAATTATTCCATCACTGTTGGGATTACAGGAATAATTAATGCTAAAACATGAAGTTAAAAAATTGATTTAATCAAAAAATATCATGATATTCAGTAGCGCGTTTAATGCCCCTTTTATATGTTTAAAGAATGTTTGGTTTGTATATTCAACAATTATTTTTGGAACGCGCAATTACTAGTTAATTACGTCGCTAAAAATATTTGAATGTCTTGTGGTTACTTATTTATTGTTGTTTTAGTTGTTTTTTTGCTAATGGACTATCGATTAGAGGTCTTTCTGCCGTTAAAAACATGTAATTATTTCTTAATTATGTAATTATGTAAATATTTGCCTCTCGAATCGTATCTAGATTTGAATGGGTAAATTGCTTTTATTCAATCATATTACAAAAGGGTAAATAGTCGATCGCCGTTTCGTTAGTACAGTTAATGATGAGGATTATGAAAAGCCGCCGAAACAAATCGTGAATGTCGTTGCACGACTGAAATTAATTAACGGATGCCACGAAACTGAAAGTAATTAATGATCGGCGGTTTAGTCCTGGAAAATAATTACTTGAATATAATCGATCTAACGTTTTGTGCAGCGTGTTTTAAATAATCAGATTACATTATTTAGTATTGTAATGCGAAAATAAAATCATACAAAAATAAATTGAAAATTGTTAATCGTTATTATCGAATTTGATCATTTTAACGTAAATATGGAATTTGAGGTTTTTAATTTTTGAATTTTTTTCAAACAACTTGCAGCGAATTATTTTTTTACAAATTTCCACTAGTTTTTTTTTAATTACTCGATGAATTTTAAAAATATCGGAAAAAATTAAACGAATAAAATTACATGATGATCACACCAAACGTGTTTATATTTATTTTTGTTTGATTTTAATTGCTATGCTAAGGAATTTAGAAAACCTATTATAGTGCTTCATTTTGTTTTAACTTGCATATTAGCTCAAGGTAGCTCTTACTATTTACTGTTAAATTAGGATTTTTTCCTCTATTTTTCTGTTGTTATTTTGTGCATATACAGGATATCTCGTTTCGAGTGTGCCAAAAGAAAACAGGAAGTAAATCATGTTATCTTGAACAGAAAAGTTAAAGTCAACATATGTCCGATTTCTTATCGTTATCGAGATAAATGATCTTAAAGATTTTTCTATCATAAGAAAATCTTACAAATTTCTAGTATAAATTTATTAGATTGCCATGAACTTAACCAAAAAATATTTGAGCAGGTGAATGTTTATATAAGTTGTTCATACAAAAATAACAGAGCAACCTGTTAGTTGTTGTCAGTTGCACTTAGTAAAATTTTGTAATAAATTTTTTTGTCTCAACGCTCTCCGACCAGTCGTTTTCTCAAAAAGGGTGGCCTGGGATACCCTGTATATACATGGTTGGGATAAAGTAAGGAACCAAGTAAATATCTTTAAAACAAAAAAGGCTAAATTTATGAAACTTTGCAGGTAAGTATAATGACACATAACGCATCTGATGCCATATTTTTTGTCACTACTGTACTTCCGGTTTCACCGGAAATATCCTCAACTTTTTTAGTTTAAATGGGAAACCCTGCATATTTTTACATTTTTAAATAGACACCTTTTCAACAATTACAATGATATAGGGTTTGGACTTGTTTTTTTAAATAATAAATAAAATAATAAAAAATGAAATTTGTGAATTTCATAACAATTTTGTTCAACCCTTGAAAATTTTGATTTATAAATATTAGAATTGCTCTCGGAGAATGTTGTATTAAAAATGTTGCATACATCTTGTGGAGATCTCTATCAATCTCCAAAACTGACCATCATTAACAAAGTAATTTTTTCACGTTCAGTTAGTTCACCCAAAATTGAACAGCAATGTTAATATTTCACATGGATACTATCTGTCAGTTACAGAAAATGTCTATTCGAAAATGTAAAAATATACAGGGTGTCCTATTTAAATTAAAAAAGTTGACTGTATTTCCGATAAAACCGGAAGTATAGTAGTAACGAAAAATATTGAATCAGATGCGTTATGTATCATTATACTTGCCTGCAAAGTTTCATAAATTTAGCCCTTTTTGTTTTAAAGATATTTGCTTGGTTCCATACTTTATCCCAACCCTGTATGCATTCAAATTATTAAAAATGTTGTTTGTCACTGCTCCGAAAATAGTAAAAATTATAGTAGTTTTACTTGGTGAAACTGACAGCAACTTTCAGTCGTTGCCGGAAGATGGGCTTGGGGGTAACTCCCGAAAGCTTGGCATTGAAAAAGAGGCAACAGAAAAACCCGTGCGGGATAAGTTTAACCAGGGCCGCGCCAAGGTATGTTGCCGCCGGGGTGCGAGGAAAAAATTGCCGCCTCCTTTCAATGTGAAGAGGGAGGTAAAAAAAATAAACACCATCTCTAAATTATTTAGAAAGAAAGAATTTCGATATAAACAAAGAGATACGTTCGCGGATTTCGCGCTTGCATCCATACGCAAAGAATAAACAATCATCTCCCATTTCGCGAACATACGTATTACGAAAAAAAAGTATTTTAGGTGGATTGATATTTTTTACGAGCGCCGATTTTAAATAAATTGTTTGCAAATTGTAAACAGCATAAGATTTAGTGGGCGCCTAGCTAAGAGGGCTCTTAGCATCGATGTTTCAAGCGCCTCTAAAGGCCCGCCGCCCCCAAGACCTGCCGCCCGGGTGCTAGGCACCCCTTACACCCCCGCTTGGCGCGGCCCTGAGTTTAACCTTCCCCAACCTTACTCCAATCTGCATTAACTGAAAAATGCCGAAATGGAAAACTGACTTTGTTCTACAAAAAGGTAAGTGTTGGTTTATCTATTGTTGTAGAAATAATATTGTAGCTCACTAACCTTTTATCAAATGAAACTACCTTTTTACTTATTTCGTCTTGTTTCAGGCGACCTGCTAGTGTAAATATTTGTGCAAGAGATTGTCGTCCAGTGACATCCTCAAGCTGCACACCGAGTTCCCGAGTTCCATTTGCTTACATACGAAGCTCAAAATACCTATTTGATGAGCCGAGTGTATTTGACAGCAATCGGGAAAAGACGACACGGAACTTACGTTGATGCAAGTAACAGAAGAGGCCAAACGTCGGCGACATTTACTGTCCCATCAGCTAATGGCTTTATTTAGGTTTGCAATAATACTTTTAGATCAATCTTTGATATTTTCAAGAAGAGAAATTAAGGCATTTTGAATCGCCTAGAAAAGGAGACATTGTATTCAGGGATGGTCGCGGGAAAAATGTAAAATCTCGTCGTCTGAAATATATAGATGATGACAGGGCCTTGATAAAGGAACACATCTTTTCATTTCCTCGTGAGGAAAGCCATTATAGCCGCAAGAAATATTTAAGCCCAGATTTGAATATACACGTAGCATTTAAAAAAATACCCTGCAGTTCAAATAGATGAAAGATATTACCGAAGGGTTTTCAAGAAGGACTTGTCGAAGCTTACTTTCAAGAGGCCAGGAACCGATACTTGCCGTATATCTGACAAATTCAATGCACAAATTAAAGGAGCTCCTGAAGTTGCAAAACTATTGCTAATAGCAGAGAGGGAACTTCATCAACGGAAAGCTGACAGAACATTGCGTTTGATGTCGGTTTTGTTTCTTAACAGTCAGTATCCTTCTAGCGCAGTTGCTACAGTTGCTATTTACATGCAACAAATGCTGTTTACGCCGACCCTCACCCACCGTATTATGTTTCATTCAAGGTTGTTATCAAATTACAACCTTTGCATGCATATAGGAAGCAGTTCAACAAATTATATGTGTATGTGGCATGAGGCGATTTGTATCTTTTCAAAGTTCTGACGTCAGGACTCACTCCTAGAACACATTTAGAAACATGGTGTGACAACGGCGACGGACAGAATAAGAATCGCATGGTGCAATGATTTTATTTCTTGTCCTGAAAGGCCATTACGAAATAATAGACCTTACATTTCTTGTTTCTGGCCATTCCTACATGCCATGTGATAGAGACTTCGATGTTATAGGAAAACGGAGGAGAGTGAGCAAGTGCATGGTTCTAGAAGAGGTTCAAGAAACTCCGTTCCAAGTAATTCCAATAGAAAATTGTGATTTTTTCGATGTTGGACGTATTTGCGATTTGTCCCTGAACACTTTGCTCTAAAAATGTCTCAACTTTCTTGGATTCGCGTATCGAATTCAACATCAGCACCAAAAGACTTTCGATGAATTAGAAGAGTGGAAACAGAAGACAATCTTCATGAAGAAAAAAATTAATGGATTCAAACAAATGGCTACCTTTCCTTCTAACGAAAAAATATCCACGCTGAACGAAGAAAATTCAATGCGTGAATATCTCGATGGAAAATATCATAACTTCTATAAGGAGGTTTGCAAATATTTTTTTTCACACCTACTTGTTTTGTCTTTTGTTTGAATAAACCATTTGTAGTCAAGAACTTGACTATTCATTTCGACCATCAAAACTTCTTTTGCTTCTCCTGTAAAATTTAATTTTTGGTACTTTGTCAACGCCTCAATTCATACCAACAATTTTTTTTTATGGAAAAATACACATTTTATTTACCCTCGAATATTTGTCATGAATTGTTCTTCGTACAAAAGAAATCTATATTTATAAATAAATAATTAATAGAAATAAAGCGCTTAGCTAAATAATATTCATTTATTAAAGTTCTTCACATAGAAAACTCATTTATATTTAACTACTAAAAATAAATTATTCAATTTATAAATTTCCTAGCATCCACATGAATTTCTTTAATAAAGAGGATGGGTGCGATAGTCACTGCGTAATTATCAACAGTAATATAACGAGTGCCTATGATTTTTCCGGCAATTATTAGCGGCAGGATCACGATTGCTTGTTGCGGCGAAAATTGGGACGACTGCGAAGCAGGAGTGTCGATTTTCTAGAAGCAACAAGCAAGAGTGATCCAGACGCTAATAATTGCCTAGGAAAAATCAGTCACGAGTTAGATTCGAGAAGACAATTGGCCGAACAGAAAGTTCACACTTCATAATTTGAAAAGTTAAATTTAGTGACACTAAGTGTAATAATCTGCGCCATAATAATTGTAGTAAAAATGAGCTTACCAAGATTTTGAGAAATGCCTATGAATACTATTACTGATGAAAGCACTAACACTTCACCCGAAAATACAAACAGATCGAATTCAGGAACAAACTGCTTAAAAGTCGGGCAATAACTGACGTTTTATATGTTATAGATAATGTACTAACGCGTTGCTAGGCAATACCAACATGAGAGATTATTTGATAAGATACCATCCAGGGTAAATTGCCATGCATAACATGCAGCATGGTCTGTTACGCATCGTAATTAGAATTTTATTCGATCATGTCATCAACATTATTAGATTAAACAACTAATGTGATAAATATTTTTCTCGAGATTTAAAAATAACTTTTCACTAAAAACAATTAAGATTTTCTCTATTTTTTGTAACGATGTTTCATACACACCTTGCAAACTTCCTGCTTTCAAGACGTTCTTGGAGAATGTCAGGTCTCCCGTGGTCGGTGATATCCGGAAGTAGCCATCCTTCGGTTGTTTTAACGTATACCGAAGGTGAGGCTTCCTCCACTTACGCGAAGAGAGGGCTTTCAGACCGACGAGGATATGTTCTCCAGGAGGATGCTTGGAGGGGTCTCCGGGGAGATTCATCCGGAGATCTGTCATTGTAAAGTAGACTCCATTTACTGAAATTCAAACGAAACATAAAAAAAATAGTGTAAGATTTTAACAGGAGAGACGATATCGACTTTTGACCAATTTTCCCCATCTTTCCATTATTTGCATAATTTTAAAGTATAAGATGTTAACGATTCATGTAACTTCTAGGTCAACTTCAAAGATAATATTTTGAAAAATAGCAGCAAACAAAGTTATTCATATAAGATTAGATGCCTAAAAGCGGAAGATTTTCTGAAAATATGTAGATTATATAAAAGAAACGATTTCGTCAGTATTGGCGAATTTATATTGGCGTTGATTGTTGATTTTGAAAGTTTAACAGTTTTTATTAATTAAAAATGTAAAATATTTGCATATTACAGTCTCAGAACCGGTACGAGATTGCTAGGCAAAATATGAATATCAGATAGGCCCATCTAAAACTAAAATATATTTGCCATATGAAATTGCTCATTTATTATTTACGGTATATTCTTTACTTTAATTTTTAATTTAGATTTCTCTAGAACTGCGTAATCTTCACTTGCGTCAGTGTTCTTCTATAGAAGCGATTTAGTAATATATAAAACTGAATTATAACTATTCCATTGATGATCTACTATTTTATTCCCAAATTTAATAAAAACCAAGATTTAAATACATCCGAAGAGTCGAAAACAACTTAACGGTTTCCATTTTTGACTGATAGAATTCTAATCTGATTTTCAGTATCGTTTTTATAAATAATTGAAACATAAACCTTCTTGTCTGTGCCTAATTATGATAAAAATTGTAATGTAATTTAATGATAGTATTTTTTTTTATATTTATTGTTTTTTTTTTAAACTAGGCAAATTTTAAAAACTTCATTCTCTATAAACTGTTTATATTCGCAATTTATACAATTCTTGTTAATGTCTTCCTGTAACATTTATGATTTCATCATTATTCGGAAAACTGTTCACATTTTCATATACTGGTTTAATTTCAAAAGAATTTATGAGAAACATTAATGAATAAAAGATGTCCACTTTTTTGTTGCCTACAATATTTGTTCAAATGTTTTACCAATATTTTTCATATTATTCTGATAATTCAACTCGTGTATAAAAAGGTGCATTTAAAATGGCGGACAAAACAAATTGCAAATGGATAAAAATGTATTTACCTTCACCATGACAACGACCTTTATATTAAAATTTTTAGTAAATAGCTAACTTCAGTTGAACTCTGGCAGTTCGTGTCAATTCTGAATACCTCTGTGATAAAATATATTTAATTGAAATCCTGTTGAGTAAGTATTGTCCGTTCACCAATTATACACATTTAGTTACGTACATTTCCAATTAAAGCCGGACGCAGCATTTCGTACTTCGGCCTAGTGTCGTGATATGTCGCAAGCGTACGGTAGCGCTGCTGCTATGCGGAAATTGTAGAATTGGATTGCATTTAACATCCATCTTGTTCTATCATATCCTAATAGTATGAAATAAACATTTATATATTAGTGTATTTGGCGTCTTCTCTTTTATGTGTGTCGGAAATAAGTGCACCGGTGATTAAACGATCAGCCGTTATTGGTCTCATAACTTCATATCGCTTGTAGTATGTGTGCGTGTGTGTGTGTGAGGGAGAGTTATAACCTATATTATAATATAAGAAATGTCATAAATGTATGGAATATTTACTAAATGTAAGTAAAAATATATGTTTACACAAAACAATAATTAAAAATATTATTTCAATGGGTAGATCCTCTCAACCATTTTCATTTTACCCACACACGATTTTGACAATTGTTGCTTCATCCAATTCAATTACAAATAAATGCTCTTTCGCCCATTGTACTTTTAATTAATATAAACTGCTAATATAAATATAGTTCTTATTCGTTAAATTATAAATTATAATTAGTATAATTATAAATACCACTCGCGGTTATAATTTTATGGATACATTTTAATTCAAGCACTCGTCATTTCATCGCGAATTTCTTGAATGAATTGAGATTAGGCAAAATCTTTTCATCTCTATTCATTCTCGAAATTTGTGTCGATTCAATCGCTCTTGCAAACAAATAAAATTTATCCGACCAAATTCTAACCTCTTGTGGTATTACCGCCGAAAATTTATCGGAAAGAAACAGAAAACGATTAAGGTAAACACTTTCGATGTACGAAAATGTACTTAAATCTTTCCCGTTCTTCAGATTGTCAAACAAGACTCATTTGATAATATTTAGTGAGTTCTGAGATACAGCGCCCATAGATAGACACAAACACACAGACATGAGAATTGTTTTTACAAACAATAGCTAGCCACACATGAGTGTTCATTCCCATCATTCTTTCCTTGACCAATCTTTACTTCTAAAATGTTAAAGGATATTTAAAGCGTAGTCAATCACTAACTCAAATATTTTAGTATATTCTCTCTTGTCACTTTTTTTATGAGAATCCTATGGCCTGGGGAGTGCAAAATAACCAATGCGAAAACTGTTTCTTATGTTCATTCGATGTGGAAATATTCTACTTCATACCTCAATCTCCACTCAGCAATTCGTCCCATCCGCCATGGCACAAATATACCAGTACCCAAGTCCACTGTTTCCTTAGAAGAGATACAAGATCATTTTTTTTTTGGGGTGATTAATGATTGATACCGTACTTGAATCTTTCCAAATATCCCATTGAATTACTCGGTTCAAGGCTCAAATACAGAAATTGTTGCCAGGAGTGTCTCTCATGGTTCAGACATCATAGAAAAGAGCTAGTTGCTTACTTTGCCCAGATAGACAAGTTGGTTTATTGCATCGATGTCGAAGGTTTGATAAGTCAATTCTAAATCCAATATGATTCAACGCAGTAGTATATTTTCATAGATGCTTCAAAAACAAGTCTCAACTCAGTTTTGCTCCACAATAGCGTTTTTTACGCTTGAAGGAAACCTAGAAGAACTTGGAATTGGTTCTTCGTAAACTTAAATACGAAGACCATGGTTGGCAAATGTGTGGGGATTTAAAAGGTTTTGAGCATGCTGCTTGGGCAACAAGCTGTATATAGCAAATACTTTTGTTTTCTATATCTATGGAACAGTCGAGACCGAAAAAATCACTGGGCCAAGAAAAGTTGGCAGCCGAGGATGCTCACAGTCGCTTAAAACAATGTCCTCCGAGAAACAGATACTTTTGCATAAAATTCTACCACCTCTCCATATAAAATTGGGGTTAATGAAACAATACAAGAGATGGAAAATGCTTCTTTAAAGTCATGCATGCGAAATTTAGCGTAACCCCTTCTGCCCCTCTCTAGCGCCCCTGTGAAAGAAAAGCTTTTTCTGGAAACCATGTCCAACTTTGACGATGTCTACGGAGTTGGAACATTTTTTTCGACTCGATCCACCATACAGACATTAAAATTTGATCAATTCTCTTTCCAGGACTCAAAAACGAAGTTTCTACGACGATTTGGCACCAAGTTATGGGTGTTTGAAAAAAAGTGCATTTTGAGGTTTTTTGCACATAACTCATTGATTTTTCAACCAAATTTGATGATTACCTGCGCAGGACTCAAATAACGAAGTTCCTACGACGATTTGGCACAATGTAGTGGGTGTTTGAAAAAAGCGAATTTTGTGGTCTTTTTATTTATTTTTATTTTTTGGCGCAGACATAAAAAGGTTAATAGCTGACCAAGAGTTTGTCAATACCATGACGGATTTTTAAAAAGAAGGGTGGATTGCATTTAAACAAATCGTAGAGAAATGTTTAGGTAATAAGAAGGATCCCGACTCGAAAGAGATTGCAGGCGAATGCTGAAAGCATTTCAAACATTAGGTTGCTTGATGAGTTTGAAAGTGCATTTACTCCAATCCCATATTGGCCACTTTCCAGAAAATTTATGAGCTGCAAGTGAAGAACAACCTGAACGATTTCACCAGGGCATTAAAGAAATGGAGCATTACAATTAAGGTAGACTACTGTAGGATGCTTTAGAGATAAACTTTAGATGCTACTTACAAACGTAAATGTACCAAGAGGAGCTTTACAGGGAAAAAGAAACAATTTTAGCGTTTAGTTCATTTAAGTTCAAGGATGATTTTCATGTGAAATTTGTAATTAAGAATTAATTTTCTAAATCTATTTCCATTTATTTTTGTATTGCCATATTTAATAGTTACCTGAAATATCAGGATACGTTATGTCCTATGACAAAACGGAGGTCATTTTCAGATTCAGAAAAATATAAATAATTGCGGAATAACCAAAACAACTCTTAATTTTTTTCTATATATAGACCTGTGTTATTTATTACATTGTCCGTATAATTAATAGTCCTAATTATCCGAACAGTGTGATAAATTATTATAACTACACCAAAATTTATCGTTTTTATAGTTGTGTATGTATGACAGTGGTTATAAATAAATTTTGTTTTATTACTATCTACTGTTATTCCGGCACACTTGATTTTGAAAAAGTTTCCATATCATGCGATACATCATTGTATTCAGAAAAAAATACCCTCTTAATAGGGCTAAAAATATTGCGCGGTACCAATTTAAAATTTGGAGGTTAGGTTAGATTACTAAACATTTGCACAAATAAAATTGGTTTTACGAAGTGCCAATGAAAGTGTTTAAATTGCCATGCAAATTGGTTAAAACCGCATCTCGATATCTTGGGTAGAAGGAAAGTTACGGCAAATGAAAGAAATTAGGAGATTTTGTTTTTATTTTTATTTTGAAGAATTGGGTCATGACAAGTAGGATTTGGAGGTGGATTTTTAATGATCTCTCGAACCTGCACCTTTTTGCTAATTTGATCATCTCTCTAGCTCTTCAAATGCAGAAGTTGCCCATGTTGTCCCTACGAAATCCGGGCATCCTGTATATGGGGCATTCCGCCAGAGATTTTTTTTCAAAATGTAATTACGTCAAAATGTTCGCCTACTTGTCCCTAAACACCGTGAATTTTTCCAGATTTTTTTTCGCACGCGTTCCGGAGGTATCTACGATTCAATATAGAAAAAATCCAGGTTTTTGTCCATTTTTCTCAGATGTTCATGTGAAAATAACTTTGAATAACGTGGAATTTTTTTTTTGGGGCGAAAACATAACGTAAAAATTGCGTTTTTCCGGATCTTATTTTCGCCCATTTGAAAATGGCTCATCTTCCTCCAAAAACTTGGATAAATAATATGACAAATTTTCATAGTGATTATCGACAAGCATCAGAGACAATATCAAAAATAGCCATAAAAAAAGAGGCAAAATAATTCGAGAAAATAAAAGATGACAATACAACATGTATCCCGGACGTTACCGAGGTTATTTCCCATGAAAAATATGCCTCAAAAGTAACGCAGAGAACTCCGAAAACCCACTTTAACCCTCGAGACATACATTTTTTTATGGCCATTTTTGATATTGCGTCTGATGCTTGTTAAGAACCACTCTGAAAATTTGTCAGGTTATTCCCGACATATTTATGTAAGTTTTCGAACCAAGATGAGCCATTTTCGAATGGACGAAAATAGGCAATGTTTAGGTTATGTTTTCGCCCAAAAAAAAATACACCTCGGGATCTTATTCCCCTATCCAAGCCGAGTAACTTTGGTTTTGATGATTTTTTCATGAAAACGCGTCTATTCAAAGTTACTTTCACATGAACGTCTGAGAAAAATGGACAAAAACCTGGATTTTTCTATATTGTATCGTAGATAACTCGGGAACGCGAGCAAAAAAAATCTGAAAAAATTCACGGTTTTTAGGGACAAGTAGACAAACATATGGTGGCCTAAGTGAAATAAATTGATTGATTGATTAATTGAAAGTTTTAAATTTCGCTTGTTGTATACCTCTTTGTTTTTTATCTAGGATAGAGCAAGATGGCTAAACTCCTTCTGGGACATTTCTTACATCACCTTTTTCCGCAGTATTACCATTCAATGCAGAATTAATTATTTGCGTTTCTATATTGTCCTCCATCATTATAGGTTAAACCGAAATAATAAACGGAATCTAAAGGTAAACAGATAGAACGGTGTCATATTAAAACTGCCGTGCATTGGACTACTCCGCTAACGAAGATTTTGAGTTGGAACGATGTGACATACTGAACATTCCCGAAGGGAAATACCGAACGAATTATTTTCTCTAGGAACCTCAAAACGGATATTTTCGTTCATTTTTATTTTATTTTCACGATGACTTCGTACCAACAAAGTGGAACTCAAATATTATTATTATTATTATTGTTTATTAACGGGAGACCCCTTTATAATACATAATTTTACATGTGTAAATAGCTTAAGAACTAATACATAATAATTGATAAAGTAACGTTACAAGTTAACCACTTAGAAATTAAAACGATGTACATGGAATTAATTTGGTAAATAAAGAGATACTAACAATGAATGGATTAATTTATATGAATGCTTAAATATAATAGATGCTGTAAATACGAGTCCAGTGCCCAGAAAAAAATTCATTCTTAAATGAAAAAAAAAAACTAAAGCATTAATGCATCTAAAAGCTAAGGGTTTCCATGTTAAACTAATTAAATTCAAAACTAACTTTCGTTATCTTATGTACGAATAATTAACACATAAACTTGAATTATGAAATATAAATTAGTTAAATCCTCATACCAAACTCCAGAATTGTTTGTATTCAATCAAGCAACAACACAAATTACAAACGAACTTTCCGAAACGCTGAATATGCAGTAAACCGACATATGCTTTCAGTAAATATTTTGCATAGGCGTTTCACAATCAAAATAATCCACCCCAATAGCATCATCATCATCAGCAGCATCCTCATTCTCATCCAAATCAAGCCCGTGACGTGAATCGTAGACAAGTAGTGAATGAAACATTTCCCCGGAAAAGCCTTCTCCTCCTCGGAACTAGTTGAATGGATCGCTGTGTACAATAGGGATGGGAATGGGGCGGCGAATTTTTCCAGGAACGTAGATTCTAGAGCGTCCCGGCGCCCAAATGCGGCGCCCCCGCTGCGTGAGCGCCGCAGATAAATGCCCGGATGACGGGATAATCCGAGGGTGCGTGGATCAACTATAATAGAAGTGGTTGACTCGTTTAATTAATCCGTAAATTGCTCTAAATTCTTTGGGTAATTATAACAGACAAATTTAATATAAGGAAGTACATCACAACTAACAATTTGTATGCTCCACACTTGATGAGAGAAAATTGTGATATGGGGTAATTTATTAATAAGACGCTAAACATGTTTCATGTTTATTTTTCAGTTTCAAGGCACGTGTTTCGGTTATAACCATTATCATTGTATTGAGACACGTGCTAGGAAGCCGAAAAATTAAACATAAACAGCAAACTCCACCCTTGATATATAAATAACTATTTCAATTCGTTCAACTTCATTAATGGAATTATCATAGTACAGAAATCATCCAATGAGCGGACTTCACGTGGCATTTAGCTTTCAAGATGGCCCTAAAGAAATTATTCACAACCGATCCGTCTACTATACAATCACGCAAACACAGATCGAAGGCGCAGATTAATAAATTTCTGGATAGACACGAACAATGGAATCACTTAATTTCGGAAAAAAGGAATTAATCAACTAATTGTCTCATTCAAATCAGCAATTCCAGGCTTCCAAATCCATTACTATTATCGCGCGACGTCCATTGATTATTTTTTTAGATAACGCACAATGCGCCCCAAAACAATAGCAAATTGTTGATGGATGTCTCTCTTTTATGTCTATCGTTCCTTTTTACGTGGAAAATCAAAGAAGCACAAAAAAATTGACGATGGCTCTCATCTACTCGGAAAAATCGTCGCTATACAAGATTGTTAATGGACGTGAAAATGGGTATCCATGAAAGCAACAAGAAGACTACTTCAACTTGAGTATGAGGAAATGAAACTGGGCCATGTCTTTTACAAAGTCAGTAAACAGATCGTATCATACTTAAAATTGAGTTGAAAATTTCAATTATTTTTAATTCTAGACAATTCAGTAATCATTGTTTGGAACGCAGTAATCAATTCCCGGGCATAGGCTAAAGAAAAAATGCTGAAGACATTAAACGTCAATCACTAGTAATGTTGCAATATTTTTGAGCGCTCCAAAAAGTGCGCAATAATGAAAAAAAGTTGACCTGTCCGAGCGTTTGTTTAAACATTTAATAGTGCACTTATGAATTTTGTGCGGAACTTTATCACCACTCTGTATAATAATCGATATTTTCGTATGGTTTTACGATTCAATTTACGATTGCAACATTATTAGAAAAAATGACGACATTTGTAAATGTCGACGTTGTTTTATTAGAGCGAAGCACGTGTTGAAAGTTCAAGGGTTTTTCGTGAGAGGAAAGAGAAAAGGGTGCGAGCCAGGAGACATAAAGGGAATGCACGCGATGGCCAGGTTCAAGGGTGAAAATGTTATATCGTCTGTTATGCGGCTTAATGTAACGTGTAAATAGTAATTCCATTAGGGAAAAAGGGGGGATCATTAAACAACTTTGTCTTCGGTCAGTGAAAAAAAAAACAATGTTTAGTTTAGCTGTGGGTGGAAATTAATCATATTAATTACTTTTTATTTTGGGTGTGAAAAGTTATTGTTAGCCAGACAGTTTTTTTTAAGTAAATATATTGGTGACGATTATAGAGTAGTAATGGATATTTAGGTGTGTGTACCTGTAATTGGGCTTTAGAGAGTAACTCTATTAATTATATTTCAATCAGAATACAACTTATCTGTCACGTGCTATTATGTACACCAATCAACTACTGAGATTTAAGCTGAACCGACCAATAACATCATTATTTCAGCGACAATACAACACAAATCTGATATGCGCTAATCAGCTGTTTGAATCGATGGACACACGTCATCTATCACATAATATAATTCAGTCGGGTGCATAGTTTCAGCATGCCGCGTACTCGTTATAGTATAATCGTGATTTTTTTTTTATAAATGCCTCAAATGAATCTCGTTGCATTTCCGCCGTTGGGATTCATAGTATTAATAAAAGAAATATCAACAGTAATCTAACGAGTATCTATCATTTTGCCGGCAATTATTGGCGTCAGGATCACGAATGCTTGTTGCGGTCTATTTTCCAGAAGCAACAAGCAGGAATGATCCAGACGCTAATAATTACCTATGAAATATCAGTCACGAGTTAGATTCGAGAAGACAATTGGCCGAACAGAATTTATAATTTGAAAAATTAAATTTAATACCACCAAGTGTCACAGGTGTATCAATCTGCGCTGCAATAATTGTAGTAAAAATGAGCTTACCATGATTTAGAAAAATATCCATGAATATTATTACTAATTAAAGCACTAACACATAATCCGAAAATACGAACAGATCAAATTCAGTAAGCAAAAACAATTTTCAAAGTCCGGCGATAACTGAAAATGTAACGCGTTGTTAGGCAATACCAATATGATGTATTCCCATGATTAACATGCATCTAGGGTATATTCTCACATCATTAACATTATTCGATTTCATTGGTTAACAAGTAAGTGAGGACAATTGTCGATAATAATTGCACCACTTATTATATTACCGGTCATCCATCCAACATACCCGCACCAAATCTGTCCTTCGCAATCATTGAAACTCAATGCGACAACAAAAATGATAAAATTTAAGATTATTACATCGTTATTAGGCATGCATGTCACGCAAATAGTCATCCAGGTTTCGGTTAATCGGATTTACCGCAACGCGTGAAATTATCATGTGGCAATTTCCATTGAGATTTACCCGATTTTGGATTTAATGCAATTCAGGACCACGTGATTATATAATTACTGTTGTTAATTATAAATGTACTGTTGAATAGATTTGCGAGTTTATATGTATATTGCCGAACTAGTTTAATTGTCTCGGTAGATACAGGAATATTTGTCACTATGAATAGATTGAAGAAAATTTGATTGTATATTCACTGTAAATTAATATACAGGGTGTCCCAGACCACCCGTATCAGGCTTTTTTGAGATAACGGCTAGTCGGAGAAAGTTGGGACAATTTTTTTTTACAAAAGCCGTATTGAACAATCTAATGATGTTATGCCCGAACATGGTTTGCATCCCTGAGAGCTTGTCAAGAACTCCAGACTTTTAAATGGTCGAAACGGGTTTCATTTAAAAGGTCTTTCAAATTCAAATTCAAATAATTTATTTCGTGATGAATAGAAACATTCATGTGAAACATGTCAATACAATTGTAAAATGTATAAAGCATAATAAGCTTAAAAGCTAAACACAATAAAATAACATTAGTTACAATTACTCTAAAATTTAGAATTTAAAATCTAGATACTCATCTAAGGAATGGAAAGCTTTTGATAATAAGATGCCTTTAAGTTTCGATTTAAACTGTTTTATGTTATCTATTCCTCTGACATCCTCGGGTACATGATTTAAATTTTTTAAAAAAAGCAAGCAACTTTTGTAGAAAACATAATTTTGTTATTTTGAATAATATCTGATTAAAGTTATTCAATTTCAATTTTCCATTGCTACCTTATTTTAAGAGTTTTTTATTATTATTGAGAGTCAGAACTTATCAGATGTATTCAAATTGTCTTCCATTCACTTGTATGCATTGTTGAGCTAGGAAAATTCATCGCAAACAAGGCCATCGCAAGGAAAATTCAACGCATGAATATTCATTGAAGAGGAATTTCACCACAGTGAAATTTCATCGCAAATGTCATGTTTCAAATATTGAAATTTTCTTTTAAAAACACAAAATGCCACAATAAAATATCATGAGATTCAATTTGGCCAGGCTGTAGCAAAAAATAAAAGCTATTTATACAACCGAAGAACAAAGATTCTAGCTGGAGGAAAAACTTACCGGAAGTACATTTTTAAATTATTTTAAATTTCTTTAAATGGAATAATTAAGTAAATATAAAAATATGTATAATCAAATTAATAAGAAAACGAATAATATTTATTATTCAAAAATAATAACAAAACTAAGCGATCGGTATTGTAAGTGACGTCTCAAACTAAATCCCGAAAGATCAAAATTATTTATTTCTTACCACCGTATTAACAATAGCTCTCTCTTTCTATAAATATTAACAACCATTCACTCAAACCATAAAAAAATAAACAATAAAATATCTGGGAATTAAGTTTGATAATAAAACTGTCCTTCAGATACCATTGTACAGATATTAAAAATAAATCCCAGACAAGGGCGAAATGTTATAGGCGCTTAACATATAACAAAAACAGCTACCACCATATATAAAATGATTTGCTGGACTAATCTCCTCATCTCTTCCCACAGTTAGAAACAAATTATCAGTAGCAGAAACGTCATGCTTATTTATACTAACCCGTATCAGACATTTAATAACCCATTACACAATCCGAACAACACTCCTATATAACCTAACGAATTTCCAAAAATTCGAGTCTAGATCGCAGCAGTTACCAAAAAAAAAATTGCTCCGAATGCTAACTATGAGATATTAAATAAACTAATGCTGCAGAGAGACCGCGATGCCCACCAATCATACAAATATCCAGAAAATAATAATAAAAATAATAATGATAATAATAACAATAATAATAATAATAATAATAATAATAATTTGTTCTTCCATAAAGACTTACAAAGTATTGGATCGTCAACACGTACATAAACAAAATACAGAAATAGAGAAGTTTGTCATTAACGGACACAAGTTCCCGGATAACATTAATAATCGAAATAAGCGCAGTTTAGAAATTCGTCTAGGCTATAAAATGCATGGGTAATAAATATACCCTTCACCCTCCTTTTAAATTTGTTGTAATTTAATTCGCGAATATTTTGGGGGAGCTTATTAAAAACCTCTATGCTAAGAATATTCCAAGACCTGTTTCCAAGTTCCAGATGGACTTTATGTTGAAGTATCAAATTTTTGTGGCGGGTTTTATGAGGATGAGTTGCTCGGTTATCTAACTCTATTTTATTTAAATATGCGTATTTACATAGTTCAAGTATGAACAGAGAGGGTAGTGTTAAAATAGATAAATCCTTAAAATGTGGGCGACACGATTGTTTTCGCCCGAATTTACCATTCGAATTTACCATTCGTCTAATAATAAATTTTTGAGTAACAAAAACTCTACTTAACCCATGTGAGCAGCCTTAAAGAAGCACTCCATACAATAATCTAGATTGTACTTCTGCAAAATAGATTTTTTTTAAAGCTGAAATATTCAGACAGTGGTTTAATGCTCGTAGTTTATAAGCGATTTTATTAAGATAATTTATTAAATATTTACAGTGCTCGTCCCATTTTAAATTATTTGAAAGGATAACTCCAAGGAACTTTACGTGGTTGGTTGGTACAATAGTATTATTATTTACCTGTAGTTTTAAGGATGCATCAAGCGTCCTCTGAGGAGTATGAAATAAGACGATTTTAGTTTTATCCGGGTTTAACAAAAGTCCATTAGACTGAAACCAAATTAACTTAGAGTACTGTATTACCTGAAATCTCAATGTTGTTGATTTATTGATCTTTAATTAGCACCGATGTGTCATCCGCATACATGGCTACATGGTAGTTTGAGAGAAAATCAGCAATGTCATTAATGTACAAAATGAATAATATTGGCCCAAGGATTGATCCCTGTGGGATGACTATTGAGCACGGGAGGGTTTATGATCTGTGTCTCCCACCAGGAATACTTGGGTGGGTAATCTCCACAAATGAGGACCTTTCAGAGAGGTAAGAAGCAAACCACTCACCGGCTTTTCCTCTTACCCCGTAGGACTTCAACTTCCAAAGCAGACGATTGTGGGGGACACAGTCGAAGGCTCGGCTTAAGTCACAATAAATACCTAATGGTAATTCCTTATTTTCTAGGGCGCGTAAAATCTCATTGTAGAAAAACAAAAGGGCACTTAATGTATATTTCCCAGGTACAAATAAGATTTTCAAACAGCTGAAAGAGGGAGTAGAGACTGATTTATATAAGTAAATACTAACTAGATATAATTTAAATACACGCAGTAACATTTATTAACACGTTCGCTTCCACCGACGCGATAGTGAGTACAACTTTATACTTGCGTATGTGTAATCCCTATGGTAGTGGCAGCGAACGTGTTAATATAATATACTGAAGGAAAAAAAATGAAACACTTGAAATTCGTAAAATTTAGATCATTTTAAAACCGCCATAACTCGGCCTATTTTCAATCGATTTTGATGAATCTTTGAGAGCGAAAAAACTTTGAAGTGTCTTTTTTAAAATCATGCATGCGAACTTAATTGTAACCCCTTCCGCCCCCCTCTAGCGCCCCTGTGAAAACAGATGTTTTTTCAGGAAACCATGTCCAACTATGACGATGTATACGGAGTTGGAAAAAAATTCGACTCGATGCACCATAAAGGCATTAAAATTTGTTTAATTCCCTATGCAGGACTCAAAGAATGAAGTTCCTACGACGATTTGCCACCAAGTTATGGGTGTTTGAAAAAAGTGCATTTTGAGGTTTTTCGCACATAACTCAGTGACTTTTCAACCAAATTTGATGATTATTTAGGGAAAGAATCCCATTTTGGCTCTAATTTAAGGGAGTAAACTCAGATTGGAATGATCTCTTTTCAACCCGTTTAACCCCCGAACGAAAAAACTCGTTTTAGGGCAAAAATTGTCCAACTTTGGCAACGTGTACCGAGTTGGAAAAAACTAAAAGAGCATTGAAATGTGTTCAATTACCTGTGCAGGACTCAAAAAAGGAAGTTCCAACGACGATTTTGTACTAAGTTATGGGTGTTTGAAAAAAGTGCATTTTGTGGTTTTCTTATTCGTTCCTTTTAAAGAGGGTGGAGCCCTCTCTTTGAGTGGGGATTGACATGTTTTGCTTTAGATTTCTCAACAAATCGTCAAAATGGGTTGGATAGAAGCCGAGTTATGGCCATTTCAAAATTACCTAAATTTTTACAAATCTCAAGTGTTTCATTTTTCTCCGACAGTGCAATTTGTTTGTTTTTATTGGACGAATGGAAAAATGGACGAATGGTGGTAAGTTAGGCCTACATTTTTTTAAAACCCTACAGAGATCGTTAAAGTGCGCCTTTTTTGACCTAAAATAAAGTTTTTTGTTAATGTAGTTCTAAGGTACAAAATGCGATATTCATGTAACAATAAATGTTCATGCATACCTCAAAGAACATTCAAAGAAAATTTCATTTGTGGAAACGAAAACGATTTCGTCGAAAAATTCCGGACTGAGTAAAAAAAACCTCAAAATGCACTTTTTTCTTTGTGCCAAATCGTCGTAGGAACTTCCTTATTTCAGTTCTGCGCAGATAATTGAACACATTACAATGCCCTTTTGGTAGATCAAGTCGACAAATTTTTTCCAACAAGGTACACGTTGCCAAAGTTGGACGTTTTTTTTCCAAAAACCTGTTTGTTTGTTCGCGGGTTGGAGGATTCGTAAAGGGATCAATCCAATCTGTGTTTACCTCATTAAAGTAGAGCCAAAATGGGATTTTTTCCTCGAAAGAATCATCAAATTTGGTTGAAAATTCACTGAGTTATGTGCGAAAAACCTCAAAATGAACTTTTTTTTGAAACATCCATAACTTGGTGCCAAATCGTCGTAGGAACTTCGTTCTTTGAGTTTTGCATAGGAATTGATCAATGGTGGATCGAGTCGATAAAAAAATTTAACTTCGTAGACATCGTCAAAGTTGGACATGGTTTCCTGAAAAAATATTTTTTTATAGGGGCGCTAGAGGGGGCGGAAGGGGTTACACTTAAGTTCGCATGAATGACTTTAAAGAAGACACTTCAAAATTTTTCGCCCTCAGAGATTCATCAAAATCGATTGAAAATACGCCCGTTTAAAAATGGTCGAAATTTGACAAGTGTTTATTTTTTTTTTCACCAGTGTATAAACTAACATATACAGGATGTAGTGGAACAAAACGGAACATAGGATTTTCAATGTTAATTTCTTTATACTGGAATATTATCTTCCCTGATAATTTTGGAGGAAACATGTAAATAAATGTTTTATAGAGTCAAAATTAACAAATGAACAGCGCGCCGTTTTTGTTTAATTTAATGGCAAGCATTATTTTTGTGAAAATGATCATTTTTATTTTATTATTTTTTAGAGTTTCTATGAATGATAAAAAATAAATAATAGCATGAATGCATGCAGAAATTTTTACTCCATAAAACATTTATTTACATGTTTCCTCTAAAATGATCAGGGAAGATAATATTCCAGTATAAAGAAATTAACATTGAAAATCCTATGCTCCGTTTTGTTCCACTACACCCTGTATACAGAGTGTTTCAAATTCGACGCTCACCATGAGAATCTCGCTTACTAGAAGAGATATGTTATTGAGTTAAGCAGTGGCGACTCGTGAAACATGTTGATGGTAGAGCCACTTATACAATATACCCCATCCTTTTTAGAATAAAGAAAGAACAATTTATCGCCCTAGACCAAAGTAACTGGCTAAAAAGTGTTTTAAGAAATAATTAAAAATTATTGCTAAGCTTGAAACTACAGGTTGTGCCTTGGCTCCTTGGCTCTGATTAACGCCCGTAATTTTGATGTTTTATGGGACAATAGAAACATTGATTGATCAATTTTTGAGAATTTTGAGCACTTAGAGAAATCGCATTTTTTGCAGCGAGAACGAAAGATTATGAATTTTGCCAAAACTATGACAAATGCAGGTTTGCCATTACAAAAATTATTCAAAACTGATTGGATTTTTAAGTTCTTTGAAAAACTGAAAACATTATTTGATAAATTTTCAAGAAATTTAAGCGCCAGGTTAATAAAACGCATTTTTTTCAACGAAATGAAAAGAGTACGAATTTTTCCAAAACTATGACAAGTGCAGACTTGCCCATTACAAAAGGTATTCAAAATTTGTTGTATTTTGATGTTTCACGAAAAATTAGAAACGTACTGCCTTTGTCCCATATTATGGTATACATTTCTGTTTTCATTTTGTCCCAAATTATGGTATACTTTTCAAATTAATTCATATTACTTCAATTAGTAATAAAATTTTGTTCCGAATATCATATTTTTTCACATTACTAATTTACAAGTACATAATTTACATAAAATATATTTACTTGTTAAGTTATTTGAAATTTTGGGATATGGCAAGAGTCTTTTCATTACACATGATTCACACTGGTAAGCGTCCTTCACGGCGAAGTTTCTCTTTGTGTTTCTCATGTGTTGAATTTTGTAATGATTGTCCCACCTAGCCATCAAAGTAGACTCCATGCACTCTTGAAGAGTCAAGAAAACATTATCTTATTTGAATAGAAAATATAATAATAATAAATATTTTTAACGAAATTAATTCACTTAAACCGAGTAATGCTCCGGGCCCTGATGGTATTCCATCTAATGTTATCAAAAACTGTGTTGGTTCTCTGACTACACCTTTGTTTATTATTTTTAATTATTCTCTCGACAAAAGTGTTTTTCCCAATATTTGGAAACAGAGTTACGTAACTCCTATATTCAAATCTGGCAACAGAAAAGATATTGGTAATTATAGAGGTGTGACCATTCAGTCAACTATGCCTAAACTGTTTGATAAACTAATATATTTAAAATTAGATTGGATGTCTCGACAAATAATAATTGATGAACAACATGGTTTCCGAACTGGTAGGTCCACAACGACGAATTTATTAATTTTTCAATCAAATGTCATCAGTGCCATGGAAAATAATTGCTCGGTGGATACAATATATATGGATATTTCCAAGGCCTTCGACAAAGTATGTTATGTTACATTAATATCCAAATTGAAATCATATGGGTTTAGACAACCCGTCATTGCATGATTCCAAAGTTTCCTAAGTGACCGTTCACAATGTGTTAAAATAAATAATTATCTATCTAAGGTTTTTCATGCTCCCTCAGGTATACCACAAGGGTCGCATTGTGGTCTTTTATTGTTTCTATTATTTATTAACGACATATCACATGCTATTAAGAACTCAAATTTTCTGCTATTTGCAGATGATTTGAAGATGTTTAGAGAAATACGTAATACTGAGGATTGTCAGCTACTACAAAGTGATTTTTCGTCTGTTGCGAACTGGTGTTGTACTAATAGACTTAACTTTAACATTGATAAATGTAAATTCATGACTTTTTCCCGTAAGAAACATATTCACAATTTTGATTATAGCATTAATAGTACAGCTCTTGTTAAAGTTAACATATTCAAAGATCTTGGTATCTAGTTTAATGATAAATTAAGATTCGAGTACCATATTAATTATATTTGTAACCGGGCTGCTAAAATGTTAGGGTTTGTTAAGCGTATGTCCAGAGGCTTATCAGATTTGTCTGTTAAAATTGTATATTTTGCATATGTTCGCTCTCAGTTAGAGTATGCCTCTAGTGTCTGGTCGTCTTATCAAATGAAATATATCAATCAAATAGAGAATGTACAAAATAAATTCATCAAATTCATGTCTTTTAGGTTGGGTTTTAATTTAAGCGAGGAAACTTGTTATATTAGGAATAACTTACACATTGATAAATTATATTGTAGAAGATTATACGCAGATATGTTAATTTTGTATAAAATTATAAATGGTGGGATCCAATGTTCTGTTATTCTGTGTATGCTAGGTTTCTACGTCAAATCCGACAACCGTTATAGCCGTCACATACCTCTATTTAGGATACCGTTTCATAAAACTAATTACAGTTTCAACAGTCCGATTAGTCGTTTTATGCGTACATGTAATTCATTATCTATGTTTCCTAATTTTAATATATTTTGTGAATCTGAATCTGTTTTTTTTGCGCATAATTAAATATTCAAACGTTTGTCATTGCCTCCTTCAGATATAATTTAATTTATAATTTTTGAGCACATGCTTTGATTTTGTTTCTCTATATTTATATATGTATTAATTTTTATTCCTATCTATTTTAATAATTTTCTTTTGTTAATTTGTATGTTGGTTCTATCCGTAAATAAATAATGATTATTATTATTATTAATATTAAACATAAATCGTTTAATTACTGATGAGGGGTGAAACCCCGAAACACGTGTCTGCAGATAGCTGGAAGTTCTTTTTCCAATAATTTGACGGAGCGATGAATGGTAATATCAGTCCCAAAATGTTACATTGTGCTGAATGCGATTTCAGACATGTAACAGCAAATATCAATCATGTAATTCAATGCCCGGGGGTGCATTAGCACGGGGAGTAGTTGTTTTAATTGATATTTGTTGTTCTTACTATATTAAGTAAGACTTCGCTGCAGAATCACAAGTAATTAGTTACTAATTTATTAATATTTTATTAATATTATCTTATGTGTCTCTACTTAACGCATTAAAAGCATTTTGCACACATTCGATTAATTCGTCGATAGTTTTTGGGGATTCTTGATACTGGAGCGATTGAATCCAATTGAAGAAACCAAGATCCAAAACATTTAGGTCTGGACTATTTGGTGGCTGTGATTGAAACTGAATGTTCCATCCATCTTTTGATCCTTCGGCCAGTAGAACTTCTTCATTATCACGTGCATGTGGTTTGGCGTTATCTAGATCTAATAACTGGCGAAATATTCTCAACAATCATTTTGTTACATTTAACGGAGTTTTTTTGGTTACTAACAATCCTTTTTCTCGGTTCTTGCTGTTTCATAAACGAAGGGCCAAATTCCTACCTTCCGTCAAAGTACTGTTTTCTAGCATAATCAAAACGCGTTCTGGCCACTGCAGCCATGAACATAACTTTGGTAATAACGCTTGTTTTTACAAGATTTCTGAGACTCTTGCACATCATCAAGCAAGACATAATAAGCTTGCTCTTACTTTGAGTCAGGTGAAACCATTTTTCATTAATATGTTTTTTTTAAATTTTTTAAAGGAAGGATGGTTGATGGGAATTCGGGTTAAGGAAGTGCGGATGATAGTGGGAATTTGCGTATCCGTCTAGAGCATTCTGCCACAACTGATTGTTTGTAATAATTTTGATATATAGTTATGAAAGGACAACCACTTAAACATCCATGGACCCGCATGGCCATTTTTCATTCAGAAAGAGTGACCGCACGGATGGGATTCGAACCCACGACCACGAGGCCCAGATGCAGGAACGCTACCCACTAGGCTACCGCGGACTCCATTAATATGTTATCTTTAAAAAAAAATCCATCTTCGATAAACAAAATTTTATTCGAGCTAATTTGTTTTGTTCTATTAGCAATGGCTTCGCTGTTGATGTCATTCGCTTCAACTGTGTGCCTTCTTTAAATATGCGAAAAAGAGTTGATCTTGGAATGTCTGAACAAAAAGATAAACTACGGATTGTACTGCGATGATAATAATAATAATAATAATAATAATATTAATAATAATAGTCTTTATTGAGATATACCGGGTGACCCAGGGATCTGTAAAAGCCCAATAACTTATTTGCTATTTGAGATATCGACTTCTAGTTTTCTTAAACTGGTACCCACACTTATTCTACATATTTTAAAAATATGTATGTTTTTGTACAGGGTGTCCCAATATACATTACAGACCAAAGTTATGTTTTTTTAAACGGAACACCCTATATTTTATACTTTATTTTCAACCCTCTTGAGAAGCTGATAAAAATAGTGTAAGATAGTATGGGTCTATTATGGACGGTTGGTTAGTTATGGACGGTTGGTTAGTTATGGGCAAATTTGTGGGTAGACCCATACTATATTATACTATTTTTGTCAGCTTCTCAAGAGGGATGAAAATAAAGTATAAAATATAGGGTGTTCCATTAAAAAAAAACATAACTTTGGTCTGTTATGTACCTTGGGACACCCTGTACAAAAACATACATATTTTTAAAATATGTAGAATAAGTGTGGGTACCAGTTCAAGAAAACTAGAAGTCGATATCTCAAATAGCAAATAAGTTATGGGGCTTTTACAGATCCCTGGGTCACCCGGTATGTGGTATAATTTACAGTTAACATAGAGTTTCAATAAAGTTATGATGATCACGGAAGGGTAAAAATATCCTTGTATGTGAGTTTTGTGTATTGATTCCAGTGAAATAAGAACTGTATAGATAGTTAAAGAAGATATATACGTGCCTCTACATATAAATACATCAAACAAAATAAAATAATGTCCTTTTAGGGTTTCTTAGTATATTTCAATCAAGAAATAAAGTTTGTATATCTGGTCAGTGAGTTTTGACGAATAATTTTATATTTTTTTTAGCTTTATTTTTGCGTTTACGATATTCAGCGGGAAGCATGTTATATAATCTAGGTGCTATGTTTGTATAAGATTTTGTGCCAATCGATTTAATGCTTCTTGGAGTAAAGACATTTTGTATGCGTTTCGACCTTGAGTTGTGTTCATGGTTTGGATAAGTGAAGTTGTTTTCCTTAAAATAGTGTGTTAGTACAGTCTTGGCATATATTTGTCTTATGTTAAGAAGTCCAGTCTCTTCGAATAGGGATATTGTCGGGTAACTCATTTTCTTATTATGTATTTTTTTTTGACTTAGGCTTTAGCCATTCAGTCACACACGGCTATTATTTTTGTATTTTATTTGTATGAATAATGGGAATAAATGAACAAATGAATAATGTAAGACGTATACAACAACCACGGACCCAAGCGAATACTTCTCGATCGCCGAAAAATCTTCCGCCCGGGATGGGAATCGAACCCACACGGCCGCGGTGCAGCCGGCATAAGCGCTCGCCTCTACCCACTACACCAACGGACCGCCCCTTATTATGTATGATTTTAATGATTTTTTTGTGAATAATGTCTAGCGGGTAAAGAGTTGTTTTATTTAGACCTCCACAACCGATAATTCCATACCCAATTTGCGATACGACAAGAGCATGATATACTATTAACATATGGTTGATAGACAGCATATTTGCAAGCTGTTTAAATTTATAAAGCATCATTCGTAATTTTTTTACAAATATTTGTAATTTGTATGTCCCATTTTAGGTGAGTGTCTATATTAATACCTTGATATTTTATGCTTTTTGTTGCCATAATATTTATTTTTGAGTTTTGTTGTTTAATTTTCAGTGGATTGAGAGCTGGTAGATACTTGGCGTACGATGTAAATACCATGTAGTTAGTTTTTTGTGTATTTATAGTTAATAAGTTTTTACTGAAATACTGAAGTATACGTATTAAATCATTCTCCACTAGTTCATGCAGTTGTTCCCAACTTGTAGACTCATAATAAATGACAGAATCATCAGCAAAGGATATTATACAACCTTTTGTTTGGACTGTAAATAAATCATTTATGTATAGATTAAATAGGATATGACCCAGTATAGAGCCCTGTGGTACGATCTGCTGTACTAATAGTGTTCTGTGTTCTGTTCCTATTTTAACGCATTGGCTTCTATCTGATAAGTAATTTTTGAAGAGCTTCAAAGTGGTTCCTCTAATTCCATACATCTCCATTTTGCTAAGTAATATTTTATGATTCACTGTATTAAACGCTTTGGCTAAGTCTATAAATATTGCCATTGCCGGAGTTTTTTTATCAACTGCTCTATACATCTTTGGTATGAAGTGAGCTATTGCATCCTGAGTTGACATATTCTTCCTGAATCCAAATTGTGATGATAAAATATTATTGCATTTATCACAAAAACCAACTAACCTGTTTTTTAGTGCTTTTTTAATTATTTTGGCTATGTTAGATATAATAGCAATCGGTCTATAATTTATTACTTCTTGTTTCGGGCCATTTTTATACAAAGGTCTAATAACCGTTTTCTTTAGTGAGTCTGGAAAGTGGCCCGAGTTAAAACAAGTATTTATAATATATATTAGAGGGGCTGAAATGTACTGCTTAACTTGTTGTAGGTCTTCCGCTTTTAAGTTGTCAAATCCAGGTGTTTTGTTTGGTTTAAGCTCCTGTATTAGTTGCTGTATCTCTGGTTCTGTTACTGGTGTCAGGAATAGCGATTGTTCATTTTGTATACTGTAATCTTGTTCACATGTTATTTTTAGTTGTTTGGCCATTGTATTTCCAATTTTAATATAGTGCTCAGTAAAATATTCCGCAATTTCTTTTTGTTTTGTTATAGCTTTATTTTCTAAGTCGTTGTGTATGGTATTTATTTTTATACGAGGTTTTGGTTTATTTGTTAATGTGTTTACTGTTTTCCAAAGATTAGTGGTAGAAATCAAGGTATTTTCAATTTGTTGTGAATAGAACATCTTCTTTGCTTTTAGTATGAGTGAATTAATTGAGTTCCTTAATTTATTATATTCTTCTCTTAATTGGGGATTTCTAGTTATTTTCACGCATTGGTATAATTTGTCTCTTCGATTTATTGATATAATTAGTCCTTTTGTAATCCACTCCTTCCTTTTGGTATATAGTTTTCTTTTAATTGTTGTAGCAGAATTTGTAATAGCATCCGTGATTAATTGGATGAAGTTGTTGGTTGCAATGTCTATATTTGTTGCATTATAAACTGTATTCCACTTTTCCTTACCAAGTATCAAATCGAACTTTACCCTGTCTATTTTGTTTGACACAGTTTGTGTTGTGTTAGATTTGTGTGATATTGGTAAAATTAAAGCAATTGTTGTGGTATAATGATTAGTAATGTTTGATTTTATAACTGCAGGTATTGTTTTAATTTCTGTTTTGTGTTCATTAAAAAAAATGTGATCGATGACACTACTTGATGTAGTGGATTCTCTTGTACAAGTATCAATGTATGAATAAAATCCATATTCGTTCATTGTCATTAAATATTCTTGACAGTGTATGTTGTTTGTGTCTTGGATGTTTATATTAATATCGCCAACTACTGTGTGTGGTTTATCTTTTTTGTTTTGGTTCAGATACATTTTTAGGTTTGTAATAAAATCACCTATGGGAGTAGATGGAGACCTGTATATTGTTTTTATTTGCAGGTTATGTTTTCCGATTTGAATGTTCAATTTCAAACAATTTGTTAAACCAATGGTTACTTCATCGACCTCAAAAATAATGTTATTTCTTATAAAAACAATAACACCATCATTTTGATTATATCTTTTACTGGTAGCATAACTATCATAACCGCTGAGTTGAAAGCATTCTAAATCAGGAATTCCCCATGTCTCTGTGAGTACAATGCAGTCGAAGGCACATTTGAAGTTAGTTGGATAGATTTGAAGTTGATTAAAATTTTTAGATATACTTCTAATGTTGTTATGATAAATAGTAAATGGTTTTACGTTTACATGTTTTAGTTTATTCGAAATAAGGGCATCATATTGGTTTGGATTATCAACTACAAAGGTGTTAATATCTTCGTTGTTAAAATTTCGTATAAACTGATCCATGGTTTCGAAGTAGTTACATTGTTTACAAAGTTGTTAGGCATAATTTTGTTATGACAGTTCACTTAATCAGTATCAAATACTGACCATACTAGTTAGAGCACTATTTTCACTCTTTACATCCGGTAAGAGTATAATTAACACATGTATAAATATAATTAAATTAAGTTTACAATATCCAGAAACATCTAATCATTTAGTGGGATATTATTGTTTGCTTTTCTTGCGCAGATTTCTCGCCGTGATTTGCGGTGTCGGATTGTTGGTCGCTTTGACGTTCTTCTCTGATGGCTTCAGTGCAATAGGAGTGGTATGTTGCTTTTTTTCTTCTGCGTAGGCGGCTGAAGCCTCACCAAACACGTTATCTACATTTGGCTCCCGAATAATAGGTGTAGGTAGTGCACTATTGCTGCCAGGTTCTTTTGTTTCATTTTGTGGATAATTCATTAACTGATCTGCTGTGAAAACGTCATTTCCAAAAATAAGTTGAAAATCTTTGATACATGCGTTTAGGTTTTTTTCCTTTGCAATTCGAAGGTGAGTTCTTAATGTTCTCTGCCGGAGTCTGTCTTCAAAAGCTAAATCTTGATTATCTTGATTTATGTATATTGTTGACTCTTTTAATGTTTGCATTAATTAATGCATTGGCTAACACTACTGACTTATTACAGCTCCTAATAAATTCCAAAAGTATTGGTCGCTTTCCAACACTTTTCCCTAGGCGGTACACATTAGAAAGGTCCTCGGTCTTTAGTTGTATCTGTAGCTTTTCATTTAATATTTTTACAGTATTTTCTATTAAAGAGTCGTTGTCATTATCCGGTATACCAAAAATGATTAAATTGTTTCGGCGTTGACGTCTTTCCAGTTGGCAAATACGATTTTTCAGTTCTTGGTTTTTGCTCTGCAGACACTCGATATCGGCATTAGATGAGATTAAATTATCTTTTAACGTCTGAATAATATTTTTTAATTCTAATATTTGCGTGTTCGTAACATTAACAATTAAATCATATAATTGACTATTTGTTATATTTTCAGATATGTTGTATGTAGACATTGAATCAGAGTCTAAATAGGCCAGTAAACATATGACAAGTTATGCGCATTAAATATAGACTGGGATAAGTAACAGGGACACAAATTTTCACATAAACCCCGCCTTTGGTAGTGACTAACTAGTTTAACACCAAGAATAGGCGACAGAAAGGAAAACACAAGAAACAAAGGTAGTGTCTCGGAGAATTAATTAATTATCTTATCTTTGATAAGTCGTGTGCAAATCTGCACGGTCAATGCCGTGGTGCCGTGGCCTCTCGCGAGTTGCACAAAAAAGGTAATATGGATACACGAGAGTAGAACGATTCAACATTAAATGAGGTTATTTGTAGTTAAAATTGGATTATTAGAAAATGTTCGGCACATTTATTACTAACTTTACCTCTGATATCTGCAAATGCTACCGAGCGGTAACTACGGAAATATTTTGATTCCAGTTTTACACAAATAATTTACACTTTCCACAGAGCTAGATACACACGTTTGATCGAACGGGATATTCCGGATCTTGTTCAAATTTAAAATGTAATTTTTTCTTTTTTCTTAGACGAAGCATCTGCACAAAGAGATCCCTTATCATGTTGCTCTTTAGCCTTTTTCCAAATATGGGACTCTCTTAATCGAATAACGTCAAATTTTGTTGCAGCTTCGTTAATAGCACCGCGGCTCAGTTTGTTCCCTACTTTATGCTGCAGTAACCATTGCCCTGGTCTAAAGACAGTTGCTTGGTTTTTTGATCTCTCCTGATATATACATCACTATTTTGATTGATTGTACTCCTATCTCCCATATTTTTTTCCTAACAGGTGCGATTTTGACTTTATGTGTTTTGCTCTTCTTTTTATCTAATTATGACAAACTGTCAAAATTTGTTTTGAGCACAGCCTACTATTTAAAAATTAGATAATGCATTTGTTTTCAGGATGGGATGATTAAAACCGGTTAGGTTTATTAAACTTTATTAATCAAAGAATTTGAAAGAAATGTATACCATTTTGGTATTTTTTCGCATATCTATTCCACAGCGAAACTAACGATGCGGATTTTTATTGGTTTCTTGGATGGCAATATAGTTGAAAAAGTTATTTAAATCGTTTTCTTTACCTAGCAGGTAATGATTAGTCTTCTTTTGATAATTATTTTTCCCTATCATGCTATTGACAATTGCCCAAATTGTTTTAATTTTATTATCACCAGTTGCTATCTTTTGCACAATTTGGTTCTTTTTATGTTATTAAAAGTTATATTACTTACAGTTTTGGATGTAACTGTATTGATAATATTCCACGATGTTTTGGTTCTATTGGAGAAATGTATACTGTACTTGTTACATTAGTTTTAAATTTCTAAGATTAGGTTCTCATTTACCACTTGACACAATTACAGAAATAAACTGTTATTATTGTTAATTTATATTATTGAAATATTTACAATAAATTATTTATGTAAGCATATGCTCGCAAACTAATTTCAAACCGTATATTTACTTTTGTTATACTTATCATAACATAAGCCCAATATCGTAATTCTTTTTCTGATTTTTGTTAACGCACAGTCGCTCTAAACTCGTTCATTATACGTGTTTAGAATAATAAATTGGGTTTATTGGACTTTAGACTTTCTCGTAAACTTAATTAATGATGTTAACAAAAGAGCCGCGAGCATTATCAACCTAACACCCGGAATATCTTCAAAACAGGTGATTAACCTTGATTCACCAAAAACTCGTAAACTGTGCCCATCAACGCTCGAGACCTGTATATTTTCCTTTTGTAATAACCTCAACGTAACCGAATACGATTTTGCATTGATCTGGGAAAATTAGCGTCTGCGAAGACAAATTAATTTTGAAATTTAAAAAATTGACATTTTATAATATGAAATTTTATCATACGCTTTTTGTAAAAATTTAGCAACTGGACTTAGGTAGTTGGCCATTTGTATCCTTACAGTGAGTACATAATAAGCTGAATGGGTGGTATACAACAATACAACATAATATAAGAAATTATATTATATATAAAACCATTCAAATATCATTATTATACTATGGTGTGTTAAATCTACCAAAAGAATTACCAAATAAGTTTATATTAAACTTGGTAATATATTATAAAACAATTAATATATGTTCTGTTATGCCAGATACACACTGAAACTTTGTGTTTACTTGGAATTAAGTTTTAAACAAGGAAACCCTAATTAATTGAAAACTAAATATATTAAAAGATTACTGAATAATATAGATGATGCAAATTAATAAATAATTTTCTGTTCAATAAACAGTACACATATTTTTCCATAATCTCATTATTAATATGTCTAATATATCAAACAGAATATCGATGGTAAAATCGCAATTTCTCCTTGTGTGTAAATATAAGCATTAGTAATCCTCTGCAATGTTCTCTCGTTTATTCAATAGCTGCGTCATCCAGACATATAAAATGGATGCAGGGTATCCACCCCCGCATATATATCCCTGTAAATGCCAGCAAGTGATTCATATATGAAAACAAACAAAATTCCATCCCCCATAGTGGCAACTTGCAGAAAACTATCGACTGTACAGGACACTAAGGAAATTCCCAGATGATGTAATCCGACCTCTTTAAGAGTAATTATTCGGACTCCAATGCCAAGGATGACACAGAAAAGGAAAACGTAATTTTGTTTGATTCTATTGTAAAAAGTAATACTTTTCAAGAGTCAACAAATATTTCGTAATGTCTACAATTTAAATTGTAAGCCTTATTGAGATAAAATTTCTTTCCGAATATTGCATTATTATGGAAATAAATTGCACATGAAATATAATTAAATTTTTAACATATCTACTATATATTTTTAATAAAAAGATATAATACAGAGTAATTCCTCTCAGCAGCGGCTCCTGGATTTCCATAGGGAGGGCCAAGACAAAGATGGTGCTCGTGCTGCACTACTTACTCTTATAGAGGAAACATTTCGTTGCTATTTTGGTCAAATTTTCTTCCGTTGCCCCTCCACCGGACATCCACGAGCCGCCGGTGATTCCTCTTATAAAACACGCAATTGCAATTTTTTTCTTCATGTTACAGGCTCTCATTTAGCACTTGATGAAATATACTGCAATATGTAAAAGTCATAATAAAAGGCACATGGTTTGTTTCACAAATTAGTGAAACAAGCTAATTACAATTATTGTTGTTACATAATGCGTTTGTTTAATTCACTTTCAAGTACACAGACTTCAAACTGGTATTTGATGCTTTTAAAACAGTGGCGGCGAATATATCGCACGCGTGCCAGAGGTGGCACGTAAGAAAATTGCTGGCACGTGAACGATTTACGTCATATCATTTTATTAACTTATATATTATTGCGTTATTAACGGCATCCACTGGTACACGTGATGTCACTTGTTACGTTATCCTCCTGCTTTCCAATCGAGCAATTAAAAATAGAAATACTCACCAGCATAAAATAAAATAAAATATTTTGATCTATTTTATCTCTGACTTAATAAAAGTACTGACACAACTGGTTCAGCCCGTTTAACAACTTTTATTTATTACTGTGTTAGAAATAATATTTTATTTTCAACACAGTTGTAAACGCACACACCGAACGTGAAATATATATTTACAACATTGTTTCTGTAACGACTGATAGTGCTCGCAGTATGACCGGAGAGGAAAATGGTTTTGTCACGAAAATGGGATTGGCGTATGCAGACAAAAGTCACTGGAAGATGTCATGGTCGTTGTTACAAAATGGATCGATTTTTATATCTGCACTCTCTTTAAATAAATGAAAATTTTCAGAAATATGAAACGAGGTAAATTCAATATACAATGGTTTACTTATGCACAACAACGCCTGGAAAAGTCATTGAAAAGTTCTTTAAAGATTAAGAATCTTTTTCCATTATAAGAAGATTATTGAAGAATATAATTTATTAATGGGGTTCAATGGCTCTCTAAATGAATATTTTATGGCGGGTTTGGCCACTTCCGGTGTACAACATTTTAACAGAAGCTTTCAGTTCTTCGGATTATCAAATAAGATTTATGTTCAAAGTTTCATATCAATTACTCTATTAGTTTTTGAGATATAGCGCGCACAGACACACACACATACACAGACATAAACACAAACACACAGACACCATTTTTTTTTCTAGAAATTATTGAAATGGCATCACGATCGCAATACTTTCTCGTACTTGAACATTTGAGAAAAAAATATAAAAACTATGTACTGTGGAGAATAAATTGAAAAAAAATGCAATTGTCAAAATAACACTCTAATACACAGGTCGCCAAAGTGGTCTATATAGACCCCCAGGGTCTATTTAACAAAAGTAGGGATCGATCTGAGCCAGGGGGTCGAATGGGGGTCGATCCCAATCGGGGGAAAAACAAGGGTAAAAAAAATTGAAAAAAATATAAGTTATAAACCTTAATTTTCGTATTTTCCGCTAGTGAACATGAACATTTTTTTAGTGGAAAGGTTTTATTTAGAGGAAATGTATGAATATATATTTGGATTCCGCGTTTAGAAAAAAACATTAAACTGTCTTTGGTCATCGTCATTTATGTCTTTATGTATAATTTTTTTTTAACGAATATCATTATTGAAGGAAACACAAGCTATAAATATCAATTTTTTTTTTACAGACCCGAAGTAGTCAATACACACATTTTTTTTACTAGTGGATAGGCTTTGAAATTTTGTACATACTGACTTTCGAGGGGCGAGTTCACCTCCTAAACATATTTTTTAGCTGAAACAAAAAATATGTATCGAATATTTTGACCCCCTCTACAAATACACCAAATTCCACGAAAATCGGAGAGGAACACTTGGATTAGTTCCCTAATACAGAAAAAAAATGAAATGTGGAGTTTCGAGAGGAATTAAAGTTAAAATTGACTAATTTCACACACAGTACCCAACCTAATACATAGTTTTATTTTAATTAACTGAAAATTATTTTTATGGGGGTCGATGGAGCTTTCGAAACATTATATAGGGGTCGATGATCAAAAAAGTTTGGCGACCCCTGCTCTAATAGAAGCACTTTTGTTTTTTAATTCACCAATTTTCAAGCGAGTTGCGAATTTTTGAAAATTTCATTTTTCCATTTGTAGAAAATTTGAGAAAAGAAAATCCAAAAAATATGTACCGTGGAGAATAAATTCTAAAAAAATATATTTTATTATTAAAATATCACTCTGCTAAAAGCATTTTTGTTATTTTTTTTAATTCACCAATTTTTGAAAATTTAATTTGTTGAACATTTGAGAAAAAAATCCAAAAAATATATACCGTGGAGAATAAATTCCAAAAAAAATAGTATTAAATTTTTTAAATATCACTCTACTAAAACCACTTTTGTTTTTTTTAATTCATCAATTTTCGAGCGAGTTGCGAATTTTTGTAAATTTCATTTGTTGAACATTTGAGAAAAAAAATCCAAAAAATTTGTACCATGGAGAATAAATTCTAAAAAAATTGTATTAAATTGTTAAAATATTACTCTACTAAGACCACTTTTGTTTTTTAAAATTCACCAACTTTCAAGCGAGTTAGGAATTTTTGAAAATTCCATTTTTCCATTTGTTGAACATTTAAGAAAAAATATGCAAAAAATATGTACCGTGGAGAATGAATTCTAAAAAAATTAAATTAAATTTTTAAAATATCACTCTACTACAAAAAAGATGTTATTTAAAATTCAGCAATTTTCAAGCGAGTTGCGAATTTTTGAGAATTTAATTTGTTGAACATTTCGGAAAAAATGCAAAAATATGTACCGTGGAGAATAAATTCCGAAAAAAACTAAATTAATTTATTAAAATATCACTCTACTAAAAGCACTTTTGTTATTTAAAATTCACCAATTTTCAAGCGAGTTGCGAATTTTTGAAAATTTCATTTTTCCATTTGTAGAAAATTTGAGAAAAAAAAAATCCAAAAAATATGTACCGTGGAGAATAAATTCTAAAAAATATATATTTTATTATTATAATATCACTCTACTAAAAGGACTTTTGTTTTTTTTTAATTCACCAATTATTGAAAATTTCATTTGTTGAACATTTGAGAAAAAAATCAAAAAAATATATACCGTGGAGAATAAATTCTAAAAAAATAGTATTCAATGTTTAAAATATCACTCTACTACAACCACTTTTGTTTTTTTAATTCATCAATTTTCAAGAGAGTTGCGATTTTTTTTAAATTTCATTTGTTGAACATTTGAGAAAAAAAATCAAAAAAATATATACCGTGGAGAATATATTCTAAAAAAAAGTATTCAATTGTTGAAATATCACTGTACTAAAACCACTTTTGGTTTTTTTAATTCATCAATTTTCAAGCGAGTTGCGAATTTTTGAAAATTTCATTTGTTGAACATTGAGAAAAAAAAATCCAAAAAATATGTACCCTGGAGAATAATATCTAAAAAAATAGTATTCAATTGTTAAAATATCACTCTACTAAAACCATTTTTGTTTTTTAAAATTCACCAACTGTCAAGTGAGTTACGAATTTTTTAAGATTTCATATTTCCATTTGTTTACATTTAAGAAAAAAATATGCAAAAAATATGTACCGTGGAGAATAAATTCTAAAAAAAATCAATTCAATTTTTAAAAGGGGCCGCGGTGGCCTAGTGGGTAGCGTTCCTGCTTCTGGGCCTCGTGGTCGTGGGTTCAAATCCCATCCGTGCGGTCACTTTTTCGGAACGAAGAAGTGGCCGTGCGGGTCCATGGATGTCTAGTGTATGTCCCATTCATTATCAAATGAATTTATTACAAATAATCGGTTGTGGCAGAATAGCCAAGTAGCTTACGCCAATTTCCCATTCACTCTCCTTAACCCGAAATCCCATCAACCATCCTTCCTTTTAATTTTTAAAAAAAAAAAAAAAAATTTTTAAAATATCACTCTACTAAAAAAAAATGTTATTTAAAATTCAGTCATTTTAGAGCGAGTTGGGAATTTTTGAGAATTCAATTTGTTGAACATTTGAGAAGAAAATGCAAAAATATGTACCGTGGAGAATAAATTCCGAAAAAACTAAATTAAGTTATTAAAATATCACTCTACTAAAAGCACTTTTGTTATTAAAAATTCACCAATTTTCAAGCGAGTTATGAATTTTTCTAAATTTCATTTTTCTATTTGTTGAAAACATTTAAGAAAAAAAATCCAAAAAATATGTACCGTGGAGAAGAAATTCTAAAAAAATCGTATTCAATTGTTAAAATATCACTCTACTGAAAAGACTTTTGTTTTTTAAAATTCACCAACTTTCAAGCCAGTTACGATTTTTTTTAAATTTCATATTTCCATTTGTTGAACATTTAAGAAAAGAATATGTGCCGTGGAGAATGAATTCTAAAAAAATTAAATTCAATTTTTAAAATACCACTCTACTAAAAAAATGTTATTTAAAATGCAGCAATTTTCAAGCGAGTTGCGAATTTTTGAGAATATAATTTGTTGAACATTTGAGAAAAGAATGCAAAAATATGTACCGTGGAGAATAAATTCCGAAAAAAATAAATTTAGTTATTAAAATATCACTCTACTAAAAGCACTTTTGTTATTTAAAATTTACCAATTTTCAAGCGAGTTACGAATTTTTCTAAATTTGATTTTTCCATTTGTTGAACATTTGAGAAAAATAAAATCCAAAAAATATGTACCGCAGAAAATAAATTCTAGAAAAATTGCATTATATTACTAAAGTATCACTCTTTAAAATTAACTTTCGAGTTTTAAAATACACCAATTTTCTAACTAATTACGAATTTTTAAAAAATTATTGAACATTTTTTACTATCAAATCAGAGAATTCTTTATACATTATTGTAAGACGTTCTGTATCGTATATTTTGTACTACTATGTAAGAAATGCTAATAACTATTTTTTTTTAGAATAGTATACTATAATATTGCTTATTATTATCATAGATTATGTTATGTATTTAATTTTAATATTTCCCTGTAATTGGATGTTTTCCGTTGGGATATAAATAAATAAATAAATGAATAATACGTAACATTATATTGACCAAAGCTTCTGTACAATTTTTTAAAATAGCTATTGACCCGATGGTCTTTTACTCTCCGAGATATTATTAAACCGAATTGAAAAATTCACAGTAGAATTAAATGAGTTCCATTTAATCACTCACCAATTAATCGGGACCATCTTCAAAACTAATAATAAAATCCATTTTCGTTAATCCAATTTTCACCACACTGCACATTAAAACACGTTAACACTCACTCGGTGGAGGATAAACTGCCGGACTGAACGATTTTCAATGAGAGGTGTATTTGCATCTTTGTCTATCTTATGTGTGACTTGAAATGAATTTAATTCGAATCGGAGCTGCGTGAATGCATCGTAGATAAGCACTGATAACAGGTGAAAGAGAGCGAGTTTTTTGCGACCCTGCACCGGACACGGCAAAGGCCAAGATTTGGCGATTGCACCTGACAAAATTTTCCAGTTTCATTAGTGCGAGTTCGATGGTTTAGATTTGAACAGTGCAGTGCGAGTGTTGTTCTTGAATTTTCATACTTGAGTCAAATTTAAAGGATGGATTTATTGGTTGTTGTCTTATATACATTATGTCACGAAGGTGAGTGTTTAGAACTTTGAAAACGTGCGATTTTGAGGTTTTGCATTAATTCCACGAACATATTTATTAAGATGTTTGTAATTTGAAGTAAATTTTCCACATTTTGACGCTAAAATCATCACAATCGGTCAGCACGTTTGGCAGTTGTGCAATTTCAAAAATCGAAGTAGCAATTTAAAATCTTCGGGCTTTGAAAACGCAATATGGACATTTCGTGCTGATTTCATGAAAAAAAAAATTGAATAAAATTTCTTGGCCAGTTTTTAAATACTAAATTCTGCACATTTTGAAGTTAGAATCATCAAAATCAGATAACGCTTTCGGCTGTTGTGCAACTTCAAAAATCAAAGAAAAATGCTTTTTTTTACATTTTATGGCAATTTTACGAGAAACCAATTTAAAATAACACTAAAATTTTTATGTTTGAATCACCAAAATCTAACAACGCGTTTGGCAGTTGTACAATTAAAAAAAAAAACAATATCGTGATTTTCCAATTGCGGACTTTTTTTAATCATTACTATCTAACGTCATTTTTGTTAGTTGTGAAAAAAATTTGAAACAATTTCTCAAAACGTTATTAGACACGATCCCTTTTATCAATGCCCAGTTTTTCTAATTCGCCAAAGACTATAACCCAGGTTTTAACTAATAGAGCGATTGATATGAAACTTTGAACATAAGCCTTATTTGATAATCCGAAAAACTGAAAAGCTTTTGGTAAAATTTTGTATACCGGAAACGGGTGTTTACCTTAACGGTTTTTTTTTCAATATTTTTTAAATATGAAAAATATTACAAAAAAAATTAAACAAATATGGCTATTATATTATTATATGGAAGATAACAAAGAAATTAACATCTTTTGTATGAAAATATTTTTCATAAAATCATTTTTATTTGAAAGAAAAAGTTATTTTTTTTTCATTCTCGGTTTATAATTATGAAACTATAATAGTTACAGGAAATTTATGTTAATAATAATTGAAGAGAATGTCAAAATGAACCACTTATAAAGAATAAGTTTTTTTTTTAAATCACTTTGGTTTTTGTGTAAACTGACCATTAAAATTTGTCATTTTCATCTTTCATAATTTTGAAGTTTTAAACGTTAGTTTCATCCGATTCTACAAAACGCTCGATTTACATTTAAAATATGATTAAAATTGAAAATAAACCATGATAGTGTAAATGTAAATAACTACGATTTTATCAAATCGGAGAAAGTAACATGATGGTCACATCCCATTTTTTTCAGAAATCTTTGAAATCGCTTACCTCAAAACGAATATTTCCGTAAAATTTTTTTAAATACTTTCTCGTACTTTGTAACGAAAAAGGGAAACAATCTTTGCAGAGCTAATATCTCATGAAATCAAGTTAATTTGATAAAAGATTCTTCTAAAGTTATTCGATATTATACGAATTTTCTTCAGGACATATCCAAATTGATTTTATGTCCAGACATAAGCTCAGCATATACACTTAATTTAAAGATTTTTAAGTGGTTGAATTTGCATATAGTAACGTAATTGATGGTTTTTTTTAAATCCAGTTCTTCATGGAAATAAATATTTGGCGATTTGAGAAATGACAGAAATATTTGAAAATAATCGATTGTTACAAAGAATACAGAAGGGGAACCAATCGGAACTTCCTGAAAACTTTAGTTGTTTAAAAAACTATCGACGGCTATTTCATCAATTTTCTGTTCTACATATGCTTGCGAGTAATTATTTTCGGAAATGAATTTTATAAAAGACGATTTTAGAAATAGAATGGCCTGTTTTACTAAACGTGAGTACTTGTCATCCAATTTACAATAGCAAACATCTAATTTATTTGTCGATCTTTATACGACAAAGTTGTAACGACTTATGTTTGTAAGTTTATCTTTATATAATTTAATTTTCTTAATAAAATTTTGAATTAAGTAATTTTGTTTTCACTCATTAAACAGTTCAGCACGGCAGCAGCTCGATAAATATTATTTGTAAATTTTTGGCACGCACACATAAAAAAGGACATTCTCCAAATCCTTTTTACCCACAAATAAAACCATCCACTGCAACATTGTTAGCCATCAAGCACAGTCGATGCTAAACTTTTTATTAAGCCTTTTCCGGACATCATTGACTTTTTACTTTCTCCGTTAGGATAAAGTATCGTGATCGTGATGATTTTTTAAAATTTTTTCCGTTTTTAGGTCCCTAGAGGAGATTTTAAAGATTCCCGGAAATCTAATAGAGCAATTGGCATGAAACTTTGAACATGAACTGAAATTCTCTTGCTAAAATTTGGAACACCGGAGGTGGTAGTTTACCTTAAAGGGTAACACCACTATAGGATTTTGGAAAACTCGTTTTCTTTTTTTGGCTTAAACAATATCCAGTTGGTCCTATAGTGAAACAAATATTTAGGGTTCTTCAGGAATCCACCAGAGTATGCGAATGCTGTGCAAATTTAAGTGCTCGCAATAGTTATTCACGTATTAAGGGCTGTCAAGAAGGTCATAACGAGCAAGGGAGCTGTTTGAGGCCCGACGAAGAAGTTAGAAAGTAGTTTCTGTTCTAACGATGGGAAAGTGAAAACAATGTGAAAACCATCAGTGAGGATGTAATTATGGCATGTATTGATTAATTGGTATGACATTGCCTTTTTATTATCAGACAGTAGCTAATTTTATTGTACTTTTTTGTTAGTGTGAAAAATTTGATCACAATTCTTTATTTATAAAAGTATTATTTACTTGCCAAAAAGAATACTGATATAGGAAAACATCACAAAATAGACTCATACTTACGTAGAAATTCGCAGACTCTGAGTAAAGAAGAGATACTGAAATTTTTAAATATTGCACCAGATGAAGATTATTTCTGGAAAAAGTTGTTTTAACGTTTGTTATATTTGGAGCCTGTAGGAGAGGGGAACTAACTTGCATGAAAACACCAGATATTGGAGACAAAGGTTCAGTTCTTGTCATTAGTATTCTTATTATTCCTGAAACTAAAAATTATGAAACACGATCATTCTGCATAATATTATCAAGAACTGAATGCGATGAGTTTATACCGCAAATATAGTGCGTTAAGGCCAGATAATATTGAGCAGCAAAGATTTGTTTGTCCTTTAAAAAAGGACGTTGTACAAAACAGCCAATTGGTAAAAATACGATTGGAGCAGTATGCAAGAAAATTGCCATGTTTCTTTGTTTGGAAAATCCCCATTTGTGGTCATTGCCTGCGTAAGTTATCAGCCATACATCTAGCTGACGGCGGTGGAGACATTACAACGTTAAAACGATTAGGGGGCTAAAAAGCACAAGAGTCGCAGATGGCTACATTCACAGCAGCATGGCTTTAAAAAAAATAATTTTAATTAATATTGTTATATTTGCCGCCGCTGGCAATGTCCATATCTTGTCGGTGTTAAAGTCACCCGGATTTGGTTCAGTACAGCATTCAGACAATAGATTCCGCCGCGTTTTTACCTTTAACGAAAATTTTCCATTTGCTTGCTCTACAAAAGTAGTTGAAAGTCCTAAAACGAGCGTAAAAAAATCGAAATCAACTTTTGTCAGCAATGATGTTTCTGAAATAGAAACCAAATTTTCTGGTTGCGCCAAAAAAATCCGTCCTCCTGCGAAGGAGTTTAAAAAAGGCGATACCTCAATACAGGGTGTCTATGCTAAACCGTTCGTTGGAAGTTTACGGTGTTGTTGTTGTACTAAAAATTAAAAAAATTAAACAAAAAACATCAGTTCTTCTTATGTGAAATATTTTCAACTTTCTATCTATCTTCCGGTAGCACCAAATTTGTTATTTTAAATAGAACATCCTATATATTATTATATTTTTGGATTCCTCGTATAAATTGCATCCTATTTTGTAGGAACGTTTGTATACTTATCTCTTTAAGTTTTCAAGAAAATTAATTATTTCTAAAATATTGACTTAACTTGAAACCTGCGTGTAACTCCTCTTAAGAATAAAATAAAAATATGCTTTATATATATATGTATATCCTAATTATACCTAAAGGATGCTTCTATGAGTAAATAAATTGGAAACTGTCAATTTTGATAATAAATGTTCTTAAGATGTCAAAAGTGCCCTTAAATATCTCGTATTTTTTTTTATGGAATTCCATTTTTTATTACATAAAATGATTGGGAGGAATGTAATAATATACATGGTGTTCCATTTAAAATAACAAATTTGGTGCTACTTCCGGTAGAACATGAAGTGATAAATATTTCACATGAGGAGAACTGAACAACCGTGTGACAAGGATTTTTTTTTCAAATTTTTAATACAACGGCAACCCCGTAACATTTTAACGAACGGTTAGCGTAGACACCCTTTATATGTCAAACAAACCCTCTGAAAAGAAATTCTATTACTTTTTCCATACTTCCAAAATAAATCGTCAAAGTTGGTTTGATTTATAATTATGAAACAATAGTATTTAGATCAAATTTATACCATCAATCATTGTGAAGAATGCCAAAATGAATAACTTATAAATAATAAGTTTTTCGAAATCACTTTAGTTTTTGTGTGTACTGACTATAAGAATTTGAAGTATAATTTGTCATGTCCATCTTACATAATTTTTACGTTTGAAACGTCAGTATTATCCAATCTTGCAAAACGCTCGATGCACACTGTGCAGTAGAATTAAGCACAATGAGTATTTTTTACAATATTCTAGTTGTATAATTCGGGTCTGCAACACTTTTAATAAATGACAAAACACCATAACTTGATAATAACACCTTTATTAAAAAGCCAAAACTATGCCTTTCGAAAAAAAAAACATTCGTTATAAATTTAACAAAGCCGAAAACATTTATTTTTTACATTAACATTAAATTAATGCTACCATTTTCAGCAATTATTGCATTTAGTCGCCGAAAGACTGAATGAATTAATTGCTTTGGAAAATTTTGATCATCCGCCAGTTCTTCCCAGATATTTTGTACTGCCTCCCATAATTCTTCTGAATACTCAGTGTGAAAATTTCTTTTATATAAAATTTGTATCATTCTACCCCATACATTTTCAATTGGGTTGATGTCTGGACTATTTTCAACCCATGGTAATGTTTCGACATTGTAATTTTGAAACCAATTTCTGACAATATTAGCAGTATGGATCGGGCAATTGTCTTGCTTGGATGAAACTATTTTTGGGCTATAAATATCCAACAGAAGGCACATTTTCTAAAATTTGTAATTGTCCGCATTAAATCGTCCATCCACTTTATAAGAAACGCCCATTCCATTACAGCTAATCCAGGCCGAGACGTTGATACTAAATCTCCCTGATTTTCGAACTGCGATCACGTATTTTTTCTCGAACCGTGAATTTTGTGGTTTATAAAAACACGAATGTGACCGTCGTTGATGAATTTAAATACTTTTTCGTCAGTAATATTTACTGACGTTCCCAAAATGCTGGATGTTTATAAACGTAATTTAATGTAAATATTGTATGAGCTTGTTTATTTATTATTATTTTTTTTTAATGAAAGATGATTGACAGGAGTTCGGGTTAGGGAATCGAGGATGATGGGGACTTGGCTTAGCCAGCTAGGGCATTCAGCCACAACCGATATATAGTAATAATTCATATTTAAATGAAATGGGGACAAACACTAGACACCGAGGGACCCGTACGGCCATTTTTCGTGCTGAAAAAGTGACCGTCCGGACGGGACTCGAACCCGCACCAACGGGGTCCAGAGGCCGGACCTCTACTCACTAGACCACCGCGGCCCCTTATTTTCTTCCTTCAAAATTTGTTTCTTAGCTGCTACACTATTTTGCAAATCTGACGGTTTAACTCTCCTGCACACTGTTGGCCGAGAACCAGGAAAATATTGTGCATCCTCAGCGGTTTTTTTACGTTACTTGTTTTAATAACTATCTTTAAAACAAGTAACCTCTCTCTAAAAACCACAAGACGTTAAAATAGACAAAATTCTTATGTACTACACTGATCCAGGAAGCCAACATAATATTACGTGAATTATTATCCATACTTTCAGAAAATGTGCTGCCAACTATTTTCCACTTTCTGATCTCACTGTACAAATAAAACTTAAATTGATTCGTTGACCATAATTTTGTCAACTCAAATTGCCATTGCCATTTACAAAACGAAAAAATTCAATTAGGGATCGCCTTCTTTATAAAACAACCCCTTATTATACTACGATAATCTATTCAAACATCACTGCAGTAATTTTTCAATTTCTATCGATTTCCCCACACCACTCCGTGGCTATTTATTTGCGTTTTTTTGCTGTGGAATTGCTTTTTTTCCTGGTCACGAATTCATTGCAGGAAATCTTATCGAGCTTATGGTGAGGCCTGCGGTCACGACCCTTTCCCCTCCAACAGGCGATAAACAAGGACAGATTAATTTTTCATACGCCCAATCCAATTTACCACATTACGATCCAGATATGCAAATATAATTTTTTTTTAAATTTGTATGGACACAAATTTGACCTTGAATATCTAACGAAATCAATATACGTACGTTTGTGACAATGGATGGCAAATTTATATTTTTAAATGTATTTTCATAAGTGCAGTTACAAATTCATATATAGTGTGTTAAAAAAAAACGTAGTTGCTTACGAACACTTTTGTTTATTTTCTGTTCAGTTTAATGAGAAATATCTCTTGAAAATAATGAGTCAAAATGCCATGTATATGGGTGTATTAATAACATGCAAATTTCTTTTGTATTATTCACTATCCGGCGTGGCATTAGCCAGGGAAGTAGTTGTTTCAATTAATTCTTCGTCTTTATTGACTAAATTTAATGCTATTGCAACAAGTAAGGGTTTAAGATTCCCAAAACAGTAGTGGAATATTAATTACTCTCTATTTAGTTTCAAGTTTTTAGTAGAAACATGCGACACAGCTGGCGGAATTTAATTTAATATTCGTAAGTCATTTTTCATTTTCAATTTTCAAGATGTAATCCTGATGTTGATTGAAGTTGGGAATAAGTTTGAAAGACGGTCGGTTTTGTAAGTTTAAGGGATATTAGGGGTGTTGGCTGTCAGCTGCAGACATAATAAATTCTTTGGTTGAGAGTTTACTTAAAAGTTTCCGGCGTATTAAGCGTCGATTAAATTGTAAAAAAAGAAAGAAAGTGATATATTGCGTTAAAAATTACGACAAACATATGACAAAATATTCTCGATTTGATAATATGATCATTATTTATATTTATACTTTCATTTTCAATTTTTTTGGCCCGGGATTCGTCCATGTGGCTAGCTTTAAGCATTTTAAATTTAAATAATATTTAAAATGTATGCTTATCTGAAATAAAATTAAGCACAAGTCTTATGAGTATTTTTTACAATATTCTGGTTGTATAATTCGGGTCTGCAACCTTTTCAATAAATGATAAAACACCGTAACCTGAAAATGGCACCTTTATTAATAAGCCAAAACCAAGATTAAGGCTAAAAACCATCTTACATTTTAGTTATAATTCGAATTTTTGAATTGTTGTATAATTAAGGAAATTGACAAATTTTCATATTTTCGTAACCAGGAAGTCCGCTTCAAACTGTAACATATTTTATGTGCTTAATTTTATTGCACAGAAGTGTACATTGAGCAGTTTGCAGGATCGAATGAAAAAATTATAAAAGATGAAAACTTCAAACTCTAATAATGTTTACCGTTAGTTCACTCTAAAAAACGTATTCTTTTTGTTAATTTCGGCATTCCTTGGAATTATTTTCATATAAATTTGATGTTACTATTTTGTAAATTATAGGCCAAAAATGACAAAAAAATTCAACTATTTTTTTTTTTTCGAAAAGCAATCATTATATGAAACATATTTTTAAACAAAAGATCTTCACTTCTTTGTTGTCTTCAATATTAGTAAAGATATTTTTGTAATATTGATAATATTTAAAAAAATTATTCCACTTTACAATTTTACCAAAAGCGGAATCATTAAAAATCTCGACTAGTTCGCCTTATTAAAGGAAGGATAATTGACGGAAATTGAGTTAGGGAATTACGGATGATATGGGACATTGGCTTAGAAAGCGTAGGTCATTCAGTCACAACCGATGATTTAAAATATATTATTCATATTAAATGAAAATAGACATTCACATACACCCATGCCCTCGCCGGGATTCGAACCCAGGACCCTTCGCATTAGTTTTGGCGCAGTGGGCCGGCTATTTTTTTATTAAAAATAATAATGCTAAAAATGCCGAGAATTTTCGGTACAAATTGGAAATATTCATATTTTCAATAATAATTGACGTACTAAATATTTACACTTTGTAGATAGTACTTCATCTTATCTATAAAATTTGGGCTTTTCACTGTTATGTTAGTTATTTAAAAATATTAATAACTCACGAAGATGTATGAGTGTACAAAACTACTTGTACCGTTTTTTTTGCCCACTATGTATATTTCATATTACTATACTTAATTTAATGTAACTTTATAAAATTTAATAAAAGCTTCTGTTGGTATTCAAACATAAAACGTATTTTATTGATTCTTCTAGAAACAAAGATAGCCGTTCGCTGTACGATTGAAAGAAACTGTCTGTTTACTTCGTTCCCCATTCAGCGTTCAAAACAAAGAAAAGATAAGTGATTTATGTGCGACGCTCCTGTTATTATTTTCCATAACGCAATAAAAATTGTCCAAACATCGATTTTCCGTCGAATATTCTGTTCTCCGTTGTGATTTCTTAGGGTAAACAAAGAATTTTGCGAATGATGTAAACCATACCAAGAAATTATTTCAGAAATATATACATAGTTATAAACAAAATAATTGCGAATATTGTTTAAAAATAATATATTCTCTTTGTGGTTACGACCCTGTTCGTTATTTCAAATACACCCTGTATATTCCAGTAGGTTGTTGTATTATTTGATAGTTTCCATTTCTAATAATTGTTTATATTTTGTTGTGGTATTTTTTCTGTTCTTAAGTCTTATTTCCTTCTTATTTTATAGTTATGTATTTGTTTATTTAGTTTTAGAGTAGTACTTGTTTCAATTAAGTTGTTTTTTATTTTGTAGATCAGTAGTAAATTGCTAAGTGTTATTATCTTTCTATGTTGAGTTCTCGGATTTTTTGGTTCAGTTCTGTCGTTTTCGTAGACTTGCTTCCTTGATTTCTCTGGGAGGTAGGTTTTGATTTGTGCTAACGCTGCTATACTGATTTAGTTCTATTTTGTTAATGGGTCTACATGTTAATCCCATTTAAGGTTTTCTTGTATTTTTAGTCCTAAGTAGTCTACTTCCTCTATTTGCTTTATGGTTGTTCCTCTAATGTTGATTCTGATTGTATTGACTGTTTCTTGTTGGCGAATACCAATACCAAGAATAAATTCTATTTTTGTTTAGTTTATCGTCAGTCAGTTGTTATTGTACCAGGTTTCGATATGATTTTTTTTTTCATTTTCGCGAATTATAATTTTTTTTATTTAACATTTTTACCTATTTCAAATTTTCATAATTATTATAATCTGAACATCAGCAACCTTTTAAATACAGTTGGGCAGTTGTAATTTTATATCGGTTAATTTTCAATGTTATTTCCCTATATCTTACTTTTTTGGGCCCCGGTACAGTGCCTGAGTAAAATAACGTGTGCGCAGAATGCTCACTGTAGGGTGGTGTAGCGGTAGTGCAAGTATTTAGAAGGGGACCTTAAAATTAAATTGCGCCTGGGGCCTCTCAAGTGCTAAATCCGCCACTGCATTTAAGGAATGATTGTATTATTGCCAAGTTTTTAAATGATCATATGTGTAGGAGGCTCCCCTCATGTTCCTTCTCTAGAACGCATAAAATGGGTAAATTGACACAGTTGATGAAGAAGACCAGTTGATGATGATGATGGTTTGTGGAGGGCGACCAAATGGTCGCAGCACTTAGACCACTCGTTGGTCCTTTGTGCCACCTCCTGAGCCCTACTCCTCAAGCCAACCCAAACTTCTTGTGAAGTCAAGTAGTTGGCCGTGTAGTGTGTTGCCCAGTTGTGACCAATCTGGCCACTCCTCTCAGAATACGGAGTTGTTTGAGTGACTCACATTCACACAGGATGTGTCTTAGGGTCTCCTTTTCTTGCTGGCATTTCCGACATAGGGGATCTTTTACCACCCCTATGTTATGGAGGTGCTTGTTTAGTTTGCAGTGCCGTAAGGGTACCAATTAGCAGCGGCAAACTACTTCTTGGTAATTCAATGTATTTCCTGCTCAGCTTCGGTGTTGGTGAGTGGATGAATTTTTTGGCGACCGTATACTTGTCAGTTTGTAGCTATTCCTTTTTGTGTTCTTCAAGGGAGTTTCCTTTAAGTATTTGGGAGATAGTGAGTGGTACCAGTGGCAAAGCCTTAGAGCCTTCCCTTTTTAGGACAGCCCTTTTGGCTAGCCTATCGGCACAGTCGTTCCCTTCATTATTTGGATGTCCCTTAATCTAGGGTATTGTGACTGTTGGTTACGGCGAGTTTGTCTAGAGCTTGCTTGCACTCCAGTATTATGCTGCTGGCCACCCTTGGTCTCGAACGCGCAGCTATGCTTGATTTGCTGTCAGTGAGGACCAAATGGATTTGTTTGAGACTGCCAGTTTCGATAGTTTCCGAGCACCTTCAAGTATCCCGAAAAGTTCCCTTTGAATAATCGTCACATTCCTACCTAGAGGGATGCTGAGTCTGAGGTCGAGTTCCTGGCAGTAAATGCCTGCCCCTGCGCCTTCATGATTCTTCCCCGTCGGTATAAACGGTGATTTCTGGTTTATCATCAATCTGATCTTTTATTTCGTATTGCCGCTTAAACAGGTATCTCGGTGGGACACTGTCGAGGTATTCTTTGAGTTCAGGCATGGTTGATCCCGCTTCTCTCAGTATTTTCCCGTGTCTCACACCATTTGCTGTCGGGCTCCACGTGCCATTTGCCTTGAGTCTTAAGGCTGTGCTTACTGCCAGTTAATAGTTACTAGTTATTATATTTTCCAACAATAAATGTACTATTTCTTAAATTTGGTTATCTATTAACACGTGGATTGTATGAAAAAATTAAAAACAACTGCGTCAAAATTAACTGGAAATTAATATTACCTACTTATCATACGTTCTCTATTTTCGGAATATTCAAGTAGCCACTTTTAAACACACACGTCTTTAATTTCCGAGTTGCGCGTATTTCGAGTTAATAAAAAAAATAAAAACTAACCGCCATAAACTCTTAACTCTAAAAAAAAATAAAATTCGTCTTATTTATATTTCTTCAGTTTAGCATGTTTTAAGTTGATAAAAACAACCGCCATAAACTCACGCTTTCAAAATTTACTAAAAATTTTGTCATTCATATTTCTTGAGTCGAGCATATTTCAAGTTAATAAAAACAACCGCCATGCGCTCCAAACTTTAAGCTTTAGAAATTTATTAAAATTTAGTGCATTTTATAAACCTCTACCTTTCACAATTAACTTAAAATTAAGTCCATTTTATATTTCTGTGACAATCCTAAATTTATGGAATTTAAATTACAATGTTAAAAATTACGTTTCATTGTTATTCATGTATATTATGTTAAATAAGGATATTCAATATTATTATTTAAAAATTTGTAAACAATATCTCAGTTATTAGTGGATTTGATTCAGATTTTTCGACTAATAATGTAGCGAAAGCTTTTATGTAAATAAGTTTTCATTACGATGTCTGTGTCCTATTTTTTATATTTTATTTGCCTGAATTATCTTTTCCCTTTGTCCGTGTTTGTTTAATTATACACCCCGCTTTTACATTTATGTAGCAACCACAAAGCCGCCTCCAAAATCAACAAGTTGCCGTCGACATTCAAACGAAAAAGCTCGAATACTCAATTATCCCTGGCTCGTTTATTTAGATCAGCGGAATGAAGAAAAATTCGTAAACTGGGAGCTTAAAATTAAACTAATAATTATCAACGTTTATTTATTTACAGCATTAACTCTTATAAAGTCAAATAACTTTTTCAACAACTAATGTCCGAAATAAATATCTGTAATGTCTTAAGTCATCCATACTTACACAACCAAATTTTAGTTAACCATTTATATTATAATTGATTGATGGTTGAGACGATAACTTCGTGATACATTTTGGAAATTGAATATTGCAAAAAGTAAGCACCGGAGAAAAAAATGTGCTTAATAAAAGTTATTTGCTTTAATTCGTAGATTTCGACGCCTTAATAAAAATTATAGGTCTACGTTAAAAATCACAAGTTGACCTTGAAATGACCTTGAAAACCTACTTATAGTTGATGACATATATGCCTGCTGCATTAGTTCCTTCATTGTAAACACATTTGATTTGAAACATTTTTTTCTTACAATCGCCCTTTCCATAATATTTCGAGTGCCAGGATAAATGCCGCATCCTGTATAATTCAAATAAATACTATTAATGATGGAAAAAATTCTATTTCGAGGAATCCAGAATTCCCGCTAAACATAAACAACGAGAAATTCCATCCATCAACAAATCACAAACATTACGCACGCATCACTTGTCACCAACTGCAGTGCTTCCCAAAATAATATGTATATTTATCAAAAATCCCGCATTAAAATTCCAATTTATGCATAAAATAATTTATTGATATTATCGTCCACCACACAATTATTCGTTATGCCGGGCATGGGATACAAAAATAATTGGTATTCCCCTAATTGTAAACTACCGACAGCATTAAACTGCCTCTATTGGGTTTGTTATGAAATATCCGCACTAACTATTTGATTTGGTCCATTATACTTCATGGGAATAATGGAAAAAGCACGCGGATTTGTAATTCGCTGACTGGAATTTAAATCCTCTCCACAAAACATCATCCTCAAATACAAGCTTACAAAATCGATATGGTAATGTTTACAGGTATTGTTTGACCTTTAAAATGTATTGATTCGCTAAAATAATTAAAACTACGGAGGTGATTGTGATTACAAGCAGGTGCTATTTTGTGGCATGGTTGATTTTTTTTACCTTTCACATTATTTCAGTACTGCGCAAATAAAAAGTTTTTACCACAAACGAGGCTGGAGCTTTCGCGAAACAGACATGTTGAAAACTGAATACGGCGAGAAAAAGTTTTTCAATAAATTACACTAATTGAAAAATGATTTTGTTAAAATTTCAAAGCACTCTAAAAGAAACAAAAAACTCTAGCCATACGTGGCGATTTCACCTCAAATTTTTCTACTGTACTAATTGCAATAATAATCATTATTTTTAATTATAATGAATTTTGGAGGGTACAACATAATATTGGCTAGACTGTATAATTGTTATATTAGGACTGAAAGACCTTAGGCCGTCGATGGCCAACGAAGAATAAGAAGAAGAAGAGAGAAGAGTCGTAAATTATAATAACATGGGTTTTTCATTTAATGAAGATGTTTTTTTTTTAAGGAAGGATGGTTGGCAACTAGGCTATTCTGCCACAACCGATAATTTGTATGAATATAATCATTTATAATGAATCGAACATAAACTAAACATCCATGGACCCGAACGGCCACTTCTTCGTTCCGAAAAAGTGACCGCACGGATGGAAATCGAACCCACGACCACGAGGCCCGTGAGCAGGAGCTCTACTCACTAGGCCACCGCGGCCGTAGTATTCTAATATTACATTATGACGCAAGTTTCATATACATTTTTATCACACACGAGTCCTCTAAAGGACAATAAAATATGACAAGTATTTTATACCATGTTTTATATTTTGTACAATTATCTGTGGACAAGCGAGATGGACATGGTCAAAAATGGTGACTGCTGAACTGTTCATATTTCCTTAAATAAACAAAAAAATCTAAACAATAGAATACAAAATGGCGACCAATATAGAAGCAGTCAAAACTTTTCATGAAAGAATTAAGCGTAAAGGATGCAGTAACGATGTTGCTGGTGTTCATTGTGGCCTGCAGAATTTTCACCGAAAATGTCTCACTAACCGACACCAGTGCATCAGCATGCCAGACAAAACATCTGACGATCCCGAAACTAAGGTTATGAAAGTGATGATCTAACTAATATTTTTTTATTGCACAACAGTTTAAAATATTCATATATAAATTTAGGATATTATAAAGGCAATTACCAAAGAAATTTGACCACCAAAGTGAACACTTGAGTGTGGGCATCAAAATTATGATTAAAAACATAATAATTACAATCATAATATGAATATAAAAAACCGTATACATATACATACATACATACACTTGCGTACGCATACATGCATTACCTTTACAAAGACAATATCATAATAAAGGAATTAATTAAACAATTGGAATATAAGGTAAGCCTACTAGACGAAAACAACAAACTGTTGGAAACATCAGAAAGGAGCTTGAAAATTATAACCACAGCCTACCCTGTATTATCTCAATCAAATAACATGCAGGAAATATCACTAAATGTGCTAGCGAATTCTACATACAAAACAATATACGCAACCCAAAACCCATCTACCTCCATGATGTAGAATAAAAATTATTAACAAATCAATGAAATTCCGAAGGAAACAAAAATTTGAATCACCGAGACGGATAAAAGCGCGGCAAATGAAGAGATTTCCCGATGCAAGCAAGATTTCAACGCCCCTCACACAATTATAATACAGAGCAACACATAAAATGAAAACTCCTTCTCGTGTGGAATTTCTCAAAGTACTTATCGAAACTAACAAAATCCCATTTGGGTTTTGCTAGTTTTAGCTGTTGTTCGAATTTTATGGCCTCATGTGTAATTTGGCTAAAACTTGATTTTACCAAAGAACATGCAATTTTTCTCACGGCTATATCTCGGCAACCAATTTGAATTTTGTTTTCCTGTCTTGAGCACAATTGTAGCTATAGACTAGGAGAAAAAAGAGTGAAAACAAACTAACCCGAAAAAACTGCATCTAATGCCTCAAAATTGCTAAAATCTTGGGGGTCGCTAGATGACATTTCAACAATTTCTGAAAAAAATTGTGTCTATGGCTGTGTGCGTATGTGTGTGTGTGTGCGCGCGCGCGATGGTGTGTGCGTGTGTGTGTCTGCGTGTGTGTGTGCGTGTGTGTGTGCGTGTGTGTGTGTCTGTGTGTCTATGCGCGCAGTATCTCAAAAAGTAATCAAGCAATTGATATAAAACTTTGAACATAAGACTTATTTGACAATCTGAAGAACTGAACAGCTTTTGGTCAAATTTCGTACGCCGTATGTGGGTGTTTACCTTAACCGTTTTTTGTTTTTTTTTCAATATTGTTTTAAATATGAAAAATAGCAAAAAAACATTAAAACAAATATTGAAGACAACGAAGAAATGAACATCTTTTGTTTGAACATATTTTTGATAAAATTATTGGTTTTAGAGAAAAATTTTTTTTTTCATTTTTAGGTTATAATTATGAAACGATAATAATTACATCTTTAAATGAATAATAATTGTAAATAATGCCAAAATGAACAACTCATAAAAAATAAGTTTTTTTCGAAATCTCTTTAGTTTTTGAGTAAATTGACCATTAGTATTTGAAGTAAAATTTGTCATTTTCATCATTCGAGAAGTAATCATTTCTCTCCCTAGGGAGAGAAATGATTACTTCTCACACGATTTCGAGTGCTGGGAAATGTACTTTCTCTCCCGTTTGTGTAAAATAGTATATTGTGCATCAAGGGCAGAAAATATGCTTTAGCAGCCTGCTCATGCGTCAGAATCTAAGGGCTGCTATAGCATTTCTACCTGGGGACACTCGCTATTTTTCTGCCTACCGATAATATGGTAAAGTAAATAAATTATGAAGCACACTTCTGGATTTAATAATATTATAAATAATAATAAATTATTCAAAGTGGCAGCGGCAATTTCCTTTAGTTCTGGTGGTGTGAGCACATCACTGCTATCATCGTTGCTGCTAACATCCATAATTGTAGATTTATTTACAAACGTTTGCAGAACACAGGTGATTTGTATGTATCGCGCACTAACATTTGTTTGACAAGTATGTCGCCATCTATCGGAACATTTCTGTCACGCTATATCATTACTTGGGATTCTAAACAGGATTTTCATCCCGTAATTTAGACACGATAAATGAACGTCGAGAACAGGTAGGCGGAAAAAACATTTTCCAGTATTATAAAGTTCCGAAGAATTACATGAGGCCATAACAGCAGCTAAAACTAACAAAACCCAATTGGGGTTTTGTTAGTTTCGATAAGTACTTCGAAAAATTCCACACGAGAAGGAGTTTGCACTCGATGATTTCAAAAATGTTGCACTTTGTAATTTTATAGATAAATTTGAGGCAATCTCACTAACATTCAATTCAAATGCAAAGCTGCACTGATGAGAAATAAATCTCGAAACGCGTCTGCAGAAGGTTATTTGCTTAATTTTTTTACATATTCTAGGGTTCAGTTTTATAGTTTAGAGTTTTCAAATTCAATTTAGTTTAATTTTTAAGTTAGTCCTGTGGGTAGAAATAAACGATCTTAAACCAATGTTATTTCGCTAGTAGTACTAGTAATAACATGCAAATTTCTTTTGTATCATTCAATATCCGGCGTGGCATTAGCCAGGGAAGTAGTTGTTTCAATAAGGTATTTGTTTATAGTCTTAGTAAGACTTAATGTTGCATTGCAGAGTTACGAATAGGTTGAATATTCACATATTCAGGCTATATTTCGTTTTATTAAATGTATTTAATGCTTCCGCAACAAGTGAGGTTGCCTTAAATTTATTTATAAAAATAGCTTTAAAGAATTTTCGAAAACTCATTCATATAGAACGACAAATGTTACTTCATATGATATTCCAATTCATAGATTAAGTTCATTTGAAAAATCACCATTAAAGTTTTTAACAAACTGTGGATGAACATAAAATGCGTCAGAAATTTAAAAGATTTTAAAAATAAGTTGAACTGGGCAAGGAAATCTACAATTTATCAGATTTCTGAACACTGTTATTTTTTCAGTTTTCTTGTACAGGGTGGGCAAAATTCGACGTTTCAATGGGCGATCTCGATAACTATCGATTTATTTAAAGAAATTGCAGATACAACCCCCACATGCCATAAAAGGTTTTCCAATAGGGATGATATGATTTTGAAGTGACGTTTCGGCCATTTGTAATATGTCATGATCTGTCATTTATTTTTCATTGTATTCAGTAGTGCTTACAATTTCATCATGGAGAGATATACGCAAGAACGACGTTTACAAATTATTCAGTTTTATTATCGGTAGTAATATACCTAGATCGAGGTTAATTATCAAAAAATAGTTTTGAGTACCTTGTTACCTAGTAATTTAACGAGACAATAACATTTGTTGTCTGGTTATTAACCGAGAGCTTCAGCTCGAGGTTAATAATCAGTTGACAACAAATGTTTTGTCGAGATGAATTACTAAAATTGTTTTTGATAATTCATCCAAGCTCGCGGTATATTTGGGTTGATAATTTATCGAATGAAATAATAATAAGGATCAGAAAAAGTTATGGTTTATTACAAGCTGAATAGTTTGGTTTGCTACAAGAGTAATTGTAAAAATTATAAAACGTAATGACAGTGATGTAACGTCATGAACATTTACCGTTTTTCTGTTATCGATTATGACAATGCAAAACATTGTTGTAATGTCAAGCTACCCCATTAATTATCGATTTTCTGTTATCGCATCTATTATTATGTGGTAAATTATCAAAATAATCGTTCTCCAATTGCAACTTTTCGTGCGCTGTTGCCATTTTATGGTCGTAATAATCGTCCAAGTGTGCTCGCTATTCGTCGAATTGATGAAAATTTTGAGCGTACATTTTCTTTACATAATGTTAAAGTGCCAATAAGACAAAGAACCGCTCGAAGTAATGCAAATATTGCTGCTGTTCAGGCAAGTGTTGCTGAAGACCACAATTTGACGATTCCAAGACAACCTCGCGGATTTTGAAAAAGGATTTGGGTTTGCATCCATATAAAATTGTTCTCACTCAAGAACTGAAGCCATTGGACCATCGTAAACGTCGTGAATTTGCTGATTTTGCCTTGGAACAACTTGAAAACGATAACGATTTTTTTAAGAAAATCATCTCCGATGAGGCTCAGTTTCATCTGAGTGGTGCGGTCAATAAAACAAACTGTCGATTCTGGTGCGAAGAAAATCCACAAATTATTCAAGAAAAACCATTACATTCACCTAAATTGACAGTTTGGTGTGGTTTTTGGTCTGGTGGAATCATCGGTCCGTACTTCTTTCAAAATGAAGCTGGTAACACCGTTACTGTCAATGGAGAGCGATATAGATCGATGCTAACCAACTTTTTATGGCCGAAATGGGAAGAAGTTGATCTTGACAACATTCGGTTCCAACAAGACGGGGCTACGTGCCACACAGCAAATGCAACAATTGAATTATTGCGAGAAAAGTTTGGAGGTTCGATTATTTTAAGAAGTTATGATTTAACACCATTAGACTATTTCTTGTGGGGTTATTTGAAGTCATTGGTCTTTCGAAATAAACCAGACTCTCTTCAAGCTTTACAAGTCAATATTGAACGTGCCATTCATGGCATACGACTTGATTTGGTGGAAAAAGTGCTCGAAAATTGGTTTCATCGAATTCGTTCCTGCAGAAGAAGTCGTGGAGGCCATTTGAATGACGTTTTATTTCAAACTTAATTGTATCGATTGTACTTCACATTAAATTAAAAAAAAAACATTTGAATTTCCTTAACAATAAGTGTGTTTTTCTTTTAAGAAATCATATCACTCTTATTGGAAAACCTTTTATATCGTTGAAAAGAGAAAAAAAATAACCTAATAAAATAGGTCTAAGAAAACTATAGGTTACATTACACACAAATTTATGTTATAACTTTCATATTAATAAAGATATCGGAATTCTGTTAAGCTTTTATTCTTTTCAAAAAAGTGTATGGACAACATATAACTTTCATTATTGTCAAACGATAAACAACTGAGATATTTCAATATATCGAAAATGGAAAAAATTAACTTTTTGGCTATAACGGCTTTTTACGGAAATATCCGTTGTGGGGTCCCTAGATGCCATTTCAACAATTTCTGGAAAAAAAAAATTGTGTCCGTGTTGTGTGGCTGTGTGTTCTTGGTTTATAATTATGAAACGATAATAGTTACAGCAAATTTATTTTAATAATAATTGTAGAAAATGCCAAAATCAATAACTTATAAAGAATAAGTTTTTTTCGAAATCTCTTTAGTTTTTGAGTAAACTGAGTTTTTAAATTTAAAGTATAATTTTTCCATCTTTTATAATTTTGACGTTTTATACGTCAGTTTCATGCGAGTCTACAAAACGCTCTATGTACATTTAAAATATGATTTAAATAGAAAATAAACCATGAAAGTGTAAATATAAATGATGATACTATCGGAGAAAGTAACATGATGGCCACATCAACATTTTTTTATATAAAAATATGCTTTCCTTTAAAATGTGGGGTTTTAATGGCAAATTTTTATTAATATGGGTCAATCTATCCATTATTACAAATGTACCCGAAATAAACTGATCATACTATTTATTTAAATAGGGATGGCTATATTTTTTCTGGAAAATTAAATTAAAAAAATGTTTGCCATTGAAAATGGAATAGATAAGTATTTTTGCAAAAAAAGTGACTTTAGGGAGAATTAAGAGCTCCCCTTGCTCAATATACGTTTTTTTCATTAATTATGTTTTTATTTGTATTTATGAATTTATTTTTTAAGTAGGATCAAAATGCTATAGATAAAAAACAATAGTAATTTACGTAACAATTTCCGAAAATGATATTTTACGGGATGAGTCCTGCGAGTCCCGCAAAATTACGTTTGGAACATGTTACGTACAATATTTTTTCCGCAGCCGGTTTTTATGTTAAAAAAAGCAAAAACACACGCGAATGTTATGTGACAAGCGCTGTCATAATACGTAGTTGATGTTTTCAAATACACCCTGTATATACGCAAAATCGTCCCGAAAGTAAAGAAATCGTTCCGAAAGTGAAACAAAATCGTCCAGAAAATAACTACTTTCGGTACGCTTTATGTAAAATGGTACTTTCGATTTAATAAATCATACCGAAAGTTTTATTTTCTGGACGGCTGCAGAAAAAAATATTATCTAAGTTGTATTGAAGTTTTTAATAAATATGAAATATAGCCTGTATATACGAATGTTCAAACCTGTTCGAAAATCTATACAAAGTTTTTTATCTATAACTTATTGAAACAATATTTCTATGTTCAGGTAACATTCCTGTATACATTAAATTTAATTAATGCATTTGCAAAAAATGAGAGTTTCCATTTTCAATTGTTTATTTATTGAATATATTGTTATTGTATAAAACTGTAAGTATAGTAATGACATTGTAAACGTTAAAACTCTAGTCACATAAGGTGTAAAACCATTCTGAACACTATTTGGTTATAAAAATTATTTGTGAGACTTACAGAAACTGAGACAAGCAAAATTTCTTTTGATGTAAATCGTTCGTACAACTGCTGGAAACGCCGAAAAACGATTAAATTTAATTTTTCTTCAAAAATTTATTTTTGTATTTTTTTAAAGTCTAGAATCCCATTCTGAACACTATTTGGTTATAAAAACTATTTGTGAGACTTACAGAAACTGAGACAAGCAAAATTTCTTTTGACGTAAATCGTTCGTACAACTTTTGTAATGGTTAAAACAATAGTCACATAATCAAGTAAATAGTTGCGACCGTTACTAGGAAGTAATAACTAAAATAAATTCAACATAGTTAATTTTGGAATTCAGTTCAGAAGTATGAGATTTTCACAAAAAGCGTTATAATTGAGTTTATTGTTTAATTGTAAAACAAAGTAATGCACCATAATATAAAACAAATAATGACCCATGTGAAGTTAAAGCTGTAAAGTAGTTAAACATAATGCTTCAGACCGACAACTGTATGACAAGGCAAGGTATTATGCAGAATAATAATCAACATATAAAGGATAATTAAAATTCAATGTTATATACGCACTTTTACTGATTTTAATGAGGTCAAGTAAAGAATAATACAAAATAAATTATCTTCGTAATTTACTATACTATTTATAACTTGTCACTAAGTGACCAGATATAATAATTCACCGGTTTTCTATCACAAACGTTGGATGAATCATTTACAAGTATGAAAATACTCTTAACATAAATATTAATCTTTTTAAAACTCTAAAATGCTAAAACATTGAATTCACAGACTAATGAAACGAAATATTTCATAAAATGTAGCACCGGTTTTGCTAAATATAGCATCACACACAATCACCTCCTTAATCTAAGTGATCGTGCACTCGTAATCTAAATTTTCGAGGACTGGAAATAAATTAAGCAATTTAAGCTGGGAAATTTGTTGTAAACGATAATGAAGAGTTTTGGATTTCCATTGTTACCTGACTGCCGGCATACATATATAACCTAAAATATTTTTCTCTATACACATTCCTTAAAAATGATATAACATATCGAAACTAGTTGGAATAAACTTATAATTTGTGAAACAAAGTCTTTTTTTATTACTATTACTACGCACCAATGAAAAATATTAATTTTTAATAACAAACATTTCATCACTAAAAAAATACGAAAATAGTTAAGACTCAAAAAACCAAGTCTTTAAAATGTATTTATTTATAGGCGAGTTAACCGTTTATAACTGCAAACTTTAGACAACCTTACTTATTGCAGATTTATGTAATAAAAGTAATAATATGTTTCGTCTTTATTACTTTTGTTTATAACTGTATTTGACTTTAAAATAAGATTCCAAAAACAAATTCTAAAAAATCTAACAAATTTCTAATTGTACTTTAATTTTTCTATTATTAGTTTATTTTGTGGGCATCTACAAAAAACCTGTCTTTAAATAAAAATGTATCCATAAATTGAATTTTCGTATCCCAGCCCGGGCGAAAGATTTTTCGGGGATCGAGAAGTATTCGCTCGGGTCCATGGTTGTTGTATATGTCTGACATTATTAATTTGTTCATTTATTCATTTAATTTATTACTTAAAAATACATATATAAAAGTTGATATGACGGCTAATGGTCATAGCACCAAGGCCAGGCATAACGCCGAAAACAAAACAAACAAAAAATAAATAAATTGTATTATAAAAGTATTAAAACATGTTTTGAAAAACAGGTAATAATTCTAATAAATTTTGATAAGATACAACCCTCCATTATGTACAATTACTCAGTAAACACCATTTTAATGATAGCCTTACCGTTAACGACATCAAGAAACGTCACGAAAAGTACAATATATCTGATGATGACGTCCATAATTATTATCCTTTTATTAAGCACTAACAAACTAACTAAGCAACAACTAGTATTATTATTATGCGACAAATAAAAGTCTTATCATTAAGTTTTGTAAAAGTGTTTGTTGTTTCTTCTATACTTTTTTTTAGTCTCGCGCGTTTTGCCGGTTCGACTGGTGCGAATGATCTGTGCGGGCGCTGGACGGCGGCTGTCTGAGCGTCGCGACGCCTACACACGAGATAGGTCCGCGCCGCCGCCACCGCTGCCCCTGATCGCGTGCGTCGCGAGCGCAGCGCACACCGACACCTTTGTAGATTCTCCAACTGAAGGAATTTAATTGTACACCTTTAATTAATTACAAAAATTTTCAGAAAAATAATTGTTAAATTCCACTCTTTATTAAATATTTTTAAAAGAATTTTTTTTCTCCATTACGAAGTACGGAGAAGTATTGTAATCGTGAAAAATTATTTTTAACGGAAATATTCGTCTTGAGGCGATTTCAACGATTTCTCGAAAAATTGTGTCTGTATGTGCGCGTGTACCTGTGCCTGCTGTGCGCGTTGTATCTCAAAAACTAATACAGCAATTAACAATTGCCGGTACTTTTTTAGAAAAAGTCTCCAAAACCAGAATTGAAATCTCATCTCAGTTCTGAAGGAGGCACACTTCTTATAAAAAAAATGGGATTAACACATGCAGATAGGCTTGTGCTTATTGCTACATGTGTTGAAACCAAACAATTAAAAAAAACTTTTAGTCTTTGGCAATCCGAAGAACTTAAAAAATCCGTACACCAGATTTACCTAAATTGTTTTTGTTTCTTCCAATAATTTCTTAGATTTTAAAAATATTACAAAAATATTTAAACAAATAAATGAAATGTTTTGCTTGAAAATATTTTTCATAAAATCATTATTTAAATATATATATTTTTTTTAATGAAAGAAAATCACTCCTGAAAAAGTGAAACAATGTTATGAAAATGTCGCAAAAAAGTCGAAAAAATATGCCTGAAAAGAGTCCTAAAGAAAGTGCTGAAAGAAGTCTAGAAAAAAAGTCTTTAAAGTAAGTCCAGAAACAAGTCCCGAAGTAAAAAGTTTTGATAAACGTCGTGAAAAAGTCTCAAAAAAATAAGTCTTTAAAAGAGTCCTGAAAAAAGTCATAACAAATTATTGAAACAAGTCGAAAAAAAAATCCTGAAAGAAAAAGCACGGAAAAATAGGCCTGAAAAGAGCCCTAAAAAAGTGCTGAAAGAAGTCCAGAAAAAAAGTCTTGAAAGAAAGTTCAAAAACAAGTCCCGAAGTAAAAAGTTTTGAAAAACGTCGTGAAAAAGTCTCGAAAAATAAGTATTTAAAAGAGTCCTGAAAAAGTCATAAAAAGGTATGGAAAAAAGTCGTAAAACCAATCGTGAAAAAACAGTCCGAAGAAGAAGTTAAAAAAAAGTCTACAAAATGCCCCGAAAAAAAAACCTGAAAGAAAAAGCACAAAAAATTCTGAAAAAGTTATGAAGTACAGTTCGAAAAATTTATGAAAAAAATCATTCCTCGAACAAAACTTCAAAAAAACAATAATTACTGAAAATCTCCGTGAAAGAAGGACCTGAAACAAAGCCCTGAAAAAACTCAAGAAGTCGAATAAAATAGTTAAAAAATGTCTCCAAAGAAAGTCTTGAAAAAGGTATTGAAAAAAGTCCACAAAAGTCTCAAAAATGTCCCGAAAAAAGTCCTGAAGAAAAGTCATAAAAAAATTTGAAAAAAATTGGGAAAAAAGTCTTAAAAAACGTCTTGAAAAAGGGGTCGGTCAACTTGGCCACCCACTTTCGATTAAAAAAAAAAAACATTGCTCCAGAAAGTGTTAGCTAACTCCATAAAAATTAGAGCTAGCTCCAAAAAGGCAAAAAAAAAGTTATGGGGTTTCAAATTTGGCGGGGCCAAGTTGACTTTTGATTCTTTAACTTTTTTTTAATCATTTGGATTCCTCAGACCTAGCTTCAGCAGACTCCGTCAATTTTAAAGCAAGATCTACTCCCACAACCCCTAAAAATTACAAAAACTATTTTCACCCTAGCCCCCCCACTTTAATATTTTTTACTCAATTTTCAGTAATTCTATAGCTTAGAGCAAGCTCCAGCCGAATGTGTAAAAGTTGGAAAAGGGCAGACGGATAAAAAGATGTTTTAATAGTAAAATTATTAATTATTAATTAGTTGAAATATACAGGGTCCTGCATTTCACCTCCCGTCTTCTATAGCTCATTTACTAATTAAGTTGGAATTTTAATATTTTGCAGAATAAATTTGCATCGTAGAATGCATTTTTCAGGAAAATATTTATTATTTATTTTATTTATTTTTGGATTATACAGGGTGTCCCAAAAAAGCGGGAAGTCGTGAAGATATATTTTTTTAAATTACATGCTTTGTATTTTATTGCTTGTTTGGGTACCTTCTATGGTTGCCTACATACTCCTATAATTATATTGGAATCGATTCAGGGATATCAGCAAAAAAAAATTAAAACTAAAAAAAAATCAGTTTTGCGCTATTGGTTTAAAAATGAATCAAAAATTAAAATAGTGCCTTGTTAATAAAATCATACAAGGTACCTATTAAATAAGGTCTGATAGTCCCGTTAACCAAGTTTGATCGATATGAATTATACAGGGTGTCCAAAATTTAGTGTCAAACATTTCAAACTTTAAAGCACTTAATTTTTCTTATTTTAAATTGGAGCCCCTGTATATGTTTATGTCATTCCATACAGAATTAAAAAAACCAAACATTTTTCCTAATAACAACCCTATCCCAATTCCCAACGCATTAAAAGTTATTTGCAGAAAACTCGTTTCATCAACCATTTCAAAAGCCATTTTACTAAATAAAAAGCGGATTTTGACTACGTTTTTGGTAATTTTGTTACAGGTACTGTAAGTGGATGATAACATTCGTGGTGTTTGTTGTCCTTGACGACGGAACTTAATTTTTTACTTACGGACCTAGGAAAATAATAAAATAACAGAAACGTAACGCTAAAACATACCGGGTGACCCAGGGATCTGTAAAAGCCCCATAACTTATTTGCTATTTGAGGTATCAACTTCTAGTTTTCTTGAGCTGGTACCCACACTTATTCTACATATTTTAAAAATATATATGTTTTTGTACAGGGTGTCCCAATATACATAACAGAACAAAGTTATGTTTTTTTTAAATGGAACACCCTATATTTTATACTTTATTTTAAACCCTCTCGAGAAGCTGATAAAAATAGTATAATATACAATGGGTCTATTGAAAAACGCAAAAATTGATACATGCATTTTCAATTTGCATTTTTAGGGAAAACTATGCATTTTTGGCAAAAATTGCTTCTATTAAGAGTTGTAGAGCGGAACATTTTCAATCGATATGGGCCATTTTAATTTTCCTATAATTTCCCGTTTTTCCGCTAGAGGGTGCGGAAAATAAAGTATAGTGCAATTTATAAATAAAAAATTTGAAAAGAAAACGCTAAAATGCATATACGGTCACGATTTTACGCGCTCTGGCGGGCAATGCACGTATTATCTTAAAAGTTGAAAGACCTATATCGATCGAAAATTTTTCGCTCTACAACTTTGGTCTCTTATAATTTTTCCTGAAAATGCATAGTTTTGGCTGAAAATCCAAGAATCGGCAGAAGGTGGCAAAAGAAATATGTTTTTATTGATAAATCTCAAGAATCCTTAATATTTTGTTATACAAACTGTATACCATTGGAAAGCTTATTAAAAATTCTATGCATTGGTGGCAAGATTTATAGGGTGTTCTATTTGAAAAAAAATAGTTATCCATTGTTTTGCGTACGTTGACACCCTGTATATCACTATGAATAAAAGAGAACCAAAGCCGATGTGTATTATTCTTTATGATGTGGAAAATTTGCTAGTGTATAAATAATGATGCTATCTTTGCTAGGAACACTTCTGCAATGTTTTCAATGTGTACATGTTTTTGCCACAAATTTGCCCATAACTAACCAATCGTCCATAATAGACCCATACTATCTTATACTATTTTTATCAGCTTCTCAAGAGGGTTGAAAATAAAGTATAAAATATAGGGTGTTCCATTTAAAAAACATAACTTTGTTCTGTTATGTATATTGGGACACCCTGTACAAAAACATATATATTTTTAAAATATGTAGAATAAGTGTGGGTACGAGTTCAAGAAAACTAGAAGTCGATACCTCAAATAGCAAATAAGTTATGGGGCTTTTACAGATCCCTAGCCCGGTATAGGCGAGCAACACATTTTCGTCTACCAGGTCTATAAATATGAAACCGGATTTTTTTAATAGAAAATACACGTTTATTGTATGAAAATTATAAAAAAATATTTTATTCGAAGTATTGCCCATCGCTAGCTATACATTTTTCCTATCTGTCTGACAATTTGTGGATGCCACGTCAAAACAAACTGCTGTTTTTTTGAGGCAAACCAGTCATAGAGCCATTTTCGTAAATTTTCGTAAGAAGTAAAGCGCTGCTCGGCAAGTGCATGTCCCATCGATGCAAAATCCATCTGAAAATGTTGGGAAAATTCTAAATAAATTAAACATCACCACATCATTCAAAACCAATAACCCCCTCTCAAAGTTCATCAATAATTTAAAAGATCAAACAAACAGAAATAAAGAATCGGGTGTATACTTACTCACCTGTGGAGACTGTCCAAAAGTTTACGTTGGACAAACTGGACGAAGTTTTGAACAAAGGATAAAAGAACACAAAAATTGTTTTATTCAAGGAAAATCTAACTCCACCTATGCCGATCATCTAACAAAACACTGCCATTCATTTAATGATAATTTCAAAATCCTCCATAAACAAAATAAAAGCCTAAAACCAAACCTACTAGAGTCAATGGAAATCAACAAATTCAATAAACGCGGTGTTCTGTTAAATGACCAAATCGACGTCAATAATTCGCCTTTACTTAACATGTATGTATGCAGGTGTGTACATTTAGTTTAGTTCCCATTTTGTATCATGTTTTTAGTTAAGTCATCTCTGCAATAATTCCAATAATTCATTAATTTATTATAACGCAAATTTTAATTTTAATTCTAATTTTCAACACATTAATACAACCCCCCCCCCCCCAACGTTTGTTCCCAATTTTTAGTATATATTAGCGGTAATTGTAAAATGTAAAATCATAATTTTTCATCTACCTGATGAAGCCACTGTGTGCTGAAACAATTGTCGTAGAACAATAAAATTAATTTGAAACTATACACTGTGTTAGTGTTTTATTAAATGACAAATAAGTAGTAATCGGACGGAGCCAAGTCTGGTGAGTAAGCCGCATGGGGAAGTATTTCACAACAAAACGCCTCAACCGTTTCCTTCACCAGTTTTGCTGTGTGTGATGGTGCATTATCGTGAAGCAAAATCACTTTGTGTTGCCCCTTTTTGATATTCTGGTCGTTTTTCACGCAAAGCTCGATTCAAATCGATCATTTGTTATCGGTCGCGTTCAGTTTTAACGGTTTCGCCAGGTTTTAGCAGCTCATAAAAGATCACACTCTTCCGATCCCACCAAACACGGAGCAGGACTTACGAGCAATAATAATAACTCAACTTTGATACAGAAATTCGTCGATTACGCCAAACTAGAGATCGGTTTCGGACTATTTTGTCTCTCCACTGCATTAGTTAGATAATGGAGAATTTCCACTTCCCCGGAATGAAATATCTCAACATTGATACATAAATTGGCGGATTTTGCGAAACTTGAGACCGGTTTCGGACTATTTGTTTTCATCCGTCGACTAGTTAGATCAGGGGTCGCCAAACTTTTTTGATCATCGACCCCTATATAATTTTTCGAAAACTCCATCGACCCCCACAAAAGTATTTTTTTGTGAACTCGCCCCTCGGAAATCAGCCATATTTTTGTGTTTTGGCTATAACTTCTGAACAAATCTTGATAGCCTATCCACTGGTATAAAAAAATGTGTGTATTGACTACTTTGGGACTGTAAAAAGAATGATTGATATTTATGGCTTGTATTTCCTGTAATAATGATATTCGTTAAAAAAATTATACATAAGACACTAATGACGATGACCTAAAATAGTTCAATAATTTTTCCCAAACGCGGGATCCAAATATATATATTCATACATTTCCTCTAAATAAAACCTTTCCACTAAAAAAGGTTTTATGTGGACTAACAGAAAATATGAAAATTGAGGTTTATATCTCCTTACATTTTTTTTCAATTTTTTTACACTTGTTTTTCCTTCGACTCCCAATCGACCCTCTGATTGGGATCGACCCCCATTAGACTCCTTGGCTTAGATCGACAACTACTTTTGTCAAATAGACCCCTGGGGGTCTATATAGACCACTTTGGCCACCTCTGAGTTAGATAATGGAGTAAATTGACATACCAGGAATGTGATATCTTAACTCAGATACCAAAATTGGTCGATTAAGGCAAACTAAAAACCGGCTTTGGACTATTATTTCTCATCAGTAAAATGCAAGCAAGATGGGGAATCTGTACCTGGAAATAATAGGTCATTACAATTCCTCGTGATCTGACTGTATTCACTAATAAACAATAATTGAATCATTCATTAGTGAAACAAGGTTTATTAACCCCATATTCATTTTTGGAAATTAAAAATAAAAATTATGATATTCTTGATTTAATAACATATTCCCAAGAAGATTTCCCTATTCTTCCAGAAAAAGAAATCATGTCTCCAAATGGAGTCCTTAAGAAAATGGTACCAAAAATAATTAAAGCACAGATTACAGGGACCTGATAAAAGATATGACGCCATATGGCATCTGCATGAAAGAAAGGGTTAATGTAAAATATTTCATTAATAGTGGCCAAAGATTTTTAATATATTTTGATACACTGAAATGTATTTGAATTATTAGAATCTAGCTGAGTACTCGACGTTAATCGAGACGTGTTGTCGATATCCACTTTAGTGGTAATGGCGTCCTATAGAACCACCAGGTACCTAGACGATTGAACAAACATTTTCACTCGTTGGTAAGGGGAGTCTTTTACTTCCTATTGTTTGTTTCCAAGTCAATAGTAGTATGTTAGTTTGGCAAAAATTTACTACCTCAAATAAAACGAATAACTTTGTTGGTATCACTTCATTAACTTGGAGTAATTATAGTTTCGACAATTTCAGCTTGTCATTTTCAAACTTTGAATATTTACATTACGATTGTACGTTTATATATTTTTACAAAGCATTGAACAGTGGGGAGAATATTAGGTCGGTCTGGTCGTTGATGATTGGGATGTCCGGATTACGCTTAACCTTGAAAACTTCGATGGACTCGAGTAACACCATTTTTAATCCATTCTCCGTAAAATGTTTTTCAAAGGAATATTCATTTTTCCTTTCCATTTTACCGAGAAGGGATTAAAAATGGATTTACTCGAGGGTCGGTCAACTTAGCACCCCATTTGTTAAAAATTACATGTATTTATCAATAAGGGTATTCGAAATACGCATACTGAGTCGTGAAAGCTCCTCTGTTTAGAAAATTAGTGATAACTTTTTTTTTGGTGAAGTTTTTTAAGGACAAAAATCTGGTGCTAGCTATTTCACACAAATTGACGTTTCCAAAACTGAAAAAAAATAAAGATGGGAGTGCCAGTTTAAATATTATATATTTTTTTTGTGGGTTAACTATGCAGGTGCTAGGTATATAATTTATGTTGCTAGGTGGTGCTACCTCGATGCAAGCCATTCAGTACGTAAAAATCAAAGTGGGGTGCTACGTCAACTTATCACCCCAATTTTTTAAAACGCTATAACTATTTCCTGGATAAGGTGCTAGCTCTAATTTTTGTGGTGCTAGCTGGTGCTAGGTAATACTTTTTTTATAAAATAAACAACATGGGGTGCTAAGTTGACCGACCCTTTACGGGTGCCCAACGAAGTTTTCAAGGTTAAGCGTAATCCGGACATCCCACTCATCAACGACCAGACCGACCTGATATTCTCCTGCTTTGTAAAAATATATAAATGTACAATCGTATTGTAAATATTCATAGTTGAAAATGACAAGCTGAAACTAAAAAAAAAACTAAAAAAGTTACTCCAAGTTAATAAAGTGATACCAACAAAGTTATTCGTTTTATTTGAATTATTCAAAATGTATCACGAAGTAAAAGCCTCCACAATGACTTATTTAAAATTTACTACTCCTATATTTTTAAATGTCCAAGCCCACTCCTATCCTCAGGGGTGCTGGGGGTGTTTTATCTGCCCATTATTTGTTTCCAGGTATAGTAACTAGTACGTGTGCGAAGTTTGGTTGAAATTTACGATCTTTTCACATTCCAATCCCGGTCCACCCCCACCCCCAGAGATGCTAAAGGTGTTTTACCCTCACATTGTTTGTTTACAGGTTATAAATAGTACGTATACCAAGTCTCGTTGAAATTAACAATATTTTCGCATGCCACCCTAGCTCAATCCACACCCAGAGATGCTAGGGGTGTTTTACTTTTACCTCGTTTTTCTAGGTCTAAAGTAGTGTGTGTACCAAGTTTTTTTTTGTTTCAAGACTACATTTGACGAATTTTTAACTTTGAATATACTGGGTGTCCCATTTTAAATTGCCACCCCAAATATTTCGAAACCTGAGCAACATGGCAAAAAATGTTTCAGATAAAAGTTGTACAGTTCGGAGAGGGAAACATGCTTGGTAACCTTGAAAATAACCTTGGCGGTACGTTTAAAGGTCTAACGAAAAAGTCAACTTTGATTTTTTTAAATGGAACTCTATTTTTTATTGCGGGATCGTTTTTTACGGGTAAAAATACAAACTTTATGTAGGAAACGTTCTTTTTTAACCCTTAAAAGCACGATTTTTTGTTTACAGTTTATATTTATTAGACATTACTAAAAAAAGAGTGTATATTAAGGAAAAAATAAGGAAAAAAATCACATCTTTGTGAAAATATTTTTTTTTACAAAATTATCATATGTTGCCAAAGGGCTACAGTGCGCATTCTGTTACTGCGTAATACGTATGAGTAGTTATTTCACGAGGAAATTCTTCAAACAGTCCGACTCTTCATTTTTCGCATTTGACACGAGAGAATCCTTTGCAAGTAGCATTTTGGTATCTACATGTACCGGCCAATGTCCAAATTGGTCTTGCCTTACATCTTCAGGTGTTACATGTTGTGTAGGCCCTTTCCTTTTCTTCGCCTGTAGTTCTTGTTCAACAGAGCTGAAACTTGGTCTACCCCTTTCGGGGTTACAGATATGTTTGTCTTCGTAAGGCAATGGGCTACTTCAGCTCTGAATTTAGCTTGCTCAACTATCTTAGAATATTGAGTTTCTTTTTGTTGATGCACTCATTTGTACGCTAACTAAGAATTCACTAGTATTAGATCAAGCAAATGATAAAGAAGTCTCATATACCACTTTCTACTTTTCATTTTGATTTTGTAACAAACCATAAAACTATCCAGGAGATCGACACCTCCTATACATCGATTGTATTCTTGTATTAAAAATGGGCATTTCACATCAACAGTTATTTTTTTTTGTTTTCGATCATATCTCTTCATCATAGTTTTAGGATGTGTTCCAGCAAATGACGATATCAGATTTACATATTCATTATCTTTCCATACAAGGGAAGACACATCCATTCCATCTACCGTGGAAACGAATGGAGGACAATATTTTAGGAGCTTTTTTCAATGCGCAACATCTCCACAATATTTCGGAAATTATCTAAGAGATGTCGCTGCTAGTGCTGATTGAAATACACATTTTAAAAACCTCTTTTCTTTTCAAAACGCATCGAGTCCTTTAGAGTTCGCTTATAAAAACTATCGTCCTTAGTTCAAACCGCAACATGTCCACAAAAATTTGTTTTCAAACATCGATTTCGCTGTATTCAAAGAGAAACAAGTCCACAAAATACCCATTAGAAGTTTATTGAAGTATTGGAATAGTGTTTGCGCTGCATGTTTTAAGTAAGCAAAACCACAAATGTGTGCCAAGAATGGATGGTGAGGGTGTTTTGGTAGCCGAAAGCAGTCGGGGCTGCAGACAAAGAAAAAGAGTAAAACAAGCAGAACGGCTGATATCTAGAAATAGCAAGTAAGTTGATTTTTAGTTTTTAGGTTACCAATTCTTAATATTTTTATTTTCCGGTTCACTCAGATATCAACCTGAAGATTTAGACTTAACAAGATGGCGCATTCCTTGCAAGCATCCAAAAAATAATGCTCACCATTTTGATTGTTCGCATATTGACCGAAAAGTATTACTTCTGGCAAAGAAAATTGTTTTCAAAGACAATAACAAAATGAATTAAAACTCACGGTTAAGTATACTCTAATAAGTGTTGCGTTGCCAAGAAGACATCGCGGGCGAGAAAATGTCATATGAATAGGGGAGCTAATAATTACACATATTTAATTTTACATGTTAAATTCCTATGTTCGGCCCTTATCCCAGACACTCCGTATACTTTAAGATGAATTGTGATAGATTTATTAAATACTCATTTTTTCCATTGCTGTATTCAACTTTATAACCAGTAACATTTTCAGCGGATAGAGTGTCAATCACAGCCTGGATTTATCTGAGATTTCAAACAACATGGACAAAATTCGTGAAAAAACAAAGCATTAAAAAAAATGTTTTCTACAAAAAGTTTGTATTTTTTCCCGTAGAATACGATCCTGCAATAAACAGTAGGGGGTTCTGTTTGAAAAATAAAAGTTGATCTTTGTTTGACCTTGAAAGTTGCCCCCAGGGTCAATTTCGAAGTCACCAGTATACCTGTATGTCCCCCTCCGAACCCTACAACTTTCATCTGAAATATTTTCTGCCGTGTTGCCCAGGTTTCGAGATATTTGGGGTGGCAATTTAAAATCGGACACCCTGTATATCTATATCTCAAAAATGAGAGATGAGAATGATTTGGTTTTTTTTCTGACAACTACATATGGTGTACTACATTGTTTAATAATTTTAAGAAATTGCTTCAAGTACAAAGGTGCTCCAGAGGACATACTGTTTACATTATTACATAGAACTTTTTTGTTCTTCACATTTTTTACGATCTACTATTTTTTTCAATGCAACTCATTATTTTTAAAGAATTTATAACTCTTAAAGTTTTTTTTGTTTACGCCTTATTTTTAACAAAAAAAAAAAAAATAAAAAAGAACTCATTGTGTTTGGAAAATTTCGTGTTAAAAAATGAAATAATCTAAGTAGGCGGGTGCCAATTCGTTGAAAACGTGTAGGTGTCAGTACATTCATAATTTTTAATATAAGTAAAACTTAAGTAAAAACACGTTGAGTGCTGGTGACCGAAGTATCGCCGGTGGCCGACGCGCATCGACGCGATGTGCGCCCGCGCATACGATGTGTACTGTGATCCGTGTGTGCCATCGAAGCTCGAGCGCGTCGTCAATCGCGGCGGACAACTTATTTTACACCAGCACTCAACGTGTTAAGATAAATGTTTACACTCATGAAGAGTATGATGACATGCATGCAGTTTACGGTTTCTGCGAAGGAAACACTCGCCAATATTTCGATCCACAAGAAATTCTCTTTTACGACATGCAAGATTATGTATAAGGGAGAATGGGGGTCATTTTGAACAATTTTTGTAATTTGTTAAATAATTGATATGTTAAAAAAAGCAGTTTTTAGATTATAGTTATTTTAGGGACTTTTTTTCAGGACGAGCGCAATTAAACAATAAAGTTCTTTTTTATTTTAAAAAATAAGGCGTAAACAAAAAAACTTTAAGAGTTATAAATTCTTTAAAAATAATGAGTTGCATTGAAAAAAATAGTAAATCGTAAAAAATGCGAAGAAAAAAAAAGTTCTATGTAATAATGTAAACAGAATGTCCTCTGGAGCACCTTTGTACTTAAAGAAATTTCTTGAAATTTTTAAACAATGTAGTACACCATATGTAGTTATCAGGAAAAAAAACCAAATCATTCTCATCTCCCATTTTCGAGATATAGATTAAAATATTTAAAAAATCTTAATCTTTGACTTGCTGTATCTTGGAAAGTATGTAATTTTTCATATAGATGAATTTAGTTAATTTGCTTTTTTTTGTCTCAGTAATACACCATATCATTTTGGTGGTGTCTTTTTTAGACAGCTTGTATAATGTAATTATATCCGTTGGATAATTGTGATTTAACCGAAAATTCGCACTTAGAATTTTACTATGACCACATGAATAGGAATGCGCATACAGGATTCAGGAAAGCTCACGTCTTATAATTAAGATATTTATATCTTTTTATCCGTCTATTTTTTTTCCAATGATTTTTATATAATGGAGTCAAAAATATCGAAGTGGGGGGCTAGGGTGGAAATTGTTTTTGTAATTTTTAGGGGTTGTGGGGTAGAACTTGCTTTAAAATTGATGGAGCCAGCTGGAGCTAGGTGTGAGGAGTCCAAATCATTCAAAAAAGGTAAAAAATCGAAAGTGGAGGCAAACGTCAACTTGGTTCCGCCAAATTTGAAACCCCTTATCTTTTTTTACCTTTTTAGAGCTCTAATTTTTGTGCTTTGGGCTTTCCAGAGCAACATTTTCCTTTTAAAAAACCTAATGTAAGGGGCCAACTTTTTTAAGGGTCCGTCAAAAATTCCCGAATTAAAGTAAAGTAAAAAATTCCTAAAAAAATAACTGAGAAATAAACCTTGGCAAAAATTATTCCTGAAAAAAAGAACCTGAGAAAAAGTCCGAAAAAAGTCCTGCCAAAAAAAAAAGTCCTGAAGAAAGGTCCAGAAAAGTCCTGGAAATGATTGGAAAAAGCTCTTAAGAAAATGTCCTGTAAAAAGTCCAGACAGAAAGTCCTGTCAAAAAAAACCCCAAAACAAGTCTTGAAAATACAAAAGCGTTCTTCCTCAGGCTCTATTGTAATAATTACACAAACAAATGATCTATAATGTAGATTCGTGATTAATTATTTGATGCTACAATCCTGAACTTGACTATGAAGGGAGACGTATTAGATGTTAAATAGAAAGCAGCCTCAATTTATGAATATTCAACCTGTTCGTAACTCTGCAAAATTAAGTCTTACTAAGACTGCGATAGTATATTACATACCTTGAAAAACAAGGGCATAGATTACAAACCGAGGCGCGTACCATAAAGGTTTGCAATTCCACGAGGCTGGAATTGTATTCCCGTGAGACATGTATACTATTTTATTTACAATCACGAAATGTAACGATTAAAGTACAATTGTTTGATTTGGGTACTCATATCAATCAATGTCGGATATCTTTAATTCGTACAACTTCTCTCAAACACGCGGTTTCTCCATCGAGACAACTACAAAAAATTGATTTTAAAAATACACTGCCGAGCATAAAACTAGGGTCACTCCGTACTTTGATTTTTTTTGATAATTTTCATCACTTATCATATCAAATTGAAATTGTTCATTTTCACATTACTTTCGATAAATTTTGAACAAAAACTTTTTTTTTTATTCAAGCAATCAGTCAGTGAACTGACACGTAAAAAAACTAAAAATATAAAAAAAAATCAAGTAACGGGAGTGACCCTAGTTTTTTTGCTCGGCAGTGTATAATAACAATAATAGCCATTCAGATGTACGTACGGTATTTGAAACAAATCGGCATTTTGATTTGTTGTGCAATATAGTTTGCAATTAAATTCTAGGAAAATATATATTTGGACTAATTCCAACAGCCATATAATGAAATACAACTTAATTGAGTAATCCGTTTTGATAAATTACTAAGGCATCATCCCTTCGCTGACAATCACCAGACACACAAACCGGATTGATACGCGAATAATTAAATTCCACCCCTCACAACACTCGCATGCGCCTCTATATATCACCGCGTCAATTATCCAGAAAGGAAAAACTCCCTACGGACAATTAGGACGGGGCAAATATTTGTATAAAGTGCAAATATCACCTTTCGCCACCCCACTAGTAACACGACGAAAAGGCAAATAGTCCGGACGTTACATTTTCATACAAAGGGATTAGTTTACGCCGGACGTGCAACATCCGTTTTTAATTGTGGCCACTAAATTGCCGGCCAGCTAATGGTTTCACTGGTGGTGATAATTAATTAGTTCGTATTAAATAGGGGTTGTAGTTTACAGCATTTTGAATCGAAGACTGTTATTATTCGTTGATGATCGGTATACTTCTAGAGGGTGACATAACTGTAGGTATTTGGATTCCCAGAATCCAGGGTGGATACAGGAGTCACATACTCAGTCCCTAAAAAAGTTAACGTTTATGAGATAGAATTTTGTTCCCGCATGTTTTTGATGACAACTTAACTGGCTCAAGGTACTTGCAATTTTTACAGCAGGAGTTAATTTCGCGTCCATCACTGATTTTTTTCAACACCCAAATGCAAATGAACCAGATTTACCTGCTAACAGACTTTGGTATCAACAGAACGGAGCACCTCCCCATTACAAATATTAACAACGCTCTCGTTAACCATGCAGGCTGATGACACTGTACTTAGTTCCAAAGTTTTTCAAAAGATAACAAATTAAAAATACTTTTTGACCCCTCCAAGCATAAAAAACATATTTTGCAAAATATTTCAGGTGTTCTAGACTTTCTGGCCACAATGTACACCATTAGCACAAATCGTAGTCATGAAAAATGCGTTCAATATCTACAATTATAAATCATTTTAATGAAATCTGTCGGATTTCCTGCATGTCATTATATTTTTAATGAAATGGTGTAGAATTTCCGGGACGCTCCCATCAGCCGGTAATAATATTTAAGCGGCACGTACGTACGCTATGGTCAATTACTTCTTGCTCCGCCAACAATGCCATAAAGATTATTTACGAGGCCACAAACCGCCCCCATAATAATGTAGGTCGTAGTGCATTTTCACCAAGGCAATATCGCCCGAAGGGATCGCTCACCCGTCACGCACCGTGCATAATAAAGTCTGCCGAGGGGGTGGATATTGCGTAGGGTGTACTGAACTCTTGAAGGATTTTTATAAGGATGGATGGTGGGATACGCGAGATATTAGGTCAATCGACAGAAATATTTCTTGAGGGTATGGCGTTCTCGACTCGTGAGGATAACATGTGACGAGCATTAGGGCCAGCGCGATAAAAAAGCCGCCAGAAGGCAGTCAAGTTTTTTTCACAGTTAGTAGGAAAGGCAGCGAAAAAAAAAATTAAGAATGCCATCCATTTAATGTCGATACAGTAGAATTAATAAGTGATAACGGTACTATAGCTTTCGGGTCTCATATTTCTAAATGCACTTTACGGAAAAATACCTCATTATAATTATTATGTAAAAAAAAAATCTACACTGGAGGAAAAAAAAATGAAACACTTGAAATTCGTGAAATTTCGACTATTTTCAAACCGCCATAACTCGGCGTATTTTCAATCGATTTTTATGAATCTTTAAGGGAGAAAAACTTTGAAGTGTCTTCTTTAAAGTCATGCATGCTTACTTAAGCGTAACCCCTCCGCACCGCTCTAGCACCCCTGTGAAAAAAAGTGTTTTCAGAAAACTTTGACGATGTCTACAGAGTTGGAAAAATTTCGTCAACTCGATCATAAAGGCATTAAAATTTGGCCAATTCCCTATGCAGGACTCGAAGAACAAAGTTCCTACGACGATTTTGCACCAATTTATGGATATTTGATAAAAGTGCATTTTGAGGTTTTTCAAACATAACTCAGCGACTTTTTAACCAAATTTTATGATTCTTTCGGGAAAAAATCTCATTTTGGCCCTACTTTAGGGAGGTAAACTCTGATTGGAATGATCCCTTTTCGAACTTCAAACCTTGAACAAGGAAAACACGTTTTTGGGCAAAAAAACGTCCAATTTTGGAAACGTGTACCGAGTTGGATAACATGTGTAAACTCTATCCACCAAAAAGGGGATTTAAATGTGTTCAATTACCTGTGCAAAACTCAAAGAAAGTTCCTTCGGCGATTTGGCACAAAGTTATGGGGTATTTTTATTTTTTCATTGGGAGGGACGTAGAGCCCTCTCTTTGCGTGGGGGATAAACCCTCTCAAAGAGGACATAGTTTGCTTTTGATTTTTGAAAGATCGTCGAAATCGGTTGGATATAAACCGAGTTATGGCCATTTGAAGATTACCTAAATTTTTACAAATTTCAAGTGTTTCATTTTCTTCCGTCAGTGTAATTTGTTTGTTTCTATTGGACAAATGGAAAAATGAACGAATGATGGTGAGTCAGGCCCACATTTTTTCCGACCCTACAGAGATCGTTAAAGTGAGCCTTTTTTGATCTTAAATATTTTTTTTTTGTTAATGGAGGTACAAAATGCGACATTCATGATTTCGCGCAATGAATTTTCGTGAATACCTCAAAGAACATGCAAAGAAAATTTTATTCGTAAAACGAAAACAATTATGTCGAAAAACTTCGGAGTAGAAAAACCACAAAATTCGCTTTTTTTTAAACATCCATAACTTTGTGCTAAATTGTCGTAGGAACTTCGTTATTTGACTTCTGCGCAGAGAATTGAACACACTTTAATGCCCTTTTGGTGGATCGAGTCGACACATTTTTCCAACTCGGTATACGTTGCCAAAGTTGGATGTTTTTTTGCTCAAAAACGTGTTTTTCTTGTTCGGGGGTTGAAAGGTTCTAAAAAGGATCATTCTAATCAGATCTTTAATCCCTTAAAGTAGAGTCAAAATGGGATTTTTTCCCGAAAGAATCATCAAATTTGGTTGAAAAGTCACTGATTTATGTGCGAAAAATCACAAAATGCACTATTTTTTCAAACACCCATAACTTGGTGCCAAATCATCGTAGGAACTTTGTTCTTTGAGTCCTGCATAGGGAATTGATCAAATTTTAATGCCCTTTTGTGGATTGAGTCGACAAAGTTTTTCCAAGTCCGTAGACATCGTCAAAGTTGGACATGGTTTCCAGAAAAAAATGGTGATGTGGCCATCATGTTACTTTCTCCGACTTGATGGTATCATAGCCATTTATATTTACGTTTTCATGGTTTATTAAAATCATATGTTAAATGTACGAGCGTTGCGTAAACTCGGATGAAACTGACGTTTAAAACGTCAAAATTATGAAACGGAAAAATTATACTTCAAATTCAAAAACTCGGTTTACTCAAAAACTAACGAGATTTCGAAAAAAACGTATTCTTTAGAAGTTGTTCATTTTGGTATTCTCTACAATTATTATTCACATAAATTTGCTGTAACTATTATAGTTTCATAATTATAAACCAAAAATTAAAAAAAAAAAAATAATTTTTTTTCTCGAATAGCAATGATTTTATGAAAAATGTTTTCAAGCAAAAGATATTCATTTCTTTGCTGTCTTCAATGTTTGTTTAAGTATTTTTGTAATATTTTTTATATTTAAGAAAATATTGGCAAAAAACAAAAAACAGTTAAGGTAAACACCCACTTCCGGTGTACGAAATTTTACCAAAAGCTTTTCAGTTCTTCAGATTATCAAATAAGACGTATCTTGAAAGTTTCATATCAATTGCTGTATTAGTTTTTGAGATACAGCGCAAACAGACAGACACACACACACACACACACACACACACACACAGCCAGACACACACACACACACACACACAGACACAATTTTTTTTTTTCCAGAAATTGTTGAAATGGCATCTAGGGACCCCAAAACGGATATTTCCCTAAAAAAAAAAATTTGAAAAAAAATCACGATCACAATACTTTCTCGTACTTCGTAACGGAGAAAGTAAAAACTTTTTTTTTCACAGGGGCGATGGAGGGGGGCGGAAGGGCTAACGCTTAATTTCGCATGAATGACTTCAAAGAAGACACTTCAACATTTTTCGCCTTTAAAGATTTATCAAAATCGATTGAAAATACGCCGAGTTATGGCGGTTTGAAAAGTTCAGTATATATAAAAAATAATAATTATTATGTTTGCAAAGCGCTCCAATTAAACTGCGATAATATGTATTGAAAAGTGAGAATTCCATTGAAGATGGTCTTCATATGACCGTATACTTGCTATTCAAGTTTATTTATGAAACATTTTTTCCAAAATAGGTATTTTTGGAAAAAGTAGCTTAATTGGTTTTCTAATAAACAAATTAGAAACAACTTTACTTGTTGCAGAAAGCATTAGATAAATACAAGAAAACGAAATGTAGCCTGAATATATGAATATTCAACCTGTTCGTTAATCTGCAAGCAAAAAATTAAGTCTTACTAAGACTATGAACAAATAACTTATTGAAACAACTACTTCCCTGGCTAGTGCCACGCCGGATATTGAATGATACAAAAGAAATGTGCATGTTATTACTAGTACTACTAGATAATAACATTGGTTTAAGATCGTTTATTTCTACAAACAAGACTAACTTGTAAATTATTCTAAAATGAAATGTGAAACTTTAAACTGTAAATGTTATTATTAAAATGAAAAAAACCAGAAAACATTTTGACAAGGACACACAGTGCTAAACTTATCCAGTGTTACTAGATGAAACAAATTTGATAATAACTAAAAATACCACTGAATTAAAAAAAAATATGAAAATTAAGTAATTGGCCATCTGCAGACGCGTTTCGAGATTTATCTCTCATCAGTGCAGCTTCGCATTTAAATTGAATGTTAAATAATAAAATACACTTACGTGAAGGTGATCGTGAACAGCATTTTTTCGATATTTTTAATTTTTATCGATTTCTTCTATACTAGCGCGATTTAACCACTTCGCGCCCATGCTACTTTGATTGGGTTATAGCATAATCCAGGGTTTATTGAAAAATTTGTTGTTACGGTTTTTTACGAAATATTATTCCACTGTCATAAACTCATTTTTGCAAAAAAATATGAAAAATTTTTCCATAGTTGCGCTAAAGCGGTAATTTTTTTTTAATTTGTAAAATATATTTTTTTTTTGCATGTGGCGAACCTGGGCGTAAAGAGGTTAAAAAAAACAAGTATCAAAAAAATTTAACATAATGTTTTCGCAATATTTGTTAAATTTTGAAAAACATCGAGAAAAGACAAAAGAGACACTGAAAGAAAAGTCACATCCGGTTTACTAAATGCATTTCAGTTCTCGTATTGTTAAGAAAACCTTAAGTTTCAAATTTTCTTTAAAATCTTCAGTAGTAGTCGAGATACAAGTTCTAATTGGAAACAAAATTAACATATCTACTACCAAATAAAAGACCGTTTCGAAAACTTATCTTTGCAGCTGATTTCTTACATTTTTCGAAAGTTCTAATTAAAAAAATGAACTCTCATACAAAGAAAAAAAAAATAACAGTTTAGAAAACCTATTTTAGTCACATTTTTCGAAAGTTCTAATTGGAGAAAAATGAACTCTTATACAAAGTAAAAAAAAAACAGTTTAAAATCCTATTTTAGTCCCATTTTTCGAAAATTCTTATTCGAAAAAATTAACTCTTATACAAAGTAAAAAAATAAAACTGTTTGGAAAATTTATTTTTGTTAGTTCTTTCAATGGCTGAAAGATCTGTCGGATTTGTGCAATAATATATGTGCTTTTAAGTGACTCCTGATGGCCTATGAGGCATGATACAACATTTTTGCATCGAATCCGCGACAGTTAAGCAACCTAATTTTACTTTTCGCTCTTGCTCAAATATTAACTTCAAGATTGGGCAGAAACGACCTCAGGTCGATAGCCCGGACAGACTAACCCCTATAAATTCATACTGTATAAATGTTAAATTCAAGTTATGTAAGTGTCTGAATAAAGATGTTTTCTCTCTCTCTCTCTCTACAGTGTACAGAATTTATTCAATTAAGAACTCCAATTTTTGTGATTTTTACAGTGCCAGATTCAGGTTTGGATAATAAAGAAACTGTTAGGGAGAGTCAGTTGTGCGTTACACCCTGTATACCGCACCTCATGCAGATCAGAAGACTTGCGGAATCGAATCGTAGCAGCATGCCGAACAATTACTGCCGATATGGTGAGAGCAATTTGTACAAGAAACCTTATATCAAGACTTGAATTAATTTTGTCTAAACGAATCTGTAAATCCAATTAAAAATCTTATAACCTTCTTTCTTACCACTTGTAACGTTTATTTATTGGTTTGTTATTATATACAGGGTAGTAGACATTTTCGATATTTCGAAAACCGTTAGCAGTACGAAAATTAAATTTGGTGGATTTAAATGGTTTGAAATGGTGCCCATTTCTGAATACATAGATTTAATTTCTGCTACGTTTCGATTCTGCATGTTTTCCAAATCTACAGGTGGTGCAGTATATTCGGCATCCTTTAAGAGTCCTGGGTGGCGACGAAGAAATCGAAACGTAAACAAACCAACCCCTTGCTCTTGTATCTAACCCGCGAAACCTCTAGAATAGAACACGTCGTGATATTAATGTAGCGAGACAAGGACGTGGTCGTCTAGAGTGGACCAACCACTTGAATGAAATATTGGCGCTCAGCACTATTATACTTATTTGACTTAACTGACTATTAGAATTTTGTGTATGTTTGTAAAAGGGAGGGACCGTCTTATCTAAAGTGACGACTGATTTGTGTATTTTTATTTTCGGAAAATCTCATCTCCAAACGCGCTTCATATTATTTCCATAGTTTTGGTTTCACAAGAAATCATTATTCTGGTCGAAACTTTCAAAATTGGCTTATAAAATATTGCTTTTATTTAAAAAAAAACAATAAACTAAATGCAGTACTTTTCTCAACCTACAAAAATGAGTTACGGAGACTAAACAAATTATGTATAAAAACTACTTTCCTGGAAAATAACACGACAAATACTGAATTATATAATTTATAATTTGTGCAAACTAACAAAAACTTTAGGAAGGATGTATTTGTTACTGCATAGAGTTTTGCCATTTGAACAGCCAAATTGCTTATTGTAATGTTCTTCGTGGTATTAACCAGAAAAATTGTTGTTTCAATCCAAAATAAGACTCAATGTTGTAGAGTGCGACAAGTATCGCGTTTTGTTTGATTATCTAATTCATCTATAGTTCACTAACATTAATTTATTCAAAATCGGGTGTAATAAGCGAATTACTGCGGTCATTTTAGGGAAGTAATGTTGTTCTTTACACACTAGTAAGAGAATACACAAGGAGTACAGATTTGAAAACCGCGTTCAATTTGGATTTTTCGTTTACGGCCGTTCAAAGTCTGAAAAGTCTGGAAAAATTTTGTTCATGTAGTCTTCTATATTTTTCGTGACATTGGGATGTTTTAGGTGAGGTCTCCAAAATGTTTTTAATTGTACCGATAGGTACGGCCTTTGGCAATGCTACCATGATAAAATATTTCAAAAATGTCCAAAAAATAAAATTTTGTTTAAGTAGTCGTCTATGGTTTTCGTGAAATAGGGATGTTTCAGGTGAGGTATCTAAAATGTTTTCAATTGTACCGATAGGTACTGCCTTTGGTAATGCTACCATGATAAAATATTTCAAAGATGTCTGGTCCGTATGTCCAAAAAGTAAAATTTTGTTCATGTAGTCTTCTATATTTTTCGTGAAATGGGGATGTTTCAGGTGAGGTATCTAAAATGTTTTTAATTGTACCGATAGGTACGGCCTTTGGCAATGCTATCTTGATAAAAAATTTCAAAAATGTCTGCTCTGTATGTCCAAAAAATAGAATTTTGTTCATGTAGTCGTCTATGGTTTTCGTGAAATGGGGATGTTTCAGGTGAGGTATCTAAAATGCTTTTAATTGTACCGATAGGTACGGCTTTTGGCAATGCTACCATAATAAAATATTTCAAAAATGTCTGCTCCGTATGTCCAAAAAAATAAATTTTTGTTCATGTAGTCGTCGATGGTTTTCGTGAAATGGGGACGTTTCAGGTGAGGTATCTAAAATGTTTTTAATTTTACCGATAGGTACGGCCTTTGGCAAAACCACCATGATAAAATATTTCAAAAATGTCTGCTCCGTATGTCCAAAAAATTAAATTTTGTTCAAGTAGTCTTCTAAATTTTTCGTGGAATGGGGATGTTTCAGGTGAGGCATCTAAAATGTTATTAATTGTACCGATAGGTACGGCCTTTGGTAATGCTACCATGATAAAATATTTCAAAAATGTCTGCTCCGTATGTCCAAAAAATAAAATCCCTTAGCTCTTTTTCGAGACAAACTCAAACAGAAATTAGTTATCCCCTTTTGTTTTCAAGTTATAGCCAAAATTTCAATATTTTCCATTTTCGATATCTTAGTTATATATTATTTTATCAAGATAAGATTTCCATGTTCTTTTGCAAATATAACATTAACATGTTTATATATCAATGAAAACAGAAACAAATATTAATAGCACAGCCAAATATGGTTTCTAAAAAAAAATACAACTTAGTGCTGTATATTTTTTTAATAATAAAGGTAGAAACAACTATAAATTGCTCTTAATTCTCTTTGGCAAAATTACATAAAGAACATGCAATTCTTATAAATAACTAAGATATTAATAAAAATGGAAAATAATAAATTTTTGGCTGTAACTTAAAAACAAAATATGATAGCCAATTTCTGTTTTCAGCATTGGGTTTGTCTCGAAAAAAGGGCTCAAAGATGAGCCATCGATTTTTTCTATCTCTTCTAATAACTGAGATTCCCTATAGTAAAATCAAATTTTGGGATACCCTGTACAAGGTTTAAACGATAACGAATATCACCGGAGATTATCGTTTGGCAGGTGGTACGTACACGAATGTGAAGATGATGGTAGTCATGGTAGATGAAAGTACAGGGTTATTCTAAATGACCCATTTTTAAAAATTTGTGTTTATTAAAGTACAAATCCAAAATTAACAACGTTTATACCAATGAAAACAGGAAGTTTCAAAGTTTTCAGCGGGCGGTGATGGTTCCAGAAGCGGCCGGTAGAGTTCTCGCGGTAATATGCCGCCATTTTGTGTTACTGTTCAGTTGTGAGTGAGATGGCAACTGTGGAGCACAAAAAAGCATTAGCCGTTGGTTTAAGCAGTTTCAACAGACTGGAAATGTGTGTAAAGGAAAATGCACATTACAGTATTAGTTTTTCGCTTTAATTTCTTATTGATGTTTCATTTCATAGCGTATTAATTTCATATTAGAAATTAATCTTCAATACAAAAAATTGAAAAGATATTTTTAAAGACTATTTAACTAACTAAAAATCCATATGAAAAACAATAACTTACAAAGAAATGTAAATCGGAGGTTTCAGGACACCTTAAAAAAGAATAAAACTTCATAGGCGATCACATTAGGTGTTATCGAGTTATTGAGAAAAATTGAAATCAGCATTTTTTTAATTATATAATATACAAGGTGGAGCAAAATGAATCATCCAATTTTGTTTTTGAATAAATTCTTTACTGAATAAAAAAATACATGTTTTTAGTGATGGAAATCTTTATTTGGACCTTTACATTTTTTTCTGTTAAGTGGAAAAGATAATATAGGTCAAGTGGCTGCCGCCAGTGTTGATACACATTTGTGCTCGTTTTATCGCATTTTCCATGACTTTTCTCCGCAAGATATCCGGTGATAACTGTTCGCTTTCCTGTCGAAAATTCTCCTTAAGGGCTGCGATTGTCTGAGGCTTGTTGGCATAAACCCACGACTGCAAGTCGCCCCAAAGAAAGAAGTTTGGGATGGTTAAATCGGGCGATCTTGCTGGCCATGCCAAATCGCCAAAACGGGAGATTACGCGACCAGGAAACGCTTCCTTCGCAATATCCATTGTGGCTCGTGCTGTATGCGCGGTCGCACCATCTTGTTGAAACCACATGTTCACCAAGCCCCGATCATCCAGCAAGAAGTTGTTTATCATTGTTTTGAATGGATGTAATGGCTTTTGGTGCATCACACACGGATTTTCAGTGACCCAGAAACGAAGATTTTGTTTATTTACGACACAAAATCGTCCATTGCTTGTCACCATTTGCAAAAATGATAGCATCTTCCCATAGGATGATTAATTTTGCGCCCCCTTATATCTTAAAAAATAAAAAAGTCAGGGTGAATTTGAAAACAGATTTGCTGCGAGTATTGTCCTCTAATAACGGAGATACCAATGGTCAGAACAGAAATGTAGACTCACTGTATACCTATCTAATTTAGCTTATAAAATTGTAGATTTCCCCAAATATTTACCTAAAATTTAAAGATTACCTGCAACAAACAGTAAATTTTGCGGTAAGAACGATCTCATTAAAGTTCGTCAGTTTCAGCCCTTTCCTCACAGATGTCCATAGCGCATCCAGAAAGTAATCAATACTAAATTGTATAGCTGCAGAAATCTACAATATGGACGGAAACTCCAGCCAGAAAGAACTTTCCACATATTCCCACAGATAACTATTATTTAACATATATAAAAACGTACAAACTCTTTATTTAAATTTTATATTAAATAAAAGTGCTTTGTTTCCTTGCATCCATCAAAAAACAGAAAGAAGTATATTTTTTTTTAATGAAAAATATTCTTATAACTGATATAGTTTCTTTATATCTTTAGTAGATGGCGCATGCTGTATTATATTCAGCCTAACCAACATTTCGGCCGGTAAAACGAGCAAATAAATAAAAAGAAAAAAAGTGGAGCAGTATGCCAGATGGGGCTCAAAATGCTGCGACGGCCCCGAATAATTCTCCATTGTTATGGCCCCCGAGCGGAGTTTACGTCCGGGGCCGGCGTTTTTAACTCAATAATTTAAGGGCGGCACGCTAAAAAGTTAAAGCGCCGGCAGAGAGAAATGTAAAGGTCAGAGGATTAATTCAACTTGAACGATGATAAAACACCCTCCAAAAAAAAACAACATTACAATTTATATACTTGGGCAGGGGTAGATGGAATTGCTGGTACAACAAATTAGTTTGAACGGGGATTATCTAGATGGATGTAAAAGGTTGATTTTTTTATTGCATATGATGAAATGTTTTTTTTTTAACTTTTGTTTTATTTTTTATTTGTGAATAATTTGCTTGAAATATCAAGGGAAAAGAAATATTTTTTTAATAAATAATCTTCCAATATTGAAATTAAAATCCCTCACTTGTTGCAGAAGCAGTAAATAAATTAAAAAACGAAAAGTAGCCTAAATGTATGAATATTGAAACAGATTGAATATTCATATATTTGATCATATATTTTATTTAATTCATGTACATTTTATATTACTATTTTTGCTTTAATAATGACATTAACAGTTTAAAGTTTTCAAATTTAATTTTAATAATTTTTAAATTAGTCATTGCATATAGAAATACACGATCTTAAACCAATATTATTTTAATATCAATAGTACCAATAATAACATACACATGTTGTTCGTATCATTCAATATTCGGCGTGTCATTAGCCAGGGAAGTAACAGTTTCAATAAGTTATTTGCTACTAACTTAAGACTTGAGTTACGGGCAAGTTAAATATTTATTTACATATTCAGACTGTGTATCTGTGATTATGTTTATTACTTTAGAGTATCACATCCGTCCCTCTGAAGCGATATTAATTGGATTCCAATGGCGAATGTTATCAGCAACAAATACAACTTCAGATCCGAGGCAACATTGCTGGAGTTTATCAATCGTGGATCCAATTCAGCTGCTAACTTCCTTTCTAATATTACAAAAAGAGCATTTCTTCGATAATTTTAAAAATGCGGACGCTGACACCAAGCTTATTGTTTGATATTAAACCCCAGCCCAAGAAAACGAAGTTACCATCATTAACGGAGTGGGTGAATGTAAGTCGACAGCGATACATCTCTATCTGTTCATCTTCTCACAGCACATCTTTGCTCGCAGCAACATGAAAATAATCGATGTAAAGATTGCATCCGCCTTCAAGAATAAGATCTCTGGCTACCGAATTTCAGAAAAGGCAGACAAATTCAATATTCCGTCATTCTTGGAAAGATAAATGTTCAACAGCTTGCTTATTTTATCTAGACATGGATTTAGAACATTTTGAGAAGCAAACAGAGAATACTAGCAACACCTTCCGTTTAAAGTATCAATTTTCTTTTCCTTGAGGACAGGTTAATTCCTGTATTAGTTTTTGAGATATAGCGCGCTGAGTCTCACAGGCACAATTTGTTATTTTTAGAAATTGCTGAAATCGCCTCTGAGGACCCCAGAACGGATATTTTCTTTAAAAGAAATCATGATTACTATACTTTTCCATACATCGTAACTAAGGAAAGAAAAACAAAGTTTATTTGAAATAACGTCACTGTATCTACATCTTTGCCTCATTTATATTGAAAATTTTAAAAGAATATAAAGAAGATAATGTTTCCCACTGTTGCTACGGTTTTACATTTCAGTTCCAAATTTTTCATAGATTCTACCAAGACTCGCAAAGAATTGCCTTTCGAAATCAAAAACTTAACTTTAGCGTTGTTTTTGACAATAATTAAGAAGTTATGTCATTCTTTAAAACTGTGTTTTAAAGACAGTTGTATTTTTTTCAAAAATTGAAACTTGAGTTTTAGATCCCTGCAAAAGATAACATTTTTCAAAAATTAAGCGAAATTCACAAAATACTGTTTAAAAAACCAGTTGCGCATTTGAATATGTAGGAATATTTACTTATATTTTTGTGTTTAGCATAAACTTCCATCTTGAAAATTATAGAAAAAATATAACAAACATAAATAACAATTAAGATGCATTTTTTTTTAATAGCCTAGTGTTAATTTCTCCGACTTGATGGTATCATTTATATTTACGCTTTCATTTTTTATTTAAATCATATTTTAAATGCACATCGAGCGTTTCGTAGACTCGGATGAAACTTACGTTTAAAACGTCAAAATTATGAAAGATGGAAAAATTATACATCAAATTGAAAAACTCAGTTTACTGAAAAACTAAAGGATTTCGAAGAAAAACTTATTCTTTATAAATTCACTGTAACTATTATCGTTTCATAATTATAAACCAAAAATGAAAAAAAAAAATTCTCGAATAATAAGCAGAAGATGTTTATTTCTTTGTTGTCTTCAATATTTGTTTAAATATTTTTGTGATATTTTTCATATTAAAAAAAATATATTGGAAAAAAACAAAAAACAGTTAAGGTAAACACCCACTTCCGGTTTTCAGTTCTTGGAATTATCAAATAAGAATTATGTTCAAAGTTTCAAATCAATTTCTCTATTAGTTTTTGAGATACGGTGCGCACAGACGCACACACACGCGATAAAAAATATCCTATTTGTAAAATATATACATCCTTTCTGTGTTTGCTCCGTACGAAGTACGAGAAAGTATTGTGGTCGTGAATATTTTTAAAAACATTCACAGGCATCGAAAGTTAAAAAAAGCGATAGAAAAAAAAATCGTTTATACTTTCAAAATTTTCTTGCTCCTCACAAAGTACGAGAAAGTATTGTGATCATAAATATTTTTGAAAACATTTTTTTAACTGAAGTATCCGTACAGGCGCTTCTGACCATTTTTGGAAAATATATTTTTTTGTGTCAATCTGTGGACAATGAATCTCTAAAACTACTAAATATTTTTAAATTAGACATTTGTCGTGTTTCGGAAGAGGGTGTTTACCTGAATGTTTTTGAAAACATTTTCTCATTGGAAATATCCATTTTGAGGCCTGACATGGAAAGTAAAAAAATCCATACAACAAAATCGTTTATACTTTCGAAAACAGTCTAATTTTAAAAACTCATCTTTTCTTTCTCTTGCTTCGCGCAAAATGCTAGGAAATATTGTGAATATTTTTAAAAACATTTTCTTAATGGAATCAGCCATTTTGGGGTACATACCATCGAAAGTAAAAAAAGCGATAGAAAAAAAATTGTATATATTTTCAAAACCAGTCTAATTTAAAAAATACATATTCTTTTCCTACTCCTTATAAAGTGCGAGAAAGTATTGTGATCGCGAATATTTTTGAGTAGATTTTCTTAATGGAAATATCCATTTTGAGGTCCGAAGTGTTGAAAGTAAAAAAAAAGCGATAGGAAAAAATTGTATATCCTTTCACAGTCTAATTTTAGTATTTTTATTTTTGCTTCGTACTTTGTACGAGAAACTATTGTGATCGTGAATATTTTTGAAAAGATTTTCTTAGTGGAAATATCCATTTTGAGGTCCGAAGCGATGAAAGTAAAAAAAAACCAAGTATTTTTTCTTCCTCCGTACAAAGAACGAGAAACTCTTGTGATCGTATATATTTTTGAAAACATTTTCCTAATGAAAATATCCATTTTGGCGTCCGAAGCATCGAAAGAAAAAATCGATTATATTTTCGAAAACAGTCTCATTTTAAGAAATACATCTTTTTTTCTTGCTTCGTACAAAGTACGAGAAAGTATTGTGATCATAAATATTTTTGAAAACATTTTTTTACCGGAAATATCCGTACAGGCCCTTCTGACAATTTTTGGAAAATAAATTTTTTGTCAGTCAGTCTGTGGGAAATGAATCTCCAAAACTGCTGAATATTTTCAAATTAAACATAAGCTTTATTTTATAATCCAAAGAAGTGAAACGTTTTAGTTAAAATGTCGTGTTTCTGAATTGGGACGTTTTTTGTTTTTTTTGTTTGTTTTTTTTTTAAGAAAAATATTATGACCACATTTAAATAAATATTGCTTAAAAATAATGTTTTTATGAAATTATTGTTTTCCGAAACAAAATATTTTGTTTATAAAACTATGAAAAATATTCTAAAAACATTTTAACTAGTTAAAGACAACAAAAAAGTGAACTTATTTTTTATGCAAAAATGTGATGTGCCCATCATGTTACTTTCGCCGACTTTATATTTACGTTTTCATGGGTTTATTTTCAATTGAAATCATATTTTAAATGTACATCGAGCGTTTTGTAGAATCGGATGAAACTGACGTTTAAAACGTCAAAATCATAAAAGATGGAAAAATTATACTTGAAATTCAAAAACTAGGTTTACTCGAAAACTAACGAGATTTCGAAAAAAACGTATTCTTTAGAAATTGTTCATTTTGGTATTCTCTACAATTATTATTCATGTAAAATTGCTGTAACTATTATCGTTTCATAATTATAAACCAAAAATTTAAAAAAAAATTAATAAATTTTTTTCTCGAATAGCAATGATTTTATAAAAAAATATTTTCAAGCAAAAGCTATTCATTTCTTTGTTGTCTTCGATGTTTGTTTAAATGTTTTTGTGATATTTTTTATATTTAAGAAAATATTGGCAAAAAACAAAAAACAGTTAAGGTAAACACCCACTTCCGGTGTACGAAATTTTACCAAAAGCTTTTCAGTTCTTCGGATTATCAAATAAGAACATATGTTGAAAGTTTCATATCAATTGCTCTTTTGGTTTTTGAGATACAGCGCACACAGCCAGACACACACACACACAGAGACACACACACTCACACACACTCACACACACACACACACACACACACACACACACACAGAAACACACACACACACAATGAGGTATGTCGCATATTATTACGTCATGGGTCTAAATTAGTTCAATTGAATTAGATTTAAACAAAATAAATTAATCTCAGACATGACTGCTACGTTTCTCTCTCTCAGGCACGGCCAACTCAGAAACAAAATTCTATGGCTCATACCTTACATATTTTAATAAGAGGGTCCATTGTGACACGAGTGGGATTAGATTGGATTTCACCAAAAATCGTTTAATAATGTGCAAAAATTTTGAAATAACAAATCTCATTGTTTAATAGTTTAGTTTTTTATATAACTATAAGTCCATTATTAAACCAAAGCAGAAAAATACAGTAAACAAACAAGATTGTTAATTACACTGAAAATGTGATATTTTTTGTGTCCCAGGAGAATTTTGGATAGTGACACGCACACGTTAATTTTAAACCTACTTTAACTGAATCTTCCATTAAACAATGTTAATAATACCGACCGCATAACAACAAAAACTGCCGTACACATCTATGCAATGATTTGCCGACCCCTACTCGATTATGCAGCGATCCTCTTCCACAATTCCCGTCCACAAGTCCTAAAAAATATGCAAGTTGCTGAAAGATCGGCACTGAGAACGCTTACCAAAATAAGGCATCCTAACAATCCTTTACATAATCCCTCAAATCTTCTGCTTTACCAAAAAACCCAAATAATCCCAATCGAATCTCGTTTGACCTTCCTTTCCGAGAAATTCGCCTCCAACTCCCATATCCTAGACATCTTTAAACATCTTTGCATTATTCGCAATCCTAATCAGGCACCCAAATCAAACTATCCCGATAAAACCATTTATGAATTCATACTCACATTTCATAACCATCCATAATCGTAACTAAAGGCATAACCAACTAAAACGAATTCAGGCTGAAAGACCCCGGGTCGATAGCCAATAAAGAATCTTTACACATTTAATTATTATAGTTAAGCAAGATTTGTTTATATCATATACTAAATGTATGAATTCTTTAATAAAGATGATTTATATATAATACCGACCGTAATTAGCTGTCGATGCGCCAAATTGTTAATTCATTCCGACCATAATTTTGGAATTATCTGAAGAATACAATTTTTATATTAAACGCGCTTTTTTGCTTTAACATTTAGAATTTAAGTATTTTAATACCAACAAGATAATGCTAACGGCTAAATGAAGACAGTCTTGAACAAATCCAATTTGTCATAATTAATCCATCGCCATTTACAAGGCCCCCGCGAACGCGTTCTCTAAAGATTATAAACATAAAGCGATACAGACCGTAATAAAAGGATGAAGGGTGAACACCCCTCGAGATCAGTCATCTTAGTTTCACGCGCCATTTACCGGCGACAATGTTAGCTCCGGCGGCAAAATACATCCCTTCTCCCCCCGGATTATTTATATACAATTAATTTTTAAGGTCCGCCGGGGGAAAACTTTGCGTCTGGAGGCAGATTACCGCGGAAGAAAAAACTTATCACTTAGCTTCACTATTGACTTTCTCGGAAATTTCGATCCGGGACACTAATTTTATTATCTCGATACTTTTGGGGACCTACGATCGGGAAAAATTCAACTTTTTGCCCTTCTCCGTGTAACCGAGTTATTCAAGCAGTTGAGGCGTTAAGTAATCAGGAAATAACACGTTTTCGTTTTTCCGTAAATCCCTACTTAACAGATTGATAAATTACTGAAAAGTTTAGTTTACTCGTATAATCTTCTTAGTAGTTTTTTGCTAACAACAATGACAACAATGAACAATTAACAATACAATAGATACAGAATGCTGCAATACAATACATTTGCTTAAATAAGTCTTACAAAAACTTTAACAAAATAAATCATGAAAGTATTTTGTACTTTTTATCGACGGTAATACTAATACCACAAGAGAATATAATTTAACCGGATAAATTGCACGAATCATTGAATAGACACAAATTTCGAGAATGAGTTGAAACGGAAAGGTTTTGTCCAAACGCAATTCATTTAAAAAATTTGCGATGGAATGAAAAGTGAAGTCATGTCCAGTCAGTAAGCTGAAAAATAGGTGATTTTTGGCATTTTTTTTTCCACAAAATATAAGACTTGTTTCAAATAAAGTTGGTCTATGTGGTAGCATGTATTTTCATGAATGTAACATACATTTTATAAGAAACAATATTAATCATAAAAAGTGATACGGCCATGCTACTGAAGGCCGTTGTGAAAAACAGGTGACCACTGCAACTCGGATTTCGATTATTTAAAACAAAAAATATTTCTTTAATATATTAAAGTATGTAGTGATTGAATGAACAGTTTGCCGAAATATTGAAATAGCAAAGTTTCGATTTTGCATGAAAATATCGCTCATCTATTATATCTAAAATAAACATATAGTACTTTTCGAATTTTGAAAAAAAACGCCTTGAAAGTTTAAATATTGGTGTGTACGGTCTATAGAAGCCCACTTTGAACGTCTGTAACTTCGAAAATTTTAGTTGGACCACTTCAATTGTTAGGGAATATTCTCGACATGTTGTACTTACTGTAAATATCTGACCATCGCCCCCTGATGGGCGATTGACATCTAATTTGGGCGATTATCTGACAATCCGCATTTTTATAGGCGATGGACCTTTTGCGAGGGCAAATGTATACCTGCCTGCGGAGCAAATCGCCTAAGAATTTGATGTAAGATTACATGCCTCAAAACTCTGCAAAGATTATTATTAAAGCTTTAAATTTTATAAAGCTTATAATTTGTATGCTATGTTAAAATTATAGTGAATATTTTACTGTCGTGTATCTTTTCTTTGCAAGTTAATTAGTGAAATTAACACTAACAAAAATATCGCACTTTTTCGAAGTTCGAAAATTTCAAAATCGCGATTTTTGTTTTTGAAGAAACATAACTGCCAAACGCATTGTCCAATATTGATGATTTGATGATTCTAATGTCAAAAAGTGGAAAATTTGGTGTAATTTAAAAAACGGGTTAATAAATATTTTCGTAAAATTAACGCAAAACGTCAAAATTGCACGTTTTCAAAGTCCAAAGAATTAAAATTGCAATTTTGTTTTTCTTAAATTGCACAACTGCCAAATGCTTTGTCTTATTTCAACGATTCAAACGTCAAAATATGAAAAATTTAGTGTAATTCTAAAACATTTTTTTTCATGAAATTAACACAAACTGCAAAAATAACAGTTTCTTAAAGTTCAAAGCCGCGCATTTCAAAATCGTGATTTTGTGTTTTGAATCTACATAACTGAACGCATTGGCCGATTTTTATGATTCTAACGTCAAAAAGTGGAAAATTTTGTGCAATTTAAAAACCGGTTAATAAGTAATTTCGTGAAATAAACGCAAAATTGTTTTCTTTCTTTAAAATCGCGGTTTGGATTTTATAAATTGCACAACTGCCAAATGGTTTGTCTAATTTTGATTATTCAGACGTAAAAATACGTAAAATTTAGTTTAATTTTAAAACTGGTAACAATTTTTTTCATTAAATTAACACAAACTGCAAAAATCGCAGTTTTTTAAAGTTCTAAGATTTTTTAAATCGCGATGTTTGTGTCTGAAACTATTTAACTTCGAAACGCATTGTCCGATTTTGATGTTTCTAATGTTGAAAAGTAGAAAATTTTGTGCAATTTAAAAACCGGCTAATAAATAGTTTCGTGAAATCAACGAAAAACGTCAAAGTTGAACGCTTTCAAAGTCCAAATATTTAAAATTGCGATTTTGATTTTGCTTTGTTTGAATTTGATGATTCAAACGTTAAAATGAGCAAAATTTAGTGTAGTTTTGTTATCGGCGCTTAGTTTATCTACGCGTCTTAACAAATTCGTAATTATCTTAATTTGCATTTTATGAGCTAACCATTGCTCCTTTTCAATATTTACATAAATTCCGCATTATTGAAATTTCCAAACGATATAATTTTCGAAGAAATATGGCTGCCAGTAACCATGCAATGAAAGGATAAGCCTCCATCTATTGTGCTCTGATCTGCTGAGGACAACCCTAAAGCGCGGTCCAGATGCAACGTTTTATCGTACGATAAAACGGTCATGCAAGTCTCTCGACAAAAGGTACAGAAATTACCGCGTCCACACGTTTCCGATTTATCGGTCAAATTTCAGTTTCGTGGCGTTTGTCTAAACAAGGAGGAAGTGTTTCTTTAGTCACTTTATGCTGTTTGCATTGGAATAAGAAGTAAAAATAAACGCAAGAATAAAAGATTGAGATGGTCCAGGGAATGGTTGTTAAAAAGACATGAATTTTCTCATGTCAGATTATTACGTGAACTTCATATTGAAGCAGATGATTGGCGTAATTACCTGAGTATGGACGCTGAAACTTACAAGCATTTGTTAAATTCTGTTACTCCCCACATTAGGAAGCAAAACACCTGCATGAGAAAAGCTATTTCAGAGAGACTCAGTGCCACGTTAAGATTTCTTGCAACAGGAAGAAGCTACAAAGATTTAGAGTTCACGACCATCATGTCCAAGCAATCATTGAGTGCAATTATACAGGAAACTTGCGATGCTATCTATAGGGTTTTAAAAAAAGACTACTTAAGGTAAGTTTTAGAAAATAGTTTTATTAGAAATAATTGAAGCATTGGCATTGTACAAAAAAAAATTGAAACATGTTTTATAATCAGTAAACACTATAATTTAGCGACAACACGTTTGTTACATATTTAAATACCTTAATTGGATTTAAATTTTGAAATATATCCATGAAGATTAGAAGGATTAGAATCTGTGTCATTCTGTGAAAGTAGGGTACGGTCGTCTGATAACTGCTTTGAAGAGTGTTGTTGCTGGCCAATTTTAAGTGAGGAATGCTTCTCTTGTTGACTCCCCTGCTGTGAAAATTGCGAATTTGGTGTAATATTGGGAATAGCTGTTGTTGCTTGCAAAGAGATACTGCTTGATGGTATTTGCTGCTGCTTGTAGAATGAAGTGAAGCACAGATTATTTTGGATATTGGAAAGAATAAAATTTGTGTTGGCAAGTTCCGGAGATGTGGTTGTATGGTTGAATATTTGTAGCTTCTGTGCATGTTGTTGTTGGCCGATTTCCGCTGTATAATAGCCTTGTTGGCACCCTTGCCTTGTAATTTGCCCTTTCGGAATGTATTGTGTTGTACTATGTTGTGTGGATTCTGGTAGATGCCGTTGAGGAGGATTTTGTTGCATTTCACCAGTCACAATTTTGGAATGTTTATTCAAGGATAATATATCCGCTTCAAATAAAGTATCAGAGATAAGTTTCATATCAAACTTGAGTTGATCAGGATAGACTGCTCTAAGCCTATCAGCGACATGTTTTCCAAATCGGTTATGTGAATCTTCCTGTAATAATTCTAATTTTTTACTAATTTTAGACATAAGTTCGGCCGTTTCATTGTTATTTGAAGGAATTTTCTTCTTGCGATTTAAATTGCCTAAACCGGTGGTGAGACTGGAACTCGTTTCACTATTCGGAGTGGAGGGTGCAGCGGTAGATGGTGTAGTAGGAAAACTTTGATCTAAGTAATGCTGAAACAATGATATGTTAAAAATTAACAAAATGTATTTGATGCTAAAAGTAAGAATTATTTTTATAATTATTTGTTTGTTTTAGTTTCCAGAAAGCGAACAGGAGTGGTTACAAATCGCAGCCGAATTTGAAAAAAAAAATGGCAATTCCCGCATTGTTTGGGCAGTATTGATGGCAAACATATCAGAATTATTCCTCCGAAAGGAAGCGGATCGTATTATTTTAACTACAAAAAAACGCACAGCATAGTTCTTATGGCAATATGTAATGCGAACTGTGAGTTTATCTACTGCGATGTTGGCACAAATGGGAGAATCTCTGATGGCGGTGTAATTGCTAATACCAGATTTTATGAAAAACTGGTCAATAACGATCTAAAAATACCAAAACCAGAATATATGCTCAATTCCAACGAAATTATTGGATATACGTTTGTTGGTGATGAGGCCTTTGCAATGCGTCCCGATCTTATCAAGCCATATAGTAGGGAAGCACTCAATAGAGAACGAAGAATTTTTAATTATCGGTTATCCAGAGCCAGACGAACCATTGAAAATACTTTTGTCATTTCAGCGTCACGATTTCGAATTTTCCACACTGCTATCAATTTGCAAATAGAAAACATTGATAAGATCGTTTTAACATGTTGTGTATTACATAATTTTCTCCGCAAGAAATGTACACAAAATTACACACCTGCAGAAAGTATGGACAGGGAAAATATTATAGATTGTTCTGTTGATTCAGGAGACAGATGTGACCCTAATTTGATGCATGACCTTCAAAGAGGAACGAGAGGACCAATTTTCAATAATGCAAAAATTGTAGCTATTTTAATAATGAGGGCTCAGTCCCGTGGCAAGATAACTTAGTTTTTGGGTAACTTATACTTGGTATTATTATACAAACCGGATTACATATTTTTGATAATAAAATGCTTTAAAAACCTTAAATTTTCCTTTATTAATAAATAACTACTAAAACTTCACTTACCTCTTGTTGATCTTCCTCATATGTCTCATCATCGATGGGGTTTGTCGACTTTCTTACTTGATCTTGGTCACCTAAAAACTCAAGTAGATGAAAGTACCATAACGTCGGCTTATAAATATTATCTTCACCAGAACCACTTTTAGTAGATTTAATTATTTTGGCCCGTTCTTTTTTGAAAACGGTACGTAACGAGTTAATTTTTTTTTGGAACTGTCTCCTTGTTAGCAGTTTCATCAATTTCCTTGAATTTTGCAATCACGACTTCATATGCCTGTGACTTCTTATTCCGGTCACTATACTCGTCATTTTTAACTTGCCACAAGCAAGGAAACGTGTGGTAGAGTTCAATAAATTCAGTCAAAAATTGTCGAGAACACCGACGAAGATCAGACATATTATAGATTTACAAAAAGCAGAATGAAATAAATAAATAAATAAATAAATAACTAAACTAAACTAAACAACCTATTTCGATCATGCAAGACGTACGTTTTGTGGTCTACACGCTCCGTTTTACTTGATACGACTTGTCTGATTCGACAAGTCGTTCGATAAAACGTTGCGTCTGGACCGCGCTTAAGACCGTTTTAGCAGAAGAATTAGTGGAAATGTGCAGCTGCAACGGCAACACAAAAGACAGTTGATCCGCCTCCTGCCGCCTGCGTACGTGACGAAATCGGCTCGAACCCAAATTGTTCCAAGAAGGGTAATTTGCCGGTTCGAAAACGTGCGCCGACCTCGATGCTCCCGTCGCACTCTACCACCACCACCACCACCACCACCCGCAACCCGGAGAAGAGTAGGGCGTGGACCCCGTAAAAGGTCGTGGAGCGCTCCCCAGACCATCAGATGAGACTGAGAATTCGGCATTCAATCATCATTCGACTTAGAATCAGTCAGTCACACACAAAGTCGACACTGACCGACGTCACCGCCGCCGCTTCCATCGCCGCCGCCGCTTCCACTGCCGCCGCCGCTTCCTCTCTTGCCTCTCGCGAACTTCAAGTGTTGTGCTGGTGATTACACTTTTTTGTGACTGTTTATTTTTTTGAAACTCCAGCCACTCCATGGAAGGAGGCAGAGGACCTCCTACGACGCTGCTTCCCCCAGAGGACGGCGCCATGGAAGATATCGACACCGCAACTAGCACTACCACCGTTTCGAGTGTGCACCGCCACTACATGCACAGCCGAAGTCAGGTACGAGGAGGCGATTCCACTGGTTGCTAAAACACCGGTGTTTTCTAAGGCAACCCTGGCCACCCAGGTCACACCATCTACATACACTACTGCGATGCCTGCGGCAGGTCCTTGCAGTATATACAGCCACCACCAGCATGGTTGACGAGGTCAGCTTCGAGGATGTGATGCCCCTAGCCGCTGACTATTGCGTGGTTACCTCAGCCGCGTTCACCATCGTTCCAGAGCCATTTTAATTGCGAATCGCGACGCTGATGGTGCCTCTCGTCCAGGCCCCAGCCCTATCAGTCTGCACAGCTACTGCTACTGTACTCGATGAGGTCTGCTTTGAGGAAGTGGACCACCCTAAAGTTATCATTGAAACAGCCACTCTCGTCACTGTGCTACCACCGACGCCGATCCAGCCTGCATTAAAGGAGGAAACGCCGCACATACTGATATATATGACTGATTTGGGCGGCCAAAACTATTTTTCTCGATTTTTTTCTACCAAATGCGGTTTAATATATTTTTTTAAGTATTTAAAGTAATTTTAAGAAGAAGTAAATTAAAAATGTACATAATCTCGAATAAAACTTTGTATTGTTTACAAATAACGTTAATGATATATAATTAATCAACATACTATAAAAATAAATATGGACTGGATTTCTTTTTTGGCGTTGACCTTGCTTGTTAGACGCGGATCTGAGGATAACAGCAGTCCATTAAATACATCCACGTTGTATTCTTCCCTTAAAAATTTCGTTGCGAAGTTCTGCCGATATATTCTAAAATGTTTATTGCGTGCTTCTGCAGCTTCTTCGGACAATTACCCAATAGGCAATAAGGCGTGCTCTACCCATGCTCTGCACCATGAATAAGAAGTGTGTGCATTGTATGGGTCATCGGATGCCACTCATATAATTTGATGTATAACTTAGCAGAGTTCAGGCTACAAGCCCCAAATTTTTCAATATTGATCTTAAGGCCACTTGAAATAACTTCTGCCATTTTGGGATCGGCAAAAAATCTTCGGCTGGTATTACCTTCGTTGGTGTTACCAAAGCCGGCTTTCGGAACATGTACAAATAATCCTGTTTCTTGTCTAAATTTTAACTGAATTTCTGTTTTCCTCTGCTTGACAATATTTTTGTCACTCTCTGATGTAGCCGCCATTTTTTTATTGGTAATTTATAGGATAGATGAAACAAACTTTACAATAAACGAATCCTAGCATGTAGTGCAGAAAGCCAAATCTTAATCTTTTAGGTTGAATTTCGTTTTTAATACTTAAATTATTAAATTTTTTCGATGTTGCACCGCAAACTTAACATTTCATAGTAGATGCTGTTTGAGTTGCGGCATTACAAACTTTAGCATCTACATTTTTCATTCATTCTAAATTTAGTACATTGCAACGACTTAATTTCATTCTCAACGTACACAATTTCTTCGTTAGTAATATTTGCGGTCTCTTTGATAAATCTTATCCTAATTGGATGGCAATAACGTAGCGATGATGGGGTCGGATTCTGCCAAAGTGTTTTTTCCTCATTTTTTCCATAAATTATTCTGAGTGAGACAAACGAACTTTGAAATATATGGGCGTCATCTGACTCACTCTCGATCTTCTGCTTAAATTGTGTTTGCTGAGATCCATCACAGGCCCATTTACAAATCAGCTGCAACGTATGGTTTTCATCTTCATCCACAGTTTCCAGAACCTCCTCTAAATACGTTGCAAGCCTCGTCACGGTAAAATTTAATAATTCTTGAAAATTAATTTGGGTCTGGATAGCACTCTTTTTTGTTTTTTGTAATATGCTATAGCAAGGATAGAAACGGTTATTTGTGCTTATTCTTACGCCTAGAAAAATCCCCTTCCACAAACATCGTCAGAGCAAGTATCGGCGTTAATTGCGTCTCTTCAGACTTCTGCGCGTTCGCGTATGCTTTTCTAAATTTTTCCGGCTCGTCTGGGAGAAATATGTTAAGGAAATTGTTAAGAACGAAGTTGTCGAGCATCTCTTATTAAACTTAATAACTAAAAAACGCAAATGGGTTCCAGGTTGGATCGTACGAAGGAACCAAATTGGAGCTTCATCAAGTCTAATGAAAGAACATTAAGAATATTAAGAATGTCTGTACACAAATTTGAAGAGCTCCTAGAATTCACAGAGGCTGACAGCTGACAGGTACGTGACAGGGTCATGTGAACTTTAGAAGCATTGGCAAATTAGAAAGATCTCAACTTCACTAGCCGTTGCTAAAATAATTCGGCTGCTGCTGGTATTAGGCATGCACTGGGAGTAGGGCCGATCCTAAACCCTTGGCCGCCCGCGTGCAAATGATGGGTTGGCCGCCCCCTCACGTGAAGTAAAACATTTCTTCGGGCGGGGGATTTTATTTTTCAATTCGAAAAATTTTAAAACCCTAATCTTTTTGATAGGTTTCAAGGCAGAGAAATATCATGTCAGATCGCATATACACGTATTTAAAATGTGTCTGAATTGATAGAAGAAATGACTAAAAAATTTGCAAGTAATCGGGGACTGCCAGATGTATTTTTGCTTTGTAAAATTCAGGATACACTGACGTATGACGGGAGTATTTTTCAATTAAATCCAATTGAATGGTGAGAAAAAAAGATAGGTTGATAGCTTAATCAATCAACTGTTCGTATAAAATGGCCTTAAGGACCAAGGGAGCTGGATCCACCAAGCAGGAAGCTCTCACCTGCAATCATCGAAAAAGTCATCACAGCAACGAAGTTCAATCGATGCAATGAAAAAGAAAAAACAGCAACTACTGCAAGAAGCCCAATCACATTGTTAAAGTAAAATCGAAGTCATTGGAATACGTGAAGTAGAAGTTGGAGTAGCAATCCACGTAAAATGGTACAAAATTACCTTGGTTGATATTTGATCAATCAAGAGAAATCTGTTCTCCGTGCGTGCAGTCCAGGATAAGTACTCGGACAGCCAATTCATCTTCATGAGCTGAAGTCTGCAACTTCCTAGTCAACAATTGGAGGGAGCTCGTTGTAGAGGACTGTTCAATTTGGCGGTGAGCCAACCCTATCAGATGAGGTCAATGCAGTGAGTAAGGAAAAATTGCTACAGTTGTAATATGAATGATTTGGAAGGAGCTTGACATGAACGTAGAAATGCATAGTGAACTATGTGGAGGTTACATTTGTTATAAAGCTCGTCGGCTACACGTTCGTCACGAGGTTCAGAACTATGGAAGCGGGAGAGCGAATTCGCACGGATGTTTGCGGTCCATTTCAAGAATCGAGGTCTGGATATCGATATTTTGTGCTTTCAAGGACGATTACAAAAATTTAGGACACTTCATTTTCTGCGGCAAAACCCCGAAATTGCTGAAAAACTGAGGCAGGGAGTTAGAGAAGAAACAGATCTTGTTTACACAAGAAAGGTATTATTCAACGTCTTATAATGCCCTCCACTCCGGAACAAAACGGGTCCAGTGAGAGAGAAAATCGTACGGTGGTGGAAACTGCTAGAGTGGGAACATTCCTCAGGCACTTTGGGCCGAGATGATACGAACAAATACCTGCATCCCTAATAGGACAGGGCCTAGAAAACCAGGTTTGAAACATTGGTTCAAATTCATGTATATTCTATCGAAGGAGCAAAGGACGATAATGGATCCAAAGGCCATTAAAGGAATCCTCATTGGTTATGATAACGACGACGGACACAGTATCTACAGTGAAGAGGAAACAAGCTTTATAGATCCAAAGACGTCAGAAAAATTGTGGAAAACGGGGTTATTATACCCCCAGGAAGCAACGAAGAAAACGAAGAAATATAATTCTGGAAACCCGACAGTGATTGAACAATCTCAGAAATGCCAAAAATCAATGAAGAAGAGAATGCTGGTGAGACTACGCGGAAACTTCGTAACTGAGGGGATCTTATAGCTCCACAGAAATTCCAGGATTATGTGATGCTCACCTTGACGACCTTCGAGGAACCAGACACCTACAACGACTTCAAAAACTAAAAACAAGGCCAGATTGGTGATCAAAGATTTTTCTCAAAGAAGAGGAGTAGATTATGATCAAACCTTCAGTTCAGTAACAAGAACATCGACTATTCAAACCTTACTAATTGTCAGTGTTGATCTAAATTCTAAAATAATACTTCTCTCGATTTCTTTTATGCAAATTGATCAATTACATTTGAAATATCTAATGTTTCACCGATCAATAAAAATTATGGCTAAATTAGCAAATGGCTCTTGTGTTATAGTTGACCATAAATAATTTTTAATTAATATTAATTTGGAAAAACTCCTTTCGCCGGAAGCCACAGTTATCGGTATTGTGATAGTATATTACGACACAAGTTCGGTAAGTGCTCTCTAACAGGTCGAGAAAATTTAAAAAATACAAGGCCCCTAGGGCCGAGTATTTGTAATTTTCGAGACCTGTTTGAATGCACTTAACGAACCGAGTGTTGTATAGTATTTTTTGCGCTACCGATTTTAAATAGTTATAAAAATAGTAAAAAAATAGTTCAAAACGACTTTTATAATTAAAAATCGCTGCTCTTTTATCTAGCCCATAACGGTACTAGGACTGCCATGACTCAGAACAGGCTTGTTATTTTGTGAGTTTCCTAGCAACCGAAATTAGTCCGGGAAAGCTATTCAAACGTGACTAAATATACACACAGTAAGCATAGCAATATAGAACGGTAGCGCAAAAAAAAAAATTTTTAGACTAATACTGATATTTGGAAAACAAGGAACTAAGTTTTGGCTAATTTAATTGGGAATGATTAGGAAATAGTTCTCTAAAAAGATAACAATTCTTTTAGGAGTACGATTCTATCTAAATCTTTGGTCAATTTTCCGTTTTCGGTTACCTGTAATTTAATATCTAACTCCATACAACATTTTGTTAAGTATTCGAATTCTGCAGAATGAAATACCAACAAAAATTTAAACAAGGAGCAGTAATTTCGTTCGGATATCAAATTAATAACGATGCCTAAAATTTCAAAAGAAAGGTGAATTCAAAACTTTTCTCTAGGATCCAAAATACTTTCATCAGCGATTTTTTTTCTTATACAAACTTCAGATGCTTTGTGATGGCAAATTTGTTACCCAGTTAGAAATTTGATACACTTCCGACAGGAGTCCAGACAACCGGCCGCTATTTCGGTGCGGTCGGATTAAAATTTACAGATTTCGGAAACCGCGGACCCTATATTGGTGGTCAGCTTTGCAGGTTTTTATTGCGCCAGTGTAGTGTGCGAGTCCGACGCTTCATGGGAATTGCACCTTACATGACTGCCACGACAGTCGCGATACACTGCTACAATGATATACTTATGGAGCAGATACCTCTAGAGAGTCCAGGCACGCGTGTCTACCAACCATCAATCGCGCATCCGTATTACTCCGCTCAGCGACGGACGCGTCACAGGAATTAAACCTTTAAGATGCAATTCCTTTTAAGCATCAGATGCGCACGTCTGCCTCAGCGCGTCTAAAGTATACAGCGGGCGTCTCCGGTAAACGCACGTTTCCTGACGCATTAGAAGAATTGGTTCCGTAAGATTTAATTTTGGCAACAGTGCGTCAAACGCGCTGCGTCAGACATGCGCGCGCTCTTAACGCTTCATAGGAACCAGATGTCTTTTGACGACAGCTTTTGAAACTGAGCATTTTCCTGTATTGTACCATTCGTTAGAACGTTACATTACAAGACATGCTCGAGAAAATGCTCTAGTGTATATCCACCCTTAAACAGCACCACCTGCCGATGTACGGTGATTAATCTTTCACTGGTTCCTATGCATTTTTTTACCTTCCCTTAAAATGTATATCCTGTATAAAGCTCTTATATTATTAAAAGGACGATCTTTTAACAGAAATTTAATTAGATTTCTAGCGTCTTACGCATTATATTTATTAATATTACACAATATCAAAAATATAATTTCTCGCTAAAATAATTTGAATCCACACAAATTTTCCGAATTAATTTCGCATCAGCTCTGCACACAAACAAGGCACGCTTAAATATTAAAATGACTAAATCGAAACTCTCCTCCCGCTATTCAATTATTCAAGCCCAAAAATGCCCCATCTCTCTCTTCCTCTCCTCGTCCAACAACAAATTATCGGTGCCTATTTATGAATTACTAAACTTGTGTAAACATTAATTATATCCCTCAACGCAGATCGATATTGTATTATAACGACCTGATAATAATAAATACTGGATATTTCCATTTGATTACTGTTGTTTGTGCTTGAATTTAAAACGCATAAATATTATTGGCAGTGTTCTATTAAACATGGGACAATGGGCTGTGGGCCTCATGGTTTTTCAGCCGTGCGATTTAGTGAGATCGTTATGTTCTTTACAAAAAGGTTTCATCAGGTCACTTTATTGTAAAAATATTGTTTCATTGAGGTGAAAATTATTCTCCTACTTGGATAATAATATTTAAAATTTGAGCATCAAATGTTTTTTCAACTACTACATAAATTCTAGTTATTTGTTCTGTCTATAACCCAAATGTAATTAGCTTTTAAATAGAATAAAGCTCTTTTTAACGACAAACCAGTGCTATTTTCCCAATATCGAGTTAATGGGGAAATCGCAGGGCGCGACCGCGTCCACCAGCGAAACTGCGTCGTCCTGGGTCTCAAGAGGAACTGAAACAGTGGCCTGGCCAATATGCGCCCCACTATTGGATAGCCAGATGCTTCCACCTGAATAATTTCCTCATCAGTCTTATCCTTTTTTTCTAACTTTTTTACTTTTTCCCGAAGGGCTAATTTTTTCCTTGAATTCTGGTATTAATGCTATTTATTATTTAAAAAGTATCAGCACAAAAGACATTGCACAAAATCATCCAAACCTTAATTTTGGAAAAAGGTCAACAAGCTCTAAGAATCGGCATGACTTCTTTCCTCTGGATAACCACCTCACTTCAGTGTGAAAAAGCAAACTTACGAACGTGGCTTCCATAGAAATGCAAAGTTATAAAAAAAACGCGTGTTTTTAGAAGTTTCGATTTAATGTAGTTTACTATATTTACAACTTTGTCTAGTGCAGATTTTAATACTACTGTACAGTGCCACTGAAATGCTGAGATGAGAAATGCGATAAAACATATTAAAAAAATCATCAATGCTGCCATCTAGTCATCATTTGGATACAGTAGATGAGCCAACATTAAATTTCGGCCTTCATAATTTTGCGGTGCACTTGCAACAATCTCGCGAAGCACCAGTGATCCACATTCAGTAGGTTTATCTAAAAGTGCTCGCTTCTCATCATCATTCGTGGTACCCCATTGAAAATTGGATTTATTTATATAAATCATTTTTTGGATCATAATCTTACAATAAATGGACGCCATGTAACATACCACTAACACAGCGACAGAGGTGCCAGGTTTATATATATGATACAATTGAAGGATCCAATGCAAGACGTTGCTAAGTACTTTTTTCGTGTTTTGAGATAATCTATTTTAAAGTTTTCAAAAGCAAATTTAAATATGATGAATTATCGTATTGACCTATTATTTTTTGTAGTGATTCTCTATGACAAAAGGACAGTTTTAGGTACCTAGAATTTCCAATATGGCTCCTAGTAAGCTCCATATATTTTTTCAAAATTTTGACTAAGCAACTTCTTGTGTTGGATTTCTCTTTAAAATCCTTATTCAACTTCTTTATTTATTCATAGGCGTCAAAATATACCTCTTTAAGTGGAAACATGTTTAAAGAAAAAAACACATTGATTTTCAAAATTCAGTGCAATTTAGTAATAATTCACAGAACTAAGGTGAACAAAACATAAAAAACTGCTTAACTTAAATTTCTATTTTCATGGAACTATTATTCAAATTCATCAGCATCGGAGGCCAACACCTCATCTTCGCGCACTGAAGGTTGAGCTTTTCTGGTCGGGACATCTATGAGGGTGCGTCGAAAAAATTTAGTATCCAATGACTTAACATGATTAACAAGATGCAAGACATTCTGATATTTAAGTTGCTTTATTTCCAAAAATTCACCATAATATGCGAATGCTGGCTCCCCGGGTAGTTTTCTGTTCACTCGTACTTTGTACAAAGGCATTGGTTCCAGATTCCCAGTTATGCTACCTTCTCGCATTTAAGCACCAGATCCAGTGTTAAATTCGACGTATCTAGCTTTAGAAATTCTTGTAATGCTTTTTTTGCTATAGGCATTTATCAAAGCCTTGAAGTATTTTATTTGGATTAAGGAATCGCCATCTTGAAGTTTGCCATTAGAGCGCAAAGAGTGCTCCACAAAGACACATTCAAAAGGGTTCTTCTTGTTGCGTGATCTAATAATTTCAACGTAAGCCTCCGGGTTGTCTACTGTCTCATACGTCAATCTTTTTTTTTCTATCATTGCAAAGTCCCTGTCCACTGGCATCATACTATGGCCAGGTATCGGATACAAAACTTCGATGTGCTGAAAAACCTTCTTAACACATAACTGATCCAGATAGACGAATAGAAATTTGTTTTTGTTTTGACTAAAACAATTATCACAGTATATCTTCAAAATGGTTTACCTTGGAGTTTTCTTTCTTTTGATGTAGTCATCAAGGCAGTTGATTACCTCGTTTGGTCCCTTTTTGCGATATTCTTTGTTAGTCTTAAGACAGTGAATTCCAAAAACGTGAACCCATAACTGACGAAGGTAATATTCGTCCTGGATGTTAGTAACGGGAACAGGTAAGTTTTTTCGTAATCGAAGCATATCGTAAGCTCTTCAGAGTACCCAACTGTCTTCTTCTGTGCGTCTTAAATGGCTTTTTTCTTTGGCACGTCTAAGATGTAGCTCTTCTTGTGTACTCAAACTTATAACTTCCCCATCATTTTTCTCATTTTTAGCTTTTCGAATAGCCACTATAAATTCGGTGCATTTGTTGTAAATATCTTTTCTTGGATAGCCAGACTTTATATTAAATTCTTCTGTGAAAACACGTCTAAACATTTCATATGAAAGATGGAACTCTGGATATTTCCTTGTGAACGTGCAATGAAGAGCTGATACTGAGAGATTCGAAGCTAACTATCGGATCTTGTGTAATGTGATTCTCAAGCAGGCAGATTTTCGATAAAATTGACCGCTAGATTTAGGGATTCGACGGAAACTCTTTTGGGTCTCTCTGTGTGACGTCCTCTCATATCTCTATAAGATTCTTCAGGTTCTTGCACTTTTTTCATTAGTCTGCTCCATTGTATCCCGTGGATAGCTAGAAACGCAGCCTGACATAAAGATATTGTTTTGCTTTTACTTATCACTTCATAAGTGAAATATCTTCGACTCCTTGGGTTTGTCTTTTTTTATGCTGGTCGGCCCTTCACTTCACAGGGTTTTATGCAACCCTTAAGATACAGCGTTTGCTCGTCGTGTGAAGAGAGCTTAAAATTCTTAAACATCAAAGATTGTTCCTGTAATCCTAATTTTCTTTTGCAGCTGCAATGGCAGTTTGGAATTTCGCGCCTGACTATTTTTGATTCTGAACGTGAACGTTGCTGAATAGATCTTTTCCACTTTTTGGATCAAACTTTCTTTTTCTTCCACGCGGTGTAGAAATTTGATTACGACGTCTCTTTGGTTTTCTTGATTGCCGTCAGATGTACTTTGAACGTCACCAGCAGCCTATTGTTCACTCAGTTTTAATAAGCCAGAGGGCCTTGGCTCCGAAATTGATGATCCAGCTTCACAGATGTGAGATTATTCTATTCTTGATAGTTTGTTTTCCTTTCAAATTCTTAGGTTCCTGAACGATGCGAGTTTTTCCCTTGTTGTATTGAGTTAACTTCTTCTTCTTACTCTTATTTTTTTCTTTTCGTACCTTCCACATCAGAGCTGTCAAAAGAAGTCTTTGTCGAGTATTCACTTCCCAGAGGCGAAAAGTTAGCCTCTTCATCTGTATCTGCAATATTAAATTGGAATCGGTGAGTTCAGGAACGGTACAAGTCCAAATATTGAAATTTTGAGAAATTAAAAAAAAAAACTGTTTCATTTAGTAAATATAAATTGTTCAATGATACTATTCTTTCACTCATTGTGTAGATCTATAAATACTGAACAAAATGGCTATCTCAGTTGAAAATTATATTTTTTAGACTTGTACTGTTCTTTAACTCGCCAATTCATTTACTTTTCTCATTATTCAGATTATAATATTAAACCAGAAGCAAAATGATGCTCTTATCAGAGCATGCCAGTAGTCATTGAACTAACAGCAGTATAATACATTGAGATGACTTACCACTCATGATTATCCTCGTGATTATCTGTTGTTTATTAAAACAATTATTAGGTAATTTAAAAGGCACGTTGATAACACACACTCACGATCACGTATTGCCGTTTTGAGGTTAAAAATTGGTTAAAAATTACGCCGCTGATCAGCTGATGACTTAGAAACTTTTTCCGTTGAAATTACACCCTTTTCAAACTTAATAACTTCTTGCGTTGAAATGGCCACACCATCATAATAACCGCATACTGTATTGAGGTACTTAGAAATTTTTTACAGTCAAACTGGTTCAACCAGTTGATAGAGCGTGAAACGCTGGATAGATGGCGCCACTTATCTCAAAACACGAAAAAAGTACTTAGTAACTTCTTGCATTGGATCCTTCAATTTCTGTATATGTTTCTTAGCCATGCTAGTTGTATTAAATCTGTCCTGCGTTTTGGAAATCTACTAGCCATAACAAGTGGATTCTGCACACTCGTAAATCTGAAGAGGAGCTAGGTTAGTGGACAACACGCAGCTCAGCCGATCGCTGATCTTTTTCAGCCAAGTTTTTAACAATCAAATAATTTCGCTTATGTTTTAAATACATTCTTACCGTCAACAAAATTTCATACTTATTCCATACATAATTTACATGGAAAAAGAATCGCTACGTCAAAAATTATCAAAAATCACACCCAGCATGTGCAACATGGCGGTTATTTATGTAATTGAATTGTGCGGTTTTCCGGGGAAGGGGGTAATATAATTCAGGGAAGGAAGCCAAAAACTCGGTCGTTGTCCGAACGCAATCGAGCGGTGAATTGAACGCGTTTCCGGTTTCTTGGCCGGGACTCAATTATGAAAATTTCGGAGACGGAAACGCGCGCTCTCCGACATCGATCGTAAACAACAACTTTTCCATAAATTGGTTGAAGAATCGATTCGGCGATGGGGGTGGAACTGTCGCAATTAGCGACGCCTCATTAGGGCAAACTTTTCGAATTTAACGGAAACGGCGATCGACGCCTAATGAGCGTCTCGAGTATTATTTGTTTCGGTTGTGCTGATTAAAATGTACGAATTCGGGGAGGATTATCAAAGTTTGGAAATTTCCGAACGGGAAATGATGGATAGAATTCGGATCGTTGGTTTTATTTCCTGCTTATAGATTTAAAAACAAAATCGAAAAGAATATGATTTAATGAACTAAAATAATTATTATGTGTTTGTAAGTTATGCGAAGTTGCGTAATTAAATAATTAAACATAGTTACATTCCTTACTTCACTCGTTTATTTATAACACTAAATGTACATTTTGAACACGATGTGTTAATTTTCAATAGTTAACTGAGTTAATTATTGAACTAAAATAATATTAAAATTTATAATATTTCTAGAGAAAAGAATACGTTTTTTAATAATAATATTTATGTGCTTAAGAATGTTTATGTTGATTGTATTCACTTAAAATATATACCATGGACAGTCGTTAGATCGAATAATTTTGCAGTGATATAACGAATCTCTACTGCGCTTGGTTAGAATTACGAAGAATGCGTTAAAGTCCAATCTCAAGTGCAATGGACATGAGTGATATATACAACAAAAATCATCTACATAACTTTGATTTGCAATGATTTTTGAGACACAAAGAAAAAAATGGTTTAAATCGATTCTCGTGATATCAAAAAGAATATTTCCGTTAAACAAGTATTTGAAAAATTACGATTAGAGGACTTCACGTATTTTGTCCGGAGAAAGCAAAAAGCTTTTGAAACAATAACTATCGATACATTGAATGAATTTTATATCGTATTTGCTTCGGGTTTTTCTCCGTCTAAAAATCTACTGGTGTTCAAAACTATTGACGTTTCGTGAGTTAAATTTAAGTTGCATATAATTTTATCTCCGCGTTTCATAATTTTTGTTTTTCAAGTTCCAAAAATAGTATTTTCTCAAACCACATCATTTTGAAAGAAATAATGTATTTTTTTTCGTACGTCATTCAAAATTTGCAAACGCTTGTAAATTACATAAGAAGCGGCTTATTTTCAAAAACAAATTTGATTCTAAAAACGGTATTTTGGTAATTGATAAAAACTAGACGTAAAGAATGAAATGTAATAATTCTAGAATTATATGTCAGATTTACATTTACTTCAACGGGTAACGTGAAAACCATCAATTTTAAGACACACAAACATTTAAAAATTCAGAAACAATAACGACTCCTCCTTCGAACAGAATTCATGTTATATATTTTTTCTGTATAGGATTTTTTTTCGTCTAATTAAATGATAAAATGTTGAAAATCGGCAGTTTTTCAGACATGGCGTTTTGTTAGCTAAATTCAACTTTTGTACAATTTTATCTCCCCTTTTTATATAGGGTGTCCCACGAAAAAGTTACATTTAAAAATTGCTATAAAAAAAAGACGGGTGGATATTTTTCAATTATTTTTTTTTATTAAATAGCCCCAACATTGCGGTTTAATAGTGGAAAATCACTTTATTCATATGGCTGCCCCGGCGGGCTTCGCAGTAGCCCATTCTGCCGACCCAATTTTTCATGATGTGGTGTGGCCCTCAATGGCTGCAATGGCGACTTCAATCTCGTGCTTTAGGTCGTCAATCGTCTTTGGATGGTTGACGTAGCACTTATCCTTGACGGCTCCCTACAAAAAGTAGTCTAACGGGGTCAAATCGCAGCTGCCAGTTGACATCGCCGTTTCGGCTAATTATGCCGTAACGTTGGCTGTGTGGCACGTGGCGCCGTCCTGCTGGAACCAAATGCCGCCGATGTCTTCCTCTTCCATTCGAGGAAAGAAAACAGTATCCAACATGCCGCGATAGCGCTCACCATTGACGGTTACGGCGGCTGCTGCTTCGTTTTCGAAGAAAAACGGACCAATGATTTTCTGAGCTCCAAATGCGGCAGTTTTCCTTATTGACATAACCACCGAGGTGGAAATGAGCTTCATCTAAAAAGATGATTTTTCGATAAAAATGCTCATCTTCCATCAAGCGTTCTTCGGCCCATTGGGCGAACCGAAATCCCATCGGATGGTCGTGCAGCTTTTGCACCAATTGAATTTTGTACGTCTTTCGTCAAAATTCTTTGAAGAGACGTGCGAGAAATGTTCAATTCCTGCGAGCGGTGTCGAGTTGATGTTGATGGATTGTCACTCACACTTTCGGCAACAGCAGCAATATTTTCGATTGAGCGCACTGGACAAGCACGGGAACGCGTTGCTTTGTCCATTAACAAACCACTTTCACGCACACGCTTCACAAATTTATCCACAGACTGCCTGGAGGGCGCTTTATCTTTCCCGAATTTTGTGCGCATTTTTCTTGTAGTTTCGGTTGAAGACTCACCATTTTGGAAGTAAGTTTTCAATATTTCCCAATTTTCTTCGAACGTAAACTTAACCATTTCGTAAACCGCAAACATTTTACTAAATATTTGACACATTGGCAAAGTCATTCGAGCTGTCAAAGCCGAAATAATCGATAGTTCAAAAAGCAACCTATAGATGGGCCACCTTGTATGTGGGTTTTCTCCGATGTTGGATAACTTGGTGTACCTACTTTTAAAATCAAGTATGATTTTAAATTTGGAAATAATGCTTTTCTTACGTTGTTCAGAATTTGCAAGAAATCCTAATTTGCATAAAAATTGGTTTACTTTCGAAAATAAATGTGATTCTGTATTTTGATCATCTATAATTTTTAAATTTTTTTGTTCCAATCGTGTTAGATTTGCTGAAAACAAGAATTGTAGAACATTTATAAATAAATTAAATTTGAAAGTTTGACTATCGTCTGAATAATAAATTTAAATTTAAAATTAAAACATATTTTTGAGGGAAATTGAATTTTTGTTGCGCTTCATTCTATTTCATTCTCTGATATCAGAGTGTGGTACTTATTTTTTTAAATTCATAATGTACAGGGTGGCCAAATTTGAATGTTTCTATAGGAGATCTCGGTAACATGAAGAGAAGAGAAAATCGGTTGGAGCATCCTCGATTTTTTTTTCAAAATAAACTCAACGGTGAAAACAAAAATTATATAGCCCGAAACGCATTATTTCCAATTTTAGACTTTTATCAATTTCACGCTTTATTTAGATTGAAACTGCATGTTCTTTAGTCACCATTTTGAGGAGAATTGAATGAAATGTACAGAATTTTGATATCTTCATTAATAAACAAGGTAAAACACAAAGTTGTTTTTTCAATAGAAGTCAAAGTCTTCTTTGGCTTTAATAAAGAGATTTTTTGTTTTCTTTTCAATGATGTATAACGTGTGGATGTTTTAATTGCATTTTTATTGATAACTATTAAAATTCTCCCAATACTTCTTAAATATGTTTCCGGCTTGTCCTGTTTACAGTCAAATTTAAATAAACGATTGGTAGAAAGTTATGGATTATAATTTTCAGTTAACTTTTACACATATATTAAATTTAATCATAAATAGCGGAATGTATTATTATTTTATATTAATTAGTTTTTCCGCTACCGACAACGTAACTAAGCATTGCATCCATGGTTACAGGTATCGCAAGTGGCTGATAACATTCGTGGTGTTTGTTGTCCTTGACAGCGGAACTTAATTTTTTACTTACGCACCTAGGAAAATAATAAAATAACAGAAACGTGACGTTCCAACATATAGGCGAGCAACACATTTTCGTCTATAGCATCGGCATCCTTTTTACATAACCACTGCTTAAAAGAGTCGTAACAGGGCACATACCTTTTTAGATTTTATCGGTAACAGGTTCTAACACGCAATATACGCAGCTTCATTTGCACCCATGCCCGCAAAAACTGTCACTGGATTGACACAAACAAACAAAATTTGACATTGTTTTCTCGGTTGCTGGGTTACCATAGGACACATAGGTGACTATAAAAACTTTAATCCCAAATGTTCCAAGCAGTATTTTAAAATATTTTCTGATCTTTTTTAAGTATATTATATTTCCGGTAGTGGAAAAAAATTAATAAGCAACACGGAACGTAATGACAATTAACATTTTCGGCAGGCGACGAGCCTCGGCTCCGCCTTGGCTCGTATTCGCCTACCTCAAATGTTAATACGTCCTTACGTTCCTTGTTGCTTAAATAACTATTATTTCGAACTATTGGATAATAAATATACGGGGTTATTCACGCTACACTGCACGGAATATTGTAGGGAAAATACGTGACTTTCAAAAAGTTTCACTTTTGGGATATATGAGGGTCTATTATGGGTAGGGAACCAGGGGCATTGTGGGCATCCGAGGCAGTACGGGGCGACGTACTCATTTTGCCCAGTCGAACAGCGACCCTCCTTTCCCCGCAATTCTATTCATGAATTTGTTGTGGTAAGTAATAATCACTACGGGCTCATAAAAATGTCAGGGCGTTCTCCGGCACGGGTCTCGCTATCCATTTCAAAAGCAGGTAGAACCTTTTTGGGAGATATCATTTAACGCACAGATTAATTACTGAACCTTAATATTTAGTTATCTCAAAATACAAGAAAAAACAACTATAGGTTATGTGTCTCCCCGTTAATACCATTTATTAATGTTACAATTATTTTCCTAGTAAGACATTGACGGAAAAAAACACAAGTTTTTCCAAATTAAACATATCTTATAAATATCTAATTAAATTTTGGAAAAGATTTGGATGGTAACATTTTTTTTGCGAATTTGTTTATAAACAAATATTTTAATTTGGATGTCTTCCAAAATTTTGGAAATTGTAAGATAGAATTTCCAAAATATAAACATTTCAGTTGATGGAACATTTAAGTCGGTGCCAAATTCGATAGATGCCATGCAGTTATTTACTGTACACATTGTTTATGAGAAAATGGTGATTTTTTTTATTTTCTTATTGAAAAACTATTTTTTTATTATAATGAAATTAACTGTACATGACATAATTTCTTTTAATGCTGTTAGGCCTTCCCTACTATATACGCGTTAATGAGAGACAAGAGACAAGAAAGTTATTCGCTTTAAAAACAATATTGGGGTTAAGAATAATAAATATCCAGAACTATGCAATATATGAGACAATCTTGTATTAATTATTGAATAAAATAGAAAGGGATGCGCCAAATTTTTACAATAGTTTTGTTTCGTTAATTAAAAAAAAATCCCACATGTTGCAAATTTTCTGAAACTTCAAGTCGACGGCAATTGTTTTTAGATTTTTTATAAGAAATTATTGATTTTATCTTCAATTTTAAGCTCTATTTTGATTACCTCGAAACTTAGGGACAGAGTTTTGCAGATTTTGCTAGAATTGTAACTGCAAATTAATTTTGGATAGATTTGTTGAAAAAATGTTTCTTGTCGTAGCAATGTAACAATAAATGCTAAAAAAATACTAATTGTCGCCTGTATACTCAGGAAAAAGTTCATACAGTTATTAAAAACAGAGATTTTCATATATAATTCATAAATTATTTTATTTGCAAAAACATTTAATCGATAAAAACAATATTTTCTCATACCAGATTTACATTCCTTCCTTCAGTGACTTTTTACGGTTTAAATTACGTTCATAAAATGGACATAAATGGATATTTTGTATATGTTGCACTTTAAAATACAGTGTGTATCAGCTAAATGGAATAAAGTCGATAATAAATAAATAGGGGCGTGTTCGACAAAACGCTCGGATACGTCGATTAGTATTTTTAGTTGTGCATTTTTTTCAGCAAAAACTTTTTATACAGGGTGTGTCATGTAGCAGAGGCCAATACCAACTTTCTTATTTTAAAAGCAACACCCTATATGTTATTCAATTTTTGGATTGTTCAGAAAATTCTAGATATATTTCATGTACCATGTCCTATACTTATCTTCAATTGTTTTTTTACTTATTAGTTTTTGAATGTATTGTAGCGAATTTCTGTAATCAAATAATATTCGTTTTTACTTTCTCCGTTACGAAGTACGAGAAACTATTGTGATCGTGAAACATTTTTAAATTTTTTTTACGGAAATATCCGTTTTAGGGTCCCTAGATGCTATTTCAACAATTTCTGAAAAAAAAATGTGTATGTGTGTGTGTGTTTGTTTCCGAAACACTTGAAGATAGGTATAGGACATGGTACATGAAATATGTCTAAAATTTTCTGAACAATCCAAAAATTAAATAATATACAGGGTGTTGCATTTAAAATAAGAAAGTTGGTATTGGCCTCTGTTACATGACACATCCTGTATAAAAAGTTTTTGTTGGGAAAAATCGCAACTAAAAATACCAATCGACGTATCCGATCGTTTTTTAATACGCCCCCATTTATTTATTATCGAATTTATTCCATTTGGCTGATACACACTGTATGCTCCAATTATGCATCTAATGTTAATTTCTTGGTTTATTTTATCCATTCTCATTTTACTGTAAATGTGTAAACGTTTTTTTATGTGTTAATCGCTATTTAAAACTTAAAAATACGTATAATATGAAATAAATATGAATTGAATGTATTTAAAGTATGTTAGTTTGAACCCGATATTGGGATGTGACGCATTCATTGGAACGAATTTCTTTTAAAATTTAAGGGGATGGTCAAAACAGGTAGAAAACTTGGGGTGTGACGAATGCTAACATCTGCGAAATATGAAAAAAATGTGGCATGGCTCCTACTTCTATACATATTTAAAAATAGTTTTTTAATATTGCTATTTAAATTAATACCGTTTTATAAGTTTCTTTGCGGTTTCAAACTGAATTTCAATGTAACGCCACCAGAGAAATAAGTGTTATATTTTCCATTTTTTATTACGTCCATTTTCTCAATAATACTTTATTCATACATTGCTTATAAATATTAATATAGAAATAAATACCAAATAATAATAATAACGTAAGTTCTGCATGATCACTGTTCACTTAAAAAAATCAAATTTGATAATTACATTTTTTATTACATTTTTTTAAACAAACCATCCTAGTAATGGCAAACCATTGTGGTCAAATTTTAATAGTTCTGTTTTGTATATTCCAGATCAACCTCGAATAGCTCGTTAATGGGAATAAAAAAATTAAATAATACTTAATACGATAATGTAATTTAAATAAATATTTTTTATAAGTATAATTAAATGTTTTTAATCGGCAAGCGCATGGTTAAGACGTTTGCGATGTTTTTCTGAGAAGTGGCACTTCGAAACTTATTGTTGTTGATATTGTCTTTTTTAACAATTTCACTCTGGTCGTAATTTCTGGATCAGATTAAAGGAACATTTAAGGTTCATCTCATTAAATTAAACCAATTTCACATTCGCAAATCAATCAATAGAAAATATACATTCTTTTGGTGAGATACTCAAGTTAATCTATTTTACCGAAAAAAGGCTTTTGAAATACACAAAGCGAAGCGTAATCCTGAGTTTCCCATAATTAATAACCAAATTTATTTGTTTTTATCCTCATTATTTAATTTGGCAGTAATTATTCTAAAATTCAAAAAGGATTTTCAATTAAACGCATAATTTTCATGCGAGTAATTTGTATATAATTATAGATCGTATTGCCTAGAATTGTTAGTATAGTTAGTTAGTATATTCACTACCTGATAAAAGCGGCTAGGGCATAGTCATAAATTTAAATTTTTTCACGGTTAGATCTTGAAAAGGATCACTAATGGTTGGTGGTAAACAAACCGCAACCATTGTTAATTTTATGAATAGGACCGAAGCGGGGGAAGCCACGCGCCCGGTCCATTGGGCAAAATGAGCAAGTCCTCAGTACGGGCACCCCCTCTAACACCTCTCATGAATGCCGATAACAGTAGGCAACGTTTGAATATTGTTTTAGTATGCGTCACGCCAGCGCAGCAAGTGGTGCTGTCAGCGAGAGAACCTAGAAAAACGTTTTTATGTGATTTTGATCTAATTTTGGCTATTGTGTTTAAAGACAATTTCATTAATTGCAGTGCACTGTTCGGATCAAAGGTAAGTTACCCTTGAAGTATTTTATTCGGTTATTGAGTATTCACTCAATGAAAGCTAATTGTTAGAAACTTTGAGGAAAAGTGTCCGTTTTGCCAATGATATTTCAATTTTTTTTACAGTTTCTATTAAGATAGTCCGTACCTACAAAGAGAAGACAAATGGTGGGGTATGGAGCGAATCCAGTATGCGATCAGCGATTAACGATGTTTTAAGTAAAAAAATAAGTTGCAAGGCGGCTGCAATCACTTATAGTATAGTGTACCCCGTACCACTTTACAAAGGAAAATTGAGGAATACAAGTCCAAGCAATGTATTAAACCTAAGCGTATGGGGAATTTTAAGACTGAATTTTCTCAAACCGAAGAAAACGAGTTGACTTCGTACATAAAAAAAAACATGGAGGCTAGATTATTTGGCCTCTCAATGAAAGAAGTCCGAGAATTGGCCTTTGAACTAGCCGAAAGAAATAACATTGCGCATAACTTCGATCAGACATTACGTGTAGCAGGTAGGGATTGGTTGGCCAACGTAATCCATCCTTGTCGCTCCGGAAACCAGAAGCTACATCCGAGGCTCGAGCCATGGGCTTTAATCGTGAATCAGTAGCCACTTTCTTCAAGCTTTTGATTGCCACGGTAGGGAAGCATAAAAAAACACCTAACAGGCTATTCAATGTCGATGAGACAGGCATGACTACTGCTGCAAAAAGCTTGGGTAAATTCCTTGCCACTAAAGGTCGAAAAGTCGGGTTTTTATCATCAGCAGAACGAGGACAGCTCGTCACAGTCGAAATTTGTATGGGTGCTAATAGATCTTTCATGCCACCCTTATTAATTTTTCCTAGGATGAGAATGAAGGCCGAACTGTTAGATGGGATGCCTCCAGACTCTTGGGCAGAATGCAACAAAAACGGATGGATAACTCAAGAAATTTTTGTTAAATGGTTTAAAAAATTTGTTCCCAAGCAACTGAAAAAGAACCTGTTCTGCTTCTTTTAGATGGTCATGTCAGCCATGTCAAAAGCTCAGAACTAATTGACATTGCTACAGAAAATGCTGTAAAAAAATCATGTTTTCCACCCCATTGCCCACACCGATTACAGCCGTTGGATGCCATATTCATGAACCCATTGAGTTTATACTATGGAGAAGAAGTGAAAAAATGGCTGAGAACTAATCCTGGCAGATTAGTATCCCACTATCAGGTTGTAGGCCTGTTTTCCAATGCTTATTTGAAAGCAGCTACAGTGTCTGTGGCCATTAATGGCTTTCGTAAAACAGGACTATGGCCAGTTAATCCTGATGTTTTTTCTAGAGATGTGGACACTACTGACTTGCCTCTAGAAAACGAAAAGTCGCCTCAATCTATTCTTAAATCTGTTCCTCGACCACTATCTCGCACCTGCTATACCAAAAGCTGTAACAAAAAAATGGTGATGTGGCCATCATGTTATTTTCTCCGACAAGATAATATCGTTTATATTTACGCTTTCATGGTTTATTTTCAATTGAAATTATATTTTAAATGTACATCGAGCGTTGTGTAAACTCGGATGAAACTGACGTTTAAAACGTCAAAATTATGAAAGATGGAAAAATTATACTTCAAATTCAAAAACTCAGTTTACACAAAAACTAACGAGATTTCGAAAAAAACTTATTCTTTAGAAGTTGTTCATTTTGGCATTCTCTACAATTATTATTCACTTAAATTTGCTGTAACTATTCTCGTTTCATAATAATAAACCAAAAATTTAAAATAAATTAATAAATTTTTTTCTCCAATAGCAATGATTTTATGAAAAATATTTTCAAGCAAAAGATGTTCATTTCTTTGTTGTCTTCAATATTAGTTTAAATGTTTTTGTTATATTTTTCATATTTAAGAAAATATTGGCAAAAAACAAAAAACAGTTAAGGTAAACACCCATTTCCGGTGTACGAAATTTTACCAAAAGCTTTTCAGTTCTTCGGATTATCAAATAAGACGTGTGTTAAAAGTTTTATATCAATTGCTCTATTAGTTTTTGAGATACAGCGCACACAGCCAGACACACACACACACACACACACAGAGACAGACACACACACACACACACACACACAGACACAAAAAATGTTTTTCCAGAAATTGTTGAAATGGCATCTAGGGACCCCAAAACGGATATTTCCGTTAAAAAAATTTTTGGAAAAAAAATCACGATCACAATACTTTCTCGTACTTCGTAACGGAGAAAGTAAAAAAACGTAGCAAGAGTTCTGTAATTACTAGTTCTTCGTATAAAAAAGAAACTTGCACATGCTCAAGCAAAAGGACGCCTTCCAGAAATTCGGTTCAGAAGAATAAGAAAAATAAACGTGAGGAAGACGAGGAAAATAAATATGAATCGGAAGATGCAGAATGTCTTTATTGTGGAGATTTGTATTCGGAATCAAGGGAGGGCCTCTTATCTTTCCAATGCTCATCCGCCGGTGAGAACGACAATGGCGATGAAACAACTCAAATCTTTTAATTTTGCTCAAGATTCTAAATTATTTTTATATCGGATGATTCTAGTGTCCATTGTGCCCCATGCATGTCCATTGTGCCCCAGATACGGGGCACTATGGGCATTTCGCATATTTTTTTAAGCCAATGTTATATCCAAAGATTTAATTTAATTGCAGATTTTTATTTATGTTCTTAAAGAGTTCTTAATAAATAATTACATTTCATCATGGTGATGGTTGTGATATTTACTACGTGGTAATTCATTATAGAAACACTGAATAAAACACTTACTATGTTTTTTACCAAAATTTATACTACCTCTGTTCCATAATAAGTGAGCCATTATCGATTTTTATTTTTTCCATAATATGTGAGCCATTACCGTTTTATATTTTTTCCATATTGATTGAGCCATTACCGAATCTACAACTGATAACGACCGCAATGTCCCTCTTCTTTTGTGATCAACTAATCGAATGTTGGCAATTTTTTTCCGACACACCCCGACAAAGAAAGAAATTTCTTTTTAGAATCAACATTCATAGGCGTATTCTCATCCAAACCACAAACAGAATCATTACCTTGTTTTCATATTCTTTTTATAGTGGCTCTTGATGTTCTGAATTTTTCAATTGCCAAAATAACCGCTCTCTTTTTCAGCCGTTCATTTTTCTGATGTTTCAGTAAAAAGTTCGGTTTTGGTTGATTAAATTTGATCTCATCGTTTGAAACTTTCGGCGTTAGAAAACTTTCGCTTAAAAAAATAAAAATTAATTGTTGCTTTAAAAAAATTTAACTGTCAAATATTTTGACGTCCATGGCACGTCCATGTGATTAAGAATTTGGTGTATATTAAGAATATCAAAATAGAAATTAAAAAATAACTAAGTATCAATAAGTTTGAAAGAAAACTCAAATGGCTCACTTATTATGGAACAGAGGTAGTTTTATATATCACTTTAATTGCTAAGTTTTATTTTGTGCGTTACATTTTATATCACATTTTTTTAAGGTTCCCCAAAATTAATTTCACATTATACATGGTGTACCAAAAGCCCTAAAAGTATCAAAGTGGTGTTTTTTCAATGGAACATCTTGTATTTTTATTTATTATTTTTCGTAATTTTTGAATAGGTGTTACTGCAATATTCCCTATCGTTTACGGTTTTCGTAATATTTAAAGATTTGTTGAAATAAAGGGTACAGGTGAAATTTTATATTTGACTCAGTGATTGCCGTTGAACCATTACAATCATTTTTACTGTTTGGTTGAAGGTTCGAACTATAGCGCCAACTATGATTTCATATAAAAAATATTCAGGATGATAGAAAAAATGTGATACTTTATCTTAAATTATAAAGTTGAATATTTTAAATATTTTCAAGATATTCTGAAAATTTGTTCACCATTTTACTCAACTTATCAAACTCTTATAATAACCGTGAATTCTGCTATAAGTTTCGAACAATTTGAAAAATTTTAAAAATACGTTCACTAGTTTATTTACTCCTCAAGCTCTTGTAATTACAACAAAAAAGATGAATTGAAGTCGCAATTATTATTCTGCTATAAGTTTCGGATAATTAAAGAAATTTCACAAATTTGTACCCCACCTTACTCTACTTTTTAAGCGCGTTCAATATATGCGAAAAAAAATCATTAGAGTTGATTTAATTAATAAGTTTCGAACAATTTAAAAAACTTTTAAAATTCGTTCTCCATCGTATTCAAGCTCTTTGAATGAATTCAAAAAAATCATTCGATTCAAAACTGGTTTCAGTTTATCAGCTATAAGTTTTAACCAATTAAAGAAATTAAAAAAAAATCACTAATTTACTTCATCAAGCGAAATTTCAGTAAAAGAATTCGAACGGCAATTGTTTTTCAGTTTTTCTATCAGTCCAATAAGAAATTTCAAAAATTCTTCCACCATCTCAAGCTCATTTAATCACTGCGAAAAAGACGAATTCTAGTGGTATTTGTTTTTTTAGTTTTTCAGCTACAAGTTTCTAACTCGATTTTTTTTCATCATTTTACTCTAATTTTCTAGCTCTTTTGATTACCGTAGAAAATGAATTCTAGTCGAAATTGTTTGTTAGTTTTTCAGTTACAAGTTACGAACAATTGAAGACATTTCGAAAATTTGTTTACTCTACTTTTCTAGCTCTTTTGATTACCGTAGAAAATGAATTCTAGTCGAAATTGTTTGTTAGTTTTTCAGTTACAAGTTACGAACAATTGAAGACATTTCGAAAATTTGTTCACTATCTTACTCTACTCTACATGCTCTTTTGATTACGATAGAAAAAGGAATTTGAGAAGCAACTGTTTCTTAAGTTTTCCGCTAACAGTTCCTGAAAAAAAAAAAAATTCGTATACCATCTTACTCCATTTTTCAAGCGCTTTTAACTGCTGTGAAAAAACGAATTCGAATCGCAATTGTTTTTCAGCTATAAGTTTCAAACCAATAAAGAAATTTTGAAAAAATGTTTCACTATTTTACTCTATTCTGGTAGCTCTTTTTATTACAGCGGTAAAAATCATTCATGTTGCAATTGTTTTTGAGATTTTTTGCCAGAAGTTCTGAACAATTAAAAAAATTTCGTCCACCTTTTTACTCTACTCTCCAAGCACGTGTTATTATAGCAAAAAACAAATTCTAGTCGCAATTGCAAAAGTAAGAAGCGATTATTATTGTGGAGTGGGCGCTGAAACCTTGCTTGCACCGAGGCGCCAGAAACCTCAGAGCCGGTGCTGGCTACACTGTCATTTTTAAACTAGTACCGTTTCATAAGCCGACAAATTGGTCAGTCGTTGTGCATCCTTAATAACCCTGTATTATTTATTATTATAATTATTATTATTTACCTCATAAAACATTAATTATAACAAAATATAGTACCCGGCTTTCAATTCGAAATTACATTTTCTTGTATCATCTTGATCATTTAATAGAGCACCACAAGTTTATTCAATTTAACAATTTCTTAAAGTTCTGAAACGTTCTTGATAACATATTTGCACAATTTAAAAATTAATGAATTTTATGCATAAATGCATATGAGCAACATTATAAATATTCATTTTGCTATGGTAAAAAATATTAAGCGCAGCACTGAGATTTTCTCGATTCACAATTTGTATGACCGTGTTTCGACTAATTGCTCTCAGCGTACAAAAAAACATATTTCCAATACATTTTTTTAATTTATAATTTCACAATAATATTGTACATTTTATTTCTGTAACCGTTTTTAATCATTAATATTTGCTGGTGCTTATGAGACAAAAGTAGGCAAAAACCGGTCCGCCGTTAGTCTATTACGGGGAAGAAATATTTAATGCTTGTAAACTTGCCTTGGTAAACCGTTACAAACATCGCATGTTGTAATAAATAGAAACGTCCTCGAACAATCAAGTCACTTAACACTTTGAACGCATCACTTATATTACCCTTCTAGTGCATTTATTATTATTATTATTATTTGCACTGATGCACTCGACCCTAATGCGTTTCGATTATTATTCCTCGATCGCGTGTCGTTTATTGATAATGCAGAGTGGAAAAGTGCTTTTCCCTCGGTTTCCTCCTCCTTCGGCATTGCCGGGGAGCACGCACGCAAATCGATAGGGAAATTCGATAGTTGGGGTCGGAGAATTCGATTTTGAAAATTTGATGAGAATAAACGAAATTGTTTCGTAGATCGTACCTCCGAGTTTATATTATTTATTTAAGTTATGTATTATGCTATATACAAACAGAGTGTGCTAATAGAAAATGAATCGCTGACGCGTCGTTCAATAACAAATGTTTATTGGCAATTTTAATTCAATTGCCTCAATAAATAAGCAAGCACTGAGTGTAATAGTTATTAAAGTAAAAGTATTGATATGTTCGTTATGTAACTTTTTACGATTATAGGTAGAGACATCCCAAAATCTGGTGTCACATTGCGCAGTGAACATCTTTAATTTCAAGAGAGGGGACGCTGGAAACTCATAATTATTCAGCGAGTGCCACGTGAACATAATGTAAATATAAAGGGTGGGTCAAATAGTGGTTTCTTTTTAAAAATAAAAATAAATGACGAAAAATCATTTTTTTTTGTAAGAGTAAACATTCCCATTATTTATGGTACACGATTTGTTTCATGTGGGTGCCTTGGCTGGCTTCGCGATAGCGCATCCTGTCAACCCAATTTTATAAGACCTTGGTAATGGTTTCTGGCTCTATATCACGAATGGCTTGCACGATATTCGCCTTAAGGGCCTGTATCGTTAATGGATTGTTCGGATAACATCGGTTCTTCGCGACACCCAATAAAAGTCTAGAGCAGCGTTTCACAAAGTGTGGGTCGCGACCCGGCAACGGGTCGCAGAAGAATTTTGCCGGGTCGCGAAAAAATATTGCAAAAACACCAAAAAAAAAATGTTTTTTTACATATTATTGGTTTTATAACAGTTAGTCACTAGGAACGGTGGCAAAGTGTGTATATGTAGTTTTTCGTATAGCAGACTTTTTACCAAATTATGTGATCATAAACACCTCCTTTTGTATTGTAATTCAATTTTAAAAGGAAACGTTTTAAAACGTCTGAGCTAGATATAGATTCCACTCTATAGTTCTATAAAAATTGGAAAACATTCCTACCTTAGATTTTAAAATAATCACACTTGAACAACTCCCGGTTCAATTGTGATGAACTTTTTACCAACCGCAAAAAAAACCATTGAAACAAACCTTAAACTTTTGACATTCCTCTAAAATTGATTACACTTTAAATATCCACTAAATTTTGGAAACATTCAAAATAATGACATTCTGAGGTTTTTTCGAAACCGCTAAAAAATGAAAAAAAAATCATCGAAACAACCTCTCAATTTTTTTTTAAATTCACTTAAAATATATTGCACTTATTTTTTCTGCAAAAAAATGCATACGTTACTAAGCTAGGATTCGAAATAATCACACTTGAACACTCTGAAGTCAAGAATTTTCTAAATCGCCAAAAAATATAAAACCAATTGAAATTTTTAAATTCACTTCACTTTTCCATAAGAAATTTGCAAACATTCCTATCCTAGATTTCGAAATAATCACACTACTGTTCAATTCTGAGGTCGAACATTTTACAAGCCATAAAAAAAAACACAAAAACAGTTGCAGCATTCTCGAACTTTTTCCAATTTAATCAAAATGGATTCTATTAAAATCTATTAACGCTTTTAGCCACAATTTTGAAATATTTACCCTTAAACACTGAATTCAATTTTGAGGTTATACATTTTCAAGTTGCCTTGAAAATAAAAACCAATTGCAAAAAAAATGGTGATGTGGCCATCATGTTACTTTCTCCGACTTGATGGTATCATTTATATTCACTCTTTCATCGTTTATTTTCAATTTAAATCATATTTTAAATGCACATCGAGATGATGACACTGACGTTTAAAACGTCAAAATTATAAGAGATGGAAAAATTATACTTCAAATATAAAAACTCAATTTATTCAAAAACTAAAGGGAATTAAAAAAAACTTATTCTTTGTAAGTTGTTCATTTTAGCATTCTCTACAATTATTATTAACATACATTTGCTCTAACTTTTATGGTTTTATAATTATAAACCAAAAATTAAAAAAATAATAATACATTTTTTTCTCGAATAAAAATGATTTTATGAAAAATGTTTTCAAGCAAAAGATGTTCATTTCTTTGTTGTCTTCAAAGTTTGTTTAAATGTTTTTGGGATATTTTTCACATTTAAGAAAATATTGGCAAAAAACAAAAAACAGTTGAGGTAAACGCCCACTTCCGGTGTACGAAATTTTACCAAAAGCTTTTCAGTTCTTCATATTATCAAATAAGACGGATGTTAAAAGTTTCATATCAATTGCTCTATTAGTTTTTGAGGTACAGCGCGCACAGACAGATACACACACACACACACACACAAACACACACAAACACACACACAGACACACATTTTTTTTTCCAGAAATAGTTGAAATGGCATCTAGGGACCCCAAAACAGATATTTCCGTAAAAAAAAATTTTGGAAAAAAAATCACGATCACAATACTTTCTCGTACTTCGTAACGGAGAAAGTAAAAATTCCAGACTTTCAAATTTACTCAAAACGGATTAATTTTTATTTCTATAATAAAATCGGCAAACACCCCAAATTTTTAAATAATCACACGTACATTGAAAAGGCATTTTTTTACTTAAATTTACTCAAAACATATGAATTTTCGGTTTCAACTTTTTCCGAAATTTCAACTCAAACATTTTTGAAAATGCAAAATCGTCTAGATTTTCTTAATGTCATAGAAAACAACTTAGTGGATTCTCTTCAAATTTTACAAGCACATTCTATAGATTCGTAGTAATAAAACAAGTAAGTCATAAAAAAATAATGTGAGCTGGTTTTTCCGAAATTTCAACTAAAATATTTTTGAAAGCGCAAAATTATGCATCCACCTAGATGTTCTTAATTTCCTAGAAAATCCTTTAATAGATTATCTTCAAATTGTAAAAGCACACTCTGTAGACTTCTAGGAATAAAGCAAGTAAATAATCCCAAAGTAGTTTAAGCTAATTTTTCCAAAATTTTAACTCAAACATTTTTGAAATTGATTTGAAATTGAAAAATATGAATTTGGCTAGATTTTCTTAATTTCCAAGGAAGTCCCTTAGTGGATTATCTTTAAACTTTAAAAGCACACTCTGTACACTTCTAGCAATAAAACAAGTAAATAATCAAAAAATAATTTGTGCTAGTTTTTCCAAAATTTTTGAAAATGCAAAATCATGCATTCGCCTAGATTTTCTTAGTTTTCTAGAAAAACCTTAGTGGAATATCTTTAAATTTTACAACCACATTCTACAGATTCGTGGTAATAAAACAAGTAAATAATCAAAAAATAATTTGAGCTAGTTTTTCCGAAACTTCAACGCAAACATTTTTGAAAGTGTAAAATTATGCATTTACCTAGATTTTCTTTATTTCCAAGAAAGTCCCTCAGTAATTTTTCTTCAAACTTTAAAGGTACACTCTGTAGACTTTCAGTAATAAAACAAGTAAATAATCAAAACAATCATTCGGCCTAGTTTTACCGAAATTTTAACTTATTTTGAAAGTGAAAAATACGCATTCGGCTAGATTAGTGTTTCTCAACGTGGACGATCGACCAGTGGCGGCTCGTGGATGTTCGGCGGTGAGGCAACAGAAGAAAATTTCATCGAAACAGCAACGAAATATTTGTTTCCTCTATAAGAGTAAGTATTGCGGCATGAGCGACATCTTTGTCTTTGTCCTCCCTGTGGAAATCCATGAGCCGCTGCTGCGATCGACGTCTAAATTGGGCATTTTGTGGGGGCGAATGCATTTTGAATACACGCCTGCAGAGATGGCTCACATCGCCTAAAAATTTGATCAAGATTATGTCTTTCGAAATTAGAACCAAATGTTATTACTTTTCTAAAATCAAAAATTTAAATTTAAAATCCTGTCGAGTTTTTGACGCAGTTGTTCCAGAGACTCAGATGCTATTACCACAGAAGTATAATCAGCAAACATCACTATATGGTCCGAATGTAAATGATTTGATAAATCATTAATGAAGATTAAGAAGATTAAGTGACCCAGGACTGAACCCTGCGGTACCCCTAGATCAGTATCAAAACAGGCTGACGTACTTGTTTCAATCTTAACTATTCATTTCCGATGGGATAAGTAAGGTCTTATCCAGTTTAAAATAGGACCCCGGATACCAATACTGTATAGTTTTTCTATTATAAATTTGGGACAAATCGTATCGATACTTTTTTTAAGTAAACCAAGGCTGTGAATGCAGCTTCACACGTATAAGTGGTGACAAAAGGCATTAAAAATTGTATCACTTTTTCGCTTACGCTTACTCCTTTTGACACCGCAACCAAAAATAAATTAGTGTTACAGTTTCAAACACTTTTAGATCGGTGTCGCATGAAATTTCAATTAAATTATCAACTTCTTGTTCACTAAGATTAAATATGTCTTCACTTTTAATTCCGACAGAAAAAGAATCTTTAATCCACATTTAAATACTAAAAACTTACATGCAAAAAAAAACATTGATTGGATGTCGAACCTAATTTGGGAATCAAATTAACCACATTACCTCCTAATTTGAAATTGTTATTTGATGACAAACAACATCATCCTTCGCACTAAGGACAAAATATGTAAAACAAAGTTTACTTCGGGGCGCTCCGTGGCGGAGCGGTTTGGCTCCCGCTTTCGGTTGCGAGGCGTCGTGGGTTCAAGTCCCATGCTCGGGCGATAACTTTTATTAATGAGAAGTTATCGTTCGGGTCTATGGTTGTTCAGTATTTGTCCCATTCATTATAAAAATGAATTTTCAAATTCCGAATAGCTAATCACTTACGCCAATTCCCTTAAACATTTCTCCTTTTATTAAAAAAAAGTTTACTTCATTTACTAGTTACAAGTTTTAAATGAATATAATTCCTAATTTTTTAATTACTTGTATTTTTCTTATACATATAATTATTTTGCAATTTTTTTGTATGAAATAAACAAACAAATAACTTGACTTTTATGAAAAAATAAAATTTGTTTTGTAAAAAATGTAAGGTGGGCCGCGAAAAATGTTAAGACTTTGTACCGGGCCGCGGTCTAAAAAGTTTGGGAAACGCTGGTCTAGAGGCGTCATATCGCAGCTCCGAGATGGCCAATTGTCATCGCTGAGACGGCTGATAACACGATTACCGAACCCATCGATTGTAACATGGGCTGTGTTACATGGCGCGCCATCCTGCTGAAACCATGGATCGTCCAAGTCCATGTCTTCAATTTCCGGCCACAAAAAATTGTTTATCACGCACTCAGCGTTTCCAGCAGCATTTTCAAAGAAAAATGGGCCAATGATGCCACCACTCAAAAACCTCCACCAAACTGTCACTCTCTGAGCATGCATTGGCTTCTCGACGATCACGTGAGGCTTTTCCGATCCCCAGATGCGGCAGTTTTGCTTGCTAACATAGCCGCCGAAATTTCGGCCAAAACTTCTTTTCAATTTGGGCTACACAGCATTGACTTCGGAAATAAGTTTGTATTATTTCCCAACGTTGTTCAGGCATAAAGCGATTCATTTCGTTCCGCGGAGATATGATACTGACTCTCTGTCAAGATTTCGAGAGGGAAAGAGCCGTCACTGTCAAAATAACATATTTTAAAAAGAAACCACTATTTGGCCCACCCGTTAGACACATAATCGGTCGCGAAGTGATGATTCATCTTCAATTCGGTGATACCGCCACGCACTAGTATTCTCTTGGAATACTATTACACTCTGCGCAAACTTTACGGCCAGGTGACACGATATTTTGCGATCGGTTTATAGCGATTTTTGCAAATTTGAAAAAAACGTGGAAAAACATAGCAAGAATAAAATACTAAGCGTATACACATTACAATGTTTCACCTATCACCGTTTTGTAACTTTATCTGGTTTTTGTGATATTCATATTATTACGGATAGCATTGTATTACGAAATTGATATTAATTCCACTAAGACAATTTTAAACATTCTGAATTTAAACCGAGTTTTTAGTTGATAGATTTAATTACTATGCTTAATAATATTAACCACCGACACGCAAATATTAAAACAATAATTTATTCATATTGATTGATTATTGTTAAAAAGTAGAGGAGTTTAGAAAAACTGTATAATAATACGAAACATGTCTGGATTACAAACGACCATTATTCAAAAATGAGTGATGTTTTACTGTGTACCGATAATGCAAGTCTATGAGGGGTTAAATATTGTACATGAGTAATGTTCTCTCCGGTTTTGCTGTGCGGTTAACAAAAGAAATTATTGTGCATTTATTTCGTATCGCATCAGATCTGACTTGCAATTGGCGAATAATGGGAATGCCACAATGAAAGGCATTCATGCTTAAAATAACTTTAGCCCCTGAAAGCAAACTCTAAATGCACATTGAAGGCACAAGCCATTAATTTGTTATGCACCGACTACTGAAAGCTATTGCAAACAAGCGAAATAAGGCGAAAGGCGCTAAATTTTCTATAAGACGTAAGTACTATTTTACACCCTTGGCAGTTATTATTAAGTGACTAATTTAACAAACAGAGCCTCGTTATCCGGGGTGAATGAAAAGAAAGTTATCCACGATTACCGACAGAATGAAGAAAAACAAAAAGGAGTATAATAAACGATTCGCAAATTTATATAGGTAAAGATGAGCCCGATGGACCTTCATTATAAACATTACAATAGACATAGATGTCTCCGTTTCGTGGATTTATTGTAAGATCGTGACAAGGATAGTGATTTACGACGGTTATTAGAACATCCGATGTATACGAAATCTATAGCGTGTATGTAGGTTAGATAGGTTGAAGTATATTAATTCAGTTTTCGGTAGATTTTCGGGATTTTGGCCGTATTCAAAATTCTAGTTCGTTTTATAATAATAATCAGTTTCAAAAGTGCACGGGCCAGGACGTCTAGGTAACACTGATTTTAGCTGATTTATATACTTGAATCGTAACTAATTACGCATATAAACTGAGCTCCAAATATGCAAATGACAGCACAGTTTTCGGCATCGTCGCCCAAATAAATCAACTTAACTAATTCGCCACTCTTCACTTGCTGTGTAAAACTAATTTTTTTTGGCATGGGAAGCTGGTCCATTCTGCCAGAGGTATCATTTAACCATTTTGTATTGATTTCTGAATATTTATTTATATATAATCATTATTAATTATACCGAGTGTTTGGGATAAGGGGCGAACATAGGGATTTAACATGTAAAATTAAATATGTGCAATTATTTGCTCCCCTATTCATTTTAGAGAAAAATCGTAAAGGAATATTTTTTAGAGAATTAAAAACTGTAAATGTATCATCCATTTAATTTACGTTTGTACCAGCATACACCTCAGAAATAATAAAAATAAGTTTAACAATTATCATTTAATAAAAACCCTTGCCATGACTTTGACAAATGTCATGTTATGGTGAGAATAATTTTACTAGTCAAACATTAATTCGGGCGGCCCGTTGGTGTAGTGGGTACAAGCGAGCGCTTATGCCGGTTGCACCGCGTGCCGCGAGGGTTCGAATCCCAGCCCGGGCGAACGATTTCGGGGTCGCGGAATATTCGCTCGGGACCATGGACATTGCATTTGTCTTTCATTATTCAGTTATTCATTTAATTTCTGATATATTACAATACAATGATTATGGCAGATGGCTTCGTAGCCGACGCCAATTTCCCGAATCATTCAATCTCCTTAACCCGCAGTTCCATCCACGTCCAAATATCAATTCACGCATTGTTATTACTATGAACAATAATATGAGTTATTCCAATGGAGAGAGGGTATTATTTATTATCAAAATATTTACAGTGGCGTCAGTTTACACAGAGTTCGTGACTTATTTTCGGTTACATTTAACAATCGACCAATTCCGTCTGTATCAACAATTTCCAAATTTGTGAAAAAGTTCGAAAATACAGCAAGTGTAGCGGCAGATGATTCAAAAGGTATTTCAATAGTCCAATTTCAACAAATATTATTAAAATTAAAGGCAAACGGAACAGAAGAAGCAACGATGAATTGAATTAAAGTGGTGTCAGATTACACACAGTTCGTGATATATTTTTGGTTTTACCGTAACCAGCGGTCAACGGGAAATTTTAGAGCAAGTACTCAAAAAGTTCTCCGTTCTGGTGTAAACAATAACCCAATCGGTTATAAAATGCATGTCTAACATTAGCCAACTGCCTATCTGTAATCAATGTGCATTCCGCAAAAATTGCTTCCTGCAAAGATTCAATATTTGGATGGTGTTTTTTGTAAATTTTGTTTTTCAAGTGACCCCACAAAAAGAAATCACATGGTGCTAAATCAGGAGATCTTGGTGGCCAGTTGATAGTGCCACCGCACAAATCCAGCAATTGGGAAAATTAGCATTTAAATATTCCCTTACATTTAAACCATAATGGGCTGGACATCCATCATGCTGATACCATATCTCCTGATTGTCACGTGCAACTTCTTCTAACGCAGGGCCAACCTGGTAGATTAAAAGGTCTAAATAAGAATTCGAATTTAAATTTCCACATATTTCAAACGGCCCAATAATATTATTTTTAAAAATACCAGCCCAAATATTGATTTTTTGCGGGAACTGGGTTCTAGTTCTAAGGCATATCCGCGGATTTTCTTGGGTCCAGTATCGCGTGTTCTGAGTGTTGGGCTCGTTGTTAAGTGTGAACGTGCATTCATCCGTAAAACAGATAGACTGCAAAAAGTTTCTGTCTATGTTTGATCGATCCTGCATTATCTCGCAGAATACACGCCTGCTTTCTTCATCCACTAGCAATATCTCCTGATGGCATTGATGTTTGTAGGGATAATACCCATGCTTATTCAGAATCTTATACACTGAGAATGTAGACACGCTGCACTCACGAGCAATGCATCGTATGCTAGTTGTTGGATCAGCATTTATCAACCCCAAAACTCTTTCTTCCAATTCATCGTTACTTCTTCTCTTCCGTTTGCCTGCAATGTTAATGTTTTTGAAATAATATTTGTTAAAATTGGACTATTGAAATACCTTTTGAATCATCTGCCGCTACACTTGCTGTATTTTCGAACTTTTTCACAAATTTGGAAATTGTTGATACAGACGGAATTGGTCGATTGTTAAATGTAACCGAAAATAAGTCACGAACTCTGCGTAAACTGACGCCACTGTAAAATGTTTTAATAATGAATACCCTCTCTTCATTGGAATAACTCAGATTATAGTTCATCGTAATAACTAGAATTGATATCTGACTTGCAATATTATTATTTTCACTATAACATGAAACATGACATTTGTCAAAGTCATGGCAAGGGTTTTTATTAAATGGTAAATTGTTAAACTTATTTTTATTATTTCTGAGGTGTATGCTGGTACAAACGTAAATTAAATGGATGATACATTTACAGTTTTTAATTCTCTAAAAAATATTCCTTTACGATTTTTCTCTAAAATGAATAGGGGAGCAAATAATTACACATATTTAATTTTACATGTTAAATCCCTATGTTCGCCCCTTATCCCAAACACTCGGTATAATGAATGGGGGGGGGGGATACACTGGACATCCATCAACCCGAACGGTTACTTCTTCATTCCGAAAAAGTGACTGTCCGGATGGGAATTGAACCCACGGCCACTCGTAACACATAACTCTACTCACTAGACCACCTCGGCCCCTAAAACTAAAATTAATTTCATTTCAAATCAATTCTTCTAATCCAGCTAAAGTTGAAACAATAAAAGATCATCACGTTCGATTCTAAATCCACGTTTAACACTCACATTTTAGTAGGAAGGCTCTGCAAATGTGGGGCTATGTATGGCAGATAACTAAACAATTTAATGTTGTATGTTAGAAGACATTATACGGTTTCCTAGTCGGATGTCATCTGGAATATGCTTCAACTCAATGGAGACCATATTCATCTACCAACATTAATAGCTTCATTCTTTGACAACGGACACAATACAGCTAACTGGAAAACAGATCAAAATTGCGACTAGACTACTTACAGGACAATGTACCTCGCGCAAAAATGGGGCTATGGATAGAAGAACCCATATGCAATAAAGTAGAAGAAACAGCTTTCCATTTCATCTTCGAACGTGAAATAATTGCCCGCAGGCGGAACAACCTCATGATAGATAAGAGCCAGCGGTCAATATAGTAAAGAAACTCATAAGACTAGTAGGACTCGAGCTATTTACATGAGTAAGAAGCGTGGGGGAAACATAATAGGCCAGAATATCCTCTGGACACCAGACTCCACAAATAAAAAAATATTGCCTAGAATTAATTTAAATTAATTTTTTAAGATGTATGGAATATAAGAGAGGGCTGCGTTGAAGGTAAATATTCACCCATTGGAGAGAGTTTTAACTTCACGACGAACTTTAAAGGACTCAATACCAGGGATGAGCGATATTTCACGTACCTGTGATTTTTCACTGGTATTGAAAAATCACAGGTTGTTACTCTTACTAATAGACGAATTTCACTGCTACTTAAAGTCACTGCTACTTAAAATCACTGTTACTTTAAATCACTGCTAATTTATATCACTGTTACTTAAAATCACTGCTACTTTAAATCACTGATACTTTAAATCACTGCTACTAAAATACATATCTCTATCGAAACTGTTGAATTTTCAAGCCCCAAATTAATTTTCAATAAGCGATACTTCGGCAAAAAGGATTTCCAACCTTATTTCGAAAATAATAGTTTAATTTTTTTTACTTGCAACATTTACGCTTAAACCAATTTTTATCGCTCGAGCAACACATTTTTCAGATTTTGAAGATGATCAAAACTTTATTCAAAACGATTGTAGAATATTTATAATTAAATATTTTAAAACATCTGACAATATCATTATCTGTAAGACAAGTTCAAATTACACATTATTGTATTTAAATTTTGACATTGATATTAAGTGTAATATTTAAAAGCGTAAACTAATTTTGATAATTTGAGGATAATTGTTTATGGAATTTTGTCTGAGCCTGTTATATGTTTTCATTCAATTGCCCACAAAATTCAAACTAAAATTTTCAAAAATATATTTCTCCATTAAAAATGGTTGAATTTACAAAAACTAAATTGATTTTGAATAAGCGATACTTTAGCCATATTTTTTTACTGAATCTTGTCTATGCGTTTTATATTTTTTTCTGCGATGTTTTCATTCGAGTGCTCAAAAAATTAAAACGAAAATCTTATCTCTATTGAAAATTGTTAACTTTACAAAAACCAAACTGTTTTCAAATTAACAATACTTCGGTGATTGAGGATGATTTTTTATGCATGTTTTATATTTTTTTCTGAGATGTTTTTGTTCAGGTGCTCAAAAAATTTACAAAAATCGATATCTATTGAAAATTGTTGAATTTACGAAAACCAAATTGATTTTGAATTAGTGATACTTCGACCATTGAGGATGATTTCTTATGAAACTTTTCCTGCATGTTTTATATTTTTTCTGCGATGTTTTCGTTCAAGTGGTCTTAAAAAATCCATATATTTATTGAATATTGTTGAATTGTCAAGCCCCAAATTGATTTTTCATAAGCGATACTTCGGCCGCTGAGAATATTTTTTTTTTATGGAATATTATCTGCGCGTTTTATTTTTTTCTGCGATGTTTTCATCCAGGCGCTCAAAAAATTAAAACTAAAATTTTTAAAAATCCATTTTTATTGAAAATTGTTGAATTTACAAAAATCTAATTGATTTCGAATTAGCGGTACTTCGGCCATTGAAGATGATTTCTTATGGAATTTTGTCTGCATGTTTTATATTTTTTACGATGTATTTGTGCAAATGTTAAAACAAATTAAAACGAAAATCTTTAAAAATCCTTATCTGTATTGAAAATTATTGAATTTACAAAAATCAAATTGATTTTGAATGGGCGGTACTTCAACCATTGAGGGTATTTTTTATGGAATTTTACCTGCACGTTTTATATTTTTCTTGCCATGTTTTTGTTCAAGTGCTCAAAAAATTAAAACGAAAATTTTCAAAAATCCATATCTTTATTGGATAATGATTTTATTTCAAAATAATTTCAGAAGGTTTCAGAAGGTATTACGTGATTACAGTCACAGTTTAAAATCACTGATATTAAAAAGTAGCAATCACAGGTAGCAACGTGATTCAAAAGTAGCAGTTTTGTCCATCTCTACTCAATACCAAATGAACAACAAACAATGCTATAATTGAAAGAGCTGAAATTAAACTGGCAATTAAATTTAAAAACTACGTACAAAATAAATCGCTCTATTTGATCTCTGTAAACCTTATAATATGGCGACCAAATAACCGACGCGTACTCGACATCGGATCTGACTAGACTATAATATAAAATTTTTAGTGACGCAAAACTAAACCTATAATTACGCAATAAAATACCCATTAATTTTATTTATTTTGCTTTATTAGTTTTTGAGATACAGCGAGCATACTCACACATACAGACAGAAAATAAATTCAGAAATCTTTGAAATCGCTTATAGGGATCTCTAAACGAATAGTTTTGTTAATGAAAATATTTTCACGATCACAATACTTTCTCGTACTTCATAACGGAGAATGTAAACAAAAAACTTGAATGTTTCAAGGTTTTAACCCATTTTTTCTCCGCGAACAAAATTTCGACGTTTTTTGTGGAGCTGTGTTATTGTTTCATAATTATAAACCAAAAATGAAAACAAAAATAATTTTAAAAAATAGTGATGTGATGGTATCATAGTTATTTATATTTACACTTTTATGGTTTATTTTCAATTTACATCATATTTTAAATATATAGAGCGTTTTGTGGAATCGGATAAAACTGACGTTTAAAATCTCGAAATTATGAAAGATGAAAATGAAAAATTTTACTTTAAATTCTTATAGACAGTTTACTCAAATAGCAAAGATATTTCGAAAAAAACTTATTCGTTATAATTTGTTCATTTTCGCAATTTTTTGCATTATTCAAGTAAATTTGCTGTAACTATTATCGTTTCATAATTGTAAACCAAAAATGATAAAAAAATAATAAATTGTTTTCTGGAATAAAAATGATTTTATAAAACATATTTTCAAACAAAAGATGTTCATTTCTTAGTTAGTTGTCTTCAATATTTATTTGAATGTTTTCGTAATGTTTTCCATATTTAAAAAAATATTGGTAAAACAACAAATAGCAGTTAAGGTATACACCCACTTCCAGCGTACGAAATGTTAGCAAAAGCTTTTCAATTTTTCGGATTGTCAAATAAGACTTTTGTTCAAAGTTTCATATTAATTCCTGTATTAGATACAGACAGATACACACACGCACGCAAGTCACAAAAAACATTTCTAGAAATTGTTGAAATGACATCTAGAGACCCCAAAACGGAAAAATTTCAGTAAAAAGAATTTTGAAAACAATATCACGATAACGGTGAAAGTAAAAATGATTTTATGAAAAATGTTTTCAAACAAAAGATTGTTCAATATTTGTTAAATTTTTTTTAAATATTTTTCATATTTAACAAATTATTAGAAACAACGAAAAATAGTTAAAGAAACACCCACAAATTGGACTAAAAGCTTTTCAGTTTCTCAGATTGCCAAATAAGACTTAAAGTTTCATGTCAATTTCTCTATTAGTTTTTAAGATACACACACACGCAGGAACTTTTTTCAGAAATCTTTCAAATCGTCTCTAAGGACATCAAAACGTATATTTCCGTAAAAAAAAAATTGGGGAAATACGTACTTCGCAACGGAGAAATTAGAAACCCAGCGGAGTTGATTTTTTTTTAATGAAACTGCATATTTTTCGAATTTAATGTCGTTTTTCCAATCGCGTTTTTTGAATAAATTCAAATTAATTCACTTAAATCCTTAGTTATTCATTGTAAAATTTTGAAAATTCTTTCTGGATTGGTTATATTTTTTTCTTTGCGGTTTTGTAAAACCGCCATCGCACCAGTGAAATTGTTTAGCTTTTCAAATCTCACAATTCACTTAAGAAAATTGATTGTCAACAATTTATGACTTATTAAAAACCTTAAATCTTGCATTATTAACTTAACAATTTTTTAATTATTTTATCATAAAACTCCATTCGAACTGAAGAGGGAAATGTACAATTTATAAAAAAAGAGAAATATGTAAAGAACTAAGCTTTTCAATAGAAAATCATGGACATTTGTTTTTGTATAACTATTTAAAAAATAACGCAAACCTGTAAAGCATTCGATTAATGGGTAAATTTTGGATCAGTAGAACTGTAAGATGAACCTGAAAACTAAGAAATACCCGTAGAAAGATTAAGCTTCTTGAAATAGATCAAAAATATTCTACCTGCTGCAGTTTTCAGTTCATTCCTGGATATCCCTCCATTGGGACGCCTCGAAGCATCTGTAAATATGTACACAAAAAGCCTGCCGTGGAAAAGAAAAGGTGGATAGGATAGAAATTCGATTGACTCCTGAACAATCCCAAAAAATAGAAAGCTTGCAGTAGCAGGGGGGGGGGGGGGGGGTGGTAATAGGATTCAAATGCGGGGTGGACAACTACGGGGTTATTAAGGTAAATATAAAGATGGTGATGTGGTCATTATGTTCTTTTCACCGATTTGATGGTATAATAGTTATTTATATTTATAGATGTATAGTTTATTTTCAAAATTATGAAAGGTGAAAATGACAAATTATACTTCCAATTCTAAAATTCGGTTTAGAGATTTAAAGAAAAAATTGTTTATTAAGTTGTTAATTTTGACATTCTCTATAATTATTATTTAAATAAATATAATGTAATTATTATCGTTTCATAATTAAAAACCAAAAATGAATACATTTTTCGAAAAATAATTATTTTATCAAAAATATTTTTAAACAAAATATATGCATTTCTTAGTAGTTTTGAATATTTGTTTAAATGTTTTTATAATATTCTTCATTTTTACAAAATTGTTTGAAAAATAACGGTTAAGGTAAACACTCACTTCCGATGTACGAAATTGTACCAAAAGCTTTTCAGTTCTTTGGATTGACTAGTAAGACTTATGTTTAAAGTTTCATGTTAATTTATTTATTAGTTTTTGAAATACAGCGCGCACAGCAGGCAGACACACAACACAGACACAAAAAACGTTTTCCAGAAGTTGTTGAAATCACCTCTAGGGACCTCAAAACGGATATTTTCGCTAAATAAATTAAAAAATTAATGGTATAAAATAAATTTGTATGGTTCACGAAAAACTCATCGCAGAAAATTCAACGTGGAATATTCATCGTAGGACGTAGGTTCGTGAGACAATTAATCTCTGAAAAATACATAGCAAGAAAATTCATCGCAAAAAAATGAACCGTGGAGAAGTTACATTGCAAGAATATTTATATTCTAAAAATATCAAACAATTTGTGATAAAATAAATTAAAACCATTTCACAATAAAGAATTTATCATTAAGCCAAGAAATGATATTGATGACCAAAATATATTGATTGCGTCTGTATGTAAAAAAAGTACTATTAGCTTGTCCATTTAACTGAAATCATAGCTACACAGGCGATCTATTAAACAATAAATAACGTCAATAAATTTTTGAGTCTAAAAGTTTAAATTTGACTTGATACAATTCAATCGCAATTATAGAACAGAAACAAAAGAAGATACAAATTTTCTCACTTTTGTAATAAACAAGTTAGAGCACTTATTTAAATTTATTATTAGGTATACTTTGTTGGGTATTTGAATTAATCAGAATTAATTTATATTTTCTCCTTAGCAAAAAGATCATATATTTTTAATTGCAATTGCAAAACCTAGTTTTTATTCGTACTATATTTTTACAAACTTCAGTGTAATTTATATCTGGAATTAGTCTTATGGAAAATCTCTGGCGACTTAATCGACTACACGTCAGCATCTGATTTTCCGATTAATAAATGGAAAACCGTGGAATAATTGCGGCCATCGCGATCCCAGGGGAGGATCCTTTCCTTTCCATCTAATAAATGTGACGGCACGTCCCTGAAATTACTCAGGTGGAACCTTAAACGAGCAGGAATGGATTATTTATACCGGAGATGAAATAAGTAAGAGAAATAAAGACGAAAAATAGCCTGAATATATGAGTATTCAGCCTACAAACAAATAACTCAATGAAACTACTACCTCCCTGGCTAGTGCCACGGCGGATATTGAATGGTACAAAAGAAATTTGCATGTTATTACTAGTACTACTAGATAATAACATTTTTATTTCTACGTACAGGACTAACTTTCAAATTATTCTAAAATTAAATTTGAAACTATTCAGGCTATTTTTCGTCTTTATTGCATTTATTCAATAAATCTGCAATAAGTAAGGTTGTCTCAAGTTAATTTAAATAAATAAGCATGAAATACTGAAGGAAAAAAAATGAAACACTTGAAATTCGTGAAATTTCTACAATTTTCAAACCGCCATAACTCGGCGTATTTCCAATCGATTTTGATGAATCTTTGAGGGCGAAATATTTTGAAGTGCCTTCTTTAAAGTCATGCATGCGAACTTAAGCGTAACCCCTTCCGCCCCTTCTAGCACCCCTGTGAAAAAAAAAGTTTTTTCAGGAAACCAAGTCCAACTTTGACGATGTATACGGAGTTGGAAAAATTTTGTCGACTCGATTTACCATGAAGGCATTAAAATTTAATCAATTCCCTATGCAGGACTCAAAGAATGAAGTTCCTACGACGATTATTTGGCGCCAAGTTATGGGTGTTTGAAAAAAGTGCATTTTGAGGTTTTTCGCACATAACTCCTGCTCGTTCTTTGAGTCCTGAGTAGGGAATTTTTCAGATTTTAATGCCGTTATGGTGGATCGAGTCGACAAAATACATTTTTCCAGCTTCGTAGACATCGTCAAAGTTGGAGATGGTTTCCAGAAAAAACTTTTTTTTCACAGGTGCGCTAGAGGGGGGCGGAAGGGGTTAACACTTAAGTTCGCATGCATGACTTTAAATATGACACTTTGAAGTTTCAGAAGATTCATCAAAATCGATTGGAAATTTGCTGAATTATAGCTGTTTGAAAATGGTCGAAATTTCACGAATTTCAAGTGTTTAATTTTTTTCCACCAGTGTATAAAGGAAGTTTTTTTTGTAGTATCCATTTATTATTTTTTCATTGATATTTTGACATGTGAAAAAATGTGACGAATTATTTAAATATAATAATATTAATAATCAACTCGTCTGTTAATTTGTTATTTGCACCTTTAATTTATTATTTACTTATAATATCGCCCTTTCACGTACTACTTATCTGTGGTGCTTTACACCGGTTTGTAATTAATTAACTACTTTGTAATGTCTATCTGTTTACTCATTATGTAGGTTAAGTGGAAGAGCAGTAACAGGTGTTGCTTCACTGAACTTCGCCCATTCTTATATACGAGTATCTTTATTTTTGGTGTACCTTTTTTCTTTTTAAATAATAAAGGCATTATTATTATTGTTATTACCTACTTATTAGTCAGTTGTTAACACACCCTGGCGGGCCATTTCATAGACAAACATTATCAAGAGGAATGTTGTTTAGTAAATTAAATTATTAATTGCAAAATGTAATAATATTTGTGCCATGCATGTAACAAGTCCATCATATAACGCTTTATTGGATGAGACGTTTTATGGCCGAGCAAGCGAAGCGACTCATGGAGGTGAGTCCATAAAGTGCTATTGTGGACGAATTACATACACAGCTTTGCGTTCGGCTGATTTTAGCATTTTTGGAATTCTTTTAAAATAAAATGATCACGATAAACCATCTAACTCATACAATAAACATCCAAACCTTGCAATATTTTGCAGGAATACATATAGTGAAGTACTATCGCCATAATCCACTATCATATTTGATCTCTCTTTTTCATTAGTAGTTTTGTATTGCAGTTATTTGATGGTCTGTTTAAAATTAAAGCTGGCATTTTGATAATGACATAAGAGTCCAATCAATTCCCACTTTATGGACTGCAATCATATTTCTGTTTTCAGTTTCCATTTCTCGCGGTTTGGTTATAAACTTCCAAAGAGAGGATTAGATACACTAAGTTGATTCACCTTTGGCACACATGTAGGTCATGACGACGAGTGTAACAGGCTCAAGTAATAAGTCGTTTCTGAGAATTTCTTTTTAAATTTCATTGCGTTCATTTACCTTTTACGTTTATGAACGGCAACAAAGTTTGCTTTGCGGTAGATGTTCTAAGAAACCCCTGCAAATCTAGTAAAATCGCTTTCATCACTTATGCAGGATGTCGAAATAACTACTGTTTCCCTTGCTTCTATGACCAATATCGTATCCTACTTCGTGCAGTCCTTCCCGAACAGCACAATAGGATATAGAATGAGCTCTCCTTCGCCGCTCATATTAATCTAATTGCAAACAAAGCAATGAAACTACTGGGCTTTGTATTGCGTATTGGGAAAGATTTCTCCATATTCACCTTAAAATTGTTATATTGTTTCCTAGTGCGCTCAACTATTGAGTACGCATCAGTAATATGGAGTCTCTACCAACAATATTTAGTAAATGCTTTGGAAAGGGTCCAAAATATTTTTTTAAGAATTGTCGCTTATCGCTTGGGTATTCCTTCATCAAACATAAATTATGAATATTTGCAATGTCACCTTAATATTAGCAACCTTATGAATCGTCGAATCATACAAGACCTATGTACTGTTCACAAAATCATAAATGGGCACTTTGTCTCCCCTCAGCTTTTATCATTTTTCAATTTCTGGAACCAAACGAAAGGCATTCATACCCGCCAGCATATACTATTTCGCCCTAGAACGCTTCGCACCAATTATTATCTAAACAACCCAATTTCTAGGTTTATGCGTTTAGCAAATGCTATTTACTTAAATAATAATATTGATTTATTCAACATTAAAAACTACTTTGTTTCACAAGCATTCGCTTAGAATCAACCTGGAGATAATTATTGTAAGTTCGAATTGTCGATAATAAATATTTATAATATATTCATTTGTAAATTAAGGAGTTTGCCGTGTATTAAATAAATAAATAAAATATACGATAGATCAAAGATATCCAATAAAAGGATAACATGAAATTAAAAATAATACATAAATAAAATAAAATAAAATGCAACCAAATACAGGGCCCGCCAACGGGCATTGACGATTTTTGAGGTACGATTGTAAGATTATTAATTGAAACACAGGAATGAGCATGATATATATTTCTTCAATGCGTAATGCAGTTTTTATTCATATTAAATTTTTAAAGATTACGTTTACCAAATGCGTTCCATTTAATCTTTGATATTCTTGAAGCCGATCGGGAACTGATTCTATGACATGGCGCAACCAATCCGCATTAATCTCCCGCCCAATGTTTTCTTTTAACTCTACTAATGTATGAGGCCTGTAGACGTACACTCTTAACTTTAAATATCCCCATAAAAAAATCGCAGGGAGTCAAATCCGGAGATCTTGGCGGCCAATTAATATCGCCGTTTCGTAAAATCAATTTTCCTGGAAACATCTGCCGCAACCGCTGCTACACACCCGTGCAGTGTGACTTGTTGCTTCATCTTGTTGGAACCACAATTCATTCATGTCCCTGCCCAACCTCTTAAGTTCCGCAGGTGAAAAAAATCTAGCATTGTTAAATACCGTTGAGAATTCACAGTAACTGTCCGACCCTCTTCTTCGAAGAAATAAGGCCTAAGTATTCCGAAGGCAGAGACGCCACACCACACGTTGACTTTCGCCGAATGTAAGGGTTTATTTATTTATTTATTGTTTATTACCCAACAGCCACGAAGGCCAGTTACAGGACAAATTAAAGAAAAAAAAAAGAAACTATAATACATACATAAGTAATGGGTTGCTCGTGAACTTCACAAGGTTGATCAGACGACTTGTAGCGCACATTTTGTTTGTTAACAAACCCGATAAATGAAAATGCGCTTCATCAGATAGAATATAAAGTATGCAAAGCATTCGCATCATCGCGAAGAAGAGCCAGAAAGTCTGCATAAAACTGGCTGCAAAATCGTGCGGTTTGATCACGTGCACCAATTGAATGTTATAGAGATGAAATCCAGAGTCCTCGTGTAAAATTCGCTTGACGCTAGTGTTCAAAATGTTCAATGCTCTTGCTTGGCATACTGCCGAACGTTGTGAACTTCGCTGTACCGCTACTCGCACTCTTTCGATGTTCTCTGGGGTACATACCAATCTCAGGCCTCCGCGGTAAATGTTGTTGACATTTCCAGTTTCGATAAAACGTTGGTCCCATCGCAATTTGGTGTTCCTTGAATGAATTCTATCCCGCCGTGGAATGTTATAATGTCGCACGAATTGCCGCTGAACCTCAATTATGGACTCGGTTCGGATAAATGCTGTTACACAAAAAAATGCGCTGCTGCACCGGCCACGAGTTCATGCTTACTAAACTGCATTCTACCCTAAACAAGTTTCCTACCTGAATTCCCCCCTCTCCTTTTTAGTACCTCTACCACAACGCTCCGAAATTCGTCAATACCCGTTGGCGGACCCTGTATATACATACACACACACATACATTATACAGAAAAACAATTAAATGATCATTTTCCTGATCACTTGCACTCCTAGTCATGATCTACACGTGTGCCAATGACGGATCAAATCGGTCACCCATGTATCCGATCCTCTCCTTGTTATATATCAATTGAAAACCTTAAAGGTGTCATAAGTTGTGTATTGTAACAAAAAACCCTTAAACGGGCGGGGAAAAGGGCACAAAAATCAATTAATTTTCGCAAGTTTATTGCTCAAAAAATAACAGAAAATATTTTTTTTCTATATAATAAAGGGTGTCCCAGAATAAACCGTCATTTTGATTTTTATAAATAAGCCGCATATTTTTCGAAATGTTTGGAAACTTTTAATGAAATGTGAAGTAAAGACATGGAGGTTAATTATGAAATATAATATCGCCCAAATGGCCGCCTCGGCTCTGCGTGCACACACGGGCTCTTTGACAAGTGGCACCATCCTGTTGGAACCACATGTTCCATATTATCAATTTCGGGCTAAAAGAAGTTGGTTAACATGTCGCGATATCTCACCCCATTGACAGTGACGGCGGTTCCAGCCTCATTTTGAAAGAAAAATGGCCCAATAACACCTCCAGACCAAAATCCACACCAAACAGTGCACCATTGTGGATGCATTGGAAACTCTTGGACTGCCCTTGGATTTTCCAAGCCCCAAATACGGCAGTTCTGCTTGTTGACATGCCCATTCAGATGGAAATGGGCTTCGTCGGAGAAGATGATTTTCTTTGCAAAATCGTGGTCGACTTGATGATGTTCCAACACCCAATCCGAGAACGTAAGACGCTGCGCATGGTCTGCCGGCTCCAGTGCTTGGGTCAATTTAATCTTGTATGCCTGCAGATGAAGATCTTTGACTAAAATGCGCTGCATGGAGCTCCTGGAGACACCAACGTCTTGAGCACGATGACGAATTGAGGTTGATGGGTCGTCATCGACGCTGGCCGCTACCAAGGGTACATTTTCGTTCGAACGGGCGGAACGCCGACGGCCATGTTTCTTCATGTTCACAACTGAACCCGTGGACTCGAATTTATGGATAAAATGGACCAGGGTGCTACGGGATGGTGCGTTATGATAATAATAATAATAATAATCATTTATTTCCCAACAGATTAGAAACCTAGTTACAGGGAAAATACAAAATAAAGCTAAATTATAACATAAATACCTAAAATTAAAATTAATCTAAAGATAACTACAATAATTAACTAAACCGTGACAATATAATAATCTTTTTTTATAAAGAAGAAGAAACACAGAAGTTACAGTAATTTTTGTAATAATGCAGAAAATTCACTTAAACTATTTCCAAAGATATCAACGGAATAATGGATAGAATTGTAGAGCCGTTTCATGGAGATCAATGGTGAATTATGGTGCGCATTTGTCTTGCAGATATAATTATATTTTTGTAATTATTTCTAGGTGTGTAAATATTCACGCACGCTAATAAATCAGGACTATCACATTTATAGTTCACCAACTTATACGTCAGTTTGAAAATATTTCTACGGGTAGATAATAATCTAACATCAAAGAATGATAGTAAATCACTATAGGAGACAGAATAATCAGGATACACATACATTGTTTTATAATATAGAAAGCGTAAAAAATGTTTTTGTATCCTTTCAATTGCAGTGATATACACTTGCTGGTACGGTGACCAAACTCGACAACAATATTCTACTTTAGAGCGAACGAATGTATAGTACAACAATTTTAAAACAACCGGGCTATCAAAAGAACGACATGAGCGTTTTATAAAACCTAACATTTTGAAAGATTCAGAACAAATATTCCCAATATGATCTGAAAATGTTAGCTCGCGGTCGAATGTGACTCCAAGATCTTTAATAATAACACACCTCGCAAGTGGGATACATTTCAGGTTGTAATTATATGTAATTGGAGATTGTTTTCGTGTGTAAGACATACACTTACATTTTTTTTGCATTCAAGATAAGAAAATTATCCCGACACCAATTATCAATACGAATAAGATCATTTTGTAAAGTTATACAGTCATTTATACTTTCGATGTTCCGAAATAATTTTACGTCATCTGCATACATCAAGACATTAGAAGAAATATCGGTTACCAGGTCATTTATAAAAATAATAAACAACAGAGGACGACAAGATGATGACCAAGAAGTGTGCGAGTTTTACGGATCGTCTCTGCAAAATTTTGACCATTTTTGTAATGAATTTTCATAACTTCAACGCGTTGCGAACCTATCCATGACTGATAACCTCAAACTCTACTACTGACAGTTGTAAATGAATTAGCACTCTACGATTGTTACCAAAAAATTAATGCCCGATTCATAATGACGGTTTATTCTGGGACACCCTTTACATAACCAAAAAAATTATAAGCTGTATCTTCTAGTGCACATTGCCCGTAGAATGGTATGTTGTGAAACGATTGCTTTGGTTTGAGCCTGATACTAGACACAATCGTAATATTGCACTTTTGACAGTAAATTATTGTCTGGCCATTTGTACAAAGTCTACAGTGACCCTTTTCCACAAAAACTGAGAAATGAATAAAATTATCTAAGCGAGTGTCTTCAGTTGGACGTGGAGCAACAGGAAATTTGAATTTTTTGGAGTCTTTTTGGTCTTTTGCGCCTAGGCCCAGTAATTTTTCTGCTCGTGTCAATCGTATTTTATCAAACGTACTGGGACCTGTGTAGACAATAAAATTGTGAACAATTCCAGACACGCCGGCCCACACAAACATCTTGAAGCCCCATTTTTTGGTTTCTTTGGAATATACTGTATGTTTCCTGCTTTTGTAGCCTTGTACGCAATCATCATTTCGACAATAGAAAAAATATCTTCTTCTTCAACAGCTATACACTTCTGCCGCATTAGTTCAATGATTGGACAGACTTTGAAGAATCCATCACCATTCGGAACAGCGTTGTTGTGTTGGAAATAAAGTAGTCTGTAATTTTGTAAAATGCTTTACAAGCATTACATCAGTAATAATATCATCGTGTTTTAAGAGTAATCCAGTAATCTTCGAATGCCGACATTTGGACTATCCCCATTATCAGCTCCATGACCACAAATGATTTTATTTTCCTGGCAGTAGTAGTAATAGACAAACAATCCAGTTGTGAACGTTGAATGCAAGTTTGTTTCATTGGAAATATATTCTAACAATTCATCATCAAAGAACCTTTGAGAATAGATAAGCGGCGTGAACTCCTCATCTCGAGATGTAAATAAAGATTTCGACCACTTATTAAATTAGATTTTAATTTTTTGCTGTAGTCGTTTTGCTGTCCGTAGAAAGTACGGGTGTCCGAAAAGGTATTTACTATTTAAAAAAATTATAACTTATTCAGTTTTAAATTGCATTAACATTTTTTATTTTTAAAATCTACTTCAAAATGTAGAAATTTATTTGTGAAAAATTATGCCGTAGAGATAGTGTCCCCCCACGCGCACCGTCTTCTCCAAACGCTCTCTGTAATTGGCGAACACGCGGACACAGACTTCTTGTGGAATTGCTCGAATTTCATCGCAAATTCTTTGCTTCAACTGATTCAGATTTGCAGGAATGTCAGTGTAAACCTTTGAAGATGGAAATCAACGCTGCAGTGTCACCGTTAACTCTAATTGTTATAGGGCAATGCTGGAAATTTTTCTTGAACCAGAATTGCAAAATTTTGATGGCTTCAACCAAGACGCTTGGTTTATGCAGGATGGGGCGACTGCTCACACTGCGAATCTTACCATGCAGGTCGTTCGAAGGATGTTTCCAGGAAAGGTCATATCAAAAAATGGCGATATCAATTATCCTCCCAGAAGTCCCTATTTAACTGTCATGAATTTTTTTTTGTGGGGGTTCCTTAAATCAAGGTTTGCAAATCTGAATCAGTTGAAGCAAAGAATTCGCGATGAAATTCGAGCAATTCCACAAGAAGTCTGTGTCCGCGTGCTCGCCAATTTTAGAGAGCGTTTGGAGAAGACGGTGCGCGTGGGGGGACACCATCTCGACGGCATAATTTTTCACAAATAAATTTCCACATTTTGTAGTGAATTTGAAAAATAAAAAATGTTAATGCAATTTAAAACTGAATAAGTTATATTTTTTTTTTAAATAGTAAAAACCTTTTCGTACTTTCTACGGACACCAAAACGACTACAGCAAAAAATTTAAATCTAATTTAATAAGTGATGGCCAATTTCAGAAAGCGCTTGGAGAAGGCGGTGCGCGTGGGGGGACACCATCTCGACGGCATAATTTTTCACAAATAAATTTCCACATTTTGTAGTGAATTTGAAAAATAAAAAATGTTAATGCAATTTAAAACTGAATGAGTTATAATTTTTTTAAATAGTAAAAACCTTTTCGGACACCCTTTATATATAATTCAAAAAAAAATAACAAAAAAATACTTTTGAGTGATTTGTTATTACCCAAAATGTTTCTCATTCGCTGTATGTTATTCGGAAATATACAATAAATATATATATTCTTGAAAAAACTGAAATTTTCTATTAACAACAAAGTTAGGTTTATAGTGTTATTTTCGAAAAGTAATGTAAACACGAAGTTAATTTTTACCAAAATTGTTGATAATAATGTAATGTACGGTGTCATAAATTTTCATAACTTTTCATCAAAGAATAACGGAGAAATTAATTCATTTAGATCGGTTGTTGTCCCAGTTAATGCTATTTTAGCAATTTTCTAACTAATTGAACGAAAAATAAATGTTTGTAATATGTCACTCCGAACAAGATAATAGTAGTTTTCATATGATGTCAAGATAATAATATTTTATTGTTAAATAATTGAGTTAACCACTATTAAAAATGTTCAATTTTTTTTGAAATTTCAAACGCCTGTAAGAGCAAGATAAACAAACTAAAGCCTCTCACCCGCTTCCACCCCGCGTAAACTGACAAAGTACAGAGCGAGATAGATGCTATGCTCGTAGAAAGGGCGGAGGGGTAGCTGTTCAGACCATAAACAATTGGGTTCTGTAACAGAGAGACACAGGTATTAGTAAACGACTTCCACGTGCCAAGGTGACCTTGTGACCGACTTTGGCAACCAAGTACAACACTGCAACTTCTGGACCGTTTCGGTGGATAGGCTGATTGGGAGGCACAGGGGTCCCTGGCAAAGCGCTCGCGGCAACGCACCTTGTCAATTAGCACCCAGGAGATCGATTAAACAGTTTCACAGTAGTTGTACTTACTTGAGTCCCAGCGCCGTCAAGGCAGGGGTCACTGACTGGGGTCAACTAGCGGATAAGGCTATCGCGCTAGAGTGGTCACTAACGGGTCAATTGGCGGATAAGACCAGATAAGACCGAGTCCGATGTTTACGCCACAAAATCACATAAGACTGGAGCACTGAGTGTTCGTACCAAATGGTCTCGGTCTGGCCGCGAATTTGACGCAGGATAGCGGTAGTATATGTGGGCAAAACATGACGTACCCGGAATAACCTCAACCGTATACATTGCGTCGGTGTGCCATGTACGTATGCCATCCACAAGTTCCTGCATGGTCACAACGAGTGGGTTATTTATCACGTCCTATGGATTGGATCTATATTCCTAGCTTAGCATCAGAGAGCGTTAATTGCTCGGCTAATGATTTAAGTACATTCGTGATGGTGATGCAATGCCATCTTGGATCCTTAGTTGCGGTGTTATACATGTTGATAGTTAAATGAGAGAACGCGACTAGCTGCATAGAAAACGGTGTGTCCGTACGGTCAAAGGTATTACGACGTCCGGCACGTCTGCGCCTACGGGCAGGTGCATGGTCACGTCGGCGAATTCCCCGAGCCATATATAGGGTTCGGTGAAGATCAGGTTAAACTAAATTTCCGGCCCCACGTTGGGCGCCAAATTTTTACCGGCATAGCTCAGCGGGGTAGCAAAATGGGAGATGGTACGACTCTGTGATCAAACCAGATATTAATGACTAGCACGTATGAGGTGGCCCCCGTGACCTCGCTAGCAAGTAAGGAACGCATGTCGGACTTTCTGGATCACTGAGTGGATAGAGGGTTGGGGCAAGGGTGCACTGATCAGCAACTACAGCTAATCGATGCACGGCAAGGTGAGACACTCAACACTGGAGTCAACCGGCGGATAACGGTATCCGCCGGAGGGGTCCAAGACCGAATGAAGAGGTTATGTTTTCAGCAGCCACTATAACACTGGCCATTGTGTTGAGCGTTCCAGGGTTATATTCATAAGACAGGCAGTGTCCCAGAACGATTAAGAGTTATGACAAGGTCTCGCAAAATTGTAACGCTTACAATGTAACAAGTTTAGTAAATTGAAGTTATTACTATGAGTCATAATCGATTTTTCATTTTTGCATGGGAAATTCGAAAGGCAAACACTCATTTCGCGGCGTTTCTTGGCTAAGCTGTTTGATAGCTGCTTTCGATGCTAGCTTTGTGGGTCCGAGACCCACACCGTCGCCGGTCTATATTCATTTATTATAATTACAAACATCGGTTGTAGCAAAATAGCTTAGTCTCACTTTCTCTTCTTAACCCATGTTTGCATCATAATAACGCAATAGCTGACGTAGACATTCCATGAACTTCGACAACATCGCGATCAAAGACCGAGCGAATTCTGGTGACAGAAACGTCGCCTACTGTTAATTATGAATATGTCTCAGCTACCATTATATGTAAAAAAAGAAATCAGTTTGGTATTGGTCTTAAACATCCTCCCTTAAAGAAAACAATTACTGTACATCACATGTTATAAAAAAAAATCATTTTCCGAATAGCAAATACTAACACTTGCAGAAAACGCGTTTACTTATTAGTGAATGGAATTTAGTTCAATAAGTCTTTGTTGCTCTTTATCAAGCAACTCTCTTTTGAACAGCATACACAATACGTAACTCGTAACTAAACAATAAATTCCATTTCATTGTGTTGAAACATGATTTCTACTTGGAATTGATTCACTTAATACCGCGTTTCTGTAATTCTTATCTCGGAAATAATTCCTTATTCAAATGTAATAATACGTCTGGAGCGGAAGGGCGTCGCTATCGTGGATTACCGGCTCACATAAAACCTAATACGGCCCCTAATTTACTAGATAAAGCGAATTATCTCCACACCAACCCCAAAACACACACGCACATCTACACCCCGTGCAAGCTACCCTGCTCCGAAATAACCCTCACGCACAACTGCACCGTACTTTCGGTTGAACGATGATAGGTGACTGTATCGACACTTTTACACACTCTAAAGAGTAAATAGACTAGCAAGGGATGGTTAAATTTTTAAGTTTTCGGATGCATGGGACGCACGAGGAGAAAGGGGGTGGAATTGCGTGTCGCCGTCGTTTGGGCCACGAGGGGGCGAACGAATCGTGTTATGGGTCGAGAAATAGCTTCGCGGAAACTCTATTAGGGCGAGGGAGGCTTTTTATTGGTTTCGCTTTAATACGATACAAAATGGAATTATTATTTCGGCGGAACGGAATGGAAAGTGTCCCCCACGAACAAAAGGGACCATTGTTTAATCCATAACTGAATGGATGTTAAAGTAATGGCAATTTAATTATTTATTAATAACAAGTTTGATAATTACCGTTTCTAATTTAAAATTCATTACTTTTTACTTTCTCCGTTACGGAGTACGAGAAAGTATTGTGATCGTGATTTTTTTTTCAAAATTTTTTTTACGGAAATATCCGTTTTGGGGTCCCTAGTTGCCATTTCAACAATTTCTGGAAAAGAATTTTTTTCTTTATGTATACAGAGCATCTTAGCGCTCTAGGCATAAAGAATCACATGCTTATTTATCAAATTATCGAAAAATGTATCATACGAAGTTGTGCAGAATAGTGTAGGTCACTATGTTCAAAAATATTCCAAATTATTTAGTGTCAGACAAAACTTGCGTAATCATTTAATTGAACACCATGTATATTTTGTAATTTTTATATATTTTGTTACCTGAGGCTGTGCGATTACAGCCAGTAGGCACTATTTGTATTATTCTCCGAGAATGAAAATCTAATAAACAGATACTGTTTGGAAAAAAATTATACCGAAAACCAAGACACTCACCTTTTTATCACAACTTAAAAAGCACAACCTATTTTTGAGATTACTGTAATAACTATTGCGTCATCTATTTTTCTTTGTTTATTTGAAATAATTGGTACCTACTTACTAGATAAAAAATATAAATAAATAATATGTAAATACTTCACAAGGGAATGCACCTTGATGTGTGGGGGCAAGGCAGTGCTACTATCAATGAACACCCTACCGGATAACAGTAGGGAGTGAGACGACAACGCATTCCGGGGCTATACACAAACTGTTGTCTTGATGGCCTCATTTGTGGTTTCCCACTTTGAACTGTCAGCCTCCCTTAATCACTTCTTTGATCAATCTTGATCTTTCCGGCTCCCTACCATAGTAGTCAACGAGGGCTAGGAAGTCAACCCTCTTATCTTGCTCTCCCCTGCCCAGCTGTAGTATCGTGGCTTAGGGCCTGCACTAGGGCCAACGACGCCGGGCCTGATTGTGCTATACCAGCCACCAGACCGGATACATCGGGCTTGTTGCGGGTGGCAAGTCTAGAGGATCTTGGTTTCGCCGCCCGGATCTGTTTGGAAAGGAAACCATAGAATACAAATACCACAATCCAAGGTGGAACAGCATAGGCTGAAGAATGCATGGCTAAGGAGAAATTTAATCGCTTTTGTGCAAACTCTGGGTACCAGGCAACTCCCAGCTTTAATAGCATTATTATGGCATGCGAGGCTCTGCTGTAATAGACTTTTCACTTTCCCTAACTATTCATGGGACATAAAATGAACCAGTACTAAACACTCATAAAGTGGACGACTCCCCAAGGTCCAAAGATGCTGCAAATGACTCAAACGATGAAGAACCTATGGAGTTTGGCATCAACGTAGGTGAGCAGGAGCTGCTGGAAAGCTGTAGATGCCTTAAAGGTTTAAATACGTTTTAAAGGTTTTATCTAGAACGACATGAAGCCAGGGAAAGATCTAGTAAAAGCATTAGTGCCCTTTAAGAGCAACCCCACGGCTGCTACCAAATAATTCCGCTCAACAGGTAGCACTCCAGATACAGCCACGGCCAGACAGACGAACGGGCAGACAGTGCATAACGCCGATAGCAGGTGTGCCAGTGTCTACAGCCCAGAAGTTACAGTTTTCCAGAAAGTCATGCCCACGGAACAAATTGAAGCAGTACGTGAGGCCATTCTGGAATGACAATTGAGGATGGAAAGAAGGGAACAGTGAAGGCAAAATTCCATCAATTCCACCAGAGGCCAGGGTGGCTCGTACTGACGTATATCGAGCGTGCCACAGCCGGCTAGCTAGAGGGCTCATCAGTCTATCTCAAAATGTGGGAGGGAGCCAAGCTAAGGATACTGGAAGAGGCAGAAATCCTCGTTTCAAAATCCTGATAGGTTACTTTCCCAACAGCTTAGAATATTACAATGCGAAAATAATTTCGCTAGTTGAGGCCCATAACAACCTAAAGGCCTCCATCTGGAGGATCTTCCAAGATAAATCCGAAGTGACTCAAGCCGGAGGTCACGCTGTCGGTGGATTCACAGTCCTCCGACAGTTTTAAGAAGCTGGGCCGCAAGATCTGCTACAGGTTTGACTGAGTAGAGCTTAGAACTAAAGGTAAGAAGAAGGTAAAGAGCGAAAGGCTACCAAAACAACCTTGTCCTAGCTCTTCCGGCCCAAAAGAGCCTGGCAGCAGATCCGTAGACAATGTTCTTACACAAGCAAAAGCAGGGGCCGATAAAAATCCAATTCAATCGCGGATGCACATATCATCCTGTGGGGCAACACGGACACCAACATTAGAGGTAAGAAACTTCTTTAATTTATTATATCTAGCAATCTAGCCACCATTAATAAAGGTAGCGAGCATATCTTTGTAAATGCAATCAAACAGGAAGAACTAGACATTACACTGACACTTTCACAACAAGTGCAGTTCAAAATTGGCGAGCTCTAGCAGAACCCTTTTTGTCAGACCATCTACAGATTGAGTTTGACATAGAGGTCACAGAGAAAGTTGTAATGGAGTGTAGAAACCCAAGGAAAACATATTGTGGCATCTATAAAGAGTGCCGAAGTTTGGAAACCGACGTTATATACCTCGACATCCAAACGACAGAGAAGCTCGAAACAGCTGCGGCTCTTTCAAAAATTCCATATTAAAGGCGTATGAATTCAGCTGTCTTCAAAAGAGGAGATCTCCCTCCAGAGATGTACCCTGGTGAAATAATTTAGACCGCTTGAAGATGCAATCTAGAAAAACATTCAAACGGGCAACTGGAATGCCTACAGACAGACACTGTCAAAGTACAACAAGGAGTTAAGGAAGTCGGAAAGAAAAAACACGGAAGGCCTTCTGTGAGGGAGTTATTGATACAGCTCCAACAGCAAGACTCCATAAAGTCCTGCGAATGACAAGATATAACGGCATCGGTTTAATTAAAAAAAAACCTGATAGGAGTCATGCAGCGGGCCTCAAAGAAAGTCTTAGTGCTTTTGAAGACAAACTTTTCAGGCTCAATATCTGCGGCCTTACATTAAACTATTGCTCATTCTGCAGAAAAAAGCATATTCTTACCAAATATAGAAAGCAAAAGAAAGGCTGGCGAACTTATTATCAGAGCAATTTAATAGGCAGTTAAAAGCTTCAAACCCTTCAAAACACCAAGCCTAGATGGCATTTCCACTGCATTGCTGCAACACGGGCTTGTCGTGCTAGCCTTATATCTGAAGCCAATATACAAAGACAGCTTTACGCTGAGCTATGTACCAACGGAATGGAAGGAGGCTAGGTTGATTATTTTCCTCAAACTGCCAAAGTCCTACCGCCCAATAACCCTCACTTTATTCCTCCTGAAAATCATGGAGAAAATCATAGAAAACGACATTAAGTGCGATGATTTAAAGGCTAACCTGCTCCATCGGCAACAATTTGCCCATCAACCAGGCAAATCTACTGTGGATACCCTATACAGTCTTACAACAGATATAGAGGCATCACTTCAACACAAGGAGATTGCACAGGGCATTTTCGTGGACATTGAATAGACGTTTGACAACACAACCTTGAAAACCGTTAAAAAGGGGCCATCAAGAAGGTTATTGATATACCTACTATCAGATGGATGAAAGCTATACTTGAAAACCACAAAATTACTGCAGGTATGGAGAGTGAATCAAAAAGGGTAACCATGGCGAAAGGGTGCTCGCAAGGCAGGGTTCTATTGCCCTTGCTCTGATGTATCGTGGTAGATGACCTCCTTAGTAGATAAAGGCTACACTGTCGACATAGCAGTTGTCATAAGGGGCAAATACGACAATATCGTATCGTCCCTAGCCTAAAATACCATAGTAAAATATTGTTAGAGGGAAGACTTCAATGTCAATCCTGATAAAACCTTGGCTTTATCTTTTACTAATCACAGGAAACTGAATATCAAAGCTCCCAGAGTAAAAGGACAAGAAATTTTGCTATCCAACCAAGTGAAATATCTAGGTTTAGTACTGGACAGGAAACTTAACTGGAATACACATCTAAACAAGACGATCAGCGGCACTCTAGATAGCTGCAGAATCTTTAGCAGATCATGACAGCGAAGACCTGGAATGTTACACTGATTGCACATTATGGTGGTTAGATCCATTATTACATATGGCTTACTAATATAGTGAACCAAAATAAAACAAGTAATGGCACAAAAGAAGTTTCCAACCGAAGTTGCGACCACGACTACGAACCCGCGAGCTATGACGCGAGTGACCGTTTCTGTGACCGCGACCAATAACAATGTAGACTTAGTATTATTGTAAGTGTCCTCATGTACGCTTCAGTGCATCGTGAACAGTGCCCCGATAACTCGAACAATCCACCTCCGCCTGACGACACGCAGGCACTACCAAGGTACGTACTGTGACACCGCCCCGACCAGCTGTGTGTACTCGTGGAAAACGGTTCCAACACATCAAGGCGTCGAAACCAGAGCCGCCCACTACATCTGCCCAGACGCACCACCTACAACCACCCGCCTGCATGCGGGGATTCATGCAGTCGCGCGCAGCGAACATGAATAGCCCAATATCAACATCTCCTACCAGACCATCTCCAGCTCCAGCCGCTCCGTGCTCCGCTGCGGCGTCCGATGCACCAGCTGCCCTAAGAACCGGAGAAACAGACCTCACGTTTTGGTACCCGCCGAGCCGGTGCACTTCAGGATGACAGCTCATCCCCGGTCAGACCAGACATGACTGCTCCTAGGATGCGGCGTCTCCAGACATCCAGTGATGCCAAGACCCAGTGTGAGATGTCCGAATCTCCTCACACCTCAGCCTTGGAAGGATCTCCAAGGAACAGTTTCCTGGCCAGCATCCTAGGACCCAAGCATCCAGATATGCAGCGATCCGGTGTCGAGGTGACCGAATCCCCTCGCACCACAACCGCGGAAGGAACTCCAGAAGGACCAGTGTCCTGATCAGCATCAAGAGCAGCCAGTGCTGCCTCCCCAAGACGCCCAACAGCAGTTCCCAGTGGAACTTGGATTCGGTGTGGGAAGACCGAATCCCCTCACACCTCAACCTTGGAAGGATCCACCTTCAACTGGCAGCCATCACATGTACATACTTTCTACGCACCGTTTATTATCGGCGCTTAGTTTATCTACACTTCTTAACAAATGCGTAATTATCTTAATTTGCATTTTATGAGCTAACCATTGCACCTTTTCAATATTACCATAAATTCTGCATTATTGAAATTTCCAAACGAGATAATTTTCGAAGAAGTACAGCCAGTAACGATACAATGAAGAGATAAGCGTCCATCTACTGTGTGCACTGATTTGCTGAGGATAACTCTAAGACCGTTTTCGCAGAACCATTAGTGGAAATGTGCAGCCACCAGGACAACACAATGGGCTGTCGATCCGCCTCCCGGTGCCTACGTCACAAAATCGGTTCGAACCTCAATTGACCTTGATGCTCTATCGTACCCTATTCTGGTATCCCGCAGGGTTCGAATCTGGGACCGCTACTTTTTATTATTTTTATTAATTCCCTGCTAGATTCCCTAAATTGTCACGTATTGGCTTACGCAGATGACATCAAACTTTTCAGTAGTATTTCCTCGTCAAATGATGTTGTGTCTCTACAGAATAATATTAATAAACTAGTATCTTGGTGTGAAAAACATAAACTAATTCTCAATGTTAACAAGTGTTGATCTATGTCATTTTCACGAAAATCCAATGTACTTCCAACAACATACGCAATTAATGAGTTACAACTTCATTCATCCGTGATTTAAATTTTACTAGGCATATTAGTAACACTGCAATATCGGCGTCGAGAATGTTAGGGTTTATTATGCGTATTTGTGCGCCTTTCAGTGACATTGACCTAATAAAATCTCTATATTATGCGTATGTCATCAGCAAATTTGAGTATGGGTGTCTTATTTGGTATCCATTTTATATGAATCAGAGCATGCCGATGGACCGTGTTCATCGTCGATTTTTAAAGTATTTATCATATAACGTGGATGGCGTCTATCCCGAACGAGGTGTTGATCAAGATTTGCTACTAGAAAGACATGGTATGACTTCACTAGCCGCTAGAAGAAAAGAGCTCACTACCAAGTTTCTTTGGAAGATCATTCACAATAGAGTGGATGCTCCACTTCTATTGTCGAAACTAGACTTCCTCGTCCCTAGGTCAAGCTCAAGGCATATCAGCACCTTCTACATTCCAAGAGCCCGTACAAATTGTCTACGGCGAGCACCAGTTCAGGTTATATGTCGGAATGCGATGACTCACTATGACGGTATTTTTTTTGATCACTTATAGTGATGTTGCCTTGAAATTTCAATGTTTATTTTTGTTAGTATAGTTTTAAATAATGAAATACTACTGTATTGTTTTATATTGTATATATATATTATTGTTATTGTCTTGTAAATGGGGTTTCCTGTTGGGTAATAAAGAGCTTTATTATTATTATTATTATCACCACCACCACCCGCAACCTGAAGAAGATTTAGGCGTGGACCCCGTAAAAGACCATGGAGCGCTCTCAAGAGGGCAGTCATTTTTCAAAAATCAGTCAGAATTCAACAACCTGAGGGAACACAGATTTTAACATTCATTTGACTTACATCATTCGTCACAGCACAACAGTCATAACGCCCAAGTCGTCGCCGCGCTGGGCCGAAACGCCGTCAATCCACCGCTTCCGATGCCGCCGCTTCCGACTCCGCCAAGTGGCGGAAGTCCGACGCCACCGCTTCCGATGCGGCCGCCATTACCACCGCTGCCGTCACCGCCGCCGCCACCGCTGCCATTGCCGACGGTCATCCATCCACGGACTTGCCCGGCAACCCAGTGCTGCGCGAACATTAAGTATTGATGACTATTTACTTTAGTGTGACTTTTATTTTGTGTCTTGACATTATCTTATTAACTTATTTTTTTCTCCGTGTGTATATTTTTTTAACATTGAACATTTTTGTAAATGTATTTCTCCGTGTGTAATTAACTGCGATAGTTATCGCGCCTATCAGACTTTTTCTGCCTCTGTCCCCATCCAGTGTTTCTTGTGCTGTTCTCATAGCGACGCTGACTTCATGAGCTAGCTGGAGGTCAACGAGGGCAGTTTTCACCCTCGCGCTGCGACCCCCCCCCCCTCGTGACATGTTGTGATGTAGGATAAAATTATCACAAATGTGCTTTCAGTCGCACCTATTTATCTTTGAGGAACGAATTCACTTTAAATCACACTTTTTTTTGTCAAAAAATACTTTTTCTACTTTGGTTTAACAATCGACCTTTTGTCATATCAAAAATAGTTTAATAATGAGATTTTTTATTTTACAGTTTTGCTCATTATTAAACTATTTGTGGTAACATTTTAGTCGTTGCGATTGACAGCACTTAAAAGTGACATATGTCGACATCAAAATGTAAAATTGCCGTTAATTCATAGGATAATTGGAACCGTCCAATGCGTTACACACTGAATATGTTCGAATGCATATTAGGGAGTTCGCCACCAGTACCACTAAGGTTAAAGAAAACGAAGGCGTCATATTGTTCACTTTTTACCCGCGTGGAAAATGTGGAAACTCGGTGGCAATGGCCGGACTCATGAATTCACTTGGCTCTCGGTGACGACGTTTAGGCAACACAACATACACAGAGGAAAGCTTGTAATTTATTATATGTATTATCACTTTGTTTGCAAAACGAATATCACGAAAGAAACAGCGAGAGTATAATGCATGTTTCATTCGCGGCGAAAAAGAGCCGCTTGAGTCGGTGTATTAATTCGGAGTAGATTTTTAATTAGCGTCGATCGATGCCTGACACGAGGAACGAGAAACAAATGTAGACATAACCTTAAATTTCGATTATCATTTAGGCGTTGCATTATTTTATAAGCTTAAATTGGTTACAACTTACGTGGAAATAGTTTGTTTATCGCACCCTTGGCAACCTCCCTTATTTTTGGAGGTGTGTAAGTAATATTCTTGATTTAATATGTTTTAAAATTAACTATTGAAATCGCCGTAGAAATACGTACGTCAAATATTAAATTCGTTCGAAAGGATCAAATGTTTTTAGTGCTGCCAAATGTTAAAAGATAAAACTCACTAGGTTTAAGTATATATTTTATTTTAGAAATAATTCCTTAACTAAAACCAAAGTAGAAAAAATAGTATATTATACTTGTTTAATAACAGGCATTGTGGGGCACTCGTTACATTGGAGCACTCCTCGCTGCGCGAGTCGTGCTCCAATCCCACTCGCGCCACAATATACCCTCTTATTAAACTTGTATAATAATGTACTATTACCTTAATCCGCGATATGCTCATCCTTATTTTTTTGGGCAAGGAAACAATCCTCACTGCTCTGACGTTTAGATTCGGGATCATACTCAAAAATCCATGTTTCATCTTGTGTCACAACTTTGTCCAAAATTATTTCAGGCTCGATTTCGTAGCGTTCCAGCAATTCCTGGCAGTTCAACAAGCACTGTTCTCTTATGTCGTTGGTAAGAACTTTACGCAGATCTTCCTCAAAGTATTGGTTAAAATGCAACGAACGACTGATTTGGGTGCGTTTTTCTTCGGTTAATATCCGGACACTCATTCGTCCAAAATTTGTGGCACATTTTGGATAGTAACATCAGTTTTTGTCGTCGACGGTTTCCCGACCCTCCCGGAACCTCTTGTCCCACTCGAAATTTTGGTTCAGTGACATTGCGTCTGAAGCATGTTTAACGTGTTTGGGGTTGTTTGTGTTCAGTTTATTTGGTGATCAAATAGAGGTGGTCTTTAAATCGTTTTATTTCAATTTATTTACAAGTGTATTTACATTTAATACAGGGTGAGGGTCTTCCCTGTTGTGAGCAGCGATATTGTCTCCGCACTGAATGTCTTCAGGGGTTATCGAGGCGAACCCTAAAAGGATTCAGTCCGGCGTAGAGTGTCGCGGTCGATGCGATGCGATGTAGGCGAGGATAGGGTTTAGCTGTCCGTTTCCTTCTGGGCGTCGGAGGCACTGATGACACTGGACTGGAGTCGAGTGGTCCTGGTCCGGTCTGAAGAGGGCCCGGAGCGTCGTTCGTTGCTGGTAGTCTGTCGTCTGCCTCGGCGGCGTTGTCAGCGGGTCTGACCGAATCCTTCTCTTGGGTGTCGAGATCGGTGATAAAGCTACAGGGACTTTTTTTAATCGTCGCACTCGGCGTTTTAGATTTAGATGAAAGCTCGACGCTTTCCGCATTACTGTACTAGCTAATGCGAGTGTCCTAGCTGTGGTACCTCCTGACGGTTTGTCGCAGGAGAGCTTGCCTCTGTTTCGTCCGCAGCGCATTATGAAGGGTCTCCAGGAATACTCTAGGCGCGTCCTCTCTCGTCGGCGGGTGGTACGTTAACCCTTGCTGATGGCGCGCCCATCCCTTGCCGGGGCGGCGCGTCGGCTCGTTCGCTGGTCTCGCGTTTGCTCGTGGTCGCTAGGTGGTGTGTATGCGTATATATGGTTGTCTAGCGTTGGTTCCCACAACGTATCACGTCATTTGCCCAGTTTAACGCAAAATTTAATTTGTTTAACGCTGCTCCAAATTCTGCGCCATCGTTTTTCGAAGTGGGTATGGTGATACACTACGCTAAACACGTAAGACTGCGGACAGTGGCAATCTCTGCCCAAGCCCCGCACCACTTTTTACGCCAGGAGCAGTGCCGCGCAAGCGTATGTGGTCGGTTGTGGAAATTCTTTACCGAAAATTTGGGACAGATCTAGTATTTCTTATTATCCATTAATTTTAATTCATATTCTCGGTATGATATTTCTAATTTACAACTCATTCGATTCATGCCTTAAAAACTATGTGATCGTTAATTATTCTTTTGCTCGTTCTTTATTTTTTACTTCGCTATGTGTTGGAATGTGTTCTTTTAAACTTTAGTCTGTCAATGAATGCTTATTAATTTTATTTCTCTTATTACCAGTAGTTTTATTTTTGAATTTTCGAATTTCCTTTTTAAACCGTTTTCCCATTCCTGTATTCTTTGTATATTCCACATCCTATTTTTATTATCATTTTCTTCAGGTTGCTTTTTTTGTTCCAGGGTTCTTATTTGTATATTTTCCTCTTTATGGTTCTTCGTTATTTTCCTCTTTATTATTTGCTTATGTCAACTTTGTATTTGTTTTCACTTAGTGTTATATTCCATACTACTATCCTTACTACAGCGTTCTCATTTTCTCTTTTGTTTTCTTGATGACTTGTTAGCTTCGTGTTTTTCTTGTTCGTTGCTTGTGTCGTCTTTGTTCAGAAAAGTATTAATCGCAGCCGCAAATGAATGGAAATGCGCATATCTCGAATTAAACATTCGTAGTTGTCATTCAGACAATGTTGACCAATGTGCAATCAACGACTCATGCATTTCAATTCATAAGCGACTGTGATTAATTTCCTTTTAAAACGCACTGTGCAATATTTCCTTGGTTTATTTTGTGTTTAGTCGTTGGCATTTTACCTCCAGCTCTTACTCCTTCTGCGTAAAATGGCAGTGTTAATTGTTTATAAATCTTTACTTAATTCTTCTACTACTCTCCCAGTTATCGTTATGCCGTTGTCTAGATTTATTTCGGTATCCTTTAGTTTAAAACTCTTTGCATTAAACATTTTCCTTTTTTTTTGTTTCAGGATTTTATCTTAGCTATAACCATTTTTGCTGTCTCTCCCTTGTCTATTTCGTAAGATTCGATTAACTAAGCATTTATTTCCAATCCTGCTGCAAAAAAAAAAACGCTTGCGGTATGGAAGCAAATGCTCTACGAAGTTTCTATAACTAATTCTGTTTCTATTACTTTACACCAAATGTATACAGTTCCATACACATGTTTTATAGACAAACCGATTTGCACAAATCAAATAATAAAATAAAATTACAATTTTCTTAAATGTATAAATAATGATTTTCTATTCAGGATAATTTACTTACTTTACTATTATATATCACAACATTAATATCTGCTTCTCTGCGATTGTGGATTCCTTTCGGTTAGTGAAAATTAATGGTTTCGGTTCCATTATCCCCAAGTTCCGGTTTTCGTTTCTGGTGCAATTTCGTCGGAATTTTCGTCCCCATCGTTTGCCCCTCCTTTAAATATTGGGGGATTAAGTGGACCAGATTGGTGACAAGGCTCGTCGCAGTGGGGCGTCAATTTCTCACAAGGATTTGGAGAAGGGTCTCTCCTCGAGCACGTCTCGAGGCTAATTAATTAAAATTAATGTTCGTGGTAAGCGAGAGTATTGTATTGATCCTAGTTTTCCTTTGGTTTATCGTAATCTTATATATCCAACTATCAGATTATTACATTGATTAGCTCATTTAATGATTTATTTAAATGATAACATTTTGATTTGCGATTTTCACTTTCGCATTTTAATTTTAAGTACTAGATTAATTTTAACCCAATTGAAACTACATATTAGGAATTAAATAAAGACGAAAAGTAGCCTGAATGTCGCACCCCCAGAAGAATACTGTCATAACTTCCAAAAATAGATCACATCATTTTTCATTGTTATTTTCAACTAATACTGGCATAACTGCATCCACAAAGCATTCGGTTGAAACAGACATTATGACGTTAATAAATTCACTAAACTTTATAAAATACTGGTATATGCAACCTACAACAGTATTTGAAAATATCATGTTGATTTGGTAGTTATGACAGTATTCTTCGGGAGGTGCGATGTATGAATACTCAACCTGCTCGTGGCTCTGCAAACTAAAGTGTTATACATTCTAAAAAAATATTTAATGATCCTGCAACAAGTAAGGGTTTTTAATTTTAATTACTGTTAGGGCTTTTAATGTAATCTTTATTATTCAAATTTCAGCCTGTTGAAATTGTGATTTTTTTTTCGTTTGTTTATTCACAAGTTGCATGTTCTTACGTAAAAATTAAAAGTAGTATTATGCAGAACTTCTGTAAAGCACTCCGCGGCGCTCAATTTTGCTATCGCTGTTAAGTGGATAAATATTTACCCAACGGAAAAAAGTCGACTTTTTCCTAAAAACTTTTCAACCCCCGGAGCCGTTCGCGTTCCGCCGCCCCCTTACCGGAAAAGCGTAGCGGGGCACATAATCGCAAATATTTTACAAAGGACGTTGGCGAATTTCCGCCGGCGCAACGACTTGAATAAGTCGATTTTAATTCCACTAAAGGGGAAGAAGAAATGGCCAGGCGCACTTACCTCCGCAGTGAAAAAGTTGTAGACACCACTTTAAAACTTGCACTGACGCTCCATAAAAATCAATTAAAACTTCACGTCCTATTGATAGGAGGAGGGTGGAGAGTTCCCGAGTGCACCGAGGGGACGTATCAATGGGGACTTAATTTGCGCCTTAACTAAGACAATTCGGATGGAAAAGTTTTTGGCAGAACATTAGAGAGGAATTACGATCGTTACAGATTAATACTGTGAAGATTTTCAGCATCTTTCTTTTCCAATGAAGCCATGTCTTACAGGAAGATTTGTTATTTTGTTATTTCTTTTAGTTTATTTTACAGGGTTATAAGAATTGAACTCAATAAAAATGCATTAAGAGTAAAATATGCAATCGGCTTTAAATAGTACTACAATGTGTTTGTAAATGATTGTAGAAAAGGCGGCAAAATTTAAATGAAATTTAGGATTTTAATTGCCGTTAAGTTTTTCCATGTCGGTGCTTAGTGTATTTCACCGCAATTTGTCAAAGTTTAATGTCATTTTCGCCAGTAGCGTGCAATCATTGTAAAGTTAATCTAGTTATTTCAAGTTAGTTATTTATGAAGCGGAACGGGTCAACAGGGTTTTTTCGTCCAGTGTGGGTCAGTTAAGTTGTTATGTACTGATAATTTTCTCTTTTGTATCTATCTAATTTTCAGAAACAAACAAGAGTTAGTTTTTTAAAACTATGGTGTTTACACCGAAAAATGACGCCTTTATTCTCATGGCGTATTTCCGTAGCGGGCAATTAACTGAGAACGGAACATGGGTGTACTCATCTCAGTCATGCAAAGAACAATTTCGTGAAGAATTTCCCGACGTAATTGTTTCTGATAAAACATTTTCAAGTCACAGAAACAGGATAGTTAGGCGTTTTACAGAAAAACATTGTATTTGCAAAAGCAAGAGTTCTGGACGACCGACAGTTCTTACGCAAGATAATGTAGCTGACATACAACACCGCTTAGAACAAAGCCCCAACAAATCGTTAAGGAAATTATCGGCTCAAACAGGTTGTTGTAACATATAAATGACTCTTTCAGTTACTTTTGTTGGTTTTTAGGCATGACTCTAACTAGTTGCCATAAAGCAGCAAAAAAAATATTACATCTGCATCCATATAAAATCTCAGTAGTTCAGCAATTATTACCTATTGATTATGAACGAAGAGTTAGGTATTGCGAGTGGTTTAATGCGAATTTAAATGACAACGCTATATTAGATTTGACATTCTTCTCGGATGAAGCATGGTTCCATTTGTCTGGATACGTAAATAGTCAAAACTACAGAACTTGGGCGGCTGAAAATCCCCATAGTTTTGTTGAAACTGATTTACATCCAGTTAAAGTTGGAGTTTGGGTAGCAATGTCGAGACGGCGAATAATTGGGCCAATTTTTTTTAATTGCAATATTAACGCTGAAAATTATCGTCAAATGATATTGAACCAATTTTTAAACTTACTGCATGATGATGAAATTCAGTACGGATATTTTCAACAGGACGGCGCTACTGCACACACTGCCAGGAATACAATTCAATTTTTGCAACAATTTTATGGCAACAGATTAATAAGTCAAGGATTATGGCCATCGCGTTCTCCAGATCTCACTCCCTTAGATTTTTATTTGTTTGGAAGTTTAAAAAATAAGGTATTTAGAAATCGGCTACAAAATCTAGACCAATTAAAAGAAGAAGTGGAAACAGAAATTAGAAACATTTCTCCGATAGAACTTGAAAATGTGTTTAGGAGTATGCAGATGAGAGTAAATTTATGTCTAGAAAACAACGGCCAACATTTCCAACAATTTTTATAAAATTAAAAACTAAAAATAAAAGCACAAACAAATAAAGTGGTACATTTTGATTGATTTTTTTAAAACTAATAACGTGTAAAGAACTCTACCTGTATCTTAAAATTACTTAACTTTTAAAACTGACAAAAAAAACAAAGCTGTTGAATCTCAACTTTAACATTATGTTACACCAATGAATCCTTAGTGATATTTTTGTTGTGTTACCAACGTGTATGTTTGGTTGCCTAAAATACAATCTACACTCATTTACAAACACACGTTATTTTCACAAACACCATTTTTCGATGGATGTCGCATGCGGTGTAATTAAGGAATTAATTCTGTCTTATAAATAGACTTTTTAAAGTTGTGTCAAGTTTTGTTTGTGTATGACGTGTGAGTCATAGGTGTGAGCAAAAGTTACACCAAAGAATGTCGCTGTTTATACCACAGGAAATAACTAAGATGTCAGCTATTGCTATTCAACAGATGTCATCTCGAAAAACACTAAATTTATTTTGCTACACCATTTATTTCGTGATTATTTTTTGTTATTAGCAATACTTAATTTGACTCGATGATGTTACAAAAAACCGTTAAAATAAAGAATGAACAATTATTTACCGGATATGTTATGTTATTTGTCATTTAAAAACGGTCAAATCCGACAACCAATAATGCTTATTCTTGGATATATTTTGATTAAAATTATATTTCAGCAGATACATACATTTTTTAGCAACAAGTGAGTAAAGTAGTACTTTTTTCACGAGTAGGAACAAGAGCCGAAGGCGAGTGCGGCAATTCCTACAAGTGAAAAAAAGTTGCTTTACTCTCGAGTTTCATACAAACATTTTTCTACGTCCGTAACTTTAAATAAATTCGATAAAACCTTAATCAATTTTTATTAGTAATAATACTATTTTTTAATGAAGAAAATAATAATCCTCAAGTTTCTTATTTTCATCTTTTTACTTTCTCCGTAATTTACGAGGTGTTGTTTTTGTGATTATTTTTGAATTCGAAATTTCAACAAAAGTTGAAGACGATTCGAACCATGTTTGAAGTATTTATGTGAGTCCGTGGACGCTTAATCTCAAAAACTAATAAAGATTTTCAAATTAATCTTAAAACTATTTAATGATCTGAAGAACTGAAAGCTTTTGATTATATATTAAAAGCCGGCAGTTTTTTTTTGTTTTTTTAAATTTGTTTCTAATATAAATAATATTACAAAAATGTTTATTTAAATGATTTTATTTAAAAATTATCCCTGATATGAAAATCGCCCAATACATGAAAACTATTGAGATAAGGTACAGGAAGCCCTAATATAATTTGAAAGATAAGTGGATTCGTTACTAAATACAGGGTGTGTTATTCAGTATTATAAGTTAAAATTTTCTACCACATTTTTTATCCTCTATATTTTTATTTATAAAATCATGGTTAGCGCTAAAGTTCGAACCTTTAACTAATCAATAAAAAATATTGTTATGGTTCAACGTCAATCACAGGGGCAAATATCAAATTTCACCTGTACCATTCATTTCAACCAATCTTTAAATATTTCAAAAACGGTAAAGGATATGTAATATTGAAATAAATTTCGTAGAATTCAAAAATCACAAAAAATACAAGGGTTTCCATTTAAAAAACAACTTTGATGTGGATCTTTTTTATGGGACACCCTGTATAACTGGTAATAGATTTAAATTGTACATACAACGATCCTACGTCTATCCATTTGAAAAGAATAACACGAAGTTACATGGTTTTCTGTATAATGACAGCGTCGCATGCTCCACCCTGCATATTTTTTTAGTTCATGTTTTCTGTAGATGATATTTTTTTAATTCGACTGAGTAGATATACTGTTTTTAATTTTTCTGTTTTTCCATAAATAATTTTATCTCAAATTCAACTGTATTTTCATAGATGGTTTTTTTATTGAAACTGTTTTTACATATGAAATTTTTCTTATTTCAATTTTCTTTTTCGACGAAATTCAACATAATTTTTATAAATGTATTTTCTAATTAAACGGTATTTTAAAGACGAAAATTTAAAATCCAATTTTTTTTACATTTTTTATTCAACTGTACGTATTTTTAAATATTTTTAGATTTTTTAAATGCGAATTTTTTCATAAGATTTATTTTGTAGTAAAAAATGAACTATGCATTCCCAGAATCCAGATATGCCGCCCAAATACAAACACCAGTCAATCACATTATTTGTAATATTTTGTAAGAGTTTGAGATGTTTTTTCTTTACAGATAAAATTCTGGTAAATTCAAATCTATTTTCACAGATATTCAACGATAGAAATATTAAGAGCTAAATACTATTTAATGTTTCAGATTTTGCCGCCTCTGAAAACTTGCCGCTATACGCACGTACGTACTTTGCCTATATATTAATCCAGTGCTGAGTAAACCTGACCTTAGATTATTTGCTGCATCGATTTATTTAAAATTATTATTATTGTCAATGAAAAAGTAATAAAAATGTATGAAAATAAATCAATTTCTGTGGGCTCCTTGACTTTTCGTGCCCAGGTTTTAAGCCCAATTAGTCACTATGTAGATCCACTTCTTCGAAATTCTTCGTATAAGTGAATACTTCGTATATGTGAATAAGAGTCGCTTCCTTGTATGAATTATACTGTACCGTTTTTCGTGTGTTCTTTAAATAAATAAACATATATTTAACGTAAAAATTATATTTATTTTAGTATCTGTAGACTATAACAAATAGTGATAAGATAAACGATTTTTTTGAGTAACAGTTATACCAGTTACTGTTACGAAAAAATAACTGGTTATTTAGTAACCGTTATTTAATGTAACTAACAAATTTTTATGTGGTACATTTGAATTTTTTGTAATTGGCATATTATTTTTAATTTTATAATAATTTATTAATTTTGCCAATAGACATTACAATATTGTGAAATCAATAAAATTTCCATTGAATTAATTATATCTCTAAGAATATATTATGCTTGTTAATTTGTAAAGATAAAGTAAACGTTGCGTGTAACCTTAAAACACATGTTTCAACACTTTCAAAAATCCGTCAGAGGATTCAGAAGTTGCACGTTTGTAAAATTTTGATTTTCAGAAATAACGCTCACAGCGAAAAAAACTGCTATTTCAACACGTTCATAAAAATTACTGTTGCATTTTTAAAGAACGTAAAGTTCGCTAGATTTTGACGTTTCAATTGCAAAAATCCCGCAAAGAATTTAGAAGTTGCACGCTAGCAAAATTTTAATTTTCAAAAATAACTTGCTCACGGCGAAACAACTGCAATTCAATTCAATTCAATTCTTTATTGGTGTTACACTATCAACAAAATCATTACAAAGTTTTTGAAAGCTTTAAAAAAACATAAAATTGCCTACGTTTTTACATTTCAATTGCAAAAATCGGAGGATTCAAAAGTTGCATGCTTATAAAATTTGAGGGTTTCAAAAATGACTTACAGCAAAACAACTGCAATTTCAACCCTTTAAAAATACTGTAGAATGATTTGGATGTTTCTTTAAGGAACATAAAATTGCCTAGATTTTTATGTTTCAATTACAAAAATTCCTCAAAGGATTCAGAAGTTGCATGCTTGTATAATTTGAGGGTTTCAAAAATTACTTCCTCACAGCAAAATAACTGCAATTTCAACACTTTAAAAAATACTGTAGAATGGTTTAGATGTTTTCTTAAGGAACATAAAATTGCCTAGATTTTTACGTTTCAATTACAAATATCACTTAAAGGATTCAGAAGTTGCATGCTTGTAAAATTTGAGGGTTTCAAAAATTACTTCCCCAGAGCAAAACAACTGCAATTGCAATACTTTAAAAAATACTGTAAATTGGTTTGTATGTTTTTTTAAGAACATAAAATTGACGTTTCAATTGCAAAAATCCTTCATGATTCAGACGTTGCATGCTTGTAAAATTTGAGTGTTTCAAAAATTGGTACCTCAAACAGCAAAACAACTGCAATTTCAACACTTTAAAATAACTGTACAATGATTTGGATGTTTTTTTCACAGAACATAAAATTGCCTAGATTTTTACGTTTCAATTGCAAAAATTTGTCGTAGGATTCAAATGTTACGTGCTTATAAAATTTGGATTTTCAGAAATTGCTAGCTCACAGCGAAAAAAAATGCAACTTCAAAACTTTCAAAGAAATTACCACAATGTGTGAATGCATTTAAAAAAAACGTAAAATTCGCCAGATTTTTATGTTTGAACTGCTAAAATCTATGGAAGGATTCAAAAGTTGCACACGTTTGTGTAAAATATGGATTTTCAAAAATATCTAGCTCATTGTGAAAAAGCTGCAATTTCAAAAATATAACTGCAAAGTGTTTGAATGCTTTAATAAAGAATATAAAATAGCCTTCATTTTGACGTTTTAGTTGTCAAAATCTATTCTAGGATTCAGAAGTTGGACGCTTGTAAAAATTTTGACTTTCAAAAATAACATGCTCAAAGCAAAAAAAAACTGCAATTTCAACATTTTCAAAAATATTTACTTCAAAGTATTTGATTATGAGTCAGAACGTCTGACGCATTATTATTTTAACATGTTCATATCATCAAATCACGATCGTACAGCGATTACTGTTTTAGTAACCAACGTTATTTAACTGCTGTGACGGTTCCGATGCGTCACATCGTTATTTTCCTCTGGGGGCTAGAAGAGTTACTGTTCTTAAAAAGTGATTCGTTATTGAATCGGTTATATATCTATTGTTACTAAGAATTGATGTTATTGAATCGCTCTCTTTTTATAAAATAACTTGTGGTCAAATCACTGTTAGTGGAATCTTTCAATAACGGTTACTGTTATTATACCATAGTTACGGTTACAAAGTACCAGATAGTGAAAATAACGCTCATAACTAATAACAAAATGAACGTTCTCCGTCTACAGCAAGTTGCTGTTTGCATTAAGTACACACGTACTTTTTATAAAACACTAAAATAGAATTATTGTTATTATATTGTTATTATTGTTTGATTGATAATCAACCTTTTTCAGAATTTTGATTTTATCTTCTATACAAAGTGTGCTTCTTTTTTTCTTACTCATTGTCTATTCACTTTGTTAATACGCGAAAAACAAACAAAAAAACGGGCATCTGCTGCCAACGTAATAGAACCACTGACTTTTCTGAAAAATCAAAATACGTGAGCGAGAGTGTAGGTAGAGAGAAGGAAACCGGTCCGATCGTAAATGAATCGCAAAAAAAACCGATGATTTCTTCGTATAACTGAATAAAATTTATGTTGGGGGAACGATCATCCCTTCGTATAAGTGGATGTTTCGTATAACTGAATGTCGTATTAGTGCATAATTAAGTACATTCTCCTAATGGGAGTATAGCTGGGGAAAGAGAAGCACTTCGTATTAACTGAGTGTTTTGCATGAGTGGACTTCGTAAAGTGAGGTTTCTCTGTATTACGAATTGTCCGTAAAGTTCGTGCTTATTTTTGGTAGGTAGGTTAGGGATAAGTCTGAATATATCAGAACGATTGAAAACAAATGAAATGCGTACATCGTAAAAGACGGTACCAGCATATTTGAAAAAAAATATACGTTAATAAGTTAATTTTTCTTAGTTCTATACGCCTTTGAATTTGGAAGAATACTCCTTTGAATATGGAAGATAAAGTGCATTTAAAGTATTTAATGCTTTACCGGAAGGGCAAAAATGCCATACAAGCGACAAACAAGATATGCGCTGTAGCTGAAAGAACTGTGCGGAAGTGGTTTGCTAGGTTTAAAGCTGGCGATTCCAACCTTAAAGATCAAGAACGCCCGGATAGGACCTCCACCACAGGTAAAGATTAGATTAAAATACTGATCGAGAATAACCCACGCTATACGAAGTAAATAATCGGAAATGTTAAATATGTCAAAATCCACCATCCACGAGCATTTTGAGAAGATTGGCTAAATAAACCGTTTTGGTGCATGTTCCCCACTCGAAAGAGATCCTGTATTGTAAACTTTTAGCAAATAACGAGACGATAAATTCGGAGAAGTATGTTGTAATGGCGTAAAGGACAATGCGCGGCTTGATGTGTTTTTGATAACTCGACAAACTTTGTTGGAGCTCGGTTACGATGTTCTACCCCATCCACCATATTCACCAAACCTTGCGCGCCCTCTGATTTCCACCCATTTTGAACATTACAAAATTGTTTTAATGGAAAGTAACTTTAACTCTTTGAATAACGTAGAAAAGTTTTTCGCTGAAAAACATGAGAGATTCTAGATGGACACAATTTCCAATTTGCCTGAAAAATAGAAAAACGTTGCAGAACAGATTGGCACTTATATAATTCAATTTTCCTTCAAAATTGTCAGGAACTTTCAGGACAACGTCAATAATTAAGACATGACAAAGACTATACATATATGAAAACGCACTATCATTATTAGTCCAGAAAAATTTAAACCCGCGATCGAGAGCAAGGCAGAAACCTCCCATAAATTCCTTGATCTGCAAACTAAGTATTTATAAGTTTAGATGGCGGCACTGTGCCGGTTATTTAAATATTTCAAATCATTCGCCCGTTTCATTTCTGAAATGTACAACGAGAAAAGATTTGTCTTATTCCGCTGGGAAAGAAGGGTAAGTAAAGTGATCTTAGTCATTTGTACAAGATCTTTATTAATTGATATCATTAACATCGGGTTGGACAGTCGGACCGAATGATTGACGGCGCTATAAGAGTCACATTCTATTATATAAATTGAATATAATTATTTAAATTGAATTAAATTATGTATTTGATTTGAAAATTTAGTGGATCTAAAAATACTTTTACTAAAATAATGTGTGAGTGTCGATTTACAATATACATACATCTTTATTCAGATTTGTTTGCATGTATAATTAATTGGTTGGGTTAGTCTGTCTGGGCTATGGACCATAGGTCTTTCTGCCCTCGATTTACAATTAATCATGTTTTAAATAATCACTCACCCCAACATTTATTGTTTTTTTTTTTGCTAACAGTACATCAATATAATTAACTAGTTTATTTTGAGTTTGATCCTTCTATTTATAACATCCCCTATGGCTGAAGACGGTTCGTTATTTAAAAAGTTGGACATCGCAGATCACAGGCCGCCTTCACGCTCTCTCGCCTTCGAATCTCTTTCCCATAAACAAGACGTCCGCAAATTTACGAGCACAAGGGGAGCCGGATGGAAGTCCACTCGCATATGAAGGAAGGGTGTCCAGTTATTTTTTACGATGGACTCCATCAGGGAGCACTTATGCAGAAAGAAATAAATGCCTACGATAAAATCGACAAAACGAGGGTAAAGGCTTCTGGACTTAAGTTATTATTAACAATTAGAAACAACAATTTTGTGTTAATAAATGTTTACGTTTTATAATAAGGTTTTACCTTAAAACTCGTGGCTTTGTCAGTACGAATATTCCTGGTTTCAATTAAATAATTAAGTAATCAATTAAAAATTGCTCGAAGTGCAAAGGGTTAATAATTGTTTTCAATTTCTCTAATTTAACGGATAAGAAAGAGGCCCTCCTCAGTTTTCGGGGGTTTACAGAAAAGTAAAATTAACAGTGTGTGAGCAGAATGATAAATTAGAAAAAATGCGGAATATCGAAAGTATAGTATGAAATAAAATGTTATACGGTACCCGTCCTGCTTCCTTGTTCGTTTAGACCAATGATTCCCAAAGTGGGCGCCACCGCCCCCTAGTGGGTGCTGCAGCGATTCAGTGGGGCGCTGATGGCCACAGGTGCATTTGGGGGCGATGAATAAGTGTAAGGGGGCAGTGATAATATAAAATATAGAAGAGAAGATTTAGTGAAACGTGGGTTGAGTGCGGTAACCAATTTATTAACAAAAAAAAAACAATTGCAAACAGTCAATCTTGGTGATCCTATTAATTGCTTTTAAAATTTAAAAAAAAGGGGGCGGTAGGACAAAAAAGTTTGGGAACCACTGGTTTAGACTATGTCGCCTCATCCGTAAACATTAAACTCATACTGTAACAGGTCACTTGCCGCACAAGTGACGTAAATAACTATATTGCGCGACCGTGCTTTTTACTTGACTTACAGATATTATTGACAGAAACTGGGAAGTTGATGTTACCACATTACTAACTAAAATTGTAAATCACTTCTTATTATACAAAATTATTTTTAACTTAAAGGAGACATCATAATTGATAATTTAACTTAATTGAATTTAATTAATTTAATATTATTTTTATCTTGAAAAATAAAATGTGAATAATTTTGCAGGAAATCATGGTGAATCCGCGAGAAGAGTAATTACGCCTACGTTGTTTGTACATTTAATGTATAATACATTTCAAAAATAACAAAGTGGATGTTTTGATAATAAATAAACAATATAAATTGCGCAAACTGGAAAATGTAAATTTGTTTTGTCTGTCCGATAACCTTGCGCAATAGAATACTTACTCGGATTACTGGCATCATGATTAAATAAAGGTTAATTAGTTTGTTGATTTACGAACAAGTGATATAGAGTCCGCCAAAAAATGTATACAGTCTTTGTCAGACTGCATCGAAATATTGATATTGTCAATTGATTTGAATAACCAGTATGCTATGAAAGTATACAAATGGTATGGTGGGATGCTTGTGTGAGGGCGATAATATTGTATGCATCAGAAGTTTGGGGAGTGAGTGGGCAGGAAAATATCGAAAAAGTGCAGATGCAATACCTGAAGAGGATGTTAGGGTTGTAGAGGGCCACGCCAAATTATATAGTTCTGCAGGAGAGTCAGAGTGGGAACCGCCAGATGGGTGGCCAAATTTGAAAGGACGATATGGGGATTAGGATATGAAAGAGTAGTAAGACAAACACAAATTACATTAGACGCAATATTAGCAAGATAATGAAAAAAATATAACTTTTGCACCTTTTATGCTAATTTTATGAAGTATTCTCAGTTTTGACTTTTCTGTCATTAATATTTATCACTAATAAATACTTAATTAGTAGTTTATTAAGAGTTCTTGTCTCCTAAATTATGGCAGAGCGATTAACTTTACGACAGAGCAGAGTTGGTGCCAATATGTGGCGATAACTATAAAACCTGCAGAAAAGCAGCTGAATTTTTTAACGGCAGGCACCCCGAAAAGCGAATCGGTTACTCACAAGTATCAAGAATTTTAAAGAAATTTAAAAAGACCGGAAAATTTAAATTGCATTTTAAAAAATAACGTACTAAACCAGTGAGAAATTTGGAGAATTCGTTGGATATCTTGCAAAGCGTGGTTGAAAATCTTCAAATATCTGTTAGAAAATGCACCAAACTGTTTAGAATCGGGAAAGTCAACAGTGCATAAGGTACCAGCGGCGAATAAGTTTAAAGTATTTAAACCAAGGTATGTTCAAACTTTCCAAGAACATGATTACGACAAACGTTCTGAATTTTGTTTCATGGTACAAGGTGAAATAGAAATTAATAGAACATTTAGTAAGAAGATCCTTTTTACGGATGAAGCTACATTTACTACAAATGGTGTTTCATCACAAAACTGTCATTGGTGGTCAACAGAAAATTCAGCATTCCGAATTATCTGCAAAAATCAATATTCCTGAAAAATAAATGTTTGGTGTGAAATTTTGAACAGAAAAATTATAGGGCCCTACATATTTCGGCAGAGTTTACAATCAGAAAGATATTTAGAATTTTTATATATACAGGGTACCCGTTTTTTGAGAGGCACCATGGAGATTTCAGTTATCTTAAGAGATACGAGGTTGGTTAAATTAGGGAGAAGTTGTGCATTATAACGTTGATTAATAATCTGTTGAGAAATTTGAGTTACCTTTTTTGTTTTAAAAAAATCGCGAAACAATTAAAAATTTCAATTTTCATTTTTAATTTTTTATTCGAAAACTATTACTATTACGCATTTTGCACTCAGACATTATTAGAGCACTTTTTAATGGAGGATCTAAATATGTTATTAGATTTATTGTAGCTTTTAAGATGGCGGAGAAACAATAGACAACTTTTGTTTTTCTTATGGGCGTCATATTGGATTTTTACATTTTCTAATGCAAGATTTTTTTTATGTCTACGAAGATATATTACACATTATGTTTTAAGTAGGGCTGGGAATCGAATACGAATAGTACGAATAATTCGAATACTCGAATATTCGAATACGAATAAATCCACAAAAGAATTATTCGAATATTCGAATTATTCGAATATTCGAGTATTCGAATTATTCAAATATTCGAGTATTCGAATATTCGAATTATTCAAATATTCGAGTATTCGAATTATTCGAATATTCGAGTATTCGAATTATTCGTACTATTCGAGTATTCGAATATTATTCAAATATTATTTGCGGAAGAAATAAGAAGAATTAAATTTATGGGAAATTTTATTCTAAAGATATTTGTATTCTTATCTTTTCTCATCAAAGTGATACTTTTTGAAAAAGAAAAACAAGAAACACTTAGAGTGTACAAACATTACCGTGTGCCCCAGCAAAAATGATATAGAAATAATTTGTATGAAAATTAGTTCTAAACACATTTGTATTCTTATATTTTTCTCATAAAAGTAATGAAATTTAAAACATTTTCCAAAAACACAAAAAAAAACGCCAAGAGCGTACCGACACTACTGCATCTCTTACAAAGAAAATGGACATTTAGAAGAAATTTAATTCCAAACATATGTATTTTATTCTTATGTTTTGCTTATAAAACAAATAATTTTTGAGATATTTGTAAAAAAAAAACAAAAGGAAGTGTACATCTTTCAGACATTACTGTGTGTCCTAGAAAAAATGCTATAAACATAATTTATTGAAAATTTAATTATGAACATTTGTAATCTTAAGATTTTTCGAATATTTCAAACGTTATAACGTTTATTGGTAGTCTACTATTTGAATATTTATTATAATTACCTTCACATTTATTCGTATTCGATTCGCAGCCCTAGTATCATATGATTATCAAAAAATACGTATGCTGGAAATAAATATATTTGAATATTCGAAATATTCGAATATATTTGAATATTCGAAATATTCGAATATATTTGAATATTCGAAATATTCGAATATTCTAACTATTCGAATACTCGAATATATGCGAATATTCGAATTATTCGAATAATTCGAGTATTCGAATACTCGAATATCGAATACTCGAATACTTGAATACTCGAATATTCGAATAATTCGAGTATTCGAATAATTTCTTGAACGAATATTCGAATACTCAAATCATAAAAATTCCCAGCACTAGTTTTAAGTTTACATTTGAGACAAAATTTGAAATGTATTATTTTTGTAAAGAGTGCCATGCAAACATCACACATGTTTTTACAACAATGAGTATTACAAAGCCTATAAAACAAACTGTGGTATTTTATTTTATTATTTAATTCATCTACAATCAAGCAAGGGAATATGCATTCATTTATTAACACTTCTGTTTGGGTAAGGTTGGGTTAACATAAAAAATACAATTTGTAAACGAATAACAATCTCAGGAATTTATTACAACTAGAAAACATAAAGCTACAATAAGTGTTCAAATTATTCACATTCACATTCCACTTCCAAACACAATTCTGCGCTTTTTCTTAAATTATAAATTGCCCTACTAATATCTCTTCTTCTAATATTATTTATAGAGTCAACGATACTTCTACGCAATTCATTAATATTGGCTGGAACGCTTTGATAAATCTTATTTTTCAAAGTTCCCCATAAAAAGTAATCCAATGGGGATAAATTTCTCGGATATTTCTAAAGATACACCTCCATTGAGACTTGCACATTTTTATGGGAAATTTGTAACATATCGCGTTATTCTTCACTTGAAAATTTAATTTTTACGATAAAGTTACCAGTAAAGTAAATTTCAAAAATGAAGTTTAAATGGAACTGTCACATTTTGTTTTGAACAAAAGTGTTGATTTTGTTTACATGGCACTTCACAAAAATTATAAATTTAAAATTTTGGCTCAAATGTAAAATTAAAACATAATGTGTGATATATCATCGTAAACAGAAAAAAATCTTGCATTAGAAAATTCAGAAATCCAATATGGCGGCCATAAGAAAAACAAAAGTTGTCTATTGTTTCTCCGCGATCTTGAAAATTACAATAAATCTAATAACATATTTAGATCCTTCTTTAAAAAGGGCTCTAAAATTATTTTAGTGTAAAATGCGCAATAGTTATAGTTTTTGAATAAAAAAGTAAAAATGGAAATTGAAAGTTTTTATTTTTTCGCGATTTTTTGAAAACAAAATAAGGTAACTCAAATTTCTCAACAGATTATTAATCAACGTTATAATACACAACTTTGCCCTAATTTAACCAACCTCGTATCTCTTAAGATAACTGAAATCCCCATGGTGCCGCTCGAAAAACGGGCACCATGTATAATTGGAAAATGAATTTGAGATGTTACATTTGGCTACAAGAAATTCTCTTTAGTTTATGCAGGATGTGGCACCTGTACATAGTGCTCGTGTCGTAGTTGAATATTTAAATGAACAATTGAATGAGAAATTGATTGTAAGACATTCAAGATTTTGAGCCTACTCGCTCACCAGATCTAAATCCACTTGATTACTTTTGATGGGGGTTGTTAAAAAACACAGTTTATCCTGAGAGGCCTTTTGGAAATTTAGAGGATTTGGAAATGGTGTAATATATTTAAATAATCATTAGGGTGGGCCGAAATAACTCATAAATAAGTTGTAATAGCGCGGAAAAGTTGCGAATTAGGAAGACAATCAAGTGAAAAAAAAATTATTAAAATCGGTTGACATCTTCCGGTCGCGCATAGACCCTAAACTTTTACAAAATATGGAAAAACGTCATTACTGCGATTATTTTAATTTTTTTAATTTAGATCAGTTGATATTTTTTGGTCGCGCATAAGGCCTAATATTTGCCAAAACATTTAAAATTTCACATTTTTATGTATTTTTTTTAAGTCTTTAATTTACTTTTATTTTAACGTAATAGCTCAGGTATTTTTATTTTAGAACATAAGAACTTAGTATTTTATTATAGAGTGATTAAATCAACAACTTCCGGTCACGCAATGACCGCAATGCCACAGACAAACTGTGCCTAAAGAGGATAGGTAGGCCTATGACATGATGGATGATAACAGTAACAACGGGCATGGTTCTTTTTGACTTTATTTTATTTTTGAGTTTTATTTTTAGAAAGCTTAGTTATTAAAGTTACTGTATAGTTTTAACAATAAACATAGGCTACTTTAACAAAAAACAGAGTTCTGAAAAAATAGTACATGTTAGTTGAATCTGCCCATTAGCACTCTTTTCTATTTTGTAGCCGAAGGGACTTTGAAGTCTGATTTGCTTGTAAAGTTAGGCATGATCTGGACAGCAGCATGGTTCTTATAAATCCGTCTCGAGATTCAACTCCACAGACCTTTCTTGAGGCTTCCGTGACGAGTTTTACACAGCGTTAAACAGCCTGCGTGTGAACTGGGAATTTCTTGAAAGTAATGTTCCAGTCAGGGATTGAGTAACTTTCGATGTGTGATTTTATATCCTCGTCACTAATTTCTGCCAACAATGGGGGAGAAGATAACTCACAGTCTATCCAGTTGATCATTCCTGAGTATTCTTGTGCATTGAAGTTGATATTTGGCGGCATGAATTTTCGTATGGTTTTCCTATTTGCATCTACCTGCCTTGCCTTTAGAATTCTTCGAAGTCCGAACCCTCTTATGTGTTTCTTGTCATCATGCGTCATGGCTAACAGTAAGTGTTCAGGGCAGGCAAAAAAACATTACGTTCGATCACAGGCTCGACAACATCAAGCAAAGGTTTTGGCAAATACCTGGTAGATTGTATTACTTGGTGAACAAGTTTAGGGCCGTCTGTAAAAAGTTGACTTCTTTTGATAGTAAACCGCGTTGGTGTATGCTTTCAATATAAACGAAACTAGTTCTTAAAGTTCAAGTGTGGGGCTTTCTTCACTTATGTACAATCTGAATGTTCTATTTGCTTTTGTCAACCACGTGATAAGTGCCCAGGACCTCGACCAGCCAAATCTTCTTTACAGGATCCTGATTTTATTGCAACGGAAATATCAAATAGATATTGCTGATCTTTACCAAGCACGTTTTGCTACTTCTGGGATCTGACAATGAATACTCTGGAAGTTAACCACCGGCAGTTTTTCACAGCCAACTAACTTTTCATCGATTGCCTCTTTAGAAGTACTAGGCCTCATTGTCTTGCCATCTAGGTGCAAGAACATATGACGGAACGGCAGCTCATTGAAATGCAAGAGGCAAATTGCCCATTGTGAAGGTTTCCTTAAATATAGTTCAACTCGGCGAATCAGACTGGTTTTCCAACCCGTATTGACAGCAGTGCCATCACATCCGATGACAATTAAATTGTCAAGAGAAATACCACGCTCAGGCAGGTAAGAAATTTAGAGACTTCAGACCTTCCAGAATTTGGCGTATCATGGCCGACGTAGAGTGAGGCGGGTTCTTGAATCAGCGAGTAATGCTCTTCCTTAATAATCCTACGATACCTTTTTGAATGAGCTTGCTCTATCACAAATATTAATTATTTATCAGATTTGTCAAAATGCGTAAATATGTGACTTTTTCAATATTTTGGCAAATTTTGGGGTTTATGTGCGACCGAAAGATATCAGCTGATCCAAACCAAATTAAATCAAAATTATTGAATATTCATATATTCAGGCTACATTTTGTTTTCTTGTATTTATCTAATAAAAAAACAAGTAAAGTTGTTTCTAATTTGTTTAAAATACAATGTTTTTAGGCTCTAGTTGAAGACGCTTAAAACTATTACATTACAAAAACAACTAGAATAACAAATTTAAAAAATAATCGCAATAATGACGTTTATCCATATTTTATAAAACTTTAGGGCCTGTGCGCGACCGGAAGATATGAACCGATTTTGATATTGTTTTTTTTTTAATTTGTTTGTCTTCCTAATTCGCAACTTTTCCGCGTTATTACAACTTCGAAAAAAAATAATAATTTTTTTCTGCCCACCCTAATAATCATCCCAATATTCTTGAAAATGTAATCAGAGATTTTAACCCAAGAACAAATTTATGTATTGAGAGGAATTGGGATCACATCGAGTAATTGTTGTTTAATTAATAACATCGTTAAGGTTGTTGATTTCAAAGAATTTTTTTTTTGTTGATTAACCGTATGTCATTTGTTTTGTCTTTTTGTATGTTTAAGATCAAGCACCAACTTTTATAAAGAATAAAAATTTCTGAGAAATTAATAATAAAAAAGTTTCCCATATGTTGCATACTCACGTGGACACGTTGTACATACACTGGCGTAAAAAAAGACACTTGAAATTCGTGAAATTTCGACCATATTCAAACCGCCATAACTCGGCGTATTTTCAATCGATTTTAATGAATTTTTGAGGGCGAAAAACTTTGAAATGTCTTTTTTAAAGCCATGCATGTGAACTTAATCGTAACCACTTCTGCCCCCTCAAGCGCCCCTGTGAAAAAAAGTTTTTTTCTGGAAACCATGTCCAATTTGGACAATGTCTACGGAGTTGGAAAAATTTTGTCGACTCGATCCACCATAAAGGCATTAAAATTTGATCAATTCCCTATGCAGGACTCAAATAACGAAGTTCCTACGATGATTTGACACCAAGTGGGTGTTTGAAAAAAGTGCATTTTGAGGGTTTTCGCACATAACTCAGCGACTTTTCAACCAAATTTGATAATTCTTTCGGGAAAAAATCCCATTTTGGCTCTACTTTAAGGGGGTAAACTCAGATTGGAATGATACCTTTTCGAAACCTTTAACCCCCGAACAAAAAAAAAACACGTTTTTGGGCAAAGAAACCTCCAACTTTGGCAACGTGTAGCGAGTGGGGAAAATGTGTCGACTCGATCCACCAAAAGGACACTAAAATGTGTTCGTTCAATTGCCTTTAAAACGTCAAAATTGTGAAAGATGGAAATGAAAAATTATACTTCAAATTCTAGTATTCAGTTTACTCAAAAATTGAAGAGATTCTGAAAAGACTTTTAATTTTAATGTTGCTCATTTTAGTATTCTCTAAAATTATTAAAAAATAAATGTGATATAGCTATTATCGTTTCAAAATAATAACCCAAAAATGAAAAAAAAATTTTTTTTTTAATTTTCGGAAACCAATAATTTGATTCAAAATATTTTGAAACAAAAGATATTCATTTGTTAATTGTCTTCAATTTTTGTTAAAATATTTTTGTGATATTTTTCATATTAATAAAAGTATTGGAAAATAACAAAAACCGTAAGTGCATTTTCAGAAGGGCCTTAATGAGTTTTCTATCTGTAATATTGCTTTTATAAAAGGAAACAATTTCAAATGGATTTTATTGCACCTCTTCAGCGAGAACCGCAAACATACCCGTTCGAAATTAATAGCTGTAAACCGATTGTACACAGTGTTCATGACACTTATGGCATACATAAAGTGTTCAACGGTTATAGTTGTCTATAAATGTGTATCCATATATAAATATGGATGTGATATATTATGTACAAATTACTATAAAACGATAATAGTGTGTCACGTCCCTGCAAAGTGTATAAACACGAGAGAGCGCTGTAATTTGTGGAAAATATATATCAGTTGGTATGTGTTTTACTGCCAGGTCTGCATTATTCATCAAACTAAGCGTTTACTTTATGAAATCGTAAATGGTTGAGTACGCAGAGGGAAATAAATATATAGTGTGTGCAAGTTGAGGCTGTCAAAATGTTGGTTTGTCTCACTTAATCAGTTGGAATAATGCATGAGAGCTATAAGGCACTGTTTGCGTTTCAGGGGCGCTCGGGTGATTCAATTGATTCTAATGTATAATGTAATCGAGTTCAGAAAAAAATATCAAAAATGAGAAACCCGTAAGTTGATGCAGATTGTTAAAAACGTAAAAAAAAATATTAAAATAAGTAAGTTTATGAATGCAGTTAAATTATAAATCATACACGTAGTGCAGTCTAAATTATATTTTAAGGTAGGAAAACTTTTGCACGATAGTTTTTATAAATTGAACGTGTGTATTGTATTACTATGAATAAATATGTTTGAATCTAAAGAATATTTAAATATTTATTGTACTAAGCAATAATTTTATTTAGAAATCAATTTATTCATCATAAAGATAATGCTAACAACAAGAAGGAATTTTTTTAATGTTTATATTACAATTGTTAGTTAGACCTGCAACTGGATTTATTCAGCGTAAGGGCAGAGCAATTTACTGCACGTAAGCCTTAATTTATATTTCTTTCTCATGACACCAAGGCGGACTTTGGATTTTTCCAACATTAATTACCAATTTTTAATTCTACTTAAATCGATAAAAATCGATTTTTAAATTATTTGATCATTATTTTGTATAAAAGTTGGTAAAAAAGAAACTCTTACTGAGAGAAAAACATCTCTTACTCACAATCGGTTAATAATCTGTGCATTTGTACCCTTAAAAACAATCGGAAAGCGACTTATTCCCGGCCAAAAAAGAAATTTTTTTCCGGCTAGGATGTGTCACTGTCATCTTGGTAAATCGAAACACACATTCTGCTTCTTCATGTATGCATGCAATTTGGTATAATTACTAATATTAACATAATCAGTAACAGCTCGGTATGTAATATACTATATTCAGACAATATTAACATTATGTACAATTTAAAAGTCACAGGGCTGAGTCTTTCCGGCCTATCGATCTGAGGTGTTTCTTTTGTGATTTTCATAATATTTTGTTTTGCGGTATGAAGAGAAAATATCAATCGGTTCTCAAGGGAAAATGGAAAAATGTCAATGCCCGAGATCGATATACCGCTCTAACCCAGTTATTATTTCAGGGAAAATTTGTTACCCGAGGCGTGAAAAGTCGAAGTTTGCTTCGAGTGGAAATTAAGTGTGATAACTTAAAAAAAGTTGCTGTCGGTATTAGAAGTTTTTCTCGAGAAATTTACGCCACTTTTCCGCGCCTTTCAGTGAATTATGAATGTCTCATATTGAGAGGTCAACAAGAAAAAAAAAACAAATACTGTTTAAAGAAAAAAAGTTCAGAAACTTAAGTATCAACCGTAGTTAATTTCATCAAATTGTATTAAGTTAATGTTGAATATTTTTATGAATAACAATAAATAATTATCTGAAAATCAGGACCGGATTATGACTTTTTTTTTAAATTTGTATATATACTATAAAATAACAAAATATAAAGAATAATATATACTCAACACAAACAAACGAAGAAAAAACATTGGATGGAAAAAAACTTTCTTTCTTCGAGCGGTATATATTAATAATACATACTCGGCATAAATTGTTGCATTTTGTGAGGTTGTGTCCACGTAAGTTTGGCGTTCACACAGAATGACAATTGACAAGTTATCTACATAACCGACGTGATATTTTTGAATAATTTTAATGGAATCAAGGTTTATACACCGTGTCCAAGATAAGAATGCACAGCATGGGGAAAACGGTAAAAGATACAGGGTGGCTTAAATTAGGAAAAAGTTGCACTATTCAGAGTATGTTTACATACCGATCGCAGAAATTCATGATTGTTTATCGTTTTCGAAATTTTCCAAAAATACCATTTTTCGGATTTTTGATTTTTCCAAATATTATATTTATTTTAAGACATTAAAAAAACTTATGGCACTTTATCATTGTCACTTTTTAAGCTCTACAACATGGCGTTTTCGATTTTTTTATCCGATGTTTCATCTCCGAGAAATTATCATCAACTTAATTTTTTTGTATGGTCTCCAAAAGTATAAACACCTTGTATACGGCAGAATTTTTTATTACAAATTTATCGATGTATCACACATTATGCTTCTAAAGCCGAAAAACAGAGAGAAATAAATTTTAATATTTTTTGGGTTCTCTGTCTAGTGGGCATTGGAAAAAGAATTCAACGATTATCGCAAGTATTCAAATAAGTTCCCATTAATTTGTAGACACAAGTATACTTTTTGTACAGTTGAATTTAAAACTTTGTCTAACATTTCTGAGGAGAGTGTGTTAACTGCTGCTATAACCGATGCCAATAATTGTTCTTCATTTTCAAAAGTTGAGTCATACACTTGATTTTTTTACATAACCCCACAGGAAAAAGTCTAACAGGCTCAAATCTGGTGATCGGGCTGGCCAAGCTACTTCACTGTGAGTTTCAATCCATTTTTACGGTTTTTCTAATGAACCAAATTCCTTCAAATTACAAACCAAACGTCTAAACATGGACTTCTCAATTTGTGAGGAAAGTAAATCCAATTCTCCACTAATGGATTTATTTGTCTCAAAAGTGATCCAAACGTCTACTTTCCTCTCTAAATTGAGCGATGAAACCCATTTTCGAAGGTTGGAAAAAAATAATTTTACCTACAACTTAGATATGTGCTCATTACATGTTTGTGAATGATATACGTAGTGTATTGCTCACGCCTTTCATTCCAGCGTCGATTATCTGTGCGAGAATGGTCAGCTGTTCATTCTAACATTGCTGGCGTGACCAATGGTGTGAGAGATAATAATAAAAACAATAATAACTGCAAAAATAAGTAACATATAAAATCAAGAATAAAAATAGTCTGTCATTAAACAAATAAAAGATGGCGGCGTCACTACACAAAAACAAATGACGACTGAAAATCGACTTGCATGCATGACCTATTCGAGGATTTTTGCAAAAATATTTTATTTCGATTTTATTGAATATATTCCATACTTTAGGCGCGCACTGTATATTGCCATTAGAAAATTTTATATCTTTGGTCATATTTGTAACCGTCACGTTAATACCACTAAAAGTTAACTGTTTTATAAGAAAATTCATACTCAGTTTTGAGGTATAAAACCACTCCGTCATTCCGATTTACGTCTCCATTATTGTAAATACAGTTGAAACCATTCAAAGCAAAATATTGAATATTGTTTAGTTTACAAGTTTCTGTTAAAATTATACAGTCAAAGTTAAGTTGTTCTAATAGAATTTTTATCATCAGAATTTTTTGCCAGACTTCGAATGAAAAATTGTAAATTTGCGGTTGTGTTTATGGAGAAGCTACATTTGTTTCCGCGGGAACGTTGAGCACCTAGATAAACTTAAATAGATAGGCGACTTCATGTACACATTTATCGCATTTTTCGTTCAGCCCCAGGGCCAACGGTAACAAATGGAGTTGCAATCGGCGGGTTGCGGCAAAGGGGTTAAGCTTGTGTAGCATTGCGGGGAGCGGGAAGCGGGGAGCGAGAATTGCACTTGCAGTTTTTCTCACTGTTTCCCTTCTGGTGAAATGATGCATGCAAATATTTTCTTTAAGTTTTTGCACCATATCACCATTTGTCACAAAATTGTTTTAATGCGTGTGTCGAATTTTAGAAAACAAAACTGAAAGGAAATCTCAAATACTTACGGTTTTGTTTATTATTAAGCTCGCCGTTCCATATTATCTATCGGTGTCATTCGACAGTGACGGCTCTCGGGGTTTAAAAAAAAACTCCGCGAACCGTCATTGTTATTGAGACAGTCCAGATTTGCCAACTAAATTAGCAAGTTGTACCATCTAACGTCAATTTATGTAACAATTTTTCGCGCCAGAGTTAGACCAGAATGGTCTAATAGAAAATAATAATCGCCACAATCTTGAGCCTGAAATTTTACCGAGTACGTAAATTTGTTTGTACACGCCTCCAGAGTTGATACAAAATGTTTCATGCAGATGGCATTCATTCGTGTTTGTAAAGGTGCAGCTCTTACGTTTTTGCGACTTTATTTGATAACTAATGACAATTTTATAACGTACATATTATTTTTAAAGGTATAAACTATTTTTCTGTTGCGTTACATTTTTAGTTCTTTACAGAGAAAAGCTTCAGATATCCATCCAATATTGGTACTTTTCAGGATAAATTATACAGTTTGTCTAATAATTAAAAAAAAAATTCTATAGAGAATAGTTTAATCCTTTCTCTCTAAATGTACAAAATATCATTTCTTAATATTTGATATTAACTTCAGGATTACGTATATGCTGACCATAAAAAATGCATCGATTTTCGACGCGGCACTTACCCCCTTAAAGTTTGTGATACTTGCGCCATCGGGTGGCGAAAGCTTTAATGCAAACAATTTAATTCGTGTGGAGTGCGTAGGGCATGGTTAAGCAGGTGCTTCTGACAAAAGTTATCGCGTACGAATTGTCCGCTGTCAGTTTCTAATTATCCTAACCGCAGGAGGTTAAACGGAGCCCGTCTTTTTCAATATTTCCACGCACTGAAAACTATCCAAATTTACTCAAAATCGATTCTGCTTTATGTTTAAATCAAAATGTATTTCAAGATAATCACACGAGAACACAGTTTACAGTGATGCTGAATTTCCTCAATTTTCAATGGTTGGAAAAAATGTAAAAACAGTTGCCACACACTTGAAACTTTCCAAATTTACTTAAAATCGATTTATAATTCAATCAAAAACTAAAAACACCCCTTCACTAGATTTAAAGATAATCACACGCTAGAGACCGGACCTTATTTTGCATTTAGATTTGGTGCCACTTTTTTAACAATGCTTTTGGCCTCCTGAACTATAGGCTCCATGGTCCTAACTATCACAATAAAGCTCAACAAAGTTGTCGTAGATAAAGCATCCCTAGTAGCACAAAATATTTCTTAAATATTTGAAAAACACATATTCCTATTATATTGATTACGACAGATTTTTATTTGTTTTAGCAATATTTGTATAAAATGTTAAGGAAATGTTACTATGTCTATAATTTTGCAATATTTGTAAAATAATGTTAAGGAAATATCATGATATATGAAGTTATGGTGCGGATCTCAAACGTATGTATTACCGAGCACTCGAGATGTGTGTGGGTAAAGTTTACGCAGAGTGAGAAAGTATTCGGAGAACGCTACAACAAATTTCCGGAATCGACTTTAAGATGGTCACTGTGCAACACGTCTTTAGTGCTTGGTACAACTCTACTTACGGTCAAATATCACACTTTGAAGCTTGCAAATAAATTATACACTGGTTAAGAGAATAGACAGGAATATATAACTAAATAGCCATGTTTATAAAATAATTTTATTTCAGTATTTCTATAGACATTATATAAATATTTACTTTAGCCTTTTAATATTTCCGAAACATAAAAATGCAATAAATTCAATAAAACGAAATGTAGCCTGAATATATGAATATTCAACCTGTTCGTTAATCTGCAAGCAAAAATTAAGTCTTACTAAGACTATAAACAAATAACTTATTGAAACAACTACTTCCCTGGCTAGTGCCACGCCGGATATTGAATGATACAAAAAAAATGCATGTTATTACTAGTACTACTAGCGAAATAACATTGGTTAAAGATCGTTTTTGATTGTAGATTAACGAACAGGTTGAATATTCATATATTCAGGCTACATTTCGTTTTATTGAATTTATTTAATGCTTTATGCAACAAGTAAGGTTGTTCCTAATTTGTTTATAAAAATGCAAAATCAATATTTAGAAAATATTTCCGACTCATATTGTGCTACTATAGGGATAGTGTACAACTTGAATAGAATTACTATTTCTTGCTAGTATGAATTATAAACTTCATACTCGCGAGAAATGTGTATCATTTCATGCTCGTTGTACAATATACTATTTATGGCAGCCCTGAAAATAATAACCATTCTCTTTCATGATTTTCTCCATTGAAATAATTGTAGAAAAATATTTGTCTATTCGCGTAAAGATTAAATGTTGCATAATTTTGCAGAAAATTCTGGTGTGGTGGATTTTTTAGAATTAAACAATTAAGTTTCTATCTGCTTTCCACTACCTGTGTCATTTGCCATACTGAAGTCCTCCACTAATTTACTGATTTCTGATTCATCTTCAACCATCAATTTCATAGTTTTAGAAGTGCAGTAACAATTTCTTCTTCTTCGTTTTCTTCTGACGGTGCAATTTGCTTCTTTTGCGGCCTTAATAAACTTGACTCTTCATTAATAATTAAAATGTTTGTTGTTTTTGTATCAGTATCACTAGAATCAGCGATTGAAGTCGAGGCCTGTTCCTAGGATAGGATGTCTCCGAGAATTTCTTCGGTATAGCTAAATTTATTTGGAGTTATATTTATTATATGGAAAATTAATAAAACATACCTTCTTTTTTAGAAAAAAATGCCTACTTTCTGAGAATTTCTCCGGTATAGCTAAATTTATTTGGAGTTATATTTATTATATGAAAAATTAATAAAACATACCTTCTTTTTTAGAAAAAAAATGCCCACTTTCTGGGACTGGGACAAGTGCAGCGTGCAGCTAGTTTAACAAACGAAAAATTCACAGCTTAAATTTTATTTATAAAAATTTGCTGTTTATGTCCATAAATGTTATGATTGTCCTATCCTTTTTATTCATATTTGAGATTTAGTTAAATAGGCATATTGTGCAATGTTATGTGCTAACTCAGATGCCGTTGACAAAAATTATCAATATTCAAAAAAGATTCGAAGATATTAAAAAAAACTTTATAAATTCTAAATGTCTCACTAATATAAAAAATGTTTTCACGTGACATTTATTCTAAAAACCTTAGATTATAAGATTTAATCATTAGTAAAGATATTTACCATCACTACGTGACGTACACAGAATTAAATGATACATGCGGCTATTTCTGACCACTCTGCACAACTCCTCGAGTACACTGTTGATGTCAATCTAAAAAAAAGTACCAAGAAGATCAGAATATTTTCCGACGAATGCATTTATAACTTTGTTACAGACATTAGTAATGAAAATTTCCAATACGTCTATACATCTGAAAATGTAAATGATAAATACTCAGCTTTCATAAATACATTCCTAATTTATTTTAATAAACATTTTCGACAAAAAAATCACATCACCAAAAAGCGTAAAATATATCAAACCCCTGAATTATTATATTATAAAAATCAAATGCTACTTTACCAAACCATATCAAGATATCAACCTGAATATACACCTATTTTTAAAGAAACTCAAAAGAAATACTCCTCACTACTAGCTCAAGAAAAAAATAAACAGATTGAGTCTCAAATAAATAAATCCAAAAACAAATCTCGCACTACATGGAATATTATATCAACTATGGTTACGTCAAAAAAGAAAGATGGACACAATTTACCATGCAGTAACGATTTTATTAAATTAGCAAACAATTTCAATAATTATTTCAATGAAATCTTAAATGAACTCCCCCAAAATATTAATATAAATAGCGTGAATAAAATACCACTAAATCCAATTTCATTATTTTTTGAACCTATAACTGAACAGGAGTTAATTAGCATACTAACAAATATGCAAAATACAAGGAGTGCAGGGTATGATGGAGTACCAGTGTGTGTCTTAAAACACTGCGCGGGTACTATATCTAAGTCCATGTGTGATGTATTAAATAAGTGTATGGAAGATGGTGTTTTTCCAGATCAACTAAAGCACGGAATTATCACACCGGTTTTCAAAAAAGGGGACAGTGATAATATTGAAGATTATCGTCCTATCACAATTTTAAGTACGTTTTCAAAGATCTCGGAATTAGTCATTTGTAAAAGAATTATTAAATTTTTCCTCAAATACAATCTATTTTCAAATAGTCAACATGGGTTCCTGAGTGGGCGAAATACCGAAACTGCATTGTTCGATCTTACTAATGCTATATTGCTTGCATTTGAGGAACGGGATGTCACCTGTGGAGTATTCCTCGACTTATCCAAGGCTTTTGATACTATCAATTTTTCTTTATTACTTCAGAAATTATACCAGTATGGTATACGCGGGGTTGCCCTAAATTTAATAAGCTCTTATCTACATGGTAGAAGCCATTCAACAAAATTAGTTGACACAGTTAATGGAACCGATGTGATCTCAGAGGCCTTGGACACGTCGAGGGGAATTCCACAGGGTAGTATTCTAGGCCCATTACTATTTATAATATTTATAAATGATCTTCCGTTTACCACGCCAAAAGACGTTTGTTTATTAAATTACGCAGACGATACAACTGTACTAATTAAAGGTGAAACTGTTCCAGACTTAGTTAAAAACGGTAGTTGCACCATATCATCTATAGAAAATTGGTTCAAACTCAACAGGCTAAAATTGAATACAGACAAGACCAATTGCATTTTTTTCAAAATTAACCAAAACTTAACAACACCGGAAAGCATCATCCTAAATAATAATTGCTACTCATTTATAAAATCAGCAAATTTCTTGGGAATCGTTATTGACGAAACTCTGAGTTTCTCTCCGCAAATAAATGTGGTGTGCACTAAAGTTAGTAAAGGCTGCTACGGTTTGCGGATACTAATCAATGCAAGTAACTACATGATTGCAAGACACTTTTACTATGCCAACATATATTCACACCTTAGATATGGCATTATTTTCTGGGGTGCAGGTGTTGACGCCAATAAGGTTTTGCTTGCACAAAAAAAGGCAATACGAATACTACACAAACTAAAATATCACGATAGTTGTCGGGGTGTATTTAAAGCGAACAACCTTTTAACCTGTTTTGGTATATATATTTACGAATGTACTAAGTTTGTCTGGAATCAAAAGGACAAATTTAGTGCAGCTTTATTTTCAAGTTCATACAATACCAGACATGGTCAACAGTTCACACTTCCTTTCCATAGACTACATAAATATGAAAAAGGTGCTTACTACACATGCATTAAAATAATTAATTATCTTCCCAAATCAATCAAACAGGTTGAAAGTCTATACGCCAGAAAGAGAGAACTGTTTAATTACTTGTGTACCTTAGAACCTTACTCAATGGACGAATATTACAATTACAGATAGAATCCTATAATAAGATTACCTAGTCAAATCATATCTTTTTTTTTGATTATACGTATCGTTTACTGACTATTTTTTTTCATGTACATTATTTACCTGTAAATTTGTAGTGTCCATTGAAAAAATAAATACCTATTATTATTATTATTATTATTATTATATAAACACGTCTCACCACTCATAATGATTAGTGGTAAAAACATAGTGTTTTACTCTGCGTTGTAGCAGCAGTAACAGTTTTTTGTGCATGAATAATATTATAACAAGCCATCCATCTCTAGTATAAACTTTTCCATCATTTCATAAATCCATAACTACGGTTATCCAATTATGTACTTGACCGATCCGAAACTTTCACAAGTGCAGAAACCGAATGCTAAAACTATTCCAATCTTGGAAGTGTAATTGGGAGAAGTGGTGGTGGTGGTAGTGAAATCCGCCACTAATTAAACAATCTCTCGTGAGGGGGAAGAAGAAAGAAAACGGGGAAAGTTCGGAGCGCCGATGGCTATCGAGAGAGAGATAACGACCGATTGGACGATGGGCAAAAAGGCAATGGGGCCCTTTTTCCGGTGGCACCCCGGGGCTCAGGCTGTATTTTTTCTTCTCTTCTGTTCCATCCGGGGGCGCGTTCATAATTCATCTAAGCTGAAAGGTGGAAAGTTCGTTATAATAATGCTTCGATTTTTTGCGTGCGGGGGCGGTCAGACATTTGAATAAATTGGCCTCGGCTTAATTAATTTTTCCATGTGGGTCGGAGTGGTAAGACGAATTGTTCTTATATCAAAATTAAGGGAAATAATATAACTATTTGACCAACATTAGAATTATTGGTGTTGTAATCCATGGTTACTGGGTAATATGTAAGTGGAGTAATAAAATGACATACGTCCTAGTATTTAGTACTAAATACTGGGACGTATGTCATTTTATTACACCCCTTAAAATTAGAATTGTTGCACAGTTATATTTCAACATTACTCACTCGGATGACAACATGAATAAAAACCGATAATACGCTGGATGAATAATATGCTTAATATGCTAAATAAATAAGTTATATTAATACCGATCATTAATTTAAAATCTCTAGTATTAAACACTGAAAGCTTTTACTTCACGGTATATTAATTTGCAATTTAAAACCTGTTCATTTCTGACTTATGAATAACTGTAAGTTATATAGCAAATACCATTGACAAGTATATTTTGTTTCATTATACACACAATCACGTGACATCAGCTTCTGCGAAATTTTAAAGCCCGCATGGAAAACTCCTAGTCGCGCTAAAACATTTTAAAGCCAGTGACATAGTTGTTACGCCACTGATTATCCTGTATATCAACCATTAAGAAACTCTTACATTTAGATCTTTGTTATAAATCTGATACTTTGGTAAAAGAACCAAAGCGATAAGACGGATTCCGCATGATAAATAATGCACTTGCGTCGACTTTATCTTCGCGCTTCTTGTCGCCCATAAATAAGTAATTTTCATCCGCCGTGCAAAGGGGCACAAACCCACCATCTTCGACATGTCCTATATATTTCAACATCAGGGGATCGTAACTCAAAAGAATTCCATGACCTGCACACCGGCCACCGTGTTTCTATAATGGACTGCAGCGGCGTCGCGACGCTATGACTAGATGCATCAGGGGAGCTGTACATTACTCCTTTCATACATTCAACAAACACACATATATATATATATATATATATATATATATATATAGGGTGGTCTGTTTAGGTGATATAAATGATCGAAAAGCATTTGTATCTACATACACAAACATACAGGAAGGATAATGTTATACAAACAAATCATCCGGGAACGTTTCAAGGCATCGGTGGGGATGGTTATTGATTTATCGGTTCATTCACTCCCCTCACCTCTAAATGGGCGAAAGGCGGCGGTGTTTGTGTAATGTATCGATTCTGCTGAATAATTCATTCATTAACTTTTGAAAATTTCGATGGGGATTTATGGCCGACCCCGATTTCGGCTTTATCCTTACGCGTCGGGACCATTGATAAACGTCCCAGATTTCGAAAAGTCGCCCCTCATTGGAATTTAAATTCTGACAAAACTTTAATTTCGTACGAAAATTAATGATTTTCCGAGAGAACGGATTGTAAAGTTTCCAATCTTGCGGCGTTGTTTAGAGAAAGTTTCAAAACCTGTTGGATGAACTGTATGTTGAGCATTGATTTATACGTTTTCATTAAGATTCATTCTTAGTAAGACTGCATGTGGTACATTCAAGGTGTTTTTAATTTTATATTTAATATATCTTCAAATTTAAAGTATTAATTTCTTGTGACTTGTGTTTACGTTCTTCATTATTCTTATTGCCCTTTAATTCTCCCTACTGGAAGGCAATAATTTTGAGATTCATTAGATTCATAAATAATTTTAACCCTCGGCTAACGAGCTAGTCTATAAAAATTGCAACCATCACTAAAGACTTCTAAAATGAGCTGATTTATTAATTGTTTCTGGTGGATGCACCGAGAACTTAATTCAATCTTATGGGAATATTTTTTTGTCGCGAATATGGCGGCATTTGTTAGATATGCGTTAAATATAAGTAGATATATCATAATAAACATTTTGTATTTATTGTTATTAATATATATCACCTTAAGAACTATATTTGTCACAAGTTTTAAATATTTTGAATTAGAGTAAACTTGAACATATTTGCAAAAATAATTTCTAACTGTCTAAACCTAGTCATCTAGTCTTCGGGTATAATACTTTATCCTCCATCGTTTGCTAGAAAATGTGTGTAAAACGTTATTAACCTAAAAAATATCTTCTGTGACTTATTGGCTGGTAAAATTAGTTTGCCGAATGGGTAAATAGTTATTTATGCAACAAGTGAGTAAAGTAATACTTTTTTTCACGAGTAGGAAAGATTGCCACACGAGCCGAAGGTGAGTGCGGCAATTCCTACAAGTGAAAAAAAGTTGCTTTACTCTCGAGTTTCATACAACATTTTTTCTACGTTCTTAACTTTAAATAAATTTGATAAAACCTTAATCAATTTTTATAAGTAATAATACTTTTTTTAAATGAAAAAAATAATAATCAAGTTTTCTTGATCGGAAACGAATGTTTGACATTTATCGGCGGAACTTGCGGCGTGTTGCGAAGCGTTCATGACAGACTTTGCGCAACCAATTTTATAGTAGCGTTAAAAAATGAACCGCTACGGCACATTTTTTCACGCAAAAGAATGAAAAAATTAACCGTTATGGCACTTTTTTTCACGCCATTTGTAGGGTTCAGGAATCACATATTTTATGAACCCAAAATAATGAAAAAAACTGTACATTTTATAACGGACGTAGAAAAAAGTATAATTGCCATATAGAGAAGAATTAAAAGCGCGCAAGTTATTAGAAAATTTGTTTTATGGGTAAAATGTGTAGAAGCCAATGGCCAATATTTTAAATAAAACAAAAATTCATTTACGTACTTTTTGTACCAAAAAACCGGAAAAAATTTATGCATACACCTGGTAATTTCAGCAGAGTTTCTCAACCTTTTGGGGCCAAATTCCCACTTTGTCAGGTCTGCTTCTTAATTCGCCCTCTTAAAATTTGAATAGTTTAAAGTAAAGTTTAAAGTTTTTTGATTATGATAACTTGTGTGTTAAAATTTAGTATGGTTTAAAGATATTAAGAAATAGTTAATTAGTTACTAAACCTTTATTAAAACCTGGTTTTATACAGGGTTTTAAAAGGCAATTGACTAAAGTCTTTCAGCCCTATTAAGAAATATTTATTTCGAAATCGGAAATTTTTGATTTTGTAGAATTGCTAAGATATTGAACGTGTTTTTGATGAGTATGATGAATTATTTGTTAAAATGTGAAGAATTTATTGTATTTTAAAAAGTATTATGAAATATTAACAATGGATTGACGAAAACTGTAATCCTCTAAGTTCAATGGCAACAAATTTGCGATTTCGATTTTTAAAAGTTGCTGAGGTGTTAAAAGCATTTCTTGATAATAATAATGAATATTCATGTCAAAGTAACAAAAATTGACAAACTCTGAAATTTTTCAAGGTCAATGATTTAGAATTTTTTTTTTTAAATTTCAAAACAAAAACGCGATTTTGTTAATATTGACCTTAAAAAATTTATTATCAAAATCAAGCAAGGCGTTAACGCCTTGCTTGATTTTGATAATAAAAATTCCAAAATTTAGCGAATTCACAGTGTTTCAAAAAATATATTTAAAGAAATATATCTATCATTCAAAGAAAGTTGCCAAAATCTGTTGTTCAGGTATAAACTCGACAAAATCGCGTTTTTGATTTTGAAAAATTGCTTAACTTTCGAATGCCTTACTTGATTTTGATGATTTAAAATAAAAATGTGGCAAATTTAGTGTGTTTAAAAAAAATATAAAAAATATACACATCGTTCAAAAAAAGCTGTCAAAATCTGTTGTTTTCCGAGTTCTAAGTTAACAAAATCGCGTTTCTGAATTTGAAAAATTCCGAAACTTGCGAACGCGTTATTTAATTTTGCTGATTTAAATGCTAAAATGTAGCAAATTCGGTGTTTGAATAAAGTATTAAGAGATCATCATGTCGAGTCTGTAAAAATTGTCAAAAAAGTTCAAAGTCAATGAACCCGCGTTTTCAGTTTTGAAAAATTGCTAAGGTGTTAAATGCATGTTTTGATTATGATATTTTATATGTTAAAAAGTAGAGAATTCAATGTGTTTTAAATTACATTAAAAAATATCTATGCCGGGACAATGGAAATTGCCTAAATTCGAAATTTTCCAAGTGCAAAATCAACAAAATCAAGTTTTTGATTTTGATACATTATTTAACTCTTGAGCGCGTTATTTAATTTTAATGATTAAATTGCTAAACTGTAGAGAATTTTGTGTTTTTGTTAATAGAAAAAAAGATTATTTTCGCAAATTTACATTTTTTTTTATCTTAATGATATAATAACAACTTTTGGTTGTAATATAATAATAATCTTGTTATATTATTTTTTTTTTGCGATTTTAGCCATCTCTGATGGCAGGTATTTAAAATACATTCGCCCCTCACAAAATGACCATCGCCCCCCAAATGCGGATTGTCAGAAAAACGCCCAATTTAAATGTCGATCGCCCACCAGGGGGCGATATTGCCAACGTAGAGAAACACCGAGCTAAAGCATGTACTTACCTGTGTAAGACTGTATCTGTTGTTAGCACCAATAAATATATTATTATTATTATTAGGTATGTGTTCAGTTAAAGTATTTCAAGTTGTAAGAAAAATATCTTAGATCAAATCCAATGTCAAAGCTAAATCTAAAGTCATGGTTACATCCAATGTCAAAGGCAATATCAAATCTAAAGTCACGGTTAAATCTAGAGTCAATATTAAATCACAAGTCACAACATCTTGAGTCAATATCAAATCACAAGTCACAGTCTGACTTGTCAAGTCTATGCTCCAAGTCAAATCTAAAGTCAAAGTTACAGGTAATGTCAAAGTCATAGTTAAATCTAAGGACAAAGTCAAATCTTGGAACAAATCCAATGTCAACGTTTTTCGGCATTTCCAGCAGTTGTACGAACGATTTACGTCAAAAGAAATTTTGCTTGTCTCAGTTTCTGTAAGTCTCACAAATAATTTTTATGAACAAATAGTGTTCAGAATGGGATTCTAGACTTGAAAAAATACAAAAATAAATTTTTGACGGAAAATTAAATTGAATTGTTTTTCGACATTTCCAGCAGTTGTACGAACGATCCACTTAAAAGTAAATTTATGACATGTTACACCAAAACGACACAAGGGAGTGCTAGTAAGCATGTAACATTAATTTTGTATTGTTTTTAACATGTTTTTACAAAAAGTAAAAAAAAAATCCGTGGGTCCAAAGGGGTTAAATATAAAGGCATAGTCACATAAAACATCAAAGTCTAATCTAGAATCAATATCAAATCTCAGGTCACAGTCAAATCTAAAGTCAACATTAAATCTAGTCATAGTCAAGGTCAAATCTCAGATCACAGTAAAATCTTAAGTCAACGTTTAATCTAAAGCCTAAAAACAAACAAAAAAATATCGTAGTTTTATTCTATAACAACAAAACTGTTTTTGTAAAAAGCAAAAATAATTATAAAAAAATAAATTGTTAAAAAACAAACAAAAAACTATTTTTATTTTATATGTACAGGATGGGCAAAATTTAACGTTTCTACGGGGGATCTCGATACTGTAATAGACTGCGAAAAACGGACGGCGCATCCTCGATCTTTTTTTTTGAAGAAATAAATAGTGAAAACCATCTTTTGTTTTCGAGTTATTAAAAAGTCATTTTTTCCATTTTCGATATATTGGAAAATTTCGGTTGTTTATCATTTGACAATAATGAAAGTTATATGTTGTTCAGGCGAGATGTTTCAAAAATAATAATTTTTAATAGATTTTAATGAAATTACAGATACAACCCCCACATGCTATGTATCGTTGAAAAGAGAAAAGATAACCTAATAGAATAGGCCCAAGGTTAACTATAGGTAATGTTAAAAAAACACAACTTTATATTATAACTTTCATATTAATGAAGATATCAGAATTCTGTTAAGCTTATTTTATTCTTTTCAAAAAATGCATAAGCAACATATAACTTTGACTTTTGTCAAATAATAAACAACTGATATATTGCAATGTATCGAAAATGGAAAATTGACTTTTTACTTATAACTCGAATACAAAAGATGATAAATAAATTTAGTTTTCATCATTGAGTTTTTCTCTATCTCTTATAGTTATCGAGATCCCCTATACAAACATTGAATTTGGCCCACCCTGTACTGTACAATGATACAAAACTGTTTTCGCGGAAAATTAAAAAAAAATATAAAAACGTAGTGGCCATCATGTTACTTTCTCCGACTTATTGGTATCATTTATATTTACGCTTTCATGCTATATTTTCAATTTAAATCATATTTTAAATGTACATCAGGTGTTTTGTAAAAATAAAAATAAAATAAAATTTTAGCACGTGAGTTAAGTTTATGCGGTTTCATTACCGATGAGTTTTAGCTTAATAGTCAGTTTACTCAGAAACTGACTCTTTCTGAGATTTCGAAAAAACTTATTCTTTATAAATTGTTTAATTTGGCATTCTTTGCAATTATTGAGCATGTAAATTTTCTGTAAGTATGATCGTTTCATAATTATAAACCAAAAATGAAAAACAAATTAATACATTTTTTTCTCCAATAAAAATGATTTTAACAAAAATATTTTCTAACAAAAAATGTTCATTTCTTAGTTGTCTTCAATATTTATTTGAATGTTTTCGTAAAATAGAAAACAAAAAACGGTTTAGGTAAACACCCACGGAATTTTACTAAAAGCTTTTCAGTTCTTCGAATTGTCAAATAAAGCTTGTGTTCAAAGTTTCATGTTAATTGTTGTATTAGTTTTTGAGATACAGCGCGCACAGACACACAGATACACACACACATACACAGATACCCTTTGTTTTTTCCAGAAATTTTTGAAATGGCATCTAGGGACACAAAAACGGATATTTCCGTAAAAAATATTTTGAAAAATTTTTCACGACCTCGTACTTCGTAACGAAGAAAGTAATAGTTATTTATTATACGAATGTAGACTGTAAGTAATTAGTCCCGCAAGAAAAATTCCACATGAGTATAATATAATATTTTATGTTTATAAAATTTTAACAAGAAATTTTGACGTACGTGGTGTCAAATTGAAATATTTCAAAAATCCTATGAAGGATCTATGCATTCCGTGAGAGAAAGTTATTTTCTGACTAGTGGGTAATGAGCAACATTACATGGCTCAAATGACTACTGTAATTCGATTATTACACCCGATTTTGGATAAACATATTAATGCATGTCTTATACACAACTATACGTTTTTAGTTTAAGTATTTAAAGTTGGAGAAAAAATTCATGAATCTAAAGACAAAAAGTGGTAGACTAATATAATCCTGTTTATAGTCGAGATTGATCGATGTCTGATGATAAAAGAGTGAGATCAAAGACAGATGAGACGAGCGGAGCATAGTTTCAAACGAAGCACCGAAAACCGCTGAAATATTAGCCGCACCAATGAGGGCTACCACACGTATAAATAACGATTGTCCAACAATTATTGAAGTCCTCTGTGGCTATGGATTCTAACCCCACACAAAATTATCCAACCTGACATTTGTAAAATCAAAATTAATTCTGACAAGATCCCTAATTGCCCTTTTCTGTACTGCAGGTATTCCGTATCAATTCAACAATGCAATCTTTGCATCGTTAATATCACAGTCACCCAAGACTTCAATAATTGTTGGATACTATTGTTTGCCGATAAAACTCTCTCCAATGATTTCGGGGCGAAGATTGAAAAAGGAAATGCTCTCACATGCCAAGTTATCGTAAACTTGACCATAGGTTTATAATTTCTCCAGAATATATTTAATAATATCTAGAAATTATACTTTCGGTACCCTTCTTTTGGAAAGTTAAAATACATTTTGGGTTACGGGGTATTAAATGTTAAAAATGATATTTTTCACGATTCAGTTATCTCATCAGACAGATGAATATCTAATTATTTGTCTCAGTTATTGCGTTGAAACGGTAAACATATTTAAATCTAAAAAGAAATTGACTTATTGTAAAACTTCCTTATTTTAAAATTATCAAGATATTAGTAGTAAGTTTAAATAAATTAACAAAAAATGTTGATGTAACTTTTCCGTTTTAAATGTATGAAAAGAAATTTAAAACGTCATTCATGTTGCAGAAACAGCTCACAGGAAATCGATTTTTTTCTAAATATAACGCGATTTAAAAAACACATACATTCTTTTCCAAAAATCTTTGAAATCACGTCAGGATCTTGAAACGGATATTTCAATTAAACAAATTTTGAAATTGAACTAACAATATCTTAACTAAAAAGGGTGCCAGGTCTTATAATTAGTCTTATACGAGAAGTCCGTCCTCCCGCTTAGAAGATTAAAAAACAGCTATTTCAAAGATTGGCTCTGTAGTCGCCAATTTGCATTAAAATGATAATAAAAATGTTTTGTTTCATACCTGAATAAGTGTTAAATAAATCCTCTAAGAAGAAATCTCATTCCTTTTTCCATACTCCCAAAATAAATCGTCAAAGTTAGGCTTGTTTTTCGGCCGGTGGAGTGGTGAAAAAAAATTAATTCATCACAAGTATATTAACATTTGATTAACACTTTTGTGCATGGAATAATTATATTATTCTCAAAAGTGCAAAGAATAATTTTCCAACGTGCTCTTCCATTACATCGCACACCTTAATTCTTTGAACAAATGCGCAGAATGTTGATATCCTCCGCCTTTTCAACTCATTCATCCGGTGCGTATTTATGCGAGTTAATAAAAGCTTCAAAGGAGAAGTAAATACATCGCATGCATATGAAATCAGCGCGAGCAGCCACCAAGTGAAACTGCAAAAATACGAAAATGTTTGCCTTCCATTATAAATTGAAAGCAGCTGAAAACTCATTCATATTCATAGAATATACGAGCCGGGGCAAAAATTTAATTCAAGGACTCTATTTGCACCACGACATTAAATCAATATATGACATCATTCCACTCCATGAAACAGAGACACTTTAATAAAAATGGATAAAACCACATTCCATGTTTACTGATATAATAATACATACATCCATTTTTTTCTTCGTTGGCTTTGCGCTTGGCTTTATTGCTTAACAATTAGCCAGCATCAACAATTATATATTGTATAAATTAAAAATGTATTGAATAAATCAATAATGTAAGACAAATTCAACCACCATGGACCCGAGCGAATATTTCTCGATCCGAAAAATCTTTCGCCCGGACTCCCCTTCAAATATAGATGTACCGTGTGTCCCGTTTCAAGAAGCATTATAGGGAGTACCCATGTAAAATTTTCAATTTCAGTTTGTATCTTTATTCTTGAATTTAAATGATCATTTTACCTATTGGCTTTATTTTCGTAGTAAAGAGAAAACAAAAATAAAACTTCGAAAGTGAATGATTCTAATTTTATTCTGATATTTTAAATTAAATAATAGAGATACAAACTGAAATTAAAATGAGAATTCCCTATAATGCGTCTTGAAAGGGGACACACGGTATACAATAACTTATATGCAGGAGACTTTAACATCAGTTAATATTTTTATTTTGATTGTGCTGCTGATATTTATATAATGTTCTTGAGTTCTGCGACTTAACTTATTATAATAATATGTTAAACAATAACGGTAAAATGCTTGACCTGGTAATATCTACAGGTAATATTTTGTGTAATGTGTCCCGAGGGGTGGGGGGGGTTTGTGCAGCGCGGGATGAAAAACCGCCCTCGTTGACCTCCAGCTACCTCATTGAGTCTGTGTCGCTATGAAACAGCACAAGAACACAAGGCAGAAATAGTCTGATTGGCGCGATAACAATCGCTATTATTTACACACGGGAAGTTTAAATTTACAAAAAATGTTCAAAGTTCAAGCAATATATACACACACGGAAGTCAATTAAATAAATTCACAAAAAAAAAACGAAAAATATAGTCACCAACACTTCACTAAAACGTTCGTGAAGCACGGCATCTGCCCGACGAGTTCGCAGATGGGTAACCGCGGCGTCGGAAGCGGTGGATCGACGGCGTTTCGGCTGAGCGTGGCGGCTACTTGGGCGTTCTGACTGCAGAACTCTTGTCGACTGTTGCGTTGGGTCAGTAGAATGATTGTGTTTCATCTGATGTCAGTAGAGCGCTCGAAGGTCTTCATAGTGCCCACGCCTACTCTGCTCCGGGTTGCAGGTGGTGGTGGTGGTAGGGTGCGACGGGAGCATCGAGGTCGGCGCATGTGCTCGTGCATCCAACGCTGGATGCCTGGGTCCTAGGATGCTGGCCAGGACACTAGTCGTTGGAGATCCTTCCGAGGGTGAGGTGTGAGGAGATTCGGACATCCCACACCGGATCTTAGCATCACCGGATGCCTGGAGTGGCTGCATCCTAGGAGTCTTTGGTCCGGCCGGGGATGAGCTGTCATCCACGAGTGCACTGGCAAGGCAGGAACCAAGACGTGCGGTCTGTCTCTCCAGACTTTGGGGCGGCTACTACATCGACGCCGAGGCGGAGCATGGGGCAACGGCAGCTGGAGGTGTTCTGGTTGGATGTTATCGTCTATTAATGTTTACTGGGTGCCACTGCATGAATTCACGAATGCAGGTGGGTGGTTGTAGGTGGTGCGTCTAGGCTGGTATTGTGGTCGGTGTTGGTTCCAACGTCTTGATGATTTGAAACCTTTTCCAAGTAGACACAGCTTATCGGGGACGTCTTGTTTGAGTATCTTTCATGGTGCACTGGAGCAACCATGAGGGCACTTGCACTAAACTATGGTGTCTATATCGCGGGTTTTACACTATGTCAAATTGTTTGATCGCGGTCGTCCGGGTTTAAATTCCGTAGGCGGGGCGGTCGCTACTTGCGGCGTCCGAAGCAGCAGTTGTGGCGTCTTGAACGTCTGTTGCGGCACCTTAAGACAATTAGTAGTTGCAATTTGGCCGGAGGGCGTCTCTTCGTCGGATATCTACGTCGTCTAAGAACACAGTGTCTTGGGTCATCAGGCTGGGCCAAAGGGCGAAGCTTTCTCAGGCGTCGTCTGCTGGAAAGTGCATCAGGCGGGGCTATGGGCGAGGTGAAAAACCACCCTCGTTAATCTCCAGCTAGCTCATAGAGTTGGTGTCGCTATGAAACAGCAAAAGAACATAAGAAGGAGGCAGAAATAGTCCGATTGGCGCGATAACGCACACGATTTGCACACGGGAAGTTTCAATTTACAAAAAATGTTTAAAGTTCAATAAACATATACACGGCAGTGGGTGCGTCGGAAGCGGTGGCGTTGGAAGCGGCGGCGTTGTAGCGTTGGAAGCGGTGGATCGACGGCTCAGCGTAGGGATGACTTAGGCGTTCTTACTGCAGAACTCTTGTCGATCGTTGAGTTGTGTCAGTCGAATAATTGTGTTACATCTGATATCAGTGGAGCGCTCCAAGGGCTTTATAGTGCCCACGACCTACTCTTCTCCGGGTTGTGGGTGGTGGTGGTGGTGGTAAGGTGCGACGGGAGCATCGAGGTCGGCGAACGTGTTCAAACCCGTAAATTGCTCTTCCAAAAACAACGCGCACATACGGGTATTTGACTGATCTGGGCGGCCAAAACTATTTTTCTCGATTTTTTTCTACTAAATGCGGTTTCATATTTTTTGTAAGTATTTAAAGTAATTGGGCGGCAATAACTTGGCGATGATGGGGTCGGATTCTGCCAAAGTGTTTCTTCCTCATTTTTCACATAAATTATTCTGAGTGGGACAAACAAACTAAGAAATATATGGGCGTCACTCTCGATCTTCTGCTTAAATTGTGTTTGCTGAGATCCAACACAGCCCCATTTAGAAATCAGCTGCAACGTATGGCTTTCATCTTCATCCACAGTTTCCAGAACCTCTAAATACGTTGCAAGCCTCGTCACGGTAAGATTTAATAATTCTTGAAAATTAATTTCAACGCTAGTTTCCGTTACTTTGTAAACCTCCTTGTCTGGATAGCATTTTTTTTTTGTTTTTTTGTAATATGCTATAACAAGGATAGAATCGTTTATTTGTGCTTCTTATTACTTCATATTGTCGCTTAGAAAAATACCCTTCCACAAACATCGACAGAGCAAGTATCGGCATCATTTGCGTCTCTTCTGACTTTTGCGCGTTCGCATATGCTTCTCTAAATGTTCCAGCTCGTCTGAGAGAAGTTACAATTTCTTTAATTATTTTGGAAGCATCCCTCTTTCCAGAAGTTTGCAATTTAATTTTAACAGCATGAGTTAAATTTTTTTCATCAGTGTTTCGGAAGCCCTTCTGTCCTCCTTTTGCTCCTCTCACTGCACTATTCTAATGGCTTCAACGGTTGACCCGGACGTTGAACTTCTATTGGCAACTCGAACGTTTGCCGCAACCATTTCTCGTTGATTTTTAGAAATTTTTTATCAGTTCTTTGGGCTGCTAGCCATCTTTGTTTAAATTTAGACTTGAAATGAAACTATGAAAATTTATGTGTAATTTCCATTATTTGGTCATCGGAGTATTTTCCACTTAACAGATAGTTTTGTATATATTCTAATTTGTTTAACAGTTGTTGTTGCATTTTCTCGTACAAATATTTACGTGTGACTACCCTGACACCGGAAGACCCTAAAACCAAATTATAACTATATTAAGAAAAGCAATATACCGGGTGACCCAGGGATCTGTAAAAGCCCCATAACTTATTTGCTATTTGAGATATCGACTTCTAGTTTTCTTGAACTGGTACCCACACCTATCATACATATTTTGAAAATATGTATGTTTTTGTACAGGGTGTCCCAATGTACATAACAGAACAAAGTTATGTTTTTTTTAAATAGAACACCCTATATTTTATACATTATTTTCAACCCTCTTGAGAAGCTGATAAAAATAGTATAAGATAATGTGGGTCTATTATGGACGGTTGGTTAGTGATGGGCAAATTTGTGGCAAAAACATGCACACATTGAAAACATTGCAGAAGCGTTCCTAGCAAAGATAGCATCATTATTTATACACCAGACAATGTTATACATCATAAAAAATAATACACATCGGCTTTGGTTCTCTTTTATTCATAGTGATATACAGGGTGTCAACATACGCAAAACAATGCATAACTATTTTTTTTTAAATGGAACCCTCTATATAAGTTGCCACCAATCTATGGCATTTTTAATAAGCTTTCCAATGATATACAGTTTATATAACAAAATATTAAGGATTCTTGAGATTTATCAATAAAAAACATATTTGTTTTGTCACCTTCTGCTGATTTTTGGATTTTCAGCCAAAACTATGCATTTTCAGGAAAAATTATGATAAACCAAAGTTGTAGAGCGAAAAATTTCCGATCAACATGGGTCTTTCAACTTTTAAGATAATGCGTGCATTGCCCGCAAGAGCGCGCAAAATCGTGACCGTATATGCATTTTAGCGTTTTTTTTTCAAATTTTTTATTAGTAAATTGTACTATACTTTATTTTCCGCACTCTCTAGCGGAAAAACCGGAAATTATAGGGTAATTAAAATGGCCCATATCTATTGAAAATGTTCCGCTCTACAACTCTTAATAGAAGCAATTTTTGCCAAAAATGCATAGTTTTCCCTAAAAATGCAAATTGAAAATGTATATATCAATTTTTGCGTTTTTCAATGGTTTTTTGCATTTTTAGCGAAAACTATTCATTTTGGGCAAAAATTGCTTCTTTTAAGAGTTGTAGAGCGGAATATTTTCAATCGGTGTAGGTCATTTAAATATTTCTATAATTACCCATTTTTCTGCTAGAGGACGTGGAAAATAAAGTTTAGTGCAATTAATAACAAAAAATTTGAGAAAAACGCTAAAATGCATATACGGTTACGATTTTAGGCAGTCTGGCGGGCAATGCACGCATTATTGGAAAATTCAAAAGACCTATATAGCTCTAAAATATTCCGCTCTATAACTTTGGTATCTTATTATTTTTTCAGAAAATGCATAGTTTTGGCTGAAAATCTCAAAATGACCAGAAGGTGACAAAAGAAAAATGTTTCTATGGATAAATCTTAAGAATCCTTGATATTTCGTTATACAAATTGTACATTATTGGAAAGCTTATTAAAAATTCCATGCATTGGTGGCAATATATATAGGGTGTTCCGTTTGAAAAAAGTATGAACAAAAAAGAACCAAAGCCGATTTATATTATTCTTCATGATGTGAAAAATTTGTTAGTGTATAAAAAGCGACGCTAGCATTGCTAGGAGCGCTTCTACAACTTTTTCAATGTGTCCTTGTTTTTGCCACAAATTTGCCCATAACTAACCAATCGTAAATAATAGACCCATACTATCTTATAGTATTTTTATCAGCTTCTCAAGAGGGTTGAAAATAAAGTATAAAATATAGGGTGTTCTATTTAAAAAAACATAACTTTGGTCTGTTATGTATACTGGGACACCCTGTACAAAAACATACATATTTTTAAAATATGTAGAATAAGTGTGGGTACCAGTTCAAGAAAACTAGAAGTCGATATCTCAAATAGCAAATAAGTTATGGGGCTTTTACAGATCCCTGGGTCACCCGGTATATATATATATATATATATATATATATATATATATATATATATATATATATATATATATATATATATATATATATATATTTGGTATGCCACGCTGCGAAAAAGCGCAGCTAAGGGCAGATAAATTTTAAACCGTTCTTTGCTAGGGACTTTCAACTTTGTAAAATTGTAAAAATAATAGCTCGGACGTATCCTGAAGTACAACAAATGCCCTAGTGTTTGTTAAAAAGTGATATACAAATTATAACAAAAACATACAATTTTAAACTGCTAGATAATTGAAGTAAATAAAATAACAAACACCAATATAGATCAAAAATAAATGCTTACTTACCAGGTAAATCACGTTCTATAATTGTTCTCTTAAAATTAGTATTCACTTAAAAATATCAACAGTTCAAACTCAGCACAGATACACGGTATCTAAATTACACTAAAGCACTCACATTAACGGTCAATTTTCGACTAATAGTACGACCATCCCCGATATCAGGGGGCGAGGAAAAAAAAGCATATGGTGCCCCAACCCTTTGGCTTGCTTAGGTTGCTGTTTATTTCTACCTGCAATGAATTCTAGAAAATGGACTTTTGGCCGCCTAAATTAGTCAAATACCCGTATGTGCAACGTTCGCAGGCAGCGGGAGACGGATCAACAGTCGATTGTGTTGTCCTGTCACATTTCGCAAATTGTTCGCGAAAACGGTCTAACGATGTCCTCGATGGGAAGATGCGGAGCGGTGAAGGCTTATCCCTTCATTGTATTGTTACTGGCAGCTGTACTTCTTCGAAAATTATCTCGTTTGGAAGTTTCAATAATGCGGAATTAATGTTAATATTGAAAACGAGCAATGGTTAGCATTTGTTCAGACGTATAATAATAATAATAATAATAATAATAATAATAATAATAAATTGTCTTTATTGCGAGAAAAAAAAATAAAGTACAAGAAATATCATGGCAGAGTAGGCGAAGTTCAGTGAGGTAGTAACCTCTTACTGCTCTTCCACTTAACCTTCTAATTTACTAAACTAAAACTAAAACTAAATTAAATTACATTAAATGTACATTTAGGTTAGGTGTAGTATTATTTTATTGCAACTTCTTTTGTAATCATTACAACTTTGCAACTATTACAGATTATTTCTAAATATAAGTGCACGCAAATGTTTCTCAAATTTCTGTAAAGTGAGTGATTGCAGGTTCAAAGGTATTCTATTATATAATTTATAAATATTATACGAGAACGATCTTTCAAAAAAATATATAGTATAAATAGACTAAGCGCCGACAACAAACGGCTACGGAAAACGATAGAATTTTGAAGTGCGTAGAAAAGTATGTACATATGATAGCTGGAGTCATTGTCGTGGGTATGTCATCACGAAGGTGGATCCTTCCGAGGGTGAGGTGAGAAGTGGTTCGGTCTTCCCACACGGGATCCAAGTTCCACTGGGAACTGCTGTTGGGCGTCTTGGGGAGGCAGCACTGGCTGCTCTTGACGCTGGTCCTTGGAAAGATCCTTTCGCGGTCGTGGTGCGAGGGGATTCGGTCATCTCGACACCGGATCTCGGCATCGCTGGCTGCCTGGGTCCTAGGATGCTGGCTGAGACACTGGTCCTTGGAGATCCTTCCGAGGGTGAGGTGTGAGGAGATTCGGACATCCCAAACCGGATCTTGGCATCACCGGATGCCTGGAGTGGCCGCATCCTAGGAGCAGTCACGTCTGGTCCGGCTGGGGATGAGCTGACATCCTGGCGTGCACTGGCAAGGTGGGAACCAAGACGTGCAGTCTGTCTCTCCAATCCCTGGGGCGACTACTGCATCAGACGCCGAGGCGGAGCATGGGGCGACGGGGCTATACTCTCGAGAGGCGGCGCACAGTGGTTCATATATATGCAAAAAGAGGAAAAAACCTTTTCCCGTGTTATATCATTATTTATTAATAACAAAATATCCGCGATAATACAAACAATACATTGCAGAGTACAATAAATTATAAAATATAATTCTACATATATACAGGGTGTTTCAACGCTTTTGGAGCGGCCAACGTTGGGTTTATTATTCAAAATATCAAACAATGTTTTATACAAAAGTTGTCTACAACAGCGGTCGCCAAACTTTTTGACCTCACGGAGCAGTTAATTTATAATTTAAATCCCGCGGACCACTAATAGGATTTTTTAAGTGTTAAATATATTTATAAAAATAAAATTATGATCAAAGAACACATAAAATGTACCTAGTTAATAAAATGAAACTATTAATAGTAACCAAGTTATAAAAGCTTTATTAATAAACCATAATAAAATAAACAAAATAAACAAAAATTGTACAAACAAAACAATTAAAAGATGGTTTAAATATATCAAACCTTTAGCGTTATACATTCCTAGTGTGATGGATGTTCCTGCTTACTTGAAATAAGATTATGGATATTTGGATCCAATGTTGTTACTGCAAGACGGAGAACTGCATTTATTTCAACCCGAGATCGGTACCGTGTTTTGATGACTGTGACAGATGAAAAGGCCTTTTCACATAAATAAGTTGTGGAGAATTGAATCAGAATTTTCATCGCCTGTTCACTAAGCAAAGGGTATTCACTTTTTATGGTAATCCAAAACTGAGGTCTTGATAAGGATGAATGAAATTTAAATTTAAGAGTTTCGTCGGACGATAGGCCGATGAGGCTTTCTTTTAGATGCATGCTTAACTTACTATCCTGAATGTTCGCTGCAAACGGATCTATTATCCACATATTACCATGTCTGGGATCTTCATTCTTTGGGTAATAACGAGCAAAAGATTATGTAAGTGATTCCAAGTGCTTTTTAACTAGGGTTACCACTTGCTGGTTAACATCATTCTCCTTCATGTATTCATCAAAATTAGAAAACATTTGCAGATCGTCTTCAGCCAACAGCGTTTGCCACAGTAATATTTTCTTTTGAAACGCATCCATTTTACTTCGTGGTATGAACACGTCCTTAAGTTGTCCTTGCAAAGATGTGTTTAGTTCATTTAACAGGAAAAATATCTGCCAGGTATGCAAGCTTTGCTAGCCATTCATTGTCGGACAAGCATTTTTGCAATTTCGGATTATTTTGCTGCTGGAAAAATAATTTGACTTCTTCCCGCAAGGCGAATGGTCGGGTCAATATTTTGCCCCTCGACAGCCATCTCACCTCAGCATGACGAAGAAGATGAGTATACTCGGAACCCATTTCTTCGCAGTGTCTCAAATATTCGAGAATTGAGTGCTTTGTGTCGAATTTCCTTTTTAATTTCAATGACATTTGATAATACTTCGTGTAGTTCTGGGGACATTTTTTTCGCTGCAAGTTGTTCTCGATGTATAATGCAGTGTGTAGATAAAATGTCTGGGTGACCAACATTCTTCACCTTTACAACAATTCCTGAAAGATGTCCAGTCATATTTGCGGCACCATCTGTGCAGATCCCAATACATTTTTTCCAATCAGTTTCATGTTCCCGGAAATAACTATTAAGTGCTTCAAAAATCTCAGAGCTGGTTGTTCTACCCGGCAAATTAAGCGAACAAAGTAGTTCTTCATGTAACTCTCTTTCACACTTAACCCTCACAAAACAAAGAAGAAGTGCTTTGTTTGTAGTGTCCGTAGATTCGTCAAGTTGGATTGAATAAAATGAAGAATTTTTCACCATTTTTATCTGATTTTCAATGTCTTCGGCCATATCTTCGATTCTGCGCTTTATAGTATTATCAGACATAGGAATTACTTTCAATTTCTGAACAGCCTGCATTCCCAAAATCTGTTCACAGGCTTTTAATTAATTAATGGCTTAATTAATTCTTCTCCAATCGTGTACGGCTTTTTGCATTTTGCGATCTGATTTGCTATGAGATAGGAAGTCTTTAGTAATGATTTATCTTCCATGGTCATTTTTCTTAAAGCAATAACTTGCTTTTGCATATTTTCATGCATTCTTTTAAAATATTCTAGCGGTTTTTTTGCTAAATCCGGGTGTTTAGAATTCAAGTGTCTTTCAAGTTTTGAAGGTTTTAATGCATCGTTAGGCTTTCAGAACATACAACACAGAGAGGCTGTGGATCCAGCTCACTGTCAGGTTTTTCAATGAATCCAAATTTTAAGTAATAGGAATGATATTTTCTTGATACTTTGTGTTTTTTCTTCTCTCCACCTTCCGTTCCAACGTGTTTCCTAATGGTGCCTGATGAAGACTGTGGAGGGTCTGATTTATTGATCAGTTCACGGTTAGGTGAAGTATTATTAATGTTATTATTATCGTTCTCATTTCCTTTTGCATTACTAAAGAAATGCAAAATATTCTTTTGCTTTTTTTCACTCATTATGGGTTTAATTTATTTGAATCTAAAATAAAATAAAAAGAAATTTAGAAAAGTCAACTCATTTTATCCCAATAAATATCAAATAAAAGAAAATATGTACATGGTTAAGATTTAAGATCATACCTGTAAATCTATGTGTCAATATATAAAAGTCCGCAACGAAAGGGTTCAGCCGAGGCCGACGAGAGAACAGGCCGTAGGAATCGCCTTTTTAAAAGAACTGTGCAACTATTTTAAAGAAAAAAAAACTAACCGCTTCGCACAGAAAAAACTGCTTACTGAATACTACTACTGCCGTGCTGCCGGCTACTCGTACGGTGAGGTAGGACTACTAGCGACTACTAGCGAAGAGTGCGCAGCAAATATGGCGCGCTCATTCCGGCCTGTTCTCTCATCGGCCTCGGTTCAGCACGGAACGCTATTAGTTATTAAAAATAAATATTATGTGTGAAAATTGAGGTTATGTATTGAATTAACCATGCAATAATTAAAATGAAAAGTTTGGTACTTACGGTGTGTTCTATTGTTTAATGTAGATATTCAGCAGTATATTAATATTAAAACTGACTCCAATAACTCACATTAAAAAACTTGAAACATTCAGCAGCAGTACGACTTATTTCCCACGGCGTTATTCTACGCGAGAAAGAGTACGTTTCTGCGGACCAGCGAATCTCAATCATAAAAAAATCTCTTTTGAAATTTTTATTAAAAACCACGTGGTTGACCGTTCGCGAGGCGTTGAAACACACTCGACTTGTTAAAACAAGAAACTAACTGCTAATGGAATCAGAGTAATAATTTTACGTTCTCTGCGCTCAGAGGTAAGATTGTCTTTTTATGTTCAGGTCTTCGTTTGTGGCCAAGCGTGAACATTTTCTGGAGTGATGGATCCTGTAATGTTTCTGGAATCGATTCGTGAACTACTGGAAATTGTTTCTAAAATCACCGCAAATCTTTGTATTAAAATCGGATCCATTTTTGTTATTTCGGCAGCTAAAGTTGGGTTTCCGAAAAATCTCCGTGAAGTGTTCCCATCATTTGTTGTTCTCGTTCCTTGTCTTACTATGTCAACTTTTAAACCAACTTTCTCGATAAATTCTTTTTGAATTCGTCTTTTTGTTTATTCTCTCATAGAACGAGTAGCTTCTGTTACCCTCCATGCCATAAAACCAAGGTTGTAGCTTAGATGTAAAATATATTTTATAAATCTAATCCGTGTATGCAATGTGGACATTCCTAATCTAACAAGGAGAGGATCAGATGTGTGACTCACCGATTTGATCCATCTTTACCAAACGTGTAGGTCATGACTAGGAGTGTAACAGGTGCACGTAATAGGGCGCACTATTCAGCCGTTTTCGAGAAAAAAATTGATTGATTCTAAAATTAAGATATTTAAATACACATGTATTTATAAAAACTATAAAAAGAAAATGAATTCACCCAACTTCAACAATGGGGTTCGATCCATCGACCTTCCGACTACGAATCGGAGGTTTTATCGATGCGCCAAAAGGTCGGTATATGTTTTTTTAACGCAAAAAGTATATAAACATACGAATGAATAACAAATAAAAAAAACATTTTTTCTCGAAAACGGCTGAATAGTGCGCCCTATTACTTGCACCTGTTAGACTCCTAGTTATGACCTACACGTGTGCCAAAGATGGATGAAATCGGTGAGTGACACATCTGATCCTCCCCTTGTAAGAGCACCTTAATTTGATGATTTGACTAGAACTTTGGAAATTTTGTTTATTTCAGATGGTTTAGCTCCACAAATGACACAGGTCATCGACGATAGTGTATTGGTTATCGCTTTCCCGTCGATCATTGTTAAATGGAGGACATGTTTTACCTTAAGAGAGTATGCTCCAAAAATGTCGTTTCAAGTAAAGCTTTTATGTCACTCTCAATGCAGCCAGTCTCTTCTCTTATCAGGTTAAGGGTCTCTTTTTAAAATTAAAATTGCATTGCTCTACAATACCGCGTTGACGATGAGCGATCATTTTTCCAAATACAAATATTTTCATTTGTTGCTAATGTCATCTGCAAAGGTACATTGGACGTCATAAATAATCAGATACATCGGATTCCTCTTCTGAAAATGTTTGTTTGAATTCATTTTGACCAGACGCTCCATCACAGCCCCATTTAGTATGCAGTAGTACACATTGATCTTTAAATTTTTCTAGTTCATCTTCATTTAATGTTTATTATAATCCTTTCTGTGGTGTGGTCAAGTAAATTTTGTAAACTAACCTTTGCTGAAGTTTCCGTTATCATCATGTTTTCAGTATAGCAACGTTTTTTTTATTCCAAGACGGTGTGGTAACAGAAAACAGGAAAAAGATTATGACCAATATCTTTAGCGGCTTTCCTGATAATTTCGTATAGGTATTTTGAAAGAACAAAAAGTGCAAGAGCAGAATCGGCATCAAATACCTTAAAATTTTCACTGAAACTGTTTGAAGTACCTGCAGCATTGATTAAATTCTGGGAATAAGAGCCCCGTAGCTGACCTATTTTATACCTTTTGGCACGATCACAGCACTCATCGAAAGTCTTACTGGGTCTCCCTCCTTTGCACATGTCAGTAGAAGTATTCAAACCATCGACGAGCAAAGTTACGACGAATTCTCTTTCCAACCACTTGCTGTATTTTTCAATAAATTTTGCTTTAATTCGATGCACAGACTTAAATCTCTGATTGAAATGTGGTAAAAAATCTTTTATTTATTTCTTCCAATATTTTAAAAACTTGGTCATCTAATAATGCCGGATAATTCTCCATCAAAAAGTCATTCAACTCATAATTATTTCGAAATAATACTTCGCACAAATCAAGGTACGTGACTACAAACTGCACCATTTTACAAAATATATTTTTATTCTTCTCGATCAAAAAAATACTATTTTTGTCAAGAATAAGAATTATTGTCACACACAATTGCAGGAAACTTTGTAACCGGCAATGCAATATGTACAGACTAGATGCCGTGTCACCGTGTCAGAATGGTGGTGGTATTTTTATCGTTACGGGTTACTTTGAGATTCTATTGTGGCCAAAGTTGACGGAAGTTGCAATCCATTTTTGTGGAGCATATATTAGTATACATAAGCTTTTCAAAAATGGTACTAAGAGCTTGGAGCTTCGTGGAGCTTTTTTTGTATGCTTATCTAAAGCTGAAAAATACTGAACCAGACCTCTTTGTTATGTCAAGGTAAATTAAATAATTTTTGTAATACATGTCAAAAACAGTAACTGCTAAACAAATGTAGATACCATGTACAAGAAAACACATCCACTATTTATAGCTAAATATCGTTAGAAATTAAAAAAAGGTATATGCAATTCTCACGTTAGACCGACCAAATTAAATACATACCGGGTGACCCAGGGATCTGTAAAAGCCCCATAACTTGTTTGCTATTTGAGATATGGACTTCTAGTTTTCTTTAACTAGTACCCACACTTATTTTACATATTTTAAAAATATATATGTTTTTGTACAGGGTGTCCCAATATACATAACAGAACAAAGTTATGTTTTTTTTATAATGGAACACCCGATATTTTATACTTTATTTTCAACCCTCTTGAGAAGCTGATAAAACTAGTATAAGATAGTATGGGTCTATTATGAACGGTTGGTTAGTTATGGGCAAATTTGTGGCAAAAACATGTACACATTGAAAACATTGCAGAAGCGTTCCTAGCAAAGATAGCATCGTTATTTATACACTAGAAAATTTTCCACTTCATAAAAAATAATACACATCGGCTTTAGTTCTCTTTTATTTATAGTGATATACAGGGTGTCAACATACGCAAAAGAATGGATAACTATTTTTTTTCAAATGGAACACCCTATATAAGTTGCCACCAATCTATGGAATTTTTAATAAGCTTTCTAATGATATACAGTTTGTATAACAAAATATTAAGGATTCTTGAGATTTATCAATAAAAACATATTTCTTTTGCCACCTTGCGCTGATTTTTAGATTTTTAGCCAAAACTATGCATTTTCAGGAAAAAAATATAAGAGACCAAAGTTGTAGAGCGAAAAATTTCCGAACGATGTGGGTCTTTCAACTTTTAAGATAATGCGTGCATTGCCCGCCAGAGCGCGCAAAATCGTGACCGTATATGCATTTTAGCGTTTTCTTTTCAAATTTTTTATTAATAAATTGCACTATACTTTATTTTCCGCACCCTCTAGCGGAAAAACGGGAAATTAAAATGGCCTGTATCGATTGGAAATGTTCCGCTCTACAACTCTTAATAGAAGCAATTTTAGCCAAAAATGCATAGTTTTCCCTAGAAATGCAAATTGAAAATGTATGTATCAATTTTTGCGTTTTTCAATGGTTTTTTTGTATTTTTAGCGAAAACTATGCATTTTGATCAAAAATTGCTTCTTTTAAGAGTTGTAGAACGGAATTTTTTCAATCGATGTAGGTCATTTGAATAATTCTATAATTACCCGTTTTTCTGCTAGAGGACGTGGAAAATAAAGTATAGTGCAATTAATTAACAAAAAAATTGAGAAAAACACTAAAATGCATATACTGTCACAATTTTGCGCACTCTGGCGGGCAATTCACGCATTATTGGAAAAGTCTAAAGACCTATGTCGATCGAAAATTTTCCGCTCTACAACTTTGGTCTCTTATTATTTTTTCAGAAAATTCATAGTTTTGGCTGGAAATCCAAAAATGAGCAGGAGGTGACAAAAGAAAAATGTTTGTATGGATAAATCTCAAGAATCCTTAATATTTCATTATACAAATTGTATATCATTGGAAAGCTTATTGAAAATTCCATGCATTGGTGGCAAGATATATGGGGTGTTCCATTTGAAAAAAAAAGTTGTCCAATATTTTGTGTATGTTGACACCCTGTATAGCTGTATGAACCAAAAAGAACCAAAGCCGATTTGTATTATTCTTCATGATGTGGAAAATTCTTTAGGGTATAAAAAATAACGCTAGCTTTGCTAGGAGCGCTTCTACAATTTTTTCAATGTGTCCTTGTTTTTGCCACAAATTTGCCCATAACTAACCAATCGTCCATAATAGACCCATACTATCTTATACTAGTTTTATCAGCTTCTCAAGAGGGTTGAAAATAAAGTATAAAATATAGGGTGTTCCATTTAAAAAAACATAACTTTGTTCTGTTACCTATATTAGGACACCCTGTACAAAAACATACATATTTTTAAAATATGTAGAATGGGTGTGGGTACCAGTTCATGAAAATTAGAAGTCGATATCTCAAATAGCAAATAAGTTATGGGGCTTTTACAGATCCCTGGGTCACCCGGTACATAATAGTCAACTTTGTTTACATGTATTTCCGTTATTATACGAATTTAAAAATGCAAGTTTTGGTATAGTACACTACTACTAATTTATAATCAGACAAACATAAATTAACGGTGAAATTTCAACCTTTGACATTTAGGGTTTCTTCCGCGAGCGCACCACTGTGCGGCGGCACGATGGTGGTTGTTGCTGCGGCACCAACTGGATGGTCCGCGGCGAGGGGCGTCATTTCTTCGTACAATAATATATAGCAGCGAAACATGGATAATAACAAAGTAACCCCAAAGTAAAATTGTATATTAGATTTATACGAAAGGAAGAGAATAAGATGAGAATATACAAAATAAGGAACCAAACACATCCAAAACCTACAAAAAGAAGACATAAAAAAGAGTTTTCGAAACGAGTCTTACAGGAAAAAAACTAACTGAGGTTGACCAAGAAAGACATGGATAAAGGGAGTCAGAGAAGGAGCAGAAAGCAAAGGCATAACATGGGAGGGAATTAATAAAATTGCACAACACAGAAAACTTTGGAGAAACTATACGTTACCAAACAATAAATATGTAAGCCTTAGACCAGAAATGATAGAAAGGCAAGTTTTCGAGATATTTGCAATTTTATCGATTTTTTTTCGAAAGTATCGAATGTTGTTTACGATTCATATAGAACAATCTAACGAGTAACTCTAAATTTAAGTTGCCCAAAAATACTGTTTTTGAAATTTAGAATTTCAAACTAATTCGTCTCAGTAAATTTTGAATCTGGGAAATTTGGGCAAGTTTGAACCCTTACCTAACGAATGCCGCCATATTCACGACAACATAAACTATTCCAGTAAGATAGAATGTTGCCGTATTCGCAACAATAAAAATATTTTCGTAAGATCGCATAACTTAAATTTTCATTTCCTAGCGCATCCACCATCATTTATAAACGATCTTTTTCGCGGATTGATATAAAATGTAAGCTTTTTCGGACTTATTTTAGGCCGTGAAATATCACTTTTGTGGACTAGGCTTTAAAAATGCTTATTTATGCCTGGGCTGTAAAAGTAATGAGCCAATCAGATGAGACTACGTCATGTTATTTCTCCAATCAGATGAGACATCGCGTCGACGAATAGAAGCCGCTCGGAAATTTGTTTGACATTACACATTACAACGTATTTTTCGCTTGATTGAGAGTTGCCTTCGAATTTCCTGTACCAAAAAAGCCAAAACAGTTTTATTAACAACGCGTGTGATTTCCGCGACTTCCATGCGAGTCCTTAACTTATCCACGCACAAAAATCGAGTCGCTCTACGGTTGCAAAATTTGCTTGCCGTGACCGGCTTCCAGTGGCCCGGCAATTAACGTTTAAACGCCGTCGACCAGCGCGCTTATTTCCTGCACAGTAAAACGAGAGACTTTTCTTCAGATGTTGATTGTAAAAGAAGCTTCTGCGAAGTATTAACAACCCCGCGTAAGTTTTCTCCTAGCACCGCGTGTTTGCCTAACTTTCCCACGTAATTGAACCCGAGCAGCAATCGGAAAAATGATTGAAAAGGATTTGTAGGTTATGTATTATGTAAGTTTTGTTTCAATTTAATAATTGAACAATAATAATGTGAATATAATGACTAACATTTTTAATCGTAAAGAATTTGTGTGATAATAACAAAGTTCATTTTATTGAAAAATTTCCTGAATTTCCTGAATCAAAATGTATCACAAAGTAATGGCTTCCACCATCAACCATATCAGTAAATAAATGTATTGAAGAGTTTTACTCGAAATAATGATACGGTCCATCCGATTTAAATATTAATTGCATGTCACTTACGAAATCATGATCATTATGATTATAAATGGTTATACCACACACCCGTCAAAATGCGGATACCACAATGTCTATAATAAATGTCAATTTCTGTTTTACTTGGGTACCTACAAAATTTTTACAAAGCTACCTGCGATATGTTGATAGAATTAAATATATTGAAAATTGTCGCATTGCAAGTTATTATTAATTTCTCCTGAAAAATCCGCCAAACATTTATGTTTACGGCAATGAAGCAGATTTTCTGACTTGGCTGGATTCACAGCCCCGCTCCAGCCATGTCCGCAAATCTGTCACTTTATTGCCTTGTTAAACAAATAACTATTTTTTTGTTGTTTTTAAAGCGACGGTTGCGGACATTAAAAACTAACTCGTTATCTACATACTCCTCGAATAAATATCTCTATGGTAATATAGTTGGATGAAACTATAGAAAGTTATTGAACTGAACAGGTGAAATCGTAATATGCTATGTTGAAGTGTATTGTAAAGTAATTCCATTTGTAACTGAATGCATACACCTGTCATGTTTCATGCAGATCGAAATAGATTAGTGCGTTATGAATTATCCACTAATAATAATGGAGTGTAATACTTAATAAACCCAATACGAATCCAAACTCAACAATGCGCGCAAAATACAAACATTCGATTCCGTCCCGAACTACACATTGAAACTTGTACATTCTATACGCTAATTACCGTTTCAATCAGTGGCAAATTACCTAATTACGAATAGTCGTGCATCGCCGCGGGGGTGAAGGGAGGCGAGGGGATTCCCTAAAATGGCTAAAAGCTAATTACGAGGCGGGCGCAACATCAAACAACTGAACCGAACTCAGTCGATACTTATGGTCCCATTCATCTATATCACCGGCCGGGACGGCAGGGGTGGGTGCGGAGGCCATCCTTAAAACGTTAATTACGAGAAATTAATTGCCGGCATAATTAACGTAGAAGGTTCCGCGCCAATTAAAAGGCCGTGAAAAATTGGCCAAGAAAAAGTGCGGCGAGAAATATGATCCTGCGGCACGTCCTAATTGCCGAAACTGGGGTTGCCATCCTTTAGTGGGGACATGATTTATTATTTTTCGTTGCCCAAAGAACTTTTCTTTTCCGGAGGACTTATACAGGGTGTATATAAAATATAGCATCCAGTTTAAACATCAAAACTAGTAACACAGTTTGTTATTGTTTATAGGAAACTTAAACAATTTATGAAGTGAAAAAAATGAAAAATCCATGTAGTTAATTATAATACTGAGCTTTCGTGTTTGGAGGGTGAGATAGGCATATCCACCCTCCACCGTATCAAATTCATCTTAAATTACAAACTTTGTGTGTTGGTAGAAACGGCACGAGTGACATAATGAAGATAAATAATAATTAAAATAGTATTTCCGTCTTAGCTCGTTAACATTATTATTAGACTTGTGCATAGTGTAGACGGTGCATGATATAATTTGAAATGGCGGCTTACGGAATGCACAAAAGCGAAAACAATTTAATGAAGTTGTTCTGTTTGTGTTCCCGCTTAAAATGGCAGTGTTGGCAATTTCAATAACCGCACGTTTAGAAGCTCGCCACTCTGTCGGTATAAATCCGGCTTTTGAATTGCTCGAGTTTGGAACAATGGAAGAATTATCCAGGCCGCCGCAATTATGCCTTGCGCCGTTATGGCTTTTCAACAATTTAACACGGACACGTGCATACATCCAACAAGGGGGCCGGTCGTATCTCGCTCTCTTTCTCTTGCGCCACTTCAACTAAATAAGTTAGTTTAAATAGGTGGCAGTTCAAAGCCGGGGGCCGCAAGCCGTGAAATTCCATCGAAATTCGCGGCACGCGCGAATAATTTACGTCCGTCGAGGAAACGAGCGCGCCTCCCCCGATGACGCGTTCGAGGGGCCGAGGCCCCCCGCTCAGAATCCCACGGCTGGCATTGTTAATTTCCAAAAGTGACAAACTTGTTGAATGGTGCACCGGTGCACATGGGTACGTGTTATTTCTATTCCTGCGCTCGACTGCGGACACGTAATATTTAGTGGGAGAACTGAAGTTTGTGGCAGATGTATTCACTGCACATAGTTTATTTTGCAACAACAGCCATCACTTTATAACTATCATAACTGTGAAACTTGAGTTATATGAATATTAAAACATCCAACAACAATTCAGCCATGTTGTAACGAACGGTATTTTTCAAACTTATAGTGAGCACATTTAGTAGTTTCCCGTAATACATTATTAAAACGTTGCTTGCTTATATTCCTTGTGGTTGTTTCTGCTGTATATTTTATTTGGACTACCGTCGTTACCCGATAAGGTCCAATTTAAATATTATCATGCCGCGGGATGAATCATGTTCTCTTACAAATTCGATTAAACTAGTATCAGTGGAGTAGAACCCTTGTATTTAATTTAACGTACAAGAGGCTGCCGCATCACATCTCTGATGACGGGGATCTTCATGTATTCCTTTTTTTGTGTCCTTATTACTTCACCTACACCAGTCAGTGTTCCAGTTGACTCGGCGACTCCACACATTGGGTCTAAAAGCTGGTCCTCTGGTAGATGCTCTGGCGACATCCACATCACACACAGACATTTGCACCTCCCCCTAAACCTATCATAAAGACATCTGATGCACACACCGTTTCTCATACTGTTCATCGTGTCTCCTTTTATTTTCCCGATACTGTTCCTTCTCGTCTTCTTTCCAGGCGGAGGCGACCTACTAAAATTGTCTCCACCGACAAAACCGGCAAAAAAATGGACTCTCCATAACATCAGTATTTATCATAATACTCAGCAAGTGGTGCAATTTAGGTTGTCATCAGGAAGCAAGAGTAATTTATGACTTTTGGAGAGGGCCGTCCTTTATACCTGCTTTCCGTATTTTGGGACCAATTTTTGATAAGTAAATTACAATATGCTATACTGACTTTCATTTCTCGATTACCGACATATATTATGAAGAATATTGTACTCTTTTACCACGTGACATTTATAAGCCAATACGGTTATCAAATTCAGTGGCGGCTCGTGGAACATTTTGATGGTAGAACCACTTAGTATATAATATATTTTGAGAAAAAAAAAAAAACGATTACTGTTGCAAAATTATTCAGTAAATTACAACTGACTACACATATAATTCTACATTTCCGTAAAAATTAGAAATGCATTGTTTCTAAATTTTAGAATATTTCAATGTGAAAGGAGATGAAATTAAAAAGCAACAAATTCGTCGACCCGAAAAAAATATAAAAACAATTCAAATAAAACGAATAACTTTGTTAGTATCACTTTATAAAGTGATACTAACAAAGTTATTCGTTTTATTTGAATTATTCAAAATATATCACGAAGTGAAAGCCTCCACAATTACTTATTTATAAAAACAATTGCCATAGACTTGAAACTTTCCAAAACAACTGACAACACATGGGATTCTACATTTCCGTAAAAATTAGAAATGCATTGTTTCTAAATTTTAGAATATTTCAATGTGAAACCAGATACAATTTAGAAAAATATTGCAACAAATTCGTCGTCGCGAAAAAAATATAAAAACAATTTCCATCCACTTGAAACTTTACAAAATCACTTAATATTAATTCAAGAGTGATTTCGTATAGAATTCAAACACATTCCGTCGATTGCCTTTGCGATTTTTCGTGTAAATTTATGAAAAATTATAATCATTTTTTGTTGACGCGAAAAAATATAAAAACAGCTGTAAAATACTTAAAACTTTATAAATTTACCTAAAATACAATAATCTTCCAAAAACTCGAAAAACTCCATTACAGGTTTTCAAGATAACTGACCAAGAACAACGCTTCAGATTTTTTAATTTGCACGAGTGAAAATTTTTTTATAAAAACAACTGCAACACACTTGAAATTTTCCAAATTTACTCAAAATACACTAATCTTGACAATCCTCCAAAAAACTCAAAAAACCCCATCACTGGTTTTTAAGATTTAAAGTTTCACTTCTTCCGAGTGAAAAAAAAATATAAAAACAAGTGCAACACACTTGAAACTCTCTAAATTTACTCAAAATACATTAATCATAATAAGCCTCTAAAAAACCCATAATATCCCAAAACAAGTTTTCAAGATAACCAACCGAGAACAGCACTTAGGATTTTTTTAAGTTTCACTTCTTCGGAGTGAAAAAAAAATACAAAAACAACTGTAACACACTTGAAAGTTTTCAGATTTACTCAAAATACATTAATCTTAATAAACCTCCAAAAAACTCAAAATACCCTATCACTGGTTTTCAAGATAACAACACAAAACACAATTCTGGAAGAATTTTTCAAATCTGCTAATTTGTTCAAGAGATATATTCTCAAATAAATGCAATGCCATTTTTCTCGTCTCATGAAACTTTCGCAGGCTTCGTTTTAAGACTTAAAACGACAAATCAGTGTTTTTAGAATTAATAAAAAAAATCTTGTTTCGTTTGAAATTAGAGGTAGTGCCATGGCTCCTTGGCTCTACATAACAAGCCGCCCCTGATCAAATTATTGAAGTTTGATCATGCATCAAATATTTCCGGGATCATTTTTTGCATTACAATCGGTCCTCGTCTTTGACTCGTGGCGATTGTGAATGCAAAAATGTTCTCAAAAAATGATATTTTCATACAATATTTAACGTATTAAGGATATTACGCACAAAATTCATAATTGCTCTATTAAATGTTTTAAAAAAAAATCTTTTGGATTAGTTGATGATTGTGTAATTTTTGGCCTGCTGAAAATATCGTGACGTCACTAGTGTTTGACGTATGATGTCATAGGCAATTTTTTTTAATTGATTTTTTTTATTTGGCAACGTTTGTAGAGCTCTTAGTTATCTTTAGTCACATTTTTTTTTTAAAATACGTATCATTTAATCTAAAAACAATTTGTTTACTTTGCTACTTTTGTAGAGCTTGTTTCTCTTTATATCCATATTTTTTTTATTTTTTTAATAGAATGATCATAAAATTTCGCACAAAATTCATAATTTGGATTATTTAATATACGATTTTGAAAAAGCTGGAGAAAACAATGAAGTTTTAAATTTTTTATTTTTACAACCTTACATAATACTGCATTAATTAAAAGTAAGCCAATTCCAAATTTATTGATTTATTTAATATTTGACGTATTAACAAGTTTAACACTTCAATTAAAACGTCTTTACTTCTCCTAAAATTAACTAAATATGGTGCATTTTACTGAACGAGAAAGAATAGAGGTATAAATGATGATGGAATATGGCGATAGGCTAAGAACTTATGAGGAAGCATACGATTTGTTCAATCAAAAACACCCCGCAAGAGTTCCAATTTCAAGATCCACAGTAAGAGCTCTACAAAAGTTGCCAAATATATATAAAAAAAAAAAACGAATTCCATTTATAAAAATTGCCGATGACATCACACGTCAAACACTAGTGATATCACAATATTTTTGTGCACGCCAAAAAGTGTGCAATAATGAACAAAAATCGACCTGTCCGTGCGATTCTTTTAAAAACACTTAATAGTGCAATTAACTTTATCACCACTCTGTATATAAATATTTATATTTAAAATATAAAGTAGTATTTACTAATAATTGCTAATTATTTAATAAAAAAAATTGTCAGTATTGCGACTATTAAAACTATTGCATGTACACTTTTCAATGGTGTTGCAGGTAATTAGACCCAACCCTCCTTCATTCATAAATTTCCCTTTTGTGGTACTCTCGAAATTCGATATGGGTAAATGGTAATTAACACCCTAGGGTTCTCTGGGGTGGGCCGCCGGAGGGTTTGGAGACAAATTCTTACGGTCCTCTTTTAGACAGTCTAACGAGACTGTGTCCTTTTTGCCGTTAACGATAACGGTAAAAAATTTATCAGCCCGTTTCAACACTTGAAACGATCCATCATAAACTGGTTGTAATGGATGTTTTGCCCCGCCCTTGCGCACGAACACGTGTCTACAACTCCCTAATTGCGGTGGTACGCACGAGCTACGTTTGACGAAACGAGCAGCTGCCGGGCTGAGTGCCCGCATTCTGTCCCTCAGACCATCGATAAATTTCGATCCTGAAGTTACGATTGTAGCCAAAGAATTTGGAGAAATGAAGTCGCCTGGCAAACGCAATATTTTACCATAGACGAACTCTGGCCATAGACGAGGTCTTGTATAACGTTGGAATCCCTAACATAACGACTGGGAGTTCTTGAATCCAGTTCTTCGGATCGCTGCTCATTCTTAGAGAGTCTTTAATTTGCTTATTTAAGCGCTCTATCAATCCATTACATTTGGGATGGTAGGTGGTGGTTGGTTTGTGAACAATACCGAAGGTCCTGCAGAATTCTTTCCAGACGTTGGACTGGAACTATCGACCTCGGTCTGTAACAACCGAAGCTGGAGTTTCGAAACGTGCAATTCAACAATCTAGAAATGCCTGAGCAACAGAATCGGTCAAAGATAAACTTCTAGCCACCGTGTAAAACGGTCAATGCAGACCAGAAGGTATCTGTAATTGTTGCAAAGGGGCAAAGGGCCGATAATGTCGAGGTGTATATCAGTGAAGCGGTCATCCGGTTCTGGAAATTTGGCAACGGGGGACACGGTATGACGATAAATTTTGTTTTGTTGGCACTTCACACAAGATTTTACAAACTTAGCTATGAAACTATGCATCTTCAGCCACACGTAACGAGACGTAACTAAACGTTTTGTTGCCCTTATACCCGAATGAGTGAGCCCATGAAGCGTTTGTACAACGGTGGATCCAAAGAAGCTGGGATGGAGGGTCTCGGTGTGTCGAGTGAGTTATCGACGTGTATGCTTGAGTTGCCATTAGGCTGAGTTACACGCTCTAATTTGAGGGTGTTCGCTCTACTTGCCAAAAGGGATTTCAATTCGGGGTCTTCATCTTGCAATTTTGGTAAATCTGGCAGTAAAGTATTAATTTCAACTCGCCACGCAGGTTTGCTTCCCCGGAATGAAATGAATGGCAGTAGTGAATTGCCCAAAGAAATTCAAGTGTCTGTACTCTCGTCCTGAGAAGCGCTCAGAATTTGAACCGACAGCAGCTATCAAAGGTTTATGATTTGTATATATTATAAATTCTTCAAGGTAATATTTAAATTTTTTTATTGCCAAATAAACGGCCAGCAATTCTCTGCCGAATGTGCTATATTTGCGTTCTGTTGTAGAAAAAGATTTGGAAAATAAAGATAGCGGTTGCAGAACGCTTGTAGAATCCTCCTCCTGAAGTACCGCCCCCGTAGCGAAGGCACTTGCATTTACCATAATGCTTAACTCCGCGACAGAATTGGAGATTGCAAGCTTTGCAGTGTTAGCTAATGCTACTTTGGTTGCAGAAAACGCGCACAGCGCAGGTTGAGACCAAACTAAAGGTTTGCCACGCGGAGTTGTTGCTGCGAGTTTAATTAATGGTGACAAAATGCTCGAACATGACCTTATAAAGCGATGATAAAAATTAATCATGCCGAGGAATCTTTGTAATGCTTTTTGATCAGCGGGTTGCGGGAATTTCAAGATGATATCTATCTTGGACTGTACAGGTTATACCCCGAACCTCTAATGTTGTGACCCAAAAAATCTAATTTTGTTTCGCCGAAAACGCATTTATCGGGATTGATTTTGATTCCGAAAGATGTCAACCGTTCAAAAATTTGGAAGAGATGACTGACTTGTTCTTTTTGGTCTTTGCTAAAGACAAGTGCGTCATTCAGGTACGCGAAGCAGAATGATATTTCACGTAAAACTGTGATATATAACCCTGTACGAACACTCAGTGCTCCAGTCTTATATGTGATTTTGTGGCATAAACATCGGACTCGGTCTTATCTGGTCTTACCCGCCGATTGACCCGTTAGTGACCCCTCTAGCGCGATACCCTTATCCTCTAGTTGACCCCAGTCATTGAACCCTACCTTGACGTGGCGCTGGGGCTCAAGTAAGTACAACAACTGCGAAACTGTTTAATCGATTCCCTGGATGCAATCGACTAGGTGCGTTGCCGCGATCGCTTTGCCAAGGACCCCTGTGCCTCCCAATCAGCCTATCCACCCAAACGGTCCACAAAGTAGCAGTATTGTATTAAGTTGCCAAAGTCGGTGATAAGGTCACCTTGGCACGTGGGAGTCGTTTACTAATGTAATGTGTCTCTCCGTTACAGAGCCCAATTGTGTACTACCCTTCTCAGCTATACCGGTAACAATTTGGCGCCCAACGTTTTGGGCCGTGACGTTTAGCTTAACCTGACGTCCCCACCCACGTGTGAATGAGACACCCTCCCAAGGTTAACAGCAACTTGGTGAGGTATGGCTAGAGGACGGCGCAGAAACAGAGACCGTGCTTGAGCGCCGCTTCTTAGGCGCGCTGGAGTACGACGATGAGAATGGACTCACCCAATTGACATGACTAGAGGATGGCGTCGACTTGGCCGCGCTCTCCTACGGAGGCAAAGACGTGCAGGCCGTCGAGTAAAGATGACAATTGACACTCCCAGTTCTGTGTAGCTCTCGGCCACCGGATGACAAAAATCCAGTCAGTGCCTGCCTGGGATGTGACTAATAACCCCTTGATAGGTAAGAACTTGTGAATGGAACAGATACGTCATATCCGGATGCTATTTTCTCGATTGATTAGGCTGCGGTTGCTAATCGATGCACACTTGCCCCAACCCCCTATGTTGCCGCTTTTTCACATTTATCCAGGTTCAATTCATTCGCCGATAACAACAAGTGGCAACGATCTGCCCTCCTCGCCATTTGGGTCCAACTTATCCGCCGATAACAGCAAGTGGCAGTGACATGCCCTCCTCGCCATTTGAAAATCTTAAACTGGACTCCTTGTTCCCCCTCTGATTCCACTGTTTAAGCCAAAGAAGATGAGGCCGTGATATATAACCCTGGTATAAACACTCAGTGCTCTACTCTTGTATGTGATTTTATAGCGTAAACATTGGACTAGGTCTTATCTGATCTTATCCGCCGATTGACCCATTAGTGACCCCTCTAGCACGATACTGTTATCCGCTAGTTGACCCCAGTCAGTGACCCCTGCCTTGACGTGGCTTTGGGACTCAAGTAAGTACAGCAACTGTGAATCTGTTTAGTCGATCCCCTGGGTATTAATCGACTAGGTGCGTTGCCGCGAGCGCTTAGCTAGAGACCCCTATGCCTCCCAATCAGCCTATCCACCCAAACGGTCCAGAGAGTAGCAGTGTTGTACTTAGTTGCCAAAGTGGGTCACAAGGTCACCTTGGCACGTGGGAGTCGTTTACTAATATCTGTGTCTCTCTGTTACAGAACCCAATTGTTTACTACCCTTCTGAGCTACGCCGGTAACAACTGAATCAATGAACCTTTGAAAGGTTTGAGCGGCATTTCTTAAGCCAAAACTGATCCTAGTATATTTGTATAATGCAAAGGGTGTCGTGATTACCGTCTTTGGAATGTCTTGAGGATTATTGTGAATTTCATGGTATGCCTTAACCAACTCGATTTTTGAAAATAACGTGCAACCATGACAGTTATTCGCGAAATCTTGAAGAAGTATCAAGGGATACCGGCCTGGAATGGTTTTCTGGTTTAACCCCCTGTAATCGCCGCACGGACGCTAAGAGTCATCTGATTTAGGCACCAGATGTAGTGGCGTAGCCCAAGGGCTAGAGGAGGGCTGGACAAAACCGAATTTAGGCAGCTTGTCGAACTCTGTTTTTACAATTTGGAATTTGTCAAGTGCTAGACAGTGTGGCGTACTGAAAACAGGGCGGGGGGGGGGGGGGTCAAAAGTTGTAACATAATGTCGTACTTTATGTTTAACTGGCTGTCTAAGATCAAAAGGTGTATTTAAATTTGAAAATTGTTGCAACAGTTTAGAGTATGGTGAATTTGGAATAGGTAAATAATTTAACACGGGTGGCCCCAATGGACCGAACGCATTTATCACCAACTTTTCGTTGGCCATATCAACAACAATATTAAAATGGCGGAGAAAGTCGGCGCCCAAGATGGAATGATTGACTTGCGCGAGGACAAAGTTCCGCTGAAAAATAACATTCAGGCCGATATTGATTTTTAATCTTGAAAATTCGAAAGTCGGTATAAAGGTACCGTTTACCGTGGCCAACGCAAATTTTTCTTGACGATGAGTGTTGGCAAAGAGCTGATCTATCGCCAAAATGTTGACCTGGGCACCCGTGTCAACTAGAAATTTAACGCCGGATACTTCGTCGCGCACGGTGAAGAGATGGCCCGGAGTTACAGCAAGTGAACCGACATCACCACTGCTGCTGCCCGTTTCCCTAGGTACAAGGAGGTACGCACTTATTCGCATTAGTACGGAAATTAAAATGGTAACGACTTAATCAATTTAATAATCAGTAGACTCAAAACTCAGAATTTGACATTCAATCATCATCACTTCGATTCACACCCGTCGCAACACAACAGTCGACGCAGACCACCTTCACTGAAGTCGCCACCGCCGCCGACGTCACCACAGCCGCCGACATCACCATAATCGCCATCTTCGGCGCTTCCGCCGCCGCCGCTTCCGCCGCCGCCGCTTCCGCCGCCGCCGCTTCCGCCGCCGCCGCTTCCGCCGCCGCCGCTTCCGCCGCCGCCGCTTCAGCCGCCGCTGCTTCCGTTGCCGTCGCTTCCGTGGCCGCCGCCGCTGTCATCGCCGCCGCTACCATTGCCGACGGTCATCCATCCGCGGACTTACCCGGCATCCCAGTGCTGCGCGAACAATAAGTGTTGGTGACTATTTACTCTTGTGTGACTTTTATTTTGTGCCGTGACATTACTTTATTAACTTTTTTTTTTTAAATATAATATATATAATAATAGTGATTAATATCGCGCCAATAAGACTATCTCTGCCTCCACCCCATCCTTGTGTTCTTGTGCTGTTTCATAGCGACACCGACCCCATGAGCTAGCTGGAAATCATCGAGGGCGTTTTTCACCCCGCGCGGCGACCCCTCTATGACAAGTGGCGCCCAACGTGGGGCCGAGTCTACGCCCACGACCCGAGAACGCCGGCTACAAGGACAAGGAGATGCAGAGATGGACTTCGACGAAGCGATCGCCTCCATGAAGCAGAGGTTTCAAGAGCAGATGCGCAACCTCCTAGTCAAGAGTGCAATTCTGTTGATCCGGGCAGAACGAGACGAAATTCGACGCCAGCGCGACAAAATTCGCCGCGCATCAGAGCAGCTTTATCAGGAACGACTTCGTTATGTCTTTCCGGAGAAGACCTCGCTACTAGAGACGTTGGCACCACCATTACAGGTCTGCATCGCTTTCACCAGGATACTCGACAAGCCGAAGTACGAAGAAGGGACGCCGCTCGCGCCGGACCATCTAGTTGTTGCCACAGCAACAACCACCATCGTGCCGCCGCCTCTCAAGAGTACAGCCCCAGCCGTCACCACTACAGCCATCACTACCGCAGCCGTTATTGTGACAGTACCGCCACCCACACTGGCTCTAGCAGACGAGCCTCCACCAAATGAGGAATCGTCGTCGGGGCCGTGCCACCACGTGACCAAACCGCCGAAACGACGTCTGTTAGCGGTACCAAAATCGTCTGCCAAATGACGCCATCCGACCAAGCTGCCACCAACCACGACGCCGCATCTCCGACCAGCCACAGCTGCTCGCATCTCTCAGGCCTCAAAGAGGGACTTGCCGGGGCCGTCCGGCTTGACAGTAACCGTCTTTGCGCACACAGCTCCGTCCAATGCCCTTGCCAGTAGACGACGCCTGAAGAAGCGCCGCCCTCTGATCTAATACGACGCCCACAGACACCGCGTCCAAAGATGCCGCACCAGTCGTCCAAATCCGAGTCGCCGCAGCTCCTTCAGACGCCGCAAGCAACGACCGCCCTGCCTACGAAAGGCAACAGTGACCGCGTGAAGTAAACAATTCCCGATTAGTATTAGTGCCCCGCGAAAAGACACAACAACAACAGTTTAGTGTTAAGTTCTCTCATGAACGCTCCAGTGCGTCATGAACAGTGACCTGAAGAACCCCAACAATCCACCTCCGCCTGACAACATGCAGGCACCACTAAGGTACGTGTCGTGACGCAGCCCCCGACCAGCTGAGTGTACACATGGAAAACCGTTCCAAAATACGAAGGCGTCGGATACAGCACCACCCACAACGCCAGCCCAGTATATCACTTACAACCACCCGCCTGCATGCGGGAACACATGCAGTGGCGCCCAGAAAACCGATTGACTACATCAACATGTTCTCCCAGACCATCTCTAGCTCCAGCCGCCCCAAGGACTGGAGAAAGAAACCGCATGTCGTGGTATCCGCCGTGCCAGTGCACGTCAGGATGTCAGCTCATCCCCGACCGGACCAGACGTGACTGCTCCTAGGATGCGGCCACCCCAGGCATCCAGTGATGCAGAGATCCGGTGTGAGGTATCCGCATCTCCTTACACCTCAGCCTCGGAAGGATCTCCAAGGACTAGTCTCCCGGCTAGCATTCTAGACCCAGGCATCCAGAGCTGCTACGGCAAGAAAATGGGCTGATGATCGACCCAAATTGTTCTGAGAAGTGCAATTTGCCGGTTAGAACACGTGCGCCAACCTCGATGCTCCCGTCACACCCTACCACCACCACCCGCAACCCGGAGAAGAGAAGGGCGTGGACTCCTTAAAAGGCCATAGCTCTCTCAAGAAATCAGTCATTTTTCAACACTCGGAGATGAAATTCAAGAATCAGTCGACGCAAGACTTAGAATTAGACATTCAATCATCATCACTTCGATTCACATCCGTCGCAACACAACAGTCGACGCAGACCACCTTCACCGACGCGGCCACGGCCGCCGGCGTCACCATAGTCGCTATTTTCACCGCTTCCGCCGCCGCCGCTTCCGCCGCCGCCGCTTCCGCCGCCGCCGCTTCCGTTGCCGCCGCTTCCATGGCCGCCGCCACTGCCGTTGCCGCCGCTGTCATCGCCGTCGCTGCCATTGCCGACGGTTATCCATCCGCGGACTTGCCTCACATTCCAGTGCTGCGCGAGCAAGTGTTTTTGACTATATATATATACCGGATGAATATTCGGAAACCGAACATAGGCATTTAACATGGGAAACATGTTTTTTTGCAGATTCCTGCTCCCCATTTCAACCAAGAACATTTATAATGACACCAATCGAAAGAAGATTGTTTTCCTCAGCTAATGATATCCGAACAACTTAATTTTCAGTTGTAATTCTTTATTATTTTATAAAAATATTCGCAATAAATACAATTCCTAAGACAAAAAACAGATTCAAATGTCATTCATTCATCAAACTCATGCCGTTGGCGACTATGATTTTTCTTTACTGAATTGTAAAAAAAAAACTTTATCCAAAATCGGGTATAACAAGCAAATTACTGTGGTCATTTTAGGGATGTAATGTTGTACATTCCCCACTGAGTGAGAGAATAACTCTGACTTACGGAATACATAGATTTTTAAACATTATTTCAATATTTAATACAATTATAGACAATTTTTTCTTGCGGACTAATTGCGTACATTCCACATTCGTATCGTGTGAGCCACAAAATTTTGTTTCAGAATTGGCTGTGAGATAAATGTCGCATGTTATTATTAGTTCAATTGAATTAGATTTAAAAAAATGAATTAATGTCAGACATGACTGCTATGGCCAACTCAGAAACAAAATTCCGTGGCTCACACCTTCTAATAAATAACTATTATTGGCATAGTTTTTCACACTTTACCTAATTCACAAAATGTTATATTATATCCTCTCCCTAAAATAAAACAAACTACATTCTCCCTTTCCAAGCGACCTCCACCTAGCTACACCTCACTGGCGTAAATCGCTACAACCACTTGCACACCTCTATTCCATATCTTTCTAACCCTTTCTGTCATCCTCGTACCCATCTGCTCGCTCACTTCTTCGCACCTATTCATCCAATGTTCCCATTTATCTTTTCCTTCTCCATAAAAGTTGCACCTCATATATTCCTCTCCCATCTACACCTTCCTGCCTTTCTCTTCATTACCACACCGGAATCTTTTGAACGAGAAAACCTCCTCTGGCTAGAGCTTTATGAAATAGCGCTGCTGGTCTGCGAACAACTGCAGTTCTTGGTAGTTTGGGTTGTACCTACTCTGTTGTATTTTAGATTGCCTCTCCTGCAACTCAACCTGTCGTAACCTTTCCGCCACTTCCCTGTCTATATTCTCCCCCCGTGCTACTTTCTTCTCAAAAGCAACTGCCGACCACCCCGCTCTGACATACAACTTGTTCTTCTCATTCATCCATCTTATTCCTTCACCTTTCGTCGTCCAGTCTCTAAAACTACTTTTTCCTTCCCTAACCCCCAAATCTTGCTTTCAAATTTTACCATCCTTCTAGCCGCCTCCCATTCTACAGACATTCTACAGCACTCCTGCAGGACTACATAGTTTAGCGTGGCCCTCTCCAGCTTTAAAATTATTTTCAAGTATTGCACCTGTACCCTCTCTAATTTTTCCTGCCCACTCAGTCCCCAAATTTCTGCTGCATACAACACTATCAATCGCACACATGCATCCTAACACACCATTTGCATACTTACATTCTCACCTAGCATCCCATTCCATATACCCCGCATACGCTCCATAGCCACTCATGTTCTTGTTTCGCTAAACATATACCCAAGATACTTAAACTCTCTCACTTGTTCAATATGTTCTCCCAACCTACTCAATTCTTCATACTTTCCTCTCTTTCCTACATTCTTAAATGTCCTTTGGTCTTTCTCACATTCACAGTCAATCGTCTCCTTTCAAAGTACCCTTCCAATATCCTCGTTACCTCTCTCATCTCATTCACAGTTTTTGCCAACACTACCACATCATTCGCATATGCGAGGCTCCATACTTTCTTCCCTCCCACTACTATTTCCCCTGCCTGGCCCAGCTCCAACATATTTTTTTCATATTTGCCACATACAGGTGAATAGCGATGGACTCAATCGACACCTTTGTCTCACCCCACCTTTCACTTGAAAACGGTAAGATACATACTCACCCACTCTTACTCTGCACCACGTGTCTTTTTATACTTCGCTTATTCACTCCAGCACCTGCTCCGACACACCCTTCCCTTTGAAACATTCAATCATCAACTTCCTGTCCATCGAATCATTCAGAGTACTTCAGATCTACAAATAACAGACACATTTTTCTTTTTTCATCCATCTCTCAATTACCCAGGTAAGTGTAGTTAATTGCTCGATCGTAGACCGCCCTTTTCTAAACCCCTCTTGAATTTACTGTAGCAGCATTTTTTCTTCTACCTCCATCTCCAGCCTATCCTTCGCCATAACCATCATTACATTATATAGGCTAGCCATTAACGATATACCCGATAGTTTTTGGGCTCGTTTTCATCACCTCCCTTGTGGATTGGAACAATAATCCCTTCCCTCCATTTCATTGGAAATTATCTTTCACCTCTCCATATGTTGTTCAGCAGCAACAGCTTCTTCTCTTTTCCCTCTGTAGTACACCCCTTCCATGCTTCTACTTGTATCCCATCAGGGCCTGCAGCTTTCCCATCCTTTATTTCCCGAAGTGCCCTCTCTAACTACTCCATACAAAAATCTTCTTTTCTATCGAGCACCCTTCTCTCTGCAACCTCCTTCCCTTCAGTTACTTTTGTTCCTAACAACTCTTCAAACTATGTTTCCATGTCTCAATGTCTATACCCTCTCCTTTTCTGTCCGGTCCTCTTTCCTTCAAGTAGCTTCAACGTTGCTTTTCACTCTTAAACTCCCTCACTATCTTCATCTCTTCTCCCAACCACTTGTCCTTCTTGCTATTGCACTCCACTTCAAAATTAGTTTTAGCATCTTTCACCTCCTTCTCCTCCACCTTCCCATTTCTCCAATCCTTTATTGTTCTTCTTAGCGCCCTTTTGGTTTCCCTACACCCTTCATCGAACCACGTACTATCCACAAACTTTCCTCCGCTCCTTCTCGCCATCGCCTGTTTCACCCTGTTCCTTGCACACCATGCATCTGTTTATTGTCATTACGAGTCATACGATACGATTTTCCGAATTGGATTTATTGCGAATCTAATATATAAAATTTTCGTGTCACAGTGTTTGTAACAAAACTCCTTCGAAACGGCTTGACCGATTCTTATGAAATTTGTGTGTATATTAAGCAGGTCTGAGAATAGAACGTAAACTATTTTTATTACCCCTAAATGATAAGGGTGGTCCACCGCAAATTTTTTATTTTTATTTTTTAGACAACATTTTTTATTTTTATTTTTTTATGATTCGGCATTAAAAAATACATACAACCATAATTTTTCACCCTTCTACCACCAACCCCTATTTTTTAATAGCGATTTTAGTACTTTAATAATTTTCTACTCTCGGCGATCGACCGCTCGATCAGTTATTCCTTTTCCATTGTTTGCGCCGACGGTTATTAATGGGTTTTAATGGGCTTACCCTGTAGATTCGTATCGATAAATGTAAATAAATAAGTAGCTGAAATTATAAAAAAAAATATAAACAAAATATTAACAGCAAATGCTGCACTGAGCTCAATTGCTACACTTGCATCCGATGAACAATTAAGTCGGCTTTAAATACATAAATTGGTGATAACGATTGATTTATAATAATAATAATAATAATAATAATAATTCACCTTTATTCCTACAAAAATATACAGTACAGGTTCATACACATACTTATACTTAGTACAGGAATTAGCATCACATAATCAGGGGAGCGGTACATTAGTTGAACTTAAACTTATGAAATTCTTCTAGGGAGTAAGGCTCAATTTCTAGAAGCACCCCAACAATCCTTCTCCTTGCAATATTAATGTCTTTGATGATCTTAAATTCCTGAGGTAAGGCATTGTATAATTTCATGCTTGAATATTTCGGACCTTTTTCCGTAAACGTGTATTTATGTTTAGGGTACACAAAGTTGCTCTTGTGTCTTGTATTATGTGCGTGGGTGTTAGTATGTTCGGCAAATAAATGTCGCTCTCTCCATATGAAGAGGAGGCTTTCTAAAATAAATATGGCATATACGGTGAGTATGCGATTTTTTGTAAATTGGGTCCTACAGGAGGTATTTGGTTTTAGTCCTAACATTGCTCTAAGCGTACGTTTCTGTGCAATGAAAATCTTATCAATTTGTGAGCAGTTTCCCCAGTGAATTATTCCATATCGTATCGTGCTCTCAAATTTTGAACAATAGACCATTTTTAGTATGTCAAAAGAGACATAGCTCTTTAAAAATCGTATCATGAAGTTAGTCTTGCTCAATTTATTTGCGATATAATTTATATGGTTAGTCCATTTTAGTTTATCATCAATAACTAGCCCTAGGAATTTTGCCGAGTGTGTTGTGACAAAGGCAGGAGTTCCAAGTGCTAGATCAGGTGGTATTGTAGTACAGTCAATATTTTTGAACAACATACAGTTGGTTTTATGTTTGTTCACTATCAGTCTATTGTTTTCAAACCAAGTGAATACGTGCTCTAATGCGTCCGACGTATTTTGACATAGCTCATTAAAGTTTGCACCCCTTACACAAATGTTCGTGTCGTCTGCATAACTTATAATTTTGAAATGGGCGTTCGTGTTAAGCCTGAATAGATCGTTGATAAAGATATTAAATAATAAGGGCCCTAAAATACTTCCCTGCGCGCCATCTCTTGGTGGTTGGAATGTCGCTCGCGGTGGTGTTACGAATTAAAATATTCTGCGGAAGATTCTGTGCGCGGTTGAGAATTTTTTTAATAATTTTGCCATTTAGTTCAAATTCGTTGATTATTAAAAAAAATTATGAATTTTTGAAGCAATAATTGCATGTTAGAGCGATCATGAATTTCAAAAATTAAAAAAAAATATTTCAACTGGCGATACATGTTTTTATTAGTAACAATACACTTCTTACATTCTTTACCTTTAATAATTTTGTTATTTAGTTCAAATCCGTTGATTATTAAAAAAGTTATGAATTTTTGAAGCAATAATTGCACGTTAAAGCGATCATGAATTTTAAAAATTCTAAAAAAAATATTTCAACTGCCGATACATGTTTTTATTAGTAACAATACACTTCTTACATTCTTTAACTTTAATAATTTTGTTATTTAGTTCAAATCCGTCGATTATTAAAAAAGTTATGAATTTTTGAAGCAATAATTGCACGTTAAAGCGATAATGAATTTCAAAAATTCTAAAAAAATATTTCAACTCGCGATACATGTTTTTATTAGTAACAATACACTTCTTACATTTTTTAACTTTAATTATTTTCTTATTTAGTTCAAATCCGTTGATTATTAAAAAAGTTATGAATTTTTGAAGCAATAATTGCACGTTAAAGCGATTATGAATTTCAAAAATTCTAAAAAAATATTTCAACTCGCGATACATGTTTTTATTAGTAACAATACACTTCTTACATTCTTTAACTTTAATGATTTTGTTATTTAGTTCAAATCCGTTGATTATTAAAAAAGTTATGGATTTTTGAAGCAATAATTGCACGTTAAAGCGATAATGAATTTCAAAAATTCTAAAAAAATATTTCAACTCGCGATACATGTTTTTATTAGTAACAATACACTTCTTACATTCTTTAACTTTAATGATTTTGTTATTTAGTTCAAATCCGTTGATTATTAAAAAGGTTTTGAATTTTTGAAGCAATAATTGCACGTTAAAGCGATTATGAATTTCAAAAATTCTAAAAAAATATTTCAACTCGCGATACATGTTTTTATTAGTAACAATACACTTCTTACATTCTTTAACTTTAATGATTTTGTTATTAAGTTCAAATCCGTTGAATATTAAAAAAGTTATGAATTTTTGAAGCAATAATTGCACGTTAAAGCGATCATGAATTTTAAAAATTCTAAAAAAAATATTTCAACTGCCGATACATGTTTTTATTAGTAACAATACACTTCTTACATTCTTTAACTTTAATGATTTTGTTATTTAGTTCAAATCCGTTGATTATTAAAAAAGCTATGAATTTTTGAAGCAATAATTGCACGTTAAAGCGATTATGAATTTCAAAAATTCTAAAAAATAATTTCAACTCGCGATACATGTTTTTATTAGTAACAATACACTTCTTACATTCTTTAACTTTAATGATTTTGTTATTTAGTATAAATCCGTTGATTATTAAAAAAGTTATGAATTTTTGAAGCAATAATTGCATGTTAAAGCGATCATGAATTTCAAAAATTTGAAAAAAAATATTTCAACTAGCGATAGATGTTTTTTTTATTAACTATACACTTCTTACATTCTTAAGCTTTAATAATGTTGTTATTTAGTTCCAATACGTTGATTATTAAAAAAATTATGAATTTTTGAAGCAATCATTGCACGTTAAAGCGATCGTGAATTTCAAAAATTAGAGCCTAAACCGTTTTCGGCCATTATCGTCACCACTTTATTTGCTTAATTTCAATGGGCCACACACGGACGACGGCGCAGCGCAATGAAGCCGTCGTTCGTCACCAGTAATAAGCCACGTATTGCGGCGCAGCGCAGCGGAGCTGTCGTTCGTCACCAGTTACCTTTCTTAATTTTTAAAGGTTACGCACGGACGACGGCGCAGCGCAGCGGAGCCGTCGTCTGTCACCAGTTATCTGCCTTAATATATATATATATATATATATATATATATATATATATATATATATATATATACATGGACCATTCGCGGTCGACGGCGCAGCGTAGCGGAGCCGTCGTTCGTCACCCTTGCTTAATTTTTAAGGTCTACGCACCAGTTTATTTGCTTAATTTTAATGGGCCACACACGGACGTCGTCAGTCACCAGTTATCTGCCTTAATATATATAAATATATATGGACCATGCACGGACGACAGCGCAGCGCAGCGGAGCCACCGTTCGTCACCAGTTACCTTGCTTTATTTTAAAGGACTACGCACGGACGACGGTGCAGCGCAGTAGTTACTTTGCTCAATTAATGATTATGGTATCGATTTTATTACGTTGGCAGAAAATAATTACAATAACAAACACTATGTTTTTGAATATTTTATTTTATGAATTATACAAATTCGAATTCAATATTCATAGTTAAGACAGGACAATGTCTGTCGGGTCAGCTAGTATTTTGATAAAATAATAAAGAAATAGGTGAAATGAACTAGTTCGGCTATCATTAGATGAGGAAAAAAATCTTATTTCGATTGGTGTCATTATAAATCCTCTTAGTTAAAATGGGGAGGGAGCAGGAATCTGCAAAAAACATTTATTCCCATGTTAAATGACTATGTTCGGTTTTGGAATATTCACCCGGTATGTGTATATATTCTTGAACATTGAACATTTTAAGCTATTGTAAATTTTGTCCGTATGTAAATAATAGCGATTGTTATCGCGCCAATCGGACTATTTCTGCCTCCACCCCATTCTTGTGTTCTCGTGCTGTTTCATAGCGATACCGACCCCATGAGATAGCTGGAGGTCATCGAGGGCGTTTTTCAACCCGCGCGGTGACCCCTCCGTGACAGTCCTGTACTTAGAAGTAAACGATCTTAAACCAATGTGGTACTAGTAATAACATGCACATATCTTTTATATCATTCAATATTCTGCGTGGCACTAGCCAGGGAAGTAATTGTTTCAATAATCAATTTCATCACTCGCTCCAATATTTCTGGTACGAACAACGCCTATTAAGTGACGGGATGTTCAAATTTTAAGGACCTCGTGTAGACTCAGGAAGCACGACACAACTATTTAGAACGAAGAATTTTACGTGTAGTTTTTTCGCCAATGTATACATACTCTCTATATACGACTTTAAATTTAAATCTTTTTTTTTAACAGAAACAATACTACATATAATTAACAGGCATATGATAAAGTGATGATTAGTTTGTTAATCTGCCAAATGGCTATCGACCAGAGCTCTTTCTGCCATTTAAATCTTATTTTTATCGCCATGCCACACTTAAAATCCCATCTTGTAGAATTAATAAATGATAAATTGTATCCATCCCTTTCTAACATTAACACATCCCACGTTGACGTACGCTTTCATCTCGATTCGACTTCAATTTCACTTCGCCGATAAAGTTTATGCATTTAATATTGCGGGATGAATTGCTTGACGTAAGTGCACGATATCGAATAGGTATCGTCGGAAGCATTTCCACAATTTGCACATGTGTACCAACACATCAACGTGCAGCAACATCGTAATATTGGTGCGCCTGTAACGTGACGGATAAAGTGGCGACACGCGACACTCCTGAAACGGGGCTGAAACGGGCGCCGAAACGACACAGCCGGAATAAACAGTTCCGGATACACTTTATTTTATTATATATTTCACGTCTCAATCTTCTAGGATTCCGCCCTGGATCCATATATTTATTGACTTGGCGACGACAACGTTTTCAGCAGAATGATATATAAGGTGGGAAACTCGGTATTAATAGCCTAATTATTGTTCTAATTATTTTTGCGTGGTATTTCGTTGGGTTTTAACAATTGTCTTTATAAGAAATTAAAAATGTAAGGCTTTTGTAAGGATTTTTTTTATAAAGTACCGAAAAACAGTGTGTTTTATAAAGAAATTTATCGTAGCCATCTATGAATTAAAATGCGCATGTCTCTGACTAACTCTTTTTTGCACAATGTTCCATGTTGACCGTTGTGCAAAAAGGCGTTAATCAAAGACAAGCGCTATTTGAAACACACCAAATAGTAATAGTCATTTACGATATAAATAACGTTTTGAAGATTTTTACGTTATGAGAGAAAAGTTGAAAGCATAAGCGATGTAGCTGTTAAGAAAATTTATAACAGCAAAATTTTCCTAACAACACTTATGTTGTTAAATGTACCAATTCGTTATTAAGGAGTTATTGGCATGCTAACATTATAGGATTAAATAAATGATTTAGATTAGTTTAGTTTAGTTTAGTTTAGTTTAGTTTAGTTTAGTTTAGTTTATATATCTTTGTTAGTATTGCTTACAAAATAAGTATAAAATAATTTGCAAATACATATAAATTCATATATAAACAATTTAGATCACAAGCCTAACGGGCGGAGTTCTCTCTTCAGAATGGTCTTCCACTCGGACCCAATCTTCATTGGCAGTGACTTGATAATTTAAATAGTATTACACAAATCAATAACCTACATCATGCTGTTGTAACATCATTTTTCTCCCTAGTAATTATTTTTAAAGCCGACTACTTATTAAATGCAAATTGTGTTTCATGCAAAGTGTAAGACTCTAAGTCCCCGACAATTAATTACATCTCCAATCCGCAGTGCGTAAGCCCCCCACTCGCCCCCTTTCCTCTCTCACAAAAATCTCGAATTAAATAAACCGGAGCGATCGCAATTAATCACGCACTTTTTTAATATAATATTCAGCACCGTCGATATCCGGATTTATATGCAATTTATTGGAATTCCGGACAATCCCTCTCTCACTCAGATATTTATTGGATTCCGTCGCGTCTAATTAATAAAAATCGCCAGACGGGGACCGATTTAATTATAAATCGATGTGTAACATAATTGTGCAAATTAGGCACGCAGCCTTTTTAACCCTCCAGAGTCGCATTCATTAAAGACTTCCCCTCGCGACTGTCATAAACACCCCTCGCTAATCATAATTGAATCGTCACTCTCCCGGATATAAATGTTTATTTCCAACCGGATCGCGTCCTCGTTATCTGTTTCCGGCTTGAAAAACAAATTTAAAAATAATAAAACGAGCTCCCCAAATTAAAATGTACGTACGTGCAAACCGTTCTCGTGAGCTGACGTAATTACTTTTTAATCTGTTAAACAGATTTAATTATGATTTTTCTCTGTATCGTAATTTAAATACGTGACCATGTTTTTAGGTTCATTATTCTTTTATATGAAGTTTTATACGTTATCGTTATTATATACAGTGTGTCGGAAAAGTATGGAATATGCCATACAGCTCAGTAAATATCTACCCAAGAGAAAGTTTGAGATAGAAGTTATTTATCACCTTGGAGATATCAATTTAATTTTTTGCTATAAACAAAACCGCAACGATTAACATTTAAACTTTCTAAAATGGCAAGGCACGTCTTTATTATACTCATTTCAGGGGCGGCTCGTTATGTAGAGCCGAGGAGCCATGGCACTAACACTAATTTCAAGCTCAGCAAGGATTTTTAAATTATTCTAAATCCGAGGACTTTCCTTCGCTGAATTTCAAAATAATTATACAATTATGAAATTGTAAAAAATATAAAAACAATTGCCACACACGTGAAACTTTCCAGATTTGCTTAAGATCAATTCTGCTTTAAGAATCTATACAAAAACCAAAGACTTTCTTTCACGAGCTTTCGATTTATTTCCGTAAGAAAACAAATGGCTGAAATTCTGAAGTTGTGTGTTTTATCAGGGCTCAAAAAATATAAAAAAATTTGCAACAAACTTGAAATTTTCTGGATTTGCTTATGATCAATTATACTTTAAAATTCAATAAAAATAAAAAGACTATCCTTCACGAGATTTTAAAATATTTGCGCGAGAACACAAATTGTTGAAATTTTGAAGTTGTTTATTTGTCTAGAGCATAAAAAAGTATAAAAAAAATGCCACAAACGTAAAGTTTTCCTGATTTACTCGAAAATAATTCTACTATAAGATTCCTCAAACATTTGAATAATTTCCTTCATAGGATTTGAAAATAATTGCACCAGAATACAAATTGTCTAAATTCTAAATTTTGTTCGACTGTCTAGTGCTAAAAAATATTTAAGAACGATTGTCACAAACGTGAAAATTTCCAAATTTACTCAAAATCAATTCTACTGCAATATTCCTTAAAAATATGGAAACTTTTTGTACTGTATTTCAGAATAATTGCACTAGAACACAAATTGTTGGCATTTTGAAATTGTTTAATAGCCCAGAGCTCAAAAAAAATATAAAAACATTTGCCACAAACGTGAAAATTTCCAGAATTACTGAAAATCCATTCTTCTACAGGATTCCTCAAAAATCCGAAGACTTGCCTTCACCGGATTGCACGAGAACACAAATTGTTAAAATTCTGTTGTTCATTTGCCTAGAGTTAAAAAAAAAATGTAAAAACAATTGCAACAAACGTGAAACTTTCCAGATTTGATTAAGATTAATTCTGAGTCAAGATTCCATAAAGATCCAAAAGACCTTCCTTCACGAGCTTTCCATTTATTTCCGCAACACAACCGTCTAAAATTCTGAATTTGTGGGTTTTACCAAAGCTCAAAAAAATAGTTTTAAAGTTTTCTGGATTTGCATAAGAAACAAAAGACTGCCCTTCGCGAGATTCCGAAATATTTGCGTGAGAATACAAATTCTTGAAATTCTGAAGTTGTTAATTTGTCAAGAGCTCAAAAAATATAAACACAAATGCCACAAACGTAAGAATTTCCAGATTTACTCAAAATTTATTCTACAACATTATCTCTTAAAATCCAAACACTTTCCTTAACTAAATTTTAAAATAATTGCACGAGTACATAAACTGTTGAAATTCTGAAGTTGTTCAATTGCTCAAAAAATGTAAAAACAATTGCCACAAATGAGAAACTTTTCAGATTTGCTTAAGATCAGTTCTGTTTAAAGATTCCATAAAAATCGAAAGACTTTCCTTCAAGAGATTTCGATTGATTTTTGCGAGAACACAACTGGCTGAAATTCTGAAGTTTTGCATTTTATCAAAGCTTAAAATATATTAAAAAAAATTGCAACAAACTTGAAATTTTCTGGATTTGCTTAAAATCAATTCTGTTTTAAGATTCCATAAAAATCAAAAGGCTGTCGTTTGCGAAATTTCGAAATATTTGTGCGAGAACTAAAATTGTTGAAATTCTGCAGTTGTTCAATAGCCTAGAGCCCAGAAAAACATAGAAACAATTGCCGCAAGCGTGAACATTTCTAGAGTTACTCAAAAATGATTCTACTACAAGATTCCTCAAAAATCTGAAAAGTTTCCTTGGCTAGATTTCAAAATAATTGCACGAGAAAATAAATTGTTGAAAATCTGAATTTGTTCAAATTGCCTAGAGCTTTTGTTTTTAATTGATTTATGTAATGCTTCTGTAAAGGTTTCCAATTTCAATTATCGTTAGTTTTTTTCCTTAAAAAGAAGGCATTATATTGTAGGCTAAGTGGCTCTACCATCAAAATGTTCCACCAGCCGCCACTGACTCATTTGATAGTTTTTTTTCTCTTTTCAGCCACATGAAACCATTACATTAAAAAATTTCAAGAAAAACAAGAAAACCTCCAGGAGATTAATTTTATTTTACATCAAATTATTATAACAATTGAATAATGTGTTTAAACTAAAATTACATCAAATGTTTAAACTGTAAACCATTAATAATTTGACAGTGATAAATTCGGTTTTTAAAACCATTGCAGTCACTTTTGGAGTTATAGCTCGTATCTCAACTCTAATGTGATTTCTTAAATTTTCAATATTATATGTTCAATTTACATACATTTTGCTTTTAATATAGCCCCAAGAAAAACAACCCAATGAACTTAAATCCGGCGAGCGAGCAGGCCATTCTACGTACCTCTTCTGCTTATCCATTTATGTATTTTGAAAAGTATTGTTGTAATTGAAGGATCACGTCGTGTGAACTAGCTGTTGTGGTTGATGATTCTCGTTGGTCCAACAATTCAACACTTGTAGATCAGTCGTTATCGACTTGATACAATATAATTTAACTTCAAAAAGAGAGGCAGGTCGACGAATAAGGTGATTACTTTATTTTTGGTAGGAATTACAAAAATGAGTGTGTTTTCTGTATTCCAGCAAAATTCTTCTTCTTTTATTATTTTATATTGTTTTTCTCGCCTCCCTGGTAACCGCGTTTTTCCGGGCTACCCGTGATCCTCGTTTCCATTTCTCCGTTCCATGACCCAGGCGGTCACCACACCACTCCCCGTCTAAAAGAGGCTACGGAAGGAAACAGAACAAGAGAAAGATACGTGTTTGCGAGAAATAAAAGGTTTTGTAGAAGATTTGTTAGATTTTAAAATTGAACGTGGAAAAACAGAAAGGTTGGTGGTGTTTTGTGTGTTTTTAACTGAAGTGGCCGAAATAGTGGAAAAATATCCAGGTTTCAGTCGGTCAATGGAAACGTTGTCTTGTTTACCGTCAATTTCAATTGTGTAAAATTTTGAATTTCGACTTAAAATTTTGAATGGGCCGTCGTAGCATGGATTGTTATCGGGGTCTATTGCGGACCTCGATACAATTTTTATAATCAATTAATTTCAAACCGCGCGCTATTTTTAATTCATTTTTCTTCCTTATTATTTCAGTTTTCATTTCATAATCATTGTTTTTTTTCCAAAATGAGTTACGTTCGTAACACATACATTGACGCAACGTATTTTATTTTATGTAAATAATAGGATGTATGTTAATTCTAAGCTTCGTAAGGTTAGGGAATTAGGGGCATGTGAGTAAGTCTTTCGTGAGGATCTGCTACCTGGCTAATTTATGCGCACCCACGTACGAGCCAACGGATGAGCGCTCGGTGACCTTGCGAACGCGGCCCAAACAGCTTAGAGTTTAGGGACGTAGAAACCCTGCCTCGCTAAACAAAAGCGCCGGGGCCAGTTTTGCAAAAATGTTCAGCCCACATGCCATTACTAGCCATTGTCCAAATTCCGAAGAATGGAATATTTTCGGGCAGTAATTTGGGCAATAAACATTAAAAGCGTTTTGCTGAAAATGTGTTCAACATCTTAATACCAATAAAACGATTTGGAAATGCGAGGTCCTTTGTCTAAATTCGGAAAACGAAGACAAAGGAGCCTTCGCTTCTTTCAAACCGAAAAATCCAGATCGTTTTATGGCCGTAATAAAGAGGCCCAGACTGATGATACATCGGAAAGCTTAATTCGCGAATTACGCCACGGATCGACTCGCGATCTCAGCGAAGTGGCGTAATTCATACAGGCCACGTAATTACGCGTCGAACCACACCAAACACGTAGGTCATTCGCATACGGGTAGTAGATTGCCACGGATCATGAGGGACGATGCTCATATGTTCTTACAAGTAGTTGTACATATACGTAGTTAGCTTTGGATAGGTTAGATCCTTCAGATTCAAAAACACGTAGAATAAGTTAGAAATTTAGTAAATTTAATACCCCTGGCGACACCTAATAGAGGGTGGAAGAACCAAGTACGTACCCCTACCACTTGGTTCGACCACCCCCCCGATCACCCTACAACGTTTTTGAAAAATATGTAGAAGGACAGTTCATTTTGTTCTTCGAGAAGAACCAGTCGTGTTTTTTCTATTTCGTCGCGCAGCTGCCAGTGCAGCCAGTCAGTTTCTTAATTTGGCCAGTGCCAATTTTTTTTGTAAGAGTTGATCTTGTTCCTCAACAAGAACAAGTCGTGTTTTTCTCTTGCGATCGCGAAGCTGCCAGTGCAGTCAGTTAGTCTTTTTTTTTCCCTTTGGCCAGTGCCAAATCTTTCATTATTAATTTCGTTTTTTTTGTTATTCAGTTTGTGTTATTTTATTGTTTGTTATATTCATAATTCTCTTCATAGTGTGTTTAAATTGTTATTTGTTTGTTTTATTGATATATTTTTTTTATTAATATAAGTTAAATTTCACAATAGTTTTTTGTTTAAATTCTTTTTTTTACTTCGGTCATTGTAAGTGCGGAACCGACAGTTAACGAGGTAAGTGGATTTCTTTTTTGTATAATTTAGTTTTTTTTTTTTTCTCTTTTTTTTTTATCTCTTTTTTTGTGCTCATGCTCTCCGCACATCTGTTGCTAGCACGATAAGTTCACCCGAGGGTTGTACAGTGAGCGTATGCGATATTTTCTTTTTTTTGTTTAATTCTATGCGTGTACAATTTGTTTACCACACACCCTCGAGTGTAACAAGTGGCGCCCAATCTAGTGGCTCGAAAATTCACTCACGCCCTGAACAATTTTAATTTTTTTTTTCTTAAATACTGTTATTGGTGTATTATTTAACTCATAAGTTGGTCCACACTTGTGTCGAGTGTAACAAGTGGCGCCCCAACTTAGTGGCCGTTTATACCCGCGCCCTGATTAATTTTCCTCCAGTTTTTTTTTTCTCTAAATTTTTTTTATTCAATTCAATTTTAGTCACTCCTACATTTTTTTTTCTCATGTGTTAACTTTATTATCTAGTGTTTTGTTATCAGTGTAAATTACTTGATTTTGCTGTCGCTACACCTTTCATCTCTCGCTGATTTGCGTTCTGCGCTATTGATTTGTTGTTTGTTCTTTGTTAGTTTAATGTTCAGTAAGTTTAATTAGTTCCTAGTTCTGTACGTTTCGTAAGTTAGTTTCATTTTTCTTTAGCCTTAATTTTTTTTTTATTATTACCTTCGTTTTTTTTGTTTTTTTAAATAGGTAGATTAGTTTTTTCTCACGTTTAATTCTGTTTATTTAGTTATTATCGTCTAAGTGTTAGTGTATGTTTTAAGTTGAGGTTTTGTGTTTTCGGGTTAGATTTCAGGTCGCCCGTAGTTTTTACTTATATTTCGTGCTTTTCTTTTGTAGTTTTTTTTAATTTGATTTTTTTTTTTATTTGGAATTTTTCTTTTCATTTTTTTAAATTTTTTTTTTATTTTTTTTTTGTTGTAATTTTTTTCTCCTTGGTTTTCTTTTATTGTTCTTTTCTTCAATCATCATTGAATCCTAAAGATTCTCGACGGGGCCGTGCTCAATTCGAATAATTTTCACTTCACAAAATACAGTGGCGTACCGCTTAACGTGGCAGATTCCTTCTAGTTGAATTTAATTTTTTTTTTTCCGTTTTGTTTCTTCTTGTTTAATCAGCTGGGCTGATGGCAATTCGACCACGATCGTCGATTACACCGTAGGCTGACGCATTATATATATATTTTTTTGTTGTTTTGTTTGTTTGTGTTTTTCGCGTCCTTGATTTGTTAAGGTTAGGTATTTCGATACCAGCCACAAATATGTCGGTCCATACCTGCGAACCACGCCCCGAAACAACACGCTCGCACCGTGGCTTGGCACTGGAGGATGCCGATCTTTTTCCCGCGCCACCGAGGACGTCCAGCCAGTTGTCGTTTCGTTCTTTAGACCGCCAAACCGACGAGCAAGCACTGGCCGAAAGCCTTGAGGAGGGAAGACGATCAACAGCCTCCCTCACCGAAGAGCTCCGCGTACGGGTCGAGCAATCGGACTGGAATGCCGCCGCCGCCCTCTCCGAACAACTCCGCATACGGGCCGAGGATGCCAAGAGGGAGCAACAGGCGCTCGACGCCTTAAGGCGCGAAACCCGAGAACGGGAGTACGAGCGGGAAGAGTTCTTCCGCCGGGAACAGGAATTCCAGCGGGGGCAGGACGAGCTTCTCCATCAGAGAATAGAGCTCCAACGAGAACGAGAAGAACGCTGCCGCCACGAGGAGGAGATCCAAGCCCTCAAACAACAGCTTCTGCGGCGGAACGAGGATGCCCGTGATATGGAGCAGAGGCTCGAAGGTTATCAACGCGAACTCCAGCGTGAGAGGGATGATTGCCATCGTCGCCAACTAGAGCGTGGTAGAGCAGAGTTTCAGGCCGAGGATGAGAGTCGTCGTTCCCCGCCGAGGCGTCACGAGGACTACATGCCGGCAACACATACCACGAATGCGAGGTACCGCACCCAGTCAATCCACAACGAGCCATCCTGGGAAGCTCGTCAGCACGGAGAGAACCGGAGATCACCCTCTCCAGGAATTGCCATTCCAGCTAACCGGCAGATGTTGGAACTTCTCCGGGAGGTAAAAAGGTCCGATGTCGCGGTCCAGCCGACCTTTTCCGAGAGGAATCCCCGACGATTCATCCAGGCCTTGGAGGATGAATTTAAGGGCCTTCACCTGTCGGATGAAGCAAAGAATCGCCGTGCTCTAGCGCGGATGGACGACGCCGCCAAGGCAAAATACGGAGGCTACTTTGCCGAAGACGTGCCTTGGGGTCAAGCGAGGCACTTGCTGATAAGTTCCGTGGATCCGGACTCGGTCGCCCACGATGAGGTTTTGGAGCTGCTCTCCGTGGAACAAGGCACAACTCCACCAGGAATTTTTGCCCTGCAAAAACAGCTTCTCTTAATTAAACATGGACACGGCTGGTCAGAAGAATTCCAGACGAAAGCGATGTGGCGCCTTGCATCTCCGACCCTCCGACAAGCCTTATTCTTTAGGCCCACCACGGTGTCGGACTTCGTAGAGAAGGCTGCCCAACTCTCAGCCGCGTCTCTGGATCCACTCCCCAAAGTCACATCGCAAGCTCTGCCCGCCCGCTACCAGCCGCTGCAACTCCGCCAACAGCAGCATCAGCCCCAATCAGCCAACCAGCCACCCCGCAACCAGAGACCATGGCAAGCAAATGGCTACCGCCGGGATAACATAAATGAGGGCCAGACGCAGCGCCAACGCCCACCACCCCGTGACAATGACCAGGGCAGACGTAGCCCGAATCCGCGAGACAACGGAAACCGCCCCCAGTCACCGCGACGGAGACCACCGCAGCACGCCGAGGATAGTCGTGATCAGGATTGTCGTCCTGGAAATGGACCGCACCCATCCCAGCAGAAAACTCGGATGCCGCCTCCCCGTCAGCAATCTCCACGACGTGGCCCAATGCAGCCACCGAAGTGCCAGGTGTGCCGCCAAGGTAGGCATTGGAACAGAGAGTGCCCAAATGCTCCGGGAAACGGCCCGCAGCGGCAGATTTGAGGCTGAGCCCTGCCGCCCTTTCTGCCGCCTCTAACAAACATCCCCCGCAACAACACCGAATCGACCAAGGACCGCGTCAAAAGCATCTTAGCAGAACCCCACCACAGATGAACGCTTTTACAGTGCCACCCCCCATGAACGCTTTTACAGTGCCACCTCCTACGAACGATTTTAAGTGCCGCCCCCCGTGTAATTAGCCACCTAATCAAATAGACACTCTCGAACTGCCGGGCCTTGTGACCCCAGACAATTTTAAGTGACCCCTATACGTAATAGACACTCTCTAACCGCCGGACGTTGTGAACCTGGATAGTGCTAAAAAAAATAGGATAAGTGTACATAAACAATTTCACTTGTATATAGACATTTTTTTTTTGATTCGTGTTCCACTCTACGGGATAAGAGTGCCACCCGGATATCCTGTGACGCCAGTTGGCGAAGTTCCATTCGCCATCAAGGAATACTCCGACGATGTTCGTCGGTTTTTCCAGGCTGGAAAAAATAAGGCAAACGTCTCCAAACACAAGGCGTCGAGACAACCTACGGCCTTCCAGCCCGGCTGACAATGGGCAGCCTCCACAACACCACTAAACCCATTGTGGCGCCCAAAAATCCATTCCGGCCGTGCCTGTGCACCTGGTTGGCGGACCAACCACACCGGAATTGGAACAACATATAATTTCCCTGACATGAAGCAGCCAGTGCTGTTTCCCGGGAAATTACGGTACCCAGTGGTACGATCTCCAGAATGCGTGAGGTACCATTCCACGCCAACGGCAGCCCATCCAGAAGGAATGGGATCGCTATCCTGTAACGTCCCACGCAGCGGGAGGTAGCCAGTGCTTCCTTCCAGGACGGCAGGAAGAGCAGGACAACCCATCAGCCTCCCAACAGAAGCACCCCACGCAGCGGAAGGTTGCCAGTGCAGTCTTCCAGGGTGACAGGAGCTGCTGAGGAGCCCAGCAACAGACAGCCAGTGCTGTCACAATGGAGCAGTGCCGCTCCCAGAGGAGCATAGATCCGGTGTGGGGAATCTCCCCCATACCAGCACAGCGGAAGGATCCACTGTTCCAATTTACATACTTTGGTAAACTTTGCCATTTTATATTCTGTCTATAGTCAATGTATGTCGTTGTGTATATTCCGCGAATCTAGATGGAATGCGAACGTCACTCATTTTTACGGGGCCGAATGTTATCGGGGTCTATTGCGGACCTCGATACAATTTTTATAATCAATTAATTTCAAACCGCGCGCTATTTTTAATTCATTTTTCTTCCTTATTATTTCAGTTTTCATTTCATAATCATTGTTTTTTTTCCAAAATGAGTTACGTTCGTAACACATACATTGACGCAACGTATTTTATTTTATGTAAATAATAGGATGTATGTTAATTCTAAGCTTCGTAAGGTTAGGGAATTAGGGGCATGTGAGTAAGTCTTTCGTGAGGATCTGCTACCTGGCTAATTTATGCGCACCCACGTACGAGCCAACGGATGAGCGCTCGGTGACCTTGCGAACGCGGCCCAAACAGCTTAGAGTTTAGGGACGTAGAAACCCTGCCTCGCTAAACAAAAGCGCCGGGGCCAGTTTTGCAAAAATGTTCAGCCCACATGCCATTACTAGCCATTGTCCAAATTCCGAAGAATGGAATATTTTCGGGCAGTAATTTGGGCAATAAACATTAAAAGCGTTTTGCTGAAAATGTGTTCAACATCTTAATACCAATAAAACGATTTGGAAATGCGAGGTCCTTTGTCTAAATTCGGAAAACGAAGACAAAGGAGCCTTCGCTTCTTTCAAACCGAAAAATCCAGATCGTTTTATGGCCGTAATAAAGAGGCCCAGACTGATGATACATCGGAAAGCTTAATTCGCGAATTACGCCACGGATCGACTCGCGATCTCAGCGAAGTGGCGTAATTCATACAGGCCACGTAATTACGCGTCGAACCACACCAAACACGTAGGTCATTCGCATACGGGTAGTAGATTGCCACGGATCATGAGGGACGATGCTCATATGTTCTTACAAGTAGTTGTACATATACGTAGTTAGCTTTGGATAGGTTAGATCCTTCAGATTCAAAAACACGTAGAATAAGTTAGAAATTTAGTAAATTTAATACCCCTGGCGACACCTAATAGAGGGTGGAAGAACCAAGTACGTACCCCTACCACTTGGTTCGACCACCCCCCCGATCACCCTACAACGTTTTTGAAAAATATGTAGAAGGACAGTTCATTTTGTTCTTCGAGAAGAACCAGTCGTGTTTTTTCTATTTCGTCGCGCAGCTGCCAGTGCAGCCAGTCAGTTTCTTAATTTGGCCAGTGCCAATTTTTTTTGTAAGAGTTGATCTTGTTCCTCAACAAGAACAAGTCGTGTTTTTCTCTTGCGATCGCGAAGCTGCCAGTGCAGTCAGTTAGTCTTTTTTTTTCCCTTTGGCCAGTGCCAAATCTTTCATTATTAATTTCGTTTTTTTTGTTATTCAGTTTGTGTTATTTTATTGTTTGTTATATTCATAATTCTCTTCATAGTGTGTTTAAATTGTTATTTGTTTGTTTTATTGATATATTTTTTTTATTAATATAAGTTAAATTTCACAATAGTTTTTTGTTTAAATTCTTTTTTTTACTTCGGTCATTGTAAGTGCGGAACCGACAGTTAACGAGGTAAGTGGATTTCTTTTTTGTATAATTTAGTTTTTTTTTTTTTCTCTTTTTTTTTTATCTCTTTTTTTGTGCTCATGCTCTCCGCACATCTGTTGCTAGCACGATAAGTTCACCCGAGGGTTGTACAGTGAGCGTATGCGATATTTTCTTTTTTTTGTTTAATTCTATGCGTGTACAATTTGTTTACCACACACCCTCGAGTGTAACAGGATGTGTAATGTTTTTTACGCAATCCCGACGGACGAAAACATGCGTGCAAGTGTTTAAGTCGGCAGGAACGTAATTCCTGCGAACGGATGGCCGCGCCGCTGCAGGACCAAGTGTCTGCATATTGTCCCTCAGGTCGTCGAGAAATTTTGAACCAGAAGGAATTTTTTTACGCGCGGAATTTGGAAATATGAAATCGCCCGGCAAGCGTAATGTCTTGCCGTAGACGAACTCTGCAGTCGTTGCCAAAAGAGATGATTTGAAGACTGTCCGGAGCCCTAGGAGAATTAAAGGGAGTTGGGTTACCCAGTTCTTAGGATCGTTGCTCATTCGGATTGAGTCTTTTATTTGGCGATTGAGCCGCTCTACCAGGCCGTTACATTGCGGATGGTAGGCGGTTGTGGATTTGTGTTGTATACCGAAAGTCCTGCAGAATTCCTTCCAAGTGTTGGACTGGAACTGTCGACCTCGGTCAGTAATGACCGTAGATGGAGTTCCAAAACGTGCAATCCAACCACTCAGAAATGCTCGTGCAACGGAATCCGCAGTAATTTCGGTAAGAGGAATTACTTCTGGCCAACGCGTAAAGCGATCAATGCAGACCAGAAGGTATCTGAAATTGTCACAAATAGGCAAAGGGCCGATTATGTCGATGTGGATGTCGGTGAATCGGTCATCCGGGTCTGGAAATTTCACAATGGGTGACACAGTGTGGCGATGAATTTTGTTCTTCTGGCACTTCAAACAGGACTTGACGAAAAGTGCAATGTCATGGTTCATCCGCGGCCACACGTACCGTGCTGCTACGAGACGTCTCATTGCACGAGTACCCGGATGTGTAAGTTCGTGAAGCGAACAAAGAACTTCCTGTCGCATTACAGGAGGAACATAGGGTCGTCGTGCAGCTAGAGACGTGTCTACGTAGATGGACGTGTTGGAGCCGGCCGGAATGAACTGTTCCAGTTTGAGTGCTGTAGTGCCACTACCCAGAAGGGATTTGAGTTCCACATCTTCAGATTGTAATTTTGCCAGTTGGTTGAGGTCTAAAGCATTAATTTCGACTCGCGACAGTGTGTCAGCCACATTGTTGTCCTTTCCAGGGATGTGCCTGATGTCAGTGGTGAATTGTCCGATGTAGTTCAAATGTCTGTGCTCTCGTCCTGAAAAACGATCTGAGTGAGAACAGATAGCAGATATCAAAGGTTTATGGTCTGTAAAGACAGTAAATTCTCTACCTTCGAGATAATATTTGAACTTTTTAATTGCCAAATATACGGCTAACAATTCACGGCCGAACGTGCTGTATTTGCGTTCTGTCGGAGTGAAAGATTTTGAAAAGAAATATAGCGGTTGTTGAACGCCAAATTTATCCTTCTGCTGCAAAACCGCACCAGCAGAGGAGGAGCTTGCGTCTACCATTATGCTTAATTCCGCAACAGGATCTGGAAGCGCGAGCATGGCAGAGTTGGCCAAGGCGGCCTTAGCTGCCGAAAACGCGTGCAATGCAGATTGATTCCAGATCACTGGTTTGTTGCGTGGAGTTGTTGCAGCAAGTTGATTTAGCGGTGACAATATGCTCGAGCATGATTTTACGAAACGGTGATAAAAATTAATCATGCCGAGGAAACGTTGAAGTGCTTTTAGGTCAGCGGGTTGAGGGAAAGACAAGATGGCATCCACCTTGCACTGCAGAGGTTTTATCCCTTCACCACTAATGCTGTGTCCTAAGAAGCTCAATTTAGGTTGGCCGAAAACGCATTTTTCAGGGTTAATTTTAATACCAAATGATGTCAACCGCTCAAAAATTTGGAAAAGGTGACGATCATGTTCGCGTTCGTCTTTGCTGAAGACGAGTATGTCGTCAATGTACGCGAAACAAAATGGTAGTCCGCGTAAAACCGAATCCATAAACCTTTGAAAGGTTTGAGCGGCGTTTCTTAGGCCAAAACTCATCCTGGTGTATTCGAATAGTCCGAAAGGTGTTGTGATTGCCGTTTTCGGTATATCAGGAGGATGAATTGGAATTTGGTGGTATGCCTTGACCAAATCGATTTTAGAAAATAACGTGCAACCACAACAGTTATTTGCGAAATCGTGAAGAAGAGGCAAGGGATACCGGTCTGGAGTTGTTACCCTGTTTAAGCCACGGTAATCTCCGCAGGGACGCCAAGTACCGTCTGGTTTTGTAACCAAGTGCAATGGCGCAGCCCAGGGACTTGCCGAAGGCCGTAGGAAACCGAGTTTGATGAGTTTGTCAAACTCGTTCCTAGCCGCCTGGTACTTTTGTGGTGGCAACCTGCGGGGCTTAGCAAAAACAGGGGGACCCGTGGTCGTGATGTGATGCACAACATCATGCTTCACGGGTTCTGTAAGGTCAAATGGGGTTGTTAGGCCAGGAAATTGCTGAAGTAATTTTGAATAAGGTGAATTTTGAATCAGCAATGAATTTAGTTCTGATGGGCCGAAAGCATTTCTCAATAATTTATTATGGGCAATATCAACAGTGATGTTGAAATGCCTGAGAAAGTCGGCGCCCAGAATGGAATGGTTCACTTGTGCAAGAACAAAGTGCCATGTAAAATTTACATCCAGGCCGATATTAATGTTTAATTTTGTTTGACCGAACGTGGGTATTGAATTCCCATTCACCGTTGTTAAGAAAAATTTAGCGCGGTGATGAGTGTTGGCATAATTTTGATCTACCGCCAAAATGCTAATTTGGGCACCCGTGTCAATTAAAAATTTGATACCTGAATTTGTGTCGCGAACAAAGTATAGCTGACCTGGAGCGCTAGCAGGACAATAGGCCGACATTAGCCCTGCAGCTGCCCGTTTCCCCACTCGCACGGAGGTACACATTTGGTGGCTTTACCCGTGAACTTACGGTGGTACCAGCAATACCTGTTTTCCGGTTGTCGGTTGGCTGACTTAGACCGACTTCTGCTGCGTGTTTGGCGTGAAACAGATATTTCAAGTTGTGCTACTTTGGTAGCCAAAGTGGCAACTTGTTGTTGCAGCAGCAGAATTTGTCGGTCGACCGGAATTGCTGGTACCGCTGTCGGAGTGGAAGATACTGCGCAGATGTTATGAGCGCCTGATATCTCTAGAATTTGATCTGCCATGTCGGCGAGCGTAGCCAGGTGAGTCGTGTTTGCGGAAATCAAGATGCGCTGCACATCTGTTGGGAGGCGGCTAACAAAAATTTCTCGTAAGAGGCCGTCGTCGATGGCAGTATCTCCCAAAAGATGCTGCAACCTCCTAAGCAACTGGGATGGTGTTTGATTACCCAATGTTTCCTTAGAAAGGAGTTGCTGCATCCTTTTTTTGTCTGAGATAGAGGTACGTCTGATAATTTCCGTCTTAAGTGTTTCATACGGAAGAATTTCCGGGGGATTCACTAACATTTCACGGACGTCCAAAGCTACTTCGGCTGGGAGTGCCGAGACCACATCGTGGAATTTGCGCAACGAGTTGGTAATGCGGTTATTCCGAAAGGTGGATTCTACTTGAATAAACCATATCGTGGGGTCAAATTTTGAATAGACCGGAAGTTTATAATTAAATGTATTGACGGTCGTTTCCATCTGATCCTCCATGGATTTGTGTGAAAATGTGCGTGTATGTGTGAGAGAATATAGGATAGAGGAAAAGTGAGGGAAACGGAGAAATGGTTAGCAATCACCTGGAGCACGGAACAGAAAAACGGGTTGAGGACGTCGGTGGGCGGAGGCTGGACATGGGACGGTCGACGTCGGGTGTGTGGTTCCAACGGCGTCGGTTGTACAGCGTCAAACGTCAAAAATGACAGTGGGGCTCCGCGCGGCGTTTTTCGTGGAGTTTGGAAGGTGTCGCTCAGTGGCTCTCGGGCGTCTTCTGTCGGGGTCACCAGATGTTGTAATTGAAGGATCACGTCGTGTGAACTAGCTGTTGTGGTTGATGATTCTCGTTGGTCCAACAATTCAACACTTGTAGATCAGTCGTTATCGACTTGATACAATATAATTTAACTTCAAAAAGAGAGGCAGGTCGACGAATAAGGTGATTACTTTATTTTTGGTAGGAATTACAAAAATGAGTGTGTTTTCTGTATTCCAGCAAAATTCTTCTTCTTTTATTATTTTATATTGTTTTTCTCGCCTCCCTGGTAACCGCGTTTTTCCGGGCTACCCGTGATCCTCGTTTCCATTTCTCCGTTCCATGACCCAGGCGGTCACCACAGTATTATTAAGAAAGTGGCGGACATTAATTCCAAAAAGGAGGTGTCCCATCTTGCTGAAGCAATATTATGTTATGAGGTATATCTGGATCTACTTCATTTGGAAATAACTCAAAGCAGGGACTAACTTAAATCTTAAGAAATCGAGATAAATATCTGCCGTTAAATTACTTAAAAAAAATATGGCCCCAAAATTTGACAACCAATCATTCCTATCCAGACGTTCTTTCTGCTGGTATTGTGTATTCTTCACGATATCAGTGCGGATTTTTTGAAAACAAGTAACATGCATTTTGTTTGTCAATTGTGAAGTTTAAACAATACGTGGCCTCATCAGTAAAAAGGATATTTTTATGAAAATTTGCATATCGTTCAAGTTTGTTCGTTATTGCTTCACATAATTCCAGCCTTCTATCCAAGTCGTCTTCAAATCATTCTTGAACTACGCAAGCTTTATAAGGATTACATTTTTCTTTTTTTTTAAACGTCGATTTCTTTAAATTATGGTCTGTAGATTTTCCTCAACAGACATCACATTTTCACGTTCTTCATTACTCAGTGAAAAAGGTATTCCAGTTCTACTTACATCTTAAATATTGCCGCAAAGAGCTTAAAGTTTGTGAAAAAAAAAATAAAAAAATAGAAAAATAATAAACTTTGCTTTTTTTCGTACATACAGGGTTGGGCAAATATGTTAGAACACCTGGTTTCTGGCTAAATATCTGCTGTTTTCTTACGACTTTAATAAGAAATTTTTCTTTTTTTTTAAACGTCGATTTCTTTAAATTATGGTCTGTAGATTTTCTTCAACAGACATCACATTTTCACGTTCTTCATTACTCAGTGAAAAAGGTCTTCCAGTTCTACTTACATCTTAAATGTTGCCGCAAAGAGCTTAAAGTTTGTGAAAAAAAATAAAAAAATAGAAAAATAATAAACTTTGGTTTTTTTCGTACATATAGGGTTGGGCAAATATGTTAGAACACCTGGTTTCTGGCTAAATGTCTGCTGTTTTCTTACGACTTTAATAAGAAATGAGTATATATTTTTTTAATTCTGTTCAGTGACAGTTATTTTCTACAGCTTCCCTATTTTTCGAGATTGGAAGTCATCGGCAGTTTTTTTAAATGGATTACTCTGTATATTTTCACATTTTCAAAGAGACACCTTTTCAACAATTACAATTATATAGGATTTGGTGGGTGTGCGACTTGTGATTTTTTAAATAATAAATAATAAACTTTTTAAACATTTTGTTCAACCCTTGAAAATTGTGATTTATAATTATTAGAATTTCTCTCAGGGAATGTTGTATTAAAAATATTGCATGTATCTTGTGGAGATCTCTATCAATCTCCAAAACCAACCATCATTAACAACGTAATTTTTTCACGTTTAATTCACCCATAATTGAACAGCAATGGTAATATTTCACATGGATACTATCTGTCAGTTACCGAAAACATAGAAACACGAAATTGTTTTATTAGAAAACAGTGTAAAAAGATGTAAAAAGCCAACTCGATGTAGAATTATTTTAGTCGCACTCCTACCAAATCCCCTATCATTGCAATTGTTAGAAAAGTATCTATTCGAAAATATAATAATAAATAGGGTGATCCATTTAATAAAACTGCCGATGACGTCATAACTCGAAAAATGGGGTAGCTGTAGAAAATCAAAATACGTCACCGAATAGAATAAATAGAACTATAACATTTCCTTTAAACAGCCGTTTAGCCAGAAATCAAGAGTTCCGACACATTTGCTCAACATTATAATGTTGCAAAAGATAGTTGTAAATACATGTAAGCATTAGAATTGGAGAAATTATTAATTACAAAATAAAATAATGATAAAAAAAATATTTTTTAATGCCAAAAAGTTTGTATTTTTGCTAATTTTGAAACTTTTAAAAACATAATACACTTTTAAAAACATTAAAAGTTACTTTCCTATGGTTTAAAAATCCAAGTTAATTAATGATTATAAATGTTACAGATGCAAAAGGTTTGTTTCTACTTCATTGACACATTCAACTGTTTTTTTGTATCAAATTTTGACATATTCTCACGTCAATTTTTGCTCTTAGATATCTTTCTCTTGCGATTGAACCACAGACATTTTGAGCTGATTCAGTCATCAGTTTCCCAGCTCTTTCCACTGCTTGCGCGTGACAATGTCGATAAGCGAGTCGACTTTACAACTCGGTTGAGCTTCATATGTTTTTCGTATAAAGTCTTTGGTGAGAGAATAACAGGAAACTTGTTATACTAACTAAACCCCCCTGTTCTCCCCCCTGATCTCAAAACAAGTTTGTTACATTGTAATATAATGTTGCGAGACCTTGGCACTCCTCTTAATCGTTCTGGGACACTGCCCAGCTACGATTTTTTTGGAACAGTGCCTAAGTGTCTCGTGAATATAACCCAGGAACGCTCACCACAGTGCCCAGTGTTATAGTGGCTGCCGAAAATATCACCTCTTCAATCGGTCTTGTACCCCTCCGGCGGATACCGTTATCCGCCGGTTGACTTCAATGTTCAGTGCCTCACCTTGTTGTGGTACTGGAGCTCAGGTAGGAAGCGCAATGTCCAAAACTTTTTAATCGATTCACCGAGTGCTAATCGACTATCTGCGGTTGTTAATCGGTGCTTCTTGCCCCAACCCTCTATCCACCCAGTGGTCCAGAAAGTCCAACATGCGCTCCTTACTTGCTAACGAGGTCACGGGGGCTACCTCATACGTGCTAGTCTTTAATATCTGGTTTGTTCACAGAGTCGTACCATCTCCCATTTTGCTAGCCCACTGAGCTATGCTAGCAACAAGTTCTTTTACATTTTTGCGCTCGTCACATAGCATGGACGGAAGGAGGTTTTCTGCAGTAGCAAAGTACCTATTTCTTTAACCCTTTCGGCCCTGGTGATGGCAATTGCCACCGCAACATTTACATGTTTCTACTTACTATGACAATCCATATTTTTGCTGTTTATCACTAGATGTCACTTCAACAAAGCCTCACTAATTAAATACTAATTAATCAAATGAGTTAAAATTTGGTATTTATGGTCTTAAGAAGCTCATCAATAATAATTAACAAACTTTTTTTTTCAAATTTAAAAATCCAGGGCTGAAAGGGTTAAATAATCCGGTTCAGAACGTTCTTGAAATCATCAGAGAGATAGCGTAATGGAATAGCTTAAACAGAAACTTCGAACTATAAGTACATGAAGGCTTTAATGAATGTTTAACCACACAGGTGCATACACTTTCACAATGTACTCAGTCAGAGTCTGAAGGTTTTCAATTGAATTTTCAGTTGCCACGTACAATCTAGATAGAAGGTCCCCAGGTGATTCACCGTTTTCAATTCAAGCTATATGCAGAAATGTTGTAGGTGATGCAAATAAGACATGCTGAAAGTTAGAAAGCGTTAGAAAAATGGCACGATTTAGGATGTCCTGAAAGTTGACCTGAAACCGGTCGAATATCTTATGAACAAGAAGAATAAACAAATTTAAAAGATCTAAAAAAAATAGGTTAAAAATTGAACGATAGAAAAAAAAACAAAAAAAAAAGAAAATCAAAATTAGATGAGAAAAAACAGTAACAACTTTATATATAGACATGAAAAAAGCTTTTGATACTATATCAAAATCAAAATGATTAGAAAAACTCACAAGCATAGGCATTCGAGGGAAAGAACAAAACCTTATAAAAACATACCTACTGAAAAGGCCACAAAAAACAAAAATAAACAACACTGAAAGTCAACCACTAGAAGCCGAATACGGAATACCCCAATACTATATATAATATACACTAACGACTTTCTAGAACTAAACTTAAAAGGAAAACCTTACATATACGCAGATGATACTTGCATAGTATATACAGGAAATAACTACAAAGACATACAAACAAACATAAATACAAATATACAACAACTCGAAACCTGGTACTTTAACAACTTACTGACGATAAACGAAACAAAAACAGAATTCATGGTATTCGCCAACAAGAAACAGTCAACACAATTAACAATCAACATTAGAGGAACAATCATAAAGCAAATAAAAGAAGTAAACTACTCAGAACTAAAAATACAAGAAAACCTTAAATGGGATGAACATATAGATCGACTAGCAAAAAAGAACTCAATGACAATAGCAGCATTAGCAGAAATCAAGACCTACATCCCAGAAAAATCAAGGAAGCAATTTTACAATGCACTTTTCACATCACATAACAGCTACCTAAGCAATATCTGGGGAGACACTAACAAAAAAAATATAAATATATATGTAAATACTTATGTAAAAAAAGTGTAAATAAAGACATTAACATTAAAAATAAATTACGAAAATAGGACAAAAAAACATGTTTCTCAGCTATTTCAAAATCATTTGATACAAAATAGTGCAAAAACCTTCTTCTACATTGCCTTTTCTTCAAACAAACAGTGCGTCGAAATATTAGAAAAACTCAAAATCATAAAAAATGTAGGATAAATAATAAAATGTTTCAGAGAAAAGTTATTTAAAATATTTAGCACAAGTTGATTGTGAAATCAAAAAAAGTTTCTATTAAAAAAAAGTTGACCTTGATTTGGCCTTGATAATGCTTTCCACAGAGACCCAAAAACGGTCACTGAAAGCGCTTTTGTCTGAAACACTTTTTTGCATTATTGTTCATCAAATATTCGATAGATTCCAGGTCAGGGTAGGTCATCCTAAATCGTGCCATATTCTTTAACGCAAATGTAGGGGCTATAACTTTCAGAATGTCTTATTGGCATCACCTACAACATTTCTTCATAGAGCTTGAATCGAAAACGGTGAATTACCTAGGAACCTATCCCAGTCATTGACATGAAAATCGCAACACCAAGAAGGATTAGGAATTTGTTGACCAAACTTGCCAGAAACGTTTACCTATTAAAAGGTATTATTGAGTAAAATTTCGTTCAAATGGATCAACCGATCATGACTTAACAGAGTTCTTTCAGTTTTCTCTAATAATTTTATCAGGTGTATTTTTTGCGAGATTTCGTTTTCTTTATTGTAGTCGCTTGTCATCGTTTGCTTTCAAGTTGAGTTAGAGGCTAGAGTGCGCCAACACGGAAATTACTGCCAATTTAGCGAATTAGGAATTTAACGTCGTCGGTAAGATTTCGCTGCCCGTCTGGTCGAGGCCATGGATCGGATGTTCATCCCTCGAACCAAACTTTGAGTCGCACTCGTCTTGACGAAAGATCTGGCAGAAATGGCGGACATACCTATCCCTACTCAATCGGAAATTTTCGAACGATAACAGCAAGGGTGGACATCCGCCGCCATAACCGAAGAAGACCCAAGCCACGATTGGTGGGTAACGAATCTTTCGACCGCACGGGATGCACCCCCAAACTGTCTCGTCACCATTGACCTCCCCCTGCCCCGCAAATGCATAAATAGTGGTTCGGAACATATTTACTGCGTAGTAGTAGTCTTGTAAACGTTGTACACGAACGAATAAATACTGTAGAATCAAACGTAGGTCTTTAATAGACTACCCTCGCTATTAAAACGTTAAACGCCGTCATTACCTTTGCTAAACAAAGGTCGAAACAGTCGTATGATTTTTCGTTCAGAGAAATTGCAAATCGCTTAAACCGGATCCAATTCACATATTAGGGGATGCATGATAGCCGTATGAGGGTAAGACGAAGACATATTGAACGTCACAGTATTGAATTTTCAGTTGGTATGGGGTGCTATAACTTAAGGGAGTAAGTCTCATTTGGTATTCATGCGAGGCAATATAAACGCCCAGCGATATGTCGATGAGGTGGTAGAACCTCATATCCTTCGATTTCTTTACCAGATCGAAGACCCACTTTTCTAGCAAGATAATGCCCGTCCCCATATTGCAAGACGTTCTACGGACCGATTTTCAGAGGATAATGTGAAACTATAGCCATAGCCAGCGCCATCACCCGATATTTCGCCCGTTGAACATGTTTGGCACATTATAGGGAGAAGACTTACCAACTTGCTGCGTCCTTCTCAGACGCTGTAAGCTGTACAGCATGAATTACAGGTTGCTTCGGACACAATACCGCAAGTGGAAATCAACTGTCTGCTAGAATCGATGCCACGAAGAGTGGAGGAGTGTGTAACCTATGCGGGGACCAACTCATTATTAATTAAAAATTATGTTTACATTTTGATTTTCCGTTATTTCTCTTTAAATTTTTTTTTCAATTGATACCTTTTAATAGTTACATTTTTCTGGCAAGTTTGGTCACAGAATTACTTCTCTTTCTTGGTGTTGCGATTTCCATGTCACTAAGTATATATGGTTTGCTAATGTATGCCACCTGGAGTGAGCAAGTTTTCCAGTGTTTCTTAAAAATAAATCTAGTGAGCAATTTCTACTTGATGCAGCGATACATACATCCAATAAAGACTTCTGATCAGTATTTAAATCATTTTTATCCTCCAAAAGGGGAAGGTTATTTTCAATTGGCAAGAAAGTGATCACAGGAAGATTAGCACAGTTTTAGCTGCTGATCTATTTCGTCTTTAAACTCGTTGGGTCTCTTCAGTTTACCATTTAAATTAAAAAAAAAAGATGTCGCAAAGGTAAACTACTACTTGTAGAGGTCTTCCTATTTTATTTTCCATTAAACAAATCACCCCATTATTGTGTCCAGTATTTACAACGGTTCCACTACATCCAATAGCAGTAAAGTTCAAAATGTGTTCGTAGTGTTATATATCTTCAAGAAACTCTAGTATACTGTCTGCAATGTTTTTTTCCAGTGCCAGATTTATGTGTTAAGTGGCCTAAAAACTTTGAGTTTGGTTTCTCTATTAGTGAACCGTTCTCTTCTGAAATAACTTTTTTGTACAACTTAGTTCCTTTATTTTCTTGAATAATTGTTTCGTCTTTTCTTCCACCAAAAAACAATCCTTTATTTTCTTGATCAATTGTTTTGTATGTTCTTCCACCAAAAAACAGTCCTTCATTTTCGGTTATCTGTTCATATAGACTGTTATTAATGAGATCTCTTCGAATTTTTGATCTTGCTCGTATTATTTTCATCTTGTCTATTACTTTGATTTTGTCTCTTGATTACACACAAGTCCTACAAGTAGCACTTGCTACAGCTGCAGTAACTCTGATATTCCAGTACGATCACAAACGGAAGCTATACTCTGTTCACATTTTATTCTCGCCGCAGTCGGGGTGTTTTTTTCGTTCTTATATTGGCATGTTGTATTTTTGATAGTAATGACTGACATATGTTGTTAACCTATAATTTCCATAAGCCGTTGCCAAACAATATTTTTACATGTGAATGAGGGATTTTATAAAATGCAACATTCCACTATACATTACCAAAAAAATACAATGGCATAACCGAATTGTTAGTCACTTTTTAACTACCAATAAAAATGTTACCCTAACAAAGCCTACTACAGTGAGAATAAAATGTAAACAGAGTATACAGATGGCAATTTAATACGCATTTGAGCGCTTATCTTTTTCTATTTTTTTTTAGTTTTTTAGATCTATCTCTTCTTTATATTTGAAGGAACTGGTTAGTTTGCCTCTTCTGGTTAAGATCGCTGCTCTTCGGCGCTGTCATTGTCTTCAGTAACTGTTTCTGATGCACTAGTATTTTCTATCCGTTCTTGATTAAACCTAATTGTTCTCTGTAGTTCTTTACTTTTTCCTGCCTATTCCTTCTTCAAAGCGCTTGCGGTAGCTATATCAACATTACCTATATGTTTTTCTGGAAGAGCGTTGATCTTTCAGAAACTCTTGTTCTAAAACTGGTACTTTTTTTCTTTTATACAACTACAAGTGGTTAAGGCTCAGTTGCGCCCAAAACACTTGCGCCCATGTCAAAAATTGAGACACTTGCGCCCATAAGGGTGTTGAGGCAGTTGCGCCCGGGACAGTTGCGACCGAGACACTTGCGCCCTCGTCAAAATTAGGGAGACTTGCGCCCAGAAACTGCCCAATACACTTTAGGTGATGGCGAAGCCTTCATAATTGCATAAGAAGTAGTTATACGGGCTTCGCTCCGTTATCGATCGTCAATACTTGCAAGTTAATGGTTACAAATGGTAGGTGCTTATGCTTAGGGTAGGGTTAGTTTAAGTTCCCCCCCCCCCCCTTCCCTTTGTACCGACCCGTAGTTTTACCAGCAGTAGATTAGCCATCACTCGTCATTACTTTTTGGTTAATAGTCATGTTTAATTAAATTTAAAAAATGACAAGGTGACAGGTAACATTCCCGTGTGGGTGTTGGGCGCAAGTGATCCGCCGGATGCGGATCTGGGCGCAAGTGTCCCGATTTTTGTCGGCGGCGCAATTGACACCGAACTACTACAAGTATCAAAGTTTTGGCACTTGCAGGCAGCAATAAGAAATAAAGGTTCAGCTTTTTCTCTAAATTTTGCGAGCTTCAAGTCAAATTTATCTGACCCTTTTAGACCTCAAATAAATTCCCATATTTAACATGATAAACATTTATCATTTGTGAAATTCTAAGATTACAAACAATGGAAATGGTAGTTCTTGACCGTATTTGTTCCGTTTTTGGAATTATAGTCACAGATATTTCACTTACAGAAGGATCCTTCTTTGGCGCAAGTATGAGGCTGCCTTATAAAACGGTAGCACTTTATTACATCTTCATAAGTAGGCAGTACAACTTCATACAAAACACTAAACCGTTGAAAAACAAGTTATTCCCATATTTGTTTTGTCTTCACTTGTTTACACTGAGCTATTTGAACAACAATAAAGTAGCACAGAAACTAATTAAATATTACGTCAATCTTGTATTGACAGATGCCAACTCAGCTGAACTCGGCAAAGCCTTCTATCACACAGTGGGCTCGATCTGAAAAAAGGTGGCCAAAAATCGAAAAAATGATAGTCACCGATTGAGTTTATTACCATAGAATCTTGTAGGAGCTTTGGTGCATGTTATTCCAAAAGGAAAGTGAGATATCTTTTATACCTGAGACGCTACGTTAGTTCAAAGTTACGGTTCTCGGCACAGCGTAAACCACGTGTAGCGGCTCCGCAATATGACTGTTACTTTAGGTGCTTTTACTTTTTACTCCAGTGTCCTTTTTCAATTCTGTTTGATGGAGGATGTTAAGAAAGGTATGTAGAATATTTACGTATGTAACGTTTTCATTAATTTATACTCGCGTGTGTTAGAAATCGTGTAAAAGATGTATCTACATAATGGTTTTTCTTGTAAAAATTTTTACCGTAAATTAGCAAAAAGTTATCTATCCAGAGGGAACCAAGAAGTTGAGATATGGAGCATATAGCCAACGATGTTTTATAATTGAATTTGGAAGAAAATTCTGCCCGTCTCTGCCTCTGTACTTGTGAGGTTAGAAATACGCGACGCCAGGCAGCTACTTTGTTAGGTGAGGGTCGACACAGAGGCACACCGCAGGGGCCCGGGACTACCTGCTATTGAAGTACCAATTTATGTCAAATTCAGAACAATTTTTAATGAAGTGATGGGCCATATTGGATCCGCCATTTTGAATGTTGAAATTATAATATAAAATTCGTACTCAGCGACCTCGAAAACCATTATATACCAATTTATATGAAATTCCGAACAATTTTTAATGAAGTGGTCGGCCATATTGGACCCGCCATTTTGAGTTTTGAAATTATAATATGAAATTCGTAATCAGCGACCTCGAAAACCCTTATATCGCAATTTACGTTTAAATTTAAAACTTCCTTCCATTTTTGGCCTACTTTTCTGAGATCGAGCCCACTATGCATCATACCCAATCAAATCAAAAGTGTGTTTTCCTAAAACATTACCACTCTTGCGGCACCTAAAGACAATCTAAAAAGTTTTAATAAAATGGTACCTATTTTTTGATATGAAAACTGCCGAAATTGCCGAAATTGCCGAAAATTGAAATAAATTTCTTTTTGACAACTTTAAAATGAAGCGAAAATTACAATTTTATGAAACTTTATCGCTCATGCGGTCCCTCAAGATGTGCTTCAATATATTTTATATAATTTTTATCTTATCTACACCAAAAGGCAACTTCTCCACGCTATTACAAATTAAAAATCAAAACTTGTTTTTGTCGTTCTACCTTAATGTGCATATAAGACTCATGTATCGTATGTTATAACATCCAATAAAAAAAAAGTTATCCCCCCGTAGACGTGTGTGAATTACGACCCATAATGAAGAACCCTCCCGTATTCGCAATACGCACATAAATCCCCGAAAGTCAATAATTCTCCGATAGATCAAACTCGAATATTAAACTGCGCCCTCGGACTTCGTAACTGACACCGGAGTAATTAGTGTAATTAGAGTTGTGTTATTGTTGAAACTAATTGTTGATTGAAGCCTTGCAATACGGAAGACGAGACGTTAACCGGCTTATCTGGAGATGATTTACCCACGTAAGCGTGTGTTTGTCCCCGGCGCCATATATTCGATGCACACGTTCCGAGATAAATCCCTGCTAGATACCCGCATTATCCAATTAATTAATTCAATTTGACCCTCTCCAAATCCCAGACCTTATATTATTTATCGTCGTAGCCAACTAATTTTAAAGTTGCATCTTTTATCATTTATTTAAGCGTTACGGATAACGCCGGTTATTCATGGTAATGAACATTAATCTATTCTGAATGGATTTATATAGCTTTATCCTATTTAAATGTTGCGTATAAATAGTAATTTAGACTTAGCAGTATAATTATTAATATTTATAACACCATTAATGTCTGTTAAATTGTGTAAGCATGTTGAGTATATAGTAATATCAAATAGGAGTAGTATTTAATATTATTCTGATTAACGTCGGTAATTCGAGTAATTTGTTGGAACACTGGACCAACGATTGTTACGTCACGTCGGGTCTAAAGTTGAAGGTACCATTCGCCATTGGGATATAATTAAAAATCAAAATCTTTTTTTTTTACCTTCATCTTACGAAAGTATTGTGATCGTGAAATGTTTTGAATATTTTTACGGTAACTTCCGTTTTGGGTTCCTTAGAGACGTTAAAAAAAAAGGTTGTATCTTGTACAGTCAGAGAAAATACAAATGCGAAACTCGCTCGGCTAAGGAATGGTGCCGTATGTCGGTGCTTAGTTCGGTCGAATCCCGTACCTGCTTAAAATCCATTTATGAGGTAATACAAGGGTATTCCGAGATAAGATGGTCACCCGACACGGATTTTTAAATAAATATGAAAATTTTATTAGTTGTGACCCTAACCCAAAGTAGCCGTAAGCCGTATATCAAAAAACCCCCGACATGACCCGGGAAGCCGCAAAACAAGATTTTCTCAAATATAATTTTCTTAACCACTAAAAAAATTATTTTAAAAATCTGAAAAAATTACATTTATTATTGATCCAAATACCAAATAGGTGAATTTTTCAAGGTCATTGAATGTTATTTAGAGTATTAAAAAAATGTTTGAAAATATTTTTTTTATAAATTTATCAACAATTGATCGGTCATTTTATGTAAAATTATCATTAGTATTTTAGTATGAATATTTTTTTTTTCAGTTTCGTATAAACAACCCCATTTTTTGTCAAAATATGACTATGAAACCCTCGAAAAATATGTTTTTGTTTTTTAACCACTATAAAAATTTGAAAAAATTCATATATATTTTTGTCTCAAATACCAAATTAAGTAAATTTTTTCAAGGTCATTGAATGTCATTTGTCTTATTTTTCGAGGCTTTCAAGTTTATATCTTGGCAAAAATGGGGTTATTTATACGAAACTGAAAAGAAAATTATTAGTACTAAAATATTACCAATAATTTATATAAAATTACTCTCCAATTAATAAATATATAAATAATATCATAATCAAAATAACGTAAAAATTCGAATTTTTGAAGATGACGTTTCAAAAATTGGAAGATGAAAAGATATGGTATTAACTGATAGGAATCCGTCACTCGATCACTTAGGGGCGAGAAGGGAACTAGGCTCATAATTGTATTTTAAGCAGAGACAGGCTTCGACCGAACTAAGCACCGACATGCGGCAGCATTCCCTCACCGAGCGAGTTTCGCATTTGTATTTTCTCTGACTGTACCTGTTTTTCTGTACTAGCGATGGGGAAAATTACTCATTTCTGTGATCTACTTCACAAGATCCGAGTCATTAAAAAAAGTCGACTCATTGAGTCAGCTTATTTGAGTTACACGACTCAGTTAAAAGCGAGTGATCCATCATCTAAATTACATGACAAGAATAATAAAATGCCTCTTAGATGAACGCTAAAAGCAAAATTCCAAATTCATTATTACTTCAAAATTTCTACTACATAAAGCGAAGAGCAATAAAAGGTCCTCGCTTCATAATATCACCATTATCAATCTTTTAATCTACACTTGCTTCACAAGATCTGATTAATTTAAAAGTCAGCTTAATGTCTAAAAACTAGACAAAGAGCAAAAAAAATGCACTCGCTTTATCATTTCACCTTTATAAATATTTGAAAACAAAAGTCGGGATTGAGTCATAACTTCTGAGCTGACTCTTTGAGTCGACTCACTCAGTAGTTAACCTTCTCTATTCTGTACTGATTAGATAAAAGGACTCGATTTTTGTTTTTCGGTTTGAACTTCCATTGCGGCAACTAGTTTTTTCTATTAGTATTTTTTTACAAAGATACGACCGTTCAAAAACTGTTTTTTTTTACAAAAATCTTGAAAAAAGAAATTTGGTAGGTATAAAAATTGCACGTGTTTGGAAAAAATTGGCAACCCTGCACCGGCCCTCTCGGCTCAGTGGCGGCCGTTGGTAGAAACACGTTTCAGGTAAATTCAAAAACTAGTCTATCGATTACTTTTAAATTTCCACAAAACATTTAGAACGCCAAGCCAAACCACCATGTCAATCGGTGACCTTCAACTCCTCGTTTCGGTCATGCACCCCACCGCACCCCATGGCGGGGGTTATTTTTCAAAAACCTTTTGCAAATTTTTTAATAAGCTTCCTGAAAACATTAGAGCCTTAAATAATATATATTTGTTTAAAAAAACATGTTAAAAATTTACTTGTAAATAGAGTACTATACTCTATCGATGAATTCCTCATGTAATATACCAGATATGGTTTGATCAATAGATCTTTGTGTGCGTCATTATCGAAGACGGAGTTTTCTCGCCTTGAACGACATACATACACACATGATTGCACCTAATTCAATTTACCGTGGAGAGAGTAAGCGCATGAGAATGTTGTCGGAGCTGGGTTCAGCTATCTATGACGTGCACGCAAAGATCCATTCATCAAAGTATACCTAAGTTAGTTTATATTATTTTGCATTATGTTTCAATGACACTATTTTGTAAATTAGATATAGTACGTTCTTGTAAACATCTTATTATTACAAAATAAAGAACCATTATTTTTATTATTATTATTATTATTTTGTAACACGGCCTAAGGCACCCATACCAGCCCATCGATCTCGCTCAGAGCCACCTCTTTGACACCACTTCCACCGTCCGAAAACATTTAAGCGAGTACGTAGCATACTATAAGTTTAATTTGGATTCAAATTACGTGGAAATTTTTTTTTATCGCACCTCTAGCAACTTCCCTTATTTCTGGAGATAAACAAGTAATATTTGAGATTTATTATGTAAAAAAGAAATTCTTATGTCAAATAATAATAATAATAATAATAATAATAGCTTTATTTCTAAACTATCACATAAACTATAACAAAAAACTAATAATTATATTATATAATATAAATGAAAAACAAAATAAAAAGTAATGCAGGGAGAAACCACATGGCGCCAATTCAAATTAGTAGAAACTACCCTTGTTCTTCCAACTGGAACCATAAAATAACACCTATAAAATGTAAATTAGATGATATGCCTATAACTACTTAAAACTAGGATTAAATGAGCAGTGCATTGAAAAAAATATATAAAATACTTTACGCATAGATGAGAATTTATGATGTATTTGTACGAAAATTATAAAACTTAAAATGAGAATGATGACGATTAATAGATTTTGCGAGTCAAGTAAGAGTTTGTACATAAATTTTTTGAATTTGTAGATACTGTAACATTTGTAATTGTTAGGTATATCGTTATAAATGTGGTAAGCCTGGAAGGTAAACGAGCGTTCAAATATTAAATTCGTTCGAAATAAAAAATTGCTTTGGTAGCTGGCATATGTTCCACATAAAACTCACTACGTTTGAGTATATATTTTATTTTAGAAACAAAGCAAAGTAGAAAAAGTAGAAAATTATACTTGTTTAATAAGAAGCATTGTGTGGCACTCGTTCCATTGGAGTTCCAATTCCACTCATGACACAATATACTCTCTTATTAAACTTGTATAATAATGTACTATTAAAAATATTTCAAAGAGAAACTTGTTTTGCTTTTTCAATTTTTGCATTAATTTTGCTCGGCCCTCTATGCAAAAAAGTGCAGTTTCAGGTGACCATACGCGAATTGAGGGCCTATATTTTTCTTAGTTTTCACTAGACTCCGCAAGTCCACCAAGTACCAACAGCAAGTTTGCTAAAATCATGGTAATCGGTTTCGGAGCATTGGAAAGAAACGTGAAAGTCACCCGCAGGGGGCGGATTTTTTTTTTGGAAAATGTCTTATGCACTCTTAAGCTACGCGCGCACTTATCGGAATCGGACGGACGGCACGCAACGGATAAAATTGCTTAACACAGTTGTAAACGAGCCAACGCACATTTATTGGTACGGCATGGAACGGATAAATGTGCGTTGACTCGTTTACAACTGTGTTAAGCAATTTTTGCCGGTGCGTGCCGTCCGTCCGATTCCGATAAGTGTGCGCGTAGCTTTAACGGTTTTGTCGATCTCAACTGGTCCCTCCGCTACGACTCTACCCCACCCCCTGTATGCATTTTCAAACAGGAGAAAAATCTTGAAAGCAAAGAAATGGCCACCAAGTTGTTTGTATTTCTTATTAAGTTTTGTACAAGCTTGTTCCTTTGTATTTTTTTAAATCTTTGCCTCAATTTCTCTCGATTCTCTTTGCTAAATTCAAAGTTAACAAAAAAACTCTTTTTCTCAGTTTTTTATTTTTTTTATTTTCACCGTAGACGCCACTAAGCAATTAAGGCAATTTTGCCAAAAATCATTTCTACGGTTTCGGGACCGTAGCCCGAAAAATGTAATTTTAGGCGTGTACAAGAACGCTGCTCCCGACTTTAGTTTTATACGCGAAGAATCCGTTAATGGTCCGATGCATTTACAAAGATGAAAATTCCGGAGGCCGAACGTGGGTGTTTACCTTAGACATTTTTTTCCCAAAATAATTTTAAATCTGCATTAATACAAAAAAAAAATTGAAAAAATAAATAGCAAAAATAAATATTTCTTGATTCATTGTTTCAATATTTACGTATTGCAGTTTATAGATGTTTTTCATAACTCGGCGTATTTTCAATCGATTTTCATGAATCTTTGAGGGCGAAAAACTTTGAAGTGTCTTTTTGTCGACTCGATCCACCATAAAGGCATTAAAATTTGATCAATTCCCTCAAAGTGTGAAGTTCCTATGACGATTTGGCACCAAGTTATGGGTGTTTGTTAGAAGGGCGTTTCGAGGTTTTTCACACATAACTCAGTGACTTTTCAACCAAATTTGATGATTCTTTCGGGAAAAATCCCATTTTGGCTCTATTTTAAGGAGTTAAACTCAGATTGGAATGATGCCTTTTCGGACCCTTCAACCCCTGAACATAAAAAACACGCTTTTGGGCAAAAACAAGTCCAACTTTGGCAACGTGTACCGAGTTGGAAAAAATGTGTCGACTCGATCCACCAAAAGGGCATTTAAATGTGTTCAATTACCTGCGCAGGACTCAAATAACGAAGTTCCTACGACGATTTGGCACAAAGTTATCGGTGTTTGAAAAAAAGCGAATTTTGTGGTTTTTTGACTCAAAGTCCGAAGTTTTTCGACGAAATTGTTTTCGTTTTCACGAATGAAATTTTTTTTGCATGTTCTTTGAGGTATGCACGAAAATTGATTTTTTGCGCGAAATCATGAATATCGCATTTTGTACCTTAGAACTCCATTAACAAAAAACTTTATTTCAGGTCAAAAAAGGCTCACTTTAACGATCTTTGTAGGGTCGGAATAAAATGTGGGCCCACCATTCGTCCATTTTTCTATACGTCCAATAAATACAAACAAAATACACTGACGGAAAAAAATGAAACACTTGAGATTTGTAAAAATTTAGGTAATTTTTAAATGGCCATAACTCGGCTTCTATCCAACCGATTTCAATGAAGAGAGGGTTCTACGCTCCTTCAAACGAAAAAAATAAAAAAAAAAACACAAAATGCCCTTTTTTCAAACACCCATAACTGAGTGCCAAATCGCCGTAAGAACTTCATTTTTTGAATCCTGCACAGGTAATTGAACACATTTCAATACACTTTTGGTGGATCGAGTCGACACATTTTTTCCAACTCGGTACACGTTGCTAAAGTAGGACTTTTTTTCCCAAAAACGAATGGAGTTTTTTCCCGAAAGAATCATCAAATTTAGTTGAAGTCACTGAGTTATGTGCGAAACACCTCAAAATGTACTTTTTTAAAACACCCATAACTTAGTGCCAAATCGTCGTAGGAACTTCGTTCTCTGAGTCCTGCATAGGGAATTGATTAAATCCTAATGCCTTTATGGTGGATCGCACCCAAAATGAGAATCATACCCCTAGACCCTTGAGCCATTGGTTCCAGAAAGAACTTGATGTGGTTCGCCAGTTGGTGATTGTAACAGTACTCATTGTATTAATTCGTGCAATTACAAAACATGGGCTCAACCGGAATTTGAACCCGGGACCTCTCGCACCCAAAGCGAGAATCATACCCCTAGACCAATGTTTCCCAAAGTGTGGGTCACGACCCGGCACCGGGTCGCAGAAGAATTTTGCCGGGTCGCGAAAAAATATTGTAAAAACACAAAAAAAAAAATTACATATATTTTTTTATAGCAGTTAGTTACTAGGAATAGTGGCAAAATGTAGTTTTTCGTATAGCAGACTTTTTACCGAATTATGCAAGGAAATGTGGAGTGATCATAAACACCTCCTTTTGTATTGTATTGTAATTCAATTTTAAAAGGAAACGTTTTAAAACGTCTGAGCTAAAAGACGAAGCTTTGGTATTTCTGAATGAACACGCACCATATAAAAACGATGCTGTTTTTTTCATTTAAAGATAGATTCTTCGATTTATAGTGGTTAATAAAAGTAGCTTATTTGTGCGACACATTTGCTACATTCAATTAATTGAATTTGAATTTGCAAGCTTTAGTTTAAATATTTTCAAAGTATCGGAAAAAGTCGCTGCTATAATTAAAAAAATGACTCTGAGGAAATAACGACTTTCAAGAGAAATTTTAAATCTTTTGAAACATTACATAAATTTATTAAAACCCATGCAAATTATGATGAACAAGATTTACATCTAGAAACACTTTACCAAAAGCTTTTGAGTTCTTCAGATTATCAAATAAGACGTATGTTCAAAGTTTCATATCAATTGCTTTATTAGTTTTTGAGATACAGCGCGCACACACAGATGCACACACATACACAATTTTTTTTTTTCCAGAAATTGTTGAAATGGTATCTAGGGACCCCAAACGGATATTACCCTAAAAAAAAAATTGAAAAATGTTCACGATCACAATACTTTCTCGTACTTCGTAACAGAGAAAGTAAAAACAATTGAAACCCCTTTAAATTTACCTAAAATAGATTACACTTAATTTTTCTATTAAAATTTGCAAACATTCCTACCTTAGATGTTAAACATTCCGGTTCAATCCAGAAATTGAGCATTTTCCAAACATTCCTACTCCAGACTTTAAAATAATTACAATTAAACAGTTCGGTTGAATTCTGAAGGGGCGCATTTACCAAAGCGCCAAAAAAATATAAAAACAATTAAAACAAACTTTAAAATCACTAAGAAAATAGATTCCACTCTATGGTTCTATAAAAATTGTAAAACATTCCTAACTTAGATTTTAAAATAATCACACTTGAACTCCCGGTTCAATTCTGATGAACATTTTACAAACCGAAAAAAAAAACAAATTAAAACAATTGAAACAAAACTGTTGACATTCCTCTAAAATAGATTGCGCTTTAAATATCTACCAAATTTTGGAAACATTCCTACCTTAGGTTTCAAAATAATCACATTTCAACATCCTCGCTTCAATTCTGAGGTCGAACATTTTCCAAACCGCCAAAAAAATGGGAAAAAAAACATTGAAACAACTTCGCATTTTTTTTAAATTCACTTAAAATATATTGCACTTATATTTTCTGCAAACAACTGCATACTTTACTACGCTAGATTTCGAAATAATCACACTTGAACACCTTTCATTTCATTTCTAAAGTCAAGCATTTTCCAAATCGCCAAAAAATATAAAACCAATTTAAATTTTTAAATTTCCTCAAAATGCATTGCACTTCATTTTTGCAAAAATTCCTGCCCTAGATTTCGTAATAATCATACTCCTGTTCAATTCTAAGGTCCAACATTTTAAAAACCCCCAAAAAAAAGACAAAAACAGTTGCAGCATTCTCGAACCTTTCCCAATTTAATCAAAATACGAGATTGCGTTCCGTGATTCTATTAAAATTTATCAACGCTCTTAGCCTCAATTTTGAAATATTTACCCTTAAACACTGAATTCAATTTTGTGGTTGGACATTTTCCAAGTTGCCTTGAAAATAAAAACCAATTGCAAAAAATTCCAGACTTCAAATTCAACTCAAACATTTTAGAAAATGCAAAATCATGCATTCGCCTAGTAGTTCTTAATTTCCTAGAAAACGACCTAGTGGATTATCTTCAAATTTTACAAGCACATTTTATAGATTCGTAGTAATAAAACTAGTAAATAATGGAAAATAATGTGGCCTAATTTTTCCGAAATTTCAATTCAAATATTTTTGAAAGTGCAAGATTATGCAATCACCTACGTGTTCTTAATTTCCTAGAAAATCCCTTAGTAGATTATCTTTAAATTGTAAAAGCACACTCTGTAGACTTCTAGTAATAAAGCAAGTAGATAATCCTATAATAGTTTAAACTAATTTTTCCGAAATTTCAGCCCTAAAATTTTTGAAAGTGAAAAATATGCATTTGGCTAGATTTTCTTAGTTTTCAAGAAAGTCCGTTAGTGGATTATCTTTAAACTTTAAAACCACACTCTGTATACTTCTAGCAATAAAACAAGTAAATACTCAAAAAATAATTTCAGCTAGTTTTTCCGAAATTTTGACTCAAACATTTTTGAAAATGCAAAATCATGCATTCGCCTTGATTTTCTTAGTATTCTAGAAAACACTTTAATGGAATATCTTTAAATTTTACAAGCACATTCTATAGATTCATAGTAATAAAACAAGTAAATAATCAAAAATAATTTGAGCTAGTTTTTGTGAAATTTCAACTCAAACATTTTTGAAAGTGCAAAATTATGCATTCACCTAGATTTTCTTAATTTCCAAGAAAGTTTCTTAGTGAATTATATTCAAACTTTAAAAGTACACTCTGTAGACTTCCAGTAATAAAACAAATAAATAATCAAAAAAATCACTTGGGCTAGTTTTACCGAAATTTTAACTCAAACATTTCTGAAAATGAAAAATACGCATTCGGCTAGATTAATGTTTCTCAACGCGGGCGATCGACGTCTAAATTGGGCGTTTATCTGACAATCCGTATTCGGTGGCCGATGGTCATTTTGTAGGGGCGAATGCATTTGAATACCAATAATTTTAATTACAATTTTTGTATATGCAATAAACAATAAAATAACTTGATTTTTATTAAAAAATAAAAAAAAATTTCGTGTTTGGGTAACGCTGCCATTGAACCGCTGGTTTCAAAAAGACTTGGCGTGCTCGCCTGTTTGCTATTGTATTGGTACTCATTGTATTAATTCTTGCAATTGCAAAACATGGGCTCAACAGGGATTTGAACCCGGGACCTCTCGCATCCAAAGCGAGAATCATACCCCTAGACCATTGAGCCGCTGGGTCCAGAAAGAACTTGGTGCAGCTCGCCAGTTGGTGATTAAATTAGTACTCATTGTAATAATTCCTGCAATTGCAAAACTTGGGCTCAACCGGGATTTTAATATTACATATTGTGCACATGTCATAAAAATATATGGACATAGTGATAACAAAACTCACTCTTTCATGGGTAATAAATGATATAAGTCATTTCCACTAAAAAAAATGCGCACAGAAAATTGAATTGAAACTAGTGATGGGATCATTCGAATGATGATAATCGATTCATTCGATTATGAAAATAATCGGTTATCTCGAAAACTTATTTTTATCATTCGAATGATCGATACTCGATTATTCATTCGAATGATCTGTACTCAATTATTTATTTATTTATTTAATTACCGGTAGCACCTTTTATACAAAACAAACTTACATTTAAAAATAATCATAACCTAAATCTAATAACTAATATAAACTAACACAAATGATCTAAATTTACTTTAAATAGAGTCTGTTTAAACTTAATAAAAGACCGTACAAATAAATCAAAATTAGGATTAGCGTTTAGTATGTTCGCAAATCTCATCATTCTTTGAATAGGATTATTATAGCTATAATTGTTTGCTGCCAATCATTCGAATGATCACGCCAATGAGAATTCGAATGATCATTCGAGTGATCGGTACTCGATTATTCATTCGAATGATTCGGTATTCGAATAAATTAATCGAAACCCACCAAAGCATTTAGATAATTTGAACGAGCATTCGATTATTCGAATATCATTAAATCAATCCGTACTCGAATATATATCATTAGAAACTTAACTTTTTATTGAACGATTTTAATGAATTTACACCAATATTGTTTACTGCTGTAAGGTTTTTAGTGAAATGAAATACAAACTGGAAGTAAATAAAACCTGTATAAACTAAGAAGATAATAGTTAGAAGTATCAATAATATGCACATAAATAAAAAATATTTGAGTCATAATAATTAGGTCATTCGAACTATCACTCGAATGATCACTTATTCGAATGAATAAGCGATTTTCAGATCATTCGAATGATCATTTGAAAACAGAAAAAAACAATATATTTTTACACAGTCGTAAAGAGAATAAAAAGGGCTACAAATTTAGTAAAATAAAAAAAAAACTGTTTCCCTTTAAAAAAATGTCTTTGACGTCATACGTGGAAGACTAGTGACGTCATACTATTTTCGAAGACGCTTTAAAGTGCGGAATAAAAAATAAAAATCGACCTGTTCGAGGATTTTTTTCTGGAACTTCTTATTTCAGGAATTTGTTCCAGTTAAAGTTTCCACCCAGTAGAAACAAACCAATAGATACGTAGATAAATAAATATATAACTAAGTAAATAAGTATAGATATCATAATGTTATATCTGATTGCAATTGAAACACGCCAACACATATGATTACGAATAAATAATATAATTTAAAATTGTTGTAAAATATTTAAAACTGAACTAAATTAAAATTTAAGATATAAAACAAGAATGTACGCTTTCAACAAGATGAAGCTAGCGTTTCTTTACAATTAATAAAATTAAAAATTAAAAATCTATGACTTAAAATCGAAAATCTTAAAGTAAAACTCAATTAAGTATAAAATTTGATATTTAAAATTTATCGCTTTCTGCAAGATAAATTTGTTGGCTTCTATATCCATATAAAAGCTAAACATATTTCCTCCAAGGCTTTTCGAATAAATGTATCGTGTGTAAAACCGTAACAGTAGATAGCGCCGATGATTTACTATTTAAGGTGAAATATATATATTTTCCCTTATCAAATTTCAACTCGTCACGACCCCCGTGATATATCCGCGCGAATTTGTTGCAGAAAATTTTCATTAAAGCCCCTCGCGGGGTTCCCTAACTTATCCCCCCAGGTTCTTAATTAAAAAAAGAGCGAGACCGGAGAAAAGCCGATGAAAACTCAATTCTATCGCGGCGTTTATTAAACACAATATGTAAATCTGGTTGATTAACTCCGTTCCATGAAAGGGATTTCCCTGTTAATTATTTTTTTTTTTGTGTGCGCGCGATATATTCGTTTCCTGTGGGGCCGTGGGAGGTGAAAAAAGTCGGCGTCGTCAGATGTCGTTTAATAAAAATAAATGTCGTGTTTTAAATTAAAATTTAATTCAGTTTGGGACGGGCGGGGACGACCCGACGATACGTTCTTGCGGGGTAAATAAGGAGAGCGGAAGGAAAGTTGAACCTCGCGTCCTGGGAATTATTTTAATGGATGTTTATCTAGGGACCATCAAAATCGCGGAGCATCTCGGACATGTTATAATGTAAAGCTTATATAACGTAAAATGTAAACGGAGGAATTTACAAGCATGAAGAGTAACTAGTTTTAAATTTAAAAATGTATAAAATTCATGGAATATACGAGATTACACAAGCATGTGGCCATCATGTAACTTTCTCCGATTACGTTTTTCCTTTTAGATTCTTTACCAATTATAAATTCTTAGCCGCTGTTTCCTGTTATCTTTGCAATTAGTGATACTATTTAAGACAAATTGAAGGTCGTTTAATTTGCTTAACTGTTAGAATTTATATAACAATTCAAATACAGAATAAACTATAATCCTTCTTTAGATCTCCATGCGTTAATTAAAAAAATCTATAGGTTACTTTAGGTATACAATATACCGGTATATAAAGTATTCAAGTTCATAAACCGATTTTAAACTATTTATCAAGTAAATGTAATAAAGACGAAAAATAGTCTAAATATATGAATATTCAGCCTGTTCGTGAATCTACTTAGACTGCGAAAAAAACGGTAAAATCTACAATTTCTAATGATTTTTTTTACAATCTAAGAGAGGAAAGCCCCCCTCCCAAATCAACCTCCTTTCTACAAATGTTCCTGTTTTAACCATTCACCTCTTCAGTCCCCCAGAAGAAATGTAAAGGCTAAAAATAATCATTTTTATCCTTACAAAAAGGCGCGGGGTGCCCGGAGAGGCTCTCCTCAAAAATAGTTGGCCGTGGGGGAAGACGGGGGGTCATATTCTAGTTCAGGAAGTCATTTTACATAAGAATATGCAGGAATGGTGTTAGGCCAGTGTAATTACTAAACAAATCATTGAAATAAAGAAAAAAGGATATTAAATAGATAGAGCAGCAAACAGCACATGTAAAAACTTTAAAAAAATATATCAAAAGGAACATCTACCCACTCACACTAACCTAATCTTGCGAGCGCTTTTTACGATCTTATGCCGAAAATGAAAGTCATCGATAATTATAGGAGATTCGGTAATTTAATTGCGGATGCCACTATTACAACTGGATCTATTTTTGGCAAATTTGCAGGGAAAACGTCATCGTTATTGCAGTTTGAAAGTTCCTTATTTGAAGGGTCAATAGATAGTGGACCATTTTTGGAGTTTTGGCAGCTGTTGCATTGTTGAGGGGGATTAATGTGGAAGTGGCGAGTTAATAATTGTGACATTAACGCAAAAGACTAGATTTTATGTCGTTGCAAATACAGGGTGGTCAACTAAGGAATTCCGATTTAAAAGAGAAATAAAACAAAAACTATCAAGTCAATTATAATTTTTTTTTTTACAAATAATGTTCAGCTCTTTGGAAATTCATTTCTTAAAAATTACGCTGTCCAAATGTCCACCGTTTTTCTGCTGGCACTCTTCGAGTCGAACCCCGACATTTAGAAAAACACGTCGCAAAGTTTCTGGACAGATGGCTTGAATTTCCTGGCGGATATTTTCCTTCAACGCAATTAGAGTGCGGGGATTGTTGCGGTAGACTACACTTTTGAGGTATCCCCATAAGTAAAAGTCGCAAGGTGTCAAGTCCGGGCTTCTGGGGGGCCATGGATGGTCTCCACGCCGAGAAATCAATTTTTCAGGAAAAAGCGCCTGAATAACAGGTAAAGACCGATTTGAAGTGTGACAAGTGGCCCCGTCTTGCTGAAACCAAGTGTCCCGATTGTATCCATCAAAGTCTTGAAGGGCTGGTTCAAAAAAATTGTTCAACATGTCCACATAACGATCAGAATTCACTGTTACTGCTCGGCCGCGTCCGTCTTCGAAAAAGTACGGGCCTATAATGCCTTGTGCGTGTATTGCACACCAAACTGTGACCTTCAGACTATGCAATTGAGTTTCATGTTGCTGTTTGGGGTTTTCTGAAGACCAATACCGGCAATTCTGTTTGTTTACATAGCCGTTCAGATGAAAATGGGCTTCATCAGAGAAAAAAATGTTGTCGTACGCTTGAAATCGGTTCACCATTTCATTGACGTAATCAAGGCGTTGTTGATGGTCCCCTGGCTTTAACTCCTGCACTAATTGGATCTTGTAGGGGTGCATGTGTAAATCTTTATGAAGAATGTTTATCAATGACGATCTCTTCACATTTAGAGTGGCCGCGCGCCGGCGTGTCGAGAGGCCCGGTTGGTTGCGAACAGATGCTCTCACTCGCTCTACGTTTGCATCGTTTCTCACAGACCGTCGACGGTTTATCACTCGCTGGGGCAATGTCGAACCTGTTTCTTCGAATGTTCTGACCCATTTCCGAATGAGTTGAGCACTCGGACATTGGTTAAGATTGTGCAAAGCATAATGTGCACGAAAACGACGACGCACAATAATGCAAGAATTTTGATTTTGGTAATAAGCGCGCACACAGAACGAACGCTCCTCACCCGTCCAGCGAACCATGGCGACTGAATTTCCATGAGCCCCTCCTTCGTTTAAGACCAACCCCACTTCTCTATTCCTATTCAAAACAATTTTAGAGCGCTTGTAAATCGAAATTCCTTAGTTGACCACCCTGTATCTTAACCCTTATCCGTGACAAGGTACCCGGGTACCTTTACGATTTTCAAATAAATGTTTGACTATTACCGAATTCAAATTTTTAACTAGATCTCCGTGACATCTTAAAACTCCTTATAAATAATCCATTTATGTTTGAAACAACAAAAAATATATATTAACACTTGATTTATTTATTATCAAACATATTTATCCTCTATCCCCACGACGTACAGTGGTTCGAAATGCCGAAAACGTGGCCAAAAGTCCCTAAAATGAATGTTGGATCTAGGGACTTTTCAGGCGTTAGTTATGTAGGTTTGTACCTATGCTAATCGAAAAGACCATTTAAGACAGCCAAATGTCTACACGTGGCTCACGACACCTATTGTTATCCGAGCGTCTCGTAAGCCAATTACTAAGATCACTATGTGCATAATATATAAACAGGTTCAATCGCGCTCAACTTTTTTGTGTGTCCAATTATTTTAATTCCGGAAAACGGATTCTACGAGTAAAAGTAAGTAAATTTCAATTATATAAATTGTTTGCAATAAAATATGCTTGTTACCTAAATATTGTAACATTTAGAATATCATGTTTTTATACCTTTCAGTTTAAAATGTCAACATTAAAATATACATAAGTCAAAAGTCCCACGAGATCCCACTGTCAAACAAGTTAAACCTTTTTTTAATAATATAAAACGAAATCAGCTGCCCCAACATGCACAGTTTTGTTTAATTGAATTTTATGTAAAAAGGTACGAATAGTGCAATAACAACCAATATAATATTTAATACACAAATCAATGTTAATCCATGTCCAGTTAACTAAAAATAAATAAATTATGATATTTATTTGTCTTAATATAATCAATTTATGAATTAAAGCTAATAAAAAATAAACCAACTATTAAAAATCGGAGAATTATTCGCTTGGGTCCGTGGTTGTTGTATATGTCTTACATTATTCATTTGTTCATTTATTCCCATTATTCATACGAATAAAATACAAAAATAATAGCCGTGTGTGACTGAATGGCCAAAGCCTAAGTCAAAAAAAAATATATAAAAAATCGATATTTACAATAATGGATTGGACATTATTATACAAATATAAACTATCCGATTATTCTTAATGAATTATTATCTTATTATCAAATTATTCAATTACCTGAATTTTATCAATAATAATAATAATAATAATCATAATAATAAAAAAAAATAATAATAATAATATATCTTCTGTATTTATTGTCAGTTTATGAATTTTAACGCAACCAAATTGAAAACAGATGTGTTGTGTTAATTTGTATGAATGTAATAATTAACAATAAATAATTAATTAATAAAGAAATAGCGGTATCGAATTCATAGGAAAGGTGTTATCAGAAACTCTAAGGAACGGATAGGTATTTCTTGGTGTAATTCAAAACAGATAAAAAAACATCGACGAAACATAAAAATTGCCAACGAAACAATTAAAAGCGCTGGACTCACTTTAAAATATAAATTTATTAATTTGAATCTGCCATTTTGTTTTTAAATGTTGTAATTTTATAGTCTTAATTAGTGACCTCGAGAAGCCCTACATCCGAAATTTTATGAAAATATGACAATTTTAAGAGATTTTGACCGCCATTTTGTTTTCATCACTTAAAGGATAATCGTTATCATGTACTTATTTCACAAAAAATCGCAATTGTTTATATGAACTGTTTTCTGCATTTGAATATGTACGTATACGCTCCTTCATACCGACGCGTAAGTATTCAGGCAAGATGAGTATACCCGTAGTCATTGTCGCTTTTCACAGCAAGTGTATCTGCAACAGGAGACTTTTAACTGTCATTATGATTGAAGAAGTGTTGTCGAAAAAGATTTCCAACATTTATTTCGTCTTTTGCGAGTATAATTTTTTTTAGTTTTGTCGCGCCAGAATACTCATCCGTCCCACTGTGAGCCGGCAAAAATAAGAAAAGATGAAGAAACAGCAAAAATGAACCAACATTGGTAGCAACGATGAAAAATGAGGACAAAAGCGAATGTCAAGTTGAAAGAGAGGTGAGACAAAGGGAAATTTCAAACCAGAAAAGATGTGGAAAGAGCAAAAAACACTGGTAGAAAAGGAAGCAAAAGCGTACGTCACCATAGAGTACCAGCAATGATACCATGGTACGAGCAAAAACTCATAGGAGTTAACTTCTTACACAAGCACCATAGGACAAGGATGCTTAATTGCATACCGACATCGGTTTGGAAACAGACAGTCGAAGGTATTGTCGCAAACCGGTGTTATTTGATTCAGGACATCCGGTTCGCGAGTACTCCAGTCACGTACTCAGCGGGTTTCAAGGACTTCCCTGATATTTGCTAAACAATAAGTTTTGTGCTGATGAACAAAAATCGAGGGTGTCCGGGAAGACCGCTGGCAAGTCGGTGTTCCCCCAGAGTCGAAAATATAGTCAATAGTTTGAAGTTAAACAGTTATTTTTAATTGATGCACCGGCTCGTTAAGCTTAGGTAAGTATCCTAATTTATATTGTTATTACCTATTGTATCTGACCTTAAAGTCACAACGAACCCCATGCGACAGTATCACTACTGCAAGGAAGAGGGCACTGCGGAACATATACTATTTGAATGCAGCAAATGTCATGACTTACGAGAAACGATGATGGCGGGAAATTTGCGGTTAAAACGCAGTAGCTTAAAATCAACATCTCCCTCGTGATACAAGAGAAAAGTAGAAGAGGAAACAACGGAGAATTTATAAACGAAACAGCTGCATAACTGAAGGATTGTCTTAACCGTGTACTGGCTATGCTGCAGAGATTAGAGAGTGGGTTGTAGTCAGTAGTTGACCATATAATTATTATGCGTAAGCAGTAGTGATGGTAACTCATGAGAATCAAAGAGTTGACTTTTAGAAATGAGTCGACGAATCAAGTGACTTCTGTGCAAATTTCCTGACTCGTTGTGAGTCATGAAATTTTAGAAGTGAGGAGCTTTTCTTTTGCTCCTCATTTTGGAAAATGGAATGGAAATAATTTTTTTTCTGCTCATCAATATTTTTTGGAGTAGACTCTAATTATGACTCGACTCGTTGTAAATATCCACTATGATTTGGGGGTAAATTGCAAAATTTTCGAAGTGTGGACCTTTTTTTGTTGCTTATTACTTTTTTCCATATTGCCATAAAAACAATTTCGTCTATTTCCTAAACTTATTAACAATGTCACTGCACATCTAGAAATTATGTTGGTCGGTATTGTATTTTCAGCATGAGCTGTTACATCTTTTAATGCGCAGAACGGCAGTGCATAAATGGGGCTCGTTGGTGTAGCGGGTACAGGCGAGCGCTGGTTGCACCGCGTGCTCTGTGGGTTCGATTCCATCCCGGGCGATAGATTTTTCGGGGATCGAGAAGTATTCGCTCGGGTCCATGGTTGTTGTATGCGTCTGACATTCATTTGTTCTTTTATTCAACCAAAAATTGTACATAAACAGTAGCCGCCTTGAGCAGGCCATATGGGCTACGACCCCGAGGCAAAAAAAATTAAAGTAATATTAAGCGGCTTCCATAAATGATGTCACTGGTTTGTGTAAGGCGTCAGGGGAATTATGACATAGGGATCTTTTAGGAAAGCCTAATTTATTTTTATTAACTAAGACAGTTTAAACAAAATTTTTATTTTTGGGTCTCTACCATAACGTACAGTTAGTGGGAGAATTTGCTCTTCTTGCAGTCCTGCTTCGTGTATGGTCCTTTTGCTCGTAACGAAAAAAAACTCTAATAGAAATGTTATTCAAATCATCAAATTTGGGAATATCTTTAATTTTTAATGGTAACTCCATACCTGTTAAATTCAACACCTTAGAGTAGTGTAAAATAATGTCTGCTGGGGATTATGTCTTGTTGGATGGAGGGTTGCCACCCCTCGTCATTCTTCATTGCACGTTGACACATGCATGCTTCTTCTTGATGAACGAGGGAAGCTCCACTCGTGACGACCCGCGGATGGGGGGTTAACTTATTAATTTTTACCTCTAGGTGATACAACTTAAAGAGTATCCATCCGCTGCTTCGCTCCTGCAAGCAAGAGTGACACATATTTTTCGAGTTTGTTTAAAAAGTTTTACAACTTGCCTGAAACTCCTCACTTTTCGTTTGCACCTCACTGTACAATGGTTTGTAGATCACCCCCAAGTTACTAGCTGGAGTTACCACCTCGAAGCAGGTGTTCAAAGATTTCAACTCTGGCGGCAGATCCTCATCTACAGGATTGTTGTACAGCCCGAAGAGCTCAATATTATAAGTGAGGTGTTCCTGGCATCCCGCCAGCCGGAAGCATACCTCGAGGAACGTGGTGATGTCTGCCTGAGTGACCCTAATCGTATAGCTGACTATGCAATTCTTGAAGACTGAGGCGATCCGCTTGATACCTTCCCCCTCGTCTGCGGCGATAACCTGCCGGTGTTGTGCCTAGCGAGGAGTTGAGGTGTAGCAAACTCCTCCTAGCACGCGTCACACTTCAGGGGCTTCGGGGTCGCTTTGGTCTTCTCCGCCGGAGGTGCTCTGGCTGGGGGAGCGTTGGCAGTCCTCTTTAGCGGTTGGAATGCTCTGAAGAATCCCGCTTCCGACGGTTGAGGTGGCGCTGCTGGGGGGGGGGGGGACTACTTTTTGATGTGTTTAATATTGTTGAACTTCTCACAGCTCGCACGAAAACATGTGTATTACTTAACGCTTACAAATTAACGGAATAATTTCCTCGTTATCACTTTTCAAACATCCGCTGAAATGTTCTAGAATATTCGATTTGTAAACGGTAGGAATTCCGTAGAATTTTATTTTTAAGCCACAACCCTGATATCGCTTAGGATTTCCTCCGACAATTCCCAGTTAATCTTAGCTACATCCCGGATTTCCACCAACAATTTCTGATTTCGAAACCTGAATTTCCTGCTCGATTTGACCACGTTTCAACGGCATTGTCGTATCAACATCATCTGAAGCTGGAGCACTTATTAGCACACGAATAAATATTATTCACTTAAATTCAATGTTTCAAATCGTTTCACCTACACTTCCAGATCTTTTTTCGATTCCTCGATGACTGGACTTGTTTTGTGAATTTCCCCCGAAATAACTCCACGACTTCTACGCAAAAACTTGCGATTATTAATTACCGATCTAAGATCATGCATCTTGCTGCTTTAATGAATTATGAAGTCTCCGCAAGTAATACTCGTTATACAGCGTGCCAGTATTTCGTAGGGACAACATGGGCAACTTCTGTATTTGAAGAGATAGAGAGATGGCCAAATTAGCAAAAAGGTGCAGGTTTGAGAGCTCATTAAGAATCCACCCCCAAATTTTACTTGTTCAAAATAAAAACAGAAACAAAATCTCCTAATTTCTTTCATTTGCCGTAACTTCCCTGCTATCCAAGATACCGAGATGCGGCTTGAACCAATTTGCCTGGCAATTTTAACACTTTCATTGGCACTTCAAAAAACCAATTTAATTTGTGCAAATTTTTAGTATTCTAATAGAAGTTGATCATGTTGTCCCTGCGAAATCCAGGCACCCTGCATATGGTGAAATAAATTCCTGTTTGGGCGGTTCTGGACAGGCCTGATCGTGTTTTTTTTTCGTTAAACTCGAACTACTTACCTCACACCCGTTTATTTGATACCAAACACGGTTCATTTTGGAGCACCGGAAATGAAACTTGAGATTTTCGGGATACGAATGTTATTCGACATCTACGCTTCGCGCCTGTTCATTTGATACGAAACACGGACCATTTTGGAGCATCGGAAATGGGCTCTCAGTCGGCCGGAAGTGGCCATTTACTGGATGAGCTCTTCAATTTTCAATACAGTAATCCGATCAGACGAGCCGTTACAGAGATATTCACTTTTTTTTAAATTTCCCGCTTATAAATTAAGCTTGTGAGTTGGCATTAAACTTAAGCAAGCAGTGAAACATTATCACCCCACCTTAAAATTTTTGAGTTTCCCGCTTATTTGTATTGAACTCGGCAGTTGGCATGCTCGTAAAACTTTGTATTAGGCAAAACTTTTTGAAATCCCCACCACTTTAGCTTAAAGCTCTGCGGCGTTGCTGTTCTAGGGTGAAACCGGATGGAATTCCCGAAAATCGGATGTCTCTTCGGTAACACTGTGGAACTTCTAGGCTCCAATGTTGCCATTTTATTCAGCCACAATTTGAATTTCCCACCATGAAAATACCCAGATCTTGTCGGTGAATATTTTGAGACGAAAATCCCCCAGATTTGAATTTTTCTACCCTGAAATCCCCCAGATTTGAATTTTTTCACACCTAAATCCCCAATATTTGTTTAGGTTGGCAGCCACTTTGAGCGTATAGCGTTTCCATTTTTACTTTGGGTTTTCCGGAAATACTTTCGGGAAGACTGTTCCAGAGTTGGCTAACTCTCTAACTGTTGTCTACTAACATTTAGCAGAGCCACTTTCATTAATTTTTATTTAATGAATGTTGTCTATGTAATTATGCAAGAATTTTGTTTACGCTTAGGTTAGATTGTGTTCAGAATTCCCTCAATGGACCAGCCTTTAATTTTTAATCTAGTTATCAGGATGTCGGCGTAGCTGACAGCTAGCATCCGTGAAGAAGTTCTGCAGACCCACGTATTCAATGTTGCAGCGAAGCGGATGCGAAGCGCAACAGGTGTATTGCTTCAATTTATGACGGCTTCGCATCCGCTTCCCTGCGACATCTCAGGTGTGCCGACCAAAATATATTGATACTAAAATTTTATTTTATTTTTATTTATTCATTTTCACTTCAGCCACCACCATATTACAACAAAATATTATAGGAGTATATAAATACAGAGTGTGTAAAAAGTCCCGGATCAGTCAATTATTTCGGAAATTGTGCACAATACAAAAAAGCTTCCAAAATAAAAGTTGTAGGACTTGAAGCAATCTATCAAGCTAGAACTCTTGCAATTATACAGGGTGTCCCAAAAAGTCGTGGTAAACAAAACTTCCGTTTTTTTAAATGGAATGACCCTTTTTAAATCGCATTTCCTGATTCCGCTAAACATTATAAACAACAATGATTTAACATATTATATGGCTAAACTCATTAGTTTCAGAAATAAAAAATATTTAATAGCACGAATGCTATAGGAATGATATTACCAACATTTTGCATTGTTTCCAGTCGAATCAAAATGTTCCATGTTATACCTTAAAAAAACATTAAATCTGTGTTAAATGCACCTCACCCAAGAATTAATCAACTAAATTATTAAATATTTACATTAAAATTAACCATAACTTTAAAACAGCAGTAAAAATTAATGAGAATAACCGATAATAAAAAATTGAGTGTATGAGGTTATTTAATTAAATGATGAAAATGTCCTCCTCCTATAGTTTGACAATGGGCTAGGTTATAATAAAATTTGTCGATGACGTTTTGTAACATTTCCTGGTTGATAGATGCACATTCGTCAATATTTTTTCTCCTCAATTCGTTCAGATCTGCTGGTTTTGTCGAAAACACTTTATTTTTCAGGTGTCCCCAAAGAAAATAATCAAGGGGCGTTAAGTCTGGCGACCTAGCGGGCCATTCTATGGGGCCTCTTCGCCCTATCCACCGGTTAGGAAAAGTGTTGTTTAAATAAACTCTAACAACTTGCCCAAAATGAGGAGGAGCTCCATCCTGCTGAAACCACGTATGGCGTAATAGTGGTCCTACAGCATTCGTTATTGCTGGTACAATTTCATTTTGCAGCATGTGAAGATACATTTCGGCATTCAAATTCCCCTCTATGAAGAAAGGTCCCACTAATCTGTTGCCAATAATGCCAGCCCAGACATTTACTTTCTGGGGGTGTTGAGTATGTGTTTCACTCATCCAATGTGGATTCTGATCAGCCCAGTAACGACAATTATGTCTATTCAAAGTCCCGTTCAACATAAAAGTTGCCTCATCCGAAAAAACTATTTGATTTAAAAAAATGTTGTTTTCTTCATGTTTTTGCATCATTACTTCGCAAAACTCCAATCTACGATCGAAATCATCTTCTGTTAATTCCTGGACAAGATTTATTTTATATGGGTGAAAATTACTGGTTTTCAAAATATTTTCAATTGATTTAAAGCAAACATCAACTTGGGCAGCAGCTTTCCTCAGTGATAAATGTGGATCCTGAACAAAATGTAGTAATGTATCCAATTTTTTTTCATCAGTTGTTGCCGACTTTGGTCTTCCTGAACGAACTTTATCACTGCAAGACCCAGTTTCCTGAAATCTTTGAACTGTCCTCACAACTGTAGATTTTGATATGGGCCGTCGGTTTGGAAAAGTAGTATTAAATAATTCCTTTGTTTCGCTAACTGTTCTTTGTCGGTCTCCAAAACCTCTCATCATTAATAAAGTTATACGTTCCCTTTCGCTAAGAGACATTTTCAGACTTTTCTAATTTGATAGTGACGCAAAACATTCTGGTACCAGCTTGTCAAATACAAAATGTAAATAATATCGTTTATCGCCAATCGGCACTAAACACATAGCTTTATGTATTTCAATTCAAATTATTTCTGAAACTGATCGGTTTAGCCATATGATATGTTAAATAATTGTTGTTTATAATGTTTAGCGGAATCAGGAAATGCGATTTAAAAAGGGTCATTCCATTAAAAAAAACGGAAGTTTTGTTTACCACAACTTTTTGGGACATCCTGTATAATTACAAGAGTTCTAGCTTGATAGATTGCTTCAAGTCCTACAACTTTTATATTGGAAGCTTTTTTGTATGGTGCACAATTTCCGAAATAATTGACTGATCCGGGACTTTTTACACACTCTGTATAATATTGCGGTGGATGTGGGCGTCAAATTTACATTTTAAAAAACATATTAAAATTTCTATATGCCAAATGTTCAGCTTAAGTAGAAATGTAAGTATGCTCTTGTGTAACCCTTCTCCTCTTGCCGCTCCAATGTATTTATTGTCTGTTCATAACAAACATTTGAAACCGTTGACGTTACAGAAAAACGCCTTGCTATAGTTTAAGCAATAACTGCATCAAAAAATGCGCTTCAGAAATAAATTAAAAGAATATTAGAAGTTATGTTGGCAGCCCGTAATCGTATTTGACATGATATCGCGCGCGCGCACGTACTCCCGTTACAAATCCGCGAGTTTCGGGAACGCTTCATGTTTGCGGGTAATTCGGCGTCGCCAAGAACGTTTCGGTCATTATTCACGCCGTCACACGGGACGCTTTCATTCCCCATTTGTAACGCGATGATGTGCCGATGTAAAAAGCGAACGGATCGGAATGAAAACAGTGGCGTGCATACATCCCGGCAATAACTCCGCATTAGGGGTCGTGCGTTGATATATACAGGGTAGCGCTGTCCGCGCGGGATAACAAATAACTCCACTCTTGTTATTGGAAAACTTCCTGCCACAATTCGGAGTTCGTGAATTTTCTATTTTATAACAACGTTATTTACTGCCGCTCGAATCGGGCGAACGCTAAGAAACAATGTGGGAAAGGAACGAAGGCGAATCCTTTTTTTAAACTAATCAGGAATCGAACCTCGGCCGGGAATCATTAGGAAGTTTGTTTTGGGGGATGGATGGCCTCGGGGGCGCGCTGCGAAATGACATTTCGACACCTCTATTTACATTTCAAATTGTCAACGGGTGGACGAAATTATAACTTTGTCTGCATTGAAAGTTCCTCCTATCCTCCGGTTGTGAAACTATTTTCAACTCAGTAAAATTCGATTCATGAATATACAATTGCGGCAAAAAAATAGGACAGCTTTTTTGGTTTAGTGTGAATCAATGAGTATTTGAATTTTAATAATAGGCAGCTATACTCACGAAGTGTATCAATTTTATTTATAATATGAAAGCATGTAGGCTGCAGCAGAACACGAATGAATGACAAATTTGTTTGTTCGATACCTCGCAAGAGAGTCCGTATCACTACCAGTGAGTGAAAGTTCCTCTTTCGCTTATTTTACTTTCGCTCACCGCTTTTCGCTCATCGCTTTTCGCTCACTGATTATCATGCAATTAAATTTATGGTGGACATTGACGTAATGCGCAACTGAAGAAATAAAAATTGGATTTTTTGGCTTGAAACACGTTTCCGCACAAAATTTTTTGTAAGTACCTTAATAATAACACGTATAGAGTTCCTGAACAAAAAATTTCCGAAATCGGGAGTTTGACCGTAAAGTGCAATTCACCCATCATGCACGCATAATGATCTGTCATTGCGTAAATTTTTCAAATTCTATCCGATAACGTGATATTTATTTTTTTGGCAACGCTTGATACCTGGAGGATTTGCGACTTCCAGGACATCATCAGGAACATCCTCAGAAACATATAATTCTTCATCGTCCATTTTTACAATTTCCACAATTTGCACGTAACCACTTTATTGACATTACAGACAGTGTTGCCAGATTGGAGGGTTTTTTCCCCAAAATGGGGGTAAATTATTGTCTTGGGGTGTATTTTGGGGAACTTCAATCAATGGAGTATTTTTTGTGGTGGGTATTTTATACGAGAGGTATTTTTGGGCAAACTAATGAACATGTTATTACATTTGCTATACTCGGCGCGCCGACCAGGTGGTATGATTACGTTGCGTTCATCCCGCGTCCTCGTGATAGTTCGTCGAGACGTTATAAAAATCCTGATTCATTCAGCCTTCCCACATTTTAGTTCTGTGCCGGAAATATAAATCTTTCTACTTTAACCCACAAATACTAAATAGGTATTTACCACTTCCTAATTAATTGTAATTGAAATAAGCTGATTTAAGGATAGAACGTAATCACTACATTTAAATAAGACAGAAAAACGAGAAGACATGGCATACAACGGGCCTGATTAAAAATTTCGGCTGCGTGACACACGCTTCACATGCGTTAGCGCTGACCAATCAGCGAACATCACGCGAAAATCACGCAAACCCATGATACCACCGATTCGGTGCGCCGAGAATAGAAATCATCATTACCATACAGAAGTCAAAAAAACCTGTAATATCATTTATGGAAGTTGTCATAGGGATTCTGTTATTGCCGTTTTCGTAATTTTGTTACCCCCAATGCGATGCTGCACTTTCATTTAAAAAATATGTATGTGTGCCGAAAAGAAGATGAAAATATTGAGGATGAAAATGAATAATAAATTTTAATAAAAATTTCCAAATTATAATGCTTTAATTTTGTATATTTTCCACTGTATTTACGTTTTATTTTCAAAATTTATTATTTTGGAGAGGGACAGCGGCGTAATTTTGGGGGAGTTTTATTAAATATTTGGGAAATTAAAAATTGCTTCTGGCAACACTCGTTGATAAATTATTATTATTATATTAAATATTCAATCTTTTTGTTTGCATTTTTTATCGTTAGGCCTGGATTTAGATTTTTTACCTGCAGTTTATGTATAACTGAATAATTTTTCTTCATTTTGGTTTAAATTTTCGATTTGTTTGATAAAATTTTCGATTTTTTGGTCGGCATTTGTTCTTTTTAGGCCAGAATTTTTGATTTTCTGCAGTTTCTGTATAACTGAATAGTTTTTATTCATTTTGGTTTAAATTTTCGATTTGTTTGTTAAAATTTACGATTTTTTGGTCGGCGTTTGTTTCTTTCTAGGCCCGAATTTTTGATTTTTTGCAGTTTCTGTATATCTGAATAATTTTTCTTCATTTTGGTTTAAATTATCGATTTGTTTGTTAAAATTTTCGATTTTTTTGGTCGGCATTTGTTTATTTTTCGGCCCGAATTTTTGATTTTCTGCCCTATATTTCAACCTGAAATATTAACTTTTATGCGTGATTTTTTTGCCGGTATTTTCGAGTTTTGGATTTTTTGTCCTTTATCTTTTTTTTATACATTTTGAGACAGAGTTATTTTTGGGACTGAAAATGGCAAATTATTTTTCTGTTGCTTGATTTTTCATATTTTTATTTTTTTAGACCAGACATTTTAGTTTTATTTTTGCTTATAGTTTAGATGTTTGGTCTGCATTTTTGATTCCTTTATTTGTTCTAACTTTTAGAGTTTTTGATTTTGGTCAAAATTTTTTTAATAGTTTGTTGAAATTTTCTACATTTTTCATTTTTCGATTTTTTTAGTTCTTTCTATCTTAATTATTAATTTTAATGAGCGAATTTTTGATTGGTCTACACTCTTGTTAATTTTTATGTGCAATTTTTTTTTGTTTTGAGGGTATTTCCAAATTTTTTGTACAAAGTTTTTGCTTGTTTGTCCTTCATTTTAGATATTTTTAACCCAAGTTATTGTTTTTATGGACGAATTTTTTTAATTACGTTCGAGTTTTGGGTTTCGACAATTTATTTTGGGATAAAGTTTCAGTTTTTTAGCATTTATTTTTTATTTTTTACATCAGGATATTTGAAATATAAACATCAGATGTTTGGTCCGTGTTTTTCATTTCTTTGTTCCAAATTTTAGAGTTTTTGACCTATAAACCAAAATTTTCGAATATTTCGATTTTTTTTTTCTGATCTGCATTTTTTATTTTTGCCGAGAGTTTACGATTTTTGGTTTAAATTTTTTGTCTATATTCTTAGTTTTTTTTTTACCTTGCTTATAAATTTTAACGAGCGAATTTTTGATTGCTCAATACTTTAGATTTTTAACCTGAATTGTTGATTTTTTGTGCAAACCTTTGGCCGGTATTTTTGAGTTGTAGATGTTTTAACCTGAATTATTGTTTTTATGGGCGAATTTTTAAAATTATTATTGAGTTTAGAGTTTCGGCAATTTACTTTGAGGTAAAGAGTTTTGGGGCTGAAAATGGCAAATTATTTTACTTTTGCTTTAATTTTCAATTTTTAGACTGCATTTTTATTGTTTTGACCAGAGTTTTTGTTTTTTTGGCCTATATTTTAGATGTTTTTAGCACCTAAACCAAAGTTTTCGATTCAGTTGAAATTTTCTATTTTTATTGACTGCATTTTTATTTTTCCCAAGAGTTTTCAATTTTTTACCAATTTTTTTAGTTCTGTTACCCTAATTGTTAATTTTAATGTTGTTTAATTGTAGATTTTAATGAGCGAATTTTTGGTCGATATTTTCGAGTTTTTTGGTCCGAGTTTTTGATTTTTTTGCCCTATAATTCAGATTCTGCCTGTACTTGATTTTTGTATTAATTTTAGGTTATTTATTTAATTTGAAATGTTTTGTTTTAGTGGTTTTTTTTTAAATAAAATTAATGTACTTTGATATTTAGATAGAAAATACAGACTGCACGATTTGTGTTTAAGGAATTACTTAATTTTGAAATATTTCAACTCGATTTCTGATTTTTTTTTCGAAAATTTTTAAATCAAAAAATTAATTTTTGCAGTCAATTTAGTTTTTTTTAGTAATTATTAAATACAATACTTTGGCCCGGAATGAAACTGATCACCGGTATAACTGGAATTGTTTGGAAATTATGAAAAAAAAATGCAAACCATTTTAAGTAGTTAATTAGCGATGCTTTCCGAAAAATTTAAGAATTATTTTAATTATTTGGAGGATACCACAGCACGATTAAATATTTTTCTAATGTTTTAAATGACCTTTTTGTACTACCTACATATTTTCGGAAAAACGGAGTTATAAAACTTTTCTTTGTGCAAATTCCGAAATCTTATCAGCGCTCCTTCTCTAATCCCAGTGTTGTCAGATGGGGGGGCGGTTCTCCAAAATGGGGGTAAATTAAGGTTTTGGTGTGTATTTTGGAGAACTTCAACCAATGGAGTATTTTTTGGGGTGGGTATTTTATGCGAGGTGTATTATGGGGGGTTTTTATGAAATATTCGGAGAAAATTTAAAATTACTCCTGGTAACACTGATTACAGAACTTTAGTTTTAGTTTAGTTTATTTTGCTTTTGTTCTTTCATGGCAAGAAATCTCCGAACATGTGAATTATTTTTATTTAAAATTTTGAATACAAAGTTACAGACTTTCTGGGGAGGTATCGAATGAAACCAAATACTCGAGAGTAATGCTGCTTTCGTTCACTTCAATTGCATTGCAATTCAAGTGAACGAAAGCTTTGCCTTTCTCACTCTTATTGTAAATAACTATTTTATAAATTAGTGAGTGGAGTTTCTGCCTTTAGGTTCTTGTTCAAATCCGATCACTTTTCTAACGATGATCTTTTGTGGTTTCATTTTGTACTTATAATACATACAGAAATATTAATACATCGGTAATAGACTATAGCAAGTTGCTATGTTATCATCCGCGCCTCCTCAACCCGAATTCTCGTCAACTATCCTCCCTTAAATGAATAAATTCGGAAAATAGCGGCGGTTCTTGACGCTAGAAACTGGTGCTAAAATGTTTAAACGACCAATTGCGGTATCTAAATAAACAATATCTCACATAATAATTCTCATTTCCTTTTGTATAGATGAGGACTATAGTCAGAAACAGGTATGTAGTTTATCGTTGATAGGGTTAATAATAAATCTAAAACCTTTTGTTTCTCTTCTTTACAATTTCCCTTATTTAAGTCTATGTAGATTATCCAACCATATCAAACGCAATTTTTTGCAATTTCTAAAATATTTCTTTATATAGTATTCAAGTGCCCTTACTCTTTCAGACAAAATACCTAATCTTAGGTTAATAGCCATAATTACATCATCCAATTATCTGCACGTAAATATTCCCCGAACTAAACCTGTTCCCTGTTATCCGCACCGTATTCTTATGCAAATCGAAGTAATTCCTTCCGCTTTATTTAGCTAAGTACTGTAGTTTTATCCGTGTGATACCCAGAAACTCAACAAGGGGACAAGGCTCCCCTATTAACCCCCGCAAATCCCGCCCCTCACCTTTTCGATTCACCCGTCGATAACGAAACAAGGGCGCAAAACCGGCTACATCCCTCTAATCCCTTATTAAAATCCCGGACGCGCCTTTAAAAACCACCCAGGGAAAACTCGCAAATATTCTCACTCCATACACACTCAATTAAAATAATGAAGATAATGAATATTATTTATAATTTTTATTTATAATTAATATGCCTGCTTACGGTTTAGTAAGAAAAAAAGTAAATTTAATCATCTACAGGGTGTTACAAATTCGATGCATTAGCATTGCTCTCGGTAACTATAAGAGATAGAGAGTTAGTTAAATTAAAACAGAGTTGCGCATTTTTATGCTGAATAATTTGTTAAAAAGAAATGTAAAATATTCCGACTGATTCCGGAGATATTCTAAAAAAATCGAAAAAATCAATTTTGGTTTTTATTTCTTTACGACTTTGTTACTGGTTATTTTGAAAAACTCAGAGCACTTTCCTTCTTGAGTTGTAAAAATTGAACAGTAAACATTAACTTTGAAATTTAACAAAGCGTGCCTTGGAAATAACACAGATTCTTTTCTAAGGCTCTTCAAAAAAATTATATTATTTTCTGATACGACGTTTCGTTTTTTTAGATATCGTCATCAACATAAAAGATCTAAATCCTGCTCTGATATGTTTTATGACAAATTTTGAAAGTCGGGTCACAACAAGGTCCGTAACCCATATTGGCTTTATTATTTTATAATAAAATGACTCTCTAATGGCAACTGCTTGAAAAGATTTATGGAACTGTTTGATACTCTTAGTGATTTTTTAAGCAACAAACCTGAAATGAAGTATCTATTGTAAAGCATTTGTGAGTTATTAAGCCGATATCTTTGAAAAACTAAATATATTAAATAAGCAACTTCAAGGAATAAATAAAACTCTTGTCGATGCAAAAACGAAAATATTAGGTTTCATTACCCTTATTGAGTTATGTCAGAAATATATTAACAACAAAAACTTTGAACAGTTTCATTGGCTCCAAAAAATGTGAAGTAAATGATGCCGCTATACCTGCTATTGTCGATCATCTGAAAATTCTATCGGCTAATTTAAAATAAAGATTTTCTGATTTAAAACAAATTGATTTTCCCACATGGATGTTACAGCCAATGTTAGTGGATTTGTCTTATATATCAAATATGCAGTATCAAGAAGAGCTGGCAGAAATGCAAAATGATGAGTCATTTAAAACTTTATTTAATATAAGGAGCGATGGCATGGCTTTGTGAGGAAACAGAAATCAAATGCCCAAATTCAACCAAATGTGTAAGAAAACTATTGTTGCCGTTTCCATCTTTATATTTAGCTGAATGTGGATTTAGTGGTGTAAATGATTTACTGGTAAAAAAAATAAATCATCTGGATATAACACAACGGGGAGACTTGAGACTGAAGCTAACCAAATTGGAACCTAACATAAAATCTCTGCAGCAAGCATCAAGCGCAAGGATCTCACTAAATTAAAATAGAAAATTTTTTATTAAAATTATTTCGAATTTGAATTTCAGTTTTTCATTATATGTTCTGAAAATTTACTTACTGTGTTTCCTTAACAATTTCCTAGTGATTTCTTCCTAAAACCTATCATTTAAGTTTCTTAAGTGAACAATTGAATTTTTTAATATTAAAAATTATGTACGTGTTAGATAGGAATAAGAATTTTAGAAAGGTTTAGGTGGGGCATGGCACAAAAAAGGTTGGGAAACACTAGTCTATTGCATCTTGACGCAGCTCGTCCCAGGCTATCTAAAGCTAGTGACGCAGTTTATCTAAAGTGTTTGGAAGATGCTGTAAACGACGCAATGTTCTGTCTATCATATCCCAGACATGTTCTACAGGTTTCAAGTCGGAAGATCTCGATGGCCAAGGCAAACGATTAATGTTGTTTAGTTCTAGGAAGTCGGTAGTTGCGTAAGCAGTGTGAGGTCGCGTATTATCTTGCTGGAAAATTGCCCTTGAATGGTCTTGGATAATGGAAGTAGAATGGGTTCCAAGACTGTATCAATGTAACGGCGCGCGTTTAATGTGCCAGGAGTAAATATTAAAGGGGTCCTTCCTCCGTAGTATTACATCAGGAGTTAATGCCATGTGACAATGTTGAACAAATTGTAAATTTTGTCTTACACCCCTAAGTCGTCTAACCCTTAAACGTCGGTCAGAGTGCCATAAACAAAATCTGGATTCGTCGCTGAAGACAATTTCCACCCATTGATGATTTCAGTCTTGTCGGTCATGGCTCCACTGCAGCCTGTTGGCCTTATGCTGAATTGTTAAAGGGAGACGAAAAGAAGGACGATAAGACCGCAAACTAAAAGAGAATATTCGCCTATAAATGGTGCTCATAGAGACTCTATGACCAATTGATCTTTACCAATTTATTGCAACCGATGGTGTTGGTTCAGCAGGATCTTGAATTGCACTTCTCCTTAAGAGTCGATCTTCATGTTCTTGTGTCACTCTGGGACGTCCAATAATTCTACGGCGAGCTTCTAGGCTTTCTTCCTGCCAATCTTCCCAAATTCGACTTACACTAACGTGTGGTCGACCAGCAGGTCTACCAATTTTACAGAATCCTAAACCATGCATTCCGATAATTTTTCCTTTTTCAAATGGTGTAATTTGATGAAAATTTCCACACATTTTTTAAGGCACTAACAATTAGGTCAAACAATAAAAGGCTGCAAACTCATGCGATAAATAAGGTAAACTAAAATAAACTATCAGATGATATGAAAGAGATAATTAGAGATAATTTCTTTTAGAAGTGACACTTGTCCTTCGAAATTTAATCAATTGTATATCAACATACATCAACTATTGCCAAGAAATTTCAGAGTTCTACATCAACTCCTTCAGGGTGGTTCATTTTTTTGAAACGCAGAATAGTTTGGAGATAAAACGGCCGAGTTTTTTTTTTTAATTCGTTTTATGATTTTAGTAAAAAATCGTTTCTCTAACAACTTAACCTTTATTTATAAAATTGATTAAAAAAACTGCCATTCATCGAAAACATCGAGTTTGGGCCACCCTGTACAGATTAAAACAAATTTATCAAAATTAATCTTAAACAAAAATCTACTATTAATTAATCCAAGTTTTTTCAAAATTTATTTATAATAAAACAATACTATTATTTAATCCGAGAGATTAAAACACATTAAAATAAAAAGTTATCAAAATTAATTTTTAGCAAAAAAGACTATTAAGGGCAACAGATTGAATACAATTTATTTTCCAAATTTATTGCTAACAAAAAACAACCCGACCCATTAAATTTAAGTTATAAATAAATTTATTTTAAATTAAAAAATACTATTAATGGGCCCGACAGATTACAATAAAGTTCTAACAAAATTTATTTCTAACAAAAAAATAATATACCGGGTGGTCAAAATTCGATAATCTTTTATAGATAATCTAACCTCAAGATTTAAAAAAATCTGATTTACACGTCAGGATCTCTATTCCCGAAACAATAACAATAGCATTAACAAATCATGGCTATCTTGATTAGTTTGGGATAAATCATGCGTTATTCAATTTTTTGATAATTTAAAAATTGTTCTCTTAATAACTGTAAGATGTATAGAAAAAACAGTTAAATGTTTTTTGTGTGGTTTTCTTTGCAGAATTCAGTGGCGTGCTTATTTTTTATTTCGACTCTTACTTTAAATTTATGACACAAAATTTCGCTTTTTCTCGTTAATTTACACTATTTTTTATTAACAATGTTATATCAATGTATGGCTGATTTAAAGTTCTATTAAATTTGAAATGTGCAATCTTGTATGATAACTCTTAAATTAAAAGTGAAAACAAAAAAAGCACGCCACTGAATTTTGCGAAGAAGCCCACACAAATAACTATTTAACTGTTTTTTTTGCATATCTTATAGTTAGTGAGAAAGAGACGTATTTTAAAATATCAAAAAATTGAAAAACGCCCGAAATCTCCCAAACTAATCAAGTTAGCCATATCTGTTAATATAATCATTGTTATATCTACATTTACCAGATGAGAACTTCACATTTCTGGAAGAATTTAAAATCTCCTATTTTGTTCAAGAGTTATCCACTCAAAACCATACAACGAATATAATGTTTTATCGTACCAGCATCAATTCAGCGAGTATAATACTTTTCTGGAAGAAATTTCAAAATTAGGTTATCTGTTCATGAGTTATCCTCAAAAAAAAAAAATTTAATGGCGCATTTTATTGTCCATTCGACACATAGGACACCTTACTGGATTCATTTTTAAAACCTCGTCATCTGGTCCAGAGTTAAAAAAAACAAAAAAACAATTGAACGACGAATTAATTTTTTGTTCTTTTCTGCATCTATTCGACGAGTACACTTTGCTAGTAGAATTTTCAAAACCTGACAGTTTGAAGAGTTACCCTCAAAGTAGGGCGGGCCCACTAGCCGCGTGCGTTAGCGCGCCAGAACTAATTTGGAGGGTTCTAGGTTCCAATCCCGGCGAGGGCATGGGTGTTAGTGAATGTCTATTTTCATTTAATATGAATAATATATTATACATAATCGGTTATGGCTGAATGACCTACGTTGTCTAAGCCAATGTCCCACATCATCCATAATTCCCCAACCCAAAATTTCCGTTAATCATCCTTCCTTTTAAATAAAACTTAAAAAAAATCCTCAAAATATTAAAAAAAAACAATTGAACACCGAATTTCCATTTTAGCCATATCTGTTAATACCATCATTGTTATTTCGTAAAACGAGGTCATAACATGTAGATCAGATTGTTTTCTAATTTTTAAGGTTACCGAGATAGCCTACAAAAACATCGAATTTGGGCCACCCGGTACATTTATTCGATACAATAATTTTCAGGAAGAAAATTTAGAATTGGCTATGTGCAAAATTTATTTTCTGAAAATCACAGACCAATTGAACAACGAATTTATTTTTTACTTTCTCCGTTACGAAGTACGAGAAAATATTGTAATCGTGAAAATTTTTTCAAAAATTATTTACACGGAAATATCCATTTTGGGTTCCCTAGATGCCATTTCAATAATTTCTAGAAAGAAAAAAAAATGTGTCTGTGGCTGTGTGTGTGGCTGTGCGCGATGTATCTCAAAAACTAATGGAACAATTGATATGAAACTTTGAACATAAGTCTTATTTGATAATTAATTAATAATTTCGTACACCGGAAGTGTGTTAACTGTTTTTTTTGCTTTTTGCCAATATTTTCTTAAATATGAAAAATATCACAAAAACATTTAAACAAATATTGAAAACAACAGAGAAATTAACATCTTTTGTTTGGAAATATTTTTCATAAAATCATTGTTATTCGAGAAAAAAAATTATTATTTTTTTTTTTTACATTTTTGCTTTATATTTATGAAACGATAATAATTACAGCAAATTTATGTTAATAATAATTGTAGGTAATGCCAAAATAAACAGCTTATAGAGAATAAGTTTTTTTCTAAATCTCCTTAGTTTTTGAGTAAATTCGGTTTTTGAATTTGATGTATATTTTTGCATCTTTTATAATTTTGACGTTTTAAACGTCAGTTTCATCCGAGTCTACAAAACGTCCGATGTACATTTAAAATATAATTTAAAATGAAAATAAACCATGAAACCGTAAATATAATCGAGTCGGAGAAAGTAACATGATGGCCACATCACCATTTTTTATCTTATCTACATCTATTCGGCGAGTACAATACTTTACTACTAAAGGAATAATCAAAATCTGGTCATCTATTCGATAAGTACATACATTTTGCTCTAAGAATTTTCCTAGTTTGGTCATCTGTTTAAGAGTTACCCTCTGAAAACCTAAAAACAATTGAGTAACTAATTTAATTTTTTTATGATATTTACATCTTTCGAATGAATATTAGACTTTGCTGAAATAATTTTACAAATCTGGTCATCAGTTAAAAAGTTATCCTTTTCAGAGTTGTCCTTAAAAAACCGAAACAATTAAACGAATTTATTGTTTGTTCTTTTCTGCATCTGTTCGATGAGTACACTTTGCTAGAAGAAATTTCAAAGTCTGCCCGTTCGTTCAAGAGTTACCCTCAAAGTATTAAAAAAACAATTGAACGTCGAATTTCTGTTTTTTTCTCAATCGACGTGTATTTAATGAGTACACGGCGTGCCTGCAATTTTTTATATTTTACAATTTGTTCTAAATATATTTCAAAAACAAAATTAACAAAACAAAACACATGGAAAACAGAAAGTGCGTTTTCTTCCTCACACCCGCAAAACCAATTGTGTTTTAAGTAGATTAAACTTCCTCGCTCGTACTTATAAATATTCGAAATCGACACACTACAGCTGGAAGCTGTTGCTGCAGTCTGTTTTTTACGATAATAAAATCCACCAGAGGCTTACTTAATTGTTGAATTTGCACTTTTTCGGTTTCCAAGCTAATTTTATTCATCATGCATGGCGCAGAAATACAACCAACAAGTCAGAAATTATTTGGCTCCAAATGCAGGTTCAGAACGCGTAATCCATTGGGGTAAAATCTGGAGATCTAGATGGCTACTCCAGAAAACCTGTCCTTTTAATCAACCTGTTAGAAAAAACTGCGCCTAAGTAAACGCGAACAGAAGAAACACAATGAGCAGGTGCTCCATCCTGTTGGCATAAGCTGGCGAATATCTAGATCTTCTGGATTCGGATGTATAACTGCTTATGCTGAAACAACCTCATCTCTGAGGATTTCTAAGTATCTTTATCTAAAAATATAGGTCCTAGTGTAAGATCATTGATTATACTCACCCTAAAGTTGGCCTATTGTGGATATGTTTATTCGTGGTATTTATTTAATGCTGTATTTGACGTGTATAAAAATATTCATTCTGTACTGAAGGAAAAAAAACTTGAAATTCGTGAAATTTCGACCATTCTCAAACCGCCATAACTCGGCGTATTTTTAATCGATTTTGATGAATCTTTGAGGGCGAAAAACTTTGAAGGGTCTTCTTTAAAGTCTTTTATGCGAACTTAACCGTAACCTCTTCCGCCCCCTCTAGCGTTCCTGTGAAAAAAAAAAGTTTGTTCAGGAAACCATGTACAACTTTTACGACTCGATCCACCATAAAGGCATTAAGATTTGATCAATTCCCTATGCAGGACTCAAAGAACGAAGTTCCTACTACGATTTGGCACCAAGTTATGGGTGTTTGAAAAAAGTGCATTTTGAGGTTTTTCACATACAACTCAGTGACTTTTCAACCAAATTTGATGATGAAAATTCGCATAAAACACCCATAACTTTGTGTAAAATCATCGTAGGAACTTCTTTATTTGAGTTCTGCGCAGGTAATTGAACACATTTCAATGCCCTTTTCGTGGATAGCGTCGACACATTTTTTTCAACTCGGTACACGTTGCCAAAGTTGGACGTGTTTTTTGTCCGGTGGTTGAAGAGTTCGAAAAGGGATCATTTCAATCTTAGTTTACCCCCTTAAAGTAGAGCCAAAATGGGATTTTTTCTTGAAATAATCATCAAATTTGGTTGAAAATCAAAGTTTTGTGCGAAAAAACCTCAAAATGCACTTTTTTTCAAATACCCATAACTTGGTGCCATATCCTCGCAGGAACTTCGTTCTTGGAGTCTTGCATATGGAATTGATCAAATCTTAATGCCTTTATAGTGGATCGCGTCGACAAAATTTTTCCAACTCCGTAGACATCGTCAAAGTTGGACATGGTTTCCAGAAAAACTTTTTTTTCACAGGAGCGCTAGATGTAGGCGGAAGGAATTACGTTTATGTAAGTTCGCATGCATGACTTTAAAGAAGACACTTCAAAGTTTTTCGCCCTCAAAGATTCATCAAAATCGATTGAAAATACGCCGAGTAATGGCGGTTTGAAAATGGTCAAAATTGTACGAATTTCCAGTTTTTTATTATTTTTTTCCCCCATTGTATAAGTATTAATTAAAAACAAATTAGAATATAAAGTATGAGTCACTCAATTTTGTTGCTGAGATGGCCATGCATGAGAGAAACATAGCAGTCATGCCGGAGATATATTTCTTTAATTCAACTGAAGTAATCTAGTCTTTTATGACACGAATTGCCAAATTAAAATCAAACTGATAAGTGGAGACACAATTAAATAATGGTGGGCATATAACCTATCTTACAATTTTTGATTTTATTACTTTTTCTTTCGTAGATATGTATTAGTTCCTGTAGGCCTGTAGGCTAAATGTACTAATTTTTAATATGCGACATTCCTAATTTATCTTACATCCAATTCTGAATAAAAATCTTTTGGCGTGCACGTTATATTGAGTGTAATTTTCGTACATCCAGAGGGGGTTTGTGGCAGTCCAGTATCTACAGATTTAACTGGTGACATCTGCATCTGCGCTTACAATAAAAAAGTTGTCTACAGATACCACATTTATATGAAATAAGTACATAATTTGTTTACAAAATTGGTTCCGATGGTTTGGATCGCCCTCTATAATTTAATTTGATTTAACTTTTTATTCAAGTTTAAACGGATGCAGTGTTTCTGCCTTGAAACTCTTTAACACGGCTGTCTGGCTTATACCAGAGTCTCTAGCTACGTGACGTGAAACTTCAAGGATATTCTTGAATACGTAAATTACATTATCTTCAACAAAGTTTGGGTGCCGGCAAAGGTTTGACATAAATCCCGTATTTTGCTTTAATTCTAGATACAGTTTCTTGTAAAATGAGGGGTAACTTACTACTTGTAATTGAATCTATAGAGCCATTGGGATAGGTACCGACAACTTAATGTTCGAATGGTGAACATTATCCTAATAATTTAAATGTAATTCCAAAATTAAACAAGTATACATTAATCCTGCGTTTCCGTTATCTTCCACAACATGAAAAGAACCAGTAATTCCATTTCCTGCGGATTTATTATCGCAGCCAGCGCCGTAATAAATCATCTCCATTTCTTTGGAGAATAAACAAAAATCAATCGCAGATTCCAGTGCACCCGTTCCCGTTTCGCCCACTATTTTTATTTATCAATTAGATTTCTCTCTCTCTCGCCGCCAGGAGGAAATTCTCTCGTGCCCGTGGAATTTAATCATCCGCAGGCGAGGCAGGATCGAATTATTTAGAGATTTGCCCATTTGCCCATATTCGCCCCCGCCCGCCCTCTTCCCTTCGGACATAATCCTTTCCGTTGCACTAATTTATACCTGAGACTCCGAAACGAATAAATCAACGTCGCGCAGACCGAAAAAGGGCGCCCGCACACAAAAGAAAACTTGAGTTATTAACCCTCCGCCCACAAACAGGCATTATTTATTGCACGCCGGATTAGAATAGAGTGAGGGAGTTCGAGGACTTTCAAATTTCCCGCCTGTAGATTTTTCTTTTTCATTGCGATACAAATCGTTGCTTATATATTTTATTTAATAATATTTACTAACTGTATATATTTATATACTACGGTTTTACCACTAATCATTTATGTATATAACTGGTGTCGTGTGAGCCACAAAATTTTGTTTCAGAGTTGGCTGTGAGATAAATGAGCTATGTCGAATATTATTACGTCATGCGAGTAGATTAGTTGGATTGAATTAGATAAAAAAAAAAAACTGAATTAATGTCAGGCATGACTGCTATGTTTCTCTCTCTCAGGCATGGCCAACTTAGCAACAAAATTATGTGGCTCACACCTTACCTTGCTACATACATATATAAAATTTTAACGACTTGAATTTTGATGTATTAAGGTCATTATAAAGTAAACACAAATTACAGAAAAAAATAGGAGTACATTATTAGTTATTTAAATAATATACCTTAATTATTATAAAACATTTGGAACATTTATCTAATTATCGTTGGAACTACCTCTATTTATTATGTCGCACTAAATTATACTAATAAGGTACAGTCAGAGAAAATACAAATGCGAAACTCGCTCGGCGGGGGAAAGCTGCCGTATGTCGGTGCTTAGTTCGGTCGAAACACGTACCTGCTTAAAATCCATTTATGAGGTAATAAAATTTACAAGCCTAGTTCTTCTCGCCCTTAAGTGATCGACTGACGGAAAATTTTATTTCGTTATATGATTTTTATCAGTTAATGCCATATTTGTGATTTTTTCATCTTCCAATTTTTGGTGCGCCATCTTCAAAAATTCGAATAACTAAAATGTTTATTTTGATATTTTTTTAATATATTTATCAACAATTGAACAGTAATTTTATATAAAATTATTGGTAATATTTTAGTAGTAATTTTCTTTTCAGTTTCGTATAAATATGTTACCCCATTTTTGCCAAGATATGACCTTGAAACCCTCGAAAAATAAAATTTTATATTTTTAATCACTAAATTATTATTATAATAATCTGAAAAATTCACATATATTTTTTTCCCAAATAAAAGTTTATTTAGGGTAGTAATTTGGTATTTGGGATAAAAATATTTATGATTTTTTTCAGATTTTTATAGTGGTTAAAAGCAAAACCCATGTTTCGAGGGTTTCAGGGTCATATCTTGACAAAAAATTGGGTTGTTTATACGAAACTGAAAAAAAAATGAACACTGAAATACTAATAATAACTTTACATAAAATGACTGTTCAACTGTTGATAAATATACAAAAAATATCGTAAAAATATTAGTTATTCGAATTTTTGAAGTTGTCGCACCAAACGTTGGAAGATGAAAAAAGTCACATAGATGGTTTTTATTGATAGCAATCGTATGACGAAATGAAATTATAAATTACATTTTTGCAAGACTTTTAAGCATTTTTTTGGGCCAATTTTTTTAGTACTCTTAAAACTCTTTGGCATTTTTTTTTCAAGACAATTTTTTCTAGTACTCTTTTTGGCATTTTTTTTAGTTCACTTTTTTAAGACTTTTTAGCATTTTTTTGAGACACCTTTTTTAAGTACTCTTAAGACTCTTTGGCATTTTTTCCAAGATAATTGTTTTCAGTACTCGTTTTGGCATTTTGTTCAGAACAATGTTTTCCAGTACTCGTTTTGGCATTTTTTTTAGTTCACTTTTTCAAGACTTTTTAGCATTTTTTTGGGACAATTTTTTTTGGACTCTTGAGACTCTTTGGCATTTTTTCCAAGACTCTTTTTTCCAGTACTCTTTTTGGCATTTTATTCAGGACAATTTTTTCCAGTACTCTTTTTGGCATTTTTTCAAGACTTTTTAGCATTTTTTTAGGACAATTTTTTTTTTGACTCTTGAGACTGGCATTTTTTCCAAGACAATTTTTTCCAGTACTCTTTTTGGCATTTTATTCAGGACAATTTTTTCCAGTACTCTTTTTGGCATTTTTTCAAGACTTTTTAGCATTTTTTTGGGACAATTTTTTTTTGACTCTTGAGACTCTGGCATTTTTTCCAAGACAATTTTTTCCAGTACTTTTTTTGGAATTGTATTCAGGACAATTTTTTCCAGTACTCTTTTTGGCATTTTATTCCGGACAATTTTTTCCAGAACTGTTTTTGGCATTTTTTTTAGTCCACTTTTTCAAGACTTTTTCGCATTTTTTGGGGAAAATTTTTTTAATACCCTTAAGACTCTTTGGCATTTTTTCCAAGACAATTTTTTCGAGTACTCTTTTTGGTATTTTGTTCAAGGCAATTTTTTCCAGTACACTTTTTGGTATGTTTTTTCAAGACAATTTTTTCCAGTACTCTTTTTGGCATTTTTTTCGGGACAATTTTTTTCAGTACTCTTTTTCAAGACTACTTTGGCATTTTTGTGGGCAAATTCTCTTTTTTTATTTTCAATTTTTTTTTTAATATTGTAAATAACGTTCAATGACCTTGAAAAAAATCACCTAATTTGGTATTTGGATCAATAATATATGTGAATCTTATTTTGGGGCTTCCCGGGTCATGTAGGGGTTTTTTTTGATATACGGCTACTTTGGTTTAAGGGCACAACTAATGATATTTTCATATTTATTTAAAAATCTGTATCGGGTGGCATTTTGGCCATCTTATCTCGGGATACCCTTTTATTACCTTATAAATGGATTTTAAGCAGGAATGGGATTCGACCGAACTAAGCACCGACATGCGGCAGCATCTCTCGCCGATCGAGTTTCGCATTTGTATTTTTTCTGACTGTTCGTTTAGAAGTCTGAATATCATGCAACTAAAATAGAGAATTGTTAAACGTAGCAAATACGTTTAGTAAACTTCAATCAATGTAGCTGTTGTTTATTGGGAATGATTGAAATTTATTTAAAAATCTTACTAACGATTATCAAAATTATATTCATTATTTCCAACAGATTTTCAGGCAAATAATCAAAAGGTTGCATTTAATTGAAACATCTGAAATTAAGTACATTGCCCGGACCTTGTTTATTGCATCTCCATTAACACCATTCCTGTTTTACACCCGGCGTGGAGTTTATGCGATCAGGAATTTAGTTAAGGAATCTCGTGCAGTTCTCTTCTTGTTTAATTTGCAGCACCGACTCCGCAAATTAAACCGAGCCAACACATTTTCACCAATCCAACTAATTACTTGTAAGTATTTAATTTAAAAGTCAAATGTTTAAATTTGATGGTAAATATTATTCTCTAAAAATTTAATATTATATATACAAAATATAGCCTAAATACAGAGCATTCACTATGTAGTCGCTATTAGGGATGGGCGATATTTCACGTATCTGTGATTTTTCACTGGTATTGAAAAATCACAGGTCGTTACTGTTACTAATAGGCGAATTTCACTGCTACTTAAAATCACTGTTACTTAAAATCACTGCTACCTAAAATCACTGCTACGTAAAATCACTGCTACTTTCAGTCACTGCTATTTAAACTGTGACTGTGATTGTTACTTAAAACACAATTGTAAGAAGACAGTACAAGGTTATTTAATGTTAAATGTTATTTAATATTCATTACTTTATTTTTCCCATTTGTGCACTGTATTGTATTTCAAATTTGAATAAATATTTAATAAAACAGACAAATATGAATAAAATGCCATATAAAATGAAATAAATTACAACTTATGTACTAACAATTATTAATTAATTATTTGAGATTTTATAAAAAAGAAAACATTATCTTGCCCGGCATGGAATTGAACCACAAGCTCGCTGTGAACGAAAGTGATGAATCAGACGACTTAATAAACCCAAAATGACTCAAAATGTATTTTAATTTAAGATTCAGTGCAAATATCTAAACGTACATTTTAAAATAATGCCACGAAAGTAATTTTGAAATTGCAAACTTCATGAACTAAAAAAATAAGTAAATAAAAACTTCGAAAATCTTTAAATGCTCCTTGTTCAAGTGCTCAAAAAAATACAACAAAAATCTATACCTCTATTGAAAATTGTTGAATTTTCAAGCCCTAAATTAATTTTAAATAAGCGATACTTCGGCCTCTGAGGATAATTTTTTATGCATTTTTCTGCGATGTTTTCATTCTCAAAAAATTAAAACTAAAAATTTCAAAAAACTGTGGAATTTACAAAAACTAAATTGACTTTGAATAAGCTATACTTTGACCATTGAGGATATTTTTTTGGGAAATTTTTTCTACGCGTTTTATATTTTTTTCTGCGATGTTCTCATTCAAGTGCTCAAAAAATTAAAACGAAAATTTTCAAAAATCCATATCTCCATTGAAAATTGTTTAATTTACAAAAACCAAATTGATTTTCAATCAGCGATAGTTCGGCCATTGAGGATAATTTCTTGGAATTTTGTTTGCATCATTTATATTTCTTCTGCGATGTTTTTGTTCGTGTTAAAAATTTAAAACGAAAATCTTCAAAAGGATTTTTGAAGATTTTCTGTATTAAAAATTGTTGAATTTACAAATACCAAATTGATTTTGAATACGCGGTACTTCGGTCACTGGGAATAATTTTTTGTGGAGTTTTGTCTGCACGTTTTATATTTTTTTCTGCGATGTTCTTAGCCAAGTGATCAAAAAATGAAAACTAAAATTTAAAAAATCCATGTCGCCATTGAAAATTGTTTAATTTACAAAATCCAAATTTATTTTGAATAAGCGATACTTCGACCATTAAGTATATTTTTTTAAAGAATTTCTTCTACTAAAATTTCAAAAATCCATGTCTCCATTGAAAATTGTTTAATTTACAAAATCCAAATTTATTTTGAATAAGCGATACTTCGACCATTGAGGATATTTTTTTAAAGAATTTCTTCTACGCGTTTTATATTTTTTGCTGCGATGTTTTCATTCAAGTGCTCAAAAAATTAAAACGAAAATCTTCAAAAATCCATATCTCTATTGAAAATTGTTGAATTTACAAAAACCAAATTAATTTCGAATATACGGTACTTCAGCCATTGAGGATATTTTCTTATGGAATTTTGTCTGCACGTTTTACATTTTTTTCTGCGATATTTTTGGCCAAGTGCGCAGAAAAATAAAACTAAAATTTTCAAAAATCCATATCTCCATTAAAATAAGTTGAATTTACAAAAACCAAATTGATTTTGAATAAGCGATTCTTTGACCACTGAGGATATTTTTTTAATGCGTTTTATATTTTTTTCTGCGATGTTTTTATTCGTGCTCAAAAAATTTAAATTAATATCTTCAAAAATCTATATCTCTAGTGAAAATGATTGTATTTACAAAAACCTAATTGATTTTGAATAAGCGATACAATGGCCATTGAGGATGATTTTTTATTGAATTTTTCTTGCATGTTTTATATTTTTTTCTGCGATGTTTTTGTTCAGGTGCTCAATAATAAAACAAAAATTTGCAAAAATCCATATCTTTTGAAAATTATTGAATTTACGAAAACCATATTTATTTGGAATAAGCGGTACTTCGGTCATTGAGGATAATTTTTTATAAAATAAAATTGTGATGTTTTTGGCCAAGTGCTCAAAAAATTAAAACGAAAATTATCAAAAATCCACATCTCTATTAAAAATTGTTGAATTTACAAAAACCAAATTGATTTTGAATTAGCGATACTTTGGCCATTAAGGATGATTTTTTACGGAATTTTTTCTGCATGTTTTATATTTTTTTTCTGCGATGCTTTTGTTCAGGTGCTCAAAAAATTAAAACAAAAACTTGCAAAAATGCATATCTATTGAAAATTGTTTAAAAATTGATTTTAAATTAGTGATACTTCGGCCATTGAGGACAATTTTTTTATGGAATTTTGTCTGCGCGTTTTATATCTTTTCTGCGATGTTTTCATTCAATTGCTCAAATAATTAGAACGAAAATTTTCAAAAATACATATCTCCATTGGTTAATGATTTTATTTCAAAACAATCCTTCGAAAACAGAGCAAATAATCTTTCAGAAGATACGTTTTTTCAGAGGTAAAACCAAAATAGGAAAACATTTACCACATGCCAAAAACTTTTTAACTTTTCAAATTTACTGAATAAAAATTTAGTTATAAGGTTCTGCGAAAATCTCCAAATACTTCTCGAATTTTGAACTGAACCAAGGATAGTCTAAGGTTTATTTGGTATAGCAGATATTATACCCAAAATATTACCTTCAGTCATAATATCAAAAGGAACACTATTTACGTGACAAATATTAGCACAATCATATTAAAAACAATTTTGAGAAACCATTAACAATTTCAGAAGGTGTTACGACGTTTACTAAACGTCATCACAGTCATAGTTTAAAATCACTGATATTAGAAAGTAGCAATCACAGGTAGCAACGTGATTCAAAAGTAGCAGTTTTGCCCATCTCTAGTCCCTATATATTAAAAGATTGGTGGCTGTTGATGAACCGTGCCTAAATCCATGCTGCCGCTCAGACAACAACACGTTAACTTGCGAGGAAAGAAATGATGATATTAATTTTTCAAAAAATTGTTTATGTAACGCACGTTAAATATGTTTAATATTTGTGCTAATTCAATCTTCGATTTAGCCATTGTACACATGATTTAAATTAATTTAAAAAAATTATACCAGCGGTATGGACTTTCGTTAATAATAAAGTGTTTAAATCATAAAAAAAATAGGGAAGTTTACCCACAATTTGGATATTCGTTCCATACTATTTAACATTTTCTTGCTGTAACGAGCCGAAAACTTATTTTTCTATCTCTCTTTCGCTACGGGTACATTTCTCTCCTCGGTGGCATCTCCGATTACACTTACCATTTAAGCAAGTGTAAGTTGATTTATGGAAGTGTAATGGAAACATATTTTATGGGTTTTCGAGATGAGTGTGTAGCAGTATTATTTTAATCAGAATATCGGGGGTAATACCACAAGAGGTTAAATTTGGCCGGATAAATTTTATTTGTTTGCACAAGCCATTTCACAAATTTCGAGAATGAATTGAGATGGAAAAATTGCCTAATCTCAATTCATTCAAGAAATTTGCGATGAAATGACGAGTGCTTAAAATAAAATTTATCCTGCTGAAATTATAACCGCGAGTGGTATGTGTTGAGATAATTTAACGAATAAGAACCATAAATTAGCAATTTATTATTATTTTATTTAATTAATTAAAAGTACATTGGGCGAAAGAGCATTGTTTATTTGTAATGGAATTGGCTGAAGCACCAATCGTCAAAATCGTGTGTGGGTAAAATGAAAATGGTTGAGTGCCATGGGAATCGCGAAATTCGAGCGTGCGCGTTTGCAAGTTGTCAAACACTGGGATCCAGCCGTTAAAATGATATTTATAATTATTGTTTTGTATAAATATATATTATTACTTACATTTAGTATAAATTCCACACATTTCTGGCGTTTCTTATGTTATATTATAGGTTATAACCTCTCTCACACACACATACTACAAGCGACATGATGTTAGGAGACTAATAACGGCTGATCGTGTAATAGCCGGTACACTTATTTCCGATACACATAAAAGAGACGTCAAATACACTAATACATAAATGTTTATTTCATACTATTAGAACATGATAGAACAAGATTGATATTATATGCAATCCAATTCTATAATTCACAAATCGGTGGCAGCGGTACCGTATGCTTGCGACATCTCGCGGCCGAAGTACGAAAAGCAGTTCTGTCAGTGTCACCGGCTTTAATATCAAATGTAAAAAACTAAATCTATAATTGGTAAAAATACAATATCTACCTCCCTGGCACATGGACCGGAATGACAATCGTGAACAATTTTTCACGCAGAAGCGTGTCCGAAACGGATTTCAATTATATTTCACTGCAGAGGTATTCAGAACTGACATGAACGGCCACTGTTCAACTGAAGTTACTAGTTTCCTAAAATTGTTAATATACAGATCGTTGTCATGGTGAAGGTAAATAAATTTTTATCCACTTGCAAATGTGTTCGTCCGCCGTTTTAAATTCACCTTTTTATACATGAGTTGAATTATCAGTGTAAAACTACAGCAGACGGATAAACATTAATATTTACAAAATGTAATTAGTAATTTATTGCAGATAATTGAATGGAGAGAGAAAACATGGTCTTATATAATTTAATAAAGACGAAATACAGCCTGAATATGTGAATATTCAACCTGTTCCTGACTGCAAAATTAAGTCGTATTAAGACTTTAGTCTTTAATCGGGACGTTGTCTCACATTTATTTCTGGTCTTATTGTTTGATAATTTTACTACCAAGTAAGCGTAAGCCTCGAAATGTTATACACTCATACAGGAGGTTGAAATTTTCACGAAAAATCGAAAAAAATTAAAAAACACGATTTAAATTTCAACTCCCTACAGTAAACCCTTCACATTAGGGGTTGCCACCCTTTAATTTTTTTAAATTATCCTTTTTCGGAACCAAAGCTCCAAATCACCCTGGACCTCGAGGCGAATTTTTGAAAATCGATTTTTGAGGATGCAGAGGTTTGCGCCAGATCTATCTCCTCTCTGGATTTTTGAGTAGGAAGATTCTGATGCGGCTCAAAAAATTCTCAATGCATTGGGGCACAAAACTTGCTATCGGAAATTGGCGTCAACATTTCGGTTGCAACCCCTCAGGCGTTTTTCTAAAAAGTGACATTTTGGACGCTTCCAGAAGCAACCAATTTTCATAGAGTTTTGTAGAACGGACTCTTTTCGACATTTTATGTTTGAACAAAGAAAACCACCCCCGACTTCAATAAAAAAATCTAGAACGGCCATTTTTAACCCCGCGGACAAGTGATTCAGAATTGTATTCTGCATCGAAAGGGTGGGGATTTTTTTGTTGTAGGGTGCACCGTTTAAGGTCTTTTTTTTCCAAAAATTAAAAATCTGACGGCGTCATATGAGTCACCGAATTAATCTGTATCAAAGATCCCTTTAAAAGTATTTAATCCGATATTTAGTTTTCGAGATATGACGATGTAAACGAAAGGTGGAAGCGAAATTAAGCAGCGGGAAACAACATGTTTTTCTCCGATCTGAAATTTGATTACACCACTGGAAACCTCATCTAAAGCCGAAAAGAAAACCATATTTTTCTGATCCGACGCTTCCTTCTCATGTTAAAAATTAATTAAACTTTAACGTATTTTGTCGGTAAGTGTTTTTGATCGTTTTTAAACATTTTATTTATTTATTTTTAAATCACACATATGACGACGGATTATCATTGCACTATTGTATGTTAAGAGAAAACATTTTGAATTTTTGAAATCGCCCAGTTATTAATCGAGATATGAATTATTGTTTTGGGAATTGGGAATGTTGAAAATCTTTCCCCTAAAAATCAATATCGAACAAAGATCTTTCCCCGAGGGTTAGAATTATGAAACTTTGCGAAATCATTAAGCATACAATTTGAAGTAGATCACCAAAGTTTAGTAAAATTCTGTGGCGCCCAATAACTCGCCTCCAAACGTCTCGTCCAATAAAGTGCTATAATTATTTTGTGCAAAACTTTATTTGATGCGTCACATATGAAACATTTACAAAGAAAAGTTTAGAAACAATGCAGTTTATTTCAGTAGAATTATACACAAATTAATTCATAGCAGTAATTAGTTGTATCAGAAATATTTGTAATATAAATAAATGTTGAATTTATTCGGTGTTATATCGCATAATTTACTTCTAGAAATTGGAGTTCTTTTCACATTTATAAGTTTCCACATTGCTCGATTTTACAACAAATTAGCATTTTCACTTATTTTGGATTCTTTTACGGAATTTTTATAATTGTGTTTAAGTTGCGAAATGAGTCTTAAGAGGTCGGGATTATTATATTTTCTATAACCTTCGTCCACCAACTGAAGAGTTTTCCTTAAATCTTTTAATTTTGGTGTAAACGACTTTAACTTTAATTTCTCTGATATATTTGAAAGGAAATACAATGTTAAAGTGGCCTAAAAGAATTTCATTGAATTTTTTCCATAAATCATTGATGTTTAAATGTCGCATTGCAATAAACTATAAAGTTGATATTTCCGACAGACTGTGATAGGACGGATTAATTGCTTATTTGATTTATCTAGAAATAAGTTCAAATTGCCACTAGGGCTTCGATATATCGACATAATCATTAAATTAATACAAAAGTAGGTGAGTACCGTTGATTTAAATATCTGTCTCTGTAGTGAATGATGAATGATGAATCTGATATTTATACATTTTAAATTATTTCGTACCAAAAAAAGTGCCGCTATGAATGAACCGAGTTCTGAAATACCACGATGACAGTGAAACATTAAAAAGGATCCGTCAATAGATAACATGCTGGCTTCCACAGGAAGAACCATAAGACATCGTACTTTTAATTGATGCACAGAAATTTAATCAATACCCTCAACACAGATAAACCAAACTCAATTACAATTTCCAGGACGATCTTTCACACAAATAACTTGTCTCTATAATGTAAATGTTAAATAAAACAAGGTTTAATTTGTAAACCCAAAGTAGACTCCTGCACTGAGAAATTGTCAAAAGCCTAGCCCCACCTGTCAAGATCATTTCTAGACCCAATATTTCCAACCCCAGCTTGAAATCCCGATCATCAATCCTCATCTATTATTTAACATCAATTTTCCCCTTTATCCATTGTCAATTATTAATCGCCTCTCATTAATCATCGATCCTCTATCGCCTACTTTGAATAACGCACGCACACGGCTTTCCAAATAAAAATCACCAGCATTTGTTAAATATCCACAGCCCTTTCCCTTCGACGGAAAGTACAAAACGAGAAGTTATTGGATTCTGGAAAACTGCAACGCTTTTTATTATTTATGGCGACGCTCAATCACGGTGCGCTTGATATATAGCGACGATTCCGCGAATGGTTTATGTGGTTTATTACGTTGACACCGAAGGGAAATAATGAAGCTTGGCGACGCGAAATAATGTCCTTTGAAAATCGCGAGGACACAATGAGGTTGTATTTGTAATCCCTGGGGAAGGTCCCGATACGGCGGCGCTGCAATAAATGGTGGATGCGCCCGGAGTTGATTTAGAACAATGCATTTCTTAGAATTCCGTATAGTTTTCAGATAAGAAATATAACTATTGTAATAAAAATGTAAGATAAATGGGTGGTAAACTTTAAAATATTGCAAATTATGTAATAAATTTAAGTGGGTTATCTAAAATCTGAATGAATTAAAGTAATTACATTTACAAGATTTGTGGTAATTTATAGATATTGTAATGGCAAAAGAACCTCTGGTCGGTAGCTTTTTAAAAAGAAACAAAATATTGTAAACATAACTGCACATACAATGTAATTCAGTACAATAAATATATTTCGTAGTATATGTGTATATTCGTCACCAAATTATATAAAATGTACACAAATAATGAATAATTAGAATTTATTTATAACACAAAACTGGCTCACCCGCAGATTGTCTATTATTTGAGATACAAATTTGAAATTGAGTAGGGTTATATTATAAGTAAATTAAAATTCAGTAGTCATTCATAACCTTTGGTTGCACTTTCGGTTTCATCGGAAGTGACATTAATTTTGAAATTTTAATTGGAATGGTTTCAATAAAGTTATTTGTTTATAGTCTTAGTAAGACCTAATTTTGCTTGCAGAGTTACGAACAGGTTGAATATTCATATATTCAGGCTACATTTCGTTCTATTGAATTTATTCAATGCTTTCTGCAACAAGTAAGGTTGTTTTTAATTTGCCTTGTAATTTTTGTCATTTTTGGATTCAAAACGAAATTTTACATTCAAATCAATTATTTGTTTCAAAACAATTTACTTGTTTAATTTTTATTTTCAAAAATTAATCTTGCATCTATAGTCTATTCACGTTAAAGAAGCAGTAGGGGTAAACAACGAAATCCGCCCAGTCACCTCATGAGACGCATACGATTGGTTCGTTTAGTGATGCAAGTTCTTGCCGGATTCAGTTCATACTTTGTGCTCGTCGATTGCAGAGCGCGCCGTGCATTTTGTACGTGGGCGCGATCGGCGAACCTGTGCAATTGAGCCACTCATATGATTGTGTTTACACAGACTATCTATTTAATATGAGCATAGTGACAGTGACAGTGACCGCCCTAATATGAAAGATGCTCGACAGTTAATTACTATGCGATAAGCAAACGAAATGCTTCTAACGCGCATCTAATAAAATAAGTAGGAAAGTTCAAGGCTACATTTCAACCTGGTTGTTTCTAAAAGAGGAAAAATTATGAGTAATTCCAACATGTGTATGAGTGAAGAAGAGGAAGACTCAGATGAAAATATTGAAATCCCTTACCTCAAGGAAATCATTGAAGAGCTAGAGAAAAATAATAAGATACTGGTTTAAAATAACAAAGGTCTACTGGAAACTAATTCACAATTACTTGCAAGGTTAGAATCATTGATATTAACCTCAAACAATAACAACGGACCAAACCTAGCAAATAAAACGTCCAAGGAAGCTGTAACTAATGGGAGTTTATAGAATACAAATTAGCAAAAAATGAAGCCACCTTAAAGAAGAATACGCTTGTCACTGAAAATCTTTAAAAATTGGAATATCTGAAACTAAGTCATGGTTCCTCAATAGTAACCAGTACTTATGACCAGAACCTTTAAAAATATGCGATTCCCGAGCAGCGGCGGCTCGTGAATTTCCGTAGGTGAGGCAAAGACAAAGATGCCGCTCGTGCTGTACAACTTACTCTAATAGAGGAAGCAAATATTCCGTTGCTTTTTCGGTCAAAATTTCTTCCGTTGCCTCACCGCCGAACATCCACGAGCCGCCGCTGTTCCCGAGGCAACTAATGTTTTAGAGGCCTTTAAAAATTTAAAATAAAATTGTGAGCAAGAAAACTAAATCAATGGTATCCGATATTCATTATTTTTAAATTTGTTTCAGAACACTAAATGATTTATCATTTTCTACTATACTTACAGACATGGTTTAAGAAAAATGAAGCACAATTTCTGCAGGAAATATGTTTACAAATTCCAGAATTCCTTTTGGTTTAAAAATGGATTTATAAACACGCTTTAGAAGTATTAATTCTTCCACAATTTCGTAATTGATTTTGCCTTTAAAATCATATTCACCAGATCTATTTCAATAAATTTCCATAAAACTTAAAAAAAAAACTGCAAATTGAAGATGACGTCCTCGCGTAAGTCCACTTATTATTTAATTGATAATTTTGTTAACAATGTTTGAATGAAAATATTTTAGAGCAGATTGTTGATCTTATAATCGACGATTTATTTCAAATTCTGTAGTGATTTTATTTTCGGGTACAATTTTTTCACTTCTGTGTTTTCTTAAGTTATTTATGTTATCTTTTTCTACGTCCAATGTTGTCTTACAAGATTCGACAATTTGGTTCGTATGATGTAATAATTAGATTCTCCTTGAGAATACGTTACTAAATACAGGGTGTGCCATTTGAAAAAAACGAAGTTATTCAACTTTATAAGTTGGGTTTTACTACCGCATTTTTTTATCACCCTGTATAATTTTTTGTATGAAATCATGGTTGGCTCCATAGTTCGAACCTTCAACCAAATAATAGAAATGAATTTAATCGTTTAACGTCAATCACTGGGGCAAAAATAAAATTTCACCCAGACCATGCATTTCAACAAATCTTCAAATATTTCGAAAACGGCAAACAATAGGTATAGGGAGTATTGAAGTAACTCATCTTTATTTGCTCCATATAATTCAAAAATGACAAAAATACAGGGTGTTCCATTAAAAAAACATAAGTTTGGTCTGTAACTTTGTTCTAAGACACCCTGTATAAATTTAAATATTTTTAGGGTGTGCAGATCACCATTATACACAACTTTTGTATAAAACATTTTTCGAAATTTTGAAAAATAAGCACGTGATTGACCGTTCCCAGAGCTCTGAAACACCCTGTATAAGCTTGTAGGGTCACCTGGAACAGGGAAGCAGGAGGATTTTAGGATCAAGGCGGTTAGCTGAGGAAAAAGGAGGAGTAACCAGGGTGAAATAAAATAAAGAGAGAGAGAAAAAAATTTAAACAGCAAAACTACACATTTTTCCTTACGTCTGTAATTCATTAATTTCCTAAAAAGTTCCTGTTCCTTCTTCAAGAGTTTAACTGATAAAGATATTTTATTATTATTTAACCAAGCCAGAGTTAAAAGCCAAAGCACTTTTGTTTGAATTTTTTCATAAATCATAATTATATTTAGTTGTAGACGAATTTTTATGAGAAGATATGCGTTCATATAACTTTTTCCAACTATTTTGAATGGAATGGCTACTCTAGTACAACAGTTTGGAACTTTTTCTTAAGTAAAAGATATGGAAATAAACGATTTGGTGCATTCTTTTTAATGTTTCGTGAAATTTTTAACAGTTTAATTTTTTAAAATTATTTTATTTGGCCGGGATTACTCCAGACAAATTAAGATTTTAATATTGACTTTCTAAAATTACTTGTTCTTATTCTGTTAAATATCTATCTGCATATTGTAAATGTATTTCAGTGTCATCAAATATATATTCTAATTCCTATTCGATTCTAGCAGTCTAACTGTTTTCATTTAATGGGTTCTTCTTTTGCACTTGAATATGGACTGACACAGTCACATTACCACTGCTGCTAATATTGCAAGCCCCTCCTCTAATAGGTCCTGCTAATGACCAACCACAAGAAAATTGTATTTTTTAAAGTTAAATAGAGCATCAGAATAATTATTTTTATAAACCTCCGTTATTTACATTTTGTTCTGAAAATTATCAATAACTTAAGGTGCGTATCCACCGGCGCTCGCGAACAGCTCACGTATCCAATAACCTGTTCGCCCAATGTTATCGGGCTGTGCGCGAACAGCCCACATAACATTAACGGATTTTGCCCTGTTCGTCGCGAGTTCGCCAAAAGTCCCGCCAGTTGTCTGTAACTTTAAAGGGTATGTTCGCCGAACCTCAGAGTGGATGGATGATAACGTACTGACGCTTATAGAAAGCTACCGGGAAAAAGAAGTGTTGTGGAACGTCAAAATAACTGACTATAGGAATAAAATAAAGAAGAGTGACGCGTGGGAAAGTTTGGCAAAACAACTGGATTGTTACCGCGAAGAAGTTGAACGAAAAATGAAAACTCTTTTGGCTCAATTTCGTAGCAAACGACAAAAAAATGATAAAATCTGGGATGGGCAGGGCAGAAATATACGGTAGGACATGTTTGGGTTTAAATTTGATCCGTTTAATCAACACAAGACATGTCTATTTGATACCGATAACACTGGAACACTGAGCGAACTTCTTGGCGAAGAACGTTTAACGAAAATTAATTTCATCTAGACATGTTCGTGTAACTGCTCGCGTACTGAACGCGGGGTAATCGAGATTTGTTCTCTAGCTAATCGCGAACAGGGCTTGTAGCTGTTCACGAACTGTTCACAATAAGTTCGCTGGAAGTACCGTATCGAAATAAAAAATCAAAAAACGTCACAAAACATTCTCCAAATGAGAAAATGTTGAAATAAATCGGGTGTTCCATGAAAAAAAAAACAATATTTTATTGATTTCATCTATTTTATTAATTCCATCCAATATATCATGTGGTAAGACAAAACTTTTGTTTGAAACCTTTAAATGAGATATCTTCCGATTTTGCACAATTGGGACACCCTGTATATACCTAGTTTAGGACTTTTTTAAAGGCAACCAAGAGTGAAATGTAAATTTAAATAATGCAATATAATTGAATACAAAATAAATTCAATAAACTGTAAGTCTCTCGCAATAAATCTACAGAATCGGTTTGTTTACACTCTGTAAACAAGTCCACAAACTGGTAAATAGAAAAACTATTACAAACACGAATATTTATTTAATATGCAATGCTAATGTTTTAAGACAAGTAATTTATATCCAACCATAATAATAATAAACGTTTATTGTATTTAATACATACGTACTAAATACAATGTCTATTGAACGGAGGTCTTCAGTTATATAATTATTTTATTTTAATTTTTCTTTAACAATATATGAAAGTGGAGATGCTCTCGACGTTATTACATTTTTAATATTTAAGGAGTGAAAATTCACCTAATAATACACGGTCGCGGGACCCTTTAAATTTGTGTATCTGTGTGTGTGTGTAACTAATAAGGAAACAAACCCAAGTGTTCCTTCCGATTTGTTCAGAAGTTATAGCCAAAAAAAACAAAAATGTGGCTGATTTTCGAGGGGCGAGTTCACTCCCTAAACATGTTTTTCCCCTACTGACAAAGTACATAAGCATTGCATCCATAGTAACAGGTACCGTAAGTGGCTGATAACATTCGTGGTGTTTGTTGTCCTTGACGACGGAACTTAATTTTTTACTTACGGACCTAGGAAAATAATAAACAGAAACGTAACGCTTCAACATATAGGCGAGCAACACATTTTCGTCTATACCTATAGCATCGGCATCCTTTTTACATAACCACTGCTTAAAAGTGTTGTAACACAATACATACCTTTTTTTCAATTTTGTCGGTAACTGGTTCTAACACGCAATATTCGCAGCTTCGTTTGTATCCATGCCCGCAAAAAGTTTCACTGGATTGACACAAACAAACAGAATTCGACATTGTTTTCTCGGTTGCTGGGTTGCCATATGACGCATAGGTGACTATACAAATTTTAATCCCAAATGTTACACAATTAACATTTTCGGCTCGTATTCGCCTACCTCAAATGTAAATACGTCCTTACGTTCCCTGTTGCTTAAATAACTATTAAGCCGAAACAAAAACATACGTATCAAATATTTTACACCCCTCTACAAATCCACCAAACTTCATTAAAATTGGAGAGGAACACTTGGGCTAGCTCCTTTTTAAGTTTCTTCGATGGATCGGTCTGAACCGCCATTATTTGTGTTTCAATGACGAATGCACTGGTCATCTATTCATTTTCAGACACAGGCCAACGTTGCTTTACTTTCGTAATCCGGCGTTCTAGCAGCAACCACTGTTGCATTTAGAAATGTAGGGAACAGCGTATTAAGAGAGTCGTCTAACGCAAATTTAAAGTTATTTGAAGGTAGTTTCAAACATTGTAGATTATATTAGGGACTGAAAAATTAATAAGCAACACCGACCGTAATGACAATTAACATTGTTAATACGTCCTTACGTTCCTTGTTGCTTAAATAACTATTCTAATAACTATCGCGCAGGGAAATGCCCGGTTCTTTTCTTTTTTTTTTTATAATTTCCTGACATCAGTCCGTTTAACATGCGTTCATATTTATATAGTTTACCACCAAGTCCACTTAAAAACAATCGTTCAACAACTTCGTTTTCAGTCCAGCTTTAATTTTACAAATAGAGTTTTTAAGCTATAAATCTACAGCGTGCACCGTTAGAATCCGGACAAAATTGAATTTAAAGTTCACGCTATATTAGAATTCAAGGGTAAGCTCTAGTTGGTGCTGAGGTTAGCTATATATGTCAGTAACACTTGCATAACCTTAAAATGGCCAAGCTCGTCAAGCCAAAAATGGAATACAATGTATTGACCCGCACATCCACCTCACGTAAAACCAATATTTATTTTGCCTGAATATGGTGGCAACAGTGTATTGCTTGAAATAAATAAATAAATTAATAAATAGAAGAGCGGCGATTACAGAAAGCCTTCGGGCTAGAAGAACGCCGGCCGAAATTATAAAGTTTTACGGGTATCCAAAATCGACGGTATACGACGTTGCAAAGAGATTTGCAGTCTTAGAGGAGTCCGAGAAGGGCTCTTCACTCCAGCAAGAAAAATACAGGTTAGGGATAAATCAAGACATGATTTTGGAAAATCCGGGGATCTCGCTCCGGAAATTGGCCTCCGTCTTGGAGGTGAGTAAAACGATGGTCCGTCGGATCGCTCAAGAGAATCTGAGATATACCTCCTACGTCGTGAAAGTTCGCCAAATGCTCAAAAGAATTTCCCGTTGTAATTTGCTTCTGTGCTCGTTAAAACACGAAGCTGCTGGCCGCATTAAATTCTTTTCTCAAGAGAAAATTTTCACCGTGGATGCCTAAGTGAACCGGAGGAAGGACCGTTGGCTCGCCCACAACCCCGAGGACGACCCTGGGCAAGACAAAGTTTCCGGCCAATATCCACGTCCTGAGCGTCGTATCGAGTGAGGGTGATGTCATGCCGCCGCACTTCTTTAAGAAGGGCGAAAAGACAGGAAGGAGGTTTATTTGAATGTCCCGAGGACAGCGGTAAAGCCGTGGATGAAAATTGTGGCCTCTGGGAGGCCATATATATTTCAACAAGATGGCGCACCCGCTCACACGAGCCATTTAGTCCAGAATTGGGTCGACATATTTTGGTCGAAGGAGTTTTGGCCTCCAAACAGTCACGACCTAAACCCCCGGACTACTACGTACAGGGCGTAGTAGAGAGACAAACTAACAAGTCCAAACATCGCTATATCAACTCTCTCCGAGAGGCCATCGAGGCAATATTCACCGCCATGGACCGCGACATGGTTGAAGACAGCGTGCTCGCGCTTTAGGACGAGGATAGAGCAGGTGATAAATGCGCAGGGCGGCTATATAGAATAAAAGTTCTCAGCGAGGATTCCTTAAATGAAGCATAAAAGTACTTTTTTGTATCTTTGTATAAATTTGGCTTAAATAAATAATTTTTTGCACAATTTTTTTTGTGCGGATTCTAACGGCGCACCCTGTATATCTTATCCACATATAAAATTAATTCGATTAGCCATTAATTGTGTGTTAATGTTTTTAAAATCTTGTTTTGATTTAAAGTACAATTCCTTTTAATTATTTTATTACATATTTTAAGACTTAACTTACATATTTTAAAACCTAACGTTCAAATTAATTTATTCAAAAATTTAGAGATGAAGCGTTAATAGTTTTCACAAAAACTGAATTTGGCATTAATTTGAAACAAATTTTAAAAGTTTCAATTCGCTGGCAATTGTTTTTATATTTTTTCACAAACTCTAAAATTATTACATTTTTTCAAAACTTAACGCTCTGGTCACATTAAATTATTCCAAAGTTTAGGGACGAAGTGTTAATAGTTTTGGTAGATACGTAATATGTCATTCGTTATAAGCAAATTTGAGAAGTTTCAAGTCGATAGCAATTGTTTTTATATTTTTTTTCAGGTCACTAAAATTAATAATAATAATTTCAAAACTCAACACCTGTTCACATTAAATTATTCCAAAATTTAGGAATAAAGTTTTAATAGTTTTCAAAGAAACGCAATTTAGCATTCAATCTAAATAAATTTGAGAAGTTTCAAGTCGATAGCAATTGTTTTTATATTTTTTTCAAGTCACTAAAATTATTACATTTTTTCAAACTTAAAGCGTGTTCACATTAAATTATTCAAAAATTTAGAAATGAAGTGTTAATAGTTTTCAAATAAACGTAATTTCGCATTCAATCTAAGTTAATTTGACAAGTTTCAAGTCGATAGCAATTGTTTTTTATATTTCTTTCAAGTCACTAAAATTATTACATTTTTTTTAAACTTAACGCCTGTTCACATTAAATTATTCCAAAATGTACAAATAAAGTGTTAATAGTTTTTAAATAAACGTAATTAAGCATTCAATCTAAGTAAATTTGAGAAGTTTCAAGTCGATAGCAATTGTTTTTATATTTTTTTCAGGTCACTAAAATTATTGCATTTTTTAAAACTTAACGCCTGTTCACATTAAATTATTCCAAAATTTAGGAATGAAGTGTTAATAGTTTTCAAATAAACCTAATTTAGCATTCAATCTAAGTAAATTTAAGAAGTTTCAAGTCGATAGCAATTGTTTTTATATTTTTTTCAAGTCACTAAAATTTTAGCATTTTTTCAAACTTAACGCCCGTTCATATTAAATTATTCCAAAATTTAGAAATAAAGTGTTAATAGTTTTCAAATAAACGTAATTAAGCATTCAATATAAGTAAATTTAAGAAGTTTCAAGTCAATAGCAATTGTTTTTATATTTTTTTCAAGTCACTAAAATTATTAAATGTTTTCAAACTTACCGCCTGTTTACATTAAATTATTCCAAAATTTAGGAATAAAGTGTTAATAGTTTTTAAATAAACGTAATTTAGCATTCAATCTAAGTAAATTTGAGAAGTTTTAAGTCGATAGCAATTGTTTTTATGTTTTTTTCAAGTCACTGAAATTATTACATTTTTTCAAACTTAACGCCTGTTCACAATAAGTTATTCCAAAATTTAGGAAAAAAGTGTTAATAGATTTTAAATAAACGCAATTTAGCATTCAATCTAAGTAAATTTGAGAAGTTTAAAGTCGATGGCAATTGTTTTTATATTTTTTTCAAGTCACTAAAATTATTACATTATTTCAAAACTTAACACCTGTTCACATTAAATTATTTCAAAATTTAGGAATGACAGATTAATAGTTTTCAAATAAACGCAATTAAGCTTTCAATCTAAGTAAATTTGAGAAGTTTCAAGTCGATAGCAATTGTTTTTATATTTTTTTCAAGTCACTAAAATGATTACATTATTTCAAACTTAACGCCTGTTTACATTAAAATATTCCAAAATTAAGGAATAAAGTGTTAACAGTTTTCAAATAAACGCAATTTAGCATTCAATCTAAGTAAATTTGAGGAGTTTCAAGTCGATAGCAATTGTTTTTATATTTCTTTCAAGTCACTAAAATTATTACATTTTTTCAAACTTAACGCCTGTTCACATTAAATTATTTTAAAATTTGGGGATCAAGTGTTACCAGTTTTCAAATAAACGCAATTTAGCATTAAATCTTAGTAAATTTGAGAAGTTTCAAGTCGATGCAATTGTTTTTATATTTTTTTCAAGCCATTAAAATTATTACATTATTTCAAAACTTAACACCTGTTCACATTAAATTATTTCAAAATTTAGGAATGAAGTGTTAAGAGTTTTCAAATAAACGCAATTTAGCATTAAATCTAAGTAAATTTGAGAAGTTTTAAGTCGATAGCAATTGTTTTTATATTTTTTTCAAGTCACTAAAATTAATACATTATTTCAAACCTTAACACCTGTTCACATTAAATTATTCAAAAATTTAGGAATAAAGTGTTAAGAGTTTTCAAATAAACGTAATTTAGCATTCAATCTAAGTAAATGTGAGAAGTTTCAAGTCGATGGCAATTGTTTTTATATTTTTTTCAAGTCATTAAAATTATTACATTATTTCAAAACTTAACACCTGTTCACATTAAATTATTTCAAAATTTAGTGTTAATAGTTTTCACAGAAACGACGTTAACAATAACAACGTAACATGACACACAAATAATGTATCTGTCAAATTATAAAAAAAGCGCTGATAACGCCAACGTGAAAATTTGATACTCAGCTGAAATATTTATTTCATTAGTTTACTGGCTCAATAATGACATACCGTTTTCAGTTTTATAAAGCGCTCATTAATTACGCTTAAAGAAAAATACATTTTTTACTGAACTTATTGCCACTTGATTTAATTCCAAACCATAATTTCGGATCTATAATTCTACTGTGTGCATACGTGAGTCACTAATGTTGACAAACAATTTATTGGACAAATACGACATCAATTATAAACACCACCTGTCGTTATATGCGAGTGACATTTTCCTTATTGAACTATCAATCCTTCTTCGTTATTTTCGCTCATAAATAATCTCATTTTACCACTCGTCGATATATTTATTATTCATGTTTAATTGTCTATTTTTTTCTCGGGGAATTTTGATTGACAATTTGAAAGAAACATGCTATGAATTGAATTAAAAATAGTATGTTACATAACTAGAGTTGGAAATAGCAAATTACGCGAAAGTGAAATAAAATGCGCATGAGCCGAGTAGCGGCGAGTAACGCAATTTCACGCGCGAGTAATTGCGTTACAACTCGTGTTATGTACTATATTTTACCTACGACCTTACATTTATTCACTTAAACTAAAGACAAATTGAAACTTCTTCTCGGGGTGACGTTTGAATTTTCAAGGCTCTACTTAATTACTATAGTCTATTCATATTAGCAAAAGGTAACAATTCATATTTATTTTGCTGAACATCAATTAAAATACTATTTTATCCTCAAAAGAGGCGCTTATGTATTTGGCATCAAAAAATTCCCACAAATAGGAGCTTTCGATTAATGCCACTTTTATGCTTGTACATAAATTTGGTGAGCAGGAATTTCCAAAAACGTGATTTCCCCTGTTATTTCCCTATGTTCAGATGTATAACCAACCACACGGTATAATAGTATTCTATCGATTGCCCATGGAAAATTACAGCAAAGATTTAATAATGGTAATATAGGGATTTGTATGAAATTGCACGGTTATGGTAATGTGGTTCGACTACTAACTAAACAAACGAATTACCTTCCGAACATTTTTCAGTCGAATAATATATTGTTTCGCACTGATTGAACAACTTTACGGACACCCATCATTTTATTCGTTCCGAAGTGTTAATCTGCTAAGATACTATTGCAAATGAAGTAGGGGACCGATAAGGCATGGCGAGGAGTTTATTGTGTTGGTTAGTATTATAACCAATATTTTGTAATATGGCATTTAAATGTCACTGCAATAATAGACATTTAAAGAAGAACTGACGAATGAAGGGGGACTCAGCTGACGTTATAATTTATAAAACAGATCGTAATTTATCAATAACAAAGTGGGTGTAGGTAAAAACCTTTTCATTATTCCTTCTTTAAACAACCTTTCAATCTCAGTCAGGGAGTGATTTTTCTTTAGCATCCACAGATTTTCGGACGGCGTCCTACGTCGAAACTATAATTAACACCTCCCCCGTCCGTCCCACTGCCGCCCCCGTTTCCGCCACTTTTCGACGAGACAAATGAGGCTCTTCGCTGTTTCTCTTTGTGTGTCCGCCGATAATGAACACTCGGCCACTTTAGAAACGCTCGCACCCCAACACAGATTCATTCCCACAACTAGGCTAATTATTTTTAAAACAACAGACAATGAGATAAGCAAAAAAAACGCAACAAGTGTTTAATTTAGTACTAAAATGTGAATTGTTCATTATCATTAAACTCATGCAGTTCTTTACAATTTTTTATTTTCAGCTTCACATCAAATGACAGATTTGTGTATCACTCAAATTTACAAATATATTCCTAAAATTGCACACTAGCAGAACTGGATCAAGGGTGGAGTAAGGAAGGTACTCGCCTTGGATCGAGAGTGTGATGAGTAGAGAGAGGATTTGATGCTAAATACATATTTTTGCATATTTTGCATATTTACCCCTATAATGCATATTTTAACATATAATGGTAACATTTTGTTTTACGGCACATTGAACATGTGTAATTTTCGATTTCGGGCATAAACCAACATCTAGTCATTCAAAGATATACCGGTCAAATGTTATCAAAATAATTTCCAATTCGTCCTGCGATAAACGAGTTACATAATTCAAAATTTTTGATTTTCGAACAACTAATACTTGGACGTTGGAAAATAAAAAAATAAAAAAATGGTGATGTGGCCATCATGTTACTTTCTCCGACTTGATGGTATCATTTATATTTACGCTTTCGTGGTGTATTTTCAATTGAAATCACATTTTAAATGTACATCGAGCGCTGCGTAAACTCGGATGAAACTGACGTTTAAAACGTCAAAATTATGAAAGATGGAAAAATTATACTTCAAATTCAAAAACTCGGTTTACTCAAAAACTAACGAGATTTCGAAAAAAACTTATTCTTTAGAAGTTGTTCATTTTGGCATTCTCTACAATTATTATTTACATAAATTTATTGTAACTATTATCGTTTCATAATTATAAACCAAAAATTCAAAACATAATGAATTTTTTTCTCGAATATCAATGATTTTATGAAAAATATTTTTAAGCAAAAGATGTTCATTTCTCTGTTGTCTTCAATGTTTGTTCAAATGTTTTTGTGATATTTAATTACGAAAACATCACTCTTCTAAAACAACTTTGGTTTCTGAAAATCCATTTACTTTTAAACGAGTTACAAATTTTTGAAATTTTTGTTTTGCGAACAACTAATACTTGGATGTTGGAAAAGAAGAAAATAAAAACATAAGGAAACGTTTAGAAGAAATTTTACATAAATTAAACCTAGTTAAGAAAACATCACTTGTCTAAAAAATGGTGATGTGACCATCATGTTACTTTCTCCGACTTGATGGTGTCATAGCCATTTATATTAAGTTTTCATGGTTTATTGAAATTATATTTTAAATGTACATCGAGCGTTGCGTAAACTCGAATGAAACTTATGTTTAAAACATCAAAATTATGAAACAGAAAAATTATACTTGAAATTCAAAAACTCGGTTTACTCAAAAAATAAAGAGATTTCGAAAAAACTTATTCTTTAGAAGTTGTTAATTTAGGCATTCTATACAATTATTATTAACATAAATTTGCTGTAACTATTATCGTTTCATAACATATAAACCAAAAATTAAAAAAAAATATATATATTTTCTAGAATAGCAATGATTTTATGAAAAATATTTTCAAGCAAAAGATGTTTATTTCTTTGTTATCTTCAAAGTTTGTTTAAATATTTTTGTGATATTTTTCATATTTAAGAAAATAATGGCAAAAAACAAAAAACAGTTAAGGTAAACACCCACTTCTGGTGTACGAAATTTTACCAAAAGCTTTTCGGTTCTTCGGATTATCAAATAAGACGTATGTTCGAAGTTTCATATGAATTTCTCTATTAGTTTTTGAGATACAGCGCACACAGACACACACACACACACACAGACACATTTTTTTTCCAGAAATTGTTGAAATGGCATCTAGGGACCCCAAAACGGTTATTTCCGTAAAAAAAATTTTGAAAAAAAAATCATGATCACAATACTTTCTCGTACTTTGTAACGGAGAAAGTAAAAAAAGGTTAGTTTTCAAAAATCCATTTATTCTTAAACGAGTTAAAAATTTTTGAAATTTTTGATTTTCGAACAACTGGTGCTTGGAAAAGAAAAAAAAAGAAAAAAATAGGAAACATTTTACAGAAACCAAGTCTAATTAAAATGAGTTGCGGTTTTGAAAATCCATCTCTTCTCAAAATAGATTTTTTAAGATTTTGATTTTTGAAACGTCCAAAAATTGTCGCTCTTTTAAAATAACTTTGGTTTCTGAAAATTCGCCAATTTTCAAGTGAGATGCAGATGTTTAAAATATTTGATTTTCGAGTTGTCTAACATTTAGACATTGAAAGAGAAAAAATGAGAACGTGTAGAAACAACTTCACAAAAATAATTACACCTAATTAAGAAAATATCATTCTTCTCAAAAAAGTTCGGTTTTATCCACTTATTTTTAAACGATTTACATTTTTTTAATTTTTAATTTTTGAACAAATAATACTTGGACGTTGGAAAAGAAAATAATATTAAAAAAATAGGAACCGCGAAGGAAAAATTTCTGAAAAATTAAATCTAATTAACAAAACTCTATTCTTCTAAATTAAGTTGAGATTTTGAAAATCCACCTCTTTTCAAGAGAGTTAGAAATTTTTGAAATTTTTGATTTTCGAACAATTAATACTAAGCACGTTAGAAAATAAAGAAAAATTAAAATATAGGAAACATAATTTTACAAAAATTAGGTCTAACTAACAAAACTTCAATCTTCTAAAATAAGTTGGGGTTTTGAAAAACCGTCTCTTTTCAAGAGTGTTACAGATTTTTGAAACTTTTGATTTTAGACATTCGGTCAAAAAATGTTTTTTTTTCCAAAAATTTTTCTTATTTAAAAAATATCACTCTTCTAAAATAACTTTGGTTTTTAAAAAGCCACTTATTTTTAATCGAGTTATGAATTATGAAAAATTTTAGTTTTCAAACTTCTTATAATTGGACGTTGGAAAAGAAAAAGAAAATAGGAAACATGTAGGAAGTTCACATATTTTTGTCAGTTTAAAATATGCGTAAAGCGGCAAAGGTAGAACGAGAAAGAAATAGTTTAGGGCGCGGGCGTCCAGGAAATTCTCATATTTATCGGGTCTCTCCATAAAAAGAAATTTGAAGAATAAAATTGAAGAAAACTAAATTTTCGTAAAATATGATTTGCGATTTTTGTATAATTCAATATTCGTCGTGGCATTAGCCAGGAAAGTAGTTGTTTCAAAAAGTGATTTGTTAACTGTAGTCTTTTTAATTATTAAGACTACTAATAACAACAAGTATGGCATACATTTTACAACAGAAAACAACCTGAAACCCTCTTCCCAATAATGCAGATTCTGTAAAATACTTAGGCATTCAAATAGAAGCAAATTTAACGTGGGCACGCCAGATCGATCATGTATGTTTAAAACTAAATAAAGCGTATTACGCCATCCATAAAAGTAAAATTAAATTTTCTCATCACGCGCTAATGAACCTGTATTATGCGTTGGTATATACTCACCTATCATACAATATATTAGTCTGGGGGCGAGCTGATATCTCTAGAATATTTGTTATTCAAAAAAGAATATTACGTCTTATATTTGGACGAAAGAATAGGGACTCCTGTAGAGAAATTTTCAAAACAAATAAAATTTTAACAATAATAGGGGTATATATATACAAGGCCGGTATCCATGTATTAAAAAATAAACAACTGTATGAAAAAAACGGTAATAACCATGAACACTTTACACGTAATAAAAATAATATTCGAGTAATACCACACCGCACTAGTAAATATGAAAAAACTGCATTATATTCATGCGGCTCAATCTACAACAAACTGTCGCCATCAATAAAAAGTGCAAACACGTTGGCTAGTTTTAAAAGAAAATTAAAAGATTATTTAGTAAAAAAAATCATTTTATTCCTTGACAGAGTTTATGTCTACATGAAAGGCTAGGTACAAATTGTAAATTGTGGATGTATCACATTTATTTAGTTATTCGGTTCAGACTTATATTATCTTATCTTTTTAAATGTACCAACTTTTATTTTTTTATTTTTTTACTTATATATGACTGATTTTGTAGTATATATTTGTACACTAAAAAATGACACATTATTAATGATTATTTGTGTTTATTTAATTTTATAACTATGTACATTTTATATTGACTGTTGTATACTTCTGTCATTTCATTATAGAAACTTGACGCTCATATCCGCCAAAAATGTATGTATTGTATAATAAATATATTTGTTGAATTGATGGCTTACATGAATAAAGCATTATTATTATTATTAACATCAATAAAAGAAGGTTTTTCTTAAAAATGTATATAAATAAACTTATGAATTTTTTTAATGACATATTTCAATTTATTACTTGCATATTTGCATATAATAATACATATTTTCGAGGTTTTAAATACATATATATGTACATATTTTAGCATTTTATAATGCATAAAATCCTTTCTCTAGTGATGAGGTACTTGCCTCTGACAAAATATATGAGGCACATGACTAATCCGACGGCTAATTTTTTCGTATTTTTGCGATTTAAATCTTTTAAGATGTTCGTACTAGCATCTTATCATGGAATTATTTCAAATGGGAAAAACTAATTTGAGGCGTTTGTAATTACGCGCTCTTGGAATTATGTGACTCGCCGCTACGCGGCTCGTACGCAATATTTTTCACTTGCGCGTAATTTGCTACTTACAACTCTAGTTATGTAATATACTATAAACACGAACAGACGAATGCACGGGGACTCAGCGGACGTTAATTGTAATTGGCAAATAAGTATATAATACAGCGATGTACATAAGTTGAAATATTACATGTTTCAAATTTATGACATTATACATTTGTATATGCTCTATATATTCGTAATGGGTCACTTACGATTGGTGAAAACAGTTCGGTAATTCATCAATTACAAAGTGGGAGTAGGTAAAATTTACTTACGATAACGATAACCGATATTTCAATTATCCACCCGAATTAATTGTGCAATATTTATTTTTTGACTTCGTCAGAGAAATTGCAACTTGTCAAAAGCAGTTGAAGGCAAACGTGATTTAATTATTTGTACAAACAACCACTGATGAAACTATTGTGCAACGTTAAATATTTCAACGACCAAGGCTCGAAACGCAAATGTAAAGTTCCATTAAAATTCGATCGACCTTCTCTCTCCTAGGCAGCTCCATCTCGAACGTCTCAATAATGGACCAAGAACGGAATCGGAACCGTTCGACTGGAGTTGAATGGATGTGCGGCAGTCGTGTCGGTTGAACGTCAACACATGTCCCGTGCATGAACCGTAGATAAATCCCTATCGCAAACATACACAACCCCCAACTCAGTCCCCCGCAATTCCAACCCCTCTTCGAAGCAGCACAATCGATGGAGAATGGAGAATCTATATACTATCTTGTAACACCGCAACAAAGCACGTGAAGTTAATTTTAGTTAAGGATGACTTGTTTCACCGGTTCAGACAGCAGTGAATATCGATAATAACCAGAAATGAGTTGCATGATTATGTGATAATTATCAGCCGTAATATAACGAGTGGGTTGATTATTGTCGAGGAGTTTTATTCGAGCTTGAAGAAATTTTAAACGTCAAAATAGGCGCAGCAAAACGTTGGAATGCAGTTTCTAACAGTGAAATCAGTGAAATGGTGAAAAATACGTTGCCCAGAAACACTGCGAGTTATAAAGAGTCGCAATAGCGGCAGTTTACGGAGTCTTTGTGCTGGAAGAAACTACAAGACGAATTAAAACATTGCAATATGTGAGTTGTCATCAAGATTATAAAATTTGATTCGTTATATTCTCTCACTAAACATAACTCGTGGTACGATTAATAAACGATGATATTTAGTCGTTGAAATCATGTGCAGCTCGGTTTTAACTCCAAAATAGCAACGGTAATAATCATACAACTTATTGTATTATGGCTGAAAATACATTCTAGTTTTCTATGAATTGTATTTTCAAAATAAAAGAAGTTTCCCAGTACGTTCGTTTGTTCGTATGTAAATATCAAATGTAAGTGATATTTTAATGGTTCCGATTATTATAACTAATAGTATTATTACTAACCGGTATAATCCCATCCTCCAATTCTTAGAACACAAACGAGGTTTTTTTTTTAATTAACGATCAGAGACCAATCTAATAGTTTTTGATTTTGATTTATTTTTAGAAACTATGGGGCGTGTGTAAATAATTGAAGAGTGGTATTTGAAAAAAGTGATAGGATTGTGGTTTTGATTAGGGCTGTGCAATATAATCGTTTAATCGATAAATAATCGATTCATCGATTAATCGCTTGTTTGATTATTACTCGAAAAATAATCAATTAATCTATAATTTGAATAATCGATCATTTGATTAATTGATTAATCCGATAGTTTGATTAATCGATTATTTGATTATTTAGTTAACCGATTATTTCATTATTTTAATCGAACAACAGTTTTACTTTTTAAATAGGAATAATGTTTTTATGAGTATATTGTGGGTAAAACTTGAATATGCAATTTTTAAATAGTGAAATATGCCTTTTTAACCTGTAGAATATGTCATTCTCATTGGTAAAACATACCATTTTTAACAGGTAAAATATGCCAATTTTCATTGGTAAAACATGCCATTTTCGACAAAATGGATATGCCATTTTTAAAATATTCCTGTTTAAAATCTGCCACTTTTGGCCTGTAAAATATGCCACTTTTGACTATTAAACTTCGCCAGCTGTGACTGGTAAAATTTGCCATTGTTGACTGTTAAAATATACTATTTTTGACGGCTTTTACCTATATAGATATGCCACTTTTGACTTTTAAAATACCTCTTCAATTTATAAAATAACATATTTTGACTGGTAAAATGTGCTAGTTTTGATGGTTAAACTATTGGTTCAATATGCAATTTTTTGAATATGTGCCATGTTTGACTGGTAAATATGCCAGTTTTTAAAATTAAACTATGACCGTTTGGACTATTAAAAAATATGTCATTTTTGACTACCAAAATAGGCCATTTTTTTACTGTTAAAATAAGCAATGTTTGCCTTTAAAAATGCGCTATTTTCAACTTTAAAAGTTGCTAGTTCCGATTGATAAAATATGCCATTTCTAATGGGTAAAATATCCCTTTTTAACTTTTAAATACGCCACTTTGGACTGTTAAACTATGCTTGTTTTGACTGGTAAAATATGTCATTTTCGACTGTTGAAATATGCTACTTTTGTGTGGTAAAATATGCCACTTTTGACAGCTAAAATATGCCATTTTAATTTTTTAAATGTCATAATAACTATACAAATATGTTTAACTTTTAAAATAGCCATTTTTAACTTGTAAAATATACTATATTTGACTGGTAAATATACCAGTTTTGACAGTTAAATATGCTATTTTTGACTGGTGAAATATGCCATTATTGACTGTTAAAATGTCCTACTTTTGTCTAGTAAAATATGCCAGATTTGGCAGATTAAATATGCTATTTTTATTATTGAAATATGCTATGGTTGACTGGTAAAATATGCCATTTTGGAATGTTAAAATATGCCATTTTCGATTGTGGTATATTTTATCATTCAATATGACATTTTGGACTGTTAAAATATGCTACTTTTGAATGGAAGATGGCATTTTTTACTAATAAAATATGCTATCGACTGTTAAAATATGCTACTCTGGTAAATATGCCTGTTTTGACTGGTAAAATATACCATTTTAACTTTTTAAATATGCCATTATATCTAGGGTTGTGCAAAATAATTGCTAAATAATCGATTAATCGGTTATATTTAGTTATTACTCGAAAAATAATCAATAAATCGATAATTTCATTAATAGATTATTTGATTTATTTATTTATTTATTTCCCAACAGGACAATCCCAATATAAGGGGAAATATCACACATAAAACATATTACAGAGTATAACTAAAATACAAAATAAAATAATCTAGATTCCGTCTATACAACATATACAAATATACAAATGTGCATACATACACATATACATAATTTCATACCTAATTTATACTATATACCGGGTGACCCAGGGATCTGTAAAAGCCCCATAACTTATTTGCTATTTGAGATATCGACTTCTAGTTTTCTTAAACTGGTACCCACACTTATTCTACATATTTTAAAAATAGGTATGTTTTTGTACATGGTGACCCAATATACATAACAGAACAAAGTTACGTTTTTTTTAATGGAACACCCTATATTTTATATTCTATTTTCAACCATCTTGAGAAGCTGATAAAAATAGTATAAGATAGTACGGGTCTATTATGGACGGTTGGTTAGTTATAGGCAAATTTGTGGCAAAAACATGTACACATTGAAAACATTGCAGAAGCGTTCCTAGCAAAGATAGCATCATTATTAATACACTAGAAAATTTTCCACATCATAAAGAATAATACACATCAGCTTTGGTTCTCTTTTATTCATAGTGCTCTACAGGGTGTCAACATACGCAAAACAATGGATAACTATTTTTTTTTTCAAATAGAACACCCTATTTAAGTTGCCACCAATCTATGGCACTTTTAATAAGCTTTCTAATGATATACAGTTTGTATATCAAAATATTAAGGATTCTTGAGATTTATCAATAAAACATATTTGTTTTGTCACCTTCTGCTGATTTTTGGATTTTCAGCCAAAACTATGCATTTTCTAAAAAAATTATAAGAGACCAAAATTGTAGAGCAAAAAATTTCCGATCGATATAGGTCTTTTAACTTTTAACATAATGCGTGCATTGCCGGCCAGAGCGCGCAAAATCGTGACCGTATTTGCATTTTAGCGTTTTCTTTTCAAATTGCACTATACTTTATTTTCCGCGCCCTCTAGCTTTGAGAAAAACGCTAAAATGCATATACGGTCTCGATTTTGCGCACTCTGGCGGGCAATGCACGTATTATTGGAAAAGTCGAAAGACCTATATAGATCGAAAATCTTCCGCTCTACAACTTTGGTCTTTTATTATTTTTTTAGAAAATGCAAAAATGAGCAGGAGGTGACAAAAGAAATATGTTTTTATGGATAAATCTCAAAAATCCTTAATATTTAATTATACAAATTGTACATCATAGGAAAGCTTATTAAAAATTCGATGCATTGGTGGCAAGATATATAGGGTGTTCCATTTGAAAAAAATAGTTATCCATTATTTTGCGTATGTTGACAACCCTGTATAGCAATATGTACAAAAAAGAACGAAAGCCGATTTGTATTATTCTTGATGATGTCGAAAATTCTTTAGTGTATAAAAAACGACGCTAGCATTGCTAGGAGGGCTTCTGCAACTTTTTCAATGTGTCCTTGTTTTTGCCTCAAATTTGCCCATAACTAACCAATCGTCCATAATAGGACCCATACTATCTTATACTATTTTTATCAGCTACTCAAGAGGGTTGAAAATAAAGTATAAAATATAGGGCGTTCCATTTAAAAAAAAACATAACTTTGTTCAGTTATGTATATTGGGACACCCTGTACAAAAACATACATATTTTTAAAATATATAGAATAAGTATCGGTACCAGTTCAAGAAAACTAGAAGTCGATATCTCAAATAGCAAATAAGTTATGGGGCTTTTACAGATCCCTGAGTCACCCGGTATATATACATGATTTTAAAGATTTTATAAATTTAATATAGTTATACATAAATATGTCAATATCATATTGCACATGATGATAGGCTGATAGCATATTTAGAAGTGGCGAATGGGCAAAATGAGAGGTGCGTGAGCGTTTGTGACAAAATGTACGAGAATGGCTGGAGAGTAGGTTAGGACCCAATCCACCGCCTTCCATTTTAATTTTTATTCGATCTGATGACCCTGTCTTCTGAAACTTGTCACAGGAGGTCGCAACACGAGGGTTAAAAACCTCTCTCGATGACCAAACTCTGTCAATGTCATGTTGACACTCTTAAGGGTAAATCATTAATGAAGGGACTGCCAATGGTTGGAGGAAGGAAGAAATTGTTATCATCCGTTTTAAACATATTATCTATGATATTCTAAATGGTTCTGCTGCCTCCTTTGCTCGTTCCTTCTAAACGTTTCTAAGTCTTGAATTTTATACAAGCAATCGTGCACAATGTGAATAAACAATGGCTACTAGGAAATGTTTGAATACCGCTGATACATTTGTTGTATATGTGGAACCTTTACTGTTTCAAAGCAGAGAATTAACATTGTTGGTTTTGTGAAGAAGATGTATTTAGCGTATTTTCAAGTTAAACGTGGCGACCAGGAGTAATCTTGGGCTCCACATAAAGTTTGCAAGCCTTGTGTTGAAAATTTACGATAGTTGAGCAAAGGAAACGTACGAAAATGGCATTCGGCATTCTCATGATTTGGAGAGAGCCTAGAAATCACACGGATGGCTGTTATTTCTGCCTTACAAAAACTACAAGCTACAACAAAAAAAGGCAGTTTTTAGTGAGACTCCTTTACTTGAGGAAGATCTGTCTAGTAACATGAATGAGCATGATGACGACATGGATTTTGAATGCAGTCCTTCTACTTCTTCTACACCTCAGAGATTTAACCAGGCCGAATTAAACGATCTAGTAAAAGATTGAAATCTTCCAAAAATTGCATCAGAACTACTAGCTTCAAGACAGAACGAAAAAGATTGATTCGAAGAAGGCACAAAAGTTACGTTCTTTCGTACAAGAAAGAAAAAACTATTGAAATATTTTAAAGTGGACAATGATTTAGTGTATTGCCATGATGTGCCCGGTTTACTAAATTTTATAGGTGTGGCGCAATATGACCCAAGTGAGTGGTGATTATTTTTGGACAGCTCTAAGAGGAGTTTAAAGTGCGTTCTACTCCACAATAGAAATGCATTTAGTGCAATTCCAATTGGCATTCTGTGCTTCTAAAGGAAGTATACAAATTAAAAATGTGATGGAACTAATTAAATATAACGAACATAAGTGGATCACCAATGTAGATCTTAAAATGGATTTTTTTTTACTTGGCCAACATGGTGCATTCACAAAATATCCATGTTTTTTGTGTCTGTGAGACAGCAGAGCGAGGGATAAACATTGGCTGGTGAAAATAGATTTAAATGTAGGAGACCCAAACATAATACACGAACCTTTGGTGGATCGAACAAAAATCATTTTCGCCCCTCTTTATATTAAACTGGGTCTAATGAAGCAGTTTGTCAAAGCGTTGAACAAAGATGGTGACTGTTTTAAATATACATCTGAAACATTTCAAAGTCTGAATGAGAAGTTAAAAGCTTTTTTGACGGACAGCAAATTAGAAAATTAGTGAATGATTTACATTTCACTGTACATAGGGATGATATGGAGCAGAATGCGTGGCGGCCTTTTGTGGCGCTCATCAAAAATTATCTTGGGAATAAAAAGAGCCGAAAACTAGGAGGATGTGTTGAAGATTTGATTGAAAATTATCATCATCTGGTGTGCAACATGAGTGTGAAACATTTTTCAAACAGTGATCTTGACAAATTTCCTGTCAATCTTGGAGATGTTAGTGATGAACAGGGTGAACGTTACCATCAGGATTTAAAGGAGATGGAGAGGCGTTATCAAGGAAGGTGGGACAGTCAAATAACGGCGGAGTACTTTTGGAGTATTAAAAGAGACTTATCGGGAATGGTGCACTCCAGAAGATCTGGAAACGAAAATTTAATCCTTAAGTTATTTTTTATTTTAACACTCCAATGCATTAAAATGAAATTAAAACTGTTCTGATTTTCTTTCTTTCACTATAAGTAAAATTTTAAGAATATATTCTAATTATTTAGTTCTTATTGTTCGCCAAATTTGTACCAATTAAAGAATCGACGTCTAAAATTAAATGATAGAAGCTTTATTTGGCCGAAAATATGTATTTGTTCTAAAGCAAAAATCTGATGTGATATTTGAGTTTAGCAGCACCAAATTAGTGAGAAACAAGTCTTAGATGTAAGTCAGCAAAAATTGTGTTAACCAGTGTAATCCATCAACAGATTTTTCTTACAGCTTTTAGTGTGGGCATAATCATCCGAGAACAGGCGGTTGGGACACCCTTTAATACAATTTAAAGTCAAGTTTTCTTCGAGTTTGCCGGTATTTATTCTATTTATTCTGCCCTACGTGAAAAAAAATCAATAGCGAAATTTTGTAAATACTTTTAAAATTAACTAAAAATTTCAACGAAATAAATTCCCATTTTCGTAATTCTCCTAATGAACGTCTATTCGGATTTTCGTTGCGCACGAAAGGGCGGCGCGCGTTCCACACGCAAAACTTTTCTGCAGAATGTGTGGCACGTGACGCACAAGTGAAAATATCCACCTAATTAAGGGTGGAGTTTATTCAAATTCCGAACGCATTCCGAAAAGCCGATTTATCGATTTAGCCGGGCGGCCGTCGCGCGTTAAACGCCCTTAATGCCCTCCGCGATTTTAATTAGAGGGAGTAGGAGAAATTGTATAATTACGGGCTTTCGGTTAATTTTTTTCTTCCAGGTTTTGACCGGCACGAACACGCGATGCTGCAATTATGCATTTTTTTTTCAGATTAACATTCTTAATATTCGTGTGATAATTAGTACGCGAATTTAAAATCCACTTTAGGAATTATAGTGGATTTGCGAGAGTTTTAACAATCCGCATGTCATTAACTGCAACACTCAGGGGCGTAACCACTGGAGTGCAGTTGGGGCACTCTGCTTGTGACAATTGAATTGGTGCAGGGAGACCAATATGAAGCTATTAAAAACAGACACGAGTATAAATTTCTATGCAGAATTTTCATATTTAATTCTACTAGTTGTAATTATTAAGTTGAACCGTTCCAATTTTTAATTTTCAAAGCTAACTTAAATATTAAAATATCTGATGGAATTACTTTCATGAACCGAGAATGTTGTTTTTTTTTATAATAAGTTGTTTTACTTTTGGTAGTTTGTATTATTAAGGATAGTCATAGATAATTCTACCAAATAAAAATTTCGTTTAGTTTCTGAATGTTTCAAATTCTCAACTAGTTTCGCCTCATTAATGCGATATCAATTCTCTTGAAAATGCGGTAATAATGCGAAACGAGACGAGCATTTTAAATACTCAGAAACTAAACGAGATTTGATTAGGTAGAATGAATATCTATTTAACATTACATCGTTTATTATTTTTAATCGATATTTCATGATTAAAAATATAAACTGAATTTATTTTTTTATTACGATCTTTTATTTATCTAAGAAAAATGGTAAAAATGCAGGTATCATAATGTACGCCCTTGTCTTTTCCGAAGTTGAATAAAAATAAAGTAGAAAGATCTAATCTCTAGCGGGATTAAAAGAGAACGAGGCAATTTAAATAATGATGATAGTTTCGGGGTGTGGAAAGAATCCGAGGCGGCATTATAAAATTTAATATGGATCCATCTAGGGTGATTTTACAAATTTATTCCATTCTCCCCGGAGACATTCTTCCTGTTTTCCTCTCTTCCCCTTCATTTTCGTTGCAAAGCAACATCAATTTAATGTTAATAAAATGCAAATCACCGTGTCATAATAACTGCAATTTATTAAATCGACACCCCGGTGCGCACCCCCCTATCGTGCGTGCACGCGCTCTCTTACATCTTTAATCCCCGCCAGGTATAATTATTTTTCCCACTTCAGTGAGGCGGAAATGGGAAATTTGGTATTCCTCCAACGACACATAAATAAATAACAACACTTACGTCCCTTTTGCTCGATAATTCAGCAGAGCTTCCGTTGAATACTCGGTTGTTTATAATTTAATTGGGGGCGGTAGTCATGCAGACAGGATTATACAGGTTTTGTTTCATCGGGAATTGGGGGGTGGCGAGGGGGAAACCGGCCGACACGTGCCGCAAGAGGGAAAAATGGAACGCTCAAACAACAAGCAGCTTCCCAAGGAGACGAGAACATGTTGCTCGTGTTTGTCTTGCATTAACTTGTTTGCTTTAGATTCCAGCGAAAACAAGTTCTGAAAGTGAAAAAAATAATTACACTCCAAAGGGTACGTAAAAAACGTAACATCTTAAATTAGAAAATGAAAATGGGAAGAATGATATTACTTAAAGTAAGCTATGAACTGTAGCGTAAATTTGTACAATGAATGTTATATATCTAAAGAAATAGATTTTAAAAGTTGAAAATTTATGATAAGATCTCCGTCTCGCTCACATGATATTGACCCACCACCACAGCACACGTACCGAGAGACAAAGGGAGAAATTGAATTTTATATCGTCCCCCATATCAACGCAATATAAGAAATAACTGAATTGGAATGTCGGCTTCCATTCTCCGAGCGGAGAAGAAGACTTGAGAGTCGTGCCGCCTCCGGAGCCGCATAACGGCCCCCAGGCCCCCGCCTGAATAATGGGGGCCAATTTCTGAACGACGGGCCTCGCGGATAATACTATCCTTTTATTTTTATTATATTAACGGCGGTAATCAGGCGGGATGGGTGCCTAGAGGAAATTGAAGAATTTCGCAAACGGGGCCGCTCTTTTGAATAATTCCATCAGCGCATTCAATTTTTTAAATGGAACATTTGATATGATATTTACGTTTAATAATTTAAATGAAACGTAGAAATAATAACTTTATTTAAAATTAAGGTGTTTATTACAAAAGCAGCAAATGCCTAAAAATAGATATTTTTAGAAATCACAGATACGTAATCGATATGTCAGGATTACCTGCAAATTACGTAATTTCATTATCATGTGGCAAGGAAGATAGTTTTTCTACTCATATATGCAAGTCCAATTTTCACAATGTGTCAACCCCCTGAAAATATTTTCACCTCTATATCACCTGTTCCACAATCTTGATTGACCTCAAAAAAACATACAAAATAAATATACTGAAGGAAAAAAATTAAACACTTGAAATTCGTGAAATTTTGACCATTTTCAAACCACTATAACTCGGCGTATTTTTAATCGATTTTGATGAATCTTTGAGGATGAAAAACTTTGACATTCGTGAAATTTCCACCATATTCAAACCGCCATAAATCGGCGTATTTTCAATCGATTTTGATGAATCTTTAAGGGCGAAAAACTTTGAAGTGCCTTCTTTAAAGTCATGCATGCGAACTTAAACGTAACCCCTTCCGCCCCCCTCTAGCACCCCTGTGAAAAAAAACCTATGCAGGACTCAAATAACGAAGTTTCTACGACGATTTGGCACCAAGCTATGGGTGTCTGAAAAAAGTGCATTTTGAAGTTTTTCGCAACTCGGTGACTTTTCAATTGATGATTATTTGGGGAAAAAATCCATTTTGGCTCTACTTTAAATGCCCTTTTGGTGGATCGAGTCGACACATTTTTTCCAACTCGATACACGTTGCCAAAGTTGGACGTTTTTTTGTCAAAAAACGTGTTTTTTTGTTCGGGGGTTGAAGGGTTCGGAAAGGGATCATTCCAATCTGAGTTTACTCCCTTAAAGTAGGGCCAAAATGAGATTTTTTCCCGAAAAAATCATCAAATTAGGTTGAAGAGAGGGGCGGAAGGGGTTACGCTTAAGTTCGCATGCATAACTTTAAAGAAGGCACTTCAAAGTTTTTCGCCCTTAAAGATTCATCAAAATCGATTGAAAATTACGATTTATGGCGGTTTGAATATGGTCGAAATTTCACGAATTTCAAATGTTTCATTTTATTCCACCAGTGTATAATTAAATAATTATTAAATTACAAAACTATACTACAGAACCCTTAAAAATATGAGCAGTGATTTAAACGATTAACTAACCCGTAAATGTATTTCAGTACAAAAAAGAATGATTGAAGTGTGATAACCAAAAGTCACTTTCTATAAATATGGCATAAGAGGCAAGGCGTTTGAGTGGTTACAAAATTATCTAGCAAGCCGAATGCGATTAGTAGAACTGAAACACAATAGCAAAACAGATAGTCGCATTCTGAAAATATAACTATGGGTCTTCAATAAGGGAGTATTTTAGCACCTCTCTTATTCCTTATTTAAATGAATGAACTTACAGTTTTATTAAACAATCCAAACCATCCGCTATTTAGGTACGCAGATGATACTAATAACTTGATAAACGCTAAGTAATCGAAAGTAGCATATTATTCTAACGAATTAAAAAATGGCTACCCTCTACAAACTATTATTAAATTCAACTAAAACAGTAACAGTAACAATATTAAAATGAAAAATCATGAATAATACTTAGGTCTAATTTTGGATGACGTTTTTAGTTGGAAAAACCATATTGCCGTTTGTCGTCAAATAAAAACGAGCATTATATTGTTTGCAAATCTTTGAAAAAACAGGCTACATTATAATGTCTTAAAAACAGTTACTACTGTTTTTCAGTTACTAATAAAATTTTGGGGTCAATCAAGTTGTCAGAAAAATATTTGTACTACTTTATGGTTCATTGCGTTTATTCAATGTTTTGCCAAATAACATTAAAAACATCACTAATTTTAAGAAATTTGAAGGAAAATTTATAACTGTACAGGGTGATTGAACCGTTTGTCTACGGAAAATTGTGCCCACACTAAAAGCTTTGAAACAAATCTGTTGCTAGATTATCACAGATCGTGTTTGGGTGCAAGTTCCAAAACTATTTTCATGTATGCAGTGTGTTCTATTTTTACACACAAAAATGATATTTTTTTTAATGGAACACCCAGTATTTTGTTCAATATTTTAATGGACCACTTTAAAAGCAACAAATTGATATTAGGTAGTAGTATGTTTTGATCGTCTTGTTTAGTTATTTAGTCTTTTATATGAAAACTGACCAAAGTTTAAAGAGGCTCACCTCCGCTATTTAAAAAAAGTATTTTTTTTATTCAGTTGGAATTTTTTCTGTTGAATGGGTTTTTTATGATAATCTATCAATACATTTTTCTTAAAGCTTTTAGTGTGGGAACAAACTTGCAAGGACAAATGGTTGGAACGCTGTATATTTACATGTGAACAATATCAGAGCCCTGCAGGAGCGGGTTTTTCAAAGCCCGGCCCGGCCTGGCCCGATCCAATGGCCCGGACCAATTAAAAGAAAATGTACTGCGGACCCGGTCCGGCCCGGCCAGGAGTTAAATATTTAAAGCCAGGCCAGGCCCGGCCCGACCTAGCCCGACGAAGTTTAAAAATAATAATTTGGATTATACCATTTCGAAAAAAAGTTTAATAACCAAATCAAATAATTATTCAAATTTTTTTATTTTTGTGAATTAAAAAAAGACCCAATCTTTTTTCAATTCACTTAGATGTTATATTCCAGAGTCTATAATACATTTAAAATCATCCAAGCACTAAATTTTCCATTGAAAAATACGGCCCGGCCTCTGGACCCTATCATACAGAAGAATTTGTGAAATTTTATAAGCAATAAATATACAATTTTCTTCCTTCTTTTACGACACATTTTTCATTTTTTTTTTCACAATAATAATTTTCTATATTATTGTAGTAATCTTACTAAAATATACTTACTTATTTTTATGATTATTAATTCATGGGCGACTACGGTTAATTTCTTTTGTAAACACTCCATGTATGTGTGGAGGAGTAAATTTTATTTTTCTTACGTTTTCGGATGGGAGGTAAAAAGATTAGGAAACACCAATTTAACTAAACTCTGTGTAACCCTTCGAATTTTCCTCCATGGGAACAGTAACCGCTTTTTAAATCCAGCGTTGAAAAAATGTTCACCGAGGTCCTGAATTGTCTCTTGGATTACTGGCATCGGAGTATGTTCCGAAATTGTCGCATCATTTATTTTTTGTATTTGTCTTTCAATCACCTTCAAGAAATCTATAAATATACAGGGTGTGCCATTTGAAATTTTAAAGTTGATGTCATTTTTTTTGGAAATAGAGAAACGGAAATGAAATCCATGCATTCAGAAAGGGCACTCATTTCAAACCATTTAAAGCCACCAAATTTAATTTTCGTACTAGTAACCGTTTTCGAGATATCGCCCGCTTACTACCTCATGGGACACCCTGAATATTGAAAGAATGCAATTTGATTTGGTTATTAAACTTTTTTTCGAAATGGTACAATCAAAATTAAAATTGTTTAACTTAGTAGAGCCGGGCCGGGCAAGGCTTTAAATATTCAGCTCCGGGCCGAGCCGGGCCGGTCCGGGCTCGCGGTATTTTTTTTTTCATAGGGATGGGCCGAACCAGATTTAAAATGTTCACTGTCATGCCGGGCCGGCCGGGCTTTCAAAAACCCGCTCCTCCAGAGCTCTGGCCTCTATGCTATTATACAATCCAATCCTAGATCCCTAACTAGAGTTCTTATAAATAAAGTGTTTACTACAGACCCTTAGGATTATAGTTTAAAATCAGGAGCTGGTGGGTGGGCCCTATCCCTCAATCCAAACCTAGAACACTAGCAAAGGTTTTTATAAATGTACTCCTAGTATTTACTGTAGTCACAAATTCGATTTATTTTTGTGACATGTTCCATAACTCCGGTTTTTTGGAACAAAGCCCACCCAACATCCCCTTAATTGCCCTTGTTTTAACTACAAATAACTTTAAGGTTGAACAAATTTCTTTTGCAATCAAATGAAGAAGTTGAAAGCGTATTTAAATAGTTGGAAAAGTGATTTTGTAGTGTTTATAAAAGGGTGGTGGGTAGGTCCTATCTGACCATCCAGTTCTTGGATGGTAAACGAGAATATAATGGCATATAAGACATATTAATTATAAGTATATGTCTGAGGGTATTAATTTTATATTGTTTACGTTTCGGTGGAGAACAGTGGTCCAACATCAAAATATAAGGTGTTATTTAATTTCAATGAAATTTTGGAATATGGGGTTTTTCCAGAAGAGTCTGGAAAACTTTTGAGGTTTTATCAAACTTTATACAAAATTGATTAGAATATAGCCATCTAAACTTTTCGTGCCATCTCCAGCATATATTTTGCTTTATAAAACTTGATATCTGCGGACTGTTGATGTCTATGATTACGAATGTAGGGTCAGAATTTAAAATCTTCCAAAATCCAATATCGCGAGCTCAAAAGGACATCGACGAGCACTGGCACCGGCCAGCCTCCATCCGCCGAAAACCAACCATGAAAAATATTGATGTGGCCGGCGGTTGCATATTATTAGTTGAGAGATGGTACGAAAATGTTTTTCTAAGCACCATCCCTAAACCATTTGTGGAAGATCAGATGCGGATATTGTTAGTAACGCATAACAATAAGTTAATAAAACCGAAGTAAAAATAATCGTGAGTTCAAAAATATCACAGAAAACTAAAACCATCGAGGCAGTAAGAGAATGTAAAATATATTTTTGTGCGAGGAATTCTGGGATATTCTTAATTATGAATGGAGTAAATGTAGTTCAAAATTATATCTTTGCATATCTATTGTGTAGATGTTCTGCATTGCTTCGGTGCGCAACGCTACCTTGCATTTGGATTTTTTTTTAATTCTGACTCTAGCAGCAGCGGCTGGTAGATTTTCGTGGGGAAGGCAAAGACAAAGATGCCGGTCGCCGATCGTGCGCACCTCTTAGTCTTATAGAGGAAATATTCCGTTGCTGTTTCGGTCAAATTTTCTCCCGCTGTCTCACGAACATCCACGAGCCGCTGAGCCTTAGATTCGTAATCAGGGCGACGCCGACGTCAAAAACCCGCGGAAACCAAGTTTTATAAAGTAGAATATATGCTGACTATATTCGACCCAATTTTGTATAAAGTTTGATAGAACCTCAAAAGTTTTTCAACATCCATAGACGTTACAGAAACATATTAAATAGGTTTTTCCCGTTGCGGCGTTAGGTAAAATAACGGATTTTTGTTAACGTTGCGCTTTAGTGTCTAGAGGTTTTTAAGGTCACTGAACTCTTCTTTTCCAAAATAAAATATCGGGCTGTTGAGTAGCGTCTGTGAATGTATAGGATTTATATACTAAAATACGACCTTTATTTTTTTAAACAATAAAAATACGGCTTCAAAATAGCGGAAAATTTGGTTGAGAAACAATTTATTCGTAACGAACTTGAGTTTCTCGGGATATTTGGGGTGAATGATGATAAACTCTACATTCTTTTCTGAAGAGCAAACCCTTTCAGAACCTACCTCCTGACTGCATATTTTGTTTTCACCTTTTCAGACCAACTCCAGCGCGACCTCTATTGCTCATGGCCTAATTATTTTAGCCATCACTATTACGGGGAAATACTTGGAGCCCGAAATATCCTCTACTTTGAATTGCTCTACTTACATTCTGTCAAAAAAGTGCTGGGAATATATCAATAAAACGCAAAATATTTATAATTTATCCACTTTTATTGTATCGCCTTCAAATTAACGAAAAGTTCCGAAATAACACATCTATGCCAACGAATAATCCAATCATCAAAACATTTTTTAAATATATTTTCCGAAATCGACTTCAGTTCTCGCCGCGAATTCTCTTTTGTCATCGTTCAACTTAAAACGGTTTCCTCGAAGTGGCAATTTGAGTTTCGGGAAGAGAAAAAAGTCGGCTGGAGCCATATCAGGTGAATACGGTGATTGTTCCATGGTATTTGTCGAGTTTTTGGCCTGAAATTTGTTTATAATGATAGCCTTGTGAGATGGTGAGTTATCACCAATCCATGAGTTTTCTTTCCACAAATCTGGCGATTTTCGACAAATTTGCTCCCTCAAACGCCGCATAACGCGGAGGTTATATTCCTTTCCTTTTTTCAATCACCATTTTCTGCTATTTATCAATATTAACGTCATTTGAAGACGTTGATGGCCGACTAGAACGAAGCAAAACTTCCACCACATTACGACCGCTTTTGAATGCACTTTACTACTCATATGCACGTGTTTTTTATAAAGTAGATTCACCTTAAGTCTTTTGTAGCATATTCAGCGATTCGGCATACGAAATTCCCATTTGCAATGCAAAATTTGAGACAAATTCTTTGTTCAATATTTTTATCCATTATAAAAATCGCAAAACACACTTGAGAGAACTAACAAAATCGAGCACTGTAAACAAACTAAATGACAAATCGCGGCCAAACTCCGCATCAGTGTAGAGTACAGTTACGCCAAATTAGCGACAAAAAAAAATTGACAATACCTTTAAGGGGGCCTTGTAAATGATAAATTCTCGGTACTTTTTGACAGAATGTATTAATACTAATAATAATAGTAATAACCCTCATTTCTTACTATTTTATACATATACAAAATATTAAACAATGACAAACAAGAATGTAAGAAAATGCCGAGGTTGGCACTCATTTCTTATCTATTATTATTCTATTTAATATTCTTTTATAATCTTCTTCGTTGGCACAGTTTTCCATTTTTCTTATTTCTTATTGACGGTTGTATTTTTCAAATTTCTGCTATTGCCCATCTTTATAGAAATTAATGAAGGTCTTACTTAAAATGTACCAATTATAAGATATTTAAAATACAACTTAAAAATTACCTTGTGCTTTTGTAAAATTCCTGATCTGTAAAATGTATAATTACATATTTTCTCGGGAATCTAGCGAATGTTTATGTGGTTTTAATATTGTGGCTGTGCATCTATTATTTAATGATCTCTAAATTTATTGTGTATTTGTTTTTAATGCGATTCGGTATTTTTTTTTTTAATTTTAGTCATTTAAAATGTATTAGTTGATATTATGGTGCATGCGCCGGGAACTTAAAATATACGTCGTGCGCTCGTAGTAACATTAGATCTTACGATATATACAGTGTGGAAATTAAATAGCGGTTCGGTAACTCCATTAATGTGTAATAGAGAATAAATCTAAAAGATGTATAGCGATTTAAATTACTGCGCATATGTAAAATAATTTTTCAGATTTTTCAAGAAATTGTTTTAAAAGCTGTGACGTTTTCTTTTTAATGACAACCTGTATTTTTTATTTTTTATTTCGGTAGAGTTTTTCAATCTGTTTTCAACCATATGAAAATTTGAATAGGTTAGATAAGAAAGAATTAAAGAAAAACGTTATTAAAGTTTAAAAAAAATAGGATAAAAGAAATTAACAGACTAATCCTAGTTGTCGGGGTTTAAAACAAACAAAACAATGTGTCCACTTTGACATGTGTTTAGTGCGGTTTTGATTCCCTGTAAATAGTACGAGTATTTCCACGTAGTAAGAAATCTGTTTGACAAAAATGGCTTCGTTGGCAGAGAAACAAAGAATTGAAGTTTTAATAATAATTAGGTATGGAGATATAGTTAGAACCTATCAAGAAATATGTCGACTTTAAAGACAAATATCCTCATCACAGTCAGTAAAATCAAAAATAAATTTAGAAATCACGGTACTGTTCAGGATCTTCCCAAAACTGGCAGCCCTGTAACAACATTAACCGAAGATGTACAGCTTAATGTATTACTGGAATTTGATGTACACCAAAATCTGAGCCATACTGAAACATTTAAAAATTCAAAAATTTCATCCTTATAAGGTAAAATTGATACATTAGTTATCAGACTCTGACTTTAATCTTAGCCCAGAATTCTGTGAACAAATGATGGAAATCTGCAATCGCGATCCAATGTTCTCGCCACGTATAATATTTTCGGATGAAGCAAGTTTTTCATTACATGGAACTGTCAATAGGCAGAATTGTCGATATTGGCCTAGAGAAAATCCACACTCAATGTATGGGCAAGAATTATCGGCGACAGAATTTTAGGGCCATTCTTTTTCGACACTAATTTGAATGGGAAAGGATACCTAGACTTTTTACAGTTTGAACTAGTACCTGCATTAGCGATTGTTTCCAAATGAACACGACCCTGACGTACCAAACAATAAAATTTGGCTGCAACAAGATGGTGCTCCGCCACACTATGCAGGGGACATGCGGCTTTATTTAGACGAAATGTTCCCAGGAAGATGGATGTGAAGAAGAGGTCCAATGGAATGGCCGGCTAGGTCCCCTGATCTGTCGCCATTAGACTTGTTTCTGTGGGGGCATTTAAAAAACATGGTATACAAAAATCGACCAAATCATTTAAAGGACCTTAAAGAAAGAATTCGAATATTAACTGCAATATTTTGGATACTGTATGCTTTGTAAATAGTGGCATAAGTGAAATATATTAATTGAATCGAATATACAAAATGCTGTATTGCAATACAGATTCAATTTTTTAAGGATAACATCTTGGTAGACCCATACTAGTACAATCATGAGATCGAAAAAAAAATAGTTAAAGCAGATTATGAGCAAAAATCCTTCTTAGTTCATAAATTTGAAAATAATTACTGATACTGACAAAGTCAAACGTGAAGTTCTTCAACTAAGAAAATTAATAAAATAATTAATCGTTGCACATCATTAAAATTTAGAATTAAAAAAAATCAAGTACTGTTTTGTTGCCGAATTAAGACCGATATTAATTTACACGCTTAAATATATCTTTAAGAGCGTTGGGAGTAGTCGCGAGAATAAAATTGTGAGAGGTCTAATATCCATCCCGCATAAAATTCATTTCACGGCGTGGTATACAGGGTGTTCCAAAATTCATGCACCAAAAATTTTCTGCGTACTCCTCGTAGATAGAAAGAAAAAAAAACCCTTATTACAAATCTCGATTTTCTACAAAATAAAATGGATTTAACCCCTTCGCAGAAATATTAAAAAGACGCCACAGTTCCCTATCAATGATTACTTTCGTTCACTTGTATAAAAACAAACGGTGTCTATTTTAAGTGTTGACGCATGACCTAATTTCGAGCGCGCAGTTGAAATAATTTTATCTAAACATAAATAGTCCGGTGCGGGTTGATAAAACCGACGCACAAATTTCAAGTTTACCTTATTGATTATTATCCTACACTTGTGCATTTTTATTGCTGTATAATTGTATCCCCTGCAGTCCTATTACTTAAAATCACGGGGGGTAGGTGTTGTAAAATGATATCCCTTTGTTACCCAAGGCCAAGACCTAATTTGGAATAACACGTTTTTAGAAAGTCCGTAAAAACATCTGTGTTTCCAGGAAGACACAAATCGGTTTTAAATATTCCAATTCCATACTCGATGGTACATTGACCTAATTTGTATGCTGTCAATGAAATCGACACCATTTGTTTATCTAATGCTAACAGTATAAGCTCGAGAGACGAAGACCCCAGACCAGGCGAGCGCGAACATGTACGTGGTGTTCTCGCCTCTTTCTACACGCGAACGAAAGTATTCATTGATAGGGAACAGTGGCGTCTCTTTGATATTTCTGCGAAGGGGTTTAATCAATGTTATTTTGTGGAAAATCAAGATTTGTCATAAGGGCTTTTTTTCTTTTTATCCACGGGGAGTACGCAGAAAACTTTTGGTGCATGAATTTTGAAACACCCTGTATATTAACCGCATAAGAGTGTCTACAGTCGGAACACCATACTACTGCTCTAACCTATGGAAAGTAATAAAATCTATCTCGCTCGTAAGTCAGTGCCGTAGACCCGGTCGGGCAATACAGCCGCGTTCCCCGTACCTCTGCACAGATAAAAAAATAAATACTTTCTACAACTGAAAACGATATACGTGAAAATAATTAACAGCTCGAAGTTTAAATCGAATGTATATTTGAATAACAAACATCGGACCCCACTCAGCCTTCGGTGATTATTTATTGAGGTGCGTTACATAAAACACGAATTCGATACTCATATCGGATTCCGTTAATGCCCGCGCGCCCTCCAAATTAACTTACAAAGGATCAGCTTGATCCCACACCTGCGTTTCGATGTCGATGAAATATTAAGTACGGAGGAGGGACCCTCTTCTCTTTTTAAGGCCGCCCTTCGATGACTAAGCAGGATTCCCCAGGATATTAATTATCCTTGTGTGCCGGTATCCTGTCTAGCCCCACCACCCCTTCTCTTGTCAACACGTGATAGTGACAAAGTAGATACACGAGCTAAAAAGTAAACGATCCCTTGTCGATGAAAGACTTTTTAATGAAGATTAATGTTAATTGACTTTTCCCGAAGAAGACATTGTATACTTAATGAATTTTACCTGGTACAAAACTAAAAAAATTATAAAAATCGCGAACACTTAATACAATAAATATTTTAAAATATTAATAAACAAGTATAATTTCAATCCAAACATCAAAATATGTGTCGATGGTAGATATATTGGACAACAATCATAAATTCATATTTTTCCATAATCTAGAAGTAATCATTGACAATGTATCGTTGAGTTAATCCGCCATTTTTACAGCACCCAGTATATTACTTTCTACTGAAAAGGATTTTACTAAATTCCAATACTAAACCACTCGAGTTGCAAAAATATATGTCGTTTTATGTACCTACAAAGGAATGTTTTATTATCATCTGTCCTTGGCATGGCCATCTATGACGAATCGATTAAAGTCCCCGAAAAAGGTCGGTAATTGAAGTAAGCATGATAAATTGTTGCGTATCAAGACCGTAACTCCACTTGAAATATGCTGTATCCCGTCTAGGAAGCGAGAGAGGGTCTCCTGCAGGACACACTTAGGTCACGACTCCTCACTTAACTTTTTCATAAGGTTAGGGCAGAGCACGCGATCACGGCCCTGCGCACTTTTATTTTCTTACGGTCAGAAACTATAATCTCCTCAATCCGCACAGTGAAGAGGTCTTATGGAGATATCGCTTCCAATTAAATTACAAAACTCTCTCCCCAATACCTGCAGCGCTCCCCACCCCACGGAACGAAATTGAGTTATCCCTGAATTAATTAAGGATCTTATTTCGCGAATTCGGCGAAATTAATAAGTAATATTTTGCGCGAGGATTCAATTATGCAGCGACATTTAAATTTCTTGAGCTCACTCGAATTAATTAGCTGTTAAGGGAGGCGGATTCCAGGGACACCTTCTGTGGAGGGTTGGGCGGGCGGCTGTTGTTATAAAAAGGACACTTGAAGATTAATACGGGTTATATTAGTTTAGAATATGGACGGAGTCGTTTAAACTTTAAATTCGTATAATTAACAATATTTAAATGTTATAATTGTCTCTGGTTGGCGGTTCTTTATTGTGGATGGATTTCTCCAGTCAGTCAAGGTTAGGCCTGTGTTTCTCAATATTTGGCCCACAAAAGAAAGTTGATTACATCCATGGCTCCCTTTACAAAATTGTAACAATTTAGAAATCAATTTTATTTTTCAAATTTGTAATAAGTTTACTATAGGGTGTCTTAAAATGACCTGACATTTTAATTTATGAATAAAATATACTGTTTATTGGAAAAGTTATTTCAATATAAGGTACAAACATGGAGGTTATGTGTGGAACACAATATCCGATAAATGGGCGCCTCGACCTTGTTTGCAAACAGTCATTCTTTTGACAAAATTTTCTTTGGAATTTTGGCATAATTGCGGACTAATTTAATTAATGGTGCGTCTAATTTCTTCCTTGAGCTCCGGAATGGCCTGTGGATCATTGACATACACTTTTCCTTTCAGAAAACCCCAAAGAAAGAAGTCTAGTGGCGTCAAGTCACACGATCTTGGTGGCCAATTCACACCGCCGTGGCGCAAAATAACACGACCTTGGATCTTTGTTTGCAATAACTGCATTGTATCGTTTGCTGTGTGGCATGTTGCACCGTCTTGTTGAAATAATATGTTTTTCAAGTCCATGCCGTTCAATTCATTCCATAAAAAGTTGGTTATCATGTCACGATAACGAACACCATTGACGGTAACCGCATTTCCCGCAGCATTCTCAAAAAAGTACCGCCCAATCACTCCTCCAACCCAAAATCCGCACCAAACAGTGACTCCTGGTGGATGCATGGGAAGCTGTTGGATCACTTGTGGATTTTCGGTCCCCTAAATTCGACAGTTTTGTTTATTCACATAGCCATTAAGTTGAAAATGCGCCTCATCGCTGAAGATGATTTTCTTTGAAAAATCACCATCTATTTGTTGAAGCTCTATTATCCAATTGGCCAATGTACGGCGCTGTGCATGGTCTTCCGGTTACAGGTTTTGTGTCAATTGGATCTTATAAGCAAGCAAATGCAAATCTTTGGTCGAAATTCGTTGCATAGAGTATCTTGAAACGTCCAGTTGCTGAGCACGATGACGAATCGAGGTGGAAGGACTTTTGTTAACACTCGCACTCACTGCGGCTATGTTTTCAATCGACCCATCGGTACGAGGATGGTCACAGCTTTTTTTTTTTAATTAAATGTACCACACTGTTGCGCGATGATGCGTTATGATGGCCAAAAGACGTGCGGGCTTTTCGAACCGTCTCTGCAAAATTTTCACCTTTTCTGTAATGATTTTTTCACAATTTCTAGGCATCGCTCGATCGTGTAATTATTCATGACTACACCTCAATACTTCCTGATGCCAGTTGTCAGAGATTAGTACTCTATGTTCGCCACAAAAAAATAGCGCCCAATTTAAAATGTCAGGTCATTTTGAGACACCCATTAGTTTCCGACATTTTTACTAATAATTAGATTTAAATATTATAAAAATATGTATAGTAACTAGCTAATTTCATTAAGTAAGATCCTCACGCTTACCAACTAGTGAAGACAACCTGTATTTTTAATATCAATAAGGCTTTAACAACAATTGAAGAAATAGACTAATATTAGAAACCACTAGATGCGAAGTCTAAAATGCCATAGAAAAACAATTCAGCTTTTTCTCAACTAATTGTTATTATACCCGCAATGTGATAATTACCGACAATTACCTCAAATGGATCGACCACCCAGTTTGTTACAATCCTGTGAGGCCATGGGCGTCCGCAGAAATTTTTAAAGGGGAAGCGCAAAACTTTCATACAGAAATTCCGAATAAATAGAAAATGTACAGTAATAATACAGCAAAATCGAATAAAAAATTAGTTAAAGCAGGTCATGGACAAAAGGCCGCATTTATTTTCTTAGTTCATAAATTTACAATCAACTACACAATTTTTAATTTACATCAATATACGTCAGGTAATAATTTTACAGATTTTAGGATTTTTTTTACTAATTTTATTCATATTATACTGTTTTCGTGTTCATCGAATACAACGCAGAGAGCATGTTTTGTTATAATTTTTCATTGTTAAAGTATACAGGGTGTCAATTTGAAAACTTTCAATGCTAATATCTCTAAAAATAAAGGAGTTAGAAAAGCGCAATTTCGTACAAATGTTATACAGGTAGGGGGAACTAGAACCACTATATTTTGGTTATGAGGTGAGTGACCCCTTGGGCCCCATTCACCCTAACCCCAAAATTTTAAATGGCATCACCCCTTTTGTGATCCCTTAAATTAAACGTTCTTTTGAGTAGTATTCACCAGTACAAGAATGTTTTTAAAATTGAATACAGGGCCGAACAAAAAGTATAATTAAAATAAAATAAACTCTGATTCCATGAATTGCTATTTTATTTAATTAGATTCTTAGAATGCAGTCCATTTTGGGCTACAAGAAAAGATAATACATTTTTTTTTCTCCAAATACTCGAACCAGTGGGTCCGGTTTCAACAAATAACAATCACCTATTGCAGTCAGGTGTATTAGATTGTACGTCAAATTCAAAAACGATCGAAGTGAAATAATTTTAGACAAATTCACTATTTAATTTTCTTTTTTATCCGGTATTAGACATGGTTTACAGTATGGCTGAAAGAATTGCGATTTAGACACCTGACTGAAATAGGTGATTGTTATTTGTTGAAACCTGACCCACTGCTTCGAGTATTTGGAGCAAAAAATGTTATTATCCTTTTTGTAGCCCAAAATGGAATGAATTATAAGAATCCAATTAAATAAAATAGCAATTAATAGAAACAGAATTGATTTTATTTTAATTATACTTTTTTATTCGGCCCTGCATTAAATTTAAAAAAAATTCTTGTGCTGGTGAATACTACTCAAAAAAACGTTTAATTTAAGGAATCACAAAAGGGGTGATGCCATTTAAAATTTTGGGGTTAGGGTGAATGGGGCCCAAGGGGTCACTCACCCCATAACCGAAATTTGGTGGTCCTGGTTTCCCCTACCTGTATAATATTTGTACCAAATTGCGTTTTTCTAACTCTTTTAATTTCACAGATATTCGCATTGAAAGTTTTCAAATTGACACCCTGCATGTTTAGCGACTACATACAAGTTTAATATATAAAATATTACTTTCATTTAATAAATTCATAAATTTTCCCCTTGCCTATCCTTTGCCTCTGTAAAACCCGTGTTTATATTCTAGCGCTTGGATGAGGGGATAGGGCCCACCTACCGCCCTTCGTTTCCACGTTTACCTAACCTTCAATCCCTGTGTTTGGTTTTCTGTCAAAATAACTGAAAAGCTAGTTATATAACAACAACGAATACATAAACAATGTTTGTAGGTTAAAGTAAATTTGATACGGTGAGTGGTGGGTGGGCCCTCTCCTACAAGCTGAACAGTTGAACACAAAACAAATTTTTCTCACGTTAACCAATTTACAAAAACAAAATATGACATTTAATTATTTTGTTGGTCGTTTACTTTATATCTATAAAACCGTCGGTGATAATCTACCATCCAGAGAGTGAGATAGGGCCCACCGACCGCCCTTAATTTCTTCGTTTACTTAACCAACTATCCCTGTTTCCAGTTTTCTGTAGGTATAATTATAATAAGAGTTGTATAACAACAAGAAATACATAAACACTATTTTTAGGTTAAATAAAAATTGTAGGGATGGGTGGTGGGTGGTCCCTATCCTGCAATCTAAACTGTTAAACATAAAATAAAGTTTACCCACGTAAACTAATTCACAAAATATAAAAACAATATTTATTTTAAATTTATTTAATAAAAAAGAAATATAAATAAATTTAAATAAAAAAAAATTGAATATATTTTATGCATCTGCAACAAACGAGGTTGTCTTAAATTTATTTAATATTTATTTTCTGCCTTAGTCGATTACTTGACTTCTGTAAAAACCTTGTTCATGTTCCACTTAAATAAAAATTAAAGTGGTGGGTGGGCCGTATCCTACAATCCAACCAGTTAAACATAAAACAACGTTTACTCACATAATATAGTAATTTACGATACAAGTAACGTTATAAAGGTTTTTACATTACAAGAGAAAAGTTTGAACGCACGAGCGACGTAGGAGAGAGTGCTTTTAAATTCTCGAGTGATGTAAAAGCAAATAACGTTACGTGTGTCATAACACGGTTTATTTTATCCTATTTCTATTTTTTCAATAAAAAAAAAATGTTTAATGAAAATCGCCAAAAACGAAATCATGTTTGTTTGCCAATTTCTCCATAGCAACGAGTTGCGTTAAGATAGATATAACAACCCTAGTGTTGTTAAAGGTATCTTAAAGTTACTCGTTGCTTGGGAGTTATTGGCATGTTAACATTATAGGACAAAATAAATTAATTTACAAAATACAAACAAAAGCAATATTTATTTTCTTCCATCGTCGATTACTTTACTTCTGTAAAACCCTCGTTTATGTTTAACTGGTAGGATTGTTGGATAGGGCTCACCCGCCACCCTTAATTTTTACGTTTACTTAACCAACAATCTCCGTTTTCAATTTTCTCTATTTATAAAAGTAATAAGAGTTGTATATCAACAAGAAACATAAACAGTATTTCTAGGTTAAATAAAAATTTAAGGGTGGGTGGTTGGTAGGCCCAATCCTACAATCCTACAATCCAACCAGTTAAACATAAAACAATCTTTACTTACCTAAATTAGTTAACAAACTTTCTGATTGTCTGTCGTTTTCCACTTTAAATCGGTTTGCAGAAATGTTCAATATTCCAGCGTAACTCCGCTCTGGAGAGCAAATATTTTCAAGTATAATAATAATAATATTTCAATATTTTCATGTAAAAAGACAATGCATTTCTTTGAGTTGATACTATTTTTACAGCTGTCACCCAAAAACCAAAAGCAATCGTCTTTTATTTTCCATTCGAAGTCAATGGTTTGCGAGATGAGAAATTGTAGATAATGGAATTGTCGTTTAGTTGACATCATTTTTACAACTGTCATTTCAAACCGAGCAATCGCTTGCTTTACTCTCGGAATCGAATGTTTCATTTTAAATTTTCTAGGATAAATTGCACTTTGTTGTTGATAATTCAACTGTCCTTCAATTGAGACTATTTTGACAGCTACTACTTGCCTCAAAATGCAACAATCCCGTGTTGTTTCCACTAGAAATCAACGGTTTGCCGAATATTTTAAATTTTTATAGCGTAATTTCCTTGCAGCGCGATCATTTTCCAACAGAAATCATAAATAATGCAATAGTCTTTCAGTAAACATCATTTTGACAGTTGTCACTTGCCCTGAAACCGAGCAATCGCCTGTTGTTTTCCACTCGAAATCAACGGGTTGCAGGAATTTTAAATTTTGAAGCGCAAACATTTTTCAACAAAAACTATAAACAATGCAATTGTCTTTCAGTAAACATAATTTTGACAGCTGTCACTTGTCCCAAAACCGAGCAATCGCCTGTTTTTTCCACTTGAAGTCGACGGTTTGCGTAATTTTTAAATTTTCTAGCGCAATTTCCTTGCAGCGCAAACATTTTTCAGCAGAAATCATAAATATTGCAATTGCCTCTCACTAAACGTACTTTTGACAGCTGTCACTAGCCTAAAAACCGATAAATCGCATGTTTGCACTTGAAATCGAGGGTTTGTAGAAATGTTTAATTTTTGAGTCACCACACAGCGCAAATATTTTCAAGTAGAAATTGTAGATAATGTAATTATTTTTCAGTTGATACTACTTTAACAGCTGTCACTTATGCCAAAACCGAGCAATCGACTGTTGCTTTCCACTCAAAGTCGATGGATTACGTAAATTTTAAATTTTCTTCAAACGGAAATCGTAGATGATAAAATTTTCATTCCACTTCATTTTGACAGCTGTCACTTGTCAAACCGAGCAATCGCTTGTTTTCCTATCCTACAATCCAACCAATTGAACATAAAACAATCTTATTCACGTAATTTAGTTTACAAAATGCAAAAAAAAACAATATTAATGTTATGGCAGATGGAAGTTAATAATAACAGATCGCCATTGCTTCCAGTAATACACGAGGTTCCACGGGGCTAGGTTCTGGGACCTGCACTAGTTCTAATCTTTATAAATGAGATCGCTTCATGTGTGTTATTGTTTGCAAATGACACGACTTTGGTGAGCTTGGGGAGCACAGAGGAAGAAGTCCTTCGAATTAATAATGAGTGTATTAACGATGCTTCCTCCTGGTGCAATAACAAAAATTGGTTCTGATTGAGAGTAAAACAAGAGGCTACCAACATAACTGATGTTGATGCACCAGTCAAATTTCCGAGCCTCTACATGGATCGTTCCCTGGAAGAAACCTAGCCAAGAAGGCTACACTTGATATGCTCTTTATTATGTTTTATAGATAAAACAAGTCGCATTTACCAGCAATTAACTCTTTATCAAGTGGTTTATCGAATAATTATGATACAATACTGTCCCAAAATTAAACAAAATGGCGAAGAAATTTTCCATTTAATAACTATATAACCTCTGTATGCATTAGTTACCGCGTTACCCTTGGTTTGCACCACGAAAACTCTCGGATTTTAGACATAAAATATTCAAGTGGTCACTAATTGTCCGGCTGAGGTGTCCTAGCTCCGACATGCCAACAGTTGCTTTCCACTGTCACTAGCTATTATTATTAGTATATTATACGAATACTAATTAGCTTTAGACTTTCTGTGTAGATATCTCAAATTAATAATATTTCAATTTTCTACCCAATTTATCCATGCAAGGGTTTAATTTTATTCCACACCCTGGGACAAAAATAGTACATTTTTACCTTATAAGCATATATAAATAATGATTTTAATATTACATTTTGAACTTTTTTTCGTTAATTTGCCACCTAAGCTCCTTCAGTTTTATAAAATGCCCTGTAACTATGCAATTTTTTTTTTAAGGTAAAGTTCTTATAGATCTTGAGAGTGCTTGATATAGGCTATCGATTATACTAATAATAAATTCAAAAATTAAAAGTGGGGGCCTGACAATTTTTTTTATTTATTTAACTGTAGGGTGGTTTTAGCTGTGCTAGCTCCAAAATTGGTTGAGCAATGCTGTGCTAGCTCTTAGGAATCTAACCAATGCATCAAAATGTAAAAAATTGAAAGTGGGGGCTAGCGTCAAGTTAGCCCCCCAAAATTCAAACCGCTATAAGTTTTTTACCTTTATTGTGCTAGCTGTTATATTAGGGTGCTAGCCAGTGCTAGAACTATCACTTCTATTGCAATTTTTATTTTGTTCAATTTCGAACGTGGGGGGCTAAGTTGACTGACCCATTTTAAATTTCATCCACGAATCCGGCGCATTCACCATTCTTGCATTTACTAAATCTCAAAATCATATCTACTAATTTACTGAAAATTGATAAAAAAAATATAATTCATCAAGTAGCAGCGATGCTACAGTAATAACAGTAAACTTTTAACTTAGAATTTACCTGGATTTTTCGATTTTTCAATTTAAAAAAAAATCAAAACACATTACTAGGCATAGTTTAGAATTAACATTTTCAGTCACAAACTTCTAGCGGGCTTTGTGAATAATATTAAGTAATATAAAAAGGACACATATTTTTAATTTTCATTTAAATATTTTTTTTCATTACCACTTGTATGAAATATGGTCAATTTTCAAAAAATCAAAAGCCATTGTTAGGCCTGTTTAGGATCAGTATTTTTGGCCACAAAATGTTCTAACGGACCTTGTTGATTATATTAAGTAATGAAAAAAGAACATATATTATTCATTTTCATTTGAATAACTTTTTAACTGAACATTTTTATGACATAAGGTTAATTTAAAAAAATTAAAAGTCATTGTTAGGCCTAGTCTAGGAAAGATATTTTTGCCAAAAATGTTTTATCGGGCTTTGTTAATAATATTAAGTAATAAAAATGGTATACAAAATCTTCATTTTCGTTTAAATAATTTTTTATCTTGGCAATATTAGGAAATATGGTCAATTTTCAAAAAATCAAAAGTCATTGTTAGGCCTAATTTAGGATCAATAATTTTGGCCATAAATTTTCCAACAGGCTTTGCTAATAATATTAAGTAATGAAAAAAGGGCACATCCTTATAGTTCTCATTTAAATATTTTTTTTGCTTAGCACTTTTATGAGATTTGGTCAATTTTCAAAATATAAGTCATTGTTAGGCCCAGTTTAGGTACCATATTTTTTGATTTCATAAAAGTTAAAAAAACCATTTTAACGAATATGAAAAGTATGTGTTCTGTTTTATTACTTAATATCATTAATAAATATTTGTGGCCAAAAATGTCAATTCAAAACTACGTCCAAGAATGAGTTTTGATTCTTATAAATTGACCATGTTTTGGTAGATGTATCATCGGAAAATCCAGGTGAATCTTAATTTAAAAGTTTACTGTTATTACTATAGCATCACTGCTATTTGATTAATTATGATTTTTTATCCATTTTTTAGTAAATTCCGATAGATTACTTAGAAATTTAGTAAATGCAAACATGATGGATGCGCCGGATTCGTGGCTGAAATTATGTTAAATGCTAAAAATTATTTTTTTTTTTGTTTAAACTGTAGAGTCAGCTTAATTCGAAGGAAGAATCGTAGTATCAGACAATTTCCTCGCGCCTATCAATTGCACCCGATAGTGGAAACTTTATTAATCGAGTTTTGCGAAAAGGAGGCGCAAATGGAAACTCTTTAGGCCGCCCAATTAAAGTGAATTCAGTTTCACGCAGGAAACGTTGGGTGTTTTTTCCATTCGCTGCGAAAGCACAATCCGAATTGAATTTGGTCGCATGAAACGAAGACGCGCTTAATGCGCTTTAATAAAAACAAGAAGGAAATAAACGCGGAAGTGCGCGATAGTAAAAAATACAAGCGCGGAATTGTAAATGTAAAGCATTTTAAATGAGCGATAAATAACTGAACGGGAAGTACTGAACATTTTCGCGAAATGTATTCACAGTTATGATTCCGAAATTGCCATTTATAACATAAATAAACTTTTGGGCTGCAGGAAAATTGTGAAATTGTTTGATAACTCATCGACTTTTGTAATACAACGTGTCAGCAGAGAATTTATTGCTAGAAAAATATGTTAAATTAAAATATGCGCGCATCGCAACAGCTTCACTGTACGGTTCGTTGCGAACTATCAATGGACAATGCAATTGAAGTGTGTTTTCTAAAATAGAGCATACGAACTTTTAAGTGCTCGCAATTAGCATTAGATTAAAATTTGCACTGTATATATTAAGTGTCGATTACTTAGCTTCCTAGAAAACCGTAAACCACTCAGTAATTATCGGTATGGCTTCAGATCCGGAAACTCTACAACTTCTGCTGTTGCCGCCCTGCTTGATAAAGTTTTAGAAGTACTGGATAATAAAGGCCAGTTTGACGTGCTGCGATCTATCTAAAACTTATGATACCATTAGCCACGATGTCTTGCTTCATAAACTTTTACGGAATCAGAAGAATAGATCTTAAACTTATGGAATCATACCTTACTGAGCGGATCCAATTTGTAAACTGGAAACAAATTTTGATGCACAACATGGTATTCCGTAAGGATCAATTTTAGGACCATTGCCCTTCCTTATCTATATCAACTACTTACAAGTTAACAAGAACTACAACCCTACCTTTATGGATTTGATACGTATTTCATGGTTGAAGTCTCATCGAAAAAGGAAGTAACCATACGGAATAACAAGACAATTAGAGCCCTCAAGGATTAGACAGGCTACAATATGCTAGTTCTAAATCAAGAGAAATCAAGATAAATAATTGAATGACAGAAGACAGCTATTACATATAGTGAAGGAGCTACATGGCTCATTTAATTAAAAAAAAAAATGCAAATTGTGATAAGATTTCCTTTGGTAGAAATGTAGTTTATGATCATAAAATTCATTGAAGAAGAGGAGGCATCTCAAAAATCGTTATAATTCAAGATGGTGGTTGGTATTCAAAATAGCGTCATATTCTAAAATTGTTTGCAATTTTCTTACTATCCATCGCACAAAAGTGTTTTGGTGTCAATTTATACGTTTCTTAAGCAACCAATTTCATTTGTAATATCAGAAATATGGACAAAATCATAAGTTGTAAAGATACATTAAAGTAAAATAAAATTAAGGAAAAATTAATACCAAAAATCTGTTTTTATTAGTCCCTACTTATACAAGATTTTAAAAAACTTGACTCTTACACTGAAAGTTACATACTTTATAAACTTCAGGTTTTATTATATCATTTGTCACACTGGTGCAGTTGCACGACAAAATTCAAGGTAGTCCAACTTTTTACAGACACACTTATTTTTACAGATGTTGCACATACATTTTATTAATTCTTTACAAGTATCAGCAATTTCTAGTAACTCCGACCATTTTATTTTCCATGATACATTATCCAACCTCCAGCCCTATTCATTTGGAGAAGGTGTCCTTATTTTACGTTGGTCTGCTTGTCATGAAATGTGCCCAGATTCCAAAGCACTCGGTAGAATATGTTGTAGTAAACCCTTTTTGGAGGCAGATTTTCAGGAGGGCAATTTATTGTCTTAAACAGTTCTTGTCCGGCATCATTGACAATTTGGCTGTAAATTGTTAAACAGCATTATACTTCTAATTTTTCTAAAATATTATCGCTGAAATAATGATGCTATTGGTCCGCTCAAGTTTAATCTGGGTAGCTGTTTAGTGTACATAATACCACGTGATAGATGAGTTGTGTTCTCAGGAATTGATGTTTGTGGCATTGATATGTATCAAAAATGCAGTCGCAGCTTCTTAGAGAATAAAAATCTGCGGTGTTGACTTTTTGACTTTCCCGTGAAACCATAATTGCTCTCACAGCATGTGAAAGCAGGATATCAAGTAACGCCGATATAAATCTATATTTCTTTTCAACCCAAAGTATTTCCTGGCTTTTATCTGACAGCCCAAAGAAGTATGCAATTGCTAAAACGGATACATCCATATTTACAGGGCGGATAAGAATATTTTTCAATACATTTTCTACTATTCCTTTGAGACTGTTAAAGTAGAAGTATTATCCTTGAATCTGCTGATCATCACCTGAAGTAGTATTAACTCATATTTTTTTTTTATTATTAATTGCTGATGATCCAAGTAGAGGAAATAGTTCTTCTTGGTTATTTAAATTATTTAAAAATTCTTGCCAATTTGGTGGTAATTGAAGATCACTTGTCTCCCAATTCTTGTACACCTCTTCTGTTTGGTTTCACCTATAATGCTCGGCATAATGTATGTGTCCCAAATCAAATCAATTCTACGGCGGCCAGAGATGTCGTAACATACAGTGCGATTTTTTTTATCTCTAAGATTTCGTATGTTCAATTTTAAAAACACACTTCAATTGCAGGGTGCCTTGAAACAACAAATCAGTGTATCAGATTTGACAATTCGCAAGTCGTATTATTTATACGATAATATAAGTTTATATCTAAATAATATTGTATACAAAGAAAGAAAAATTAGAAATTCCACATTTCTGTTAAATATTCTGATCAGCAAATCCCATCGATTGGAACGGTTCAATCAAATTATGCTCGCAATTAGCATGTTCAGAGATTAAAAATTCGCACTGTATGTAAGGAGAAAATGTTTTAATGTTATAACCATTGAATGTCTTTGAAGACTAATGAGGCTTTAAAATGTTAGAATCAACTGCACCATTATAAATTACAGTATCACAGGTTCTTGGAAAGACATTGTCACTCTTTTCAACAATTTCCTCTAAAATATGTGCAAGGTCACTTTTATGGCTGTGTAGAAAATCTCCATTACTGTAAGTGCAGGCGGATATGGCTGATTTTTACGTTTGAAAAAGTCATGCAGATCTAGCTGACGATTCTGTGTAAGTTTTAGGAACCTGGAAAACAACTGGATATCTGTTTCTTAAATCTTCAAAGTTTAATTTTTGTGCCTATGGTTATGGTAGTACAGAGGGGAATTTTGTTCTGTTTCAAAGGCTGAAATAGTGTTGAGGAAGTTTTTCAATTACATCCTGTTTGAAAATGGAACGCGCACTTCTCGAAACTTAAGCCGCAAAAATAAATATCCAAGTTATACAAAACAAAGTAAAAAGTGTTTTATTATTAAATTGTTGAAGAACATTTTACTACGCGTTCCTCAATGAAACTGTAAACTGTGTAATACCAGTTGACTCGATTGAATAAACAAATGCACTGGCATCCTTATTAACAATAAATCTGCTGTTGATGACAAGTAAATCTCTACTAAAAATAGGTTTTTCAGAGTATCATAAAGTGCTTCAACCTTAGTGATAAATTTAAATTGAAATGTCTGATATTACTCATGTCACTCATTACTTCCTTTGACCTTTGTCTGAATCTCACACTCAAATTCTTATATCCAGTGACAAATTTCTGGTCCAGCTACCATTCGACGTATTACTGTGTAAACGCTGCTGCACCTCTATCTTCTTCACTACAGAATTGTTTTGCTCGTGCGCTAGATCTATGCTGTGAAAAGTTTATTCGATTTTCTTATCACAACGTGTCCAGAATAAAATGCATAATGCACATCTAGTAATTTTAAAAATGAACTTGATGGTCTAAAATACATACACATTGACACCAAACACACTTTTATGTGATAGTGTGCAAGAAAATTGGAAACAATTCCATAGTATGACGCCATTTTGAATTTCAGCCGGCACCTTGATTTCCAACAACTTTTTGAGATGCCTCTTCTTCTCAAATTAATTGTATTGCATTACATTTCTACTAAAGGGTTTCATCTTATCACAATTTGCAGTTTTTCATACTCCACTAATACATTTCCTATGAATTATGATAGGCTTCAAATTGAACTGGTTAGCACATATACAATATATCTGCAATAAAGTACCTAATCAAAACTACTGCATAAGAAAATTAATGAAAATTTGAATTTACCAACTGACCAGAGCTTATAAATCATCTTTATTAAAGAATTCATACATTTAGTATATGATATAAACAAATCTTGCTTAACTATAATAATTAAATGTGTAAAGATTCTTTATTGGCTATCGACCCGGGGTCTTTCAGCCTCCAGAGCTTATTTTTTCGCAAAATTCTATTCCTTGCTCCAATATGGCATCGTATTTTGGGGAAACGCCAGTCTTAGTTATTCAAATACGGGCTGTAATGGCTCCTGCTTAAGTACCTGGAAGAGAAAGTTGTAGACCTCTGTTTGAAATCCATAAAATACTCACCTTAAGAAACCATTATACAGGGTGTCCGAAAAGTATGGAATATCCCGTCTAGCTCAGTAAATCTCCACTTTAGAGAAAACAGTTTTAAATTTAACACTTAGTTATCTACCACCTTGGATATATTAATTTTATTTTTTACGCAACGAATAACACTTACATTTTTTTTTTTTTTTTAACGATAAGGCACATCTTTATTATACTCATTTGATAGAGATTTTTTTTTTTCTCTTTTTAACGACATAAAACTTGATTGCCTTTACATAAGAAAAAATTCAAGAAAATTAAGAAAATGTCTTGGATACTTATTTTCATTTCAATAACCATTTTAATTTCATTTCATTAATCAAATCGTACATGTAGTATCGAAAAAGAAATGGTTTTAAAAACCGAATTTACCACTGTCAAATCATGAATGGTTTACACTTTGAACATTTGCTGTGAGTTTAGTTTAAATACATTATTCATTTGTTAAACAATTTGATATTACAAAAAATAAATATCCAAGACATTTTCTTGTTTTTATTGAATTCTTTTTAGATAAAGGTAATCAAGTTTTATGTCGTTGAAAAGAAAAAAAAACTCTATCAAATGACTATAATAAAGATATCTAAAGTAAATATTTACTGAGCTATATGGGATATTCCATACATTTCGGATACCCTGTATACTTGCCTTCATTATATACCTATGTCCTCTGCCATTTCTAGATAATGATGTAAATTAATAATAAAAAAATTAGCGAAACCAACCAAGTGATTCACTTTAACAATCCTAAATATTAAAAATGTTTCACCACGTGTTAAACGAGAACCAAATTCAACAAATAAGAAAACGTTCTCACAAAATAACCACCACTCCTACAATAGCCGAGAACAAGAACTACAATAAATTTCCTACGATTGTATAAGGGCTTTACAAGGTTTAGGCTATTGTATATGTATATCAAGCTGCCAAATCGGCTTAAGAGAGTTAATATGAAATCTTTGGGAAAAAAACTGTTTTTGTTGGACAATCCCTAGTAGCAAAAAATATTTCTTAAGTATTGGAAAACACATATTTCTCTGATATTTATTATGACAGATTTTTATATGTTTTAGCAATATTTGCATAAAATGTTAAGGAAATAGTACTATATATATTTTTGCCATATTTGTAAAAAAAATGTTGAGGAAATATTATGATAAATATATTTCAGCAATATTTATACAAAATTTAAAGGAAATATATATTTTGCGGATTTGCCTTATCACAAAGCGTGAGGTTGTGGTGCGGAGATAGTGCAGTGTTGCCCCTTTTTCTATCATCCAAATATTTATTTGTATATATTTATGAAATGATACTTACTAAATATATAGAACATGTTTATAAACTTTGTTTATACTATTTACGAATAAATTTATAGAAAGGGTGGTGGATGGTCACTGTCCTAGAATCCAACCAGTTGAACACCAATGAGAATTGCACAGGTGTACAACAATGAACAAGTAGAAACTTTGTTTCTGTAAATTATTTTATTTGCAGCCACACTGTGCTCTGTTCACTGATTGGATTGTGAGATAGGGACCACACACCACCCCCAGATTAACTTTTACTTCAGTTAAAGACCCCATTTCGGCTGTTGTTAAACCTCTAACATCAACTAACACCAATGAATTTACATAGAAATTTGATTACACGAACATGGTTTTGTAGCTTAAGTTAAGGTTAAATTAACAGATGGTGGGTGGGCACTATCATACAATCTAACCAGTTAAACATCAACGAAAGTTGCACAGGTGCAGAACAATAGCGAAAACGTAGCAAGGTTATTTTTTAATTAGTCTCTGTAAATAAATTTATTTGCAGCAAACTGTGTTATGGTCAACTGATTGGATTATAGGATAGAGCCTACCCACCACCCTTCGCATCAACTTTATTTCAACAAGCAAAACTTTGTCCAGTTAAGAATTTTCTTTAGCAATTCGTTGGAGAAGTTTTAAAATAATACGAAATACGATTTGCTAGCATAAATAGGAGTGATACAAGGGGACGTGGGTGGGCCCAATTCCACTCTCCAATTCATGAATCATAAACAGGAGTTTACGAGTAGAAATCTATACTTAATTTCATATCACTTACTCTAGCATAAATTATTATTATATAGACTTTAGATCATTTATTTTATTTCATACAAATTTAATTGATTATTTTGTCCGGTGATTGGAATTTGTATTCGTTTTGGCACCCACCACCCTTCGTATTAACTTTATTTCAACAAGCAAATCTCTGTCTAGTTTAAGAATTTTCTTTGGAAATTCCTTGGAGTGGTTGAACGTTTAAAAATAATACGAAACACACTTTTCTGGCGTAAATAAGAGGTGTAATAAGGGGCGGCGGGTGGGCCCTATCCCACCCTCCAATTCATGGATGATAAAAGAGAGTTTACAAATAGAAATCAATACATAAGAATAAGAAAAATACGAAAGGTTTTAAGTTTTTTTAATAAACCTATTTATCGGAGGAAAGCTTGACGTGGGAACAATAGATTGGATTGTAGGATAGGGCCCACCTACCATCCCTTGTATCAACTTTATTTCAACAAAGAAAATTGTCCAGTTAAGAACTCGTTGGTGAAATTGTATGTTTAAAAATAATACGAAACGCGATTTTCTTGCGTAAATAGGGGTGAAACGAGGGGTTGTGGGTGGTTCTTCTTCCACCCTCCAATTCATGGATCATAAAGATAGTTTACAAGTACAAATCAATACATAAGTGTAATAAAAAAAAACACTAAAGGATTTAATAATTCTTAATAAACTTATTTATTGGAGGAAACCTTGGCGGGGGAGCAACGGATTGGATTGTAGGATAGGGCCCATCCACCACCCTCCGGATTAACTTTTACTTCAATTAATAACCCTGTTTCAGCTGTTGTTGAACTTCCAACATCACAAACGGATCTACAAAGAAAATTGATTACACGAACATGGTTTTGTAGCTTGAGTTAAGGTTTATATAAAGAGTGGTGGGTGGTCACTATCCCACAATCCAACCAGTACGAAACGAATAACAATAACGAAAACGTATCAACGTTGTTCTTTTATTTGTCTAAGTAAATTAATTAATAAACAACAAATATTTCCATTGACTTATTATATAAATATTTACTTTAGCCTTTTAATATTTCCAAAACATAAAAATGTTAAATCAATTTTTAGAAAATATTTCCCACACATATTGTGCTACTAGGGATGTATTTTACTCCATTCAGGAATATATGTCATTTTATAATTAGTTTGTGATTAAATATAAACCGTATTTTTCCTTTTTCATGAATAAATCTTGCTTTTATTCAAAAATAAGTGACTGAAGTACTGCATTTAATCACTAGACGGTGAATGTTCAAGTTTCTACTGATGTATACTCTGTTCACATGTTATTTTTGTCGCAGACATTTTTTCGATAGTTAAAAAGTTACTAAGAATTTGGCTGTCATTGCATTTTTTTGGTTATGTGTAGTGTAATGTTGCATTTTATAATATCCCTCATTCATATGTAAAAATATTATTAGACAACGTTTTATTGAAATTATTGGTTAACAACATACTTTACCATCAAAAATACAACATGCCAATATAACGAAAAAAACGACAATAAAATGTGATCAGAGCATATGAACATGAATCGACATAGGCAACTGAATAAACAAACCCAATATTTTAATGTCATTGTATTATCTGTGACTTTTGTAAATATTATAAGAATGACAATTTTCGATGTAAGTCGAAAATGGAAAAACTAAGTTAAGCACACGTGAGCAAAGTGTCTTAATTAGTCGCTCAACTTTCAGACTCGTGATTAAATAATGCACTTTGCTCACTAAAATAGCTATTATTTGTATTAATTTAAATTTGTTAATTATATTTCGTAATATCAAATTTATTAAAATATTTATTAAAATATACCAATATATCGACGTTTTATATATTTATTTCATTGCATGAAGACATTTATTATACGCGGGATGCACTTCGTTTATGCCCAACTTGCGCAAACAATGCGCGACCTCTACCTAGCCAGGGCCCACTATGGCATACTTGGGTGAGCCTTAATCTGCACTGAGTTTGATTTAAGCACGTTTTAAAAATTATCTTATCATAGGTAACCCCTTAACATACCCATGATACCATGTGGCCTTGCCCTCTGTACCGTTCATATTTTTTTATCACCTTTGTTATAAAAACATTCCACCATTGAATTAATCATTAATTTAATACGATAACCGAATTCAATTAACATTACAAAACGATGAGTAATGATCGAAACACCAATGCTAGTACGTTATGACTGGGTCAATTTGTGGGTCATTTATCACAGAGGAAAAATGTTGTATAATGTAAATGTTAATTAACTGCGTTTAGGCGATTAAACCTCGTATTAATGGAGATGCCATTGCCTGAAAATTATTAAACGAACCGCGGTTTATCAGCCGTAATCATGCAGGGATCGGTGATTTCCGCCCCCCTTGACGCCTCGCCTAATCCTTTGGGCAAACACATTTATCAGGGGACATGTATTGAATTTTGGCATCTAATGAGCTCACATGTGTTTACTAATAATACTGAAACACACAATGGCGATTCCTAAATTTAGGGCGGCCAAACATACACACGCGTACGTACGTGATCGATACATGGGCTGTAAAGGCAGGACATGGACTACCTATTGTGCCACTGTACAATCAGTAAACCTACATATATATAATATAAATATATAGGATATTATATTTCTTTTTCCATTCATGAATGTTTCAATATCACTATAATGGTAAGTTCGAGTGTATTTTTTTCTTAGACATCCACTGGTGTTACCTTTCCAAAAAAACTATTTAAACATGATATTGCACTGTCACGTTGTAAAACTATGCCCCAGTTACCCCGGAGCACCTTAATGTTTACCATCACTTTACTTAAAATCCAATAAGTTTTCGTTGTTAATTTAATCTGTACAATTAATATTACTTATGTAACTTATCATTTCATAATTATTAACCAAAAAATGAGCCGTAGGCGAGTCCTGGAATTCTGCGAGTCTTGTAAAAACTTTAGGAACGTGTTACGTACAATATTTTTTCTGCAGCCGTTTTGTATGTTAAAAAAGCAAAAACACACACGAATATTATATGACAAGCGCTGTCATAATTAAATACGAAAGTGATGTTATATATACCCAAAATCGTCCCGAAAGTGACAAAAATCGTCCCGAAAGAAATCGTTGCGAAAGTGAAACAAAATCGTCCGGAAAATAATTACTTTCAGTACGATTTGTGTAAAGTGGTACTTTCGATTTAATAAATCATACCGAAAGTTTTATTTTCGGAACGGCTGCAGAAAAATAACTATTATACCATCAAATCGGAGCGTTGCATAATAGCCGTATCACCATTCTATTTGCAGTGATTTATTTATTCATTTACGGAAGGCCATTACAAATGAATTAATATGAATGTATAGATGAAGTTAAAATTAGAAAAGTGGAATGTACGTATACAACCGTAACCAACTAAAACAAACAAATACAATTATATACAGATATACGTGCAAATATAAATAAATTACACATAATTGCGCTGTACTGAGCGTAGTTAATTAATGTTTATGTTGCAAAGATCAACATTGAATAAATTGCAATGCAAGTGCCCAGCATAATCCGGACAACGTTGCTCTTAAAAAAAGCGAAAAGACCGTAACTCTCTTCTGGGAATATAAATAAAGTAGTAGAAATGGAGAGCTGAGTTTAAAGCACGTTGTTGTGTCTTGTTGCCAAAGAATCAATGTTTAAATAGTTTAACATGTTAGAATAAGATCCTATTAGCACAAATTTCAAGATATTTCATAAATGCAACTTGAACGCACTCAATTTTTTCAAACTCAGCCTTGTTAAATGGGCACCAAATTAGATTAGAAGTGCTCTAAATGTGGGCGGATAAGAGAAGTGTAAAGATTGAAGAGAGTGTTTATATTTTTGAAGTCCACTTCGTTTTTTAAATCACGATAGGATTTTTCTGTTATAGAACTTATGTATTTAAAGGAATTTGGTTTGAGGTGCGGCCATGACGTCGTGCGGAGCGTGCAAAAATGCGATAAACAAATATGAAGATAAAATACAATATAAAATGAAGTGTAACTCGTCGTTCCACTTAAAGTGCGCTAAAATTACTTTAATGAAATAGTCCGCTGGGGCTGCAACGCGTGCCGCGAGACGAACATAACCTCAAAAACAGTTTCCATCAACTCACCAATTCTAAATGAAATCAATACGGATCCAAACAATAGCGGCAACAAGCTTCTTACAACACAGGATACACCCAAAAAAAAACTACTCTCACGCAGCAAATTTTCCATAAAAGTTTACTAATACACAGACCTCGTTCCAACTCTGAAAGCGAAATAAAAGTCAAACAGTGCAACTAAAAACTTAACAATTGAACAAAGTGAAGCTCCCAACGGAATTATTCAAAACAACAATTATACCGACAAGGGTGAAATCTAATAAGAGACAACACGTACTAGCCCAGACCATACGCAGAGACACCTAAAACAGTCTAAACTTAACTCATACTGGCTAAGCCAGCCTGTACCTTTGGCTAACAGCTTCACGCCTCTAAATGAGGACACATCTCAAGAGACTACTCCTGAAACAGCTGAAAAGCAGTCCAAACCCTCACTTATTTATATAGATAAAGTAGATACGATCCAACCATTAGTAAAACTCTTGGATGAATGTTATGTTAAAGATAGCTACGTCCTAAAAACACTTGGTACAGATCGGGTACGACTCCAATCGAAAACCCCTGAAACATATAGGAAAATAGTTAAACTGCTCGAAGAAAAGAGTACAGTTTTTTTTACATACAAACCTAAATCGAATAGAAGCTTCAAGGTTATACTAAAAAATCTTCACCACTCCACCGACACAAGCGAGCTGAAACAAGAATTGTCAGAGCTTGGGCACACAGTCCAACATCTGGAATATAAAAAAAAGGATAAAAAAACCCCTTCCATTATTTATTGTAGAACTGCAGCAAAACTATAACAATAAAGAAACGCCTGTACAATCCACATCAAACACTGGGCAGCAAACCCCACGGAAAATTAGAAAATTATTGAGCTTATCGCCAAAAAAAACGCCGACAGGAAACTAGATATCCTGGGGACAAAACTTTACTAAATAGCCTAACTGTTAAGCTCAAAAAAACACTCCAAGACGAAAGTGAAACTATAACGAACTACCTAGTAAATCTAGACCCGACATCTGCCACAGACTATTCGCTCTGGAAAGCAACAAAGCAACTGAAACAACCGGTAAACCACAATCCACCACTATGTACAAATGGTAATTCCTGGGCAAGAAGTGACTACGAGAAGGCACAGGCATTTGCAGACCACCTGGAAAAGGTATTTATCCCCAATCCAGATGAAGGCTCAACCAAAGTCTAGGAAGTGAAGGAATCTCTGGATTATCCCTACCAACTTGATCTACCACTTCAAAAAGTCAGCACCAATGAATTAATAAGAGTTATCAAATCGCTAGCTCCAAATAAAGCTCCAGGGTATGACCTCATAACCGCTAGAGACCTACATGAGCTACCCAAGATGGGAATAGCCTTCCTTACCGCTATATACAACGCCATCCTACAAAGAGAGATCGTCCCTCCTCAATGGAAAGTAGCACAAATAATCACGGTCTAGAAAACAGGAAAACCCAGTGACGAAACTAAATCCTATCGACCGATCAGCCTCCTACTCATAACCTCAAAAAATATGGAAATTCCATTTCTTAACAGACTGCTCCCTATCATACAAAGTATTAGCCTAATCCCGGACCACCAGTTTGGATTTCGCCGCAACCACAGCACCATTGAACAGGTTCACAGGCTAGTCAATAAAATTAACTCTGCGTTTGAGCAGAAACAATACTGTACTGCTGCATTCCTTGACATGTTCCAGGCATTCGATCGGGTCTGGCATGAAGACCTGCTCTATGAAGTCAAAGATTCCTGACCACTGAACTACTTCATCTTCATTAAATCCTACCTAAACGACAGGTATTTCCAGGTCAAGTAGGTTGAAGAATTATTAAACCTCCGACCAGGGCTAGCCAGTGTGCCACAAGGAAGTGTCCTGGGCCGTATCCTATATTTAATCTTTACGGCGGATATCCGAGATCTAGAAGATGCTGTGCTAGGTACCTTCGCAGATGATACTAGCGCATCATGATCAATGAAAGCAAATCAGTACAAGTCACCACCCGCAGTGAAACTTGCCCTCCAATCTCCCTAAATGTCATCCAAATCCCCCAATCAAACGAAGCAGAATATTTGGGTATTTACCTAGATAGAAAACTAGCTTATAAAACATACATATTCACCAGACGGCTGGCGTGGGTCTCTAGCTACATAAGTTCTCTTGGCTCCTGTACAAGATCCAAGTTATCACAAAACAATAAATTATTAATCTACAAACGTATTCTAAAGCCCAAGTGGAGCTACGGTCTTCAACTATGAAGCTCATCTGCCAACATCGATATCATCGAATGATTCCAGACTAAAGTCCTCAGAACAATAACAGACGCACCATAGTATGTCAGCAACAGAAGGCTACTCCACGATCTAAACATCCCTAGAGTAATGGAGGAAATCACAACAAAAATCAAAACCTACAAGAAGCGACTCAGAAACCACCCAAATAAACTAGCATATAATCTTATGGAAGAGAATTCAACACTCTCAAGACTAAAAAGAAACAAAACACCTCAAGACCTGCTAGCTGCAATTAATTTAAGACAGAAGCGTCACTGGGCGTCTGCCGTCAAATGTTAACAATTCCATTTGTAATCCTATAGCTAAATGTCCCAGGACAGATTGCTGTGTATTTATTAATGAAACAAAATCTATTTAAGGAATTGAGAGAATGAGTGCTAAATCTTGTTTGAAGATTATTATTAGCGAGGAAATAATCTTTATCTCTTAATTTTCTCTTTTCAGAAAAAAGTGATTACGTTACATTTGTCAATCTTAAGCCGCATAATATTATCTTGATACCAGGCATCAAACCAGAGGTGGGTAACTCATGAGTGAGTCGAATAAAAGAGTTGACTCCCAGTAGTGACTCCTGTGCAAAAAAATCCTGATTCATTTTGAGTCATGAAAATAATTTTGTAAAATATAAAATTTTTGAGGATATTATTTTCGGCTCAACATTTTTTGGAGTAAATTGCAATTATGACTATACTCTTTGTAAATATCCACTAAGATTTGTAGGTTCTGGATAAATTGCAAAATTTTCGAAGTGAGGACCCATTTTTTTGCTCATCACTTTTTTCTAGACAATCTTTTTCAATAGAGTCATGAGTTATGTAAGGCAGGCGCGCACCCAGGGGGATGGCTATCGGGCGTGAGCCCCCCCCCCCCAGACATTTATATATGAGTGTTTACCACCAAACCTGGCCATATGAAAATAGTGCTTTCTGGAATTTTAGTTAATTGTAATGCCATTGCTATATTACACTTTTTCTTCAACCAAATTTAAAATTCCAAAGGTTCTTTATTTGTCACAGAGATGACAGGTTAATTATAGCCAATTTTGTGCATGGGTACATCTTTTAGGATTAATCAGACAAAATTTTAAAGATTTCCCTCAACGGTTTTAGGATTTATAATAACTGTAAAAGGTCGGTTTTATTTAACCAAATTGAAATTCCCAATTTTCCTTCATTTGTTATAGAGACAACAGGTTAATTATAGCCAATTTAGTGCATGCGTACATCTTTTAGGATTAATCTGACAAAATTTTGAGGATTTCCCTCTATGGATTTAGGATTTATAGTCGTTTTAATTAAAAACAGTCGGTTTTTCTTAACCAAATTTGAATTCCCAAAGTTCCTTTATTTGTCACGGAGACAAGAGGTTAATTATAGCCAATTTAGTACATAAGTACATCTTTCAGGATTAATCTGACAAAATTTTAAAGATTTCCCTCAACGCATTTAGGATTTATAGTCATTTAAATTAAAAACGGTCGGTTTTTCTCAACCAAATTTGAATTCCCAAAGTTCCTTTATTTGTTACGGAGACGACAGGTTAATTATAGTTAATTTAGTGCATGTGTACATCTTCTAGAATTATTCTGACAAAATTTTGAGGATTTCCCTCAACAGATTTAGGATTTATATTCGTTTTACTTAAAAACGGTCGGTTTTTCTCAACCAAATTTGAATTCCCAAAGTTCATTTATTTGTTACGGAGACGACAGGTTAATTATAGTTAATTCAGTACATGTGTACATCTTCTAGAATTAATCTGACAAAATTTTGAGGATTTCCCTCGACAGATTTAGGATTTATATTCGTTTTACTTAAAAACGGTCGGTTTTTCTCAACCAAATTTGAATTCCCAAAGTTCCTTTATTTGTCACGGAGACAAGAGGTTAATTATAGCCAATTTAGTACATAAGTACATCTTTCAGGATTAATCTGACAAAATTTTAAAGATTTCCCTCAACGCATTTAGGATTTATAGTCATTTAAATTCAAAACGGTCGGTTTTTCTCAACCAAATTTGAATTCCCAAAGTTCCTTTATTTGTTACGGAGACGACAGGTTCATTATAGTTAATTTAGTGCATGTGTACATCTTCTAGAATTATTCTGACAAAATTTCGAGGATTTCCCTCGACAGATTTAGGATTTATATTCGTTTTACTTAAAAACGGTCAGTTTTTCTCAACCAAATTTGAATTCCCAAAGTTCCTTTATTTGTTACGGACACGGCAGGTTAATTATAGTCAATTTAGTGCATGGGTATATCTTTTAGGATTAGGATTAGTCTCACAAAATTTTAAGGATTTTCCTCCACGGATTTAGGATTTATAGTCATGTTAATTGAAAACCGTCGGTTTTTCTCAACCAAATTTGAATTCCCAAAGTTCCTTTATTTGCCACAAAGAGGAGAGATCAATCTTTGACCAATTTAGTGCATGCGTACATCTTTTAGGATTAATCTGACAAAATCTTAAGGATTTCCCTTGACGGATTTAGGATTTATAGTCGTTTTAATTAAAGACGGTCGGTTTGTCTCAACCAAATTTGAATTCCCAAAGTTCCTTTATTTTTCACGGAGAGGAGAGGTCAATCTATGACCAATTTAGTGCTTGCGTACATCTTTTAGGGTTAATTTGAAAAAAAATTTAAGGATTTCCCTTGACGGATTTAGGATTTATAGTCGTTTTAATTAAAAACGGTTGGTTTTTCTCAACCAAATTTGAATTCCCAAAGTTCCTTTATTTGTTACGGAGAGGTCAATCTATGACCAATTTAGTGCATGCGTACGTCTTGACCCTTCCGTTCAGCTCGCATGAACCGCCGAAGGAATGTCCTTAGGATTAATCTGACAAAATTTTAAGGATTTCTCTCAACGGATTTAGGATTTAAAGTCATTTCTTACACTTTTAATAATTGTTGTCATATTCACGGATTTTCAGTTTGCACAAATTTTTTTGTGTGAGTTATTACATGCGTGAGACACCAAGTTAAATTTCTGGGTGCGCGCCTGCTGTAAGGAGTCGACTCTTTACAAGGTGACTAACAAAAAAGTCATTTCGCCCATCTCTACATCAAACCTGTCTAGATCCCGCTGAGGCAAGCCAGAGAAGGTTCTGTCCGGGTTGAATTTAAATATTTTTATATCATCGGCAAAAAGGCATTCAGAATGATGAAAACAATTGATAAATATGTTAAATAAGATGCAACTTTTGTGGTACAGCCGAAGAAACGCATATTTTTTTATGAAATGAGACTACCCAATCCAGTGCAGCATTATGTTATTTCTACCAATTTGTTTAGGGTTCAGAAGAAGATTACCATGACCCACTGTATGGAAAGCCTTTGAAAAGTCGGTGTGGATGGAATCTACTTCACACCCGTCTTCCAGAGATGATGTAATAAATTGACCGTGCGAATGTAAGTTAGACCAAGGAACATCCACTTCTGAGACCATGCATGGATGAAACTCCAACTCGAGCAAGAAAACCTCTATAAAACCAGGAGTTAACAAAAAATAAAATCGAATAAAGCAGAAGAATATAATGCTGGCAATATATTGGCTCCGTTTCTTGAAGCTGACCTAACTCGACACCAATATAAGCTATTGTGGAACGGCGCAAAAAATCTGCAACATCATATACACCCACCGACTTCACGTGGCAAACAAGTTCTACCCAGATGACATTTAGATAGAAAAAAATAGAATTAAGAAAAAATAAAATCGAATAAAGCAGAAGAATATAATGCTGGCAATATATTGGCTCCGTTTCTTTAAGCTGACCTAACTCGACACCAACATAAGCTTTTGTGGAACGGCGCAAAAAATCTACAACGTCATATATACCCACCGACTTCACTTGGCAAACAAGTGGTTCTACCCAGATGATATTTAGATAGAATCAGTTGCTGAAGTGTCACTGCAATCACTTTTGGACCGTATACATTGTTTGCTTCTGGTTCAAGAATCACAAAAATATATAGAATAAGTTTATATTGCTTTTGAACGAGACCACATATTAAGCCCAATACCAACAAAAGTCCCAACAGGGAGGATTTTAGGAAACCGATATTGTTTCACTTCTCTTGTGAAGTACAGCTGTTAATAATAAGGAAAATAGACACGCTGACAAAGAAGCAGTAATTAGTTATTCAAATATTTTTGTAATAAGAGACAGGATAGAGATGTGGCTATAGTTGGTAATATTACTTTAACTCCCACGTTTAAAGATTGGTGTTATTAGACGGCTTTCCAAAGGGAAGTAAAACACCCAGAGCCTAAAGACTAGGATAGGATATCAGTGATTTTAATATCAGAGTCACCATTGACATTTATGTGGTTGTAAGAGTGTTCATAAAGATGTTTAATAGAACCGCGGTTTACAGAAAGACCGCAAATTGACCAAAACTGAAAGGCAAACAAGTACACAATATTCTGTATATTATTTATTAATACATCATCATTGTCAGAAGTTTAAAAAATGGAAGAACTATTCCTGCTATCGTTAACATATACTGGTGGAAAACTGGTGGAAAAAAATAAAACACTTACCATAACTTGCCATAACTCGGCGTATTTTTAATCGATTTTGATGAATCTTCGAGGGCAAAAAACTTGGAAGTGTCTTCTTTAACGTCATGCATGCGAACTTAAGTGTAACACCTTCTGCCCCATCTAGCACCCCCGTGAAAAAAAATTGTTTTCAGGATAAAATGTTCAACTTTGACGATGGGTACGCAGTTAGAAAAATTTTGTAGACACGATCCACCATAAAGGCATTAAAAATTGACCAATTCCCTGTACAGGACTTAAAAAACAAAGTTCCTAGGACGATTTTGCACCAAGTTATCGGTGTTTTTTTGCACTTAACTCAGCGACTTTTCAGCCTAATTGGATGGGAAAAAATATCATTTTGACTGTACTTCAAGGGGGTAAACTCAGATTGGGATGATCTCTTTTCGAACCCTTCAATCCCCGAACAAAAAAACACGTTTCCGGGACAAAATAACAAAATGGCGGTGATAAGTGAACATCTGTTGTTTAGTGAGCTGGCAAAATTAAAGAAAAATGAACTAATAGACTTAAAGTGCATAACAAAATCCCGACAAATATGACCAATAAGGACATAGCTACTTATTTAAACAAAAAATTCGTCCCGCAGCTGAATGGGGCGGAAGATATTGGAGAAGAAACTCTCTACGACACAAGTGACTCGGGCGTGAACAGATCCCAAGCAAAAATAGAATTCGAAGCAATAGTATTGCTCAGATCACAAGTAAATACCCTACAGTCACTGAATAATCACTTAGAAGGTAGAATTAACGATTTAAAAGAAATCATAACCCTACATAAGTCAAATGTAAACAAATCAAATAACATGCAAATACCATCTACCGAAGAGAACATCCAACCCGAAATAATAGCAACTTAACTCCCATCTCTTGAGAAGAAGAACAGTCATTCCGGAAAAATAATGAACCATTTACCCAAACAAAGAACACTACAGTAGAAAATAAAATTACAGCACAAAAAACAAATAATGAAACACATTCCGTGGATGGGATCCGAACAACAATAATACCAACGCAAAAACCGCAAACAAATCCGTATGATGCTCAGACAAAGACAGGAATGCAACAAAATAAAAATTCTATTAAAAATCAAATAAATAATCTTCCTATATTCGGAACAAATGGCTCAAAAGAAATTAGAGCACTCCCACGGAACGGACAACTGTTTGTCTACAGATTAGCTGCTGAAACAACAGACGATTCTCTCAGGCAATTCCTACAACGGACATCACCGTTGACGCCTTTTGAATTTGTGGAAATCAAGAAAACGGATATTTCAGCCTCATATCGAGTAAGTTTTCCGCTTGACCATCTCGACTCCGTATTCAAGCCCGACATCTGGCTGGAAGGTGCAGCAGTGAAACGATACAATTTCAAAAAAAATAACGGAAATTTTACCGACGACGGCCCGACTATCAAACAAAATACAATTATTGGATACTGCACTGGCAACCGAAGAACTAACTCCATCAGTGCTATGTATTAGTGAGCATTGGCTCACTGATGACCAACAAAGTGCAACATGTATTGGGGACTTTCTGCCAATATCCAGTTACACCAGAATCACCAAATCGCATGGAGGCAGCGCCATTTTTGCCCAACGCAACGACTGTGAACACTACAAGGAAGTAGATTTCATCAAAAAACAATCAATCGAAATGTGTATAGAATTATCTAGTGCATTTTTACTTGACACAATCGGTATTATATGTGTGTATCGCCCTCCTGATGGAGATTTTAATTTATTTTTAGACAAATTAGCACATGTATTAACCTATTCAAATTCAGTTTTCAAAAATGTTATTTTGTGTGGTGACTTAAATGTTGATGGTCTAAATACTCAAAATTCACACACATAATTTCTAAATGACTTACTTTCATCGTTTGACTTAGTATCAATGATAAAAAATCTACACGAATAGACACTCGATTGGGTTTCGACTCAAAAACGCAGCTGGACTATATTGCAACCAATATAACATCACTAACTACCTGTCGTGTTGAAGAACTCTGCATCTCAGATCGCAATAGCCAAATATTCTCCTGCGAGTGGCCAAATAAAAAAAAACGACAGTAGAAAAATCCAGCCCCCGCGTCCTTAGAACCCTCAATGATCAGACCATGGAGGATTTCGCAAATACTTTTATACATTTTTATGATTTGAAAGAAAACTATGAAGATGTAAATGAATATTGTCACGACTTCCTAAACCATTTCAATTGGTGCTTCAACATGTGCTGTCCCAAACAAAAGGTCACTTTTAAGCATTGCTCAGCACCCAAACCTGTGCACTTAGATGCCGAACTTGTCGAAGAATACAAAAATCTCAAATTTCTAAATTGGCTGCAAAAAAACTGTAAATCTCTTGAAATCACAGAATCATATAACAACTTAAATAATAAATTTCTTTCAAACGTTAGAAAAGAAAAAGCAATCAAATCAACAGTTATTAAACAAATCAAAAAATAAAACAAAAACATACTGGAACATTGTAAATAATGTAACAGGGAAAAGTAAGCCAAAAAATCAGAGAATCGTCTTGACAACTGTGTCAAATGATCAAATATCAAACAGCAAAGACATCTGCAATCATTTTGATAACTCCGTAAAAAATAAGTTATTAAATTATTACGGGGCAAATCCCCCTACACAGTATAATACACTAACAATTACAAATTCATCAATTTTTATTACGCCAGTAACTGCAAGTGAATTCTCACACATTATTTTTAATTTAAAGAACACAAATTCGAACGGTCCAGACGAAATTCCAATCAAATTGATTAAATATTGCAATGTTTTCCTTTGCGGGATATTAGCCGATATTACTAATGTTTCTATGGCAACTGGAATTTTTCCATGCCAATTAAAATTAGGGAACATTATTCCACTCTTTAAAAAAGAAGATAATAAATTTAGGGAAAACTATCGACAAATTATGTTACCGACCGAATCATGAATTACCTATTATCATATAATCTTATAACTAATAACCAACATGGGTTTTCACCCAACAAATCAACCGAGACGGCAATGGTAGACTTTATACAGTCTTTATAAAGCTGGTTGTTGCATTATTTTTTAATTTAGCCTCAGCCTTCGACTAGGTCAATCACAAACTCTTAATCACAAAATTAGAATCTCTCGGTTTGCGTTATCCGATCAAAATGGATAAAGTCATACCTATCAGGTAGAAAATCGTATGTAAGCTATGACGGCGAGACCTCGGAAGAGTTTGAACTACTGATGCATGTCGCACAAGGCTCTGTGATTGGCCCACTCCCTTTTATTCTGTTCATGAATGATATGATCGAGTACTTTGATAATGCAGAAGTGACAATGTATGCAGATGACACGTCCTTCCTTATTGAGGCGGAAAGTATCTTAGAGCTCGAATGAAAATTTACATCTGTTCACAAATTCAAAAGCTGGTGTAACGACAACATGCTTAATATAAATTTTAACTGTCTGTATAAATTTCAAAAATGAAAACAATTCATTAAAATTCATTTATATAAGCTTTACTTAAGGACGTATAATCAGCATTATAATAGTTATGAACAAAGTGGAGATTCCAATTTGAATGAATTTTAGTTGCTTAAATCAATTATTATTATTTTCATTCAATGTAATAGGAGGCTGGTGATAAAAACGAGCTCTAGAGACTGTAAAATTTTCGGAAAAGAATGAGCCTAAAAATATCAAGTCTAACATGGCTAAGTTCGCGTCAGATATATCATTAATCTATTCTGAATTCAATGCACCTGTGAGAAGAATTGGTTGAAAATCCTTTACGTTATGTTATGTTAATCTACAATTTTCAAACTGATATGTCAACTTTTTAAATATTTTAGACAGTTAAAATATAATACCGCCAATCGATTTCCTGCGTTTTTCCGATGAGAAAAAAACATATCTAGGATAATTATTCCGAAAGTTGAGTTTTCGGTTTCTTTACATTTTCGAATTTTCTTTGCGAACGCGCGACGGCCCATAAATTGTTCTTGAGCAAGTGCATTTTTTGATGATCTCAATGATGTCTTTACAGAGGCGTGTAGCTACGAGTTGACAAATAGTAAAATTGAGAAATTACTTTATTGTAAATTGCAAAGATGCAATTGAAGTGTGCATAAAGAATGAATGAATCACAAAGATTACGCTATTTTGTATGACATATCATACGATGGATCTTATTGGTTAATTGGCACTTTAGAATGACGAGTAAAATCCTCTGAAGTAATAAACGCACGAATGCACAAAATAACACGGCTAAAGAGTCACGTGATTGATGGCCATAACGGATACAACCACTACTACTAAAGCTTTACAGTAAACGAAGCTGTTGGTGAATATCACGCAGTTTACTTTAAAAAGTTCTGGCATGCATGTGAAATTATCTGGGCACTTTTATAACTCCCGTCGCAAATCCTCGTATTTATACGTTTTCCCCGGGTAAAGCCCCCTGTTTGCAGCCGCCGTCAGCGACGAGGGGAGTTTATTTAGTTTTATTATAATCCCCATTCCCGAACTACTTTTGCCCAATTATCTTTATTACATCTACATCAACGTCTGCGGCATTAAAAAGGACACGTCTACCGTAAAGATAACATCGCCGCGAGTTTGGCATGAAAGGGATGTCTCGGGGGAAGTCGTCTCGTACTCGGTAAATAAGGACGATGATGTGAAATGTTACGGAGGTTGCTAATAAATATGATTAATAATAAATAAATGAATAAATGTATGCCCTACTGTTTGAACAGAGTGGAAGGCATATTGTCTCTGCGAAATTTTAAGTGTCTGGAGGAAGGCGAGTGTAAATAAGGCGTCGCTCTTGTTAATTTAATATATAAACTGGCGTATAAGTTCTCGCTAACTAAAGCACTTTAGTTTGTATTACCTTATTTCACATCCTCGCACGGTCACAGGCGCCGGAAAAGCTGTGTGCGATAAAACGAGTCAACCATGGAGGACTCGCCCATTTCTAACCCCGCGAAACCTCACGTGTAATTAGCAGGGATTACGTTTCACATTACACATGTACAAGTGAGGACACCGTGAGACATAAACCACCCTCTCATTAATACGCGCTCTTGTTATTATTATTATTATTATCATCATTATGGTCCCTTTTCAACCCCCGAACCAGGCACGTGCAATTCGATTCCCGGTGGGACGTCTACATGCAAATATTCCGCACGTATAGATATATCATGTTAATTTCCATGCTCGTACTTAACACTTCTCATGCAACCCCAGGGGACCGGAAACCTCCTCGTATATCCCCTTAACATAAAATATGTACAAGGTGAACGGATAATGAATTACATCTTCATCTCAGTTTTCGGAGGATTCGCCTCACAGGCACTATTATAATTAGTTGTATATGTTGTTGAATATCTGATTCCACTTGTAAATTCAGATTGTGAAAAATTATTAACAAAGTTTATGTCATACTTGTTTATTATTGAAATCATAATTGCATCGAAACAACGTATATTATTTAAACAAAATGTTAAACACTTTCTCGTACAAAATTGTTTTTACAAAACTACAGAGTTATAACGCACTTCGAAACGACCTGAGTGACTCGAAACTAATATTCCTGTACTTTTACTTTTAATTTTAATTTTAATCTAAGCTTTTAATGTATTTACTATAATAATTTAATATTTTATCTACTTTTAATGTATTAACTGTATTTATGTTTCTATATTTTTTATATATTATTAATCTGACGCTCACATCCGCCACAATGTAACTTTAAGTACCTTATGTTGTAATATGGTGGCCAAAGTGAAGAATGAATAAATTTAAAAAAATGACAAATAAAGTTCTAGGGCGTTATTTCGACAACGCCTGCTCATAACGCCCGCCTATAGTAATTATCAACAGATCTACTGTCAACAATTCGCCAAACGTAAATCAAGCGTGCGAACGCCGTAGACATCTGCGCGGCGCGGCTTTCGAAGCTAAGATCTGTCAGAAAATAATATAAGAAAACATTCTATAAATTTAAACTACAATTATGACATAAAACGTTGAAGGCACCACGGGTGTTATGAGCAAAACGCCCCAGGTCGACGTACATCCTTCGAGCTGAAGGCCCTCGGGCTCTACACCGTCGACTTGGGGCGTTATTGTACTCATAACGCCCTAGATACCTTAATTACTATTAGAATCCCAGCCTCAACAATTAATTGTTGGAAACTTAACAGAAGTCGACCGCTATTCCTTAATCTATTTTAACAGTAATTTTTTTTATTCTGTAAAAAAAATTACGTTCAAATACCTACCGTTAAAAATATTCGTCTACACACTTATACAACGTGTCCACGTAAGTATGCAACATATGGGAAACTTTTTTATTATTAATTTCTCAGAAAATTTTATTCTTTATAAAAGTTGGTGCTTGATCCTAAACATATAAAAAGACAAAACAAATAACATTCGACGCTATATTAGCAAGATAATGAAAGAAAATTATAACTTTTGCACTTTTTTTGCGAATTTTATCAAGTATTCTCAGTTTTGACTTTTTTGTCAATATTTATTACTAAGAAATAATTAATTAGTAATTTATTAAGAAAAGAAGTGTTGTCTCCTAAATTATGCGATTAACTTTACAAGAAAGAGTATAGTTGGTGCTAATTTGTGGCGATAACTATAAAACCTGCAGGGGAGCAGTTGAAATTTTTAACGGCTGACTCCCTGAAAAAAGAATCAGTTATTTACAAATGTCAAGAATTTTAAAGCAATTTAAAAGGACTGGAAAATTTGAATTGCATTTGAAAAAAGAACAGTGAGAAATGTGGAGCATTCTTTGGATATCTTGCAAAGCGTGGTTGAAAATCCTCAAAGTCAACAGTACATAAGGTACTAGCTGTGAATAAGTTTAAAGCATTTAAACCAAGGTATGTTCAAACTTTCCAAGAACATGAGTACGACAAACGTTCTGAATTCTGTTTCATGGTACAAGGTGAAATAGAAATTGATAAAACATTTCCTAAGAAGATCCTGTTTACGGATGAAGCTACATTTACTACAAATGGTGTAGTTTCATCAAAAACTGTCGTTGGTGGTCAACAGAAAATCCAGCATTTCGAATTATCTGCAAAAATCAATATTCTCGAAAAATTTTGTGGAATTTTTAACAGAAAAATTATAGGGCTACATATTTCGGCAGAGTTTAAATTTAGAAACATATTTAGAATTTTTAAATATGGAATTGGAAAATGAATTTGACATGTTAGCTTTAGCTACAAGAAATTCTCTTTGGTTTATGCAGGATGGGGCACCTGCACTCAGTGCTCGTGTGGTAGTTGAATATTTAAATGAACAATTTAATGAGAAATTGATTGGAAGACATCAAGATTTTCATGGCCTGCTCGCTCATCTGATCTAAATCCATTTGATTACTTTTTATGGGGGTGGTTAAAAAACAGTTTATTCTGAGAGGCCTTTTGGAAATTTAGAAGATATGGAAAATAAAATTCGAAATGGTGTAAGGTACTTAAATAATCATCCCAATATTCTTGAAAATGTAATCAGAGATTTTAACAGAAGAAAAAATGTATGTATTGAGAGGGAAGGGGATCACATCGAGTGATTGTTATTTAATTAATAATATCGTTGAGGTTGTTAATTTCAATGAAATTACATTTTTTTGTTGATTAAAACCGTATGTCATTTGTTTTGTCTCTTTTGTATGTTTAAGATCAAGCACCAACTTTTATAATAAATAAAATTTTCTAAGAAATTCATAATAAAAAAGTTTTCCATATGTTGCATACTTACTCGGACACGTTGTATATGTTATATCCTAGATATTATTAATGTGACATAAAAGTTAAATATTCACTGTAATACAGTCTAATGCAGTGAACATTATTTGAACTTCAAATTATTTTTGCATAGAAGGTGTGAGCTACTGAATTTTATTGCCGAGATGACCATGCCTAAGAGACAGAAACATAGTAGTCATGTCTAGAGATTTTTTTTTTTCAACTCGACTGAACTAATGTAGTCTTTCATGACGTGTATTGTCATTTTAAAAACAAATTGACATGTCGAGACAATTTGTCTTATTAAATAATACCTTTCATGAATAACCCATCTTACAATATTTGATTTTCTCCAACTAACCCGCTTTTTCGCAGATATTAGTTCCAACAACATGTAGGCTAAATGTCCTAATTTTTAATATGCGACTTTCGTAATTTATCTCACAGCCAACTCTGAATCAAAATCTTGTAGCTCACAAGATACATGGTCCGCTAACTGTTATCACCTATTTTCCAATCAGAAGGATAAAAAGTAATGGATTGAAACAAATTTGAGATGAATGTTAACTTTGTTGCGTGCAATTTTAGTTCCTAAAAACTACTTCATTTAAATGGACGCCCTGAGTCTCAATACGTACTGCAATTTTTGTCTAAAATGTTGCACCACGCATTTCAAGGTATTGTATTGTTTAACCCAGTGGTTCCCAAACTTTTTCGATTCCAGGCGCCCTTGCTGTACACTATTTTGAAATAGCGACTAATTGTTTCCGTTACATTTAATTGTAAATGAAATAGAATTATAAAAAACTTTGTAACACTTGGGAAGCACTGGTTTAAGAACGCCTAACGAAGACCTAATGCTTCAGGTAGCCTTACAATTAATCAGGAGCCATCAAATCAAGGAAATTGGACGGCCATGTTATGTCACCACACGTCGAAATTAAGTGACAAAAAAACATATTTTGCAACAAACAAAGTTTGCGTAATTCCGGCTTTAAAAATATTTCTTTCAGAATTATTGGAAACCGTTTCATCATTTCATCAAAATATTGTCCTACGATTACAAATAAGGCTCTACGTTTTTTAATCGAGGTGGCAGATATCACCACACTCCTTCAGTTAGTAAAGTGAAAAATAAACAAAACTCTTCCTTTGCATTGACAAGTGAGTAATGAAACTGCTTCCTTGCTTGGAACAGAACAAAACTCACTTACATCTTTGTCGGGTTTTATTTTTATGTCTTGAATCCCATTCTGAACACTATTTTGTTATAAAAATTATTTGTGAGACCTATAGAAACTGAGACAAGCAAAATATCTTTTGATGTAAATCGTTCGGACAACTGCTGGAAACGCCGAAAAACGATTAAATTTAATTTTTCTTCAAAAATTTATTTTCGTTTTTTTTCGAGTCTAGAATCCCATTCTGAACACTATTTTGTTATAAAAATTATTTGTGAGACTTACAGAAACTGAGACAAGCAAAATTTCTTTTGATGTAAGTCGTTCGGGCAACTGCTGGAAACGCCGAAAAACGATTAAATTTAATTTTTCTACAAAAATTTATTTTCGTTTTTTTTCGAGTCCAGAATCACATTCTGAACACTATTTTGTTATAAAAATTATTTGTGAGACTAACAGAAACTGAGACAAGCAAAATTTCTTTTGATGTAAATCGTTCGGACAACTGCTGGAAACGCCGAAAAACGAGTAAATTTAATTTTTCTTCAAAAATTTATTTTCGTTTTTTTAGAGTCTAGAATCCCATTCTGAACACTATTTGTTCATAAAAATTATTTCTGAGACTTACAGAAACTGAAAACGATTAAATTTATATTTTCTTCAAAAATTAATTTTTGTATTTTTTCAAGTCTTGAAACCCATTCTGAACACTATTTTGTTATAAAAATTATTTGTGAGACCTATAGAAACAAGGAAAGGACAAGGACAAGCAAAATTTCTTTTGATGTAAATCGTTCGGACAACTGCTGAAAACGCCGAAAAACGATTAAATTTAATTTTTCTTCAAAAATTTATTTTCGTTTTTTTTGAGTCTAGAATCCCACTCTGAACACTATTTGTTCATAAAAATTATTTGTGAGACTTACAGAAACTGAAAACGATTAAATTTATATTTTCTTCAAAAATTAATTTTTGTATTTTTTCAAGTCTTGAAACCCATTCTGAACACTATTTTGTTATAAAAATTATTTGTGAGACCTATAGAAACAAGGAAAGGACAAGGACAAGCAAAATTTCTTTTGATGTAAATCGTTCGGACAACTGCTGAAAACGCCGAAAAACGATTAAATTTAATTTTTCTTCAAAAATTTATTTTCGTTTTTTTTGAGTCTAGAATCCCACTCTGAACACTATTTGTTCATAAAAATTATTTGTGAGACTTACAGAAACTGAAAACGATTAAATTTATATTTTCTTCAAAAATTAATTTTTGTATTTTTTCAAGTCTTGAAACCCATTCTGAACACTATTTTGTTATAAAAATTATTTGTGAGACCTATAGAAACAAGGAAAGGACAAGGACAAGCAAAATTTCTTTTGATGTAAATCGTTCGGACAACTGCTGAAAACGCCGAAAAACGATTAAATTTAATTTTTCTTCAAAAATTTATTTTCGTTTTTTTTGAGTCTAGAATCCCATTCTGAACACTATTTGTTCATAAAAATTATTTGTGAGACTTACAGAAACTGAAAACGATTAAATTTATATTTTCTTCAAAAATTAATTTTTGTATTTTTTCAAGTCTTGAAACCCATTCTGAACACTATTTTGTTATAAAAATTATTTGTGAGACCTATAGAAACAAGGAAAGGACAAGGACAAGCAAAATTTCTTTTGATGTAAATCGTTCGGACAACTGCTGAAAACGCCGAAAAACGATTAAATTTAATTTTTCTTCAAAAATTTATTTTCGTTTTTTTTGAGTCTAGAATCCCACTCTGAACACTATTTGTTCATAAAAATTATTTGTGAGACTTACAGAAACTGAAAACGATTAAATTTATATTTTCTTCAAAAATTAATTTTTGTATTTTTTCAAGTCTTGAAACCCATTCTGAACACTATTTTGTTATAAAAATTATTTGTGAGACCTATAGAAACTGAGACAAGCAAAATTTCTTTTGATGTAAATCGTTCGGACAACCGCTGGATACGCCGAAAAACGATTAAATTTAATTTTTCTTCAAAAATTTATTTTCGTTTTTTTTCGAGTCCAGAATCACATTCTGAACACTATTTTGTTATAAAAATTATTTGTGAGACTTACAGAAACTGAGACAAGCAAAATTTCTTTTGATGTAAATCGTTCGGACAACTGCTAGAAAAGCCGAAAAACGATAAAATTTAATTTTTCTTCAAACATTTATTTTCGTTTTTTTTCGAATCCAGAATCACATTCTGAACACTATTTTGTTATAAAAATTATTTGTCAGACTTACAGAAACTGAAACAAGCAAAATTTCTTTTGATGTAAATCGTTCGGACAACTGCCGGAAACGCCGAAAAACGATTAAATTTTTAATATGCGACTTTCGTAATTTATCTCATAGCCAACTCTGAATCAAAATCTTGTAGCTCACAAGATACATGGTCCGCTAACTGTTATCACCTATTTTCCAATCAGAAGGATAAAAAGTAATGGATTGAAACAATTTTATAGTTTGTATCATCTCCGTTTCAACTCTACGTTTTGTAATGGAAGAAGTGAAACGTACAAGAAAAACAAAAACCGCCAACCTTAAAAGTGGAAGAAAAACATCACCAAACTTGAGAGGTAAGAGTAAGCATTAAAAAAAATATTGTTCGACAATGCTCAGTATTTGGCCTTTGAAAGTTGATTTCTTTAATTTGGTATTAAATAATTATAGGTACTGTTACACCTTTCACACATCACAGATGCAAAGCCAAAACTCTTCTCCATATGCTAGTTCCATCATGGTAAAAATAAAGTCTTGGTTTGTGAACAAGTTAGTATGCAAGACATTCGCAGATTCCATGAAGGATTTTATTCTAACATCTCCAAATCAGCTCAAGAGGCTTATATTATCAAGCAAACTGGCAAAAGATTAACACAAGTCGATATCAAATAACTAATAAGCACCAAAAAAAGAGGAAATGTGCAGGTAGGTAACCCAGAGGCCTTTTTTCTAAATTTTCACCTATTTGGTGCTATAAAACATTTTTCAAACAGGCATCTATAAGCCATTTTTCGTTTTCAGGTTTGTAGAAAGGCGCTTTTGAAGATTCAGGGTGCGAAACATCTGCAAAAACAATCTAAAAAAAGGTGGTTATTATCGCTCTAGTAAATTCACAGAAATTAAAGAATAATTAGAGAGAATTCTTCAGCCAGGTGCAGTTTATCGAATCTTACTATACAAGGAAAAAACGTTTCAGACATTACCTACCGAGTGACTGCAATGCATGCAAATTATGGAGGCAGTATAGTGAAGGAACAAACCATGAGAAAAAAGAGTTAAGATCACGGTATTCAGATGTGATGAGCGACTATGAGAAGTCATATTAACAACTTTTAAGCAATTTTAAGAAATCGAACTTCTTATTGAAGCTGAGTAATTGGCAATCAATAATGATGAGTTTTAGTATGGTCACTTTAATTGAATTATCTATGCATCAAACTCAAAATAAGTTACTATAAAACAATTTTACGCTAATTAATGACAAAAAAAAATATGAATTTGTTTTTTTTTTTTTACAATAACACATAGTTCAAGACATAAACAATTTAATTTTATTTATAATTTTTGGTTTCTTAACTGTTTACAAGATCAACTTTAGGAGAACAATATGAAGTTTCAAGAAGCGTACGAATTCCCTGCCATTAAGTACTCGTTCTTTTTGCTTATCTTTAATTATGACTACAATATCAGTTTTACGTCTCCTGCAACTGTTGCATGTTCTACTTGCATCAGTCTCCGATGCAAGATTTCTAAAACGCCATTAGGTAGAAACAAGACAGAACTAATGGCATAGTTGCGTGCTTAGAAATGAAATCAAGGTGCTTCTATGACGTGTTAGAAAAATTAATGGAACCAACTATCACGAAACTATCATTTGACTGTCAAAAAATCATGCTCTGCCCCGGATTCATAATCAGGCTGCTTACCACAGTATCTTTATGTACTTTATGTGTGAACATGAGAGTTTAAAGGGATCTAACGATGTAGGTTCAATTATCTTTCACCAACTCCAGAATTATGACTTGACGGATATGCAGGAGATAGAAATGTTCTGCGACAGTTCTCCTGGTCAGAACAAGAACATGTCTGTGACAGGTATGTTGTGCAAGTGGTTATTGTTAGATCCTCTATTATTGTGGATAGGGTCTAATCCTAATTGCTTATGATCGCTTAATGATCGATCCGTAATAAAACACTATTTTACTTTTACACTCGTTTATGTGCACGGCACAAGACAATGGCATCGAATGAATCTTCACGCAGACAATCATATGCTCGCACACAAGTTGCCAAAAAACTTCGCAATGATATGCTCTAAAACTAATGCGCACAACTGGCGCAAATAACTAATAATTTAAACAGTTCATTCCTATGACAGTTATAAAATACAGAGATTAGCGTCAATAAGATAACAATGGTGTTTCCTGTTGTTGGACATTCATGTTTACCGGCAGACAGAGTCTTTGATGGAAAAATCGATCCTTCGAATACCTGGAGATTTTTTCAGAATTTGATGTTGCGGACTGGAAAACAGAAGTTACATTTACGTTCAAATTAGCAGGTGTGCTGCATTTTAAGTTTGCACCAAGTATCAAGAAAGAAAAAAGAGGAATTATATCGGTACAAAGGTAGGAGCATTAACAGTAAAATTTAGGTTTTCCGAAAGGCATTTTAAAAAAGGGAAAAACTCGCAATGGTTGAGGGACGGTAATTACCTCACAAAGTCTGAAAAATTGGCTCACATAGACAAACTTCTTCAAAATAAATTTGGGGTAGACTGGCGAGGATAGGAAGTTTAAAATTTTACGGTGAAATTTTGGAAGGCAACGGCGATGCTCCGGAAGAAGAAAACGAGAAACATGACGAAGAAAATAATTACTATTTACATGAAGAAAATTGAGATTGAGAAATTTTTGTAAAAAAAGTCTGTGTGAGTGTCTGCATTTGTATACATCTGTCTGTCATTTTTATGTTTTACTTTCTCCGTACAAACTTCTTTCAAATTCCTTATTTGTTCTTTTTTACTAATTTGACTAGGAGGAGATCTTTCCTCTAAAATGATCAGGGAAGATAATATTCCAATTTAAAAAAAATAACATTGAAAATCTTATATTCTGTTTTGTTCATCTACACCCTGTATACATATCAGAGGCCTGCATGGGCCGGGCTTTGGCCCGGCCCGGAAAGCCCGGCCCGGCCCGACGTCGGGCCGGGCCGGGTCGGACCGTATTTTTCAAACTCCGGGCTGGGCCGGGCCGGGCTTTCCGATGAATAATTTAACCCGGGCCGGGCCGGGCCGGGCTTGGATAAATTTAATTGTTTTATATTTTGCAAAGCAACAACTAAGTGAATTGAAAAAAAAATTATTAACACGAATTCAATGTATTTTAAGAATTTTAGGGAATACATGGGTCCAGTAATTTTATTTATTTAATTCAACATTTTTTGAGGACGGGCCGGGCCGGGCCGGGCTTTGAATATTCAGCTCCGGGCCGGGCCGGGCCGGGCTTTGAATATTCAGCTCCGGGCCGGGCCGGCCGGGCCCGCAGCACATTTTCGTTTCATCGGGCCGGGCCGGGCCGGGCTTTCGAAAACCCGCTTCTGCAGGGCTCTGATACATATACACGCCAAAAATACAATATATTCAATAAAATATAAAGTCTAATTTTTCAAAGATATTGCACATCAGCAATAAAAATAATTCTACACTGAGGAATGCAAGTGAATGCAGCTAATTGTTATTTAACACGTTAAAGGACACCAAAATAGTTATTTATGCAACAAGTGAGTAAAGTAATACTTTTTTTCACGAGTAGGAAAGATTGCAACACGAGCCGAAGGCGAGTGCGGCAATTCCTATAAGTGAAAAAAAGTTGCTTTACTCTCGAGTTTCATACAAATTTTTTTCTACGTCCGTAACTTTAAATAAATTCGATAAAACCTTAATAAATTTCTATAGTAATAATACTTTTTTTAAATGAAAAAAATAATAATCATCAAGTTTTGTTGATCGGAAACGAATGTTTGACATTTATCGGCGGAACTCGCGGCGTGTTGCGAAGCGTTCGTGACAGAGTTTGCGCAAACAATTTTATAGTAGCGTTAAAAAATGAACCGCTACGCCACTTTTTTTCACGCAAAAGAGTGAAAAAATGAACCGTTATGGCACTTTTTTTCACGCTATTTGTAGGGTTCAGGAATCACATATTTTATGAGCCCAAATTAATGAAAAAAACTGTACATTTTATAACGGACGTAGAAAATAAATATTTTTATTGCTATAGGAACACAGGCATACACAGGCAAAAAATATTTCCATGAATGTTTAAAATGTATCTACCTATTTTTAACGCAAATTCCTATAATTGCTAACAAAAATTTTGTATGCATATTAAATGTAATAACCATTTATTTACCTTCAGGAAGATCCATAATAACAAGGAAAAAAATCCCAGCACATAAAGACTAGTATTTATAGTGAAAAACCGACGTCAAACTTTCACCTCGTCCGAACGTCTCCTACGTGTCTAACAAAGTAACAAGTTTGAATGCGGATTACGAGGCATTTTGTAGTAGATACAATCATATTCTTCCATTGTGGCATCCAGTGGAGCTCTCTGGACACGACTATATAGTACTAATCTCAAAATTTTGATTCAAATTTTTTGACTTTTGGCCAGCTTTTTCGAATTCTGAACCACTGTGCAGCGTGGCGGCGACTTGGGCGCTCTGACTGTTGTGTTATGACGAATCATGAACTTAATATTTCACTCTGAATGATTGTGTTTCATCTGACTGATGAATCTGAGTCTAATGATTGTTGAATTCTGACTGATTGTTGTAAAATGACTGCCCTCTTGAGAGCGCTCCATGGTCTTTTACGGGATCCACGTCCTATTCTTTTCCGGGTTGCGGGTGGTGGTGGTGGTAGGGTACGATGGGAGCGTCGAGGTCGGCGCACTTGTTCGAACCGGAAAATTGCACTTCCCAGAACAATTTGGGTTCGAGCCAATTTTGTCACGTAGGCAGGCTTCGGGAGGCGGATCGACCATCTTTTGTGTTGTCGTAGTAACTGCACATTTCCACTAATGGTTTTGCGAAAACGGTCTAACGATGTTCTTGGCACATCAGCGTACAATAGGTGGAGGCTTATCCCTTCATTGTATTGTTACTGGCAGCTGTACTTCTTCGAAAATTATCTCCTTTGGAAATTTTAATAATGCGTCTCATAAAATGCAAATTGAGATAATGGCGCATTTGTTAAAACGGGTAGATAAACTTAGCCCCGATAACAGAAGTTATTTTTGGTCCGCCCTGTATACATGTATTTACCATAAAAGAAACCGCAGCCAAAAAATAAAAATCGACGTGTCCGAGTATTATTTTAAAAAACAAACCCCTGAATTTAAATTAATTTGTTCCAACCTACGCGTCCCCACTGTATGTGTATATAAAGATAACTTAAAGTATAAATTAATTCAATCTCTTAAAAAAACTTTAATTTCCTATGTCTCTTAGTATTTCAATTTCCGCCTTAATCCTCATCCTTCCGTCATGTATTCAAACAAGTATGATATTTCCATTAACTTATTTTCCTCTTCCATCCAGCGCGCTCCCGCTTCGTGTTGTTTTATTTTCGAATTCCCTGTCTGGTGCATATTCTGGATACAATAAAAATACATAACGTTCTAAATCGTTGCACCCTAACACACAAACCGACTTCGGGGGAAAAATTGCACTTTAAAAATACTCGAAAGTATAACGAACCGAGCTGCTGCTTGTCCGCCTCAGCTCCAGTATGATAAATTACCTCTCGTGCCCGGCTCTCTTGATTATCGCGCTTAGTTTTATTTACTCAAAGTTATTCGAATTTTTATGAGGGGAATACTCTCTTAAAACGTTGCTAATTTGCAGCAGGTGATCGCGTTAAAACTTTTTTCTCGCGTTGTTTTATTTACTTCGATATGTCGGAAATAAAAAGCGAGTTAGGTAAGTTGCTTGAACTTAAATATATAAAATGGTTATAAAATTTATAATTTCGTGACCGGTGTTTTGTTATTGCTCGTAAAGATAGTTATGACTACTTTCGTGGAATAGCTTTTGAAGTTATTTTATATATCAAACAAAGATATTGATAACGAAACATTATTACGAAAACTGATAATTTGATAAAAGAATAGTTTCGTCTTTTAATTTGCGGCGAACTCTTTATGTAAAGAGTAAATAACCCAGATCCTCTTACATTCCGCTGAAATGCGAACACCCTGTGCATAAATTACATTAAAATTAAAATAAGAAGCGTATAGTTTAATAATTATTTATGTACGAAGGGCATTAGGAAGAATTTAATGCGCTCGAGGGGTAAAAACATAAAGTTATGTCCACGGTGCATACAAACTTTTTTCGCACCTTATTAAATAATATAAACGTTGTTAAATCGTTTTTGATTGAGAAAGTTGTCCATTATTCGGCCGAAACATTTTCTCCACAGGTAATGTCCAATCAAGTGATAGCGGTTTCATGGCCCGACAGGTGACGTCCAATCAAATGATAGTGGTTTTATTGCCCAACAGTTTAGTTGTTACTATGGTTACGATTCCTTTTTTTTGTCAGCGAACTGCCGCAATTTCCAAATAGAAAAATTATTCGTTATAATTTAATACAAACAGAAAAATCTTTAGGTAATTATTTAATTTGATTATTTGATGCGAAAATAGTTATTTATGCAACAAGTGAGTAAAGTAGTACTTTTTTTCACGAGTAGGAAAGATTGCCACATGAGCCGAAGGCGAGTGCGGCAATTCCTACAAGTAAAAAAAGTTGCCTTACTCTCGAGTTTCATACCAAAAATTTTCTACGTCCGTAACTTTAAATAAATTCGATAAAACCTTAATCAATTTTTATAAGTAATAATACTTTTTTTTAATGAAAAAATAATAATCATCAAGTTTTCTTGATCGGAAACGAATGTTCGACATTTATCGGCGGAACTCGCGGCGTGTTGCGAAGCGTTCATGACACACTTTGCGCAAACAATTTTATAGTATCGTTAAAAAATGAACCGCTACGGCACTTTTTTTCACGCAAAAGAGTAAAAAAATGAACCGTTATGGCACTTTTTTCACGCTGTTTGTAGGGTTCAGGAATCACATATTTTATGAACTCGAATTAATGAAAAAAACTGTACATTTTATAACGGACGTAGAAAAAGTATATTATTACGGCTTATTAGTTTTTCTATTAAATTACAGAAAGGTATTATCTCTCATTTTTTGACTTTTAAAGCTTGCATCAACGTGATTAATGTTTTTCTAAAGTAAAGTTTATAGTTGTGTCTTAATTAGCGGACATTATCGAAGTTTTATAATCGAAGGGCATTATGTACTTTATAATATAACTTTTATTCCACTAATAATTGCACAATAATGAAATGGTAAGGCATAAAAAGTTTAAGATTCTTAAATTGATATTTAGTATTAAAAAAAATCTGATCGCGTTGACAACTAGGTTATCTACTACAACCCTTTGTTTTTATAATGTATTATAATTAAAATTAGTTATTTTAATTAACTTTCATTGTTCTGATGAGGCATCAGAACACCTGTGCAGGACATTAACGGGCGAGAAATTTTAATGAAACAGTGGCTCCGATTCTTAATTAGAAAGGGAGACACACGTGGGTGCGCAGATAGGGTGTCTCTTGGATGTTCAAAGGGGTGTAGAAATGCGTATCCTCTTGGCGTAGGCCCGAGCAATTTGTTATACGTGTGAAGGTCGGGGGGCTTGCGCACGGTGAACGCTCCAGGGCAAAAAGTAGGTCAAGGCCGTGTGTGCATTGGGATATATGTATTTCTGTTCTATTTTCAATGAACGAAAAGTAAATATAAATTAAAAAAATTAAATAAAATTGTTTTATACTTCCTGTTGCTACATTTATTTTTAAATAATAATTATTATTACAGTTTTTATTGATATATATATATAATTTTTAAGTGATAATTTATGAGATTGAAATATTCAATATTTCAATTTTCATTGTGTATGAAGTAATTTATGAACACAAGTATAATGTAAGTATTGCCCTGCGCATCCACCAACATTAATAATAATTCAATTTTGAACATCTTTATGCGCAGAAAGTTTCAGATTAAAAATACCATTGAACATAGAAAAGTAAAATTTCCTGCAAATGGACTATCGACCTGCGATCGGCCTGATTTTTTTTAGAACGCTTTAACGGTCAAAATCATTCGTGCAAACTTTAAACTTACACGCACGCAATAATTACTTCCACATTATAATAAATTCACTAATACACAAGCCATGATTTTTTAGAACAGTGCAATACATTTTTAGTTCTATTCACAACGGCAAATAATTACCAATAAAGTAATGTAAGTGTAATTCAATTTATCGTAAAATAAGCAATGATTATTAAGTAATAATCGAAAGTTAAGAGGTTGATATTAAAAAAAAAAGACAAAAAGTATAATTGTTGTTTTTATTATTTTTCCGTTTAATGGAAGGATGTTCAAGGAAGCGAGGATGATGAAGGGCATCTGTCATAACCGATTTTCGTGAATTTACTTCATACAAGACGGGACAAACACTGAACATGCATGGCCGTTGTTCAGTTGCAAAAGCTAACTGTCCGGATGGGATTCGAACCCACGATCCTGATGAAATGCGACCCACTAGGCCGCAGACTCTTTTAACGAAAAATTTATAATAAACTAACTATACGGAATACAGCAACCCTATTTTTTTAAACTCATTATCCCTGAATATTAACACAGCTTTTAATTGTAGACTATATGATAAAATATTCCTTTCCTTAATAACAAGATAATCTTACTGGAACATCCTTGTGTTAATTCCAAAGTTACATTTTTGTAGCTCGTTCAAAAAAGGTAAAAAATATTTGCTTCAAGAATTAAACTTTCTGAAATTACTTAAAATATATGCTAAATTCCGTTAATAAAATGAAAAACAATGAAACCAACCGAAAAATTACTTAGAATAGATGGTGTTACTACGCGATTACATTTACTTCAGTTTCCGAACTACGAAGACGGAGACACTTTTAAAAATTGCCGAGAACGTATAAAACGGTATTAATAGTGATTTATGATACAAGTGTTAAAAGTAATGCAAGAAATCTGAAATATTAACTTTTGTATTAATAATCTTAGACCAATGAAAGTTACCTTAAATATATGTTATTATTTTATTACATAAAAATCCCAAAACATTGCATCCCCAAAATTACAAAATATTCTCACTTAAACGTCCTTGCGTTCATGCTAGAGCTTTTGAAATTGGGTTAAAATAAATGTAAGAATAATGGCCACAATCATGAAACTTTCTAAAATTACTTACAATTAGAATATATTCGTAGCCTTTGTTACAAGATATTCACACTGAAGCACAAATGAATTGTTTTTAAAGCTAACTTTTAGAAATCCCTTAATAATTAAGAAAACAACATTGCTTGAATACAGCTTTCTGAAGTTACTTCAAATAGATGCTACTACGTGATTCTATAAAAAATCTTTAAATACCCCCTCCGTCAATTATAGATAATTCCACCTTAACGTCACAGTATTCCTTCCGAAGTTACATTTTTTACATTCGGCTAAAAAATGAAAAACAATGGCTACAAGCCTGAAACCTTCTAATATTACTTAGAATAGATGCTACTATGTAATTTCATAAACTCTTTATATCTCTTCCTTTAATTACAAGATAATCCTACTGGAATATCCTTGTGTTAATTTCAAAGTAACATTTTTGCCAAACGTAAAAAAAAGAAAAAGATTGGCTACATGAATAAAACTTTCTGATGTTACATAAAATATATGCAGATGCTTCTACGTGATTCCATTTAAATCATAAAATACCCCATCTCCAAATTACAAGATATTTCCACTTGAATGTCCTGGCGTTCATTCTAAAGTTATAATTTTTGAAATTCGGTTAAAATAAATTAAAAAACAATGGCTACAATCATGAAACTTTATAAAATTACTCAGAATAGATGTCACCGCGTGATTTCATATAAACTTCAAAATTTTCGTTGTCTTAATTACAAGATAATCTCATTGGAATACCCATGCAATATTTTTAAAGTTGACTTTTTTTAAATTCGTTAAAAATTAAAAAAAAAAAAACATTGCTTCAAGAAAACAGCCTTCTGAAGTTACTTCAAATAGATGCTACTACGTGATTCTATAAAAATCTCAAAATACCCCCTTCGTCAATTACAAGGTAATCCCACTTAAACGCGACAGAGTTCATTCCCAAGTTACATTTTTTTTTAATTCAGTATAAAAAAATGGTGATGTGGCCATCATGTTACTTTCTCCGATTTTATATTTACGTTTTCATGGGTTTATTTTCAATTGAAATCATATTTTAAATGTACATCGAGCGTTGCGTAAACTCGGATGAAACTGACGTTTAAAACGTCAAAATTATGAATGATGGAAAAATTATATTTCAAATTCAAAAACTAGGTTTACTCGAAAACTAATGAGATTTCGAAAAAAAACTTATTCTTTAGAAGTTGTTCATTTTAGCATTATCTACAATTAATATTCACATAAAATTGCTGTAACTATTATCGTTTCATAATTATAAACCAAAAATTAAAAAAAATTAATAAATTTTTTTCTCGAATAGCAATGATTTTATGAAAAATATTTTCAAGCAAAAGCTATTCATTTCTTTGTTGTCTTTGATGTTTGTTTAAATGTTTTTGTGATATTTTTTATATTTAAGAAAATATTGGCAAAAAACAAAAAACAGTTAAGGTAAACACCCACTTCCGCTGTACGAAATTTTACCAAAAGCTTTTCAGTTCTTCGGATTATCAAATAAGACATATGTTCAAAGTTTCATATCAATTGCTCCATTGGTTTTTGAGATACAGCGCACACAGACAGACACACACACACACACACACACACACACACACACACACACACACACACACACACAGACAGACAGACACACACACACACACAAAAATTTTCCAGAAATTGTTGAAATGGCATCTAGGGACCCCAAAACGGATATTTCCGTAAAAAAAAATTTGAAAAAAATATCACGATCACAATACTTTCTCGTACTTCGTAACGGAGAAAGTAAAAAAATAAAAACAATGGCTACAAGCATGAAACCTTCTAATATTACTTAGAATAGATGCTACTATGTTATTTTATAAACGCTACAAAATATCGCTTCTCCTATTTACAAGATAATCCCACTGGAACATCCTTGTGTTAATTTTAAAGTTACATTTTTGCCATACATCTAAAGAAAGAAAATATTGGTTACAAGAATAAAACTTTCTAAAGTTACATAAAATAGATGCAGATACTACTACGTGATTCCCACTTGAACGTCCTGAAGTTCATTCTAAAGTTATAATTTTTAAAATTCGGTAAATATTAATTGAAGAACAATGGCTACAATCATGAAACTTTCTAAAAGTACTCAGAATTGATGTCACCAAGTGATTTCATATAAACTTCAAAATTTTCGTTGTCTTAATTACAAGATAATCTCATTGGAACACCCATGTATTATTTTTAAAGTTGACTTTTTGAAATTCGTTAAAAGTTGAAAGAAACATTGCTTCAAGAATACAGCGTTCTGAAGTTTCTTCAAATAGATGTTTGCTACTACGTGATTATATAAAAATTCCCCTCCGTCAATTACAAGATAATGCCACTTAAACGTCACAGAGTTCATTCCAAAGTTACATTTTTTTTAAATTCAGTATAAAAAATACAAACGATCGCTATTGGCCTGCAACCTTCTAACATTACTTACAATATATGCTATTATGTGATTTCATAAACACTCTAAAATATCCCTTCCCTTAATTACAAGATAATCTTACTGGAACATCCTTGTGTTAGTTTCAAAGTTACATTATTTTAAATTCGGCTAAAAAAATTGAAAACCATTTGCTATATAACCTTCTGAAGTTACTTCAAATAGATGCTACTACGTGATAACATAAAAATCGCAAAATAACTTCTCCATTAATTACAAGATAATCCCACTTAGACGCTATTGTGTTCATTCCGAAGTTACATTTACATTTAATTCATTAATGAATTTTTGGTCATAATATAAACTTAATTAACTCTGTTATTTAACATACAATCGGTTTATATGATGAATTCCAGGCATGAAGCTGTTATTTTCACGTTGTCGGTTACAAAGTACGAGAAAGTATTTACATTTTTTTAACGGAAATATTCGTTTTGATGTTCCTAAAGACCATTTTAAAGATTTCTGTGTCCTAGTGTCTGTACTGTGTGTGTGTGTGTTCGTGTGTTTATGCATGCTTTATCCCTCGAACTAATACAGCAATGAACAAGAAACTTTGAATATGAGTCTTATTTAATAATCTGAAGAACTGAAAACAGTGGCAGCAAAGAGTGAAAACCGCCCTCGTTGACCTCCAGCTAGCCCTTCGGATTCCGGTCGCTTTGAAACAGCACAAGAACACTAGGATGGGGCGGAGGCAGAGATATTCTGACGGCGGCCTGGCGACAACGGCGGTGGTGGCGTCAGCAGCGACGGCGGCGTCGGAAGCGGCGGCGGCAGAAGAGGCGGCAGTGGTGACATCGGTGGCTGCGGCGGCGATTCGGCTGGTGAACTCTTTTCCGACTTATGTCAATCGAATTGGATGTTGAATGATCTGATTCTGAGTTCTTAGTGAAGTCTTCAGAGAGCTCAATGGCTTTTTACGGGATCCATGCCCTACTCTTCTCCGGGTTGCGGGTAGTGGTGATGGTAGGGTGAGACTGGAGCGAGGTCGGCGCACGTGTCCGAACCGGCAAATTGCACTTCCCAGAAAAATTTGGGTTCGAGCCGATTTTGTCACGTAGGCATCGGGAGGCGGATCAACAGCCCATTGTGTTGTCCTGGCAGCTGCACATTTCCACTAACGGTTCTGCGAAAACGGTTTTAACGATGCCCTCGGTAAATCGGCGCACAGTGGGTAGAGGTTCATTTTTATTGTGTTGTTACTGGCAGCTGTACTTTTTCGAAAATTATCTCGTTTGGAAATTTAAATAATGCGGAATTTATGTTAATTTTGAAGAGGAGCAATGGTTAGCTCATAAAATGCAAATTAACATAATTAGGCATTTGTTAAGACGCGTAGATAAACTAAGCGCCGATAACAGTGTTTAAAAACCAGAACGGATTAAGGGTCTTGTTTTTCCAATAATTTTTGAAATATAAAAAAAATAATACAAAAACATTTAAACAAATATTGAAGACAACAAAGAAATGAACATCTTTCGTTGAAAACATTTTTCATAAAATCATTTTTTGGTGAAAAAAAAAATGTATTTTTTTTCCTTTTTAGGTTTATAATTATAAAACGGTAAAAGTTACATAAAATTTATATTAATAATAACTATGGAGGATACCATAATGAACAACCTTTAAAGATTTTTTTTAATCCCTTCAGTTTCTGAGTAAACTTAATCATTTCCATCTTTCATAATTTAGATGTTTCAAAAGTCGGTATGATCCGATCCTGCAAATCGCTCGAGGCACCATGAAACATAAAACCTTGAACCTAACCCTTATTTAACAATCCGAAGAAAAGCATTTCGTACGATTTCATATTCAAATTCGAAAAAACTTGCGTACTTTGTACGAAGAAAGTAAAGATACAAAACTTGCTTGGAAATGTATGAACATGAAAATTAGTCTAAACTTTTAAACTGCACTGAATATAATTTTTGTGGAATTTTTCCCCACAACATTTTTTTAATTGAATCATTTTTCCAAAATTTATACCTCAGTTGATAATAAATATATTTCCAACATCTAAAGTTATTTTAAACGAACGAGTTTTATTTATTTGACATTAAATATTTTTTGGAATTTTATACACGTGTTTTATATTTTTTCCGATTGTATTTTCAAGAAGTGTTTAGCACAAACATTTTGAAATATTTGTATCTGATCTGAAAATCTACGTATTTTCAAATACTAAATTAATTTTAAAACATTTTTTTAATTACACGCTGGTTTTGTTGAATGATTACTGCGTCTGATTATTTCTCCCCTAATGTTTTCGGTACATGTGACAATATATTACCAACATTTTGAAAAGTTTTTATTTCATCTGAAAAACTACTAATTTTAAACGTTTTCTAAATTAAAAATAAGTTTAATGATATTTTAAGCCGATGTTCTTTTTTTCGTTTGCAACACAGAGACATTTTCATTTTTGCCTAATAGTCAGAATATTTTTAAAAACTATATTAATAAATTAAATTTTCTGAATCTGGCAAACTTCTTGCTATGATTTCAGTTGAATTTTACGAGGTGAAATTACAATTTTAAAAAATCGTAACTCAAAACTCGAAATATATCCGAAATCTGAAGTAATTTGGAATATGTACTAAATATATTATAATGTCTGTGTATTTCCATAGACAAAAAATTCAAAAATTCGGTAGGAGGCATCACCAACATTATTATTAAAAAAAATTCTTATTGTAAATGCATATTTTCCGAAATATTATCAACGGGATTAATATTTTTCGATTTTTTTCAAAAATTGTCTAGAATAATCCATAGTTCATCTGAAAATACGTGCATTTTCAAATACTTAAGGGATTTTAAAAGGACAATAGTTTCTTAGTTGAATATAAGTCTTGGGAAACGTAATTCTGGATTCTCATTCTTTTTACTTTTTCCGTTACGAAGTACGAGAAAGTATTGTGATCGTGATTTTGTTTTCAATTTTTTTTTACGGAAATATCTGTTTTGGGGTCCCTAGACGCTATTTCAACAATTTCTGAAGAAAAAAAAATTCTGTCTGTGTGTGTCGGTGTGGCTGTGTGTGTGTGTATCTGTGTGAGTGTGCCTGTGTGTGTGGCTGTGTGTGTGTCTGTCTGTGCACGCTGTATCTCAAAAACGAATGAAGCAATTAATATGAAACTTTAAACATCCGTCTTATTTGGTAATCTGAAGAACTGAAAAGCTTTTGGTAAAATTTCGTACACCGGAAGTAGGCGTTTACCTTAACTGTTTTTTGTATTTTGCCAATATTTTCTTAAATATGACAAATATCACAAAAACATTTAAACAAACTTTGAAGACAACAAAGAAATGAACATCTTTTGCTTTCAATAAACCATTTTTATTCGAGAAAAAAATGTATTATTATTTTTTTAATTTTTGGTTTATAACTATAAAACGATAATAATTACAGCAAATTACATAATAATAATTGTAGAGAATGCTACAATGAACAACTTATAAAGAATAAGTTTTTTCCGAAATCCCTTTAGTTTTTGAGTAAACTGAGTTTTTGAATTTGAAGTATAATTTTTCCATCTTTCATAATTTTGACGTTGTAAACGTCAGTTTCATCCGAGTTTACACAACGCTCGATGTACATTTAAAATATGATTTCAAAATAAACCATGAAAACGTAAATATAAATGGCTATGATACAATCAAGTCAGAGAAAGTAACATGATGGCCACATCACCATTTTTGTAATTAATGAAATTTTGTTAATTTGAAAACATAACTTTTAGAAATCAAAATTTTTCGAAAACTAAAGTATGTTTTAGAATAACTGAATTTACTGAATTTAATATAATTTTTAAAGAATTTTATCGCAACGCTTTATAATTGTCCATAAAATTAAATGTTATTTCAAATTTTTATTTGTATGTTACGTCTAATTATTTAGATAATTAGACTACGGTTTTTACATATTTGTTATAGATTTATTTTGAGCAAATGTTAAAATTTGAAGTGATCTTTTTTTGCAAAAATATGCATCTTGGTCATTTCAATCCTGTGCTTTTATTTGTGATTATTTCTAAATCTAGGCAACAGATTTTGCAGATGTTTATGGATTCATAAAGCAAAATCTATTTTTAATACATTTTGGCAGTTTGAATACTACGGGATCGTTCTTCTATTTTTTTGCAGACTTAAAATAAGCATCTTGAAACTTGAAACCAGAATGTTCATTTATGAATATCTAGAAAACTAGTAAAATATATTTGCAATTTCTAATAGATTTATTATCCAGTACTAATTTTGAGTTAGTTTTAAAAGGTTAAACTTTTGGAAAATATTTTTCAATTTATTTGGCAGACTTTTAAAATATGAGTCTTGAAAATTGAACCCAGTGCATTAATGTTTGATTATTTTAAAATCAAGATAACAAATTTTGCAAGTAGAATCTGTTTTGTGTAAATTTTGAATGTTTGACTATTGCGGTGAGTGTTTTCCTATTTTTACAGACTTTTAAAATAAGCACCTAGAAAATTGAAACCCAAATATAAATTGGTTATAATCTAGAAAACTAATTGGGAATGTTGACAATTTTTAATAGAATCATGAACCAGAACCTGTTTTGAGTTAATTATGAAAACTTTTGGCAAATGTTTTTCAATATGTTCGGCAGACATCTAAAATATGGGTCTTGAAAATCTAGAAAACGGATTCACACATTTTTATAGGTTCATAAAGCAGCATCTATTTGGATTACATTCTGAAAGTTTTAATTTTGCGGTGATCGTTTTTCTATTTTTTTTGCAAACTTGGAAAATCTGCAACTCAAAAATTTAAACCTAATATGTGCTGGTATTCATTTTTGGTTTATAATCATTAAACGATAATTATTACATCAAATTTATATTTATAATAATTGTAGTGAATACTAAAACGTAGTTGTTCGAATACGGTTTTTTTTTAAATAACATAAGTTTTTTAGTAAGCTGACAATAAAGATGATTACAATTTGAAGCATTTGTCATTTTGTCATAATATTGACATTTTAAACGTCAGTATCACCCGATTCGATCCGGCAGAACGCTCGATGTACTACGTTTAAAATATCATTAAAACTGTTTCAAATCGGAGAAAGTAACAAAACATCACCGTTTTATAATATCGTTTCTAACACATTTTTGTGATATTTATGCGAGTACCAAAAGAGGCTTTGAATTATTGTAGATAGAGAAAACGTTTAATATTAAATTATTTCAGGCATAATTAATGATTGCTAATTTTTTTGCGAACGTGAATTATAATTCAAATAAATGGACGGCCCGGCCGAAGTTCATTATTTATTACACGAGACGTTTTATGACAATTCATGCTGAAATTAATTTTCCTTCCTTGTCACCCGAATGCTTCTATTTTACAATTACAATAAAACTTGTGAAAATATTATTTATTGTTAATACAAGATTAGAAATTATTTGTCATTACCAAACATTTTTCATGCTTTAAAATAATACCACGGAACTCTAAAACTAGATAAGTTTACGGGGTTGCCGTTGTATTGAAAATTTGAAAAAAATCCTGATCACACGGTTGAATCAGTTCTTCTCGTGTGAAATATTTTCAACTTTCTATCGCTTCCGGTTCAACCGAAAGTAGCACCAACTTTCTTATTTTAACTAGAACACCCCATATATTATGAAATTTTTGGATTCCTCGCTTAAATTGCAACATATTTTGTAAGAAAGTATGTACACTTATCTCTTTTAGTTTTCAAGGAAAACATTTTTTTCTAAAATTTTGACCTTTGAAAGGTATCCTGAAATCTATCTACAACTTTCCTTAGGAATAAGATAAAATTATGAGTTACAGCTCTAACTGTACCTCTATGAGTAAAATAATTTGAAACTGTCAATATCTAAATGCCCTCTTAAATATCTCGAAATTCAATGTTTTTAAATAGATGGCCCATTAGCAGATCTATTTATTTTCCAATTCGTCTGAATAATTAACATTTATCGATATCCAGATGTTGTTTTTCATTCCGGTTGTAAATAAATTATGTAAATTTGAAAAAAAATAAAGTTCCGAATCCATTTCCACCGTAACGCAACCTCTGCGTACCCTTATAAATCAAATCGAAATTGCATCCTAATCGGACACTTGTAGATTCTGCGAGGGTGTGTGTGTGTGTGTTTGTGTGTGGGGCAAAAAAGTGGGACGCCACTGTCCAATTTCGGATTTATGCGGAGGCGTCTCCCTTTAAAATTCATAAACCGACCGCGCTCCAGGTATTCAATAACAACATAAATTTCACTAACTGCCCGAAATAATGGACCTTTCACGACCCACGGCCTCCTCACAGAAATGACTGCGACCCTCGTAACTCCCCTAATATTAGAGGGTAATAGTCCTTTTTTTTCGGAGTCAATTGTTTTACCGCAAATTTTTATAGTGTGAGAGGATTTAAATTGAAATTGAATATTTCGCAATTGATAAAGACGTTAAAATAGAATTTTATGCTAATGTTTATAACACAAATAGTTAAAATATTAAATAGTTCTAAAATAGTAAAATGTTTTTTTTTTGCCCACAAATATGGCACAGGTTAGACCATGTCTGACCACGAATCTTTGTCGTGATTGGCGGGTGAGACTCCTATTTATTTTCCAAACACAATAACTACGATTAAAAATAAATCATTGCTATCTAGAATCATTTGATTCCTTAATGGGAACTTTCCTTTCTTTGATTTACAAGGCATGGAAAATTTTTGCAAGACAAATTTGTGTTGAATTCACGTCTTAAAAAGCTGCTCCTAATTCTCGTATACAATAAATTTAATTTTGAAAAAATAAATTAGTAATATGCTTTGGTAGGCATTAGTGGTTAAGTGATTCAGCGCAATTAAGATAATAGAATAGTTTTTAACGATCTAGTCTGAGTTGATTAAGAATTCTACAGAAGCATGTTGCCCTGTCGGTCAGCAGCTTACAACTAATATACAGCTGTCTTTAATGAGAAATAATCCTTTTTTTCTACTTTGGATTAATAATAAACTTATTGTTATATCAAACACAGTAAAATATTGAAATTTTTTATTTTCAATTTTTGCTGATTATTCAACTACACTGGTGGTAAAAAAATGAAACACTTGAAATTTGTAAAATTTCGACCATTTTCAAAGCGCCATAACTCGGCGTATTTTCAATCGATTACGATGAATCTTTAAAGGCGAAAAACTTTAAAGTGTCTTCTTTAAAATCATGCATGCGAACTTAAGCGTAACCCCTTCCGCCCCCTTAGCGCCCCTGTGAAAAAAATGTGTTTTCAGGAAACCATGTCCAACTTTGAAAATGTCTACGGAGTTTGAAATTTTTTTTCGACTACATCCACCATAAAGGCATTCAAATTTGATCAATTCCCTATGCAGGACTCAAAGAACGAGGTTTCTATGATCATTTGGCACCAAGTTATAGGTGTTTGAAAAAAGTGCATTTTGAGGTTTTTCGCACATAACTCACTGACTTTTCAACCAAACTACATCGTCAAAGTTGGACATGGTTTCCTGAAAAAACTTTTTTTCACAGGGGTGGTAGAGGGGGCGCAAGGGGTTACGCTTAAAAGATACTTCCAAGTTTTTCGCCCTCAAAGATTCATCAAAATCGATTGAAAATACACCGAGTTATGGCGGTTTGAAAATGGTACATTTTTTTCCTTCAGTATATTTCTGGTGAAATTTTAGTTGTTGCGATTGACAGTACTTAAATGTGACAGGCGTTGACATCAAAATCGATTATTGTACAAATTAATGTAAAATCGCAAAGTCTTCAAATTATTATTGCCCAAATTTTGTAATAATAAAATATTATATCGAATGAAGAGGGAAGCGACCGTTTCTTCTGGTAAATTCAATACATATACACTCCATAACAAATAAACTATCGGACAGCTCTCGTGGCTAGAAGTATATATGTGACTGTTTAAGATTATATTTCTTTTAAATAAATTTGAAAAAAAACTCAAAGGAAACTTTCAAAGTGAGTTCTTCTATTTTCCATACACATCACCACTCGACTCTTATTGTTGATGATCCTGGGGGATGGTTCTATCAAAACTGTCATTTACTTATCACTCGCAACATAAATTCATTAAAACAATATATTCATGGCCTTCTAGAGGATTCAATCATGAACTATTGTTTCAACATAGAGAATTTTTCAATTATATCAAAGATTGAACTATGTTGTTGCATTGCATTCTATGTGAAATATGATTGTGGTCATATTAATAATTTAGCATTTTTAAATTCTGTTTTGTAGTGACCGCAAAATGTACGGGCGTCGAATTGCGGTGGCTCTCAGTCCGACGCAAAATTCCGAACCCTTCAGCGGAGCCCATACACAGACGCATTCCTGGATAGTTCCATTTTGCGGGCGATACGATTACATTAAAGGAGAACTATTTCTGATGCCGCTGTTCCGCACAATTTAATCCGAAAAAGGTTCTTTTACTACGGAGATTTCTGGAAACAAAAAATCAATTGAACTGAACTGACTTTAGCACGAATAAAACTGTGTCGAGCTTGTGGTGAGAATTCAATGTCGCCGAGAAAATGTGAGATATTATATATATAATTCTTGCGTATGTGAAGTTAGCAATATTTCTAGCAATATCCCGGCGCATCTACCATATATAAAAATAAATAATTTTCCTCGGTATCACCTACAAACAGTATAGTAGCTTATGGACATAGTTGGTATTGTTATTGTCAAGAAAATCTGGGATTTCCATCTGAAAACTACTCAGCAATAAACTTTTATATCACATCGGCATCGAAAAATATAAATTTAGGGCCAAAACGGCTAAAGCTACATATCCCAAATGAATCATTTTTTTTATAACAATAGCAACCAGGGCTATTATTTCCTCTCGAGAAAATCTGGGATTTCCATTTGGAAACTGCCCAGCAATAAACTTTTATATCACTTCGGCATCGAAAAATGTAAATAAAGGGCCAAAACGGCCAAAGGTACATATCCCAAATGAATAATTTTTATTTTTTATAACAATAGTAACCAGGGCTATCATCTCCTGTCGAGAAAATCTGGGATTTCCATCTGGAAACTACTCAGCAATAAACTTTTATATCACATCTGCATCGAAAAATATAAATTTAGGGCCAAAACGGCCAAAAGTACATATCCGAAATGAATAATTTTTATATTTTTTAATAACAATAGCAACCATGGCTATTATCTCCTGTCGAGAAAATCTGGGATTTCCACCTGCAAATCACCCAGCAATAAACTTTTCTATCACACCGGCATCGAAAAATATACATTTAGGGCCAAAACGGCAAAATGTACATACCACAAATGAATAATTTTTATATTTTTATAACAATACCAACCATAGCTTTGTAGGTGATACCAAGGAAAATTATTTATTTTTATACATGGTGGATGCGCCTGGACATTTCTCGAAATATTGCCAACTTCACATACATTAAATTCTTTGAGTTCAAGCGGTAAGCAGAACTTGGGGACGCGGTATAGTCAATCTGCTTGGGGACGAACGTCAGTGCAATTAACGAGTCATTTATCTTGATTGGCAATGTACCTCTCCTGAACAACTAAGGCCTTCAAATTATCGAACTTTTTTTAATTGTTAATAAATATTTCTTTATTTACATCGCGTTCTAGAATAATATTTAGTAAAAATGTAGAGTGGAATGTTAATATACACTCATGGACAAAATTATCAAATATTTTTAAATTTTTATAATTTTTCTTTGTAAAAAAAATTGATGAAATAAGTCATTTAAACACTTTCTACTTCGATTAATAGTTTATTTTAAAGAAATTCAGTGGACAATCTCAACTTTTTATAAGAAGAAAATCACAAAGAAAAAATTATGCTAAATGTTATTAAAATTAAGAATATTTACTTTATACTTAAATGGCAGTAGATAACAAAGACAAGTCTTTTGAATAAATTAAGTGCATAGTTAGTAACGAGTATTTGCTTCTCGAGCTCTAATTACTGCTTGCATTCTTCTCTGAAAACTACCAACTTTGAATATATTCTTGAGGAATTATTTTCCACTCTTCTGGTGCAGCAAACTGAAGCTGTTCTATTGTAGTTGGAACAGGATTTCTTCGTCGTATGTTGCGTTTAAAATAATCCCACACATGTTCGATCGGATTTAAGTCAGGGCTATATGGTGGCCAATCTAATCTTTGAATCTGGACTGCATCGAGGTAATTAGTCACTGTGCTAGCTGCATGCGGTCGAGCGTTATCTCACAATAATATGAATCTTTCGTATCTAATATGGCCGCCATATGGCACAACATGATCTTTCATGTTTATTTGTTATTTTCGATATATCAGTCACTAGTCATGCGTCCAGTCACTTCCACGAGTTCGGTGCGTCCTTCCCAACTAAAACCTGCCCAAAGCATTATACCGCCACCTCCAAAACTAACGGTCTCTACGATATTACAGCTGACGTATCGTTCTCCAACTCTTCTATAAACGTGGTTTCACCCGTTTGGCTTCCATGATTGAATTCTAGTCTCATCCGCGAAGAAAACATTTTTCCAATTCTCAATATTCCACTGAACATGGTAAATTCTAATCGACGAGTTTTGTGATTTTGAAGAAGTCTTGGTACTTTGGCCGGACGTTTAGGCTTTAGGCCAGCTTTTTTGAATCTTCGCCTGAATGTTTTTGAACTCACATTCATTTGCCTTACATTTACGGGATCATTTTTGAGATGCGTCGATGTCAATGTGCGATCTCGTGTAGAATTAAGTATCAAAAATTGATCATCAATTGCTGTTGTGCATCTCTTACGCCCTTGCCTGGGTCTTCCTAAGTAATTTTCAGTCTCTTGATATCTTTCTAAAATATTCGATACGGTAGATTGACCTCTCCTGAGCCGTCGTGCGATTTCTTTTTGTTTATATCCTTCATTATGTAGAGTCACAATTTGTGCCGCTTGAACTTCATTGCAGTATCTCATTGGTGACATACTGATGTTTTCAATGAAGGAAAACACGAACACTATTCACTATAACTTAGTTAATTGTACTACAATGACTTAATTCACTTTAATTCTTAAAATATGTAATGAATTGTTTATAATAAAGTTCGCGAGAGACAATAATAAACGCCATTAATGTCAATGAAACGTCAAAATTATTTTAAAACAAATTAGTAATCAGCCTACTGGTTGATTAACATCAGCACATATAAGTTTACGGCGATAATTTGAAATTATTGTTAAGTAATAGTGATTACAAAAAATATTCGATAATTTTGTCCATGAGTGTAGTTATTAATATATCATAACAAAATTTGACTTACAAAATTATTATACATCGTAAAAATTCGAGAAATATTTAAAGATTTATCATATCATCGACGATGTTGATGCTAAGTCAAATCAACAAATTATGCTACTGACGTATAAAGAAAATAATCTCAAAATTGGCATTTTCTTATTAATGCTTGTTGATTCGTAACTAACGTACTATGACTAACTAAGGTCCATTGATGTCATATACGATAAATACACCTAACGGTAAAAAACCGGTCCCACCGAAATTTATGAGAAAAGCACTGACATATTAATTAATTTAATTTACTTACTGGCAGTATCGTTTACGTCCTCCTCGAGGTTAAATAACAGTCGTGGAATTGAGTTAATTAAATTTGCTAGGCACATTTGAGAAATTCCTTCAAATTCTTGAAGAGTCTCTGGTATGGCTGAACGACGACGAATTCTGCTTTGATGCTCATCCCCGAGGATTTCTCTAGGAATAAAATCCGGGCCGCATGCTGGCCAATCCGGTCTACGAATGCGAATCTCATGCAGATATACAGTTATAGCCCGTTCTCCGGAATCTGGTGGCTGTGGTTGTAAAAGAGGGCCAGAGCTCGGTAAGTAGGGGACGTACTATTTTTTATCTCAAACCAATCTTTGTTGAGAAGTACTGGTGTAAAAGTGCGTATACCAATAGGAGCGAAAGACAGTAATAAATGTATGGGATGCAATCAGACGAACCACCTATACCTTTTCTTCGACGGTGCGTCGATCCTCAGGGCGGGCCGACCATTTTACGACCTCGGCCGCCAGATTCCACCGAATAGGCTATACCACTCGGGTAATGTGTGGTCTCGTATTGAAACAAAGCCGTCTCCAATAAGATCTCGAAGAACACCTTCCACATATCTATGGACGTTCAAAGCATCATTTTACATAAATATGAGGTCGGTATGTACTTCCGTGGAAATATCTGCCCACACCATAATTGAACCCAGGTTATAAATAGTCGTTTAGGGATGGTACAGACGAAATATCGTTCGCCTCGTCTTCTGCACACCCTTTCTCGACGATCGGGTGATCGCAGACAAAAACGTGACTTATCACTAAAATGAACTTTCTTTGCTGAGAATTCCAATTTGCGTGTAATTTCGCAAACTGCAGACGTGCTCTTCGGTCCACAGGTAGCAATTGTGATCCAGTGGCAGCCCTTCGCGAATTTAAACCACTTCCCACAGGTCTTTTATTAATCGTCCTCTCACTTATTTGAAGCCCTCGCACCGTTAGAAGACGATGTTGAATCTGCAATTCCTCAGTATTACTCGCACCGTTAGAAAACGATCATCTACTATAGTTGTCACCCTTTTTCTTCCGGATCCTGCTCGCCTCTCAAATCCACCAGTCTCGAAGTACTGATACTACGTGTGTGAGACACACATCGCTAACTTCGACCAACTTTAATCAAAGCAACAATTTGGAAACCTACGCAACATTTAATGGCATTGTTATCGTTTAAAGCGTTGAGCACACCGGCGCGATCACGACCACGATCGTGATGACGATCGCGATAGCGAGAAGCGGAGACCACACCGACGCGATCACGACTATGATCACGATAGTGCTAGCGGTATTATTATTTTAGCAAACATAGGAAATACTTAGTAAAATAATTTTTAAAATGTGTAGTTTATAACTAGAAGAAACTCTGCTGCTTACAGTATTGGATGGTGAAAACCGTTTTTTAACAGGGAAACGGTTGGGTAGATCGAAAAATCGTCTAAAATCGTAACTTATTGTTTTTGGGGCACACTTTTTGAGCGAAAATTTTTTGGTGTGCAGTTGGGAGCGGGGCCCAACTCAAGAATTGCAGATGGAAAGGTAAATCAAGTTTGTCGTTCGAAAGATCTGAATAAAAAAACGTTGGTCCCAGATCGATACACCCAACCAGTCATGAACGGCAAGAGGGTTAAGTTTATGTATAAAATCCCAAAATTTCCTATACACAGGTACTTAAAATAACGTTCTGTGCTTTTTCTGACATGAGTGCATTTCTGCGCATGTGTAGCCACAGAAACAAAAACAGAACGGGATTTCGAGCTCCCAAAAACAATGGGTTACATGTTCGCCGATTTTTCGATTTACCCAAACGTTTTTGAAAAAATTACCCGGGGTCAGACTTTGTAGACGTCCTGTATGTATTTTAATTAGTACTCCGTTTGTTCCAAAATAAGTGTCTGATTTAGGAATTTGATTTGTTCCAAAATACCTGTTCACTTCATAAACTATTTTGACAAATATCAAACTAACGCAATTATATCGCCGACGTCCGCGATCGATCGCTGCACAAGTCGCTTCTATCGCTAATGTATCGCAACTGGTATGTGCGGGTACATTTGATTACACAGGACGGGTTAGATTGCCATCGCTATCGCGATCGTGGTCGTGATCGCGCAGGTGTGCTCAACGCTTAAAAATTTGCATTACCTATCAAACTTAATTCCAACAAATGCACTTAAGCCTACTTGAGTTCTAGCATAAACATATGAGAACATGTTGATTTATTGAAAAGATAATTTTAGCTTCTAAAATTAAAATTAGACGTAAGTAGAACTCGCAAAAGTATTTTAAAGTATTAGAATGAAAAAAAATACGATAATATTTTATTAATAATACTAAACTATATTCTGGATCTGGATTGTTCCGATGGGAGAAGAGAGAGGACCGCTGCATGTAGGCCTAAATGGGTCCTTTGTACGTCCTTCCATCTGAGTCCTCACTTCCTGGTGTCCAGCCAACCCACGGCATTGGCGAACCCCAGGACTGCACCAAGAAGGACTCTTTGGATGTCTGTTGTTTGTAGACATCCCTCTCCCATTATCGATTGTCTTATTGAGGAGATACTCCAAGAGTACATGTTCAGCAGTCTCCTCTTCAGCTTCACACCCTCTACAGATGAGACTGGGGCAGAGGCCCATCCTGTTTATGTGCTTTCTTAGGTTACAGTATCCAGTCAACAGTTCCACGATTTTCCATAGGTTTCCCCTGAGCAGTTGCATGCAGTATCTGGCAGTTTCGGGGTGCATCGAAACAAAGTCTTTCGCCACCCTGCAGCCAGGCTTCTCATTCCATTGGTCTTGGTGTTTTAGTAAGGATATTATGTCTGACAGAGAGGATGGCAGTCCAGGTTCCGGCCCGCAAGTGGGGCGTCTGGAAGCCTTTCTTGCCAGCCCATCTGCTCTCTTATTCCCTTTTATCGTGTCCTTTTACCCAGCAGAAGGTGGCCTTATTGTCGTTTGCCACTTTTCCAGGGATTGCATTATATTGATTTATATCGGATGTGTATAAATTGACGGATAATCTACACGCGACGATATTCTTTCAAAAATTCTGAGCAGCTTATCTTAATTCTAAAATGTCGTACCATACTTCCTGGGTCTTCACGAGGTCCTCAAAGTTTGAACATCCAGTCGTTAAATATGCGTTAATATTAATTATTAATTTACAGAAAACCCTGCAATTTCGATGGTATCACTAGTTTGAAAATTATTTGTCAGTGTGTGCTATCTTTCTAGCCGAAACTTGTATTTTTAACACTTCTTAATTAGCTTATTTTTATGAAAAATACGTTCGGCAACGTGACGCCCACTTATGGCACTGTGACACAAATAATTCATTCAAACTTGCTAGTTACAATTTTATGCCAATTCTGTTCTTCTCATTATTATCCGTTTCAGTGTATTTGTGTTTCTGTGTTATTTTCGTTTTGTTTTGTTCAATTACAATGGATTTTACTATTTACTCATAATCTGTTTTACCTTGCATTTGTAAATAAACCCCGTTCCATCTATCTATTACCTTCTACTCTGGACCATGAGATTATTGATAAACAGAACAGCTCGTGAATGCTATGTTGCCAAATGTACATTTCTTTTAAATGGCTCCTGATGGCCTATGAGGCATGGTAGAACATTTTTTTCATCGACATTTTCGATTCAGAATTTTACGAAGAACATCGCCACGTGTACATTATCCGCCATTGTATACACACCCGATATATTATAATTATATAAATTAGAGTGTGTTTCCGCTAATTTACTAGCAGTGGATAACTTCTCTGCGAAAAGTGTCTTTTCTCAGTAGTTACTTACAAGTAAAGAGTAACATGGTATTTATCATGTGATTTTTCATATGAATTGGTCATAACCACAAAGGGTACCTACGGTTAATATAGTCAAAATGCCCCTATCAATAGATTTTTGAATTTACCCGATAAGAGGATGTTTTGAAGTGTAAAATAAGGTCCCCATGGTCAGTCGGCCGATAACTCCCTCCGCCCTCTTTGGGGAACTGAAATTGTGTTTTTTAAACATTATTTTTTTATTGACCATATGAAAAATTCTGAAAAAAAAATTAAAATAGTCTACCCAAATATCCATTTTACCAATTTTTTCCAAGGCCATTCAATGTCACTTAGATCCTAAAACAAATTACAAAAATTTTCAAATCAATTTTTAACCCAGAGGACCCCCTTGTACCTGGTTTTTGACATTTGCAACATTTTTATCCAGTAAAAATCTATTAAAATATGCATCGAGACATATTTATATCATGCCGCGGTATTTTGAAAAATCGATTTTTCAACTTTTTTAAAGGTTTTTACCATTTTTTGTGGAATTATCCACGTATATGTCAACAGGCAGGCAACAGGCAGAAGCTCTTTAAAAAATTTGGTTTTTATTTCATCCTTGTAACTTAAATATTCGCTGAGATATTACATTTTGAAATTTTCAAAGCATTTCGTTTCAGGCATCAAAACAATGAAAAACTATTGTTTTTCACTAAAAAATCATCAATTACTGTTTTATGAGGCGTTTTTATCGAGAATATAGGCATTTAAATTTTTTAAATGATTCTTGCAACGTTAAATTTTGTGTGTCTATAAAGCAATTTTGGGCCAACGTTGATACACTATAACTCTGGAACCAGTTGAGTAATTTCATAATTTTTCACTCAGTCCCTTTTGAGATATACTATTTTAAAATTGCCAAAATACGATTTTGGTCATTTTTGAAAAATTATATATAAAAAAAAGTTCTCAAGCGTGAAACTGCTACAGAAAATTGTTCTAGAATAAATCTCTGCAAGAAAAAGAAAATAAAGCTGAGTTAATTTTTAATTTATAGTAGTGTTTTTTTTTCTTCACTTTCCTCACTACTTAGGTAATATTTTTTAAGAATTTCCCAATTTTCAGTTATTTAAAGTTGTTATTATTTTTCGACAACTGATGGCGCCACAAGCATGATTAATAATAAATAGAATAACTAAAATTGAAGCAAATATTTAGAAAAAAAAAGTATCGACGTGGCCTCCTAGATATATTAGGGACCAAATTTTCCCAAACTCACTAAAAATAGGGTGATCCCCATTCATCAGAAAAGTGAGTACTCGGATCCTGATTTTTCTGTTATCACTTCTGAAGTTTAATTTAGTTTATTAATCTTTGTTAGCATTACTTACAAAATAAGTATAAAATAATTTGCAAATACATTTTGGCCCTATTTACAAGCTCTACGCCCTAGGGCAAAAAAATATTGTAGTAATGAACTAGCGACGGGCTGTAAAATACATTGCAATAAACTACTCAAAAATCAAAATTAATATAATTTTAATATATTCGAAACTTTACAATTGAGCGAATATACTGACACTGAAAGCAAATGTTATTGAAATTTTACAAATTTCTGTCCTTTGATCGGTCGTTTTACCGATTCGGTTATTTTGCCATCTTCTATAGTGTCATATATCCTTCAATATGCGTGTTCACACGATACCGTATACGGTCGACGGCAGTATCGTGTGAACACGCATATTGAAATATATACGCCACTATAGAAGACGGCAAAATCACCAAATCGGTAAAACGACCGATTCGGTGCCGTGCGAATGGGCCGTTATCGATACCTATTAGTCTCGTTTCACACATGCACGGTGACCGTACAAACGGCGCTGTTTAAACGGTGCCGTTCCATTGTGATGACTTTTCACACATTACCGGTTTTGTTTTCTTGTTAGTTTGAATTTTTCAGTCTTGAGCGTCGATAATATTATTTAGACACTTTGGAATATTAGTTTATAGTGAGTATGGATCGTAGACGTGTTATAGCTATGATAATGTTATACAGACGCATGAAAAGGAAAAAAAGGAACAGAATTATGTGGGTTCATCCTATAAATATGGGAAGAAAAAAGTTTGGAGCGTTTTATATACTTTTTGGGCAGCTTAGAGAAGACGCAAAAAAGTTTTTCAACTATTTTAGGATGTCAATGTCCAGTTTTGACGAACTACATCAACGACTGAAGGAATCTCTTCAGAGGAAAGACACTTTTATGCGAGAGTGCATACAACCTATCGAAATGCTAGCTGTTACAATTAGGTAAGTAAAACAAGAACTTTTAATTTTATCAAATATTTATTTTATAGTCATATTTCACACATTTTTCATTTGTATACCTGGAACATGGAGTCTAAAAAATATTTTATTTTTTATTATTTGACATAAACATATTTTCATAAGAAAAATCAATTGACTCTTGAGAAGAATGACTCTCCACAGAAAATGGTGAAACATCTTCACCCACGGCTTCGTAATATCGACGAATTGGATGTTCATTTGAAGTTGATCGAACGGGTTGAAATGTATCAACTGGATTGTTCGGCATAGAGCTAAATGTTTGCTGGCTCTTCAGCAGTGCTGAACTCGTAGTTGGATAGGAATGAGTTATATTCGGATAGGAATTATCCATGTTCAGATAGAGATTACTTCTAGTTGTAGTTATTGGCTGTTGACTGAAATTAACTTGAGTCTGAGCAATGTGTTTACTGTAGGGAATCATCTTCTTTCGTTGTTTGATAGATGTTATTGTTTGCAATACAATGGTCTGAAATTCCAATATATCTTCCTCGTCGAAAGAGTTAAATGAAGGAATTATGCCTTTAAAAAAGAACAAATGACGATCAGGTTTTTCATTTGTTTCTTTTAGAGCTTTGATCATTTATAATTCAACATGGTCCATCTTGCGCTTTTTAGGTGCTACTGTTTTAGTAACCTTGGTGTTTACAACATTATCTTCAGCTATAATAGTTTCTTGAAGATTTTCCACTGTTTGTTCCTCTTCATCTGATGTATCTGGCTGAGCAGTATTTGCTGCCAAACTATTTTCTGTTTCACGCTCACTCAACACTTTATTTAAAAATTTCAACTGCTCATTATAAATGTATGTTTTTATAGTTGACGCCCCAGCCCATGATCTTGAAGCGCTCTTTTGTTTTTTCATGGATTTTTTGAAAGCATCCCTGACGTTAGTCCATTTCTTCATGACCTTTCTACCTGTAAAAAAGTGAAAGACATTAATGATTCATTTATTATAAAATTATAAAGGTAGTTTAAGTATTGAATATACTTAAATATATCTGAACTATATCAAACTTATAACAATTATTATTACTATTATTTTATTTTCAGATATTTAGCAAGCGGATGTACTTTCACAGATATACATTATATCTATCGACTCGGAATATCTACAATTAGTAATATTGTGAGAAGAGTATGTAAATGTATTTGGTCTGTTTTGCAAGTGGAATGTATATCTAAACCTACTAAAGAGAACTGGGAGATGATTGCTTCGAAATTTGAAAATAGGGCGAATTTTCCGCACTGCATAGGAGCAGTCGACGGAAAACACATTCGAATAATCAACCCGCTTGGCTCAATGTATTTCAATTACAAAGGATATTCTTCTATTGTTTTGATGGCAGTTGCAGACTCAGATTACCGATTTACCTATGTTGACATTGGATCATATGGAAAAGATTGCGATTCTAACATTTTCAAGGAATCCTCTTTATGGACATCAATCATAAAGGGACACATACAATTGCCCGAAGAAAAATGTCTTCGAGGAGCAACAAATCCTAAAGTTGCCTATTTTCTCGTGGGGGATGAAGCATTTGCTTTGCACAAACAACTACTTCGACCTTATGGTGGACATAATTTGACAGTCAAAAAAAGGGTTTTCAATTACCGTCTATCGAGAGCTCGAAGATATATAGAATGCACGTTTGGAATACTAAGTAATAAATGGAGAATTTTTCACCGTCCTCTAAACTTGGATCCTGACTTTGCCGTAGACATAGTCAAAGCTTGTGTTGTTTTACACAACTTTGTTAGGGACAGGGATGGCTTTGAAGTAGAAGATACATTAACAATAACGGGACTCCTTGGTCTGTCTGGAGGAGGAATAGTACGAGGGGGATTATCAGCCAACAATGTTAGAAATATTGTAGCTGATTACTTTTTAACTGATACAGGTTCCGTAAAATGGCAACTTTCTAAAATTTGATAGAATTTATGTTATTAAATTTTGTACTTACCAAAGCTGTTTTTTTCCGTGGTCTCCAACTCTTCAAAATCCGGTCTCAATTCTAAAAATATTTCCTTCCAGGCATTTCTTGTTTCGTTTCGGTCTTTATACGTATCTCTGGTTTTGTCCCAGATTACGGGCCTTTGTTCCACTAACGATATAAGATTATCCATGTCCACATCCGCATTTTCCATTTTTAACACTAATGTGTACAGACACTCACAAAATAAAACTGCACACCAATGTAAAAGAGCAAGAAACGTTAACAAACCTGCTGTAAAATACGGCAAGTGTGAAAGCTTCCAAGCAATTCAGTACAAGACTGAACAGGTCGCGCCGTTCAAACGGTAACGGTAGCCGTGAAATCCAGTGGGAAGCCACGGCGACATCACGGTAAAGATTTGCCGTATCCACGGCTACGGTGCGTGTGAAAGCATTCATTATACTCTGCATCCCCTGGCCGTGTAAACGCCGCCGCACAGTGTGGCCGATTGAGCAAAACGCGGCCATCCGCGGGGCGGGAGGGTCGTTTTTCAACTTGAATTATTTAAAAAACTAAGTACAGCATCACGTTCCTCATACTTTGGAACCTCGAAGTCTAGAATTTCAACGAAGTAGTGTTTATGATTAATGAGTAATTAATTCACAAACATGGGCAATTTCAATAAGTGAATTTTGAACGAAAATCGACGCGCGTTTAAATAATAAACATATTTTCGTAATGGTTTAAAATATGTATCTATTGTTTTTTTCTGTAAAAGTTAGATGATCTCTGCTTCCGATAAATAAAGAACCAAATGATTATCATTATTATTTAATAAGTTATACATTTATGAAGTTACATAATTTTAAAATATAAATTTTAATAATAATAATAATAATAATAATAATTAGTTTATTTCCCAACAGACATAAATATATCCAATAACAGGGAAACTTAACATTACTAAATACAGTATATTAAATTGAATTAAAAGATAAAGATAAGGAAAAAAAAAACAGTTATATATGCACAAAATAATAATAATAATAAGAAGAGGAGAAAAAAATAATCCTAATTTAACAGTAAATACAAATTGAGCTAATATACAAGTTAAAAAAAAATATGTAGCACTATAGAAGATTTTCTAAATTCCTTAGCATAACAGCGGAGGTGTCACTAAAAATATCGACAAAACAATGAACATTGTTATACAGCCGTGTAATAGTATTAACTGGAGAGTTATAGTGCGCCGAGGTATTTGATAACACATAGCGAAAAGCTAAACTATTCCTGCCCGCTATTCTTGGAACATTGAACAAGAGACGCCCTAATATGTTGGGATCGTCGATTAAATTGTTAACAATTCCTTTTAAAAATAACACTCCCGCACAATTACGACGATGAACAAGTGTTTTAAAATCAAATGTCTGAAGCAGATGCTCGTAACTAATATTTGCATCTGGGCATCTTCTATAAGCACGTAAGTACAGCAACTTTAGAAATTTCTTTTGTATATTTTCGATATTGCTCTTGTAAGTATGGTAGTGCGGCGACCAAATAACTGACGCATATTCTAATTTAGACCTTACATAGGCGAAATACAATTTTTTCAATACGTCCGTGTTTACAAAATCTTTGCAAATTCTATGTATAAATCCTAGCATCTTAATAGATTCCTTACATTTATTATTTATATGGATGTTAAATGACAAACTTCTATCAAATGTTACACCTAAATCCTTAATCAAATCACAACGTTCCAAATAAACGTCATTTAAAGAATAATTATATGTTACAAGAGACTTTTTGCGTGAGTAAGACATACACTTGCATTTTGATAAGTTCAGATATAGAGAGTTACTAGAACACCATTCATATATCACAGCCAGATCATTTTGAAGAATCTCACAGTCCCTAATAGAATCAACCATTCTGAAAATCTTCATATCGTCAGCATATAGTAAAACCCTGGACTGAACGTTATCAATAATGTCGTTAATAAAAACATTGAATAGTAAAGGTCCAAGATTTGACCCTTGCGGTACGCCGCTTGTAACAAGGTATTTATATGAACAATGGCCCATATATACAACGTACTGATACCTGTTTACGAGATACGATCGCAATAAACAAACAGTTTCTGGTGAGCACCCATACTTGCTAAGTTTATTCAAAACAATGTTCTGATCTATTGTATCAAACGCTTTACGGAAGTCAGTATATAGAACATCGACTTGCTTCCGATCATCTAAGTTTTGCGAGATATCCTCAGTAAAATTTAAGAGGTTGGTAACTACAGATCTTCCTCTAACAAAACCATGTTGTTTGTCACTAATTAGGTTATGACAGTGACTGTACATTCGCTCGGACAAAAGTGTTTCAAACAATTTGGAAAAATTATTAACTATGGTGATAGGTCTATAATTCAACGCATTGCTTTTATCGCCATTTTTATATACTGGTGTGACTCTACCAATTTTCCAATCTTCAGGAAAACAGCACGATTTAATTATTAAATTAAACAAATATTTCAGCGGAACCAAAAAACAACTAATACAATCCTTCACGATAAATAAGGGGATTTTGTCTTGTCCTGCCGTGCTGTTTCCTTTCAACTTTTTTGAAGCCAATAGAATGTCATGCTGATTTATTGACCCAACACTGAATATTGGATAGCATTCATTATCGATAAGACTACCATTATCTGTAGAAGAAGCGCGGTTGGAGTAAACGCTCTGAAAATAACTCGCAAAACCATTAACAATATCACTTGGTTGATTTAGTTGTTTATTCTCATATGATATTTTACCTGGTATCCGTGTTGAGGTTCTTTTCTTATTGGCATAGTCCCAATTTTTTTTTGGATCACTCAGTACTGACTGCTCTATACCTGTGAAATAATTTTTATAATCAAGCTTGATCCTATTATGAATTTCGGACCTTAGTTTTTTTATACGTATATTTAAGTAATTTAACCTATTTTTATTGAACATTTTGATTGTATGAGCTTTAATTCTGATCATTTGTATTACTGTCTTACTGAACCAGATGGGGTATTTATTATGATAATTATGCTGGCGCAAAGGAACACATTCATTAAATACTTCATTTATGCAATTGTAAAGTGCAGAACAGGCGTCATTAGGATTATTACAATTCAATACAGCGTCCCAGTTAATTTGTGACAACTTCGTATATAAAGTTGATAGATTAGCTTTACGGAAATCATAGGATAGGTAACTTACATTTAACTTTGCGAAACTCGCAAAAACGTATTTCAAATTTGTCCAACCTATAATTAGCACTAAAATGTAGCCGCAAGTCTTGTCTACAAGAGGAAATCAATATTTTTCAAATATCGAACCAACTCCGTGAGAAAATGAATTTTTAATGTCGCGAGGCGGGCCAAATCGTCAATCGCGCGAGGCAATAAGTCGACTGAGCTGGAAGATATACACGCGGCAACTCTTTCTTATAAAAATATTTGTTATTACCACTAAAGTGATCAAATTTTTTTCGAATAGCAATCCATAATAAATATATACTTTACAAAGAAAATGTGTATAATATTTTTTTTAAATTAAAACCTAAAAATGTATTTTCCGTAATTATATACCGGGTGTAACTGAATTCTGGTAGACCCCAAATATCATTTGAATGTTTACATAATTTTTATTAAACTTTGTATGGCTTTTTAAGGAATAAAGTGTGTCGACATGTGGACTTTTAATAAAAATTCCACTTCCGGTTTAACCGGAAATTAACTTAACTTTTGTGGAAAGTTCATAGTTTGTAATTTTATCCATATTTATATTTACACAATTGTCTCTGTATTAACACTAAATTTATTACAAACTAAATTACCACTAAATTTTTATCACTTAAACTATTTATATTTACACTACACTAAACAAACACTAAAACTATGGTAATGTCAAAAATGTTAATTAGGGTCTTAGTTTAGAAAAGTCAATAATGAAATAATAATAGAAAGAGGCTCGGTTATTATAATGCACACGCATCGACAAACGAACGAAAACTGATATAAAAATCCCTTGAACTGTGGAAAACACAGGTCCACTTGACACCCCTTGGAAACAAAAAAAAAACTAAGCCCTAGAAGTGCAGAACACAGACGTAAACACTACATATACCAGAGTATTATGTGATTAGTAGTGAACCCGAGGACGATTTTAAACAGACGAAGGGAGTGATTTATTCGGCGTATAAGATATGCATATTTTCATTTTTTTATTAAATGCTATTGGGATTATTGGAATTTTTAAGTCTGTATTAACTATTAAAATGGACGCGGAACAGCTGAAATCTCGTCTTACAAAAATGATTGAATTTTTATTATAATTGGTGCAACTTCAATAAAATTGTTACATGTAATAATGAAAATAGGTAGTCGAAATATGATGGTATTGGCTAGAATACGGACAATTGTTTCTTTCAGCTTGACCCAAGCGTTTAATCGTGTAAAAATACATTTTATTGGTTTTAATTTATAAAAAAAGTATTATATACACTTTCTTTGTAAACTATATATTTATTAATGGATCGCTATTCGAAAAGATTTTCATCACTTTTGTGGCAATAACAAATATTTTTATAAGAAAGCGCTGCCGCGCGAATATCTTCCAGCCCAGTCAACTTATTGCTCCGCGCGATTTACAATTTAGCCCGCCTCGCGACATTAAAAATTCATTTTCTCACGGAGTTGGTTCGATATTTGAAAAATATTGATTTCCTCTTGTAGACAAAGCTTGGGGCTACATTTTAGTGCTTATTACAGGTTGGACAAATTTGAGATACGTTTTTGCGAGATTCGCAAAGTTAAAATTTATATTTTAAAATTATGTGAATTCATAAATTTATAACTCATTAAATAATAATGACAATCATTTGGTTCTTTATTTATCTGAAGCAGAGATCATTTAACTTTTACAGAAAAAAATAATGGATACATATTTTAACCCATTACGAAAATATGTGTATTTAAACGCGCATCGATTTTCGTTCAAAATTCACTTCTTAAAATTGCCCATGTTTGTGAATTAATTACTCGTTAATGATAAACGCTACTTTATTGAAATTCTAGACTTCGAGGTTCTAAAGTATGAGGAACATGATGCTGTACTTAGTTTTTTAAATAATTCAAGTTGAAAAACGACCCTCCCGCCCACACTGTGCGCCGTTTGGACGGTCACCGTGCATGTGTGAAACAAGCCTTACCACGGTTACGTACACAGAATGAAGCATATCAAGGAAACTACTATTATTTCTATTTTCTCGTATAAATTTAAATTATTAATTTTCTATGTATTAAAACGTAATGATACTAGAAAGAGTAATGTATGCACCACGTGCGTAAAATGGGGTTTGGACGTCGTCGAGGCAAAACCTAGTATTTACACCAATAATACATAAATAACTAATAACACCACCTACACACCGAACAAAACTATTTCAAATATGGCTTAACATACACTACAGCAAACGAATCCCTTAATAATGGCTGTGTGACCGAAACATATCGGAATTATAAACGAAATAAATTTTAATACATGTGTGAAACAGCAAGTGCTAATTTCAACAAACAAATAAACAGAGCAGTAAACAAATACGTGAAACTAACTGAAAACAAATCGCTTGATCCGGTTTTATGAACAATTTCGCGTATTTATTCAAAGGTTCCGTTTTTGTAACGTTCCCCCTTTTTAAAGAATGCAATAAAACTGCATCCAGTGTAATACCTACGAAAAGTTTTCGTGTCCAATTGTAAATCCGGGCCGCCACGCCCGCCTATCGCTCTCCACGGTCGCACACTCGGAATTTGAATCACGTCGTCCTCATCCAAGACTAAGAATTTTCATGCGCTTTTCCGGGCCAGGCCGGAAAAGCGGTACGTAACAAGTCTCGGCCGGAGAAAATGTGGGCGGCGGCGCTTAAAACAAACGAGAGCGTTCGAGTTCACGTTTCCGCCGTTTCCGATACTAGTTTTCCCACTGAAAACACAATAAAGTTTATATGGAGTGCAAACGCGGTGTTTCAAAAATAAATTAATCGGAGTCGCCAATGAATTTAGATGAGCATGTCCTGATTAAATATTCGTTGTCATTCAGACCGTTAATGTCGAAAATGTTGACTATTGTGTAAAAAGGCTTAATCAGTGACATTTCCATTCATAGACGATTGCGGTTAATTTGTTTTTGAAATAGCGTGCGTTATATCACATCTGCATTTACTGCGTTTACGTGAAAGAAAAGTAAAAGATATGCAGTTATTTGTCATCTTCAACATTTATGTTAGGTTTTCTATTTTGCATGTTTATTTTTTTTTATAAAAAAAACATAATCGTTTAAGATAAACACTCACTGGTTTTAGAAGGGTGAATCAGAAGTATGGGATGAAACATCGAGAGGTTCTTCAGTGCAATAATAGAAGACCATGCCCCTGTGGCGCTTTAAGACAGAATTAACCCTGGTATCAATAATAATATTACATGACATGACGTAACATCGTAACGACAGAGTATTTCTAATTTAATGCGGCATTTCATATCACAAATAACAGAAATTCGTTAGTAGTTTAGTGCATTTGCCCGAGACTTCTGCTACTTTTGTAAAGTTCGCGAAGTATGAAAAACTACACTAATCAAGAAATGACAGATATGCATCTGTCATATGGAGCAACGAAATGTATCAACGGCTGTATCAAGAACCCTATCCCTCAAGGCAACACCCTGGGTTCAAAAAGTTTATTGCTATTCATAGACTACTTACCAATACTGGCACGTTTAAAACTAACATGCACGATACTGGTGTAGAAAGAACAGTAACAACGGTCAATTTTGAGGAAGAAGTCCTCCAGCGCGTTGCGGATTAACACGCGACAAGTTGCACAATTTCTGAACACTATTTGTTCATGAAAATTATTTGTGAGGCTTATAGAAACCGAGACAAGCAAAATTTCTTTATACGTGGATCGTTCTCATATCGATAGGAAATGCCGAAAAACGATTAAATTTAATTTAATTTTAAAAATACATTTTTGTTTTTTTTCCAAGGGAGACCATACTGAACACAATTTGTTCATAAAAATTAATTGTGAGACTTTAGGAACCGAGACAAGCAAAATTTCTGTTTTACGTGGATCGTTCTTACATCGACTGGAAATGCCGAAAAACGATTAAACTTAATTTTTCTTCAAAAATTTATTTATGTTTTTTTTTTCTAGTCTAGGAGACCATTCTAAATACTATTTGTTTATAAAAATTATATGTGAGACTTACAGAAACTGAGACAAGCAACATTTATTTTTACGTGGATCGTTCTCACATCGACTGGAAATGCCGAAAAACAATTAAATTTAATTTTTCTGGTTAATATTTGTTTTTTTTTAAGTTTAGGAGACCATTCTGAACACTATTTGTTCATTAAAAATATTTGTGAGACTTACAGGAACTAAGCCAAGCGAAATTTCTTTTGACGTGGATCGTTCTCACATCGACTGAAAATGCCGAAAAACGATTCCGTTTGGCGGGTTTAACATGGGCAACAACTTTATCCATATCATTTCCAACAAGTCTAAGGTTTGACTCGAGCCTATTATCAGCCTAGAGTTTTGTTTGCTGCTTCATCAGATTGCCGAGCAACCCATTTTTTACGTTTGGTTTTATGGTCGGATGAGACTAATTTCACAAGAGATAGCATATCAAGATTAGGAATAGAAAAATCCACATGAGATAGTTCCTTCAAAACATCAGAAATGTTGGTTCCCAGTTCCAGTTTGAAAGCAAATGTGGGTGCAGCATGATGGTACACCGGCACCCTTTTCTGTACAAGTGCGTTAGTATTTGGATCAACAATTTGGACAACAATGGATTGGCAGGTGGCCCAGTTTCCTGACCCCATAGGTCACACAATCGAACGCCTTTAGATTTTTTTTTGTGGGTACATGCAAAGTCTCTGGTTTATAAGACACCTGTGGAAATACAGCAAAACCTGTTTACATGAATAACTGCAGCATTCGAAATTATTCAAAGCGATTATTAGGTTTTTAGACAAGTCGGCAGAAACCATGTACGTCGTTCAAATAGGTGCACCAAAGTTTATTCACTCAATAACTCCTCGGCGTCTGATTCCATCATTCTGATCCATCCTGTATTAGTTTTAGAGATAAACACAAATGCAATTTTTTTTTCCAAAAATAATCGAAACAGTCTATAGATATTTCCGTTAAAAATAATATTTCACGGTCACTATACTTTCCCGTATATTGTTAAAAATAAAAATTAGGATGTTTTAGATTTTCCTGGGTTTTCTCCAAAACTACACCGTAAAATTTTTCAATTTAATTTCTGTAATATTTTCAGTTTAAAAGATACCAAACAAAAAAATCTTTTATTTCTTTTTTAAAAGTATATAACTGGACCTTTTTAACTCGGACAATTGCCCTCATTTACCTTTTAACCAATAAAATTTAATAATGTTGATGACATGATCCAATAAAATTCTAATTACGATGCGTAACAGACCACGCTGCATATTATGCATGGCAATTCACCCTGGGTGGTATCTAATCAGATAATCTCTCATGTTGGTATTGCCTAGCAACGCGTTGGTTCATTTTCTATAACATATAAAACGTCAGTTATTACCGGACTTTTAAGCAGTTTGCTCCTGAATTCGATCTGTTTGTATTTTCGGGTGAAGTGTTAGTGCTTTCATAAGTAATAGTATTCATAGGCATTTCTCAAACTCTTGGTAAGATCATTTTTACTACAATTATTGTGGCGCAGATTAATACACGTCTGACACTTGGTGTCACTAAATTTAACTTTTCAAATTATGAAGTGTGAACTTTCTGTTCGGCCAATTGTCCTCTCGAATCTAACTCGTGATTGATTCTTCCTAGGCAATTATTAGCATCTGGATCACTCTTGCTTGTTGCTTCTAGAAAATCGGCACTCCTGCTTCGCAGTCGTGCCGATTTTCGTCGCAACAAGCAATCGTGATCCTACCGCTAATAATTGCCGGCAAAATCATTGGCACTCGTTATATTACTGTTGATAATTCAATCATTAATTTTACGAGAAATCCTTTTAGATTATTAATCGGAACAAAAATACGCAATTTTATCCTCGAAAAATATGTGTATTATACATATACAGGGTGTCTTAAATAAAGTAGGATTGCATGTGTATCTTTCTTATTCGTAAATAGACATGTGGGGTTTCTGCAATTCACGATTCAAATATGACAATCAATAAATGTATAACCCATTCTCTTGTTGGCAAAATCCCGCTTCTCTTTGTAACAATATTTATTTAAAGTTTAAATTAACCAATGTTGAAAATTCATCTGCAAACATCGTTCCAGGTGTAAAACCAGGTAATTGTATATTTTAACAATATTTGATTGTATTCTTCCCAAGGCCATCAGTATAGAAATATAGTAATGTGGAGAAATCAATGCAAAGTCCAGCATAAACACGGTATTTGGTTATTCTGGATTGTTGAATTGGCAACTAATGCGAAATTCTCGTCTTGTTTGGATTAAACGCCGTCACGGATTGTCAAAGTGGCAATTAATTTATGAGGGGCACCCTCGGGCCCTCGGAAATTATTTGTTTTCGCCGGTGTTTCACCGAGAGGATTGTTTGTACACCAAGAGGAATCGGACATTACATTTACTTCGACGAGCCTGTCATGAATAAACAACACACACTAAAACTATTGATTCTAAAAAGATCAACAGATAGGTTCTGATGCGGCACGAAAAATTATCAAAGGCGATGGGTGCGACTGTTACCACAAGCTAATGCATAAATAGACCACATTTTAAAAATTTAACACAATCACTGAACGTCAAACAGTTCAACATAAATCTACCAAAAAGCGTCTGTTCATTCCAGACCTACTTGCAGTTCAGATCTAGCTACGTCGAAAAAATCGTTCAGTTTGGTGCTTAACCCCTTTCTGCAAACCGTGCTATATATGGCACAAAGCAGTTTGCATATATTTTTAGCTTTATTTAGCGGCTAGTGGTAAAAATTTATATTTAGATATATTTTAGAGACTAATAGTGTTACCTAGAAGAAAATATTTAGTTTTCATGGGCATCTGGAAACAAGAGATTTTTTCCAGAATTAGGATTTGCGTTATATGTACTGACAGTCGTTAAACCGTAAACTTTGTGGTCTATTTTGTAGGTCGATGTGTCACAGCTTGGTAGGGCAGGGGAGGGCTGGTACCAATTACCATAAGATATCTTTTTGAAAATAATTGGCTGCAGAAAAGCAGGGCTCCAGTGTTCTGCTACTTGCAAAAATTGTTGCAGGCACGCTTGGGAAAATTCCCCGGACCTCAAAGAAGATGACCTCGAAGATGACATTGACGATGATATTTAGGTGTCAAAGGAAGAGGAAGATCAGGATCTACCGCAGCCAAAAACGTTTCTTTGTCTTATTGCTTTTATTTTTTATCAACCTTATGCTCTGTTGCAAAAACGAACTCAACTTCTAGGGATGGTATATTTATAGGCTTTTGCAGAATTAAAATTCTAAATGCGTTTTAGATAAATCTGCAAAGAAGGGCAGATGATTTATTTTTTCTTCAAGCCGATGAAATGGTAGATTTTTTTTTACTCTTATGCTCTGTTTGCAGGGGACTATTTAAAAATTGTAAGGAGAGGCTGCTAGTAACTGTTTGCAGAATCTTAATTATGAATGTGGTTTTAGTACATTTTTTTTTAAGTTGCTATCAATTATTTTTATAACTTTTACAAGTTATCAAAATGTACCTTACGCTCTATTTGCGGAGCATTATTACCAAATCTACGGATAGGGTGTAGATTTTTGTAAATTAATGATTATTAAAGCGTTTTGAGTAAATATTGAATGTTTGAAGTAGATAACAATTGCTTGAAAAGGAACTTAACATGGATATTTCGGCTATTAAAAAATTTAAACATTTACACGATCATAATACAAGTCGGTGACGGTTCGCGGGGTTTTTTCTGGTACGGCCGAGGAACAAAAGGTGATAGGTGCGGTCACGCAGCCAGCCGTCTCTGCAACTGACCCTATCTATCTGTATTGCCACCCTTGTTACCTCGGCCGTACCAGAAAAAAAAAAACCCGCGAACCGTCACTGATACAAGTCATGAATGAATGAATGTTGGGTTAAGGGCGGCTTCCAAGGTCATTTGCGCCGCAGATATTAGATTTAGAAAGATCCGATTAAAATATGTAATTCTGAAAATTATGATAGGAGTATCACACCTCAAATGTTGATGAGTATCACAGATAATTGTAGCGTGTGAATTGCGTTAGACATGTAAGTAAGTAAGTAAGTAAGTAGTTTAATCTTGTCAATACCCTAAGGTTTACAAACGTCATACATGATTAATTACACAAATAAAATAAAAGTTACAACTAAACGTATTAAAAATAGATAAAAGTGTATAAATAAAATAAATACATTACACAAATACAATAAAATTTACATTTAAAATTTTTAAAAATAGACAAAGGTGTATAAATAAAATAAATAAATTACACAAATGGAAATAAAAGTTACAGTTTAAAATCTAAAAAAATATTACGAATACAATCATCTATGCTGTAGAATGCTTTACGAATTAAATATGATTTGACAGAATTTTTAAATTTGGTAATGGGGAGAGATTTAACCATCTGTGGTAGAGCGTTGTATAGTTTTGGACCATAAATATTCGTGCCACCTACGCACCTGGATAATCGTGTTCGTACAGGACAAATTTGCTCACTGTTTCTGGTATTGTAATGGTGAAACTGATTATGTGTTATATATAAATCAACGTTTTTACGAACATACAGGAGACATTCCAAAATAAATAAGCTCGGTAAAGTTAGTATTTTGAAATCTCTAAAAAAGCCTTGACATTCATCTCTGTATCCTATATGTGCCAGTATTCGGATGGCTCGGCGCTGTAATTTAAATATACTGGGTGCTATACTGGAATGGCCCCAAACCAGTATACAATAATTTAGGTGCGATTGGAAAAGAGAATGGAAAGCAGTAAGAAGTGCACTTTGGGGTAGACAATTACTCAAATTTCTGAGTAAAAAAGTTACACGGCTTAGTTTTTGGCTCAACGCTTTTTCGTGTTCTTTCCAGTTGAATTTAGTGTCTAGAGTGAGTCCAAGAAATTTGCAAAAACCATTTTCTTCATTGCCTGATTTTAAGGAAAAAGTAAGGCTTACAGTTTTTTGAACATTTAAAGAGAGCTTGTTGCAGTTGAACCACTTCAAGACCCTATTATTTATGTGTTCCGTTTGTTGTAACGCATTTTCATAATCTTCGCTTTTGTTAATGGATACTGTATCATCTGCGTACATAATAATTTTCCCGTTTTCAATATGGGAAGGCAAATCGTTTATATACATTAAGAATAGCAGTGGTCCTAAAATTGACCCTTGGGGTACACCACATGATATTATTGTGAAATCAGATACACGATTTTTAAATTCCACGCGCTGAGTTCTGTTTTGAAGATACGAGTTGACAAGGCGACAACTTTGAGGATTAAAATTATAAAAATATAATTTTCGTAGAAGAATATCATGAGGAACGCAGTCAAAGGCCTTACTGAGGTCGAAGAAAGAAGTTGCTAGATATTGACGGGCTTCAAAACCCCGGCTGATTTCCTCAATAAAAACCCGAACTGCTTCCCCTGTTGATCGTCCCCTGCGAAAACCGAATTGATTATCGCTTAATATGTGGTTATTATCCAGAAAACATAATATTTGATCAAAAAGTAATCTCTCGTAAATTTTTGAAATGATTGGTAATAGAGAAACAGGACGAAAATTATTAACGTCTTCAACCGAACCTTTCTTATGCAGTGGAATAACGGTTGCAATCTTGAGGCATTCTGGGAATATATTATTTCGAATACATACATTAATTAATTTAGTTAGTGGAATTATAATTGCCTCCTTTGTGTATTTAATAGACCCACTTGTCATTCCATATACATCACGGGCATTTGAAGTTTTTAAAGACCTGATAGCATGTCGTACTTCAACTTCGCTTACTTCTCTGAATGAGAAGTAAGTAGTAGAAGTAGTATTTGGGTTCATAAATACCAGAGGATCAGTGTCTGACTGTGGCAGATTAGATAGAATAGTATCAGAGATGGTAGTAAAAAAAATGTTAAATTCATTCGGCTCTATATCACAGTTTATATTATCACAGTTAGATTTATTATTATTTTTGATTAACGACCACATTGCTTTTGGTTTGTTTGACGCTTGATTAATATAATTTGCATTCGCTGTTTTTCTTGAGGTATTTAATGCATATTTGTACTGTTTTTTATATTTGTTAAATACTGACTTTAGTTCTGGTGATCTTGAGCTGGCCTCTTTCATCAGAAATAGGGTTTCGCGCATTTGTTTCAGTTCATTATTATACCAGACTACATTGTTATTATATGTGCATGTTTTCTTTAATGGAATAGTTCCATGAATGACGTGCAAACTGAATTGGCGCATTGACATTTATGTATAAATGAAAAATTAGTATTTTGTAGAAGATGATACAGTCTGAATTTACCTTCTTCTGTAATGGGTCTTATAAGACGTGCAATCGGTGTTCTCTCTCGAACTGTCCTTAACACCTTTACATGAATTCCAAAATGATCAGATAAACCGTAATCTATTGGAAGTATATTTATTTCTGCTGCTACTATGTTGGTAAAAACGTTGTCCAGGCAATTATTCATTCTTGTGTTGAACGTTACTAATCCCCGAAGTCCATACGATAACAGAAAGCTAGTTAAATTAGCTGCACGGTGATCCTCAGTGAGAAAGTGGACATTAAAATCTCCCCCCAGGATAACGTGTTTGCTAAAATTTACGTTATCCAGCATATTTCCTAAAACATTCATAAACATGTTAAAATCACCATTTGGAGATCTGTATATATTAATGATAACAATATCTTGCAGTGGTAGATGGGATGCAGATATTTCGCAATGTTTTTCAACAGACAAATTCCTTATATTTACAATTTCAGTAAATTGTGTGATATTTCTTATAAGCTGCATCACACCTCCATGCAGATACTGAGATCTTACAAAGTTGGATGCAAGAGCATAATTAGCTATTTTAATAGTATATTACGTAACAAGAGTTGTAATTAATTAATTAGCTATTTTAAATATAGATACTTCAGATTTGTTTAACCAATGTTCACATACGCAAATAACATTAAATAAGTTTTTGTAATCGGCCAGAAAGGCCTCTAATTCATTTACTTTATTACGGATGCATTGTATATTTATAAAATATAAATGAAAATAGTCACTTTCCTGAGTTGCTGGTCTGCTTTCTTCTATGTGGGCTGCTGTGTTGTCGATCTGTTGATAAAATTTCCTCTCTCCATGTTAGTTTTGGGGAAGTTGAATCTTCTTACCTCTATGCGTTCAGGCCAAGTGTCCGCTGACATTAATGAGTCGAGGTTGCTATAATCTGTCCCTAATTTAAATGATTTATTTGTACCTTTTGTTTTTAGTTCGCAAATTTCCTTGTATGATACACTCGGGAGTTTTTCCTTAAGGTAATCAACAATAATTAGTGTATTAACGGTTTCCAGACAATTACCAATATATATCCAGGCATATTTCGGGGGAGCCATTTTTATGCCACTGTTTGAACCAACGATTGTATTTTGAGGCGATCTTTTCTTTTTTTTTTGTTTCTACCGTGATCCAATTGTTTTCCGTTTTATCTATGGGTTCCGTGTTCTTTTCAAATGTGAATTTCGGTATTTCTTTCGCGCTGTTACCGTCTGAGTTAATCGCTGCGATATTAATGCTACTATTAACCGAGGCTGCTCGACGCCTTGATGTTGAAATTGATGATTTCTTCTGCGTTGACGTGGAGTCGCGGTTGGTATTGGTGTTATTGCCAGCTTCGGTGTTGTTTACACTATTATTTGGAGGGAAAACAGTAACCTCCTGGCGAAGTTTTTGGTTCTCTGCCTCCAGCCGGTGTATTTTCTCTAGCAGGAACGAGTTATTTAATTTTAATTCGCTTACCAAGTCTTTCATGTTTAAGTAGGCTTCCATTTCGAAATTTAAATTGTCGTCCGCCGGATCAACCGCCACGTTAGTGATAAGGTTAACACCACAACATAGTTTTACTTTTCGCATGCAACTTGCATGGTAAAGTGTTCCACAAGATATGCATTGCGTTCCCGACTTTGCCACTGAACCACAACTGCAAAACTTTTTATTATTTTCTACGCTCTTTGCATTCACTTTTGCACTTGCAAAATCACGACTGTCGCCAACGGCCGCCATATTAATTATGTGCTAATAACTGTACAGTCAGAGAAAATACAAATGCAAAAAAAATTTTATTACTTAGCGCCCCCCTGGAAATTGTATTTTTTTAAATTTTAATAGCAATTAATAGTAAATATATATGTATTAATGTTTCTACCGTTTTCGTAAAATATAGTAAAAAAAGGTGAAAATTAGAAACATTGAACTTTGAAATTATGAAACTATTGAACTCAGAATAGGATGTTGTACAAAAATAGATAAAACATTCGAAATCATCTTAATAAGAAGGATGAACCTGGTGTGCAGCTACCAATTTAGTAATCCTCGGCTCTATTTTCGTCAGCAGTAATCTTGAATCACCAAAATTGACTATTTGCAATTCGTTTCTTTTTTTTTGTTAATACATTGATTAGCGCACTGAACCCACGTTCCACTAAATCTTCTCTTCTTTCTTTTATACTATCACCACCGCCTTACAGTTATTCATTGCCCCCCCAGATCCACCTCTGGCCGTCAGCGCCCCCCTGAATCGCTGCAGCGCCCACCAGGGGGCGGTGGCGCCTACTTTGGGAATCACTGAGGTAATACAAGGGTATCCCGAGATAAGATGGTCAAAATGCCACCCGACACGGATTTTTAAATAAATATAAAAATTTAGTTGTGATCTTAAACCAAAGTAGCTGTAAGCCGTATATCAAAAAACCCCCGACATGACCCAGGAAGCCCCAAAACAAGATGTTTTTAAATATAATTTTCTTAACTATTAAAAATCTGAAAAAATTACATTTATTATTGACCCAATTACCAAATAGGTGAATTTTTCAAGGTCATTAAATGTTATTTAGAGTATAAAAAAAAATGTTTGAAAATAAAAAAAAAAAAATTTGCCCACTAGTTTAAAATTTTATTTCGTCATATGATTGCTATCAATAAATACCATCTCTGTGACTTTTTTCATCTTTCAACGTTTGGTGCGACATCTTAAAAAATTCGAATAACTAATGTTTTTACGTCTTTTTATGTAAAAGTATTATTAGTATTTTAGTATGAATATGACCATGAAACCCTCGAAAAATAGGTTTTTGTTTTTTAACCACTATAAAAATTTGAAAAAATTCATATATCGGGTGACCCAGGGATCTGTAAAAGCCCCATAACTTGTTTGCTATTTGAGATATGGACTTCTAGTTTTCTCGAACTGGTACCCACACTTATTCTACATATTTTAAAAATATTTATGTTTTCGTACAGGGTGTCCCAATATACATAACAGAACAAAGTTATGTTTTTTTTTAAATGGAACACCCTATATTTTATACTTTATTTTTAACCCTCTTGAGAAGCTGATAAAGATAGTATGGGTCTATTATGGACGGTTGGTTAGTTATGGGCAAATTTGTGGCAAAAACATGTACACATTGAAAACATTGCAGAAGCGCTCCTAGCAAAGATAGCATCATTATTTATACACTAGAACAGGGATGAGCAACCTGCGGCCCACCGAACAAATTTGTGCGGCCCGCCAAACATTTACAAAATTGTAGCAAAATAGTATTATCAATTTTTTGCCGGCCACTTGATTATTGTTAAGTTAAATATATATCATAATAATCGATACAAAAATGAAATGACTTTTTGAGACGGCTCACCCACTTACCGACAACTTGTCAAACTTGCAATGCGAATGCGTAGAGCACGTAAGTACCGTCTCGGTTTAAGCGAGGAAGAACCGATGAAGATCTTTACGGTGCAAAAAAATTATTGGCATATCAACAGATGGAGCACGAGCAATGTCCAGCATGGAAGTAGGAGTCTCAGGAAGGCTATTTAAAGACATTAAAAAAATCTAACAGGCCGGGAAATATTCATTAATCATTGCGTAATTCACCAGAAAATTTGTGTGTGAAAAGTTTGAGTTTGCGAAATGTCATGGCACCTATAATAAAATTGGTTAATTTTATAAAGTCGCAGGCAATAAATCACCGTGATTTAGACACAGAATATGATCACGTGATTTTCAATTTAAGTACGGTGACTTAGTAGAAGTGCAATGCTAAAAAGAGTATACAACTTAAAAAGTGAAATACAATTGTTTGTGGATATGAAGGGATATCCCTTTCCTCAATTCGATGATAAAGATTGGATGTGCGAGTTTAGGTTTCTTATCGATATAACTCAGCATCTCAATGATCTTAATGTGGAACTTCAAGGCAAAGGACAATTTATCCACAATTTATATGATAAAATTAAAGGCTTTGAAAGTTCATTGAAATTGTGGAGACAACATCTTTTGGAAAATAATATGCCCCATTTACAATATTTAGGGAAAAAAAAGGTTCCTATATGTCAAAAATATGTTGAATGTATAGATATCTTAATAAACAAATTCCAATTCAAGCACGATTCAAAATGTTTAAAGTCGAGGGGACAGTGGTTTCCTTAAAAATATTTTCAACGCCATTCAACATATACGTGGATACAGTTCCAGAACAACTGCAAATGGAATTAATAGACATGCAGAACAATATAGATTTAAAAAATACATTTCTATCAGTGACCATCGATAATTTTTATAAATGTGAGCCCTAAAAAAATTCCACTTTTGACGGAAAATCCAAAGCAACTTATGTCTCTGTTTGGTACATATGTTTGCGAACAACTACTTTCAATAATAAAGATAATTAATAGTGAGTAGAGCTCCTGCTCACGGGCTTCGTGGTCGTGGGTTCGAGTCCCATCCGTGCGGTCACTTTTTCGGAACGAAGAAGGGGCCGAGCGGGTCCAAGGATGTCCAGTGTATATCCTCCCAATCATTATATAATACATAATTGAGTATATACCGGGTGTAACTGAATTCTGGTAGACCCTAAATGTCATTTTCATTTCAAGATATATCTTTATGAAATTTAGTATGGCATTTTTAGGGAATAAAGTGCGTCGATATATCTACTTTTGGTAAAAATTACACTTCCGGATTAACCGGAAATGACTATAACTTGTCTATTTGAAATGGAACACCCTATATATTTTTACGTAATTTATTTCGTCTCTAATTCTGAGTTTAGAAATTCATCATAAGTTACCTTTTGGTTGTTAGTTTATTGTTTAAATTAAAATTCAATTTTAACGAAAATCAAATTTAAATTGAATTTAAACAAAAAACTAACAAACAAAAGGTCACTTATACATCTCTGAACTCATAATTTAATGACGAATTTATTTATCTAAAAATATATAGGGTGTTCCGTTCAAAATAGAAAAGTTATGGTCATTTCCGGTTAAACCGGAAGTGGAATTTTTATTGAAAGTATACTTGTCGACACATTTTATTCCCTAAAAACATTAGACTTAATTTCATATTTTTTTTTGTAAAAATGCAAATAATAGACCCCAAAATAATTACATTTTTGCATATAACTTTGTGAAATTTAGAATAGTGTTTTAAGAGAATAAAATTTGTCAATATGTAGACTTTTAATATAAATTCAATTTCCGGTTTAACCGGAAGTTACTTTAATTTTTCTTTTTAAAACGGAACACCCTGTATATTTTTACATAAATAAATTCGTCACTGAATTCTGAGTTCAGAGATGTATCATAAGTGACCTTTTGTTTATTAATTTTTTGTTTAAATTCAATTTAAATCTGATTTTTGTTGAAATTTAATTTAAACTTAAAAAATAAACTAATAAACAAATTATCACTTATGATACATCTCTGAACTCAAAATTTAGAGGCGAATAAAATTATATAAAAATATACAGGGTGTTCCGTTTGAAATAGAAAAGTTATGGTTATTTCCGGTTTAACCGGAAGTGGAATTTTTATTAAAAGTAGACATGTCGACGCACTTTATGCCCTAAAAATATCACACTAAATTTCACAAAGATATAAGTAAAAATGCAAATGATATTTGGGGTCTACCAGAATTTAGTTACAATCGGTATATAATAAATAATTAGAAATCAATAATAATAATTAAGAATGACTACCGATAAATACTGTCGGATATACCGGCTAATATTGACCAACTTGTAGCGAAGAAACAGTGCCAAATTTCGCATTATTAATTCCGATGTTTTTTTTGGATTTTTTGTTTTTTTATATATTACATTTTATGGAGTGTTTTGTTTTTCTTCAAATTTTCTATTATATGTATTATGTGTTATGTTTATTAAATATATAAGGTTTTGTAATTTATTAATATGTGTTATTTTGTCTGCGGCCCGGCAACAAATTTCAAAATTTCGATTGGCCCATTGATAAAAAAGGTTGCTCACCCCTGCACTAGAAAATTTCCCACATCATAAAGAATAATACACATCGGCTTTGGTTTTCTTTTATACATAGTGATATACAGGGTGTCAACATACGCAAAACAATGGATAACTATATTTTTTTCAAACGGAACACCCTATATAAGTTGCCACCAATCTATGGTATTTTTAATAAGCTTTCCAATAATATACAGTTTATATAACAAAATATTAAATATTAAGGATTCTTGAGATTTATCAATAAAAACATATTTCTTTTGCCACCTTCCGTTGATTTTTGGATTTTCAGCCAAAACTATGCATTTTCGGGAAAAATTATAAGAGACCAAAGTTGTAGAGCGAAAAATTTCCGATCGATGTGGGTTTTTCAACTTTTAAGATAATGCGTGCATTACCCGCCAGAGCGCCCAAAATCGTGACCGTATATGCATTTTAGCGTTGTCTTGGAATTTTTCATTAATAAATTGCACTATACTTTATTTTTTGCACCCTCTAGCGGAAAAGCGGGAAATTATAGGGAAATCAAAATAGCCCATATCGATTGAAAATGTTCCGATCTACAACTCTTAATAGAAGCAATATTTGCCAAAAATGCATAGTTTTCCCTAAAAATGCAAATTGAAAATGTATGTATCAATTTTTGCATTTTTCATTGGTTTTTTTTTGTATTTTTAGCGAAAACTATGCATTTTGGGCAAAAATTACATCTTTTAAGAGTTGCAGAGCGGAATTTTTGCAATCAATGTAGGTCACTTGAGTAATTCTATAATTACCCGAAAATAAAGTTTAGTGCAATTAATTAACAAAAAATTTGAGAAAAACCCTAAAATGCATATACGGTCACAATTTTGCGCACTCTGGCGGGCAATGCACGCATTATTGGAAAAGTCGAAGGACCTATGTCGATCGAAAATTTTCCACTCTACAACATTGGTCTGTTATTATTTTTTCAGAAAATGCATAGATTTGGCTGAAAATCCAAAAATGAGCAAGAGGTGACAGAATAATGTTTTTGTGGATAAATCTCAAGAATCCTTAATATTTCATTTTACAAATTGTACATCATTGGAAAGCTTATTAAAAATTCCATGCATTGGTGGCAAGATATATAGGGTGTTCGATTTGAAAAAAAAATAGTTATCCAATATTTTGCGTATGTTGACACCCTGTATAGCAGTATGAACAAAAAAGAACCAAAGCCGATTTGTATTATTTTTCATGATTTGGAAAATTCTTTAGAGTTTAAAAAATGACGCCAGCTTTGCTAGGAGCGCTTCTGCAATGTTTTCAATGTGTACATGTTTTTGCCACAAATTGGCCCATAACTAACCAACCGTCCATAATTGACCCATACTATTTTATACTATCTTTATCAGCTTCTCAAGAGGGTTAAAAATAAAGTATAAAATATAGGGTGTTCCATTTAAAAAAAACATAACTTTGTTCTGTTATGTATATTGGGACTCCCTGTACAAAAACATACATATTTTTAAAATATGTAGAATAAGTAAGGGTACCAGTTCAAGAAAACTAGAAGTCGATATTTCAAATAGCAAATAAGTTATGGGGCTTTTACAGATCCCTGGGTCACCCGGTATATTTTTGTCCCAAATACCAATTTTTTTCAAGGTCATTGAAGGTCATTTAGGGTATTCATTTTTTTAAGTTTAATTTTTTTTTCGCCGCTAAGCGATCGAACCTAAAATTTAAAACAGTCGTAATTATTCCTTGCATTCCTGAAAAATTATCTTAAATAAAAGTCAGAGACTACAATGCTGGGTTATGTTTATGAGGGTTATTATTGTAATAAAGTTTTGAATGCGCTTACCCTTTACTTAATTACTTGTCGAAATGTATTTTGACTTACTTCGCTCCGTGTGATATTTTTCTAGAATACAAAGGCAATAATAATGACGGAAATTTCAGGGAACTCGGTCAAAATGTTGTTTTAAATTCCAATCACAAAAACCATGCCGATTTTAGAATTTTGACGCAATGCAGAAACATAAAAAAAATGAATACCCTAAATAACCTTATATTTGGGTAAAAAATATATGTGAATTTCTCAGAGTATTATAATAATTTTTAGTGGTTAAAAAAATAAAATCTTATTTTTCGAGGCTTTCAAGGTCATATCTTTGCAACAATGGGGTTATTTATACGAAACTGAAAAGAAAATTATGAATACTAAAATATTAAAAATTATTTATATAAAATTACTCTTCAATTAATAAATACCGGGTGTGGCCTCCAGCAGGAAGGTCGTCATTTCGAACATTTAGTTTAAGTTGTTAAATTTTCTTTATCTGCATTTTTCATATCATGTTGAATAAATAGGTACATACTATTATGTTGACCGTATTTGTGTATTTGTTTTCTCATGGCACACTTGGGAACAGAAAACGTTTCCCGACATTTGCGATGAAATTCCTTTTTTCTCCGAAATTTTGTTATGCAATGTGTAATTTTTTTTATACCAATGAAAAATTTAGAGTTTTGGCTGTACAACGCCGTAATTTTTTTAGGGGGGTGCCATTTGAAATTTTCGGAAAAAATGACAACATGCGAAGATCAATCAAAAATTATTTTTTTTCCATAAATTACCCGAAAAAAAATTATGTGAAGGTATACGAGGTCTTAACCTGTACCTCAATTCAAAATTTAGGCGCCGGCGTCAATTAGTTTCTCTACAAAAAAATCTCAAAAATAGGGCGCAATTTTGAAAGAAGGGGTTATAACAGCGAAACCGCTAAAGTGAAGGGTATAACATGTTAGATAACAAAATAAGTACTCGTCGAGCACTTTCCAAATCTGCAATAAAAAATAGGGCATTCCATTTAAAAAAAAAACATAAGTTTGGTAAGCCACTGGAGTAACGGCACGCCACTGATGATATTATATCTATATAATATATATATAAATATTTTTGAAACATAGCGACGGTAACTATGCACCACTTTGTTCTTAGATTTTTTTCGATAGCTTTTATCGTAAAAGAGCTATGGTCCGAGGCGTCTTAAGTGCCACACCCGGTATATAAAAAATATCAAAATCAAAATAACGTAAAAATTGTAATTATTCAAATTTTTGAAGATGAGAAGATGACGCACCAAAAATTGGAAGATGAAAACATATGGTATTAATTGATAGGAATCTGTCACTCGATCACTTAGGGGCGAGAAGGGAACTAGGCTTGTAAATTTTATTACCTCATAATTGTATCTTAAGCAGGGGCGAGTTTCGACCGAACTAAGCACCGACATGCGGCAGCATTCCCTCACCGAGCGAGTTTCGCATTTGTATTTACTATGACTGTACAAGTAGATGTGTAAAGGGCATCTTGGAATTACGAACTAAAAATGATTAATAATAATAAGATAATGCAATTTATTAAATCAGATGTATCTAATCAATCCTGAGATTTTTAAACAAATTTTCTTTTGCGGCAATATCGTTTGCCAAAGTAACACTCAAAGAATCTATCAGACCTACTTCGCGTCTGATGTTTTTGAATTGGACACATTTAACTAATAAGTGTTTTACTGTAATAGCAACGTGACAAGTTTCGCATATTGGTGCATCGGATTGGTTGAGTAGAAACTTATGTCTTACGACAATGTCCGCTGCGGAGTCTAGCTAATTTAAATTGTCTAGTTTCATACAGTAAATTGTGCCAAAAATTGAGTAAATTTTACAATCTAAATCAATTTTTGAGACAATTTACAGTATGAAATTAGAAAATTTAAATTGCACAAGAAATTAACTCATTTCTTGTTCAATAAACTGTGTATAGTGTAAAACGGTTTTAACTTATTTATTTTTTTCCTTTTTAAACAATTAAGTATTTTTTTAATGTTTTCTAAATTATAACTCAATATTAATAACGTTAAGGTTATTCATCCCTAAAACTCCATCGAACACTGACGCAAACACAATAACCGCCAGACTGCTTTCATTAATTTTCCTCCGGAAGTGGTGATTAAACCACAAAAAAAAAGAATCAACTTCGTAAACAACAACAATTTCACAACACGCGTCCATTGTGTAAAGCGATAATTGGGTGCAGCTTTTTTTTCTCTTCTGGAACATTGGGGTGCAATTAACCCTTGAAATTCCTGAAATGTTCCGCGTCCGAACGGCATTGTGAATGCCCGGGGGCGGTTTTCGAAAGACTAGTTTATGACAGCGGCTGTTAGTTTTTGTATGCTCGGCGTTTACGAAGTTGAGGGTGAACTGAAAATGATTACCAACAAATTATGATAAAATAAGCTGTTTACCAAGGTGGATGTAATGTTTTTTTTTGCGGTGGTTATGAATTATTCATTTAACGTGTAAAGAGCTGTAACGGTTAAACTGTTGTTTAAGAAAGTGTACTGTAATTCAATTTAGTGAATTGTTTAGTTAATTAAAAATTACTCTGTATATCATAAATACAAGGTGTCTCACTGTAGCATCTTTGCTGGCCTTACATATTTAAGATAGAAAAATATAATTTTTATAAAAGTTGTAGATAATCATCGATTCTACAGGGTGTCCCATTTTAAACTGCCACCCCAAATATCTCGAAACCTGAGCAACATGGCAAAAATTTTTTTAGATAAAAGTTGTAGCGTTCGGAGGGGGACATAAGCTGGTGAACTTGAAAATGACCCTGGAGTTAATTTCAAGCTCAAATGAAGGTCAACTTTCATTTTTCAAATAAAACCCCCAATTTTTTATGGCGAGATCGTATTCTACGGGAATAAATACAACCTTTTTGTAGGCAACGTTTTTTTTTAATGCTTTTTTAAAGAGTTTATCACGAATTTTGTCCGTCATGTTGTATGAAATCTCAATGTCAGATGAATCCAGGCTGTGATTCACACATTACACTCAGGGCCGGATTAAGGTACAATGGGGCCCTAGGCAAATTTATCCCTGAGGCTCCGTCTAAGAATGAATTCAAACTAATTAAATATGATATAAAGGTTTTATTGCAAAAAATTCAAATCGCAATGACACATTGAAATACAAAATCACAAATATAAGTAACACAAAATCAAATTGGTACTTTTCTTACTTTGGAGTTTACAAAATTGGCAATTAAAGATTCGTGGTTAATTTGTTAAATAACTGTTTTTCAATATTTAATAAAGCTGAATCAGTAAGTTTACCTTGATTTATTGTACTGCGGAGTTTAAATTATTTCCAGAGATGAAAATGATCTTTCTCCGCTTGCATTACTAACGGGTAAGGTTAAATATTTCCTGATAAATTTGGAAAAGTAGAAGTCAATTGATTTTCGATGATAAAACTGTGTATTTTTAAGTCGTATGTAACATAAAACTTTGAAGTTGAATTAATTCGTTTAAATTTAGATCATTGTCGTGCACATCCAAATGTTCAATAAAAGAATCAATGTTATTTGTAGTTACATTTTTGAGCTCCGTTAAGACAATGCATTTTTACTTTCTCCGTTACGAAGTACGAGAAAGTACTTTGATCGAGAAAATTAAAAAAAAAAATTTTTTACGGGAATATCCTTTTTAGGGTCCCCTATATGCGATTTTAACAATTTTTGGAAAACAAAAATGTTTGTGTCTGTTTGTGTGTGTTATATTTCAAAAACTAATACAGCAATTATCATGAAACTTTGAACATAAGTTTTATTTGACAATCCGTCTTTTGGTAAAATTCCGTACGCTGAAAGTGGGTGTTTTTATTTTTTTTCAATATTTTTTTAAATATGGAAAATATTACGAAAATATTTAAATAAATATTGACGACAAGTAAATAATGAACATCTTTGGATTGAAAATTTAATTTTTTTTTTACAGGAATATCCTTTTTAGGGTCCCTTATGAAATTTTAACAATTTTTGGAAAACAAAAATGTTTGTGTCTGTTTGTGTGTGTGTGTGTGCGCGCGTTTAATTTCAAAAACTAACACAGCAATTATCATGAAACTTTGAACATAAGTTTTATTTGACAATCCATCTTTTAGTAAAATTCCGTGCGCTGAAAGTGGGTGATTTAATTTTTTTGCAATAATTTTTTTAAAAATGGAAAATATTACGAAAATATTTAAAAAAATATTGAAGACAACTAAAAATGAACATCTTTGGTTTAGAAATATTTTTCCAAAAAATCATCAAATGCAGACATCTAACTTTTAAATATTTATTCAAAAATGATAAGGTTTAGGTATTTTTCGAGACAATTGCCAAAAATAGCCATTTTCAAAGCTCAAAAATCAAAGATCGATTTGATTTTTCAAAACCTGACCTTAAATAATGAGATTCGAAATTCAAGAAAAATTCAAACATGTTAATCATTTAATTTTCCAGCTAATCACTATCAAATCCAAAAAGTGTTCGAATATTAAAATTATTATTATTTTTTTTTTTAACTGAAAACATTTACAGACTTCATTTCATTCCGAAATCATCAGGCTTGAATATTTAAGTATATTCAATGCACTTTATTTACTTAGTCTTTCATTAAATCTCCATTAAACACGAAAATTGGTGTTTTCAACGCTCAAAAACCAAAAGAAATGCAGACTTTCAACTTTTACAGCATTATTTCGGAATAACTTGGCTTTAATGTTATTGAAAATCAAAGCGTGTTAAACATTTAGTTCTTCAGATATGCATGATCGAACCAAGAATGGCTATTTTAAGGGGTTTTAAATAATGAGTTTTCGATTTTCAAAAAGCATTATTCAGAACCGGAAACAAATGCAAGTTCAAACTTTCACAAAATTGGTAATCAATGATAAGGGTTTAATATAAAAGAATAACCATATTCGCTAAGGACCTGGTTTTTCATATAATCATCAAATCCAAAATTTACAAGTTTCAACTTTCAAAAATAAAAAACGGGCCGCGGTGGCCTAGTGGGTAGCGCACCTGCTTCTGGGCCTCGTGGTCGTGGGTTCGAATCCCATCCGGGCGGTCACTTTTTCGGAATGAAAAATGGCCGTACTGGTCCATGGATGTCTGTGGTTGTCCTTTCATATCAATATATGAATTTATTACAAAGAATCGGTTGTGGCAGAATAGCCAAGTAGCTTACGCCAGTTTCCCTAATATTATTAACCCGAAATCCCATCAACCATCCTTTCTTTTTATATAAAAAAAAAACAAATATTTTTCAAAAACTGTATTAAATACAAATTTTTATCTTTAACAGCATTATTGGCAAATAATTGGACTTTAATTTTGTAAAAAGTTCAAACAACGTTAATTATTTAATTTTCTAGATAATCACCATCAAATCCAAAAATTGCAATTTTCAATTCTCAGTTCAAATCGAAAGTATTGATTTTTTTAAAACCATCTTAATCATTGGCACACATCCACTGAAACTGTAACACATTTGTAATTTAATTTTATTTTAATGTTGTATCTCGTGGCATACGTTATGAATTATCATTATAATAATTATTATTATTATTGTTATTGGGGTTTAATATTATATAAAACAATCAAGCAATGTTAATTATTTAGTATTCTAGATAATCAAAATCAAACCCCAGAATGACCATTTTTAAAGCTCTAAAATCGAAAAAGTATTGATTTTTCAAAAATTGATTTAAACACAGATTTTCAGCTTACAAATCGTTATTGGGCAATAATTGGGATTTAATATTATTTAAAATCAAACTTTGTTAATTATTTAGTTTTCTAGATAATCAAAATTAAACCCAAGAACGATCATTTTTAAAACCCAAAAATCGAAAGAGAATTGTTTTTTCAAAAACTGCCGTGAATACAGACTTCCGACTTTAACATTATTATTGGGGAATCATTCTGGAAAAACCAAACAACACTAATTATTTAGTTTTGAAAAAACCCAAGAATTGCGATCAATGTTCAAATATCGAATAAGTATTGTTTTTTCAAAATCTGATTTAAATGCAGAGTTAGAACTGTAATAACATTATTGGGGAATCATTGGGCTTTAATAATATACAAAAATCAAGCCATGTTAATTATTTCTTTTTTTAAATAATCAAAATCAAACTAAATAATGATCATTTTTAAAGCTCAAAAATCGAAAAAGTATTTATTTTTCAATAACTGACAAATGCAGACTTACAACTGTAACAGCATTATTGTGGAATAATTGGGTTTTAATATTTTAGAAAAATTAAAGCTCATTAATTATTTAATTTTGTAGATAATCACCATCAAACCCAATAATTTCCATTTTCAAAGCTCAAATGTAGTATTGATTTTTCAATACAGACTTAGGCATATAATTGAGCTTTTTTTTACTAAAAAAATCAAACCATATTGTTTATTAACTTTTCTAGATAAATTAAAATAAGAATGCTAAAATTAACAACTTATAAACAATACGTTCTATCGAAATGTCTTTAGTTTTGAAATAAACTTACTATTAGAATTTGATCGGAGAAAGTAACATGATGATCACATCGCCATTATTTGTTTATGTTGTTATACGATTACGATCGTCTACCAAATTCACAAACTATTGAATCGCAAATTTTTATTTTTGTGTGTGTGACATAATCGGAAAAAATGGGCCCCCGAATCTTTGTGGGGCCCTAGGCAACTGCCTAGTTCACCTAGGTGGTGATTACACTCGGCATTAGTGTCACCCGATATGCACCACGTGGAGGTTGCCGATGGGATTTTGCACATCATTGGCCCTGAAAAGGGCCGATGGTTTCAGTGGCTAGAGGTTTGATCTCGTTCTTAGTTCAAATGCTCGATCAAGTGTCAATCCTTGTCAATGCACTTCTGTACCCGCTGGCGAAAGTTTACTTGAACATTTCGAAGGGTTTGAATGGAAATTGTACTAATTAATTGATAAGTTTGAATATTGATGAAACTTAATGTCATCAGACGTCGCGCGGAACAGCTGACGGCTCTTCGAGTTGCTCTGCTCCCGCACCTTTGATGCTAATGCCGAGGATATTGCACGTATCATACCCTGGATTCATCTGATATTTCAAAGAACATGACGGAAAAAATCATGAAAAATCTCTTTAAAAAAAACATAAAAAAAACGTTTTCTACAAAAAGTGTGTATTTTTTCCGTAAAATACAATCCTGTAATAAAAAAATGGTGATGTGGCCATCATGTTACTTTCTCCGATCTTGATTGCATAACAGTTATTTATACTACCGTGATTTTTTTTATTTTAGATCAGATGACACGTTTAAAACGTCAAAGATATGAAAGATAAAAATAACAAATTATGCTTCCAATTTAAATAATCTTAAATTAGTTTATTAGAAAACTCTAAAAATCCTAATAAATGCTTGAAAAAAGTCTTAAAAACAAATCTTCATAAATCCTGAAAAAGATTTCTGAAAAAGTCCTGAAAGAGTCCTGGTTATAAAGTTCCTAAGAGAATACCTTAAAAAAGTCTTGAATAAAACAGTTCTGAAAAAATCTGAAAAGTCCTGATAAAGAGTCCGGAAAGAGAGTCCAGAAAAAAGTGCTCTGGCAAAGAAATGTCTTGAAAAACAGGTTTTTGAAAAACACCTGAAAAAAGTCTCGAAAACTGAGTCGCCACAAAAAAAAATTCTGAAAAAGGTCCTAAAAAAGACCTGGTACAAAGACTGTAGAAAAGTACTCGAAAAAGGCTTTAAGGAAGTTCGAAAAAAGGCCTTAAAAAGTCCTGAAAAAAACCTGTAAAATAGTCCAGAAAAAAAGTCCATACAAAGGTCCTAAAAAGACCAGAAAAAAGTCGAGAAAATAGTCCTAACAGAAGTCATGAAAAAAGCCTTAGAAAAGAACTGACAAGGCATTAAAATAATCCTGATACAAAATCCTGGAAAACGTCTTGAAAAAATAATCGTGATAAAAAATTCCTGAAAATAAGGTCCTAGAGAAAGTTCTGATAAAACGGCCAGAAGAAAAGTACTGAAAAAGCATACAAAGAAGTCAGAATAAAGACCTTAAAAAGTCCTGAATAAAGCCTGTGAAATAGTCACGAAAACAGTCCTAAAAAATTTCTGAAAAGAGTCCTGTAAAGAGTCCTTAAGAAGGTCCTAAGAAGACCCCAGAAAATTCCAGAAAAGAGTCCTGGCAAAAGAGATCTGATAAAAGGCATTAAAAAAGTCCCAAAAAAGGTCCTGAACATAATAGTTTTTAAATAATCCTAAAAAAGGCCCTGAATTTTTTTTCAATAAAGATGAGTTCTGAAAAACTTCTGAAAAAAGTCAAAACAAAAGTTTGAAAACATTGTTCTGTAAAAAAATCCCAAAAAGAGTCTTGCAGAAATCCCAAGAAAATACCTGAAAAAAGGCAATAAAAAAGTTCCATAAAAATAATTCGGATTAAAAATCCTAAAAAAAGTCCCAAAAAAAGGCCCCAAACAAAAACTTTTTAGTCTTGAAAAAAGTTCTAAAAAGAATCTTAACAAAAGTTTTGAAAAGTCGTCCTACAATAAAACCCAAAAAGAGTCTTTGCAAGAAAAGATCTGAAGAAGGCATTAAAAAGTCGTAAAAAAAGTTCCTGAAAAATAATCCTGATAAGAAAATCCTGAAAAGAAGTCTCAAAAACAAAAACTTTTGAAAATAAAGTCTTGAAAAAGAGTCTCGAAAAAAATTCAGAAAAGAAAAGTCCTGAAAAAACATCGTTAAAGATGATTCCTGAAAATATTATCTTCAAGAAAAGTCCTGCAAAATGAGTTCTAGAGAAAGGTTCTTAAAAAAGACTTAAAAAAAGGAATGAAAAAATCCTGAAAATACGGTTTTACAAAAAAAACCCGAAAAAGAGTTCTAAAAAAGTCGTGAAAAAAGTCCTGAAATTTTTATTTATACCTTCATGATATTTTTTTTTTCAATTTAAATGTACATCGAACGTGTTGTAGTATTGGATGATTCTGACGTTTCAAACCTCAAAATTATGAAAGATGGAAATGAAAAATGATACTTCAAATTCTAATAATCTTTACCGATGATTTACTCAAAAAGTAATGAGATTTCCAAAAGATCTTATCGTTTATAAGTTATTAATTTTATCATTACCTACCAATATTATTTATATAAATTTGATTAACTGTTATCGTTTCTTAATTATAAACCAAAAATGACAAAAAAATGATAATTTTATTTTTTCATAAAACGTTTGTTTTTTGAAAAATATTTTCAAACAAGGGATGCTCATTTCTTTGTTACCTTCAAGATTTGTTTAGATGTTTTTGTAATATTTTTCGTATTTAAAAAATTATTAGAGAAAAACAAAAAACGGTTAGGGTTACCGCATACATGAGGTGTATGAAATTTTACCAAAAGCTTCTCAGTTCTTCGGATTTTCAGATAAGGCTTATGTTTAAAGTTCCTTGTTAATTTATACCGTAGTTTTTGAGATACGGCGCGCACAGACTGACATACATCTCAATAGGAATGCATATTGAAAAAATGGTGATGTGGCCATCATGGTACTTTCTCCGAGTTGATGGTATCATAGCCATTTATATTTACGTTTTCATGGTTTATTTTCAATTGAAATCATATTTTAAATGTACATCGAGCGTTGTGTAAACTGGGATGAAACTGACGTTTAAAACGACAAAATTAAAAAAATTCAAAAACTCAGTTTACTCAAAAACTAAAGGGATTTCGAAAAAAACTTATTCTTTATAAGTTGTTCATTTTCGTATTCTCTACAATTACTATTAACATAAATTTGCTGTTATTGTTTTACAATTATAAACCAAAAATTTAAAAAAAAATAAATAATATTTTTTCTCAAATAAAAATGATTTTATGAAAAATGTTTTCAAGCAAAAGATGTTCATTTCTTTATTGTCTTCAGAGTTTGTTTGAATGTTTTTGTGATATTTTTCATATTTAAGAAAATATTGGCAAAAAACAAAAAATAGTTAAGGTAAACGCCCACTTCCGGTGTACAAAATTTTACCAAAAGCTTTTCAGTTCTTCAGATTATCAAATAAGACGGATGATCAAAGTTTCATATCAATTGCTTTATTAGTTTTTGAGATACAGAGTGCACAGACAGACACACACACACAGACGCAATTTTTTTTTTACAGAAATTGTTGAAATGGCATCTAGGGACCCCAAAACGGATATTTCCGTAAAGAAAAATTTTGAAAAAAAAATTACGATCACAATACTTTCTCGTACTTCGTAACGGAGAAAGTAAAAATATGAGGTTCCATTAAACATTTTTTGCTGTTTGCTCAGGTTTTGAGATATTTGAGGTGGCAATTTAAAATGGGACACCCTGTATAACCGAAAAATAGTTTTATGTATACAGGGTGCCTCACAACGAAGAAAAATCACAAACTTATGTTTTATTTTTAAATGGAATTCTAGGTATATTTTTACATTTCAATGCGTAGTTTTTAATACTAATTAACTGACATTAACTCCTATTGGGCTAAATTTAACCGTTTCTGAGTTATTCGGGTTTTCAGGCAAAAACAAGCAATATTTGAACAGTCATCGAAAAATAATTTCATATTTCAAAATCATCAAAGCGTTTTTTGGCAATAGAAATGTTACATTTTTGGATGATTAGATTTGTTTGATTAATTAAATGCTATTTTTATGAAGTAAGAAGACCTTTAAATGTAAAGAAACTTATTTTTTTAAATCGAACACCCAGTATATTTTAATGGAACTGTAAAGTACTTTTTCTAGCCTTTCAAAAAATACCTCGTTTTCCAAGTTTAAAAATAATAATAATACTAATGACTTTCAAAGTAAAGAGGGTTTATAGCTCTTGATGACAATTTTATAGATGACGCATAAGTGCCCAACGCTCCCTATACGCTATGCCACTGCTTTAATTTTATATCGGCCATTCCATAAATAAATGCACACTTTTTTGGGGTACATCAGTATAGAATAGCTTTCTTCGTATGTGTAACGGTTTACGATATTTTTGAGTTCAAAATAAAAGTGTACTAAAAGTTTATATTGTTATAACTTTTGACACAATGATTTTCTGAACCTCTAGTAAAGACCAAAAGTCATAGCCTTTATAATATATGTGAAATTCGCTAAAATCCCTGATGTACCCCCAAAAAGTGTGTTTTTATTTATGGAACTAGTCTAAATCCATTTGCTCTTTTTTTTTTGTAAACTCGACTTGCCACCACATTTCAGCGAACCCCCTGTAGAAACAGAATACTCAGGCCATGTTAATTCATGACGATGGCATGACCGAAGACGAAAAATATTTAATTTGGATCGCTTGCAAACCGTCACAGTAGCGGCGGACACATTTTCGCCTCGTTTTATTGGCGGCGGTTTTACGAGTTGCTGTAAAAGTGAATGAAGGGGCGCGCGCCCCCTTTCCGCGAGAACGAGTCGGATCAGGAAAAGAACACAGGGTAATGCTGAAATTAGAGAGATAACACGCGAAGCGGGAGAGGAACCAAACTGTGGCATGTTTATGAGCCGGATTTATGGCGACTAAAACGGTTTATTACGGACGCTCGAGCGATCCATAATTAAAATGTTTATGCGGCTCGAGTTAATGGTTTTCCGGTAAATATTCATTGCTAATTACTAGATTGGATTGTTATTGTCAGTCTTTGTACGAGTAATTATGATAGGCGGTAATATTGTAGCTATCTAGAGGATGTAATAGTTTAATTCGAGATTTGAATAGTGATGGAACTTTAAACTAGAAATAGAAATCATTTACGAATTTAAATATTGAAACAGTTGGGGGCAGCAAGATTAATATTTTGGTAATGCGATAGAAACAAGCATAAAAAAATGTTTGATAATAAAAGTATAACAAACGAAATATGGCTAGACTTCAACCTAACCAGATTCGCCAGCATGGCCTACTCGGAAAAGAGAATGACTTTGTAAAATTCATGAAGTGATCGTTTTTTAAATATTGCAGGACGTATACCAATAGTAAAAATAATAACATAACAAAGAAAATTTAGCTAGATCAATTAGAATCTACTGCATAGCCACGTAGAAAAAGAGGACGACCTTGAAAAATTATTTTTTAATATCGGGTGTGTATAAATTGGCGGATAATCTACGCGTGGCGATATTCTTCCTAAAATTCTGAATGGAAAATGTCGATAAAAAAATGTTCTATCATGCCACATATGCCATAAAGAGCCACCTAAAAGAAATATACATTGGGAAACATCGCATTCACGTGCTGTCTTGTTTTAAAAATCCATTGTAATTGAACAAATCAAAACTAAAATAACAGAAACACAAATACACTGAAACGCGGGCACTAATACAAACTGATGATATTGAGAAAAGCAGAATTGGCACAAACTTGTAACTAGCAAGTTTGAATGAATTACTTGTGTCAAACGTGACGTAAGCGGGTGTGACGTTTCCCGACGTATTTTTTTTAATAAGCTAATTAAGAAGTGTTAAAAATACTCGAGTTTTCTGTAAATTAATATCGAATAATTACTGGATGTTCAAACTTTGAGGACCTCGTGAATGCTCAAAAAGCATGGTACAACATTTTAGAATAAGGATAAGCTGCTTAGAATTTTTGGAAGAATATCGTTACGTGTAAATTCGCCAATTTATACACACACGATTTGTTGCGGACCTATGCCAATAGTAAGAGACCAAGTTTGCATCTTCGAAAGATCTATGCGAGTTGCATAATACCCAATGCACTTTTTTCGATTTTTGCTCTATATATAATTAATTATGAGTCCTACAGAAACAGTTAATAAAATCTTTATTTTGAGTAGATTAAATTTGCTAAAATTTAAACCAAACTAAGCGTCGTATATTTAGAAGTTTCCGAGATACAGCTTTTCGAAGAGGTGTAGTTGTAAGTCAAGACATTAATTTCTATATGACCCAAGAACTGAAAAACGAAGAAGTGATGGAAATTGTTGGTAACACATTTGGGCAAACGCAAGAACAAATTAACGTTGTTATCTATCAACGGTGATCTAAAAATAAATGTTAGCTAATATTTGTTACTTTTCTTAGTTGGTAAAACTATTAATTGCAAGAACTAATTGTCAATAGCACTTCCTCGTTGGACCTATGGCAATTGGAGGTAGAAACAGTGTCCGAAAATCGCAGAATCATAAAATGATGACAGCCCTCATCGATTATCCTGATCCTTGAAGGCTTCTTGTTTAACTTGCTTTCATATAGCTTTAGAGAATAGGTATATACTAGGTCGTGCCTGAATGGCGGACGCTTAAGTCAAAAAAATAAATAAAAGTGTTCATTTTTCTAAATGGGTTAGGTAACAAGTGTTTTGTTTTAAAATTATGTTTAATTTCACAATACACAGTGTTTAAAATTATAACGTGTGATATAAACTTACCGAAATAGCAGCGACAGCGAATTTACGAATACGAAAATGTGCTTTATTTAACGTGAACTAGAGGTTAGATATCGATCTACTTACAACTTTCAGAGGTTCTGCTCAAAAAAATAATAAAGGAAATTAAAACAGCACTTCAAGTATGAATTAAGACCATTCGCAATGTTATTGTTTAATGAATGCGAAGAGGATGCGAAAGCGAACCAAGTCCTTTTACTCCATTCTCTACGCAACATCTAAAATAACACCAATGCGTTTATAGTAGTAGATGATGAATACATTTTACACAAAGTTGTTTATAATTGCAACAGTTCTAAAAGAGCCATTGTCTCCGGGTATGTCAGTAATGTAGCAACGTCTCGATTGTCTTCTACTCTAAGGAGCCAGCCAACAAAAATACCAAACGTAATGACAGAAGATCTATTTTATACAAAGTTGTTTGTAACTGCAACAATTAGTGAGCCATTGTCTCGGTATATGTCAGCAATGTAAAAAAACATTTTGCTAGCAAGATCCCGATTGTCTTCTACCCTAAGAAGGCTGCTAACAAAGATACCAAACGTGTTAACAGAATGTGATGCTTTGCTGCCCACTCACGCAGGGATATAACTTTCAAGGTGTATATTGTGTAAGCAGAAGAGGTTATTGCTTCGTATTGTTCTCTTTCTTTCGATTTTGCCTTGTGGAAATTGTATTTTTCCTCGAATAATATGACCAAGAACGGAAATTTTCCTCTTCTTTACAGTTGTATTTGAGGATTTGAGTAGCAGCGTGTTGCAGTAGCCAAAGAAGACTGATCGGGACATCGACACAGCACTATCCAAAGTGCTTTTATTATCGGAGAAGCCTTGGCCTTCCGGTACTCCTCAATTATTTGTGTACCTCCAAAAAAGTGGCGGGAGAGAAGCAAGGCTTCTCTATTTCTCAAGCTTAGCTTATACCCACGGTGCCATATAATATCCGTAAGGGATTGTTCTTTTTCTACGTGCCTTCGGCAGATGCGACCCCTCTGCTCCTTTCTGGCACGGAAAAGCAAAGCTGACCGGTCTAATCCCCACCTCATGGACTGATAGTTTTTCTGCAGCCAGTTTCCCTTCATGAGACCATAGTCAAAGCTTCGTGACTCTTAACAGGGGCGAAATAAAGAACACTTAGCCGCGCTATCATCTTATCATAAAGTCTGCAATTAACACAGTTTAACCTTGCTCGTTTACCACCAAATTCCTGTGTAAACTTTTCAATTTCAGTTTGTATCTTTATTATTAAATTTAAATGATTAGAATAAAATTAGAATCATTCCTTTACCTACTGCCATTATTTTCTAAATTTAATTTTAATTTTATATGAAATATGGCTTAAAACTGGTGAAAAAACTGAAAGCATTGATCTCAGTGCTCCAGCCAGGATGAATAAACGCTAAAAAATCAATTATTTCGTCAAAAACTTCACCTAACCAACTATGGCCTATGTATGATACTATAATATCTTAATGTTCTCCTAAGATTATTCTGTGGGGAGGTTCTGCAAATGTAGTTTAACTGTTTATAAATAAAAAAAAAAGCTTTGAGAATTGTGTTTAAACTGAAATGTTTTTCAAGCTGTAGAGGTGTTTTTAAAAACGCTGAAATTTTAACTTTGTATGGGCTCTATATATATTAATGTGTCAAATTTTTGTGGAAAAACTGTATATATTTTGATAATGTTTTTACTTTCTCCGTTACGAAGTACGAGAAAGTATTGTGATCGTGATTTTTTTTTCAAATTTTTTTTTTACGGAAATATTCGTTTTGGGGCTCCTAGATGCCATTTCAACAATTTCTGGAAAAAAAAAATTGTGTCTGTGTGTATGTCTGTGTATGTGTGTGTGTGTGTGTGTGTCTGTCTGTGCGCGCTGTATCTCAAAAACTAATAGAGCCATTGATATGAAACTTTGAACATCCGTCTTATTTAATAATCTGAAGAACTGAAAAGCTTTTGGTAAAATTTCGTACACCGGAAGTGGGCGTTTACCTTAACTGTTTTTTTGTTTTTTGCCAATATTTTCTTAAATATGAAAAATATTTAAACAAACTTTGAAGACAACAAAAAAATGAACATCTTTTGCTTGAAAACATTTTTCATAAAATAATTTTTATTCGAAAAAAAACTTATATTTTTTTTTAAATTTTTGGATTATAATTGTAAAACGATAATAGTTACAGCAAATTTATGTTAGTAATAATTGTAGAGAATGCTAAAATGAACAACTTATAAAGAATAAGTTTTTTTCGATCCCCCTTTAGTTTTTGAGTAAACTGAGTTTTTGAATTTGAAGTATAATTTTTCCATCTTTGATAATTTTGACGTTTTAAACGTCAGTTTCATCCGAGTTCACACAACGCTCGATGTACATTTAAAATATGATTTCAATTAAAAATAAACCATGAAAACGTAAATATAAATGGCTATGATACCATCAAGTCGGAGAAAGTAACATGACGGCCACATCACCATTTTTTACTCTTCGCGCTATGAAACTAGGCGTGGGCGTGTATATATATAATCTACCCCAACATAGGTTAGATAAATATAAAGCAGGCACCTATTACTCCTGTTTAAAGATTTACAATCACCTTCCCGTAGACATAAAAAACATTACCAACTTAAATAAACTTAAGAAAACAATATTCTCTGTTCTATGCGAAATGGAACCGTACTCTATGTCAGAATTTTTTTGTTTTAAGTTTGTATCTTAAGTTTAAGTTTTTTGTTCCTGACGTTTTACGTGTACACTTATATTTGTGTATAATTGTTATTGTAAATAAACAGTTTATTATTATTATTATTATTAAGAAATAAAATTAAATAGTTGTTCAACATATCAACATTGGACTGCCAACTGAGACGTATTGACTTTGCTATATAGAGTTCAGAGCTAAAGTGGATCAAGTGCATAAATTAAGTTACACAAGTTGATTCCCAAAATGACAGGATATTTTTTTTTTGATGTTGTGGTTTGAAGACTAATTTAAATATTGCTCATGAATAAAAAAAAATCAAACAATAATTTAATGTGGAAATTTTAATTTTAATTTACTGGAATTGATCCACTTTGGCCCTGAAATGATTCTTACATAGGGTAGGTTTTGATTTTTATTTTTATATTCGTATATTAATTTTAGGTTTAATTTTAATTTAATTTCTACTATAGTCTTAGTTTTAGTTTTATTTCTCCTTTTTCATTTATCATGTTTTTAAAGTATGCAAAAGGTGTAACCGTAAACAAATAAATAAATAAATAAATAAATAAATAAAAAAGTGATAAATGAAAACAAATACTTCTATTATTTTTGACAGCAGTTTAGCCAGTATACTGAAAGTTAAAAATTAGGTATCAATCAAAGAGTTCGTCGTTATCTGATTCTACAATTTCCCCATTCAGGGAAGTTTGGGACACCTGCAACTAGGTCTTTAGATCTATGTCCGTGGGCCATTTTGAAATGAGAGTGAGTGTTTGGTGGAAGGAATGGTAAAAGAGAAAACACATCATTTTTCTTTGCCTTGGTGATCACTCTTGAAGTTTGGTACAACGAGTCTCGTTTCAAACAAATTAAGAATTTTTCGTAGACATAGTTACTTTTTCGAAGTCAATAAAGTCATTTATCGTATTTTTAAACTGTAATGTCCAAGGTTTTTGCTGCTCAAACCGCATACACCTCATCTATAGATGAGTCTTATGTAGATCAAATGTTGTAACATAACATGCATCTGATGCAGCAGCTTTGTCAGTTTGAAGAGATTGTCTAGCTTGTAAAGCTTTGGCCAAGTGCAGTTTTTTTTAGTTCAAATTTGCCACGCCGTTCCGGCTCATTAGCTTCAGCTAATATCTTCAATTGAAGTTCATCACATCGACTACAGGTGTCTTTTGGAGGAACTTTAAAATGCAAGTTGTATTTAGTGGAAAAAACATGATAGAAAAATTTTTGTGTTAAAGCTTGCTTCCCTTTACTATTGCATTTCTCAACGTATAAGTCACACAATATTCGAACATTTAAATCGGGATGAAGATATTTTCTTTCCGGATTTTTTTTTCTGCCATAGTGGCTGTGATACGCTGGAAAAATTTGATGTGTGCCACTATATCGGATCAAGTCTCTTATCTGGAGTTCTTTTACCACGTGAGTCAATGATAGCATGAACTTCAGGCTTTGAGATGCCTGAGAAAATACTTCTTGCACACCGTCTGAGAATTAGCACCCTCTCTTAAAATGTAAGAATACGAGACAGTCTTTTCACCACCACTTCCTATTCGTTTACGTTCCTCTCCGTGACTCATAACAGAACTTCTTATGTACACATTTTGTTTGTTATAGTAACTTGGAAAATGATTCGAATATGCGCCTCCTCTCCTCATCTGTGAACTTTTTGTTACAATTCTTTTTACAATGCCAGTATTTTTTTTTTGAAATTTCTTTGCCTTTTGCTAAATGGTAGGCAAATCCACTATTTCTTAAACGCTGCCTCTTCAAGTAACTTCACTTTTCTTTCTTTTTCAGTCCCTATTTTCATTTGCCTGGTCGACTTCTTGGATAGGCCTAATTGGCACAGGAAGTGACGAAGAAGAAGCTGGTATCGGTTCCACCTGGCTTGAATCGGAGTTGTCTTGAGAGATCTATTTTGACAATAGGTATTAATAAATAGTATTATTTTAAATATATTTTAATTATACGAAATATTGTTATTTGGTTACGTCGCGTATCGGCAACAGTAATAACCAACAACTCAATCAATATGCATTCAAATAAGGTGTTATAATTTGTAATTTTATTATAATGTACCTTCACATTCTAAAGTAGCTGATTCGTTTTCCGAAGGTACATAATCTGAGGATGAATCAAAGGAATTGAAACATTCATCTGAATCCATTGTTAGGAGTTTTATTAACCAACACATATGCACAATCAAACAAACACTGAACTTATGCTTTGATCCACTTTAGCACGGACAATTTAAGAGAATTTTTCAGAGCCAAAAACAACTGCTGCCATCTATTGCAGGGAGTTGGTCTCTATCGCTCTCAAAAGATTCACCTTTACCGAATATTAATCCGTAAAAAACACATTTTTTTTTATATTTCTGGACTTGATCCACTTTAGCTCTGAACGCCTCATATGTGAAGGTTAAACTCCGAATTAATTTTAGATTGAGCTGTACTATTATGTTATTATTATTCTTGTATCGCCATTTATGTGTTATTATTATTATTATTTTTTATTGATTATTAATAAGTTTAAAACCAAAACATAAATCTAAAAATATTCTTCTTTGCTTTAAATGTTGTAGCTTTAGTAATTTCAAGGAGTTTGAATAACTATAATGCTCACTTGAAATGCCGCGCCTGTACGAAACCGTTAGACAAAATTTACTTTGAACGCTTTCTAATTTAATTGATGAATTATTATAGATCGCAGACCAAATCTGAGTAGCGTATTATAAATGAGGCCTAACTATGCCTACGTATAATAGTTTTAATGTATTAATACTAAAAGAAAAAGAAAATATGAATACGAAGCCAAGAACTTGGAACGTCTAATTGCGTACTTTATTGACATGGTTATTAAATGTTAAACTAAGATCATGTACGATCCCAAGATCCTTAACTTCGCGTACATTGAGTAATTTGTAACCATCAAAGAAATAAATATTTGAAAATAATCGCGATTAAATGATATACATAGACATTTATTATAATTTAAAAATGGCTTGTTAATATTGCACCAGTGAAGTAATTATTAATATCGGTCTGTAAACGCGATACATCATTTTGATATTTTATAGAAGTGAATCATTTTAAATCATCCGCAAATAGGAGAACATTACCACAGTGGGAACCTTGGGATATCGCTGACGTGACCTCTACCGAACGTAAACAGTAGTTTGAAATTTTCATAAATTGCCTACGATGCTTCAAACAACTTTTTGACCATGATAATATCATCTTCCCGAATGCCAGTGTAGATAGAGTCAACCTGATTTCCTTTCTGTAATGATCGTATATAACTTTGGTAAATTAATAAATTGCTTACAGTAGATCAACTTTCCATAAAACCATGCTTCTCAGTGCAGATGATGTTTTTACAATGCCACATAATTTGCTCGGATATAATACTATTAAATATTTTAGGGATTTGTGATTGAGTAGAGATGCCTCTGTAATTGCCAACCAGATTCCGATTACCAGATTTATATATTGGAATAACGAATGATTCTTTCCAAATAGACGAAAATATGCTGGAAACTAGATACTTATTAAATAATATTTTTAATGCTTCGGCAAAGGAGAAAGAGCATTTTTTAATAAAATAGTTGGGTATATTATCAGGGCCGCATTTACAATCATCTGGTAAATCCTGGATTGCATTAAAGATGTCAACACCCGTTACTCTAAATTTATTGAAATCTACGAGGTTGTAATAACTGTGGGAAATACTACTAAATTAGCTGGGGTGTTATCATATACAACAGCGAAATATTCCGCAAAGAGATCAGCACATTCCTGGCCATTTTTGCTGACTTTATCATTAAGATACATTACATTAGGAAAGCCATTAATTAGCTGTTGTAATTTTACAAATGACCAGAAATGCTTACAATAGTAATAATTTTATTTTCTATGTTGCTTGTGTTTAGATTTTTTTTCTTTTCTGTTATTCGTTTAAGTTTGTATATTTAATGTGGACTTGTGATGACACAAATATAAAAATGGAGCTATCCGTTGATAAATAAATCGCTTGTATCAGTCAAAAATATTATTTTCTTTACTTATCGCGACCGGTACGCGTACCACAGTTAGGGAACGTTTGGGATATACGAAAATAATCACTAGCTTGAAGGATGACTTGATTGATAGCCAGTCAGGCAGATAATAACGAATACAATAATTATTACATACTTACTCATTCCGATTACATGTGGTTATTTGAATTCTGATTGCAACTCTAAATAAATTCTTAATACACATTTGCCGAGCGCAAACTTCAGCAACACCAATACAACTCTCGAGCCATCAAAGATTAGTTGTTATTTTTAGCACAAAAAGTTGGAAGCTGCTTGTGCTTTATTAATGGAATTCGGAGGGTTTGTTCACGGGCTCAGCCCTCCCGATGACACTTGTGCACGGAAGTCGGGGCTCGAATATCTTCGATTGCACTTAAGAGACCTGACAATCGAAATGGAAAATTGGGGTGTAAATTCAAGTGCCGTTGACATTCAGAAATATATAAAACAGAAACTCTGTTCAGCACCATTATGGAAATAAAACCTTTCTAAATTATTTCAAACGATAAAACAATACAATCGTAATAATAGTAAATTGTGAATTAAAAAAAAGTAATACTGCATAAAAATAATAATAATTCCATTTATTGTACTCGATTTACCCGAAATACAACAGACCGCTGTCCGAGATCTTTCAGCGACTTAAAATAATTACATACAAGTTCTTTTTAACAGAGGAGCGGGAAGAAGAGGTCAGGATCCATAATCATGGATGGAAATAAGGATATTTGCGTTAAAATTCGAATTTTAAAATTCATTTTCAGCCTTTATAAAAAAAAAATGTATATGTAGTAGTTGCTGCTGTAGATCATTCAAGAAATAAAATACTTAATTTTACAATCTAATTTAATAATTCAAATAATTAAATAATTTTATGGACAAATTAGACATAATATACTTTAAATTTAATAAAACGAAATATTTATTTATTTAATGTCTCTGCAACAAGTGAGGTTGCCTCAAATTTATTTATAATATTCTTTATTTTGAATTTTTTTTTTAAATTTAGTTTGATATAGATTTAAATCAAATTTACCAAAATTTTATGGTTTAAATTATATTTTATTCATTTAGAATAGTATTAAACATCAATTGCATATGGGGGATGAACGTCACTGAAATAAATAAAACTCATAGTTTAAATCATTAAAAAAAATCGCGGCAAACCCTTCACAATTTATTTATTTATTATCACGGGGGCAATTATTTGCTCAATGCATTTAAATGAAATATGGACCGCGAGGATTTAAATTCAATATTCCTGGTGATATATATTTACATGAATTAATTTAATTTAAACAAAACGTTGCTCGCGCACCGACAATATGCTCCCAAAGACATGTAAAATAATTAATTAAAATGTTATGAATGTACCGGAAGGCACGGAGAATTTAATTTGTATGTTTTCGTGGAAGCTAATTTTTTGCTTTTCAAGAAAACATTTTTATTAAAAGTGAAACGGTAATTACCAGACGTGTAGGTCGTGTTTTTTTGGTGGTAACGCGAAAAGTAATTGGACGAAGTTTTAGTTTGAAACAATGGAGTCGCAATTATAATTAGCATTTCCAAAAATATATTTATATAATTTTTAGCCACCGAATTCATCGTGTTAGAGTTCAATTATTTTATTTTATCCTATAATGCAACAGTTCTCAACCTGTGTTACATGTACCACTGGTGGTACATTAAAGAACACCAGGTGGTACGCAAAATATATAACAAAATATAAGGTCCCTTCCAACTTTATTATTATTTCCTAGCTAGGCGGACAAAGCAGACGCTCTTTAGCAGTCTCATTGGCCATAGGTATTACTGCGAGCCTTCATTTAATGAGTAAATGCTTATTAGTATTTGATAGTACATTTTTGGTAGTTATAGCATTAGATTTATATGAGCGTTGTGATTTTTTTTTAATCTCGCTACTTACATCGTCAGAAAAATAAAGTTAATTGACATAATGTGTCAAATTGAAAAAAAAATGTTATTTCTGGCTATACTACCTGCTTTAAACCAGCAGCCTGCTTGCGCTAAGCCTACGGTGCTATACGCAGATCAGCAAATGTAGTTCTTTTTTTCTCTCCGTGTATAATATAAGTTTCCATATTATAAGAAAAATTTTAAATTTAGATTCACAGAAACAAACTACTAATACTACTAGTAGTAGTAATTTTGAAAAGAAACGAAAAGTTACCAGAAAGTATGATTCAAGTTATTTAACATTTAGTTTCACTTGGAATGAAAGTGAAATGGACCCTCAACCTCAGTGTGTTATTTGTTGCGAATTATTCTCGAATCAAAGTATGAAACCATCTTTAATTAATCTTGATTCCAAGCATGTCAATTTCAAAAATAAAACTGTTGACTATTTCAAAGCAAAATTAGTTGAACTAAAATCTTGTAAACAGGTAATGAAAGGTTTTGTTAGTGTTAATGACAAGTGCTTGCATGCAAAGTTATCTTGAATTATTTAAGAATTCCCAAAACTGGTAGTGCTCATACTATTGGGGAAAATTTAATATTACCAGCTGATAAATATATTGTTTTAACATTATTTGATGAAAATACAGCTAGTAAACTTGGCAAATATTCCTTTATCAAATGATTCTGTAAGACGACGTATTGACAGATAATATAAAACAGATTATTATTTGTAAGGTAAACCAAAGTCCCTATTTTGCACTACAATTAGATGTAAGTATTCGATTCGAGGCGGAAGAAAAAATAAAAATATTTTGTTTTGCCAACCTCCGGTATTGCGAAAGAAATATTCAGGCTAATTGATAACTTCATGGCAAAAAAAAAATTTGTTGGAAAAAATGCATTGGTGTGTGTACTGATCGAGCTCGAGCTGTAACTGGCAAACTTTCTGGTGTTTTATCTCAAATAAAAGCCCCCTGAAGCTAAATTTACTCTTTGTAGTCAATGGCGGCTCGTGGAACATGTTGATGGAAGAGCCACTTATACAATACACCCCCACCCCCCCAACTTAGACAATACACACACCCCCCCCTCCCAACTTAGACAATACACCCCCCCCCCAACGATTTATCTTCCTAGACCAAAATAACTGGCGAGAAAGTGTTTTAAGAATTGATTAAAAATTCTTGTTGAGCTTAAAACTACAGGTAGTGCCATGGCTCCTTGGCTGTATATAACAAGCCACCTCTGACCATGAACATAATGAAAAATTTGGACGGCCGTTGCGGTTAAACGAATAATCCAATTCGGATTTAATGAAAACTGGCGATTTTGACTTGAAAAAACCAGCCCTTCTTACGTTTGCCCAAGAATTGCGTTTAATCCTTAATAGTCACACCTCCGAAAAATGACGTAATAGTCATTCGGGGTGTGGTACACCCCACGCCTTTGAACTTCGGTAAATTAATGTTAAATTGACAAAAAACAAAAAATAACAATCTGGAATACATCTTGAACCTCTAGTTACAAGAATATGTGAATAGTTTTCTAAACCTGCAACTATACATGTGAAAAAAAAATGTTGCAAAAAAAATTCCGCAAAATATGAGTTTTTTTGCAAATAATACGGTAGTAATTTCAATTTTCAGATAAAAAATAAAATAGTTTGAACCTGAAAACCTGAAATAGTATCATTCCAAGCAGAATTAATAAATTTTGCGACCCTTCCAAAAAGTATATTTATTTTCATGATCGAAGGAGGGATTTTTTACGAAAAAATTATATAGGTATTTTTCTAATATAAAGTCAATTTAATGTTAAATATGAATATGAAAATATTTTTAAAACTATTATTATCAAGAAAAAAGGTTATTATAATGTAAAAAACAATTATTCAATCCCAAAAGAGCATTCAACGCACATATAAATATGTGCGATGTATGTCGCACATCGACCTCTCGCAACTGCGACATAGCATGTGCGACTTTTTGTCGCTTCTTCTGGAACAAATGTCGCAGCGCTTTTGATTCGGCAATCTCGGAATAATCCACACAGAAGAATTTTTTTTTCTGGCAATGTGATCACACGGGGTGTCGTACACCCCACAATTTTTCACGAATTGACTCAAACAGGTACCACATTAACACTGACGCGTGAGCTCAAATAATACCTATTGGGGTCCACAATAGAAGGTTCAAACTATCAGTAGATGGAGTAACATGTCCCGTTTACTTTCAATTTCAGGGCCTTATTCAACGTCGAAAAAAGGCTGGGGTGTATCACACCCCTAGTGACTATTAAAGGTTAAAATGATTTCCTGAAGAAACCACTGGTACGATTCGGGGTTTCTATTCATCGCAGAAAATATCCCTTTAAGTAGCTTTAGAAAATGTACTTGCCTAACCACAAATATCAATTTAAAACCCGTGGTGCGTCGGCAAAGAAAACTCGAAAATGAAAAAAATCGAAAAAATCAACTTAATAATCATCGTAGACCTTCATCACCTTTTTTTAGAAGAACGAGCTAAATTGATTGGCATTAAAAAATTTCATCCAGAAAAAATTGCAAAAAAGTCACCATGAACATTGTGGAAAATTTGGAAAAAGTCGATTTTTTCTAACTTTGAACAGCCGTAGTGCCTAAATGAAGAATCCAAATCGAACTCGGCTTTCAAATCTGTGCTGCTTGGGTGCAAATTAGTCAGATTTAATTAAAATTGGCGATTTTAAATTTTTGACGAAAACTTGAAAAACCACCCAAGGGTTCTCAAAAATTGCATTTTAAATGATTTCATGAAGAAACCACTGGTTTGATTTAGGCTGTCTATTCGTCACCAGAAAGATCTCTTCAAGACACTTGCCCAACCACAAATGTCTATTTGAAAACTCAAAAATGGAAAAAATCGAAAAAATCTACTTTTTTAATAAGCATTGTAGACCTTCATGTAATACATTTTTTCATCAGAAGAACATGCTAAATCGATTGGCGTTAAAAAATTCATCTAGAAAAAATTGCAAAAAAGTTGGCAAGTCACCATTATGGAAAATTTGGAAAAAAGTTGATTTTTACAGACTTTGAACGGCTGTAGCGGCTAAACGAAGAATCCCAATCGAACTCGGTTTTCAAATCTGTACTCCTTGGGTGCAAATTAGTCGAATTAAATTAAAATTGGCGATTTTTAATTTTTGACGAAAACTTTAAAAACTACTACTAAGTGTCTCCCCTTCTTACTTTTGCCCAAAAATTGGGGTCCGGGACAAAGTGCCGAATGCCCAAAGTGCCGAATCGGTATTTGGCCCAAAGTGCCGAACGACGCCAAGCGACTTCGCATCGTTTTTAAACAAGGCGTCGGAGCCGAATGCGAATCGGCAGTTTGGACATTCGGCACTTTATCCCCGCACCGATCTTAGACCCAAACTGCCGAATGTACGCCGATTCAACACTTTGGTCAATCGACACAATGTCCTCGCACGTACAATTTGTTTTATTTTGAATGAAAAAACATTCTCCAACCCTGAAACCATCTACCTTCCATTAATAAACTTGTATTATCAAAAAAAACCTTCCGCACATTACCAACAGGTGCGTGCGAGGACGTTGTATCGATTGACCAAAGTTCGAATCAGTGTGCTTTCGGCAGTTTGGGCATTACTGATAGGTCGGTGCGAGGACAATGCGCCGAATGTCCAAACTGCCGATTCGCATTCGGCTCCGACGTTTTGTTTACGAACTATGCGACGTCGCTTGTCGTCGTTCGGCACTTGGGCATGGTCTGTAGTCTGAAATTCGGCACTTTGGGCAAAATACCGATTCGGCACTTTGGACAGGCCCCAAAAATTGCATTTAAAATGATTTCCTGAAGAAACCAGTAGTTAGATTCGGGGCTTCTATACGTCACTGGAAAGACTCCTTCAAGACGCTTCAGAAAATGTACTTGACGCGTAACGCGTCAACAAAGAAAACTCGAAAATGGAAAAAATCGAAAAATCGATTAGAGTTAAACAAATTAATCTAGAAAAAAATGTAAAAATGTTGGCAAGTCACCATGAACAGTGGCGGCTCGTGGAATATGTGAATGTGGGAAGTGATCATGAAAGCCTATTATTACATTCTGAAATTATATGGCTGTCCAGAGGCAAGGTTTTAAATCGTCTTTTTGAACTTCGATTAGAAACTTGACTTCAAAATTTGAATTGGAACAATGTTTTTCTGATGAAATGTAGTTGGCCCGTTTATCATATTTAGCTGATATTTTTGGAAGGTTGAACGATTTAACTTTAGGTTTACAAGGACCAAACGTCAATTGTTTTACCGTTAATTATGAAATAAGTGATACAAGGCTGAAATACCTCTGGTCAATTGCCTGTTGAGGTAAAAGTCTCTCTCTCTCTATATCTCTCACTTTCTTTCTCTCTCTCTCCCTCTTAAATAAATTTAAATTTCATTTTCAAGAAGATTTGGAAAATCAAAACCCTCTTCCTTCAAATATTCCAGAATATTTGTCACGTGAACAAAAACAACAAATAATAGATATGTCACATGATTCCACTATAATGGAAAACTTTAAGCAACCTTAAACAAGAAAAACTCTGATTGAATTTTGGCTTCAACAAAGAACAGATTTTAGAGACACAGCAAACATTGCTATTCAGTTTTGAACGTCCTTGTGTACCAGGGATCGACGTTTACTCCGTTTTTCGTTAAAACGTTTCAACGTGTAAAGGTTTACCATTTATTTGTAACGAATAAAACACGTTTAGCTAATAAACGTTTTCAACATGATTAATCCGAATAAACGTTAACACGTTTAGCTTAATAAACTTTTACAACACGTTTAGCCTAATAAACGTTTATAAGACGTTTAGCTTAACAAACGTTTACAACCCATAAACTAGAAACGATTTCTCAAATTTTTATACTCCATTTGGGAGTGCAAATGTAATTTCTTGGCGTTTCGTAAGTTTCCCAACATTTTTACACATTCGATTCAAACAGGAACCATCTGGTCTATAGGGGGTCGGACCTTTCAAACTTCCGACGTTCGGACGGTTTCCAAAAAACTATTTATTTATTAAGGTGTCCTAAATAATAGTTTTTTTTCCGCTACGGGAAATATTGTAAAACACGGCTTGTGATAGAAACAAACGAACCTCGAAACAGATATTTGCAAGGTGGTTTATACTTTTCTATTCGAAACGATTTTTGTCAACACGTTTAAACGAAGAAAACATGTTTAAACGCAAATATCCATTTAAACGTATACACGTTTAAACGCAAATATCCGTTTAAATGTATACACGTATAAACGTGGATATCCATTTAAAAGCGAAACGCTTGAAACCCGCTTGCTAACGAAGAACACGTTTATCCGTGTGCACGTGTATCCGTGTATTAACGTACCCTATTCTGTATGACGTATTTATGTGAAAAAGGTTTTTCACAAATGTTATATCTGAAGAATAAATACAGAACAAAATTAAAAATCGTACCAAATTTAAGATTAAAATTAACTGACATCGAACCAGAAACAGAAAAAAGTGTATCTGCAAAACAAATATTTTATTTTTACTGTTTTTATGTTTTTTTTTTGCTGTAAACTTTAAAATTTTAACAATGTATTTGTTGAATAAAAATATGAATAAAAAGTAAAGTTTTTTTTTCAAAATTCTGGTGGTACTATAGTTTATATGATTTCCTTATGGTGGTACGCGATAAACAGAAGGTTGAGAACCTCTGCTATAATGTTATCATGCCAATAACTCCTTAGCAACGGGTAACGTTAAGGTACCTTTAACAACATTCGTGTTTTTAAGAAATTCTTAACTACACTAGTGTTGTTATATGTATCTTAATGCAACTCGTTGCTATGGAGATATTGGTAAACAAACATGATTTATTAAACATTTTCTAAATTAGAAAAATAAAAATAGGATAAAATAAATCGTGTTATATAATTCAACATAATTATGTACGACACACGTAACGTTATTTCTTTTACCATTACTCAAGAATTTAAAAGTACACGCTCCTACGTCGCTCGTGCTTTCAAACTTTTCTCTCGTAATATCAAACCCTTCATAACGTTACATGTACCGTAAATTACTTTATTACTTTTAAATACTAACTGCGCTGATGAGATCTGAAAGGTCGAAACCGGCTCTGCCACTTTGGCATTTCTGCCAAAGATTAGATTCGACGCATCAAAATTGTAAAATAATGACTTTCGTATCTAAATTATTACTTCTTTTCTTTATAAATTATTATTGTATTTATTTCTAATAATTCTTGCAAATATCAATTATTCAAATTTTAATTTATTTCTCCTTATCATACAAAATTAAATAGTACTCTAACCTACTATATAAAATTTATCTAGCATCTCGAAAATCGGAAATACAGTTAAATTGTAAATCATATATTTGTAGGTATGAATATTCAAGCTTTGTTTGTTGGATAAGGTCATTAATATCACAAATGGGTTTTATATCAAGATTGAAAATCAAATTAAACATTGTTAAACGGATGGGCGCCCTCAGTTTTTAACACAAAAAGATTCATCCTCCTTAGAATTAAATTAATGGCACAGTCAGAGTTTACATAATACTTATAATTAAATTTCAACAGAACTCGGTGAAATTATTGAGGTTTAGGGCAGACGGAAATAAATTAAACGAACATAAATCTGATTCAGAATAACTAGTGTACACACCAGTATCTGGCGTGTAACCCCGCTGTTAACAGATGTCACCCCTTCCATCGACCGTTCCCGCGACGGCGACAATCAGTCACTTCTGGCGGAGGCGCCGGGCTACATCTACATCGCTCTGTTCGGTTCGGATATCGACGGTCCTGACTGCCCTCATAGGAAATTACAAGTTGGAAAACTGGTCGTGGGGACTCCACTTCACGCCGCCAAACCCTATTAGCCCCTCCGGGCGACCCCCTTGTACGGCGCCAATCTCCACTAATAAACGTCAGTTCGGTACGTTGCCCGCCTGAAATATGCAAGCGTCCCGGAAGCGACGTCCGACACGTTTCCGGTTCCAACCGGATGTTCCGCGCGCGATAATTATCGTCGATATTAGAAAACTCGTGATTCCGTCTAGTTAATTAGTGCAATAATTAATTACAGCCGAAATTCATGCAACTAAACCAGCAGTATTTATTATCTAACTTTGGCGGTTTATTGGTCGTCTTTTAGTAGGATTATTATTATGTTAAGTGATTTAGAGGGAATGGATTTAGCATCTTGGATGATGAACGCCTATTTTTCGTAATTAAACTGTTTTTTAGATTTCTAATGTGGAATTATTCGATCTCTGATTCTGAGTAGTAGTTTAACGATTTGATATTTTTTTCAAAATTACGGAAATGATGTTTTTCTACCGCATTTTTTTCTCACCCTGTATAATGTTTTGTATGGAATCTTGGTTGGCTCTATAGTTCGAATCTTCAACCAAATAATAGAAATGGTTTTAATCGTTCAACGTCAATCACTGGGGCAAAAATAAAATTTCACCCTGACCATGCATTTCAACAAATCTTCAAATATTTGGAAAACCGCAAACAATAGGTATAGGGAGTATTGAAGTAACTCACATTTGTTTGCTCCAAATAATTCAAAAATGACAAAAAATACATTGCGTTCCATTTAAAAAAACATAAGTTTGATCTGTAACTTTGTTATGAGACACTCATAAACGTGGTCAACGTGGTTGACCATTCCCAGAGCTCTGAAACACCCTGTATATTTTTGTTCAATATTAAGCGTATTGCTATGTTGTAGTTTTTAATTAGAATGGTATTATTTTCATATGTATCTAAATTTTATTCTTTCCCTGTAACCGGATATTTTTTTGTTGGAAAATGTACAAATTAATAAATAAGTAAATAAATAGAATATTTGTTCGGTAAATTTGAAAAGTTGGATAGTTTTAGGTATGTGGCAAATGCTTTCCTATTTTTGTTTTGCCTCTGAAAAAAAAACGCAGCTATTGAAAGATTATATGCTAACTCTAACCAATAGAGATATGAATTTTGGAAAATTTTCGGTTTAATTTTTTGAGCACCTGAACAAAATCATAGCAAAAAAAATATAAAACATGCAGACAAAATTCAATAAAAAATCATCCTCATTGACCTAAGTATCGCTAATTCAAAATTAATTTGGTTTTTGAAAGTTCAATAATTTTCAATAGAGATATGGATTTTTGAAAATGTTTGCTTTAATTTTTTGAGCACCTGAACAAAAACATAGCAGAAAAAAATATAAAACATGCAGACAAAATTCCATAAAAAATCATCCTCAATGGCCGAAGTATCGCTAATTCAAAATCAATTTGGTGTTTGTGAATGCAACAATTTTCACTAGAGACATGGATTTTTTAAAAATTTTGTTTTAATTTTTTGAGCCCTGAACAAAAACATATCAGAAAAAAATATAAAGCATGCAGAAAAAAATTCATTACAAATCAACTTAATGGCCGAGGTATCGCTTATTCAAAATAAATTTGGTTTTTGTAAAAATTTTCAATACTGGGAAGGGTTTTTGAAGATTTTCATTTTAATTTTTTGATTACTTGAACAAAAACTTAGCAGAAAAAATATAAAGCATGCAGAAAAAAATCATTAAAAATCAACTTAATGGCCAAAGTATCGCTTATTCAAAATAAATTTGGTTTTTGTAAAAAATTTCAATACTCGGAAGGGTTTTTAAAGATTTTCGTTTTAATTTTTTGAGCACTTGAACAGAAACATCGCAGAAAAAATATAAAACGTGCAGGCAAAATTCCATAAAAATCATCCATATTGGCTGAAGAATCGTTAATTCAAAATCAATTTGGTTTTTGTAAATTCAATAATTTTCAATACAGATATGGATTTTTGAATATTTTCGTTTTAAATTTTTGAGCACTTAAACAAAAGCATCGCAGAAGAAAATATAGAATATGCAGGCAAAATTCTATAAAAAATCATCCTCCTCAAAGTATCGCTTATTCAAAATCAATTTGGTTTTTGTGAAAATTTTCAATACAAGTAAGGGTTTTTGAAGATTTTCGTTTTAGTTTTTTGAGCACTTGAACAAAAACATCGCAGAAAAAATATAAAACGTGCAGGCAAAATTCCATAAAAAATCATTTGTAAAGGCTGAAGTATCGTTAATTTAAAATCAATTTGGTTTTTGTAAATTCAACAATTTTCAATTCAGGTAAGGATTTTTGAAGATTTTTGTTTTAATTTTTTGAGCACTTGAATAAAAACATCGCAGAAAAAATAAAAAACGTGCAAGAAAAATTCCATAAAAAATCATCCTCAATGGCTGAAGTATCACTAATTTAAAATCAATTTGGTTTTTGTAAATTTAAGAATTTTTAAGAGACAAATGGATTTTTGAAAATTTTTGCTTTATTTTTTTGAGCACCTGAACAAAAACATAGCAGAAAAAAATATAAAACATGCAGACAAAATTCCATAAAAAATCATCCTCAATGGCCGAAGTATCGCTAATTCAAAATCAATTTGGTGTTTGTGAATGCAACAATTTTCAATAGAGATATGGATTTTTGAAAATTTTAGATTTAATTCTTTAAGCACTTGAACAAAAACATAGCAGAACAAAATATAAAACGTGCAGGCAAAATTCCATAAAAAAAATATCCTCAATGGCCGAAGTATCGCTTATTCAATATCAAGTTGGTTTTTTTAAATTCAACAATTTTTAAAAGAAATGTGGATTTTTAAAAAATTTAGTTTTTATTTTTTGAGCACCTGAACAAAAACATCGCAGAAAAAATATAAAACTTGCAGGCAAAATTCCATAGAAAATTATCCTCAATGGCCGAAGTATCGCTTATTCAATTCAATTTGGTTTTTGTAAATTAAACAATTTTTAATAGAAATATGGATATTTGAAAATTTTCGTTTTAATTTTTTCAACACTTGAACAAAAGCATCACAGAAGAAAATATAACACATGCAAGCAAAATTCTATAAAAAATCATCCTCCATGACCGAAATATCGCTAATTCAAAATCAATTTGGTTTTTGTGAATGCAACAATTTTCAATAGAGATATGGATTTTTGAAAATTTTTGTTTTTATTTTTTGAGCACCTGAAAAAGGAGAAGCATTTGGAGATTTTCGCAGTTTGGTAAATTGTTTTTATTTAGTTTTTTTCAATTCATGAAGTTTACAATTTCAAAATTGGTTTCGTGGTATTATTTCAAAATGTATGTTTGGATATTCGCACTGAATCTTAAATTAAAATGCATTTTGAGTAATTTTGGGTTTCCTATTTGGAACAATTGTTTTAATGTATTTTTTTTTCAGTTCATGAAAATCGTAATTTGAACATGAGCGTAAGAGTAAATGGGAGTATATGTACAGTATTGAATATAAAGTAATATTTAGAAAGGCTAATATCTATTGCTTTCTTACAATTACGTTTTAAGTTTAATTGATTTTCGCATTCAAATAAATTTACTGATGCCTGGTTTATTTGAATTGAAAAATGAATTATTAACATTCAAATTATCGCATTTGAAAATACCAATTGTATGTAATATTGACAAGCATGAAAGTATGTATCTCTGAAAAGATTATTTGACGAGCTGGAGTGTTAATAATTAATGTTATGCAGATTTTAAGCAATGAAATATTTTCCACTAAAGTCTTCACATCTTCGAAAATATACAATACCGATTTTTTTCATTATTTTTTCCATATTCTCGAAGTAATCCTCAACAACGTACCATTGAGTTAATCCGCCATTTTTACAGCACCTTGTATAATATGGTTTGAGCAAGACGGCGCACCCAACGCCCTTTGCGCTTTTTTTTGACAATTGCTTTGAGAATAGGTGAATTGGCAGGCGAGGACGGATATAATGGCCCGCGAGAGAGATGAATGCACAGAATTAGCCTGAAAACTATTCAAAATGTTCAAGAAGAATTTCTACATGTTTGAAAAAAAATGGTGATGTGGCCATCATGTTACTTTCTCCGACTTGATGGTATCATAGCCATTTATATTAACGTTTTCATGGTTTATTTTAAATTGAAATCATATTTTAAATGTACATCTAGCGTTGTGTAAACTCGGATAAAACTGACGTTTAAAACGCCAAAATTATGAAAGATGGAAAAATTATACTTCAAATTCAAAAACTCAGTTTACTCAAAAAGTAAAGGGATTTAGAAAAAAACTTATTCTTTATAAGTTGTTCATTTAAGCATGCTCCACAATTATTATTAACATAAATTTGCTGTAACTATTATCGTTTTATAATTATAAACCAAAAATTTAAAAAAAGTAATAATTTTCTTTCTCGTATAAAAATGATTTTATGAAAAATGTTTTCAAGCAAAAGATGCTCATTTCTTTGCTGCCTTCGAAGTTTGTTTAAATATTTTTGTGATATGTTTCATATTTAAGAAAATATTGGCAAAAAACAAAAAACAGTTAAGGTAAACGCCCACTGTCTGCTGTGTGCGCTGTATTTCAAAAACTAATAAAGAAATTGATATGAAACTTTAGACATAAGTCTTATTTGATAATCCGAAGAACTGAAAAGCTTTTGGTAAAATTTCGTACACCAGAAGGTTGTGTTTTTTGCGAATATTTTCTTAAATATGAAAAATATCTCAAAAACATTTAAACAAATATTAAAGACAACAAATAGATAAACATATTTTATAAGAAAATATTTTTCATAAAATAATTGTTATTCGAGAAAAAAAAATTTTTTTTTTAAATTTTTGGTTAATAATTATGAAACGATAATAGTTACAGCAAATTTAATAATAATTGTAGTGAATGCCAAAATAAACAACTTATAAGGAATAAGTTTTTTCGAAATCTCTTTAGTTTTTGAGTAAACTGACTTTTTAATTTGAAGTATAATTTTTCCGTCTTTCATTATTTTGACGTTTTAAGCGTCAGTTTTATCTGAGTCTACAAAACGCTCGACGTACTTTTAAAATATGATTTAAATTGGAAATAAACCATGAAAGCGAAAATATAAATGATACCATCAAGTCGGAGAAAGTAACATGATGGCCACATCACCATCTTTTTCAAATAAAAATGATCTTGGCCTATAATATAATGTGGTTAGACCCAACGCACTTTGCGCGTTTTTTTTGACAATTGCTTTACGAATAGGTGGATTGGCGGGCGAGGACGGATAGAATAGCCCGCGAGAGAGATGAATGCGTATAATTAGCCTGACAATTGCCCTCATTTACTTACTAACCAATGAAATCTAATAATGTTGATGACATGATCCAATAAAATTCTAATTACGATGCGTAACAGACCACGCTCCATGTTATGCATGGCAATTCACCCTGGGTGGTATCTAATCAGATAATCTCTCATGTTGGTATTGCCTAGCAACGCGTTAGTACATGTTCTGTAACATATAAAACGTCAGTTATTGCCGGACTTTTAAGCAGTTTGCTCCTGAATTCGATCTGTTTGTATTTTCGGATGAAGTTTTAGAGCTTTCATCAGTAATAGTATTCATAGGCATTTCTCAAAATCTTGGTAAGCTCATTTTTACTACAATTATTGTGGCGTAGACTAATACACGTCTGACACTTGGTGTCACTAAATTTAACTTTTCAAATTATGAAGTGTGAACTTTCTGTTCGGCCAATTGTCTTCTCGAATCTAACTCGTGACTCATTTTTCCTAGGCAATTATTAGCGTCTGGATCACTCTTGCTTGTTCCTTCTAGAAAATCGGCACTCCTGCTTCGCAGTCGTGCCGATTTTCGTCGCATCAAGCAATCGTGATCCTGCCGCTAATAATTGCCGGCAAAATCATAGGCACTCGTTATATTACTGTTCAAAAATATTCAAAATGTTCAAGAAGAATTTCTAAATGTTTGAAAAAAAAACGCGCCTAGTCCCATATTGTATTATATGAAAGGTCAACATCATTGTTGTTTGGAAAAACTGCTACAAGCGTTGGAACAAGATAATTTTGGAAAAACTATAAATATCGAGTTCTCACCTTTAATTGTTATTTACTCGAAAAATTTCTGATGTAAGATGGCAACATTTTTATACTTCCGATTCGACAATGAAAAGATCTCTCAAAATCAAGAACAAAAATAGGGGGTTGTCATTTAAAAACAAAATGAATGACGTCATTACTCAAAAACAAATGACGGCTGAAAATTGACTTTCATGCAAAAATAGGTATTTTTATAAAAGAAAATCGACCTGTTTGAGGATTTTTTCCAAAAATATTTTATTTCGGTTTTACTGAAAATATTCGCGCACTGTATATAAAATTTAAAATTAAAATGAGAACCTTGGGGTATTTAATAAAAATATTAAAAAGTTATAACACACATTGGCAATATAAGTTTTCCACCTCAAAAGGTAACAAAACTGCGTTTTGAACTTCTAAAATTTGCTGAATTGCTTAACGCGCCTTTTAATTATAATGATTTAAATGTTGAAATGTAATAAATTTAGTGTATTTTAAAAAAAAAGTACTAAAAATTAATTATGACGAGTCAAGTAAAATTGTAAAAAATGTGTTGTCAAGGAAACTTATATCAATAGGAATTTTTCATTTTTTATAATGAATGGGACATACACTAATCATCCATTGACCCGCCACGGCCACTTCTTCGTTCCGAAAAAGTGACCGCACAGATGGGATTAGAACCCACTACCACGAGGCCCGTGAGCAGGAGCTCCTGTCACTAGGCCACCGCGGCCCCAATAGGAAAATTCTGATAAAATTTTATTATTTAGTGTAAAATTATCTAAAACTTTGTCCTGCATAGTTCTTTTTTGATCTCTTATAACTATCGAGTAAAATCGATTTAAAAAAATTGTCACTTTTCACATCTTTCTCAATATCTAGTGATCATTGACTATTTCGAAAAGTGTCATTTTATTCGGCTCGTAAAACTGTACAACTTGGCATATTCAACAATTTTTCTATCTCTTATAGTTTCCGATATCCCCATAGATATAAAAAAAAACTTACCCTGTATATACAGGGTGTTTCAGAGCTCTGGGAACGGTCAATCACGTGATTATTGTTCAAAATTACTTCAATACTCCCTATACCTATTGTTTGCCGTTTTCGAAATATTTGAAGATTTGTTGAAATGCATGGTCTGGGTGAAATTTTATTTTTGCCCCAGTGATTGACGTTGAACGATTAAAATCATTTTTATTATTTGGTTGAAGGTTCGAACTACCGGGTGTGGCACTTAAGACGCCTCGGACCATAGCTCCTTTACGATAAAAGCTATCGAAAAAATCTAAGAACAAAGTGGTGCATAGTTACCGTCGCTATGTTTTAAAAATATTTCTAATCATCAGTGGCGTGCCGTACTCCAGTGGCGTACCAAACTTATGTTTTTTTAAATGGAATGCCCTATTTTTTATTGCAGATTTGGAAAGTGCTCGATGAGTACTTATTTTTTTATCTAACATGTTATACCCTTCACTTTAGCGGTTTCGCTGTTATAACCCCTTCTTTCAAAATTGCGCCCCATTTTTGAGATTTTTTTGTAGAGAAACTAATTGACGCCGGCGCCTGAATTTTGAATTGAGATACAGGTTAAGACCTCGTATACCTTCACATAATTTTTTTTCGGGTAATTTATGGAAAAAAAATAATTTTTGATTGATCTTCGCATGTTGTCATTTTTTCCGAAAATTTCAAATGGCACCCCCCTAAAAAAATTACGGCGTTGTACAGCCAAAACTCTAAATTTTTCATTGGTGTAAAAAAAATTACACATTGCATAACAAAATTTCGGAGAAAAAAGGAATTTCATCGCAAATGTCGGGAAACGTTTTCCGTTCCCAAGTGTGCCATGAGAAAACAAAAGATTGGTAATTGTCAAAGTAAATTATTAGACGTCAGTAGCAGCCATAAGTCATTTTTGATAAACGTTCTAAAAATGTTCCGAACTCAAGAGGAAATGGTTGACATGATATTTATTCTTGGAGAATGTAACAAGAATTGTTTCTTGGCATCACGAGTGTACGCTGCGAGTGTACGCCCTGTGCGGAGCACATCCAAATGAACGTGCGTTTCAAAAAGTGTTGGAGAGATTTACTACTACGGGAAGTGTGAAACGGCCAAGGAGAGTTAGAAAGAAGGCAGTTATTACCGAAAACAATGAACTGCGGTATATCACCAGAAGTTGCGGTTATGCCTCCAGCAGGAAGGTCGTCATTTCGAACATCTAGTTTAAGTTGTTAAATTTTCTTTATCTGCATTTTTCATATCATGTTGAATAAATAGGTACATACTATTATGTTGACCGTATTTGTGTATTTGTTTTGGTACTTTGACAATTACCAATCTTTTGTTTTCTCATGGCACACTTGGGAACGGAAAACGTTTCCCGACATTTGCGATGAAATTCCTTTTTTCTCCGAAATTTTGTTATGCAATGTGTAATTTTTTTTACACCAATGAAAAATTTAGAGTTTTGGCTGTACAACGCCGTAATTTTTTTAGGGGGGTGCCATTTGAAATTTTCGGAAAAAATGACAACATACGAAGATCAATCAAAAATTATTTTTTTTCCATAAATTACCCGAAAAAAAATAATGTGAAGGTATACGAGGTCTTAACCTGTACCTCAATTCAAAATTTAGGCGCCGGCGTCAATTAGTTTCTCTACAAAAAAATCTCAAAAATGGGGCGCAATTTTGAAAGAAGGGGTTATAACAGCGAAACCGCTAAAGTGAAGGGTATAACATGTTAGATAAAAAAATAAGTACTCGTCGAGCACTTTCCAAATCTGCAATAAAAAATAGGGCATTCCATTTAAAAAAACATAAGTTTGGTACGCCACTGGAGTACGGCACGCCACTGATGATTAGAAATATTTTTAAAACATAGCGACGGTAACTATGCACCACTTTGTTCTTAGATTTTTTTCGATAGCTTTTATCGTAAAGGAGCTATGGTCCGAGGCGTCTTAAGTGCCACACCCGGTATAGAGCCAACCATGATTTAATACAAAAAATTATATAGGGTGATAAAAAAATGCGGTAGAAAACCAGAACTTATAAAGTTAAATAACTTCGTTTTTTCAAACGGCACCCCCTATATTTAGTGACGTATTCTTAAGTAGAATCCAATTATCTTTCAGATTGTATGAGGGTACCCTGTTCCTAATCTCAATAGTTTTCTTGTCTTCGGCGATTATCATGTCAGGAATAATTATTATAATCTGAAAGATAATTGGATTATACTTGAGAATACGTTACTAAATACAGGGTGTGCTATTTGAAAAAAACGAAGTTATTCAACTTTATAAGTTGGGTTTTTCTACCGCATTTTTTTTTATCACCCTGTATAATGTTTTGTATTAAATCATGGTTGGCTCTATAGTTCGAACCTTCAAGCAAATAATTAAAATGATTTTAATCGTTCAACGTCAATCACAGGGGCAAAAATAAAATTTCACCCAGACCATGCATTTCAACAAATCTTCAAATATTTCGAAAACGGCAAACAATAGATATAGGAGTATTGAAGTAACTCACCTTTATTTGCTCCATATAATTCATAAATGACAAAAGATACAGGGTGTTCTATTAAAAAAAAAAAAGTTTGGTCTGTAACTTTGTTATGAGACACCCTGTATAAATGTAAATATTCTTAGGGCGTGCAGCTCACTATTATACACAACTTTTGTATAAAACATTTTTCGAAATTTTGAAAAATAAGCACGTGATTGATCATTCCGAGATCTCTGAAACACCCTGTATAATATATACAGTGAACTCTCGATTATCGTGCAGATGATCCGTTTTTTGAATTATTCGGGGTCTTCCTTTCCCTTTCCCTTTCTTTTTTTTTGAGTGGCAACCTGTTAGGATAATTGGAATGCAAAAAAAAAACTTTGTGAGAAAATGTTGTTAAAAAACCTGCAATCAAGTAGAATTATTTTAAAATTAAAAACAGTTTCAAAGAAAAAGGACAACAGTAAAAAAATGTTAATAATTTATAAATATCGCATGGCCTTCTTGGTTAAGTTATATAATTTCAAATGTAGTAAACTCACCCTCGCCTACAAGGCTCCTTAAGACCAGTTAATTATCGGCTTGAAAAAAAAATGAACGAGGCAGGAATCAGTTATCTCAAAAAGTGCGAAGGGCTGGTCATAATGGTGGCGATTATTTATGGGGATCCCCCGGCATTGTAGCGGACAGATACCCTATAGTTTAACTTTGTGTACGTCCAAGTTCTCCACAACTTCCATTTACGAGGACACCATAATCCCCCACTGAACGAGGGCGAGAACGTTCTTGGGGGAATAAGTCGACCTTACACCAGCAAAAAAAATAACAACAATTATAGGAGGTATATCAGAATTTAGGAGGCCGGCCCCGACAATTCACTTGATTTATTTTTAAGCTTGAAAGGTTTCACCCTTTATTTAGTTGGGAAACTACGCTTCCACATACGATCATTCTGTTGAAGGTCAATAAGCTTGATGATCACCAGTTTCATTCCTTAATATTTCATATAGTTTTCTTTAATTTTAATAGATGGCATTCAATTGTTCTTCGTTACCTATTTGTACACCTAATATATTATATCGTGTGAGCCACAAAATTTTGTTTCAGAGTTGGCTGTGAAATAAATAAGGTATGTCGCATGTTATTACGTCATGAGACTAGATCAGTTCAATTGAATTAGATTTAAAAAATGGTGATGTGGCCATCATGTTACTTTCTCCGACTTTATATTTACGTTTTCATGGGTTTATTTTCAATTGAAATCATATTTTAAATGTACACCGAGCGTTGAGTAAACTCGAATGAAACTGACGTTTAAAACGTCAAAATCATGAAAGATGGAAAAATTATACTTGAAATTCAAAAACTCGGTTTACTTAAAAACCAACAAGTTTTCGAAAAAAACTTATTCTTTAGAAGTTGTTCATTTTAGCATTCTCTACAATTATTATTGACATAAATTTGCTGTAACTATTATCGTTTCATAATTATAAACCAAAAATGAATAAAAAATAATAAATTTTTTTCTCGAATAGCAATGATTTTATGAAAAATATTTTCAAGCAAAAGATGTTCACTTCTTTGTTGTCTTCGATGTTTGTTCAAATGTTTTTGTTATATTTTTCATATTTAAGAAAATATTGGCAAAAAACAAAAAACAGTTAAGGTAAACACCCACTTCCAGTGTACGAAATTTTACCAAAAGCTTTTCAGTTCTTCGGATTATCAAATAAGACGTATGCTCAAAGTTTCATATCAATTGCTTTATTAGTTTTTGAGATACAGCGCACACAGACACAAAAAAAAATTCCAGAAATTGTTGAAATGGCATCTAGGGACCCTAAAAGAGATATTTCTGTATTTGTATACAAGCACTACTTTCTCATTAAGTGTGCACAGCCTAATCAACACAATCTGCTTTATATAAAATATTGCTTTACTTTTAATTAAAGAGGAATTCTAAAGGCGAGTTTAATATAAATATAATCTTGAGTTTGCCGGTAATATTGAATGCAGGATTTTCAAGCTTATTGTATTCTCAGTATTAATAGAGCGGAATATGTATTTCAGAGAAATGATCGAATTTGCGCTAGAGTAACTGCAAGTAATTCATCTAGTCGGTATGGAATTAATTAAATTCATAATAACTTTACATCTAAGTTAATTCCGTTCTCATCGATCGGAAGTACCGCGCCTGGGGAATATGCAAATTTTTGTTTAATATATTCCCAAGCCATCGCATTTCAAATTGAAAACAACTGCCGCTTATTTTGGTACATAGCGACGAAACCCTAATCAGAGAATAATATTAGTGTGCCTGCAGAAGTGCACGCTAGAGCAGAATTGTTTTTTCGTGAGGCGAGAGGGGATTAGAAGGAATATAAAGCACGGGTAATTTCCATTTGCATTTTTTAAAGGATCATTTCAAAGGGTATCCTGGGTTAAGATGGTGAAAATGCCACCCGGCAAGTATTTTTAAATAAATATAAAAATATTATTATTTGTGCTCTTAAAAACGAAGGCAGTTTCGCAAAGTTGACCTTGGATCCGCTCAGGAATTAAAATTCACCCTTTATTTTAGTAATATGATGAATAATGTTATATGCACCTCATTACATCTATTTAATTATAAAGTTGTAAATGGAGTTTCCGCTATTAAAGTTATTATTATTACTAAAACATAGAAATCATAGTTAATACTTCCACCGCTTCATTCTTGAAATCAAATGTGCCTTCCAATCGTGAACTTTTGTGTCAAATAATAAGTTGACTTAGTATGTACAGTCTTTTTACTTTCTCCATTACAAAGTACGAGAAAGTATTGTGATCGTGATTTTTTTTTCAAAAATTTTTTTTACGGAAATATCCGTTTCGGGGTCCCTAGATGCCATTTCCACAATTTCTGGAATTTTTTTTTTGTGTCTGTGTGTGCGTGTGTGTGTGTGTGTGTGTCTGTCTGTGTGCGCTGTATCTCAAACTAATAGAGAAATTGATATGAAACTTTGAACATACGTCTTATTTAATAATCTGAAGAACTGAAAAGCTTTTGGTAAAATTTCGTACACCGGAAACCTTAACTGTTTTTTGTTTTTTGCCAATATTTTCTTAAATATGAAAAATATCACAAACATATTTAAACAAACATTGAAGAAAACAAAGAAATGCACATCTTTTGCTTGAAAATATTTTTCATAAAATCATTGCTATTCCAGAAAAAAATTATTATTAATTTTTCAATTTTTGGTTTATAATTATGAAACGATAATAGTTACAGCAAATTTATGTGAATAACAATTGTAGAGAATGCCAAAATGAACAACTTCTAAAGAATAAGTTTTTTTCGAAATCTCGTTAGTTTTTGAGTAAACCGAGTTTTTTAATTTGAAGTATAATTTTTACATAATTCATAATTTTGACGTTTTAAACGTCAGTTTCATCTGACTTTGCGCAACGCTCGATGTACATTTAAAATATGATTCAAATAAAATATAAACCATGAAAACGTAAATATAAATAATACCATCAAGTCGGAGAAAGTAACATGATGGCCACATCACCATTTTTTTACGGAAATATCCGTTTTGGGGTCCCTAGATGCCATTTCAACAATTTCTGGAAAAAAAAAATTGTGTCTGGTGTGTGTGTCTGGCTGTGTGCACTGTATCTCAAAAACTAGTAGAGCAATTGATATGAAACTTTGAACATACGTTTTATTTGATAATCTGAAGATCTGAAGAGCATTTGGTAAATTTTCGTATACCGGAAGTGGGTGTTTACCTTAACTGTTTTTTGTTTTTTGCCAATATTTTCTTAAATATGAAAAATATCACAAAAACATTTAAGCAAACTTTAAAGACAATAAATAAATGAACATCTTTTGCTTGAAAACATTTTTCATAAAATCATTTATATTCGAGAATTTTTTTTTTTTTTAATTTTTGCTTTATAATTGTGAAACGATAATAGTTACAGCAAATTTATGTTAATAATAATTGTAGACAATGCTAAAATAAACAACTTATAAAGAATAAGTTTTTTTCGAAATCCCTTTAGTTTTTGAGTAAACTGAGTTTTTGAATTTGAAGTATAATTTTTCCATCTTTCATAACTTTGACGTTTTAAACGTCAGTTTCATCCGAGTTTGCACAACGCTTGATGTACATTTAAAATACGATTTCAGTTGAAAATAAACCATGAAAATGTAAATATAAATGGCTATGATACCATCAAGTCGGAGAAAGTAACATGATGGCCACATCAATTTTTTTTTCTACATAACAGTCTGCTTTGAGCGCTGTATCTCAAAAACTATTACAGAAATGACCATGAAACTTGAACATAAGTAATTAAATAAATAATGGACGAAGATTCTCCGTATATAGCTGAATCAAAAGTGTGAACATGCCTCCGATAGGGATCGAACCTGCAACCTCCAGACTTCACATTTTTGATTCAGCTATATACGTAGAATCTTCGTTTATTATTTATTTAATTATTTTAATACTCCGTAATTCGAGAAATCATCGAATTGAACATAAGTGTTATTTGAGAAACTGAAAAACTGTAAAGGTTTTGGTAAAATTTCGTATTTCCGAATATTTACCTTAACAGTTTTTTGTTCTTTTAAGCTTTTTGGGACTTCAGAACAAAGTTTTCAGAACTTTTTTAAGGGCATTTTTAAAAGACCTTTCCTCGAGGATTCTTTTTCAGAAAATGTTAAGACTTATTTTTAGGACCTTTATTTTCAGGATTTCTTTTTAAAATTTTATTAACAGGACTTTTTTTTAGGAATTTTTTCTCGGGCCGTTTTTGGGACTTTCTTAAGAACTCTTTGTTGAGGACTTATTTTCGGGATTTTTTTCAGAAAAAAATTTTCAAAATTTTCTTCATAACAATTCTTAAGAATTTTTTTTCTCATAACCATTTTTGGACTTTTGTAAGGTTTTTCCAGATATTTTTGGCACTTTTTTAAAGACTACTTTCTAAACTTTTTATTTCAGGAATTTTGTTAAGGACTTATTTTAGACCTTTTTGCAGGACTCTGGGATTTTTTTCAGGACAATTTCTTCAGATCCTTTTAAGGACCATTTTAAGGACTTTTTACAATGCTTTCTTTTCAGTTTTTTTTTTGTTTATTTTTTAAAGATGTTATTTTCGGGGCAATTTTTCAGGGACTGTTTTTACAGGACAATTTTATGATATTTCATCAGGGCTTTTTTTTAACCATCTTCAGGATTTATTTTAGAACTTTTTAGAACTCTTTTTCGGGACATTTATTTCTGGTATTTTGTATGAAGACTATTTTTCGGGAGTTTTTTTCACGGCTTTTATTGGGACTCTTTTTCAAAACTTTATTTCCAGGACTGTTCCTCCAGGTCTTTCTTAAGAACTTCTTGTTTGGGACTTCGTTTTGGGATTCTTCTCAGAATTTTCTTCATTGCATTTTTTCAGTATTTATTTTTTTCAAACCTTCTGTACAGGACTTTTTTCAGTACTCTAATTCAGGACATTTTTATGGGATTAATTTTCAGGACTTCTTCCGGATTTTTTTACAAGACTCTTATTGGGGTTTTGAAAAAATCTTTTTACAGGGTTTTTTTTCAGAAATGTTTTTTTAGGATTCTTTTACGATGTTATCTCCATAACTCTTTTTCAAAACTGTTATTACAGGACATTTTTTCTGGATATTGTATCAGGACTCATTTTTGGAACTTTTTCAAGACATTCTTCAGGACTTTGGCATGACTTATTTTAGGACTAACCTTCGGGACTTTTTTGGGATTCTTTATGGACGTCTTTCATGATTTTTTAAACGACATTTGTTGGTGATTTATACGAAGACTTAATTTTTCAGGATTTTTTTTTGTAGTACTTTTTTCAGGACTTTTTTCACGACTCTTTTTCACAACTTTTTAACAGGAACCCTTTTGCAAGACTTTATTTCCAATACTGTTTTCCAGGACATTTTTTTGTAAGAACTCTTTTTTAGGACATTCTTTCAGGACTCTATTTCTGGTCTTTTTGAAGGACCTGTTTTTTAAGACATTTTTTGTCAGGACTTTTTATTAGGACTTTTTATCAGGACTTTTTTCAAGACTTTCTTGTTCACGACTTTTATTGGGTTTTTGGTACCATATGTATAAAAATTATTTAGATAAGGCATGGCCATGATAAAGAAAATCACGGTCTTAGATTAGTTCAGCACGTTGTTGACTTTATGTCAATTAAACGTCAGTTTAGATTTAATCATGGCATTCTCACAACTTCACAAGCGTTTCATCATTGAATATTATTTCCGTTATGGCCATCAACATTTGTTGTAATAAATTGTAATAAATTTAATAACCAAGTTTTATTTGACAGTCAGATTAGGCGGCGAAGACGTGCTGCGACGTATCAAACCTGCAACGTACGTTCCGAAATACAAAGCCACCATTTATCTAAATAATTTTTATACATATGGTACTTTTTACATTCGATCTATTTTTAGAAATCTTTCTTATTCAGGGCTTTTATTCGGTTTTTTTAGGACTTTTAAATCAGGACTATTTTTAGAAATCCTTTTCGAGACTTTCTTGTTCAGGACTTTTAAGAGATTTTTTTAGAACTTTTTAATCGAGACCATTTTTAGAAATCTTTTTCAGGACTTTTTTTTAGTTTTTCAGTAAACTTACGGTAAAAATTATTAGAATTTGTAACATAATTTGTCATTTTTACCTTTCATAATTTTGACGTATCAAACGTCATCACCATTCGATCATGTGAAACGCTCGATTTAAAATATGATCTAAATTGAAAATAATGAATGAATCTATAAATGAGGAGTTGAACTGCAAAACTCAACAAATCCACGTTTATAATTTGTTCAGAAACCGCGAAAAACGTTCAGGAAGTCTATTTGTTGCTTAAAAAAAAAGAATGTTTAGCAGCATTTTTAAATATGATTTTTTGCGTTTTGGAAGGTCATTCACACATATTCGGATTTATCTATGTCTGGACAATAAGAATCGATACCAAGCTCATTTTGGCCCAAAATTGGATTAGTTGAGTTTTTTAGTTCAACTCCTCAAATATAAATAACTATTAAACCATCAAATCGGAGAAAGTAACATGATGGCCATATCACCATTTTTTTCAAGAGGATTAGCTGGATATATATTTAAGATCTGTTCATGGCACACTCTGATTAAATACTCAGCCTACATCTGCCATTAACCGGAAGTGATAGAGGCCCGCGATTAATATGCATATGTCGTTAAAGTATTAATCAGCATTCGGTCATTACGGCAGTCCCTTGCCAACAGGTTATAATTCAGGAGACATACCCGTGTTTAATATAAACGGGCCGGTTTCTGAGCACGTGTTTGATTTGCAGCCACCCTGCCTGTATATTATGCATACTAAATTCGGACACACGATCCATCACGCTCGCCCCAGGGTTCTATGTTTCTTTCTAAATCCATTTAAAGACTCCAATAGCAATAATAATAATTTTGAATAATAAACCATTTATTTCAATCTAATGATAACAGTAAAAGTCCGGTAAATAACAATTTTAATTATTAAATTGGATTAATACAATAAATATTGTTACTGTGCCAGTGGCAGATCATACACTAGGTGCAATAAAGTCTGTTCACATTAAAGAGTCAGTCGGTATAAATACCATCACGCGAGCCATGAGATTGCACAGCGACGCCCACTTACGAAATGCTCGGCGCTGCAATTGACGGGCAAAAAAAAAAACTGAATCCGGCGAGAACTCGCATCGCTGAACGACCAATCGTATGGGTTTAATGAAGTGAGCACGCAGCTGGAGTTGTTTATGCCGATTGCCTCTTTAATGCGAACAGACTATAGGCGCCTCAACTACGCAAGGGCCTAAAAAAACATCAAATACCAACCAAATAATTCCTTACTTAAACATCAACTCGCTACACCACTACTACAAAGTTTACGTTCCAAAATTCAGTGCATCTAATCGACTACAAAGAGCGCGTACAGTGAATTTGCATTCGTGTGGACCGAGAAAGTTTAGAATATTTTGTCACATTTTAAGGCCCTCAACATCTAAATGCGTTGAATTTTATGAATTATTCAAATGTCAGAATTTAATACAAAAAGTTTGCTTGCAGATTATTCATACAGTTTATAAAAAATGTAATAATCTTATTGTAGTGTCTAATTTATAAACTTCTACATACGCCAAAATATGACATAGTTTATAAATACAAGAAAACGAAATGTAGCCTGAATATATGAATATTCAACCTGTTCGTTAATCTGCAAGCAAAAAATTAAGTCGTACTAAGACTATAAACAAATAACTTATTGAAACAACTACTTCCCTGGCTAGTGCCACGACGGATATTGAATGATACAAAAGAAATTTGCATGTTATTACTAGTACTACTAGCGAAATAACATTGGCTTAAGATCGTTTATTTCAACATACAAGACTAACTTAGAAAATTATTCTAAAATGAAATGTGAAACTTTAAACTGTAAATTTTATTATTAAAATGAAAAAACCAGAAAACATTTTGACAAGGACACACAGTGCTAAACTTATCTAGTGTTACTAGATGATACAAATTTGATAATAACTAAAAATACCACTGAATTAAAAAATATATGAAAATTAATATTAATATTCAGGCTACATTTCGTTTTCTTGTATTTATCTAATGCTTTCTGCAACAAGTAAAGTTGTTTCTAATTTGGACATAGTTTATGTTTATTACAAGAGTATTTTTTGTATTCACAACTATTAATGTATTTTCTGTATTTGCAACTATAAATGAATTTTCTGTAATACAACTATTAACTATATAGCTCTCTATATAAATGAAAGGTATATACTTTAAAATTTTATGACGAATTTCCCGAATTTATATTTGTTTTATTTCATATTTTGAGTATTGAGGTTTTGCTTCCGGATGGGATATGTTGTTGTTTTATTAGTACATCCAAGACTAGATCTATCTACATGTAATTGATCAGATTGAAACAAATCTGTCCAGTGATTTATTTTGTAAAAAAATTAAAATCGTTGAAAGGAATGTTCATTTTTTCATCTTTTTTTTCAGGTGGGATATACTAGTTGTTTTGATTGTAAATGAAAGGTTAAAATTTCTTTAATATATTTTTAATTTATTGATGAATTTCTTGACTGAAAAACTTTACACTATTGAATGAAATTTTCGTTTTTTCAGTTCATATTTAGAATGTTGTGGATTTGTTTTCAGAAGCGAAAGGAATGCGTACGTTTCTTCGTTAACTTATTAAAGATTAGATATTTATGGATATACATCATAACTTGAAGCACTTTTATCAAGTTGTTAATTTTATATCATTTTTAATTTAGAATTTCTAAAGTAATTAGTTTGGGACATTTTTTTAATTGTTGAATGCAACTTCTGTCATTTCAGTTAATCTAGACTGTTGTGGATTTACTTAAAAGTAAGATAAGTTCATTGTCTGTTGGATCATAGATTAGTTATTTATGCATAGATATATTTAATCATTTTGAAACTAATTTATCCATTGATCAATTTTTGCATAATTTTTAAAATGATTCTGAGCAATTTTCGATTATTTAGTTCACTTTTCATTTGTTGCGGCTTTGTTTTATTGTGGAGTATGTGAAATGTTTTTTGTTAGTAAATGAAAGGTTAGCTATTTTTACATTTTGCTGGTAATTTCAAATCTTCACATGTAATTGATTTCAGACAATTTTTCTAATAGTTAAAAGCAGTATTTGTTCGTTCAGTTAATGTTTTAAGTAGGGCTAGAAGATTTCCAATTTCGAAGGTTCGCCACACTTTCGAAGGTTCGAAGATTTATAGAAAATCTTCGAAGATTGAAGTTTCGAAGTTTCGAAAGCGTCAACTTATTTTAGTTTCGGTTTTATCAGAACAGGCAATTTTTGAAAGAAAAATTGTTAATAAGAAAAAAAATGGTAATGGCAAAAAAAATATTTCATTGGATTCAATGCGAGATTGCATGAGTAAGTGGGCAAATATGTTTGTGTCCAACAAAACGCACGTGTGTTTTTTTATAGTTTATAATGTCGGAATTATTGGTTCATAGTCTGAAATACAATCGAAAATATTTTTATAAAAAATTGTACTATACTCATGGTGATGGTTGCGACCGTTACTACATGGTAATTCATTATAGAAACACTGAATAAAACATAGTAAGTGTTTTATTCAGTGTTTCTTGTACTATACTATAGTTTTGTTTGAAGAAATTATTGTATAACTTCATTTCAAATGTAATGTATTATTTCGCAAATATTGACGAGTGAAAAAGTTAATTTATATCAACATATACCCCTTATTATACAATATACCCCCCCCCCTTTTTTTTGAAAAAAGAAAGAACGGTTTGTCTTCCTAGACCAGAGGTCGCCAAAGTGGTCTATATAGACCCCCAGGGGTCTATTTAACAAAAGTAGGGGTCGATCTAAGCCAGGGGGTCTAATGGGGGTCGATCCCACTCGGACGGTCGATTGGGGGTCGAAGGAAAAACAAGTGTAAAAAAAATTGAAAAAATGTAAGATTTAAACCTCAATTTTCATATTTTCCACTGGTGAACATGAAACCTTTTTTACTGAAAAGGTTTTATTTAGAGGAAATTGATGAAGATATATATATATTGGATCCCGCGTTTGGAAAAAAATATTAAACTATTTTAGGTCATCGTCATTTAAGTCTTTATGTACATTTTTTTAACGAATATCATTATTACAGCAAATACAAGCCATAAATATCAATCATTCTTTTTATAGTCCCAAAGTAGTCAATATACACATTTTTTACACCAGTGAATAGGCTATTGTTCAGAAGTTATAGCCAAAACACAAAAATATGGCTGATTTTCGAGGAGCGAGTTCACAAAAAATACTTTTGTAGGGGTCGATGGAGTTTTCGAAAAATTATATAGGGGTCGATGATCAAAAAAGTTTGGCGACCCCTGTCCTAGACCAAAGTAACTGGCGAAAAAATATTTTTAGAACGAATTAAAAATTCTTGCTGAGCTTGAAACTACAGGTAGTGCTACTCTACGAGTAGATACTCTACGAGCCTCTGGTTATAACCCATTAAAAATATGGGAAATTAATAAGTTGATTATATTTTTAAAATATCATAGTTTGAAAGTTGTACAGAATTATTTCAGAATTTTGGAACAATTTCTACTATTTTTTTATTTATTTGAGAAAATGCTCAACTTTGAACGCAATTAAAAAATGCATGTTTAACAACGAACAGTTATAACCCATTAAAAAATTATTGGAATTCAAGAAATTAATCATATTCCTAAAATAGAATAATTTGGTAGTTGTATACAATTATTTCAGCATTTTTAAACAATTTTCAATATTTTTCATTTATTGCTCAATAAAAATAAAAATGCTCAATTTTAAACGGAATTAAAAAAATACAAGTTTAACAACGAACAGTTACAACACATTAAAACATTGTTGGAATTTAAGAAGTTAATTATATCCTTAAAAAAGAATAATTTGGGAGTTGTATAGAATTACTTCAGAATTTTTAAAAAATTTCTACTGTTTTTTTATTATTCTTAGAAAAGGCTCAATTTTGAACGCAATTAAAAAATGGATGTTCAAAAACGAACAGTTATAACCCATTAAAAAAATATTGGAATTTGAGAAGTTGATTATATTCTTAAAATATAACAGTTTGAGAACTGTATAGAATTATTTCAAAATTTTTAAACAATTTCTGCTATTTTTCTATATTTTAGATAATCCTCAATTTTGAACGCAATTAAAAAATGCAGGTTTGACAACGAACGGTTATAACACATTAATTTTTTTTTGCAATTCAAGAAGTTGGGTATATCCTTAAAATAGAATAATTTGGGAGTTATTTTAGAATTTTTACACAATTTAGACTATTTTTTTTAAATTTATTTTAGAAAATCCTCAACTTTGAACGCAATTAAAAAATGCATGTTTAACAATGAACAGGTTTAACACATTAAAAAATTATTGGAATTTGAGAAGTTGATTATATTCTTAAAATAAAATAATTTGGAAGTTGTACAGAATTATTTCAGAATTTTTAAACAATTTCTACTATTTTTTATTTATTTTAGAAAATGCTCAATTTTTAACGCAATTAAGAAATGCATGTTTAACAACGAACAGTTATAAACACATTAAAAAATAATTGGAAATCAAGAAGTTGATGATATCCTTAAAATAGAATAATTTGGGAGTTGTATAGAATTATTTCAGAATTTTTAAACAATTTCTACTATTCTTTTCTTAAATTTATTTCAGAAAATCCTCAACTTTGAACGCAATTAAAAAATACAAGTTTAACGAACAGTTATAACACATTAAAAAATATTGGAATTTAAAAAGTTGATTATATCCTTAAAATAGAATAATTTGGGAGTTGTATAGAATTATTTCAGAATTTTTAAACAATTTCTACTATTCTTTTCTTAAATTTATTTCAGAAAATCCTCAACTTTGAACGCAATTAAAAATTACAAGTTTAACGAACAGTTATAACACATTAAAAAATATTGGAATTTAAAAAGTTGATTATATCCTTAAAATAGAATAATTTGGGAGTTGTATAGAATTATTTCAGAATTTTTAAACAATATCTACTGTTTTTAATTTATTTTAGAAAATGCTCAATTTTAAACGCAATTGAAAAAAGCAATTGCCCATTTTCTAAAGCTACAATACTTTATTTCACTTTTAGTGAAAGAAAGAAATGCAGGAAAATCAAAACTTACCAGAAAGGAAAATCCTTTCGAGGCATTTTGGCGGTTAAGATGTAACCTAGATGATGATTCTTTGCTTCCCTCGGATTGATGGAAGAACACAAACACAAACACCAACACACACACACAAATCCTGAACACAACACAACAGGCACTAAAATTTTCGAAAAATAAAAATTCCGAACCAGAGCACACATTCTTCGCGACCGCGAACCGCAGACTGAATTGTTATCAACAGGTACGCTGCGGATTGGCGATAAGAATGTAATCTCGTTCCGGGCGAGAGAAAAAAAACGAATATTTTGATTATGCGCCAGGCGCAGATTAAAAACTGGTCGAATTTTAACACGGAGGTCGAGATAAGATATAGAACGTTAGAAACATTGTTAATTATATACTTCACAAGGATCTTAAAAAGTTGATTATATTCTTTAAATATATCAATTTGGGAGTTGTGTAGAATTATTTTAGAATTTCTTAACAATTTCTACTACTTTTTATTTTTTTTAGAAAATACTCAATTTTGAACGTAATTAAAAAATACATGTTTGACCCTGGAGCACTCGCGCTATGAACATATCTCTCACACTTATGCTAAAATAGTTATACTTTTAGACAGGGTTAAGATTTAGGAACTGAGTTTATGTATCACTTCTACTTATAAATGCAACTTCATTTTCAACAATTAGATGTCTTTAGCAATTTCTGGCCCATCACTTGCAGGCGAATTGGCCAGACAACAATATACAGGATTAAGTCAACAATCAACATGAATGGCAACTCAACCAAATCTTGACCATCAACTAGAAAATTTTATTTTTAATTAGGTACTGCAATTTATTATTTTTGTTTTATTAGCAAATACTACATGTTTCAAATTCCTACAAGCAACTAAATTGTCTAAAAAAAACTAAATATTGGTTTAAACCTGAAAAATACTGATTTGATTTACATCCTGAGCTTTGATATGGAAATATGAAGCGTGAGAGAAATGCTCACGCGCAAGTGCTCGCGTTCCACTGAATGCCGCGAGTCTGCAGGGTTAAAAAATCACAATACTTTTCTCTAATTTGTACTTAAGATTGGAGAGGTGGTGGGTAAATAGAAAATTATTTTTAATATCTTCTTGCAATTTATTTTTAATTAGGTACTAGGTAAAGTATGTTCATTAAAAAGAAAACCTCAAGTGTGTCATGAGTTTTTATTTAAAAAAAATTAAGTTGGTAACACGTATTAAGGTTATGTTACTTGCGCCATGTTCCTACCGATAAATTAATTTGCTGTGATAAACGACGCAGAGAAGACGTGGGTTCACCTTCCAAAATTCCTTGGGCTGTGTTAATAGCATCCTTAGTACGTTTCATGAAATAATACAACAGATCACGATAAGGTCTTTTTAAATTCATCATAAATAATGAGAACGTTAGGAAATTCTTCCTGAAACTCTGCCAAAGGTGCGTCGAATGAATACACTCAATTTCCGTCCCCTTTAGATTTCGGAAATAACTTTCAACTAGAAACGTTTTTGCTGGTTGCTGTAAACCATTGTAACCACGGAATAATTGTAACTTTTAGAACGATCTGATGTTTTGTATGTCAATTCCTAACATGTGTGCCAACTTAATTTTTTTTTTAATAAAAAATCATGGCACACTTGAGTTTTTTTTATGAACATATTTTTGTTTTATTAGGAAATATTACATATTTTAAATTCCTATAAGCAATTAAATTGTCTAAAAAATAGTAAATATTGGTCTAAATCTCAAAAATATTGGTATGGTTTAAATCCTGACCTTTAATAAGGAAAAATATGAAGCGTGAGAGAAATGCTCACGCGCGAGTGTTCGCGTTAGACTGAATGCCGCGAGTTCTGCAGGGTTAACAACGAACAGTTATAACCCATTAAAGCATTGTTGGAATTTAAGAAGTTGATTATATTCTTAAAATATAATAATTAAGGAGTTCTATAGAATTATTTCAAAATTTTTAAACAATTTTCAATATTTTTTATTTATTTTAGAATATGCTCAATTTTGAAAGCAATTAAAAAATGCATGTTTAACAACGAACAGTTATAACCAGTGGCGGCTCGTGGAACAAGTTGATGGTAGAGTCACTTATACAATATACCCCACCCTCTTCTTTTTTTAAGGAAGAAAGAACGATTTATCTTCCTAGACTAAAGTAACTGGGGAAAAGTGTTTTAAGAATTAATTAAAAATTCCTGCTGAGCTTGAAACTACAGGCAGTGCATTTCTTCGTTGGATCTATATAACGAGTCGCCCCTGCATTTTCTACTAACTAGAAGTAGCTGAAGAATTGCTGAAAATGTCATTACCTGGGTAAAAATTGAATAGCTTCAAACTCTTCTAAAAGGCATAGAATCTTCCTTGCACCACTGCTGAAAGCTAAGCAATATAGCCCTTCATTTGTAGAAATTATTGAAAACCAGCTTTATAATAATAATAATAATAATAGACTTTATTGTCCAACGGAATAACCAATTACAGGACAAAACTCAAAATATAATAAATGATATAGAAAAAAAAACCAGAACAAGAGAAAATGCGTAAAACAAATTGAAACAAAAGCCGAATTACGATTAATCGTATTACTTAGTACGAATGCAACATAAAAGCGGAAAATATATCCTCTAACATCTTCTCAGCATTGTTACACATAGTGGTGATGGGGGCCCGCTGTATAATGTTGGTTCTGGATGTTGCTCTCTGGAACGTACAGCAATGTCTTAACGATATCCTTGGCACATGGAAATTCAATTTACCTAGTAAATAAGGGCAATCAATTTTATTATGTATTAATTTCCATAAGAACTTAGCACTTGATATGTCACGCCTAGAAGATAGTGACGCTGTATTGTGGCGGAGTAACAGTTCGCTGTGGTCGAAGCCTCTGATAGGATATACACCATCAAGCTTGTAACTGAGAAATTTAAGAAATTTACGGTGTATTTTATCAATTAGTATCTGGTGGCCGGCACTAATTGGAAACCATACAATTGTTGCTACAATTTATGCTGGGATACAGTGATGCATTCAGATATTTCAGTTTCTCGGATAGGAAACAATAAAATAGATTTGTGTAAAAAAAAATCTTAATCAATTAAAATGTTACAATTACTTTTGTTGTAACAGATGAATAAAACGCAGGGATTAATAATTTGATTTATTAAATTAATTAAGCTTCGTGGGTGCATCATTTGAGGTTCGAGGAGAGGTGGGGAGGCGTTGGCCCCTCAAAACCCTCTCTGAATTCATTTCTGACTGTATACTAGGGTGACCTCAAAAAATCGATGTCGGAATTTTGGCCGTCTGGACCCCACAAAACGATTCCCCTTTCCAGATATTGAGATAGCCGAAATTTAAGCTCGATTAAACAACGTTAACCCGTGCCGCTCGTCGCTCAAAGTTTGAAATAATCCAAATTTTTGGCCAAAAAGCTGACATATGGAGCCATAACTCCAGACCGGTAAAAAATAAAAATACGCTTAATATCTCAAAAGAAAGCTAATATTGTTCTTCAAAATTTATATTCTATACATAATTGTTGTTATTTTAAGTGAAACCGAGTTACAACAGCCTTTAGACCCAAAAACGTGACCTGGTACCACTAAGAGCATACTTCGTATATTTTGTAATTAAGTGATAAATTTTGTTCTTTTTGATATATTTTTGAGTTTAAAATAGAAATATAATAATACAATAAGTAATACTCATAAGTGTAATGACATTTTTCATTTTAAAATATAAAAATCAGGTATATAATACATACAAAACAGACATATAAAAGATACAGACGTAGTACCTACATGAGTTGATAAATTTACATAGTTATCTAATCTATTCTAAAGCTTTTGTTAAAGTAGTTTTTGAAACGTCAGGATATAATGCTCGGCATTTGGTTACAACTTGCAGAACGTATTGCTTTTGGTCTTCATCTTTTGCCAGAAGGTCGTTAAAGTCGGTTATTAATTTAACATCACGCTCAGACATATCATATACTTTTAATGTTTTGTTAATTTTCAATCCTTTTTGGATGTCATTATTTTGAGGCCAGGTGTTTGGATGCTGTCTTAGGAAATCTGTTTCTATATTAAATCGGTCAAAGAATGTAAACGTTTCTTTGGTAAGTAAATTTACCAATCCTCCATCAACTATCTCTTTTAATTTTTCTTTCCTAACTTTTCGATTTATAACCTTAGCATGCTCTGACGGTTCATCTGTGCTACTGAGCAATTTATTAGCCATTAACAACTTTTCATCGTCTGTAATGGTGGGATCAAAAAACGATAATCCCACCAACTCTGCAATCAAATACCACAAATGATTCGAAAATATGGTCAGGGCTATTTCTGCTTTTTTGTTGTCACATTCTTTATAGTCTAATAGACTATGCAAAATACCTAAATCTTGCTTTGGTGGAAGATGAGCTTTTGGAGCATTGAACCAACCAAGCTTTACAATAATTTTTAACTAGGAAAACAGAAATGGCATGCACAGAACTTTCTTCTTCTATAGACATCTTAAATTGACGACGAAAAATGAACATTTTTAAGTAGTAAATAGCCTTTGCCATCCACCTAGTGTGATGAATGGCTACTGGAGTTCTAAAACCCACAACATTGCCGTCTAGTGATCTAACAAATACGAGAACCAACTACAACGGCTCCTTGTGGTCATCTCTGGGGTGGCTCTCAGTTAATTTGGTCTCGAATTCAGCAGTAACATTTGCAATTACTTCTGGAGATAGCTGCTTTTTTTTTGTATTAGATTGTCACTGATACCTGTGTCGTATTTTCCTTTGTCTATCTTGGGCCACGCAGTAAGGAATCTCTTGAAAATGTCTGGATGAGGTCCAGTGGTTGATCCCATTTTTGTGTCGAATACGCCTCTTAACAGAATAGTGACGGCAAGCTAGGTATACCAATTTGCTCCAATATGACGCATGCTCCTTTGAGTCTTCCCATGTTGGATGCTGTAGTGTCGAAGCACATCGCCTTGACGGTGTTGGGAAGACCCCATTCCTGTAGGCATTCACATACGGCTACGGCTTGCTCCTCTCCACAGTTTGCTGTTACAGGAACTCCCAGCAGCTGTTCCTTTTCGCCATATGAAATAGCAATAGCTATTCACTCACATTGTTCATTTTTTTAAAACACCCGGTAAAAGTTTACCGTCCCAATGGACAACCACGGGCTCTTTTTCAGGAATGTTTACTTTATCTAAAAAATGTTTAGTGTATTGTTCTGAACATTTGCCTTCTAGAATATAATAAAGTTTTCGAGACTTTGTACTCAAGAGGGTCAAGGTTTAGTGCTTCTAGAGTAGCTATTAAAATTCTCGTGGTATTTCTGTCGGATACCTTACATCAGGCATGTCAAACTCATTTACCACCAAGGGCCACATCAAGTATTACACACAAGTCGCGGGCCGCATTACCAAAAAAACTACAATTGAAACCAAACAAAAAATAATTATTTTTACCTTGTACATATTTTTTTTTTTTTAATATTTGATACCAACCTTGCCGGGCCGCGTGTTTGACATGCCTGCTCTAGAGTCCATTTCAAATATTTCTGTAAAAGAAAAATTTTGTGTGTCTGTATTGTGATCGTGAATTTTTTTTTAACGGAAATATCCGTTTTTACGTCTCTAAGAGTCCATTTCAAATATTACTGGAAAAAAAAATTATGTGTCTGTATTGTGACCGTGAAAATGTTGTCAATTTTTTTTTTAACGGAAATATCCGTTTTGAGGTCTATAGAGTCCATTTCAAATATTTCTGGAAAAAAATTATGTGTGCGCCTGTGTTGTGACTGAAAAATTTTTCAGAATTTTTTTTTTGAACGGAAATATCTGTTTTGATGTCCTAGAGTCCATTTCAAATATTTCTGGAAAAAAAATATGTGTCTGTATTGTGGTCATAAAACTTTTTCAAAATTTTTTTAACGGAAATATCCGTTTTGAGGTCCCTAGAGTCCATTTCAAACATTTCTGGAAAAAAATTATGTGTTTCTGTATTGTGACCGTAACATTTTTTTTACGGAAATATCCGTTTTGAGTTCCCTAGAGTCTATTTCAAATATTTCTGGGGGAAAAAAATGTATGTGTTTGTGTGTTTCTCTGTGTCTCTAATGTGATTATGAAAATTTTTGCAAATTTTTTTTCACGAAAATATTCGTTTTGAGGTCTCTAGAGTCCATTTCAAATATTTCGGGAAAAGAAAAATTGTGTGTGGGTCCGTATTGTGATCGTGAATTTTTTTTTAAACATTTTTTTGTCGGAAATATCCGTTTTGATGTCTTTAGAGTCCATTTCAAATATTTCTGGAAAAGAAAAATTGTGTGTGTGTCTGTATTGTGATCGCAAAAAATTTTTCAAAATTTTTTTCACGGAAATATCCGTTTTGAGGTCTCTCGAGTCCACTTCAAATATTTCGGGAAAAGAAAAATAGTGTGTGTATCTGTATTGTGATCGCAAAAATATTTTCAAATTTTTTTTCACGGAAATATCCGTTTTCGGGTCTCTAGAGTCCATTTCAAATGTTTCTGCAAAAGAAAAATTGTATGTGTGTCTGTAAAAATTGTTTGTGTGTCTGTATTGTTACTGTGAAATTTTTTCCAAACATTTTTTTAACGGAAATATTCGTTTGGAGCTCTCTAGAGTCCATTTCAAATATTTCTGGGAAAAAAAAATTGTGTGTGAGTCTCCATTGTGATTGTGAAAAATTTTTCAAATTTTTTTTACGGAAATATCTGTTTTAAAGTCTCTAGAGTCAATTTCAAATATTTCTGGAAAAGAAAAATAGTGTGTGTGTCTGTATTGTGATTGTGAAAATTCTTTCAATTTTTTTTACTGTTTTGAGGTCCCTGGCGTACATTTTAAATATTTCTGGAAAAAAAATTGTGTGTCTGTACTAACCGTGAAATTTTTGCAAAAATCTGTTTTGAGGTCCCTAGAGTACATTTGAAATATTTCTGGAAAAAAATGTGGTGTTTATGTGTCTGTGTGTGTACATACTGTGAGCCTGAAAGTTTTCCCAAAATTTTTTTTAACGGAAATATCCGTTTTGAGGTCACTAGAGTAGTCCATTTCAAATATTTCTAGAAAAAAAATTATGCGTGTCTGTAACCGTGAAAATTTTTACGAAAGTATCCGTTTTTGATTTCAAATATTTCTTGAAAAGAAAAATTATGTGTGTCTGTATTGTAATCGTGAAAAAATTTTCAATTTTTTTTAAGGGAAATGTACGTTTTGAGCTCTCTAATCCATTTCATATATTTCTGGAAAAATAATTATGGGTGTTTTTGTATTGTGACCGCGAAAATTTTTTCAAATTTTTTTAACGGAAACATCCGTTTTGCGGTCCCTAAAGTCCATTTCAAATATTTCTGGGAAAAAAAAATTGTGTGTGTGTGTCTATTGTGATTGTTAGAATTTTTAGAATTTAGAATTGTTTATTTCCATTAAGAATATTACATTCATGGAGGAGTCAGGTTAAGTATAATAATAATATGCATGTTGATTGTAATAAATGCAAGAGGCATTCTTATTAAACAATAAATATCTTAATCTAGATCTTAAAGCTAGAGATGAATAAAAATGAATGAAAAACATAGTGAAAGGTTATACATTTTTTTTACGGAAATATCCCTTTTGAAGTCTCTAGAGCAGGCATGTCAAACACGTTTACCACCAAGTGCCACATCAAGTATTACACACAAGTCGCGGGCCGCATTACCAAAAAAAACTACAATTGAAACCAAAAAAAAAAAAATTATTTTTACCTTGTATATAATTTTTTTTAAATATTTGATACCAACCTTGCCGGGCCGCAGGCAACTTGTAAGCGGGCCGCATGCGGCCCGCGGGCCGCGTGTTTGACATGTCTGCCTTACATCGATCTAACAAAATGGACAATTTCATGTTTAAAATCTCTTTGACGCCCCTTGCAAATGAAACTTTCATCCTCTTGCTCTCAGATGGTCCTGGATCTTCTGCAGCTTCTTCAGGGATGTCCTTTTCCTCCAAGCTCTCAAGTTCCTGGTAGATGATGTCCTCTTCAGTGTCTTCTTCTTCTTCTCCTTCTTCGAACTTGTCTTCATCATCCGTCTCTAAGAAGCAACTAAAGAAAGAGGAAAAAAAGACTATAAAAACTTGTCGTTTTAGCAGATAGTAATAATACATAGGTACTAAATTACCTGCTTCTAATTACCAATAGGTATTATTTAAAAAATATAAACTCACTCATAAAGATGCCAAATGATGCTCTCATGTACAATTTTCTTTCAATTATAATGAAACTATTTGTTTATCAATTTTTTTAGAATAATAATAATAATAAAAAAACACCAATATCAAAAGTTTCTTCTTGGATTTGTCGGTTCATTTTTGCAAGTTCCTTTTGCGCCTTGATTTCTTCAGCTCGAGACAACTTGAGATCCACTCCAGTCATGGAACCTGAGCGGCCCTTCTGCCTCTGTTTCACGAGAAACGCCTTATATTCTTCCGATTTCATCAGAGCCAAGGCATCTTGTTGAGCAATATCAAAGGGATCTTCCAACTTTTAAACAAACTGTTTAAATTTGTTCTTGGCCGTTTCCGATGTTTTCTTCCGGTCTTTTTGAAAAGTTCTCCACTCGGCGTGAAGTTTTTCCAGCTTAGTAATTGCATCTTGCTTATGTTTAGTCGGGATTCGAGCTTTCTCCCAAACAATGAACACTTCTCGTATGGTAAGTTTTGCTGATTCTCTTACAGTTAATTTCACAGTACGTAAATTATAAAATAAAGCACACAAAACTTGACAATTTGAGGGTAGTTTACAACCGGTGATCTATGAAATATTTTATTCTTGATCCGGCTTTGTACACCTGATGCGGATGCCGTTTCCGAGTCCAATAGGTAAATAACAGTTAACTTGAAAAATGAAACAAAATATATTACAAACTTTAATTTCAATAAAATGTTTTCAAATGTCTTTTAAAATAATACCATAAAACTTATAAAAACAATAACATACACACCTAAAAAATAAACGTTAAAATATCTTCACTGGATAATTATTCGATCCAACCAGCTCAAAGGCACTTTAGAAACTAAACTGATTAAATAAAAGGTCGGTTGTATGCTGGAGTAAAATCACCATCCCTAAAATAGAAATTAGATGCACCCTCCTTTTTACCTGTCTAACGGGTCTTTCTTTGGTTTCTTCAGGTAATCCCCATATAATAAAATATTGAATTTGAACAACAGGCTCTTTATGTTTGAAAATAGAGTTCCAAAATACTTTTTAACAAAAAAATGTTAATTCCGAGACACAAAATATAAAAACCCGTAAAATTCTTAGAATACTCCCAAACTGGCTCCTACTGGTACCAGGTCACTTTTTTTTGGTCAAAGGCTGTTGTAACTCTGTTTGGCTTAAAGTAACAGCAATTATGTGTAGAATATAAATTTTGAAGAACAACATTAGCTTTCTTTTGAGATAATAAGCGTGTTTCTATTATTTACCGTTCTGGAGTTATGGCTCCATATGTCAGCTTATTGGCCAAAAATTTGAATTTTTTCAAACTTTGAGCGACGAGCGGCACGGGTTAACGTCGTTTAACCGAGCTCAAATTTCGGCTATGTCAATATCTGGAAAGGGGAATCGTTTTGTGGAGTTCTGACAAACAAGATTCCGACATTTTTTCCCTCTATGAGATCCGGTCACCTTACTGTATACCAACAGAAGGGTAGGAGGTTAGATTGATATTTACCCCCAAAGAGTGTTGAAATCCACCTGAAGAGGATAAGTCCTATGACGAATCAGCTTGACTTCATTCCTCCAGAAAGTCATGGAAAAAAATGTGGACAGCACCATTGGGATCGGCGCCCTATTTCTATGCCGCACAAGAGGCAAAGAAATAGAATTTCTTAGGTCAGATAGATATAATAGTATGTTCTCATACTTCATCTCGCATAGTCGCGATGAAATAAAACTTCATAATGATGTTTGCGGTCATTACTACATGATAATCTATAATATAGATTGAAAGACTTACTATGTTTCAACGGGAATTTACTGTAATGTAAATGTAAATTTGTATACATTTCAAAATACATTATAACTCGACTTAGTTTCGACATCTGACTCATTTTCAAATGACTTTTGAAAAATAAGTGTTTTATTCAATCTATATAAAACTTGAGTTTGTTTGGTGAACATAAATTAAGTGCAGATCTTCATAAATGTATATGTACAATACTTAAATATTAATTTTAAATTACTAAATAATGTCTTACTAAATATTAGCATATTGCTTGTTTTTAATATGTTTTAATTTAAAAAATTTCACAAATAATTTTTAATTTGTGCAATTTGTGCTTTGTTATCTGTAAAATGTTACAGATAACAAAGCAACACTCGTTACATAAAATAGGCAAATTTGGCGTTATTAATGCTTACATTAAATCACATTAATAATTCCCGCGGCAAATATCAAAAACCTAGGAATCGCATTAAAATTTTAATTCGCCACAAATCATCCGGATAAATGAAAACTGTTTATCTACGGGGCCAGAACTGTGCGTTTTCATAATTCATACCACACCAGGCAACAAATTACGCCCGTTAATTAACCGCCGCGTTAAACGAATTATCATAATTTAATCGTAGCGGAACGGACACCCCTCTCATACTTCAGGCCGCGACCCTGCGGGTCGGGCAGGGTCGAATCTGTTGGTTTAGGATCCGCTCCGGTATGCAAATAGACATTTCAAGGGGGTGCACTCGCTCGGCAATTGATCTCTCACCTGGCCCCTCCGTAAGAAGTGAGTCGCAGTTCGCCATGTTTTAATCCGGCCGATTATTATAGGTTAATTGGCTAAATCAGGAATCGCAACTGTTTAATTAGTAATTATCATCGGATCTATTGAAACAATGTTTCAATTGACTTATATTGGCTGACCCTATCGGTAACAAAGCATTCGATACAATTTCTGGTCCATATATAAAAAAATTTATGCACTGTAGTAGGCATAATAAACCACGGATATTTATCTACAAAAAGTGAGTCGCAGTTCGCCATGTTTTAATCCGACCGATTATTATAGGTTAATTGGCTGAATCGGGAATCGCAACTGTTTAATTAGTAATTATCATCGGATCTATTGAAACAATGTTTCAAGTCACTTATATTCACTGGCCCTGTTATGCCAGCGAGTAATCGATAATATCTAAATTTATGCTAATACAACGTTGAATTGGAAACATGTATTTTTTACCAGTGAAAATCGTTTAACACGAAAACGCTTAGGGCCGGTTGTTCAAAGTTTAACCTTAAACAATACTGAAAGTACTTTATACTGTTAGGTACACCATGAAGGCGACATCTATTGTCTTAACTTTGAACAAATTCCTTGATTGAGCGGAGAAATCCACCGACAATAAGGAACCATCAACTAATTACAATTATAAAAATATCTATGATGAACATTTATACTGCTTGCGGTGTTGTTCAATCATGGTTTAACAATAATCTCGATAATTGTGCAAAACGGCAGTCTATAACCTATAAAGTATTTTATACCAAGCAGTGGCTTAACTTCAAATTGTGGACCCTGACGAATCTATGTTTTGGGGCCTCTTTCGTATATATTTTTTACTTTCGATGTATCTCAAAATACACTACAGGTTTTTTAAACTTTAAATTTAAGGTTTCCTTAACAATACTAGTAATAAAATTTTGTAAACTGGAAATGGATATTTTTGTTTTTGATATTTATCATATCACAACCCATACACAATCCGTAAAGAACAGAGTTAAAACTAGAGTCCGACATTTACGATGTTTAACGTATAAAAACCAAGGCATATTAACCCTAACAGCCGGTAATATAAGTCGATATGTCGGCCTCTTGGTGGCCTTTCACACTAGGCTACCATGGTGGCGGCAGCAAAGGCGCCAGCAGTCAAATTTATTAAGTGAAATGGAACATAACACACCTGATATCGGACTGGTGTCCTCTTTTCGTTCCTGTGATCCTGATACCAAATCGTAAAATTTGATGAAATTTTTTTAAGCATTTTGCAGCGAAAATTGAGACCAAAATTCCTCTTTTTGTTCCTGTGATCCCGATACCAAATCGTAAAATTTGATGAAATTTTTTGAAGCATTTTGCAGCGAAAATTGAGACCAAAATTCCTCTTTTCGTTCGTGTGATCCTGATAACAAATCGTAAAATTTGTTGAAACTTTTTAAAGAATTTGGCAGACAATATTAAGACCAGATTTCCTCTTTTCGTTCCTGTGATCCTGATACCAAATCGTAAAATTTGATGAAATTTTTTGAAGCATTTTGCAGCGAAAATTGAGACCAAATTTCCTCTTTTCGTTCCTGTGATCCTGATACCAAATCGTAAAATTTGATGAAATTTTTTGAAGAATTTGGCAGACAATATTAAGACCAAAATTCCTCTTTTCGTTCCTGTGATCCCGATACCAAATCGTAAAATGTGATGAAATTTTTTTAAGCATTTTGCAGCGAAAATTGAGACTAAAATTCCTCTTTTCGTTCGTGTGATCCTGATAACAAATCGTAAAATTTGTTGAAAATGTTTAAAGAATTTGGCAGACAATATTAAGACCAAAATTCCTCTTTTCGTTCCTGTGATCCTGATACCAAATCGTAAAATTTGTTGAAAATTTTTGAAGAATTTGGCAGATAATATTAAGACCAAAATTCCTCTTTTCGTTCCTGCGATCCTGATACCAAATCCTAAAAATTTGTTGAAAATTTTTGAAGAATTTGGCAGACAATATTAAGACCAAAATTCCTCTTTTCGTTTCTGTGATCCTGATACCAAATCGCAAAATTTGATGAACATTTTTGAAGAATTTGGTTGCGCCACCATTTGAATCTGGTCGGCCAGACTTTACTGGCGGAACAATCAGGATGCTAACTGCCTGGTGTCTCGGCTGGTTGCTTTACTAACTGGCTGGATCCACCATGGTGGCGCCACTGGTGTCGCCACTATGGTGGCCTAGTGTGATAGGACACTTATAGATTACGATGCAATCCTCTTTAACCAAATCTGTTGCCGAAAAGTCAGCCCTACGAATCCTCTCCAAATTGAGACATCGTACAGTGGGGCAATCAGCACAGAAAATTAGCATTAAATCAAATACTTTATTATAAAATTTCCAATATAAAAAATAAAATAAATTGTACTACCTAGTATATTTTAAAACACAATCAAAGATTAACTGTTTTATTTAATAAAATAATTATAAAAAATATTTATGTCATGATGATGGGCAATATAAATTTTATTCAAAATTACCATATTTACAAAATTCCTTTATATTTACATTATTTTAAATATATCCATCACTTTGATCAGATTCACCGTAAACACCGTCGCTGTCCTCGGCAGATGATAGCAGCAATAAATGCAGTGCTTCCTCTGACAGTGATTGAAATTTTTTCTTCTGTAGTTTTCTTTTATTTGCAATTAATGGATCAGAACTTACTTATGAATAATTTAATAATTGTGCCAAACGTACCTGATGTTTGACCATTTTTTGAGGAACTGAAATGACTTAGTCATCTGCGCTTTATGCAAGACGTTTACTAATATTTAGTCTACAAAATAAAAAAAAAATGAGTTGTGGTTTTTCCAAAATGGCATCCAAAATGGCGGCTCCAGGAAGCGTTTAAAAAAAAGCTCTTCTGCGGGAACCCTGGAGGTCGCAATTCGTCACCTAAATGCATGAAACCAAAACAACCTTACAGCTTACATCCCGGAGAATAGAATAGACCAAAATCACGAAAAAAATCGTTATGGAAACAAAATGGCGGCCACTTGAAAACAAAGTATCGTTTTTCGCATGATTTTTCGGCTTTCGCCTTTTGTAAAAAATCGTTAATGATCGAAATTTTACAATTTAATAGGTCTATTGGGGCCCCCATGGCCGAGTGAGTAGAGCTTCTGCTTACGGGCCTCGTGGTCATGGGTTCGAATCCCATCCGTGTGGTTACTTTTTCGGAAGCAAAATGGCCGTGCGGGTCCATGGATGTTTAGTGTATGTCCCTTTCATCATTATAAATGATTATTATACAAATTATCGGTTGTGGCAGAATGCCCTAGTTGGCTACGTCAATTTGCAAATCATCCGCACTTCCTCAACCCGAATTCCTGTCAACCATCCTTGCCTTAAAAAAAAACGGTCTATTCCATAGATAATTTTGATTCCTCTGAGGTCTTCCAAATGCAAAGTTGATTAGTTGAACGGTTAAAGAGTTACAAGGTCCGCAGATTTGAAAAATCTTGTCTCGGGAAAAGCGCGTTTAAAGTTTTAGGAACGGTTTTTGCTCGTACAACTTGAGTTACTCGATCAATTTGTCCAACAAGAAGTGAATTCATAAGTTTTTGGGGTCGCTGAACACGAATTTGAGGTCAGATTTGAATAATTCAAAATGGCGAATCTAATATGGCGAACCAAAAAAGTGAAATATTTATCAATTGTATTGAAACTTTGGATATAGGGGTTTTAGGGATCGCTGAACACAAATTTGGGATCAGATTTAAAAAATTCAAAACAGCGGATCCAATACGCGAACCAAAAAAGTGATCTTAATCAATTTTTATGAAACTTTGAATATAGGGGTTTTTGGGGCCGCTGACGTGCTTACGAAATCCTTATCAGTTTCGGCCGTGTATTGATATCCTTTGAACTAAGGCTTTTTGTCCTCCAAGGACATCCATTGCATCCTCGGCCACATTTTTTCGGAGCCATTTTACTCCGAAAACACGACAGTTTTTTAACAAGAACTGCTCCTCTTTCGCGGGGAAATCAATAAATTTGTAGGTTAGAGCATGTCGGCGACTTGAAAACTCAACAGTAAACACCACTGCCATCTATAGGAAGAATGTGGACTACTAGAATTACCGGTCCGTTCAAAGCCGTGTAGCGACGAAACTAATTCACGGATCGCAAAATCATTTTACCCACAAATTCTAGACACTTACAGCATTCGATTTATGAAAAAAAAATCGATTTTTTGAAAAAAACATATGTCCAACAAAATTTGGGCAATTATTTGATTTATCGCGGAAAACAATGACACAACAGGTTTTTTTGCTATTTTTGTGTTTTGGAGCCGCCATATTGGAGTTGCCATGTTTTTTTTGTAGTTTCTCAAAGTAGGTATATTAATACAAATTTTCAGATTGAAAAGAATTTTTAGGTTATACAAGTTTTTGTACAGAATAGATTAATATATTAGTTTGTGTTTTCTTGAATATAAAATAGCCATTTTAACGACGCCATACTGGATTCTTCTGAAATACCACATGGCATTATAAAATAGATATATTGAAGTAATTTTTAAGGCCAAGGGAGATTTTTTAGCAAGTCCTCAATTTTGGTCGTAAAGCTGATCCGGTTGACGCGGAACGTCCCATGTATTATTTTTTATTAATTAATACAACTAACAAAGCCCATTAAAATATTTGTGAGCAAAAAAAATATTACTTTTGATTTCTTGAAAAGACACCATATTTCATAATAGTGTTAAAAATTATTTAAAATGAATTGAAGAAAATGTGTCCTTTTTTATTATCTATCATTATTAACAAAGTCCGTTAGAACATTTATGGAACAAAATTTAGATTCTTAACTACGCCTTACAATAATTTTTGATTTTTTTTTTAAATCAATACAGGGTCCTGCATTTCACCTTCCGTCTTCTATTGCTAAATTACTAATTAAGTTAGGATTTTGATATTTTGCAGACTTTATTTGTATCATTGGACGTATTTCAGGAAAATATTTTGTATTATACCAGGTGTCCCAAAAAAGTGTGACGTCGTGATAATATATCTTTTTAGATTACATGCTGTATATTTTATTGCTTCTTTGGGTGTCTTCTGTGGATACCTACATCCCCCTAAAATTTTGTTGAAGTCAGTTTAGTGATATCGGCACAAAAAAATAAAAACTATAAAAAATCTGTTTTACATCATTGATTAAACAAATTAATAAAACTCAAAAATAGTACCTCGATAATAAAATTATACAGGGTACTTATTAAATAAGGTCTGACAGTTCCGTTAACCAAGTTTTATTGATATGAATTGTACAGGGTGTTCAAAATTTAGTGTCAAACTTTAAAGCACTTTATTTTCCTATTTTTTAATTGTAGCCCCTGTATATTTTTATGTCATTCCATGCGGAATTAAAAAGCAAACATTTTTCATGATCTTAACCTTAACCGCAATTTCTATCAGATTAAAAATTATTGCGGAAAACTCGTTTTATCAACTATTCCAATAGCCATTTTAATAAAAAAAATCAAAGGTGGCTTTAAAAAAACGTCAATTAACATTGAATAAAATAGACCTTTTTTAGAAAGGTTCTTATTACTCTTCAATAATCCTACAGTACATTGTGATATTCACTTGTTTTGTTCATAATATTCAATCTTTGCTTGTTTCTTCAAAAATTCTCAATCTTTACTGGCGATAAAAGTCTTCAATCGTTACTTGTTTCGATTAAAATCTCCAATCTTGTTTTAACAAGAAATTCTAATCTTCACTTATTTCGACCAAAATTCACAATCAAAAGTATTCACATGTTTTAAACAAAATTTTTAATCTTCACTCAATTCAACAGAAACATTTAATCCTCACTTGTGATCGAAATCCCCAGTATTCTTGTTTCAACCAAAATATGAAATCTTAACCCTTTCAGCCCTGGATTTTTAAATTTGAAAAAAACATTTTTTTGTTTATTATTATTGATGGGGAGCTTCTTAAGACCAGTTAAATTTGAACTTATTTGATTAATTAGTATAGGAATTAATTAGTGAGGCTTTGTTGAAGTGACATCCAGTGATAAACAGCAAAAATATGGATTGTCATAGTAAGTAGAGACATGTAAATGTTGCGGTGGCAATTGCCACCACCTGGGCCGAAAGGGTTAACTTGTTACGACCAAAATTTTCAATTGTTTCAATCAGAATATTCACTTGTTTATACCAAAATCTTTAATATTTACTTGTAATTAAAATCTGCAATATAACGTCTCTCACGTTGATACAACTTGTATCAACCAACAAAATCTTCAATCTTCGCTTGTCTAGACAAACATTTTAAATTTACTCTTGCTTTGTTTAAAATCTTCACAGAATGAGAAATTATAATCTTAACTTGTTTTGACAAAAATCTCCAATCTGCAATTATTATCAAAATCTGTAATATGCACTTATTTCAACCAAAATTTTCTATCCTCACTTGTGATCGAAATCCCCAATATTCTTGTTTCAACTATAATCTCGAGTCTTTTCGAAAATGTTCACTTGCTTCGATGAGAACCTCAACTTGTTTGTACCAAAATCTTCAATTTTCACTTCTTGTTATAAAAATCTACAATATTTACTTGTTTCGGACAAAATTTTGAACCTTGGACAGACAAAAATTTTAAATTTACTCTCGCTGTAATTGGAATTTCCGATTTTCATTTGTTTCGATTAAAATCTTTACTAGTTTCTTCAATCAAATCCTGAGTCATTTCTTGTTGCAATTAAAATCTCCAATTTGCACATGTTTGGCCAGAATCTCCACTACTGACCAGTTTTTAGCGAAATTTTCATACTTCACAAGTTAAAATCTCGGATATTTAAAATCTTCAATCTTCACGTGTTTCGACCAAATTTTTCAATCGTTATTAAATTTGGCAAAATAATTTTGCGATCTAAGTAAAGTAAAATAAAAATAAAATAAAATAAAAAATAAATTGAAAGAAAAAATAAAATATAAAATAAAATATAAAATAAAATAAAAATAAAATATAAAATAAAAATAAAATATAAAATATAAAATAAAATATAAAATAAAATAAAAAATAAAATAAAAATAAAACAATAGAATATCAAAATAGATTTAGACAATTACAATTTACCACACCATCATTTCGTTATGCAAAAATTGTTGGCACTTAATTAATACTAATTGAAAAGACGAAAGCATTGTTATGACAATAAATTGTTTTTCAAAGTCACCATCGATTTGATTCACATTATACAAACGGCTATTGGAATAATTGATAAAACGAGTTTTCTGCAAATAACTTTAAATGTGTTAGGAATTGAGATAGCGTTGTAATAGAGAAAGATGTTTTTTTTTTAATTCCGCATGGAATGACATAAAAATATACAAGGGCTCCAATTAAAAATAAGAAAACTAAAGTGCTTTAAAGTTTGAACAATTGAACAATTTTGGTCACCCTGTATAAATTATATTAATAAAACTTGGTTAACAGAACTGCCAGACCTTATTTAATAGGTATTTTCTTAACGAGGCACTATTTTCATTTTTATTAATTTTTTAAACCAATAAGACAAAACCTGTTTTTTCTAGTTTTTATTAATTTTTGCTAAAATTACTGAACTGATTTTAATAAAAGTTTAGGGGTATGTAGGTAACCATCAAGGGCATCCAAATAAGCAACAAAATATACAGCATGTAATCTAAAAAGATATATAATCATGACGTCACACTTTTTTGGGACACCCACTATAATCAAAAATATTTTCTTAAAATACTTCCTAGGATACGAGTAAAGTTTGCAAAATATCAAAATATCAAAATCTTAGCTTAACTAGTAACTAAGGTATAGAAGACGGGAGGCGAAATGCAGGACCCTGTATTTCATAACAGCGCAAAGTTAAAAAAATCATTTAAATGAAAATCATAAATATGTGACTTTTTTATCATATAATGTTAGTAACAAAGCCCGTTAGAAAATTTATAGCCAAAGATATCGACCATAAACTACGACTTCCGATTTTTTGAAAATTTACGATATTTCATAATAGTGTTAAGGTAAAAAAACATTTAAACGACAATGAAGAATATGTGTTCTTTTTTAATTGTCTATTATTATTAACAAAGCCCGCTAGAACATTTTCGGAACAAAATATCGATTCCAAATTACGCTTAACAATGAATTTTTTTTTTTGAAAATTTGTATTGTTTTGGAAGATGAGTTATCGAAAAATCAAGGTAAATCATAAGTTATATGTGGCAGAAAGACCTTTGGTCGATCGCCAATTGACATGAAAACTCCATGTATTTATTTGTTTATGTATTTATGATAATTTGTAACCACTTTGTCAATAAAGATTTTGTATATATCATAAGTTATAAGCTGACTATTATTACTATAGCATCACTGCTATTTGATGAATTGTGATTTTTTATCAATTTTCAATAAATTGGTAGGGATTACTTAGAAATTTGGTAAAAGAAGTGGAGACGCGGGATTCGTGACTGTCACTGAACTCCTCCTAAACGGCTGGACCGATTTGAATGAATTTTTTTGAATGCGTTTGGGTCGTGCAGCGCAGCGAAGCCGTCGTTCGTCACTAGTTTATTTGCTTAATTTTAACGGGCCACATACGGACGACGGCGCAGCGCAGCGGAGCCGTCGTCCGTCACCAGTTATCTGCCTTAATATATATGGACCATGCGCGGACGACAGCGCAGCGCAGCGGAGCCGTCGTTCGTCACCAGTTACCTTTCTTGATTTTAAAGGGCTACGCACGGACGACGGCGCAGCGCAGCCGAGCCGTCGTTCGTCATCAGTTTATTTGCCTAATTTTAATGGGCCACACACCAGTTATCTGCCTTAATATATATGGACCATGCACGGACGACAGCGCAGCTCAGCGGAGCCGTCGTTCGTCACCATTTACCTTGATTGATTTTAAAGGGCTACGCACGAACGACGGCGCAGCGCAGTAGTTACTTTGCTCAATTCATGATTGTGGTATCGATGTTAATACGTTGGCAGAAAATAAAACGAAGAATGATGTGTATCATAGAGTAATACAATAATAAACACTATGTTTTTGAATTTTTTTTTTAATTATAAATTATGCCAATTCGAATTCAATATTCATAGTTAATACAGGACAATGTCTGTCGGGTCAGCTAGCATGTATATAAAAAAGTAACTACCTTTTTTTATAATTACAAGGTATATTATTATTGGTGTTGTTTATTACAGCTTCCAATAAGGTATTTGAACTTGTTAATTGAAATATGTGTATTGAACTGGGATTCTTTCAGGACAACTAATCAGTGACTGGAGCGGGACGTTTGGAGGGCAATGATTGCATCGAAGCGATCGAGATTAAGAAAAAAGCGAAACGGGAGAAAAACCGGAACGTAAATCAGGCAATCTTCTGACATTGGGTGGCGCTGCCGCCTCCTTATTTATAGATGAATCTAAAATATAATTGTGGTAATCCTCTTATTTTTGCCAGATAGAGAAGCTAGTTTTATATGGGAGCCTAATTTATCGGCGATGTGATTTATTGGAGGTTTCCCTTAATTCGGAGCGAGGCGGTTGGAGGAATATCGAAGTTTCCCATTAAGCGAACGGAATCTGATTATACATTTTATCGAGGGAGAAAAAGTTATATTTATTACAAAAAAATACAACTGTGCTATTGCAAATACATTGTTAAACTGAAAATTACTAACAAAAGACGCATATTAACACTTAGCGAACGAATGCCGCCATGTTCGTGCCGGCGTATTCGCGACAATAAAAATCTTCTTGTAAGATCGGCATAGGAGAGCAGAAAGTAATATAATAGTTTATTCCCGGCGCATTCACCTAATTCGATGTTCCATATCAGGAGCTACTGAGAGAGTTCAATTTTCTTTCTTTGCATTCAAGACGTATTATACGATCTATGTGTATTACAAGGTAATTCATAACAAAGTTGATAACCCCTTATCTAAACTTAATTTTAATGTTCCTAGATCCACGTCCCGTCATGCAGACTTTCTCTTATCGTACACTGAACACGAATCACTGCCTTAACTTTCCTGTCTATCGTCTCTCACGTTAATGCAATCAGTATCAACTTCATTGATTTATATTCTCCTTTTTTGCGGCCTTTAAGACATCTTTTATTGTTTGTCTAAAGAGTTTTTGTTAAACATCCGTCTATTATCTATAATTGTATCGTGTGAGCCACAAAATTTTGTATCAGAGTTGGCTGTGAGATAAATGAGAAATGTTGCATATTGTTACATCATGAGACAAGATTAGTTCAATTGAATTAGATCTAAAAAAATATTTAATCTCAGACATGACTGCTATGTTTCTTTCTCAGTCATGACCAACTCAGCAGCAAAATTCTGTGGCTACACCTTATCATTGTCTTATTTGTATCACTTGTCATCTGTTATTTGTACTTTTGTACTTGTAGTTTAATTTTTATTATTAGCTTAAATTTACATGGTTATATTACCCTGTAATTGTCTCTTGTGGCTGTTGGGTAAATAAATAAATAAATTTGAATTATCTGTACAGCGACTATTAAACTATAAACTAGGTCTTTAAAAAAGGGTTAAAAATATTACATTTTGTTTTTTCTTAAGATACAATTCAAGCACAATTTCTGAAGTAAGGCAAATCCTTGCGTCTTTGAACGGGCGAAATGGATAGGATAAATGATTTCTTACTTAAACTTGAGAGGATTTGTTTGATTATAATTTTAATCATGTATGACAGACAGGGGCAAATGAAATAGTGAATTTAGAATTAATTAAAATTCTTTGATGTAATTCGCCGTGGACGGCAATTTTCAATTTGAATTTATAAATAGTAAGAACTTCCCGGGAAATACAAAAAAGGACAGAAACTCAATTACTGAGTCCGGCATAATTAGCTGCACTCGATGCAGCCGTTTGTAAATTCTCTCTTTATTAATATCGCACAGCTAATCCGTGTTAGTTTTAATTGGCCAGCGGACTGAAACTGCATTGACAACGAAGGATCAACATTAAAGGTGGATATTTTTCATTCGTACCGTGCACTCTAATCCAATTGTTGTGTATAATTTGCACGCGGGCTGGCTTAATTATATTTTTTTTCCTCGAGCATTAATCATTACATCCTCCCGTTTCGTTTGTTTCATTTGTTGTGTTTGATCTTGCGCGGAATTAATTAATGCAACGTGAACTCAATTTTTATTTAGTAATCATGAGTTTAAAGTTCGTGTGTGTAGTTGGTGGTATTATTAATTCACGGTGTGGGTTTAGATACGGGAAATCGGGCGGAAATTAAAATGAGCGGATGTGGGAATTGTCTAATGGAATAATTGTGGGAGAATTAAATTAAATTAATGTCATTTATTGCATTGATTTGTGAACTTGAACAAATCCGTTAAAAGTGGAGGTTCGGTAATGTTTATTTTTAGCTCCATTTAAACTGTTATATTTCAGTCCTCATGACAATAGGCGGCAACAGGGTCGCTTTTTGGATTTTTTTCAATCGTTATCGAATAAATTTGCACAATTGTTCTTTAATTCATTACCAAAGGTTTTTGTTGTATTTATATTATTGACCTTGGCCTGGCGGACTCGGTTAATTTACGTCGTGCTATACAGGGTGTTTTAGAGCTCTAGGAATGGTCAATCACATGCTTATTTGTCAAAATTTAGAAAAATGTTTACACAAGTGAAGAATAGTGAGCTGCATGTCCTAAAAATAATTAAATTTATACAGGGTGTTTCATAACAAAGATACAAACTAAACTTATGTATTTTTTTTAATAGACCATCCTGTATATTTTAGCATTTTTAGATTTCTTATTACTTGGGATTTAAAATGACCTAGATTGTAGGGATTGTTATACAAAAATTTGAACAAAATTATTCAAATACCCTCCTGCACCTGACAAAGATAATTCATTCTAATTTAGTGTTAAAGTATAAGAACTGCAGTCTTCAAAATTACTTTATCATTCAAAACATAACTCAGCGTATTGTACAAGGGGATAGCTATTCGAAAACTGCACAATTTCTTAATTTTTTTAAATGGAACACCCTATTTGATAATTTAAAAGTCCATTTCATATCAGGTTTCGTATATCTGAAGTTAATAGTTACTATCTGAATTGATAGTTACTTTCAAAATTCGTTGGTAAAAATTTGCTCGATTGTTTGCTCATTTGTAAATGTTTATAAGTAGTGAATAAAGATTACTTACTTATTTACTAATTCGCATGTTTGTATTATTGCTTTTAAAATGTAGGTACCAATCACTTAAAACAAAAAAAGACACGTGGCAATAATGATTACATTAGTTTCAAAAATAGATTGGTCCATTTAAGTTGTGATCTTAGTTCATAATAATGAATTTTTTCCAAGAAGAATTCTTGGGGAATATCAAAGAACTGTCTATTCGAGTAAATAAAACAACAGATGAAATTGCACCATTAACCACCTGTAAGTGTTTAGCGAAACATCACAAGCTGCACATAAGTTATCGACGCCTCCTTTGATTTAAATACATTCCAGAATTATTTGAGTTTTTAAAACAATAATTATTTGATCAGTACATTTGAGACTGTATAAAACCAGTAGCATTTTGAAATACAAACAAGCTTAGATTGATACAGGAAATTTGTTCTCATGACAATTTTGCAGGACTTTTTTCAGAACTTCTTTTTTCGAATTTTCTTAAGACTGTTTTTTCGGACCTTATTTTCAAAACAATTTTATTTACCTTTTCTTAGGCCTTCTTTTCCGTACTTGTTCTCAAAACATGTTTACAAGAATTTTTTTCTGTTACTTTCTTTTGGGCCTTTTTTCTGGTTTCCATTTTAGGAATAATTTTTTTTCGGGAAATATTTTTTAGGACTTTCTTTCAGAACCCTTTCAGAACATATTTAGAGCCATTTTAAGGACGTTTCTTAGAATTTGTTTTTATATTTTTTTAACGAATTTTTTTAGGATTTTTTTTCAGGAATATTTTTTCGAGACTTTTTTTCCAAGACATTTTTTCAGGAATTTTTTTCCGTTTTTTTAGGCTTTTTTTCTCACTTCTATTTCAGGAATATTTTTTTCGGGACTATTTTTTCAATTTTTATTCTAAGGAATTACTTTTTTCGTAACTTTTGCAAAACTTTAATTTCAGGAGATTTTCTGAATAATTTTTTTTTACTTAGTTTTTCAGTACCTTTTCAGTATTTTTTTCATACTTTCTCCTTCAGAATGATTTTTCAAGACATATTTCCAAAGCTTTTCTAAGGGATTTCTTTCAGGACTTCCTCCAGTACCTTTTTCGAAACTTTTTTCGGGTCTTTCTCAAGGATTTTTCGGGATTTTTTCAGGACGTTGTCAAAACATCTTTCAGGACTACTTTTTGGACTTGTTTTAGGACTTTTTTCAGGAAATTTACTTACGACTTTCTTTCTGCCTTTTTAGGACTTTTTAAAGGACTTTTTCAAGACTTTTCATAGGACTTTTTCATATTTTTTTTAGAAGTTTATTCCAGGACTTTTTCAAGACTTTTCATAGGACTTTTTCATATTTTTTTAGAAGTTTATTCCAGGACTTTTTTATGGTTTTTATGAGGACTTTTTTTTCGGGAAATATTTTACAGGACTTTTTCAGAACATATTTAGGACTTTTTGGGACTTTTTTCGGAACTTTTCTAGGACTAGTTTGAAATACTTTTTCTCGAGCCTTTTTTAGGACGTCTGTTAGGATTTGTTTTTAAAGTTTTTTACAGGATTTTTTTAGGTATTTTTGAAACAAATTTTTTTTTGATTTTTTTCAGGTTATTTCTCTCACTTTTTTTCACGAAAATTTTTTCGAGACATTTTTACAGGAATATTTTTCTGTTACTTTCTCTTAGGCCTTTTTTCCAGTTTCTACTTCAGGAATAAATTTTTTTCGGGACTGTTTTCTCAGTTTTAATTTCTAGGAATTACTTTTTTCGTAACTATTGCAAGACTTTATTTCAGTTCTTCTCGAAGAATTTCTCGGGACATTTTGCAGGACGTTTTTCAAAACTTTTTTTCAGGACTTCTTTCTGTACCTTTTTTAAGACTTTTTTTAGGAACTTTTCTAGGGCTTACTTGAAGTACTATTTCTCGAGCCTTTTTTCAGAACTGTTAGGGTTTGCTTTTAAAGTTTTTTTTAAAGGATTTTTTTCAGGTATTTTCTTAACGAATTTTTTCAGAATTTTTTTCAGGTTTTTTTGTCTGACTTTTTTTCGAGAATATTTTTTCGAGACTTATTTTCAAGATATTTTTTCAAAAAAAATTTTCCGTTACTTTTTTTAGGCTTTTTTTCTGGTTTCTATTTCAAGAATAATATTTTTCGGGACTGTTTTTCAGTTTTAATTTTTGGGAATTACTTTTTTCGTAACATTTGCAAGACTTTATTTCAGGACTTTTTCTGAATAATATTTTTTGGGCTTCAGAATTGTTTTTCAAGACTCATTTACAGGGCCTTTCTAAAGGATTTCTTTCAGAACTTTTCCAGTACTTTTTTCGAGACATTTCTCAGATCTTTTTTCAAGGATTTCTCGTTACTTTCTTTAGGCCGTTTAACAATTTTTTTTTAGGACTTCTCTCTGAACTTTTTCCAGGAAATTTACTTACGACTTTAATTCGGCCTTTTTTAGATTTTTTAAAAGGCTTTATCAAGACTTTTCTTAGGACCTTTTTCAGCACTTTTTTAGGGTTTTTATGAAGAATTTTTTTCGGGAAATATTTTGCAGGACTTTCTTTAAGGACTTTTTCAGAACATATTTAGGATTGTTTTCGGACTTTTTTTAGGAACTTTTCTATGACTCGCTTGAAGTATTTTTCTCGAGCCTTTTTTTAGGACGTCTGTTAGGATTTGTTTGTAAAGTTTTTTTTACAGGATTTTTTCTGGTATTTTATTAACGAATTTTTTCAGGTTGTTTCTTTGACTTATTTCGGGAATATTTTTTCAGGTCTTCTTCAAGGATTTTTCGGCATATTTTTCAGGACGTTGTCAAAACTTTTTCAGGACTTCTTTCTGGACTTGTTTTAGGACTTTTTTCAGGAAATTTACTTACGACTTTCTTTCGGCCTTTTTGATTTTTTTAAGAACTTCTTCAAGACTCTCTTCAGGATTTTTTTAGAAGTTTATTCCGCGACTTTTTTAAGGTTTTTATGAGGACTTTCTTTTCGGGAAATATTTTACTGGACTTTCTTTTAGAACTTTTTCAGAACATATTTAGGGCTTCTTTCGGAATTTTGTTCGAAAATTTTCTAGGACTTGCTTGAAGTACTACAGTCTGTTAGGATTTGTTTTTAAAGTCTTTTTTACAGGATTTTTTTCACGAATTTTTTCAGATTTTTTCAGGTTTTTTTCGGCAACATTTTTTGATATTTTTTTAGAAATTTTTTTCCGTTCCTTTTTTTGGGCCTTTTTCTGGTTTCTATTTCAGGAATAATTTTTTTCTTGACTGTTTTTCAGTTTGAATTTTTGGGAATTACTTTTTTCGTAACATTTTCAAGACTTTATTTCAGGACTTTTTCTGAATAATTTTTTTTTTGCTTCAGAATTGTTTTTCAAGACTTATTTCCAGGGATTTTCGAAGGGATTTCTTTCAGGACTTTTTCCAGTACCCTTTCCGTGACTTTTTTCAGGTCTTTCTAAAGGATTTCTCGGGACTTTTTTTGGGAAATTTACTTACGACTTTCTTTCCGCCTTTTTTTTTGACTTTTTGAAGGACTTTTTCAATACTTTTCGTAGGACTTTTTTTCAGAATTTTCAAGTCCAGGATTTTTTTTAGGGTTTTTGTGAAGAATTTTTTTTTCGGTAAATATTTTTCAGAATTTTTTTTAGTACTTTGTTTTCAGGATTTGACTGGACTTTTTCAGAATTATTTTCGGGACCCTTTTTAAGACTTATATTAGCACTTTTCCAAAACTCTTTTGTTTTTTTTGTTGGGAAATTTACTTTCTGTGCATTTATTATAAATAAAATGAAAATTAATTCTTTAGTTGTTTTATTTAAATTACAAATTTTTCTATTTCGAAATTATTAGTTAGTTAGTTAGTTATTTTATTTTTTTATGGGCCGCCAACTTTTTTCTACATTTTGATCATTTTGTAGAAACATACAAATGTATTTTATAAAAAAACTCACTAGATATGAAATGTTACTTGAAACGAACTATAATTTAAATACGTTGAAACGAACAGTTTTAATTTATTAAAATTGTTATCGATCATGTTCTACTTAATTTCTATATTTATCACGCGATTTGAATTTAAAGTGTCAAGAACTGATAATTTAAATAAAAATAAACTGATTGGTGAGGTACCGTGTTGAAAATCCATATTATTATTATTAGCTGAAAAATATGTACTCGTCACAAGCGAACCGACATTGTTGTCGGTTGCATACCCGAGAAGATAACTTCCATCCATCGGAACAATTTTTAATATTGTCCATAATTTTGACAACACTGGCCGTGTGAGTAATTTTCATAGAAACAGGTCTAACAGAATGATGATTTTTTTTTCTTAAATATGCGATTTTTTCTTCTTTGATTAATCATTTCTGTGAATTGTCTTTTTCTTTGTGCCAAAGAAACGGCTTGCAGTAATCGCATTTATTTTTCTTGTTTGCACATCCGCGGTGTCTATATATTGATCCAGCTATGCTATATGCGATCATCCCACGAAAATCAACAGGAAATTTGAAAACAGATTTCCCCGTTGATGTGACGCCTGCATTGAAATATTCATACTGATTGAATTCAAAATGAGCTTCAGATATTCTCCATTTCAACAGGTTTTCATCATAATGCATTGATATATTCCCCTAATAACTGACAACAAAATTACGAATACAAATGGTTCATAATAAAGAGGATTGTTGCAACCGGTACTTCACGGAAATTAGGTTTATTTTCAGGTTATTTAAAATTCCACGTTTTATGAAAAAGCGTTGAAATAAAGTGGTTTAATTTCAAATTAACTGAATGGCAGGTACAATCAATATTAGTTGTCAGTTACAGTGGATTTAAAGTCATAGGAATAATGTATGATAATTTTTCTATTTCTGTATTTCTGTGGTGAGTTAAAGAGATCGCGAGCAAGCGTCAAGGCCCGGAAATCCCCAGCGACGCGTCTGTCTTGTCTGCTCGGATATCGTCTTATGGAGCTGGAGAAGTAACGTGATCTACTTAGCGTAAAGGGAAGAGCATCATAGGTTTTAGCACTAGATAAAAATTTGATTGGAGCTTAGAGATGATAAGCGGTGTGGGCGTTTAGAAAATTCCCTTATCCGAGGGACTTTTACAGATTTGCAGTGACGTCTAGCACGGAGACACGAAAATTCGGGCTAGAATACAAATTACATTCGAAATTTGAAAATTGCGCCTTATTTAAGGACAATATTAATATAAATCAAAATTCATTCATGTGTATTATACTTACAATTAGTACAGTATACTACTAATTGAGTGGAATAATCCGACAATTAAAAGGAATCATCTTAATAACAACAATAATCATTGTTGTACCGTGCTGTCGAGATTCAATAATCAGTCTGCCATCCGAAAACGAAACAATTATTGTTTACATTTCTTTATTTATTGATAATCACGTAACCAATTTATTGTTCAACTTTATTTATGCAGATGAATATTTCTTATAATAGAACCTGATTCTCTTTGATTCTCGCGGAGTTAAATATATATTTGTCATCGCGAGCGAAGGAAAAAAACACTCGACAAAAACGAGGATAGATGTCGCTGCTGCCTCGCTTAAGGAGCTTAAGGTCTCGACTCGAGTTAAATCTTTTCGCAAGATAAAAAAAACCATTCCGCTCGCTCTGTTTAATGTTATTCAATAAAAATAATCACGGGACATAAGCAGATCATATTATTTACTTTAGGAGACCACTTTGCCGAGATTGTTTACGAAGTAATACGACGACAAAAAGTATTATATGTACGGCCCCGCCTTGCTTACAAAGTTAAAAGTGGGGGTGTTGTATGGCTTACATCGTAGAGTTAACACAATTAATATTTAATGGTAAATTTAAATAAATATAAATCCATAATTGTATTTGTAAATATTATTGACCTTTTAAGACCCAAGTAGCGCGATCGCGCTCTTGAGATTTTTTATTCGGTTTTTTTGCATTTGATAAAGACAAGCGCTATTGTGCGTTTTTCAACCATGTACTTCCAACAACCCCTGGGACCCAAAGGGTTAAGGATAATAATATGAAATAGATATTAATTCTACCAAATAAAAACTCAGTTTAGATTCTGAATCTTTAAAATTCTCGAATAGTCTTCAAGAGAATATTAAAAGAAATGTATTGCCAGGTAATAATAATAAGGAGAAACTAGTAGAGAATTTTAAACATTCAGAAACTAGACTTTTTATTTTATAACCGCTCTTGGAGTCGGGTCGCTATGAAACAACACAAGAAAACACAAAGATAGGGCAGAGGTGAAAATAGTCTGACTGGCGAGATTACAATCGCTATTATTTACACACGAAGAAAGTTTACAAAAATGTTCAATGTTCGAAAATAAAAATATAGACACGAAAAAAGTATTGTCACCAGCACAACACTTAAAGTTCGCGAGAGACAAGAGAGGCCGAAGAGATCGCGGGTGGATGACCGGCGGCAACGGCAGCGGCGGTGAAGAAAGCGACGGCGTTGGAAGCGGCGGCATCGGAAGTAACGGAAACGGCAGCGGCAGCGAAATCAACGGCTGCGTGGTGTCGTAAGATCGGCGACTATGGTGACGTCGGCGGCTGCGGCGGCGTCAGTGAAGGCGGTCTGCGTCGACTGTTGTGACTGACTGACTAATCGAATAAGATGTTGAATTCTGACTTCCGAGTTTTTGGAGTCGAATTGGATGTTTAATTCTGACTGATCCTTTTACGGGGCCCACGCCCTACTCTTCTCCGGGTTGCGGATGGTGGTGGTGGTAGGGTGCGACGGGAGCATCGATATCGGCGCACGTATTCGCTCCGGAAAACGAGAGAATTTTGTGCGTATGATAGCTGCCAGTTGGAGTCGTTGTCGTGGGTATGTTATCGCGAAGGTGGATCCTTCCGAGGTTGAGGTGTGAGGGAGATTCGGGCATTCTACACCAGATCCAAGTTCCACCGGGAACTTCTGACAGGCGTCTTGGAGAAGCAGCACTGGCTGCTCTCTACGCCGGTCAGGACACTGGTCCTTGTGGAGATCCTTTCGCGGTTGAGGTGCGAGGGGATTCGGACATCTCGACACCGGATCTCTGCATCTCTGGATCCTAGGATGCTGGCCGGGACACTGGTCCTTAGTGATCCTTTCGAGGCCGCGGTGTGCGGAGATTCGGATATCCCAAACCGGATCTCGGCATCACTGGATGCCTGAAGGGGCCGCATCCTAGGAGTAGTCACATTTGGTCTTGCCGGGGATGAGCTGTCATCCTGGTGTGCACTGGCACGGCGGGAACTAAGACATGCGGTCTGTCTCTTCAGTCCTTGGGGCGGCTGGTACATCGAACGCCGGGGCAAATCACGGAGCGGATGAAGCTGGAGATGGTCTGGTCATGGAAGGTGTTATCTATCGGTTTGATGGACGCCACTGCATATGTCCCAACATGCAGGCAGGTGGTTGTAGGTGGTGTATGTCTGGGCTGGTGTTGGGGGTGGTTCTGGTTCCGACGACTTGGAGTGTTGGAATCGTTTTCCAAGAGTACACACAGCTGGTCGGGGGCGGCGTCATGACACGTTTCTTCATGGTGGATTGTTCAGGTGGTCGGATCACTGATCATGACGCACTAGAGGATTCACGGGGTCACTTAACATTAACCTCTTCACGCCCAGGTCGCCACATGTGGCAACAAACGAAAAAAATGAAAACAAAAATATTTTACAAAAAGAAAATTACACCTTTAGCGCCATCTATGAAATATTTCTTTTTATATTACTTTGCATAAATGAGTAAATTTGTGACAGTGGAATAATATGTCGTAGAAAAAGGTACATATTTTTCAGGATTATCCTAAAGCCCAATCAAACTACATGGGCGCGAAGTGGTTAATTGCGTCTTTTCGCGTGGCAGTATCACGAAGTCCGGAATTGTTTAGTTCCCGCGGTCATGGTAACGCGTCACGACTCGTGGCCCATAGCCGTGGTCGCGGTTGTCCGGTTATGCCTTCCGTAGGCAGGGCGGTCGTTGCTTGCGGCGTCCGAACGAGCTGCGGCGACGTCTCGGGCAGACACGGCGTCCGTGGTTTGCAGATGACGTCTGTAGACACGTGGCATCGTGGGTGGATCGGCTGCCATACGGGCGGCGTCGAGAGTTGGGGCGGCGTCTTTGTACGTACGGCCCCAGTAAATGCCTCTTAGCGGACAGAGAGAGCTGGGCAGCTGTGGCTGGTCGAAGATGCGGCGTCTTAGCAGGTCGTAGCTTGATCAGTGGTCCCCTGGGATCGTTTGGTGTGCAGTTTTAGCATAACCGCTGACAGACGTCGTTTCGGCGGTGTGGCCAAGAGGTTGCACAGCCCCGGTGTTTCCTCCTTCGGCAGAGGTTGGGCTGGCATCGTTGACGGCGCAGTAGCGAGTACAGCAGCGGTGCCTGTGCAAACTGCTAAGGCTGGAGCCTGGACGAGCTCTATCATCATCGTCGCGATTAGCAGCGGAGCTGACTCTAAAACGATAATGAACGAGGCTGTGGCAACTACGCAATTGTGCACAGCTAGGGGCGTCACGTCCTCGAAGTAGACCTCGTCAACCATGCTGATGGTGACTGTGTGTATTGCTAGAGCTGGCGGCAAGACAAGCGGTATAGCGGTAGTGTACAAAGGTGGTGTAGGGGCAGTGTATACCCGCAGCAGTACTAGAGGTGACCATCGAGATTTGGCCGCCGGTGGGTACTGCCATGATGCTGGTTGAGGTCTCTGGGGAAACCAGCGTCGTAGGAGGTCCTCTGCGTGCTTCCATGGAGTGGATCGAGTGTCTGCGACTCATTCAAAGCGCTGCTTCGCTTCATCTCTTCATGAAACCGTGGGAAGGAGACTGCCACGGCATCGGCATGAGCCGCGATTGTGGCATCATGCTGGGCGCTGCATCCACCATTGTACTGGAGTTGTGTTCGCCTTGGCTCAAGTGGACTCATTTAGTTCGGTTGCCGGCAATGCTGCCAACGTACACACCATTCCTGTTCATTGTTGATGGCGCGGTTGTTTTGGGTGGCGTAGTTGCGGTTCCTGGACGAAAGTATATTTTCTAGCGCTCGGGACGTCGCCGCGTTGCTGTAGACGGCGTCGTAGCTATCGCACAGGCTGGCGTAATAACGGTCGTCCGTGCTGTTCCTATTCCTTCTGCTCCTGTTGCTCATTTTGAGGCCGTCGCTCGGCCCCGTTCAGGTGCAGTGACTAGGGCGGCCCCGTTGGGGTCTGGCATCACGGGGTTGATCCTGGTGTTCCTTTGCATTGCTGGGTCGTTGTAGCTGCCATACTCCAGGTTGTGGGCTTGGACTTAGCCTTGAGTTGGGCGACACTTATCACGGGGGGTCGCAGGGAGGAGTGAAAACTACCCTAGTTGACCTTCAGCTAGCTATTGGAGTCGGGTCGCTATAAAACAGCACAAAAACATTTATTTACACACCGAGAAAGTTTACAAAAATGTTCAATGTTCAAAAATAAGAAAGAATATAATCACAAAAAAGTATAGTCACCAGCACAACACTTAAAGTTCGCTAGAGGCAAGAGAGGCCGACGAGATCGTGGATGGATGACCGGCGGCAAAGACAGCGGCGACGAAGGAAACGACGGCATCGGAAGCGGTGGCGTCGGAAGCGGCGACGCCTGAGCCGTCGACTGCTTACGCTTCCATGGAGATGACGTGGAAGGATTTCTTGCGAAGATCAACTTCGTCTTCGCCACGTGCCCAGTACCAGTCAAGTCCTGGTACAAGCTCGCCTTGCCCCACCACTACATGGACGGGGAAGCGAAGCAGTGCTTTGCCATCATCGCGGACAATCCAGCTTCTCCATGGAAGTAGGCAGAGGATGTTCTACGACGCTGGTTCCTCCAGAAGATACCTACACCGCAACCAGCACTACCACCGTTGCGAGTGTGCACCGCCACTAAATGCACAGTCGAAGTCGGGTGGTTGCTAAAACGCCGGTGTTTTCTAAGGCAACCGTGGCCACTCAGGTCACACCACCTTCGTACACTACCGCGATGCCGCTTGTTCTGCCGCCAGACCTCGCAGTACATACAGCCATCACCAGCATGGTTGATGAGGTCAGCTTCGAGGATGTGATGCCCCTAGCCGCGGACCATTGCATGGTTATCTGAGCCACGTTCACCATCATTCCAGAGCCAGCTCAATTGCCAATCGCGACGCTGATGGTGCCGCTCGTCCAGGCCCCAGCCCTAGCAGTCTGCACAGCCACTGCCGCTGTACTAGACGAGGTTTGCTTTGTAGAAGTGGCACTCCTAGCCGTGGACCACCCTGATGTCGCCACTGCAACAGCCACACTCATCACGACGCCGGCCCAGCCTGCACCAAAGGAGAAAACGCCGGGGCCGTGCAACCATGTAGCCATTCAGAGGTCGCCGAAATTGCTCGCCAAACGACGCCAGCAAACTAAGCCGCCATCAGCCACAACACCACCCCCTCAAACCGCAAAGAGGGCCGCCAAGGACATATTGAAGCTCGCCGATCCGCCCGATGCTCTTGACAATGGACGACGCTTGAGAAAGCGCTGCCCTTTAATCCATCAAGACGACCCAAGACGCCATGTCTACCCACGACGCCACAATGTCTGCAGTCAACGCCCTCCAAGGCCTCCTATCATTTACAAATGCCGCACCAGTCCGAGACGCTGTAGCTGCTTCGTGACAAAATCGTCTCGAACCCAAATTTTTCTGTGAAGTGCAATTTGCCGGTTCGAATACGTGCGCCGACCTCGACGCTCCCGTCGCACCCTACCACCACCGCCACCACCCGCAACCCGGAGAAGAGTAGGGCGTGGACCCCGTAAAAGGCCAAGGAGCGATCTCAAGACATCAGTCATTTCACAACAAAACAGTGGACGCAGACCATCTTCACTGACACCTCTGCCAACCGCCGCCGCCGTTGCCGACTCCGACGCCGCCGTTGCCGACTCCGACGCCGCCGTTGCCGACTCCGACGCCGCCGGCCGATTCCGCTGCCGCTGCCATTGCCGCCGGTCACTCATCCGCGGATTCGCCCGGCATCCCAGTACTGTGCGATCATAAGTGTTGGTGACTATTTACTCTTGTGTGACTTTTATTTTGTGCTGTGACATTATCTTATTAACTTTTTTTTTCCATGCGTATATTGAAAATTTTTGTAAATGTATTTCTCCGTGTGTAAATAATAGCGATTGTTCACAGCGACACGGACTCCATGAGCTAGTCATTGGGGGTAGTTTTTCGCACCCTGCGCTGCGACCCCCCCCCCCTCTTCGTCTTAACAAGCGGACATTAATTGCAAGTATATAATATAGCGAGGTATATAAGTTGTAATAATACATGTTACAAATTTATGTACAACATTTTACAATTTTATATGCTCTATACAGTGCGAGTCTCTAAGTTGGAATAAATTCAGTAAATCAAACAAAGTTTATTTTTCGGAAATATGCTCGGACACGTCGATTAGTATTTTAAATTGCGCTCTTTTTGTTGTAATAAAATTTTATACAGCGTGTCCCAAATTTGAGATATGACGTCATCGACTATTTTTTTAATAGCAACTCTAATTTTTTTATCACTATTTTTAAAGAGTATATGAAGTTACACATGTATGCCAAATTTCAAATTTTTATTTCCTGTCATTTAGAAGATATTTAACAAACAGAATCAAATTTGAAAAATGAATTCAACTTAATAGTCTTTCTTCAATAAATGCTCAAAATGTTGTCCATTTTCTAACTGACAATACCCTAAACGGAACTGAAACTCGTTTTGAACATTTCTAATTACTTCGGGGGAAATTAGTCTACACTCCTGTCTAATTCGTTCTTTCAACTCCTCAAGATTTGGCGGTTTGGTCTTAAAAACTTTGCTTTTCAAGTACCCCCATAAGAAAAAGTCCATAGGTCTTAAATCCGGAGACCTGGGTGGCCATTCAACTGGTCCTCTTCTGCCAATCCATCTTCGTGGAAATACATTATCCAGGTACTCACGGACACGCCTTGCAAAATGAGGAGGCGCACCGTCCTGTTGAAACCAGATGTTTCTATTCGGGACGTCAGCTTCTACAGGGCAAGGAAACAAAATAGCCAAACTCGGAATTAGCTCTTCCTCCAAGAATTGTAAATATCCCGCTCCATTGAGATTATTTGGAAAGAAAATTGGTCCTAAAATTCGATCACCAACAATCCCTGCCCAAACATTAACTTTTTCTGGATATTGAGTGTGGCCTTCCCTCATCCAGTGTGGGTTCTTGTCTGCCCAATAACGGCAATTTTGACGATTTACCTCACCATTTAACATAAACGTTGATTCATCGGAAAACAATATATTTTCTATTTTTAGAACATTTCTATCTAGTAGATCCATCATTTTTTCGCAAAACTGAAGTCTTCTATCCGGATCATCTTCGGTGAGTTCCTGGAGGATTGTCATTTTATAAGGATGAAATGTTTGCTCTCTAAGGATTCTTGACACTGAAGACTGGCTAATTTTGAGTTCCCTAGCCATCTGCCTAGAGGAGACATGATGATTTTCCTGAACAGAAAGAAGTACATCAATTTTGACCTCTTCACTCAGCGCATTCTGACGATGATTATTCGTTTTTCTTAAATGCCCATTTTCCCGAAACTGACTTTCAATCTTGCTTACGGTACTTTGAGATATGGCTGGTAAGTCAGGATACTTCTCTCTAAATAAATAAATAACTTCATTTTGTGTTCTTGTCCTATTTCCATAGCCAATCATCATTAAAATTTCGATTTTGTGGGTTTCAGTTAAGTACGGCATGTTAGTATAATTTTTCGACCAACGGTGAACAACAGTCAACACAACAATGGAACGACTAATACTCTCCTCACTCGAATATGCGTGGAATGCGATGCTACACTTCTTACTTGTTTTTATAACTAAACGTCAAAATGATAAACGTCAGTTTGAAAAAAAAATGACAAACCAGCACGTTTTGGCATTCCACTTTTAAAATGCATAAAAATTCGATTAAGGTGACTTGATTTCTTCATTCTACAAATTTGATAATGTTTGTTAAATATCTTCTAAATGACAGGCAAAAAAAAATTGAAATTTTGCACACATGTGTAACTTGATATACTCTTTAAGAATAGTGATAAAAAAATTAGGGTTGCTGTTAAAAAAAATAGTCAATGACGTCATATCTCAAATTTGGGACACGCTGTATAAAATTTTATTACATCATAAAGAGCGCAGTTTAAAATACTAATCGATGTGTCTGAGCATATTTCCGAAGAATAAACATTCTTTGATTTACTGAATTTATTCCAAGTTGGAGACTCGCACTGTATATTTGTAATAGGTCGCTTACGATTGGTGAAATCAGTTCGGTAACACATCAATTACAAAAAGGGAGTAGGTAAAATTAATTACGTCGATGCGTAATTGAACCCATTCCTAGCCTCCGACTCAGAGCTGCCGTAAGCACGTCACATAATAAATAGCCATAAAGGGTTGTAATTTTCAAACGCCAGCCAGCCGAACACATGTATTATAACAATGCTGTAGAAAAGCCTTTGATAAGGTCAAATTGAATTTTTTCCAGACAAATGTCTAGTGCCCGATTCTTTTTGGCGGACCTGGTCAAACCATCAATTTTAATAAAATATTGGGATTTTTTTAATTTATTATTATACAGGGTGTTTCAGAGCTCTGGGAACGGTCAATCACGCGCTTATTTTTCAAAATTTCGAAAAATGTTTTATACAAAAGTTGTATAATAGTGAGCTGCACGCCCTAAAAATATTTAAATTTATACAGGGTGTCTCAAACCAAAGTTACCTACCAAAGTTATGTTTTTTTTTTTAAGGAACACCCTGTATTTTTTGTCATTTTTGAATTATATGGAGCAAATAATAGTGAGTTACTTCAATACTCCTTATGGCTATTGTAAGCCGTTTTCGATATATTTGAAGATTTGTTGAAATGCATGGTCTGGGTGAAATTCTATTTTTGCCCCAGTGATTGACGTTGAACGATTAAAATCATTTTAATTGTTTGCTTGAAGGTTCGAACTATAGAGCCAACCATGATTTCATACAAAAAATTATACAGGGTGATAAAAAAATGCGGTAGAAAAACCCAACTTATAAAGTTGAATAACTTCGTTTTTTTCAAATGGCACACCCTGTTTTTAGTAACGTATTCTCAAGTAGAATCCAATTATCTTTCAGATTATAATACATATTCCTGATATGATAATCGCCGAATACAAGAAAACTATTGAGATTAGGAACAGAGAACCCTTATACAATCTGAAAGATTATTGGATCCTACTTAAGAATACGTTACTAAATACAGGGTGTGCCATTTGAAAAAACGAAGTAATTTACTTTATAAGTTCGGTTTTTCTACCGCATTTTTTTTTATCACTCTGTATAATTTTTTGTATTAAATCATGATTGGCTCTATAGTTCGAACCTTCAAGCAAATAATAGAAATGATTTTAATCGTTCAACGTCAATCACAGGGGCAAAAATTAAATTTCACCCAGACCATGCATTTCAACAAATCTTCAAATATTTTGAAAACGGCAAACAATAGGTATAGGGAGTATTAAAGTAACTCACCTTTATTTGCTCCATATAATTCAAAAATGACAAAAAATACAGGGTGTTCTATTTAAAAAAAACATAAGTTTGATCTGTAACTTTGTTATGAGACACCCTGTATAAATTTAAATGACTATTATACACAACTTTTGTATAAAACATTTCGAAATTTTGACAAATAAGCACGTGATTGACCGTACCTAGAGCTCTGAAACACACTATATATCATATAATTTCTGTAGAAAATTCTTAATATTACATGTGTTGGAATCACACTATAGGAATAAAAACCAAAATTTTTGTTTTGCATTGAAAATTCTATTTTTAATATTGAATTACCATATGCATTCGTTTTTTTGTTACCCCAGAAACATTTTTTTGTTTTCAATTTTTTTGGGAGTATTTTTGTGAGGTCCCGATAAGAAAAAAATGTCTAGGACCCCTAAATAGGTTAGTTCGGCCTTAAAAAGAGAGCTTTTCTGGCAAGGAATCGCCACTAAGCTTATGACAATTTTAAAGAAACGCACTGTATATGTATGAGTACATTGAAACTTTTTTGTTTAAATTTAACGAACCATTTAAAATACTACAAGCATACCTATGTTAATCTCTTTCATTTAAAAATCTGTTTTTGAGGTAAGATACGGCGCCCATTGAAATGCTTTTATAAAAATGTTAATAATCGTCTCGAGAAATGGATTTAAATATTGAATTCGAAAATTAACACGAGAGAAAATTATAATTTCAAATAATTTACTATACTATCTCTTGTGTGACTTTCTCTGGGAAATATGGGAATGTTTGTGAAGGTGATAGTAGAGGTGGTAGATGATTGATTTTCAAAAGTCATTAATACTCGCCTGGTGTTGTTTAAAACGGGCCGTTCGTCCGGCCTCCTTGCATATAAAGGGATTTCGATGAAAAAAAAATCAATGCGGGATGAGATATAAAATCACACCACGGTCACTTGGTTCGTTTTAATGGCCGTTTTACGTCCCTTTCGCATTATGTCCGGTCGCCCATTTAGATATGTCCACGCCGGGAGGGCAGTTAGGCAACAGTTCGAACCTGAAATATAATCGGGTATGTAGTTAAGTTTGCTATCATTATATTACAAAAGGGTAATAAAAAGTTTATTCCCCGATTTGTCATTTACAAGTAAAAGCAACAAAAAAATATAACAGAATCCATCCGCAGATATTCTGTATCGGTATATGAGTTTTGTGTAGAAACAATAAAATACTTAACTTAGCAATTATTTTAAGTTTTAATATTGTTTATGCTGGAGGCTTCTACTTCGTTATACATTTTAAATACTATAATAAAACACTTTTAACTTTGTTTTGTATAACTTGAATATTTATTTTCAAAGCGCTTGTATAATTAGTTTTTACCTGTATCTTACCTGTATACCGGGTGTTCGATAAAAAACGCCATACTTCTGTTATTTATTGACCGATATGAATGAACTACAACCCAAAGTCAACGGCCGTTTAAATACTAACAAATTGCATTAAAATTGATTTTTTTCAATAATAATTTCATAGCCAAATAATAGCCAACTTAAGATTTCTAAATGGGTGCCTATAATGTTTTAATTTTATTACATTAAACATTATTATTCGGAATCCAATAATATGTTGTTTTTTGTTCAATATTTTGGTGGAAAAAATTAAAATAAATCTTCTATTTAAAATTATATTTAAAAAAATTATGAGAGAACGCATTAACAAATCTCTAGAGACAATTGAATTTAAGATGGTCACTACGCAACACGCCTCCAGTGCTTGGTACAACTCAAACTCATTCGATCTCAATATCTCGCGCAAAAAGCAGTTCTGTGCCTAATACTGCAATAGTCGAAAAAATCGATATATATCCATACATCGCATATCCATATAGCAAGATTCCTGACTATATGCATAGACATGATGTATATACATATATACATTCATCGTTCAACATTCATGTCTATGCATACATCGATTTTTTCGATTATTGTAGTATTAGGCACAGAATTGCTTTTTGCGCGAGATCTTGAGATCTTCAGCTGTTGCGACCATGGAGACTTTTGATCGGCATGACTTGGTGAATATTTTTCAGTTGGTTTCAAGGAGATTGACTGAAAGCCATTTCCCCATCAAAAACTGCGGGGTCCTTTACTTTACGAATCAGTAAACATCTGAAAACTCCCCTTGAGTGGATTTGGAGATACTCACCCCAAACAGCGTTTATTGCAACTCTGAGTTTGCGCATTTCCCCAGTTAAAAAATATGAAAACAAACGCTACAAACTTTAAACGTTCCAAAATCACAAAATCGATTCTTCTTCACGAAGCAATAAACATATAAAAAATGTCATCACCAGAAGTCGAGACAATCACCCCCAAAACATCGTTACTAATTGTAATGCCTAAATCGCACATTTCTCAAATTGATCAAAAATTTCAAAACAACGGTCACAAACTTAAAATTTTCCAAATAGATTCACGAATAAATTAAAATCTAAAGAACCTCCTTACCAGTTTTGAAGATAATTATTCCAAATAGCGTGTTTTGAAATTCTTAAGTTGCGCTGTTCTCTAGCTAATAAAAAAAATATAAAAGCAAATGACACAAACTTGAAACTTTACAGAATTAATTAAAATCAATTCAGCTGTACGAATTAGTACAAATCTAAAAATACTCCTTCACTTAATAGGGATACTCATATACAAATAGCGTTTATTCAAATTACATAGTTGGGCTGCCCTCTAATTGCTTAAAAAATATAAAAACAAATGCCACAAACTTGAAACTTTCCAAAATTATCCAAAATCAATTCTATTTTACGAATTAGTAAACATCTAGTGACATCCCCTTACAAGATTTTAAAACAACTACCCCCAAACGGCGTTTTTGGTAGTTCCAAGATCTCGCATTTCTCTAATTGAAGGAAAAACTTAAAAATAAATGCCATAAACTTGAAATTTTCCAAAATCGCTCAAATTCATCTGCTTCATGAATCAATGGAAAACTGTAATCATTTCATTATTAGAACTCAAAATTGTTTCGCCCAAGCAGAGTTTGTTGTAATTTAGAGATTAAGCATTTCGCAATTTGAAAAAAAAATATTAAAAACAATACCACACACTTGAAATTTACTAAAATCCATTAGTCTTCACGCATTAATAAAAATCTAAAAACACCCCGTCACGAGAATCACTCCCAAACAGTGTTTATTATAACTTCAGGATCGCATATTTCCAAATTTGACCAAAAAATATTTTTTATTTTGAAACAAAGGATGATCGACACGAATTCGGATCGAGGAAGCGCGGATGATTTGGGAATTGCTGTAGCCAATTAGGACATTCTGCCACAACCGATAATTTGTATAATAATCATTTGTAATGATTAAAGGAACATACACTAAACATCCATGGATCCGCACGGCCATTTTTTGTTCCGAAAAAGTGACCGCCCGGATGGGATTCGAACCCACGACCACGAGGCCCTTAAGCAGGAGCTCTACTGACTAGGCCACCGCGGCTCCACAAATAAAAATATATATAAAAAAATCGAATAAACTTGAAACTTTCCTAAATTACGCAACCGCGATTCTAACCCACAAATCAATTAAAATCCGAGCACATCCCTTCACTAGAACTCGATATAATCACCCCCAAACAATTTTACTAATATAATTTCAAGGTCGCGCATTTCTCTAATTCATCCAAAATACAGGGTGCCTCAGAAATAAATGGTAACTTGGGTATAACATCTACAACGATTCCTTGTACTAAATATAAAGTAAGTGACATCTGTTGAGATTATTTACAAAAACTACCACTTCTTTCTGGGGCATCCTGTATAAAAACAAAGATTACAAACTTAAATTTTTCAAAATTACACATAATAGATTCTGCTTTACGAATCAATTAAAGTCTAAAGAACCTCCTCACTGGATTTGAAGATAATTACTACAAATAATAATAAATAGTAAAAAAATATAAAAACTAATGCCTCAAACTTGAAGCTTTTTACAATTACTCAAAATTGAGTCTTTACAAACCAGTAAAAATCTTAAAATATTCCTTCATGAAATTTGGAAATATTCACCCCCTAAGCGTTTATTGAAATTCCACAGTTCTGCAATTTTCTGCAGTTGATTAAAAAATATAAAAACAAACTTGAAACTTTAGAAAATTATTCAAAATCATGGCTGCTTCATGAATCAATAAAAAGTTGAAACATTCCTTTACTGGATTTTGAGATAACCACCCAAAAAGCGTTTATTGAAATTCCAAGGCTGCGCTGTTCTTCAGCCGATAAAAAATATAAAAACCAATGTCACAAAATTGAAACTTTCTAAAATTATTTAACATCAATTCTGCATCACGAATAAATAAAAATTTGAAAATATTACTTCACCAGATTTAGAGATATTCACCCCCAAAACGCATTTATTGAAATAACAAGGCTGAGCCTGCAGATAAAAAAATATAAAAACTAGTGCCACAAAATTGAAACTTTCTAAAATGACTCAAAATAGATCCAGTTTCACAAATCAGTAAAAATTTGAAAATATTACTTCACTGGATTTTCTGATAATTCTCCAGTCAATAGAAAATATAAAAACAAATGCAAAAACCTTGAAACTTTCTATAATTATTTAAAATCATTCTTTTACAAGAATAAATACAAATCCAAAAACATCTATTCACTGGATTTTCAGATAATTGCCTCTAAATAATGTTGCTTGTTTAATTAGTTTTTACCTGTATCTTACTTGTATACCGGATGTTCGATTAAAAGCGCCCAACGCCATAACTCTGTTATTTATTGACCGATATAAATGTACTAAAACCCAAAGTCAATAGCCGTTTAAATACTAACAAATGGCATTAAAATTGATTTTTTTTCAACAATAACTTCATAGCCAAATAATAGCCAACTTAAGATTTTTAAATGGGTGCCTATAATGTTTTAATTTTATTACATTAAACATTATTATTCGGAATCCAATAATATGTTGTTTTTCGTTCAATATTTTGGTAGAAAAAAAATGAAAATAAATCTTCTATTTAAAATTATATTTAAAAAAATTATTATTAGAGTGCCTTGGAGAAAAGTGAGAAATGTCATTTTTTGCAAGGTTATGTCAAACATGAATAAAAACGACTCAAAAAATAAGTATCTACGTTACAACTTTAATATATAATGTATCAGTATTTATTCTGGCGTTATTACCCTGTTCAAAATAAACGCGTTTGAGTTGCAGAAGAGGCAAATCTTCAAGATATAATTCAAAGTATTTCGTCAGAAACCGATGGTACTTTTCTTGGTTTCTATAGTTCCATCGATTAAATCTGGTCCAACTAATCGGTCATCTAAAATTCCACACCACACATTTAGACTAAATTTCGGTTAAAATTATATTCAAAAATAAGGTGTGGATTATTTTTTTAATCTGTTAATTCACTATCGTTTATAATTATGTCAGAAAAAATGGTTGACATAACTTTACAATAAATGATTTGTCGATTCGAGTTTTTTTTTTCAAGGCCAAAAAATGAAGTGATCAAGAAATATTAGTATTTTTTCTGGCGTAAATATTGAATTAAAATCAACATATCGGACATAATTCGATTTAGAAAATCAATGTCTAATATTATAATATAGTCAAAATTTAAAGTTGGCGAATATTTGGCAATGAAATTAATTTTGAAAAAATATATAATTACCGTCATTTTATTGTATTTAAAAGGCCATTGACTTTGTTTTTTAATGCATTCAAATCGGCCAATAAATAGCACAGTTATTCGTTTTTCATCGAACATCCGGTATTCCATTTTTTTTCACAGAATAAAATAAATAATGATTACTTCCCTCCCCAGCGAAAGAAGTAATCATTTCTCTCCCTTGGATGAGAAATGTTATTTCTCTCACGATTTCGGCAGCTGAGAACTCGAATTTCTCTCCCGCTTGTGAAAAAAAAAATTATTCATCGTTCAGTCATTATCACATTGTAAGATAAATTATTCTACGTAAAAATGAATGGAAATTTGAAAATTAAACGATAAAAATTATGATGCCACAATGATAATTTGAAAGAGAGAGATAATGCAACTACTTGATATTAGTGTACTTATTGTACTCGTATTATTATTATATTGATTGGGAGCGTCTATTGTTAGCCATAGCAGCAGCTACTAGCTTGTTAATAGGGCAAATCAGTTGTGGCTTAATACCCATTACAGGCTACGCCAACTTCCCATATTATCCGCACGCGAATTCCCATGAGTCATTCTACTTAAAAAAAAAACCAAATAAATACGATACATCTTAAAGTTGAAGGGAACACCGCAGTGTACTTTCCGTAATTAAATTGTATCTCATCTTACGCAACCTCGAGGAAACGGTTTTCGAATAAATCAGTTTTCAGTTTCAATTCCTGGTCGTCGCTTATTAGGAATTCCAGCAAATGGAGGCATTGTATGTTGTCAAAAAAAAAGAAAGACTAATGACATTTCTCGGATACTTTAAAAGCGGACGCCGGTTTTCCTTCCCTTAATTTTCCACCTTGTTAACTAATCTCAAATTGGAAAATGTAATCCTCTTATGTAATAACGTTTCCGAGTAAATTTAAAGAATTACATTACATCTTGAGATATTTTTGATATAAAATTGTAATCGGAATTACTTTACTTATTAAAGAAAAATAATAAATTATGCAACAAGTGAGGTTTTAATGTTAATTGAATTTTTGTTAATTTTATTCTAAATAACAAAATCTGAAAATTAAATGAGTGTTCATTTCAAGTAATTTGTTTTTATTAGTTTGTGTAAGACTCTTTTCTTCTGTGGGCGCCTTATATAAAGATGTATGAATCACGAGAATTTGGTTTGGAGAAGTGTGGATGATATTAGCGTTATATCGAGGTCATTCGGCTACGAACGCTGTTTGTACACACTAGAACATCTATGGACCGGCACGATCATTCTTCAATACCCCATTGTAATTTTTTAAATAATCAAACATAAACCCAGTTTATTAATAGTGAAATTGCGCGTATTTCTAGTAAATGTAAAAAATTAAAAAAACAATCGCTACAAACTTGTTATTTTCAAAATTAATTCAAAATCCATAGATTTTTATGTTTGAGTAATAATATGATAACATCTTATCCATAATGTTCGAAATAATCACACCTATACACACAGGTTTTCAATCGTCAAATTGCGTATTTCAAATGTCTATGATTTTTTTTAATAAATGCTTTAGATTCAAAATTTTCAAAATTTACTCATAATCGATTTAGCTTTATGCTTCAAACTGAATATAAACTAAATATCTCTAATCTTCGAATTAAACATTTAACCACGATTTTTTAATCGAATAATACGCATTTTTTTTCTTGACACACACGGCTGTTATTTTTGTAATTTAATTTTTATATGAATAAATGAGAATAAATGAAGAAATGAATATTGTAAGACATGTACCACAACCACGGACCCGAGCGAATATTTCTCGGTCCCCGAAAAATCTTCCGCCCGGAATGGGAATCGAACCCACACGGCCGCGGTGCAGCCGGCAGAAGCACTCGCCTGTACCCACAGCACACGCATTTTTTAAATCGATGTAAAAAATTTAAAAACAAATGCTATAAACTTGATACTTTCAAATTTTACTCAAAACCCATTGAGTTTCTATAAAAATATGATAACACGTTTCCCTAATTTTCGAAATAATCATTTTTCAATCGTAAATTTGTGTATTTCGAATGTTCATGAAAAAAAAATAAATGCAACAAATTTAAAAAAAATAATATTTACTCATGGCCGACTCAGCTTTATGCCTCAAACAAAATATAACAACACCTTAGGGATAAGAAAATAATTACACCTAAGCACAATTTTTCAATCGAATAATTAACCATTTTTCAAGTCGATGTAAAAAATTAGAAAACAAATGCTATATACTTGAAATTTTAAAACTTTACTTAAAACCGATTGAGCTTCACGTTTCTATAAAAATATGATAAACGTTTTCTCTAATTTTCGAAACCATCACACGTAAACAAAGTTTTTTCGCCTGCCTCTACCGAAACCATATATTTCGGATATAAAAATCGGGCCGAAAACTACGATTTAGCGTATCTAGGGCCGAAAAAATAATATGCATAATCTAGACATAATCTTCCGCGGAATATGAGTAGGCTATGCAAAAATCTGACAGTGACAGTTCACTTTGAATTCAATGGTGCGCGACATAAAATTTCCTGAAACACTGTTTTTACTTAAGGCAGGCGAAAAAATATCGAGTGTAACTCAGTGGCGGCTCGTGAACTTTTTGAGTGGTAGAGCCACTTATCATAGGATATATATTTAAAAATTCAAAGCATAATTGAAAAACAGTGTGTCCTATATTTGGTAAGAAAACTAAACTATTTATAGTTAAATATAAATGATTAGTCACTTTAAGAATTAAAAAAATGGTGATGTGACCATCATGTTACTTTCTCCGACTTGATGGTATCATAGTCATTTATATTTACGTTCTCATCGTTTATTTTCAATTGAAATCATATTTTAAAAGTACATCGAGCGTTTTGTAGACTCGGATGAAACTGACGTTTAAAACGTCAAAATTATAAAACGGAAAAATTATATTTCAAATTCAAAAACTCAGTTTACTCAAAAACTAAAGAAATTTCGAAGAAAACTTATTCTTTATAAGTTGTTCATTTTGGCATTTTCTACAATTATTATTAACATAAATTTGCTGTAACTATTATCGTTTCATAATTATAAACCAAAAATTTAAAAAAAATAATAAATTTTTTTCTCGAATAACAATGATTTTATGAAAAATATTTTCAAATAAAATTAACTCATTTCTTTGTTGTCTTCAATATTTGTTTAAATGTTTTTGTGATATTTTTCATATTTAAGAAAATATTGGCAAAAAACAAAAAATACTTAAGGTAAACACCCACTTCCGGTATACGAAATTTTACCAAAAGCTTTTTAGTTCTTCGGATTATCAAATAAGACCCATGTTCAAAGTTTCATATCAATTGCTCCATTAGTTTTTGAGATACAGCGCGCACAGACACACACACAGACACACACACACAAACACAAAAAAAAATTCCAGAAATTGTTGAAATGGATATTTCCGTAAAAAAATTTTTGAAAAAAAAATCACGATCACAATACTTTCTCGTACTTCGTAACGGAGAAAGGTAAAATGATGATGTGGCCATCATTTTACTTTCTCCGATTTTGATGGTATAATGGTTATTTATATTTTTACTTCCAGTGTAAATCATATTTTAAATATACAATTGGGGACAAAAAAGAGGACTTTTTTTTGTCTAGTGTGAATACAATGGTGTCTTACTACTTCATATTGTCCGCAATTGTATATCAAATGTTTTGCAGGATCAGATGTTACTTACGTCTGACGTCTGAAACATAAAAATTATGAAAGATGAAAATGACAGTCTTTCAAATTCTTATAATCTCTACCGTCAATTTGTTCAAAAACTAACGAGATTTTACGTCAAAATGTGCTAAATTTAATGCAATTAAGAAGTTGGTTAAGAAATATTTTCGAAAAATCAATGTAAACGTCAAAACTTCACGTTTTCAAAGTTCGAAGATTTTAAATTGCTATTTTGATTTTTTACATTCTAGAATGTAAAGTAATTAAAAAAAAAGATTACGAATTTTTCTCGTTAAATTAACGTGCAAAAATTGCACTTTCTTACAGTTCGCATATTTTAAAATCGCGATTTTGATTTTTGAAATAGCATAACTAAAAAATGCATTTTCCGATTCTGATGATTTAAACGTCAAAATATGGCATGTTTAGTGTAATTTTAAAACGTATTTCGAAACTTTCTTGTAAAATTAAATCAATATGCAAAAATTGCACTTTGTTAAAGCTTGAATATTTTAAAATTTTGATTTTTGAAACTGCATAACTGCTGAACGCACTGTCTGATTTTTATTACGTCAAAATGTGTCAAATTTAGTGCAATTAAAAAGTTAGTTAAGAAATATTTTCGTAAATCAATGCAAAATGTCAAATTTCAAGTTTTTAAAATCATGATTTTGATTTTCTTAAATTATTATTATTATTATTTTAATTGCATAACTGCAGAACGCATTGTCCGATTTTGATGACTTCAACGTCAAAATTTGCCAATTTTGGTGCAATTTAAAAGTTGGTTAAGTAATATTTTTGTCAAATCAACGCAAAATGTAAAAATTTCACGTTTTCAAAGTTCGAAGATTTTAAAATAGGATTTTGATTTTTTTTAAATTGTAGACCAGCCAAACCCGTCTGATTTTGATGATTCAAAAGTCAAAATATGGCGAGTTTAGTGTAATTTTTAAACGGATTATAAAACATTCTCTTAAAATTAAATCAAAATGCTAAATTTGTACTTTTTTTAAAGTGTGAATATTTTAAAATCACGATTTTGATTTTTGAAATTGCATAACTGCGGAACGCGTTGTCCGATTTTGATGACTCCAACGACAAAATGTGCCATATATAGTGCAATTTAAAAGTTGATTAAGAAATATTTTCGTAAAATCAATCAAATTTCACGTTTTCAAAGTTCGAAGATTTTAAATATCGATTTTGATTTTTTTAAATTGCAGAGCTGTGATTTCTATAATTGAAATGTCAAAATATGACTGATGTAATTTGAAAACAATTTATAGAATGTTCTCGTAAAATTGCATTTTTTTAAAGTTTAGATATTTTAAAATCTCGATTTTGTTTTTTCTCAAACTGCCGAACGCGTTGTCCGATTTTTATAATTCGAACGACAAAATGTAAAAAGATAGTAATAGACATTTTAGTAAAATCAACGCAAAACGTCAAAATTTCACGTTTTTGAAGTTCTAATACTTTTAATTTTTTTTATTGCAGAACGGGCAAACGTGATCTATGTTTTGATAATTAAAATATCAAAATGTGGAAAATTCATTATAATTTTAGGATGGATTACAAAATTTTCTCGTTAAATAACACTTTTTAAAGTTGAACGATTTTAAAATCGTAAATTTGATTTTTTAAATTACACAACTACCGAACGCGTTGTCCGATTTTGATGGTTCCAATATCAAAATGTGGTAAATTGAGTGCAATTTAAAAACTTATTAAAAAGATTTTCGTTAAATGAACGCAAAACTTCAATATTTTATGTTTTTAATGTTCGTAGATTTTAAATTGTTATTTTGATCTTTTAAATTCCAAAAAGCGTTCTCTAATTTTGATGATTCAAATGACAACATATGGCAAATTTAATGCAATTTTGAAAAAGATTACGAATTTGTCTGGTTAGATTAACACAAAACGCAAAAATTGCACTTTTTGTACTTTCAATATTCTAAAATCGCGATTTTGATTTTTTAAATTGCCGATTTTGAGATTCGAACGACAAAATGTACCAAATTTAGTACAATTGAAAAGTTTTTGTAAAATCAAATTTTACGTTTTCGGAGTTATACATTTTGATTTTTTTTTAATTACAGAACAGGTAAACGTGACCTCCGATTTGATAACTCAAAAGCCAAAATGTGGAAAATTTACTGTAATTCTAGAACGGATTATAAAATTTTCTCGTTGAGTTAACACATGCAAAAATTGCACTTTTTAAAATTAAAAATTTTGATGATTCTAATATCAAAATAATAATAATAGTAATATTTTTTTTTCAACAAGTTAATAATTTCATAATGGAAACATCATATTTATGTTACAGAATAAATTCAATGTGTTCAGTTAAGCATATAAATATAAATGCACTAGTACTATACAAATGAGTAAAATAAATAAAGAACGAAACAATAATATAAAATTAAAAACAATTAAAACAAAATAGTTCTACAATAATAATAATAACACAACAGTAAATTATAAATAAATAAATTATCCAAGCATAAAATGTGGATAATTTAATGCAATTTAAAAACTGTTGAAAAATGGCGATGTGGCCATCATGTTACTTTCTCCGATTTGATGGTATCATTTATATTTACACTTAAACCATTTTCAATTTAAATCATATTTTAAATGTACATCGAACGTTTCTAGAATCGATTGAAACTGACGTTTATAACGTCAAAATTATGAAAGATGAAAATGACAAATTATAATAGTTTACTCAAAAACCAAAGAGATTTCGAAAAAAACTTATTCTTTATAAGTTGTTCATTTCGGCATTCTCTACAATTATTATTAACATAATCTATCTGTAACTATTATCGTTTTATAATTATAAACCAAAAATGAAAAAAAAAATATATTTTTTTTCTGGAATAAAAATCATTTTATGAAAAATATTTTTAAACAAAAGATGTTCATTTCATTGTTGTCTTCAATATTTGTTTAAATGTTTTTATGATATTTTTCATATTTAAAAAAATATTAGAAAAAACAAAAAACAGTTAAGGTGAACACCCACTTCCTGTGGACGAATGTAAAAATGGTGATGCTACTTTCTCCGATTTGATGGTATAGTTATTTAAATCATATTTTAAATGTACTTGAGCGTTTTTTTAAGAATCGAATGATTATGAAAGATGAAAATTACAAATTACACTTCAAATTCTAATAGATAATTTACTCAAAAACTAAAGAGATTTCGAAAAAACTTATTGTTTATAAGTGGTCCATTTCGGCATTCTCTACAATTATTATGAATATAAATTTCATATAACTATTATAGTTTCATAATTATAAACCAAAAATGAAAAAGAAAAAATGAAAATTGTTGAAACGGCATCCAGGGACCTCAAAACGGATATTTGCGTAAAAAAAATTAAATTTTTTTCACGATCACAATACTTTCTCGTACTTTGTAACGGAGAAAAAAAAAGATATCCAGCTTTACTAGAAAATTGTCCAGTGATGTTTGTCTATTTGAATTCACAAAACTTAAAATTATTGCAAATAAATGTTAGTTATATGTCGCCACAAAATACGTCTAATAAGTGCGCGCCATCGCCGCGCGCTCGGTATGTGCCAGACCTTGTTTAGCACAAAATGCATGTTTAGAGCGCGACCTCTCCTGAACCCCTCCAACCGCGCGTCTACAATATCCTAACGAAATGCCGTGCGCTCGGTGCGCTACGTGGAAGCTGGCACCGTCAAGGCGCACCGCGGCGTTGCGTTGGGGAACAAATGCATAGCGATTTTTCTCCATTCATTAAAGTTATACAGGCGTCGTTTAACATTTAAACTGGCGAAAAAGTATTTTTAAAAATAATTATAAATTCTGGCTGAGCTTGAAACTTCAGGTAGGGCCATGGCTCCTTGGCTCTACTTAACGAGCCGCCCCTGGTGTAACTCATGCCGAAATGCTTTAGCAACGCTTGACTTTTAGCAACCCGGGTTGCTAAAGCCTATTTTCGGCCCTTGATACACTATATACTATTGCAATCGTAAAATTGCTTAGTTTGAATGTCCAAAAAAACCAAATGCTAAAAATTTGAAACTTTCAAAATTTACTTAAAATCGATTCATATTTATGCTCCAATCAAAATATTACATTAACTTATCCCTAATCTTCGAAATAATCACACGTAAGCACCGTGTTTCTATCTAATAATTATGCATGTTTCAAGTCCATGTAAAAAAATTAAAAATAAATGCTACTTTAAACTTTCAAAATTTACTTAAAACCCAATTATCTTATTGTTTCTATGGAAATATTATAACATATTATCCACAATTTTTTAAATAATCACAATAAATAATTTTTTACTTTCTCCGTTACGAAGTACGAGAAAGTATTGTGATCGTGATTTTTTTTTCAAAAATTTTTTTTACGGAAATATCCGTTTTGGGGTCCCTAGATACCATTTCAACAATTTCTGGAAAAAAATTTTTTGTGTCTGTGTGTGTGTGTGTCTGTCTGTCTGTCTGTGTGTGTGTGTGTGTGTGTGTGTGTGTCTGTCTGTGTGCGCTGTATCTCAAAAACTAATAGAGCAATTGATATGAAACTTTCAATATACGTCTTATTTGATAATCTGAAGAACTGAAAAGCTTTTGGTAAAATTTCGTACACCGGAAGTGGGTGTTTACCTTAACTGTTTTTTGTTTTTTGCCAATATTTTCTTAAATATGAAAAATATCACAAAAACATTTAAACAAACATTGAAGACAACAAAGAAATGAACATCTTTTGCTTGAAAATATTTTTCATAAAATCATTGCTATTCGAGAAAAAAAATTATTAATTTTTTTTAACTTTTGGTTTATAATTATGAAACGATGATAGTTACATTAGTTTGTGTGAATAATAATTGTAGAGAATAACAAAATGAACAACTTCTAAGGAATAAGTTTTTTTCGAAAACTCGTTAGTTTTTGAGTAAACCGAGTTTTTGAATTTGAAGTATATTTTTTCCGTTTCATAATTTTGACGTTTTAAACGTCAGTTTCATCCAAGTTTACTCAACGCTCGATGTACATTTAAAATATGATTTCAATTGAAAATGAACCATGAAAACGTAAATATAAATGATACCATCAAGTCGGAGAAAGTAACATGATGGCCACATCACCATTTTTAACTATACGGACAATTCTCGAGCAAGTATTTTAATACAGAGTATGACCTCCACGCTGGTTTATCATGGCTCTGCATCTATTGTTCATGGACAAAATAACGTATTGGGTTTGGGTCCGGAGATTGTGCTGGCCATGGCAATACTTGTATTGTGTATTGTGCTGTCGAGCATTATCATGCATGAGATGGAAATTTTCTCCAACAGCAACTGCAAATGGACGCACAATAGGTAGAAGAATATTGTCCAAATATTGCTGCACTCTCAGAAAACCATTTGAGAAAATGAGCTCCGTTCTACCGCCCAGAATTATTCCGCCGAATACCATTACAGTACCACCTCTGTAAGTGTATGCCTCCTGGAGGTGTCAAACGTTACTTATTGAGAATCTAGATGAAATCCAAATCTAGACTCATCAGTAAACACCACGTTCGCCCAATCATGTTCATCCCAATTGTGAAAAGCTCGACACCAGTCTAATCTTGCTCCGCGATTGCCTCTAGACAGAGGTGGATTTCTGAGAGACCGTCTAGAATGAAGATTGGCTTCATGAAGACGATTTCTTACAGTATCTCTGCCAACGATACGTTATCTGCCCTCTGTAACTCGGTAACCAATTCAGGTGCCGTGATAGTAGGATGACTTTTAGCTGTTAAAGCCAGTTATCTGTCCTGAGCTGGTGTTGTAGAACGTCCACGTCCTGGATGTTGTTCGGCCGGACTTCCTGTTTTGCTAAAACGCCGCCATAACCGACTGATGGGAAACCATGACTTTGGGAAACACTCAGCCACTTCGATTTGTTTATGCCAGCTTGAAGAAGGCCTACCGCTCGATTCATCACATGTAAACTCAAATGTTGTCGTTCCATTCCGAAACACAGTATTTTCGACGTAGTGAGTAATCAAAGCACCGTAGAACGACTAAAATCAAAGAATTGATCGAGTTTTCTCTGTTTGCTTTGTTTGTTTGTTCTTGTTTCTTTTTCAGGGGTTCAAAAAATACTCTGCCTTGAGTATTCTAACTGACAATTGCGTTAAATGTACAATATAAACAATATACAGTTCATTTTAATGGTTTATAAAAATATCCCTAGACTTTTCCGATGTGTGTATATTGCGACTTTCTTTTTCTACTCATTGAACTTTCGCAAGCATCGTTCTAATATTGAAAACGGAGAATCAATGTTTTTAGGATTAATGAAAATTTTTTGTTGAGCTTGAAATTGAGGCTCACGAGCTACTAAACTTAACTATGATAATCTGCACTTATCTTGAATTAAAAAAGCATTTAAAACCGTTTTATTCCAAACTCTTCAATTATGGTAATACATGTTTTGCCCTTTCAGATGGCTCAGAGTTTAGCTCAACAGGCTTCGGTGCTCCGGACCCTTCCTTCGAATGCATTATATAAGCCTTATAATAGATATTTTTCAGTTTCCGGTTTTCGCAATTTTACCGAAAGCTTTCCTTTTCTTTGAGTTGTCAAATAAAACTTATATTCAAAGTTTTATTTTGATTCTTAAATTAGTTTTTGAGTTACAACGCATATAAACAATTTTTTTTTCCAAAAATTGTCGAAATCTCCCAAAACCTCAAACCTGATATTTCCGTTAAAAATATTACACAATACTTTCCCGTACTTTGTACAGGAATAGTAATAAAATTATATTTAAAAATTATATTCTTATTATTTTTAAATATAATAAAAGCTTATATTCAAAGTTTCATTTTGATTCTTAAATTAGTTTTTGAGATACAACGCATATAGACAATTTTTTTTTCCAAAAATTGTCGAAATCTCCCAAAACCTCAAACCGTATATTTCTGTTAAAAAGATTTGTCTAAAAAAATTAAAAAAAAAAACACAATACTTTCCCGTACTTTGTACGGGGATAGTAATAAAATTATATTTAAAAATTATATTCTTATTAATTTTGAATATTTCAAGAACAAGACTCGCAACTAAGCGCTGGTCTCAGAAAACTATAACAAAGAAGACACATTTTTTGGTGTTCTTTCAGTTATGAAAGAAACGAATTTAATCATTTAATCAATCAGTTGTTAATATTCCAATATGTAGATGAACAAAATGGAATATAGGATTTTCAATGTTAATTTCTTTATATTTGAATATTATCTTCCCTGATCATTTTAGAGGAAACATGTAAATACATTTTTTGCGTAAAGTAAAAAATGGTGATGTGGCCATCATGTTACTTTCTCCGACTTTATATTTACGTTTTCATGGGTTTATTTTCAATTGAAATCATATTTTAAATGTACATCGAGCGTTGCGTAAACTCGGATGAAACTGACGTTTAAAACGTCAAAATCACGAAAGATGGAAAAATTATACTTCAAATTCAAAAACTCGGTTTACTCAAAAACTAACGAGATTTCGAAAAAAACTTATTCTTTAGAAGTTGTTCATTTTGGCATTCTGTTCAATTATTATTAACATAATTTTTCTGTAACTATTATCGTTTTATAATTATAAACCAAAAATTAAAAAAATAATAATAAATTTTTTTCTCGAATAAAAATGATTTTATGAAAAATTTTTTCAAGCAAAAGATGTTCATTTCTTTGTTGTCTTCAAAGTTTGTTTGAATGTTTTTGTGATATTTTTCATATTTAAGAAAATATTGGCAAAAAACAAAAAACAGTTAACGTAAACGCCCACTTTCGGTGTACGAAATTTTACCAAAAGCTTTTCAGTTCTTCAGATTATCAAATAAGATGGCTGTTCAAAGTTTCATATCAATTGCTTTATTAGTTTTTGAGATACAGCGCGCACAGACAGACACACACACACACACACAGACACAATTTTTTTTTACTTTCTCCGTTACGAAGTACGAGAAAGTATTGTGATCGTGATTTTTTTTTCAAAAATTTTTTTTCAAAAATTTTTTTTACGGAAATATCCGTTTTGGGGTCCCTAGATGCCATTTCAACAATTTCTGGAATTTTTTTTTTTGTGTCTGTGTGTGTGTGTGTGTGTGTGTCTGTGTGTGTGTGTGCCTGTGCGCGCTGTATCTCAAAAACTAATAGAGCAATTGATATGAAACTTTGGACATACGTCTTATTTGATAATCCGGAGAACTGAAAAGCTTTTGGTGAAATTTCGTACACCGGAAGTGGGTGTTTACCTCAACTGTTTTTTGTTTTTTGCCAATATTTTCTTAAATATGAAAAATATCACAAAAACATTTAAACAAACTTTGAAGACAACAAAGAAATGAACATATTTTGCTTGAAAATATTTTTCATAAAATCATTGCTATTCGAGAAAAAAATTTATTAATTTTTTTCAAATTTTTGGTTTATAATTATGAAACGATAACAGTTACAGCAAATTTATGTGAATAATAATTGTAGAAAATGCCAAAATGAACAACTTCTAAAGAATAAGTTTTTTTCGAAATCTCTTTAGTTTTTGAGTAAACCGAGTTTTTGAATTTGAAGTATAATTTTTCCATCTTTCCGCCTCATAATTTTGACGTTTTAAACGTCAGTTTCATCCGAGTTTACGTAACGCTCGATGTACATTTAAAATATGATTTAAATTGAAAATAAACCATGAAAGCGTAAATATAAATGATACCATCAAGTCGGAGAAAGTAACATGATGGCCACATCACCATTTTTCCGAAAATTTTTAGTCTATAAATATGAAATGATATAATAGTTATATAAAATGTAGATTAATACAAATTGTAGAAAATGCCGAAATGAACAACTTATAAACAATACGTATTTTTCTAAATCTCATTGGTTTTTGAGTAAACTGTCGCTAAAAATGATTATAATTTAAAGGATAATTTGTCATTTCACCTTTCATAATTTTGACGTTTGAAATATCAGTATATCATCCTGTTTGCAATCGTATCGCAAATTATGTTTGTGACGTTATTTACATGTTTAAATGCACAACACCTAAAGGTATTCAATCATAAAGCTTCAACTAGATGTAACCAAGCTGTTACAGTAACCAGCTAACACTTGTGCATCGACAAAATAAACAACGGTCGTCTTCCGTCGAACCAGGAAGTTAGCACGCGTCCGTACATAACACATCCCATCCTGCAAAACGTTCGTTATACATTGAAAATAGAATTTATTTTGAAAATAAAATCGGAGAAAGTAACATGGCCACATCACCATTTTTTATTTTTAAATAAACGATGTTTGAAGGATTTGAGTGTTAGGTAGCGTAAAATAATTAAGAAAATTGGCGCCAGCTTCAAGAAACCTACCGATTTAATAGAATTGAATTTAATGAAATAGACAACCCCTGAACAACATCTGTAGACGACGGTAAACTTTTCGTTAATAAAACCTACCACGAAGCGCATGGGGCTCGAGCCGAAGCAGATGCCAAACTGCTCCGCCACGGAGAATTTGATGCACAAAAACTTTATTCAAAGTTACTCATACACGACTTAAAACTAAACAGAATGGTCTTGCTCAAGTTGTATTTGTAAATGATTGTTTAAGTAAGGAAAGAAGTTGTAATGAACATTTTGATAAACTTAAGTATTTCTAGCGCGTCTTGGAAATTAATTGCGGTCACATTTTCTGGATTCGTAAATTAATTTCGCAGACGTTTCATTTTTCTGCGCAATAACCCTCCGGGGTTATGGCGTGCGAAAAAATGCGTCCTGTCTAAGGGTGTGCGCGTGTGATGAGAAATGAAGATATTAGCAGGACAAGATTAACAACCAGACATTAACGCCCTCCGCCTCCGTGGAGGTAATAAGATTGCGAGGCCGACCGTAATGGTATTACCGACGACCGCATTCTGTTCCAATATCCCTCCAACTATTGTTCAGGGTTCGAGTAATAGTGTTTGATAATCGAATTAAAAGTTTGGTGAAAAAAAATTTGCAAACCGTTCAGACCTTTGTGCAGGTTCCGGGGAATCGTGCTCGAGTCCGCAGCAGGGAACGTCAGGCACCCTCAAGATATCCGGAGGGAGGGTTTCCGGTTTCCGGTGAGCGGGATCCGATTGTATCAGTCTGCGGAATGCATCGTCATCACATATACACATTATGTGGAAGCGGCGCCCGGAGAATAGTGGCGGAACTCGAGGACTCCTCTCGGAGCGACTGCAAGTGTTCGGAGCGAAACTCTCGAGGGCCATCGTCGGGACGGGGAGCGGCGAGTCTGCCGCCTTCGTGCATCTGTCATCCGACACGTTTCACTTAACAATCACAAAAAAGCCACGGCATTCGCTTGAGGATCAGGCCACGTCATACGAGAGCTTAACCGAAACGGGGATTTTCACGCTACGTCGGGATATCAATTTTCTTAGATGTTTTTGTATGAAATTCGATACTAGAACATGATATCTATATCAATCTCGGTATATAATAATATAAACAAAAACTACCATTAAATTGTCCTGTAACCAAAAAGTTGTATCTAGATCCATAAAAGCCAGTGTATTATTAATTGTGGCGTATTGTGGCGTTAAGATAATAATTTCTATTGAAGCATAAAGCTGAGAAGAAATTGACTAAATTTTAAAAGTTTATAATTTGTTGCATTTATTTTTAATTTTTTTTCATCGACATTCAAAATATGCAATTTTACGATTGAAAAACTGTTTAGGTGTAATTATTTCAAAAATTATTGATGACCTGCTATCATATTTTTATAGAAATATGAAGCCGAATGCATTTTGATTAAATTTTGAAAGTTCGAAGGAGCATTTGATTTTTTTAATTTTTTACATCGACTTGAAAAATGCGTAATAATTCGATTGAAAATTTCTGCTTACGTGTAATAATTTGGAAGATGATGATAAGGTGTTCATATTTCAATTAAAGCATAATGCTGAATCGATTGTGAGTAAATTTTTAAAATTTGGAATTTGTATCATTGATTTTTAAATTTCTTTCGTCGAATTTCGGAATAGGCAATTTTACGATTGAAAAGCTGTGTTTACGTGTGATTATTTTGAACAATAAGGATAAGATGTTATCATATTTACACTCAAACAAACTCAATGGATTAAGAGTAAATTTAAAAAATTCAAGTTTGTTGCGATTATTCCTTTATTTTTTACATTGACTTGAAACATGCGCAATTTTACTATTAATGAACTGTGTTTACGTTTGATTATTTCAAAAATTGGCAATGGGGTATTGCCATATTTTGATTGAAGCACAAAGCTGAATCGAACTTGAGTAAATTTTGAAAGTTTTTAATTTTTAGCATTTGTTTTGAAATTTTTTCATCGATATTCAAAATATGCAATATTTTACAGTTGAAAAACTGTTTAATTATTATTATTTCGAAAATTAGGGATAACCTATTATCACTTTTTTAAAGAAACATGAAGCTCAATGAATTTTGATTAAATTTTGATAGTTTCAAAGGACCCCTCACAAATCAAATAGAAATTGGCTTTCGGTGAAATTAACCAAATTTTGGATGTGTTCCTTTCGGTGTCCAGATCAAAAGTCTCCACAGGCACAAAGCTTAAAAATCTTTCCCTGAGTCGGGGAGGGGGGTAACTTTGAAATCTTAAATGGGAACCCCTATTTTTTATTGCAGATTTGGATTCTATGCTAAAAAATATTAGGTTTTTCAATGAGCGACAGATGGCGCTATATTCGGCAAAAACATTTATTGAATTATATTTATTTCTCGCATTAAATGATAGATTACAACATTTATTACGTAATCATCTCTTAAATAAGGCATTGATTAAAGTCATTCATAATTTTATGTCAGAAATAAGCAAAAAAAGAACTAATTCTTTAACAAAAAAATCGTAGAAACGAATAAAAATCAATTTGATTATCAAATTCCATTCTATTATTTGCTATTATGCTAATGTAGGAATGTTTGTAACGACAAACAGGATTTTTTTTTATAAAAAAAAAATAATAATAAAATTTTTTTTTTTTGCTAATCGAAAAAAATGTTCCGAATAAAAACCTAATATGTTTTAGAGAAGAAACCAAATCTGCAATAAAAAATAAGAGTACCTATTTAAGATTTAAAAGTTACCCAGGGGGGAGGGGTGGTGGTTTAAATTTCACACCACATGATTGAGCTAAAAAAAAATTGACTTTTTTTTTGTATGTCAATACGATTTGTGTTTCGCGAGATATTTGGGGTGTACGGGTGATTTCAAACACCCTATATATATATATCTCTAACCTTTGGAGCTAGGAACTGCTCGCAGGGAAGATTTTCAAGCTTTGTGCCCGTGGAGACTTTTGATCTGGACACCAAAAAGAACAACATATCCAAAATTTGGTCAATTTCACCAAAAGCCAATTTCCATTTGATTTGTGAGGGGTCCTTTATAGCATTTGTTTTTTTTTTAATTTTTTACATCGACTTGAAAAATGCGTAATTATTCGATTGAAAAATTATACTTACGTGTACTTATTTAAAAGATTAGGTATAAGTTTTTGTCATATTTTGGTTGAAGCATAAAGCTGAATCAATTATGAATAAATTTAATAAGTTTTGACTTTGTAGCATTGATTTTAAATTTTTTTCATAAACATTGGAAGTACGCAATTTTACGATTGAAAAACTGTGTTTACATGTGATTATTTCGAATTTTAGGTGTAAAATGTTATCATATTTTTACTCAACCTTAAAACTCAGTGGATTTTGAGAAATTTAAAAAAATCAAGTTGGCAGCGATTGTTTTTTTAAATTTTCTACATTGACCTGAAATATGCGCAATTTTACGATTAATAAACTGTGTTTACGTTTGATTATTTCAAAAATTGGCAATGGGGTATTGCCATATTTTGATTGAAGCATAAAGCTGAATCGAACTTGAGTAAATTTTGAAAGTTTCTAATTTTTAGCATTTGTTTTTAAATTTTTTCATCGATATTCAAAATATGCAATATTTCACGGTTGAAAAACTGTTTAATTATTATTATTTCGAAAATTAGGGATAACCTGTTCTTATCTTTTTATAGAGACATAAAACCCAATGATTAAATTTTGAAAGTTGCAAATTTGTAGCATTTGTCTTTTAATTGTTTACCTCGATAATTATTCAATTAAAACATTGTGCTTAGGTATGATTATTTCGAAGATTAAGGATAAGGTCTTGTCATTTTTTTATTAGAGCATAACGCTGAATCTATTATAAATAAATTGCGAAAAATTTGAATTTGCACCTTTGATTTTTAAATTTTTTTCATCGATTTTTAAAATACGCAACTTTACGATTGAAAAACTGTGTTTACATGTGATTATTTTAAACATTAATAATGAGATGTTATCATATTTTTACTCGAACACAAAACTCAATGTATTTTGATTAAATTTTAAAAGTCTGTAGCATTTGTTTTTTAATATTTTTACATCGATTTGAAAAAATTAGTTATTATCTGATTGAAAAATTATGTTTACTTATAATTATTTCGAAGATTAGGGATAAGTAGTTGCAAAATTTTAATTGGAACATTAATCTGAATCGATTTTGAGTAAATTTTAAAAGTTTAAAATTTGTTGCATTTAATTTGAATTTTTCTTTCCGACATTCAAAATACGCAATTTTACAATTCGAAAACTGTTTATATGTAAACATTTCGAAAATTAAGAATAACGTGTTATCATATTTTTATAAAAACTGAAGCACAATGGGTTTAAAATTTGTTGCATTTAATTTGAATTTTTCTTTCCGACATTCAAAATCCGCAATTTTACAATTCGAAAACTGTTTATATGTAAACATTTCGAAAATTAGGAATAACGTGTTATCATATTTTTATAAAAACTGAAGCACAATGGGTTTTGAATAAATTTTGAAAGTTTCAAGTTTCTAGCATTTGTCTTTTAATTTTTTACGTTGACTTGAAAATTTGCGTAATTTTACGATTGAAAAGCTGTGTTTACGTATGATTACTTAGAAAGTAAGGGATGAGGAGTTATTATATTTTTTTATTTTTTTTAAGTTTTAAAAGTTTCAAGTTTGTAAATATTATTTTTTTAATTAGGTTTTTTAAAATTTTTATTGTAATTTTTTACTTTCTCCGTTACGAAGTACGAGAAAGTATTGTGATCGTGATTTTTTTTTCAAAATTTTTTTTTACGGAAATATCCGTTTTGGGGTCCCTAGATACCATTTCAACAATTTCTGGAAAAAAAAAATTGTGTCTGTCTGTGTGCGCTGTATCTCAAAAACTAATAGAGCAATTGATATGAAACTTTGAACATACGTCATATTTGATAATCCGAAGAACTGAAAAGCTTTTGGTAAAATTTCGTACACCGGAAGTGGGTGTTTACCTTAACTGTTTTTTGTTTTTTGCCAATATGAAAAATATCACAAAAACGATTAAACAAACATTAAAGACAACAAAGAAATGAACATCTTTTGCTTGAAAATATTTTTCATAAAATCATTGTTATTCGAGAAAAAAAAAAAATTATTTTTTTAAATTTTGGTTTATAATTATAAAACGATAATAGCTATAGTACATTTATGTTAATAATAATTGTAGAGAATGCTAAAATAAACAACTTATAAAGAATAAGTTTTTTTTCGAAATCCCTTTAGTTTTTGAGTAAACCGAGTTTCTGAATTTGAAGTATAATGTTTCCATCTTTCATAATTTTGACGTTTTAAACGTCAGTTTCATCCGAGTTTACAAAACGCTCGACGTACATTTAAAATATGATTTCAATTGAAAATAAACCATAAAAGCGTAAATATAAATGATACGATCAAGTCGGAGAAAGTAACATGATGGTCACATCACCATTTTTTTGTTTCTTTTTCCGATTTGATGGTATAATAGCTGTACAGTGCACTCCTAAAGTATGGAATATACTCAGTAATACCGAAATTAAATATTTTTGGAAAAAAATGCTCGAACAGGTCAATTTTATTTTATAAAAAAAACATATTTTAGCATAAAAGTCGATTTTCAGTCGTCCTTTGTTTTTGTTATGACGTTCTCCATTTTGTTTTTAAATGGCAACCCCCTATTTTTGTTCTTGATTTTGAAAGATCTTTTCATTGGCGAACTGACAGTATAATTTTTTTTCCATTTTACATAAGAAATTTTTCGAGTAAATGACAATTGAAGGTGAGAACTTGATATTTAGAGTTTTTGCAAAATGACCTTGTTCCAGCGCTTGTAGTAGCAATTTTTCCAAACAACAATGATCTTTCAAATAATACAATATTTCAGCAAGACGGCGCTGAAAGACAATTGGCGTTTTTTTTTCTCGAACGAGTAGAAATTCTTCTTGAACATTTTGAATATTTTCAAGGCTAATTCTACGCATTCATTTTTTTCGCGGGCTATCGGTCCTCATCTGTCAATCCACCTATTCGTAAAGCAATTGTCAAACAACGCGCCTAGTGCGGGGGGTGCGCCGTCTTGTTGAAACCATATTGTATTATATGATTATGTGGAAGGTCAAGATCATTTTTCTTTGGAAAAAGAGCGCTGGAACAAGGTCATTTTGCAAAAACACTAAATATCAAGTTTTCACCTTCAATTGTCATTTACTCGAAAAATTTCTTATGTACGATGGCAATATTTTTATACTGCCAGTTCGACAATGAAAAGATCCTTAAAATCAAGAACAAAAATAGGGTTTTTTTTTAAACAAAATGGCGGACATCATAACACAAAAACAAATGACGACTGAAAATCGGCTTTCGTGCAAAAATGTGTATTTTTATAAAAGGAAATCGACCAGTTTGAGGATTTTTTCCAAAAATGTTTTATTTCGGTTTTACTGAATATCTTCCATTCTTTAGGCACGCACTGTATATATTTATACTTTTATGGTTTATTTTCAATTTAATTGATATTTTAAAAATACATCGTATTGAAAGATCGGATGATACTGACGTCTGAAACGTCAAAATGATGAAATATGAAACTGACAAATTATACTTAAAATTCTAATAATGTTTACCTTTACCGTCAGTTTACTCAAAAACTAGAGATTTCGACAAAACTTATTCGTTATAAATTGTTCAGCTCTGCATTCTCTAGAATTATTATTAATGTATTTTTGATGCAACTTTTCGTTTCCCAATTGCAAACCAAAAATGATAAAAAAAATAAAAAAATATTGATTAAAAAAATAGTTTTAAACAAATTATGTTTATTTATTTCTTGTCTTTAATATCGTTTAAATGTCGTAATATATTTCATTTTTAAAAAGTCATCGAAAAAACACATAAAAGGATTAAGGTAAACGCCCACTGCCGGGATACGGTATTTAACCAAAAGCTTTTCAGTTCTTCGGATTATTAAATGAGGTTTATGTTTAAAGTTTAATGTTAATTCCTGTAGTAGTTTTTGAGATACAGCTAGCGCGCATGCACACAAACACATTTTTCCAGAAATCGTGGATTTCGCCTCCAGAGACCTCAAAACGGATATTTAGAAAAAAAAAATAACGAGCACAATACTCCTACTTCGTAGTGGAGAAAGTAAAAAAGAAGAAAGTAAATTTGTAGACTCAACAAGAAATTGTAAATAAAAGATGGATAATAATCTTCATCTGGCCAATAAGATATTGCAGTTGATTTTAGTTAATAAAGTTGTTCATTAAATTCAATAAATAATGCTTTTGCAAAAATGAGGGTTTTCAATTTTAATACATCACCTTTGTGTTCGTAGATTTAGGTTGCAAAAACATATCGTTTATAAATCTTCTTTCGTCATATATTATTTATAACGTGTAATAATAGTTATTTATTATACGAATGTGGAATGTACGTAACTAGTCCCGCAAGATATAAGTTAAATATAATTTATCCAAAATCGTGTGTAATAAGCGAATTACTGTGGTCATTTTTCATTACCCACTGGTGAGAGAATAACTCGGACTCACGGAATACATAGATCGTTCGTAAGATTTTTGAAATAATTCCAACTGACACCACGTACGTCAAAATTTCTTGTCAAAATTTTATAATAGTACATTATTATACAAGTTTAATAAGAGGGTATATTGTGCTCCAATGTAACGAGTGCCCCACAATGCCTCTTATTAAACAAGTATAATATACTATTTTTTCTACTTTGGTTTTAGTTAAAGAATTATTTCTAAAATAAAATATATATTTAAACCTAGTGAGTTTTATCTTTTAACATTTGGCAGCACTAAAAACATTTGATCCTTTCGAACGAATTTAATATTTGACATACGTATTTCTACGACGATTTTAATAGTTAATTTTTAAACATATTAAGTCAAGAATATTACTTACACACCTCCAAAAATAAGGGAGGTCGCCAAGTGTGCGATGAACAAACTATTTCCACGTAAGTTGTAACCAATTTAAGTTTATAAAATAATGCAACGCCTAAATGATAATCGAAATTTAAGGTTATGTTTACATTTGTTTCTCGTTCCTCGTATCAGGCATCGATCGACGCTAATTAAAAATCCACACCGAATTAACACACCGACTCAAGCGGCTCTTTTTCGCTGCGAATGAAACATGCATTATACTCTCGCTGTTTCTGCGGTGATATTCGTTTTGCAAACAAAGTGATAATACTTATAATAAATTACAAGCTTTACTATGTGTATGTTGTGTTGCCTAAACGTCGTCACCGAGAGCCAAGTGAATTCATGCGTCCGGCCATTGTCACCGAGTTCCTACATTTTCCACGCGGATAAAAAGTGAACAATATGACGCCTCCGTTTTCTTTAACCTCAGTGGTACTGGTGACGAACTCCACAATATGCATTCGAACATATTCAGTGTGTAACGCATTGGGCGGTTCCAATTATCCTATGAATTAACGGCAATTTTACATTTTGATGTCGACATATGTCACGTTTAAGTACTGCCAATCGCAACAACTAAAATGTTACCACAAATAGTTTAATAATGAGCAAAACTGTAAAATAAAAAATCTCATTATTAAACTATTTTTGATATAAGAAAAGGTCGATTGTTAAACCAAAGTAGAAAAATATTATTTCAATATTTAATTCAATTACAGACGATTTTCGATAAAATCTTATGTAATATTCATATAGAATTACTCATTATTCCCTTAAGAAAATTACCCGTTCGCTTTTCAAGCAACTTTTTCTTGCGGGAGTAATTACGTACATTCCACACCCGTATAATAATTAACTATTAAACTTTAGTATTACCTTAGAGTAACTTATTAAATAACTAATTATAAATGTGAAATATACGAGTGAAAATGTTCAATATTAAAATATGTATCCATTAATCCCTACTTTCTATTTATTTTCGTGTAAATTCGGGCCGAGGACTTCATCCCAGCAGCCGCCACCGTAACAGAGTTTACTTAGGCGGCAGCTGCATATTTTATTGAGGCGGCATACATTATTCATGTAAAAAGAGGGCCCCCGGACGTAACTTACGGCGGCGGCGCGTGGCCTAAGCCGCTCAGACAACGGAAATTTTCGAAAGTAACATTAAAGTTTTCCATGATCTGATTAAGGAAATGTTTTCCACGTTCGAACCGCGTCCGACTCTCGAATACAATTTACTCTTGACTCCTCTTTTTTTTCCTCTACCCTTCTTCATTCTCGTCTAACACCATCCAGCGGGATAATTTAATAGTTTCAACAACGGCATGGTAATTTTATGTAAAAAGGATTACTTTAAAAAAATATAGTGATGTGGCCATCATGTTACTTTTTTCCGATTTGATGGTATAATAGTTATTTGTGATTATACTTCCATAGTGTATTTTTAATTTTAATCATATTTTAAATGTAGAGCAGTTTGCAAGATCGTGATACTGACGTCTGAAACGTCAAAAGTATGATGAAAATGAAAAATGACTTCAAATTCTAGTAGTAAGTTTACTCAAAAACTAAAGAGATTTAGAAAAAAAAACTTATTCATTATAAGTTGTAAAGTTCGGAATTCTCTAAAATTATTATTAATATATATATTTGATGTAATTATTGTCCTTCCATCATTATAAACCAAAAATGAAAAGTAATTTATGAAAAATATTTTGATTTCTTTGTTGTCTTATAATATTTCTTTAAATATTTTTATATTACTTTACATTTTGAAAGACCTATTGGAAGGAAACAAAAAACAGTAAACACGCACTTTCGATGTATGAAATTTTAGTTCTTCGGATTGTCAAAGAGGACTTATGTTCAAAGTTTCTTGTTAATTGCTCTATTAATTTTTTAGATACAGCTACACAAAAATTTTTACAAAAATCTTTTGAAATCGCTTCTAGAGACCTCAAAACAGATATTTCCATTTTAAATTTAAAAAAATTGAAAAAATTTTCACGGTCACAATACTGTCCCGTACTTCGTAACAAAGAAAATAAAAATGTTGATGTGCCCATCATCTAACTTTCTCCAATTTGATGGTGCAAAAGAAGTTTTTATCATATCTCGCAAATTTATCCATTTTTTTTTCAAAAACTGCTCTGATTTCTTTCAGAAATTAAATTATTTAAAAAAATCCAGATAATTCTGGAGCATCGAAGAAAAAATAAACAAACAAAAATTAAACCGTAAAAAGTAATTTCTAGGCAATTTGTATTCAATTACCAATTACTGAAGCCACTTTTGTTTTTAAAATCCACCAATTGCGAATTTTTTAAATGTTGGTTTTATATTGATCATTTGAGATGCTTTGGTGAAAAAAATCACAAATGTATATATACTGTAAAGAATAGATTTCAAAAAATCAATTGCCAAAATAACTCTCAAAACAAATTTTATTTTTAGAGTTATTGACCGTTTTAAAAAATTCGATAAAACACTAACCGCAAAGAATTCGTTCCAAAGAAATATATTTAATTGTCAAAATAACATTCTTTGAAAGCTACTTTTAGTTTTGAAAATACATCAATTTTTAAGGGAAATGCGAGTTTTTGAAAATCTAACATTTGTGAAGCATCGAAGAAGAAATGATAAATTCTAAAGACTAATTTCTACAAAAATTATACTCCAAAATATCACTTTTGTTTTTAAAAGTCCATCCATTTTCAAACGAGTTACATTTTTACTTTCGTGTTTCGCATTGTTAAACATCTGGGACGAATCAGTGAAAACAATTCGTTAAAAGTATAAACCGCAGAAAATAAATTCTAGAACTACCTACGAATTCATCTCATCTCTTCATGATCATTTATAATCATTTCAGGACGTACTACCGTAGACAGCTGAGAGACCTCTGGTCGATATCCAGTTAATAACAGTGATATGCCAACATTTTTAATGTATCTTAAAAATGTTTAAATTACTATTAATATATTTGTATATAAATATTCTAGAGAAATTGTATTAAATTACCAAATCGCTCTTTAAAATTCACTTTTTTTTTAAATACATCAATTTTCAAACGTGTTATGAATTTTTGAAAATGTCATTTTTCAATTTGTTAAACATTTGAGAAAAACATTAAAACCATATATACCGAGGAGAATAAATTCTAAAAAAAAAATAGATTACAATATCACTTTTCCAAAGGTAATTTTGCTTCTAAAAATCAATAAATTTTCAAATATGATACGAAATTGAAAACAATTCGTTAAAAATATAAACAGCAAAAAATAAATTCCAGAAAAATCGTATTAAATATATAATCCGAATTGTAATTACGTTCTCTGTGTCTGAATAAAGATGTTATTCTCTCTCATTACTCTTTAAAATACATTTTTGTTTTTTAAAATTCAGCAATTTTCCAACAAATTACGAATTTTTGAAACTGAAGGCGATGACCCAATGTTGATTAATATTTTTTTTTACTTTCTCCGTTGCGAATGGTGAGCGTGAAAATGTTTTAAATTTTGTTTTAGCGGAAATATCCGTTTTTAGGTCCCAAAAAGCGATTTCAACCATTTCTGGAAATAGAAATTTTGTGTTTTGTGTGTGCGCTATATCTTAAAACCAATACAGTAAATAATACGAAACTTTAAACATAAGTCTTTATTTAACAACCCGCAGAAGTGAAATTTCGTAGAAAGTGTGTGTTTACCTTGACCGTTTTTTTTTTGTTTTTTTTTCAAAAGTTTCTTAAATATGAAAAATATTACAAAAAATTTTAAACATATGTTAAAAACAAATTATATCGAACCTATTTTTTGGCAAATAAAATGCGCGAAAAAGAAAAATTAAATTTTTTCGAAATCTCACTAATTTTAGAAAATAAAATCGATTTACCATAAGCGACTCTACTGCTCTGAAGAGGACTTATAGTTCGTAACGAGTGTGAATTTTGGAAATATTCATTTTGAGGATCCTCGAAATTTGTGACAACTAAGTCTATGGAAATAATCCCTGATTTTAGCGTAAAATAAGGCCCACTGTTCAATTTTCAGTATCATTTATATTTGAGCTGGGTGCACTATTTTTGGTGTTTTTTTTTTCATTTTATTTACTACAAAAAAATATGTAGTTTTGCTTTTGCCAAGATTTTATTCGTTGTTAAAATGAAAAACAAATTCTTTATAAGTTGTTCATTTCGACATTCTCTACAATTATTATTATTAATATAAATGTCATGTAACTATCATTGTTTAATAATTATAAACCAGAAATGAAAAAATAAAAAAAATTTTTTTTTGAAAAACATTGATTTTATTTTTTACTTTTCATATTGTAAAAATTATTGGAAAAAAACAAAAAAAAATGTTGAGGTCGCCCACTTCCGGTATACGAAATGTTAACAAAAGCTTTCCAGTTGTTCAGATTATCAACTGATGTTCAAAGTTTCATGTTAATTCCAGTATAAGTTATTGAGATACACACATACAGAGATGCAACACAGTTACATTTTTTTCCCAGAAATCGTTAAAATCGCGCAACAATACTTTTCCGTATTTCGTAACAAAGAAAGTGAATATGGTATTGGTTATTTCAGGGGTAAAATAAGTTTGTTACGCGGAATCCAACATGTTGAATTTATCTGAGACGTACATTCATGAGCAATAAGATAAACATTTAATATTAAAAGAAATAAATGTGCTTTATCAACCAAAACCATTACAGAAAATGCCTTATATTCGTTATTCGGAGGGAAACATTTTCCCCAAAAGTTTGGCTTGTTGGTTATTTAAAGGCAAAAAATAAGTCAGCTATCAACGCGAGATTCAAAATGTTTTGAATTAATTAAACAATAAAAATATGCACGAATAAGTGAGGAATACAAAAAAAACGATAATCATACAAATATAAACACTTAATCTCCGGAGCTGACGTTTAATAATAATTAAATATCTCGTCGTTTTACATTTCGGTCACGCGTCAACAGTAATATTTTTTTTCTGTTTTTTTTTCCGACGTAGACAGGTTGCAAATTTGAAGCTGCACCCTTGAGGCCACTGTTGCCCACTTATCCGAGTTTATTGTGACGGAGATTGTGTGAGTTACTGGCGGCATTTGCGAATAATACAGTAATAAATGCGACCATTTACCCCGCACCCCAGCGCCATCCCCCGAAATACGCATTCGGCAACGCTCACGTGGAAATTTCGGGACAGAAATGTTCACGGCCCTATAGGAACTTTAATCCCGGTGGGACCAACAATTATTGTATCGATTCCGGGTTTGTACACGAATAATTTGGGCCTAAGATGGGGAATTACATTCCTCGAAGGGTGACTTTTGTGTGTATAATCCAAATGTATATACTGGTTAGTTTATTGATTGCATTAATATTCTATCCAAATTGTGATTTTGTATGAAAGTCTCTAAGCAGTATGGAATTATTAAATATTTCTTCGTTGTCTTTACCTATAGTCCAGTCAAATAAGATTTTTAGTTCGGAAAAATTAAAAGTAAGCTGAATTTTTGTGTACACTTTTATTTAGTGTTTTAAAACAACATCCAAAAAGTACCCTTGATTTGACCTTGAGCTTGAGCGCTAATGTAGCAAAAATTTATTTTTTCGCTTATATCTTCTTTTCTATTGACATTGGGTATAGAGAAATTGAAGTTTACAAAATTCTCTATAAAAAGTATTCTATTAGTTTTTTCGTAAGTCTAACCGTTTTAGCGTAGTATAGGTGTTAAAAGTATTAATCCAATACGAAGTACCCTAATCCACACCACCTTTGAGGTTAAGTACGAGGCGCGTTTTTTTTTAAATGTGGTATCCCCTTTAAGCCTAATCCACAGTCTCGTTCGGTCAAAATATCCTCTCAATACTTCTTAAAACAGTCAAAATAGACTTATCTTAAGCTTCTTCATCTTCGTCTTCTTCTCTTTCTATGTCGCGCTGTTCCAGATAATCCGTAGAAAATGATTCTAATTGATTTTCATTCTCTCCTTCATCAAATTAGTTTTCTCCGTTATCTTCTATTGTATTGGAATTCAAACACAATTGTCCGTTGCAATAACCACAAATTGACGAGCAGTTTATTGCCAATTTTCTACATCCACACAATAGTCCACAACCTTTGGTGCAATTACAGAAGATCAGATTTAAAAGAGAATCCGGAGTGGGAGCTTGTATTGTTTTTTTCTTCGGTTCCAATGCATCGTTTCTCAATATCCATCCCCACTCATTAGGGTTTAATTCATTTCCCAGCCACTTTTGTACTTGAAAATAAACTCTGTGAAGGTACTCTTTAGCTGCACTATCTGTTGGCGGTAATACAGCCAATTTCACTTGCTTACTTTTACTTATTAATTTCGTGAAACACGTGTAACGATATTGATCAATGGATGTTACTTCAATGGAGCTCCATATAATGCCAGTAAAAATTTAATCCCATTGGAAGAAATAAATTCGTGTGAAGAATCTCCTTGCGTGAAAACTTGAGCTGCAGCTTGTAAATCTTCGCGTTTTTCCAATAGCTTTAAAGCTGTCGTTTTACCTTTACCAAAAATAGCTGACGTTGTGTCACGCCCGTGACAGCATGGAGAAATAAAAGATGATGTTTAGTGCATTCATATTGGTAAGAACTTTGGGATGAGTAAATTGTTTGTGAAACTTTTCCTCCGCCTGGTTTCATGAAATAAATTTCTCCATCTATCGGTGTACGAGCTATCATCGGTCTACGAGCTATCAGGAGTATAAGGAGGTCTATATCCTACATCCGACAACGACAGTTATTTTGCCGCATATTTTCAAGTGCTGTTTCGAAGATTAAAACATCTTCAGATTGCTTGACACGAATATTATGAAACTCGAAATGCTTAGCCTACATCGAAATCAATCTGGTTTTGTTGCTGTTGTTAGCAAGAAATTTATCTTGGCTTACCGTTGCGTTCATTGTTTCATCGATCTGCGGTTTCACACTTTTCACACTTTTGCTGCTGTTTAAATATCCATCGAAGACTATAATAGTATTCGGGCCAAAATGTTTCTGTACATAATGTACATAAGCTGTGCAAATGGAATTAAGAGCATCATTTTGATGCCACCCAACTCTGTGTAAGAGGAAGCCACCATCAATTACATAAGTTGCATTTTCAAAATCAGATTGAGATGTTAATGGTTTAAAGATGTCGTAGAGAGATGACTTCTTGGTTTTACGCATGCTAGTGTCATCGAAGAGTGATACTGGAATTCATATTGGAAAAATCCGCGGAGTTCTTCGGTGGATTTGTTCATTGCATAAGATTTAGTTCTTTGAAACAATAGTGATGGATCGACGGATACTGTTCGATCATGAACCATTTACTGTTGAAATCGGAAATACTCTACTAGCGCAAAATTCGTGCCCAGAACTCTGTCAATTGCAGCAGTACCAATTTCTTGCGCCTTGTGGATGTTTATTTTTTCATCGCCAGTCAATACTCGGAAATAGATTGTGTGATTGAAACCATTCCGAAAGTCTCTGTACATCAGTGTCATCTCTAACAATTCGCGAAACCCTCGCGTCGACATGTTGTTCACTACTACTGAAAGAAAGATCACAAAAATTCTCAAGACCTTTTATTACTTGCCCCAACCAGTCCAAGAATCCATTTGCTTAATATGCTTTTCTTAGTACTTCGTCCATGTGTGAAGCCTCTTGATTTCGAGGATTTCATTAGTGTCTGTTCAATGACCATATCACTCCATGTTCCACAAAAATACTTATCTGTGCGTTTGATTGCGAAAAAGTTGTTGGTAAACTTGTTGAATGCTTCCCTACCTATCATAGTTGCCAATTTCTGCATATCCTGAACGGATAGATGTACTGATTTTGCGTACAAGAAGTGCCCTGTTACGTAGAAATATGGAATCATTTTTTTTACTGACGTCAAATAAGCCTTCCAATCTCCCTTTTTCTCTGCTCGAATAAATTCTTTGGCAATAGTAATCATTTCAAAAACAACAACCCTGGTGGGCTCGCCTTCGGGTGGCCCACCACCAACACTCAGCCACCATATCGTGAGTGCACTGCACCAGTCCCCCCTGCTCAGGGCCGGCCAACTGGCTGTCCCTGACAAGGACACTGGGGCGGCGCCTCGCGTGAGGGTGAGGAAACAGCTCTGCGGGGCTGAAAAGAAAAGGAGGAAGAAGCTGAAGGGGGCTGGCAAGAAAGCCTCCACTGTGGAACGGGCCACCACGAGCTCCAAGGCAAGCCCCCAAAAAGGGCAGCCAGGGACGAGTGGCACAAGTCACAGCAGCTTCCCCCCCCAAACCAATACCAAAGGGGGTGACGGCAGCAGACCGATCCCCAAAAAGGGGCCTTCTACCAAACAAGGCCCTTTGCCGGGAAAGGTCAAGCAGACCGTCCCCCCCACAAAGAAGCGAAACCGGTCGGACGACTCTGGGAAGTCGCCTGGGCTCAACCCCAGGAAGAAACCCAGAGACGCAACCTCAAAGCCCAAGTCATACACGGAGGCCATCAACAGACACCTGCAGATGGCCATCGTCGACAAAAGCAACCTCCTAGGTAAACTAAAGGAGGAACAGGAGAAGCTGGTACGCGACTCCCTCATGAGGGCAATCCTGGGAGTGGACCCGGCCAGCACGGTCGCGCCACACTTCTCCAGGTGGTCCTACTTGGGGGAGATACTGCGTATCACCTGTGCGGACACCGATTCCTTGAGATGGCTCGAGGAAACGGTCAACGGACTTGGACCTCTCTGGGTGGGAGCCGAACTGGCAGTGGTGCAGGTTGACAGCCTGCCCAGGCTAGTAAAAGCTTCAGCCTGGCTGCCCAATGCACAGGACAAGGATGAAGCCTTGACCTGTCTGGGCGTCCAAAACAGAGAGGCCCAAACAGCCAAGTGGTGCATTTTCCACCACGAGAAAAAAGAAGATGGCATCCTGGTGGTGTTCGGGATACCACTTCAAGAAATCGAGCTGCTGAAAGGCAAGCACCCCTAAGGCAAATGCCAACTATGGTATGGCCTGGGGAAAGTGACCCTTCACCTGAAGCAGCCAGAGGAAAAGGAAGACACCCCGCAGACCGTTGAGGACCCTCCCATGGAGACCGCAGCAGTCCAGGATGCTTCCCAATAACTAGAACCCCAAGTCCGAGGCCAGACCAGGACGGACCGGGAAATACAGAAAGGTAAGTCTCTTTTTGCTTATTAGCAATTAAGTACTAACCACACAACCAAGAAATTGACTTAACCATTACAGGCAAACTCAATATCATACAAATTAACCTCCGACATTGCAAGATGGCTGTGGCGCACTTGTGCCAACATCTACACAACCACGAGGATAACATAGCCCTCATACAGGAACCCTGGCTAACAAGCGAAAGGGTTGCCGGTATGGGCACTCTAAAAGGTAAGGTGAATTATTTTCACTCCACTAAGCCAAGAACATGTATCTACACTCCTAAGAATGTGCAGTGCGTGTTCCTACCACAACTAAGCTCACCGGACCTTGCAGTGGTCAGTGTGGAGGGTGCTGAGGGCAGGACCCTGATCCTGGCATCAGCTTACCTTCCGTACGACAGTGAGGCCCCTCCTCCCACAAAGGAGATGGCGGCACTCATTAAACACTGTGAGGACGGCAAATTAGATCTGATAATAGGGTGTGACGCCAATGCCCACCACATAGTGTGGGGCAGCAGCGACACCAACCACAGAGGAGAATCTCTTCTAGAGTACCTCTCAACTACGACCCTAGAGATAGTGAACAGGGGTCGCGAACCCACCTTCGTGACCCCCACTAGACAAGAGGTCATAGACATCACCCTCGCAAATGCGAACAGATAGAGAACTGGCGCGTCCACCAAGACGTGTCATTCTCGGATCATAGATGGATCTGCTTCAGTATAGGAGTTACGACCGTGGAACGAATCCTGGTTCGAAATCCAAGAAGAACGGATACGGAACTGTTCAACAACTGCCTATCCAAACATCTAGAAGAGGACGTCTTCACGCAGGACCCTGTAAACAGCGAGGCGGTTGAGAGACTGTCTCTGAAATTACAGACCAGCCTTATAGACTCTTTCCACGAGGCCTGCCCCGCCAGGAAGGCAGGCACATCTGCCAAACCTCCCTGGTGGTGCCCAGAGCTCGACCAAAAAAGGTCAGACTCTCGCAAAGCCTTTAACAAAGCCAAGAACTCCCGACTTGAGGAGGACTGGGCCACATTCAAGAGAACCCAGAGGGACTTTAAAATGACCCTCAGGAGAAACCAAAGGGCCTCATGGCATAACTTCTGTGAGGGCATTAACTCCGTATCGGAAACAGCCCGCACCAGGAAAATACTATCTGGGTGCCGTAGTGCACAGCCAGGCATCTTCAAAAAGGAGGACGGCACCTATACTGCTGACCTCCGAGAATCCCTAAGTCTGCTTCTGAAGTCACACTTCCCTGACTCCAAAAGCGGTTCTGATGCAAACCATCAAAATGACCCAGAATATCTCCCCACAGCGGAGGACTGGAACATGAGCATGGAAATCGTCACAGAAAGCAAAATAGAATGGGCAATAAGATCATTCTCTCCTTTCAAATCGCCAGGACCGGACGGTGTGTATCCTGCCCTACTACAGTGGGGCTTGGAGCACTTACTGCCGCTACTGTGCAGACTGTTTCGGGCATGTATTGCAATGCAGTACGTACCGAGACTATGGAGGGAAGCCAGAGTGATTTTTATTCCCAAATCAGGCAAAACTGACTACACGGCAGTCAAATCGTTCAGACCAATCAGCCTCACGTCTTTTCTTCTGAAAACCCTAGAGAGGCTGTGCGACAACTACATCAGGGAGCAGTGCTGCTTGAACAGCAAACTGCACCCAAGCCAACACGCCTGCAGGCCAGGCAAATCGACTGAGTCGGCCCTTCATCATGTGGTATGCAGGATTGAAGGATCGCTGGCTAACAAACAGTCAGCCCTAGGAGCCTTCATAGATATCGAGGGGGCTTTTGACAAAGTCTCCTACGCCAACATAGAACAGGGTCTAAACAAACACGCGGTCCCCACAACCATCATTGGATGGGTCGGGGCCATGCTAAGGAATAGAACTGTAACTGCCTCAATAGGTAAAGAAAGCCAAACAGTAGCTGCCACAAAAGGATGTCCACAGGGCGGGGTGCTATCCCCGCTTCTGTGGAACGTCGTTGCGGACAGCTTACTACGGCAACTGAACAACGCAGGATACCATGCTGTGGATTACGCAGATGACGTGGTAATCCTACTTATTGGAAAACACGAGAGCATTCTGTCTAGCCTTATGCAGAATGCTCTCAAAATCATAGAGGATTGGTGCGAAAAAACGTCTCTCTCGGTTAACCCCAAGAAGACAGAGTTAGTACTATTCACAAGAAAAAGGAAGATCAACACAGGTAGACTTCCCAAACTTTTCAACAACCAGCTATGCTTGGCAGACGAGGCGAAATACCTCGGTATTATACTGGACTCCAAGCTTAACTGGAAGAACCACCTAGAACACAAGCTGAAAAAAGCATGTGTCATCTTCTGGCAGTGTAGGGGCGCGCTCGGACCAACCTGGGGCTTCAAACCAAAGGTGGCCCGGTGGCTCTACACTGCAATTGTCAGACCAGCTCTGACATACGGAGCGATAACCTGGTGGCCGAGAACAGACCAATCGGTAACCAGGAAGAAGCTAAACCATCTACAACGATTGGCGTGCCTGGCCATGACGGGCGCAATGCGCACAACACCCACGGCTGCAATCGAAACTCTACTGAACCTGACGCCCCTTCACATACATGTAAAGGAGGTGGCAGTAAGCACAGCCTTAAGACTAAAGGCAAATGGCACGTGGAGCCCGACAGCAAACGGTGTGAGACACGGGAAAATATTGAGAGAGGCGGGATTAACCATGCCTGAACTCAAAGAATCCCTCGACAGTGTCCCACCGAGACACCTGTTTAAACGGCAATACGAAATAAAAGATCAGATTAATGACAAACCAGAAATCACCGTCTATACCGACGGGGCCAAGAACCATGAAGGCGCAGGGGCAGGCATCTATTGCCAGGAACCTGACCTCAGCCTCAGCATCCCCTTAGGTAGGAATGCGACGATCACTCAAACGGAACTTTTCGGGATACTTGAAGGTGCTCGGAAACTATCGGAACTGGCAGTCTCGAACAAATCCATTTTGTTCCTCACTGACAGCAAATCAAGCATAGCTGCGCTTTCGAGACCGAGGGTGGCCAGCAGTATAATATTGGAGTGCAAGCAAGCCTTAGACAAACTCGCCGCAACCAACAGAGTCACAATTTCCTGGATTAAGGGACATTCAAATAATGAAGGGAACGACCGGGCCGATAGGCTTGCCAAAAGGGCTGCCCTGAAAAGGGAAGGCTCTAAGGCTTTGCCACTGGCACCACTCACTGTCTCCCAAATACTTAAAGGAAACTCTCTTGAAGAACACAAAAAGGAATGGCTACAGACTGACAAATATGTGGTCGCCAAAAAATTCATCCACTCACCAATACCGAAGCTGAGCAGGAAATACATTGAATTACCAAGAAGTAGCTTGCGGCTGCTAGTCGGTACACTTACTGGGCACTGCAAACTAAAAAAGCACCTCCACAACATAGGGGTGGTAAAAGACCCCCTATGTCGGAAATGCGAGCAAGAAGAGGAGACACTAAGACACATCATGTGTGAATGCGAGTCACTCAAACAACTTAGGTGGTCCGTTTTCGGAGAGGAGTGGCCAGATTGGTCACAACTGGGCAACACTCCACACGGCCAACTACTTGACTTCACAAGAAGTTTAGGTTGGCTTGAGGAGTAGGGCCCAGGAGGCGGCACAAAGGACCAACGAATGGTCTAAGCGCTGCGACCATTTGGTCGCCCTCCACAAACCATCAATCATCATCAATCATTTCAAAATATTGAAGCCATAGTTTTGCAGTGGGGCCTCTCATTTCCATTCTCTTTAACTTTTCTTCGAACTTTTCCTTCAATTTTCCAAAACTGTCCGATTCTTCAATTTCTCTGAATGATAATGATTGTCTTGTTTGCTCTAAGGAAAGCTTCAAAAATTCATTTTCAGTGTCGTCGAAAGTTATCTCATTGAAAATAATTTGAGAGAATGCAACTTGAATTAATGTGTGAGCTCGGACAGCTCTGCTGTAAGCGTGGCCTAATAACATTTTATTCGCCGAGTTGGGCACATAAATAGTACAAATTGCGTCTTTTAGACCGCTTCCCGACATCACGCATCCAATTGATCCCAAAAAAGACATGAGCAGATGAAATCCTCCCAGTCTTACTATCAATTTGGAAAATTGTGGGTCTTCGTAGAGGGCAGCTACGATTTCTCGAGCTTTGAAATACAATGACTGATCGAATGTTACAACAGACGTAGTGTGACCGTTGATTTTGGTATTATTGCTTATACACTTCAAAGTGGTATAAATCGTGTTGTAATTACTCGCCGGTTGATTGATAAACGGCAAATACTGGATTCGAGACTTGCAATATATTTCATCCTTAGTTAGACACTCCATAAACCCACTCCAAACTTGGAGTATGGTACTTGAGGTAAGTTTTGCCATTTGCCATACATCCACAATATATCAGTTTTTCTAAGCATGGACAAAGTTGTCACTTCATTACAATCCAGGTTTTCTACCATAATTTTTTTCAATCCTTCTATTCCGTGATTTTCGACGTTTCTTGTCGAACTTGCGAAACTCTTGCTATTTCTTTTGCAGATGGCATTTTTGTCAATCTTGGTATGAGTTCATCCACGTGAACTTTGTCATGTGGAGTTAGAACACACTAGAAGCTTCATATAATAATGCATCATTGTAGGATGTATATACACCCAAACACGATAAAATATCTATTAAACGCTTCGATGCGAATTATTGTGCAAATAGACTGACATTCCAAGCTGTAAAGGAGATATAAGAATGGCTGATAGCTGTACTAATCTGTTTTACTGGCTCCAATTTACCTTTTCTGTTCTTTAAAATAATTTGCTCAAGAAAAAACAATAAGCTGTTAGGAATGGAATCATTAATGTTATTGAACATATAATAGAAGCACTTGAAGGATAGTCTTGAGTGTTGCAAACTTCGTTTCGTATGTCCTGGCGAAGAATTGCTGCTGCTGCTGCCAAAACCCTGTATCTCTCATCTTATTCGTTTTCTTTTCTCGATTCATACCAAACTCTGTTCAAAATGTTATAACTCGTTTCACGAAACGATATGATACAGTGTCCGGCTTTTTTCGTTGTAATCACGATTCTATCTCCATATCTTTCTTCCAATTTTGTTGTTATTGTTTTGTCGTCTGGGATGATACTTGTTAACGCTGCTTTTAATTTGATTAAAGTGAACTGACAATCTTCATTAATTTCGATGTAAGAAAATATCTGTTCCAAAGCTGTTATAACATCACCATCAAGAGGGCGACCTACTTTATGGTCGGTTATTGGTGCACAGAATTTCACGAAGTAATTATTGTGATATTTTGCTTCGGCAGCAACGAGGTCTATTTCAAAAATTAAGCGTACTACGATTTCTTTTGCCATCTTGTCTCCTCGCTTCTCTATTAAATTCAGAATAGTATCCTGAAAGCCGACCGTTATGACGTGTCTGATGATTTAACGCCGTTCTTTAGGCTTCTTTTTTTCCACATTTTCATCAGCTTCACTTCCGCAAATAAAACAACATTTTACAAAATCAAAGACGAACTGGAACGCATCCTCGCTTTGGGAGGGCTGATGTTGGACGTGCTGGCCGTATTCTCGGCTTCTCTTTTACGTTTAAAAGCAATTTTTGTGCTCTTGCGGATGTAATTTCGACGACATTCGACGTGAATCGTTATCGAATCACACTATCAAAAAAGTCGACCTTCCCATCGCCTCTGTCGATACTAGGTTCTCTCTATATTTTTAAACCACGCTCAACTGTCACGGTCGGCCCGTTTTCAAGCGATTCGTGTGCAACAAACGCTCTCCATTTCGGCCCGTATAATAAGAGGGTTTTGAAAATACACGTTTTTCTTGTGATAGAACCGATTCAATACTGACATGCTAAACAGAGGCTGGAACACTAGGACAAGACCGGAGCGCAGGTAGAAATCACCTCGGTCGACCCTTCTTGCTGAATACAAGAGGAGATATGCAGCTGCTACCTACCAAGCGGTTTCCTTGAAATATTCTATTTTGAGAACCTTCCTGTTTTAATATTGTACGAAAAAAACCATTCGATTCGACTCATGGTATATTATACATTCTTTCAGATTTCTAATTGGTTGTGGAACTCGTATTACTGTAGTGTTATCCTTCAAATCAACGTTCACAGCGAGTTTTTGTAGATTGGGTTAGTCCTACAAAAGAAATACCTGATTATCTATAGAACGTTCTATACCTAAAGTCAATAAAAAAGAAAATATAACTATAACTCGTGAAACTCAAGGTCAAATCAAGGGTACTTTTCGGACGTTGTTTTAAAACACTAAATAAAGGTGTACACAAAAGTTCAGTTCACTTTGAATTATTCGGAAGTTTTGCCGTAAAATTGTCTAATTTGACTGGACTACTACACGATTTCTTTTGTATGTTAATATTGGGCTAAGGATTTTTTAAGAAGAAATTCCCTGTTTTCGACTGTATTAAATAAACTAAACTAGACATTATTTTCATACTGTTTATGATGATTTTGATGCTACTTAAAAGTAAATTTGTACCAATGCTATTCTATGTCTGGTATCGCAATAAAAAGTCGTGCTTCCGATCGCCATTTTTGAATCTGTGACAGGATGTTGGATCATCCTGTACATTGATTATTTCATATAAAAGTTTTTAATTAGTCAGCGCCTTCTTATGAATATACTATTTTCTGACTTTTTTTTAAATTAAATCTTTTGATTATTCGATTAATATCTTCATATAAAAAAAGCGCCATATTTATTAACACCCCCGTGTTGATTTCTTCATTTGTGGTGGTAACACCAGTGATTATGATATTATAATCACTATGTAACGATTGCGTTGGTGGCACTGTACAACGATAGTGTTCGTTTTGACATCCAATTTGACCTTCCAAAAATGAATTAAAACGAATTAATATTTAATATACTATAAAATCTATAGACGGGTTCCTACTTGAGACAACAGAACAACACTGGAAAGATTGATTCAAAATAATTGAATATTACATTCTTTGCTTAGATAAAGTGTAAAATATTAATCATTCCAGCAATTTCCAATAGACATTTATTAACCCGCCAATGGAGACGTACTGGTCTGTGAGACCGGCTGTGTCGAATAACTTTATTCTCGCTTATTGTTTTTTGTGTCAATTACGAGTAGCTGCCGCATTGCAGAGCTTAAATTGATTAAATATTTTTGTTTTATTGTCAAAGAGCATAAATTAAAGAAAAAAACATGAACTATTGAATCTGTGACAGGATGTTACCATATTAGTAACACGTTTCCAAAAATCTTCAGTTGAAAACCCCGGTGCACGAGACCGGCGTCACCATTAAATTTGCGTCACCAATGGCGGGTTAAACATGTTTTTCGTAGATTTGAATGTCTAGAGTTCATTAGATGAAGTTTCTTTAGACACAATATTTGAAACCAAATCTGAATATCTCGATGGTAATTATGCAATTTTAAAAGAAAACATTTATTCTAGTGTTTGTCGGAAATTTGCAGCACGAACATTTTCTGAAACTTCACCATTTCCATTACACAATTCCGAGCGAACGCACATTATTACAAGCACGAAACTTCATGGGAGATTTGTGTCACGATACAAAGGTGTAATTATGTTATTAATTTTACATAGAAATTACATGAAATCTGTGTGTTCCTCTACCCCACGCGCCGGAGATATCGGCAAATGGAAATTACACATTCCCTTCATACAATACCGAAATCGCAACCGCAAATCTACATTGAACGCAGATAGGGTGGCATAACTATGTGTTTTCAGTATTTTCAATGAATTGATATACAAGAGATTACATTTGTAACGTATTTATTGTTATTCATTGCGGCGATACGTCTATAAATTACTGTTTTAAAAATTAAACATTTTAATGATAATTTATATTTTATTCTTATCCTATCTTATTAGCCAATAAAATTTGTTAATTTGATGCCACGTTTGGTTAAACCATTTGCTTAAACTGTTTTCTTAACGACGAGAGCTTATTGCATCCTGACGACGGGAGCTTATTAGCTCAATCAATTGAAGACAATTTAAATTGATTTAAATCTATCTACATATGTGTCGGTTTATCAGTCAATAATAATGTCGCGTTTTGGGATAGAAAATACTGCCGAATGCATCTCGTGTAATGATAAATCCCTATAATTTTGACAAAAATACCCTCAAATTATATTATGTTCCTTTCAGTAGTACTTTCTCAACGTGCGTGGAGTAAACTTTTATTATGAATTTGTTCGAACGTTTAAGTTGGCTTTAAATATTTCTGAGTGTGATCTTTGATCGTAATGACCAACAAGTGATTTCGTCAACGGGGAGTCGCAGCGCGGGGGTGAAAAACCGCCACCGATGACCTCCAGCTAGCTCATGGAGTCGGACCGCTATGGAACAGCACAAGAACACACACACACAAGGATGGGGCAAAGGTAGAAAAAATCTGATAGGCGCGATAACGAACGCTCTTATTTAGACACGGTTATGTACAGCAAAAAAATAAAATATATACACGCTGGAAAGTCAAAAATAAGTCAAGAAATAATGTCACAAACAAGAAAACAGTCAAGATAGCAATTGTCACAACAGTTCACCTATAGTTCGCACCGGGGTGCCCGACGAGTTCGCAGAGGAGTAACCGGTGGCTCGGCGGCAACGGTATCGGCGGAGAAAGATAACGGCGGCGGCGGCGACGGCAGCGGCGGCGATGGCAGCGTAGCGTCGTTGGGTCGGCGGCTGCGGTGGCGTCGGCGGTTCTGTTACGTTCTGAGTCTTCAGATCTGTATTCTCTGAGTTGAATTAACGAACTGAGTGTTGATTTGAATTATCTGATTCTAAGGAACTCTGCCCTTGTCTTGGATGATTTCTCCCTCTGCGGCCTTTTATAGAGCCCACGCCCTACTCTGCTCCGGGTTGCGGATGGTGGTGGTGGTAGGGTGCGACGGGAGCATCGAGATCGGCGCAGGTGTCCGAACCGGCAAATTGCGCTTCCAAGAACAATTTGGGTTCGAGCCGATTTCGGCGCGTAAGCAGCCAGCTGGAGGGCGAATCAGCAGTCTTAGGGTTGTTCTCAATACGTCGGCGCTCAGCGGGTGGAGGATCATCTTCATTGTATTGTTACTGGTAGCTGGACTTCTTCGAAAATTATCTCGTTCGGAAATTTCAATAATAGCTCATACAATGCAAATTAAAATAATTACGCATTTGTTAAGACGCATAGATAAACTAAGTGCCGATAACAATTTGTGTGAAATGGATCGTCGACAAATTGATTGATGAGACAAGAGTTGCGGAGAAACGGATAGCGAGTAGGTCAAGGGGGATCAAAAGAGCTCCCAGCTAAGAGATATAAAATCAATCTTAATTCTCAGGGCATGTCGTAAAATATACAGCAGAACCCAAAGCATTGCTGCTGATGCAAAGAGGCATCCTGGATCAACATCATTTCAACCAGATGAAACTGCGAGTTTGAGGTTTCTAAAGCAACCTTTCGATTTGTATGTGCAAAACCAGCTTATCATGAAAAATGTAAAAAGGTAAGACAGATCCAAAGGAAAATGGTTTACGGTGTCCGAAGCGTCAAGAACAGTATTTTGTGAGAAATTATGAGTGAGGTGAAGAAATGGTACAGCCCCTGCCCTTCATTATGAATCTAGAAGCTGAAGAGAATGTATACGGCAATGGTAGATATAAGAATTTTATGACAGTTTTGTACAAGATGAAAAAATCACTAGAAGCTGAAGACCCTGTTTCTAAAGAAATGTAGGCAATACATGTTTTCATGTAAGGGAGCAGTGACTGCCAGGTTTCCATGAACGAATTGATGGCCGCAATATCAAGAAAAAACTTAACTGGATAACTGTAAAAACAAAATTGATTGAAAAATATAGAGACCGAATAATAGTGAAACCAGGTCACATCCGGTTCGATGTCCAATGCTTTATAGGATACAGAGGATAAACTTTTGAATGATGCTTGGTACGAGCAAGAAAGGAAAATAATGCAGATTTTGAATAAGCTGCAGCTATCATTTGACAAGATATCCAGAGTGAAATAAACGATTCTCGTGCGTACCCATCTGGTGATGAATTTCTTCAAGACGCGGATTGTGTTCCCAACCTTTTGTGGCCCATCGCCCTATTCTGAAGGTTGACTAAGACCTATCGCCCCCTTTCCATTTTCATTGTATGCCTAATTTTAATTTAAAGTGAAGTGTAAATAATAATGCAGTTTTACTATTTTAAACAATTTTATTACCGTATATAAAAATAATCAAAACAGTTTTATCCAGTCACTCTTAAATAAAATAGAAAAAAAATGTACATTTTTTACAGATTTTTTTAAGAACAAAGAAGTGAATTTATTAATAATAATAATAATAATAAAGTTTATTTACGGTAACCACCTTTGTATACATAAAATACAAAATATATAATAACAAAATAAAGTATGTGAAACATTTCAACTTAATGAGTACATCCATTACAAAGAAACAACATATAAATGGTAGAGATCAAAATTGACATAAAAGTTATACAATGCTTAAGTTATATAATATTAAAATCGTGAAAGTAAAGAATACCAAAAATAAATACAAATTTCATTATCTAAATTTCAAGTTTCTTTTAAAACGATTAAATGAATTGTCAAATAAATCAAACCAGTCATGGCAATTAAATTCATTTCCAAGTGTAGTTAGCCGAGAAATCGAATTGTTGTGACCAGATACAGTATTGTGGGTGTTTTGGTAGAAAAGAGTAGTTGATCGAGTCCTTCTATTAGGAGTATGAAACAAAAACATATTTAAAATATTTGGGGAGTCGATCTTTCCGTGAACCAAACGGTGTAGTAAGCATAAGTCCGCGTCAATGCGACGATCCGCCAGTGTCTTCATGCTTAGGACGTCCAATATTGCCTTAACTATATCATTGACGTGCATTTAAGAAAATAGGAGTACATGTTTTCATTTTCAAATTGGAATCTGGAAAAATTAAGAAAGTTGACAGTTAGGGCTCTATCACACCAGGCCACCATAGTGGCAACACCAGTGGCGGCACCATGGTGAATCCAGCCACCAGTAAAGCAACCAGTCGAGACACCAGGCAGTCGGCATTGCTAAGATGGACGTGGAAGAGTTAGCACTTGTTATGTATGTGAGACATAAACGAATATTTGAAAAATATAAAAAATATAGGAAATATTGGGTTGTAAATTATAAAAAAAAAACACACAAAAAACCTGTACTCTCCAAGACAGACTGCCGGGTACTGACTGAGTGATGGCCGCGACGCGACGCCGAGTTAGTGGATTAGTGTGAGGCCCTCATTGAGTCCTTTACAATTTGCTGGTGGCGACATCCTGGTTGTTCCATCAGTAAAGTCTGGCCGACCGGATTGGCTGGTGGCGCAACCAAAGTTGTGGCGCCACCAGTCCTATACCAGATGTGTTATGTTCCATTTCACTTTATACATTTGACTTGTGGCGCCACTGGTGCCGCCACCATGGTGGCCTGGTGTGATAGAGCCCTTAGGTAGATTTCAATTAAAGCTTGAATATTCGGTTTTATGTTCGTCAAGTTTAGGCGCAAGTCTCCTTTGAAGCAAATGTCAACTTATTTTTTTGTTTTGTGAGGAGCTGGACAACAGAACTAAATCCTTTTTTAAGTAAATAAGTTGACGGGAACGAGATGAGAAGTGGTTTAGTTTTTCCTCACAGTTATGGATAGGTGTCCATAAGCTTCACCCAGGCTAACTCGTAACCGCTCTGCTTGAAAATAATTTTTGCCTCACAGTGATACTTCAGATCTAAAAACTCCGCCTGCTTCAAACTTCAAACTTGTAACGGAAGTTTTGGGTCGGAAACTGAATCAGCTCTTTACGGCCAATATTTACCTTGTGAATATTAAACTTGGCGATGAATGATGAAATAATTCCTTTGGCTTTGATAAAGTTCATCTTGTTTCCTTGAAGCGTTATATTGACTTCGTTCATCCCCGGCGGTTGACCTAGGTCAAGGTTCGGTCCCTTTCCGCTCTACTCTGAGGAGAGTTTTTAGTTGGTATACTCGTGCCCTTCGGGGGAGGACTCCAACACTACCCCACTATAGGGGGTAAAAGATCTTCTCTCCTCTCTTCAAAAAAAAAAAAAAACTTCGTTCATTTTTTCAAAAATATCTATAAGGTACGCAAATTTCAACTTAAAACAGGATCAGACGTGTCGAGAAACTCAGTAACAGTTTATTTTAGGAAATCACCTCACGGCCGTACGTAGAAGCAATCGTTCAAATTCCTCATCATTTTAATGGCAAAGTTGTCGGAACAGACGGCCATTAAGGGAATTAGCTTTGACCTTGTTGACGCCAGTAATTACCTGATGTAAAGTTTCATACAGGACAAGTGTTGACGATGAATGACATAGCGAATAGTGATTTTTACTTTCTCCGTTACGAAGTACGAGAAAGTATTGTGATCGTGATTTTTTTTTCAAAATTGTTTTTTACGGAAATATCCGTTTTGGGGTCCCTAGATGCCATTTCAACAATTTCTGTAAAAAAAATTGTGTCTGTGTTTGTGTGTGTGTGTGTGGCTGTGTGTGTCTGCTGTGCGCGCTGTATCTCAAAAACGAATAGAGCAATTGATATGAAACTTTGAACATCCATCTTATTTGATAATCTGAGGAACTGAAAAGCTTTTGGTAAAATTTCGTACACCGGAAGTGGGCGTTTACCCTAACTGTTTTTGTTTTTTGCCAATATTTTCTTGAATATTAAAAATATCACAAAAACATTTAAATAAACTTTGAAGACAACAAATAAACGAACATATTTTTATTCGAGAAAAAAATTTATTATTTTTTTTTAATTTTTGGTTTATAATTATAAAACGATAATAGTAACAGAAAATTTATGTTAATATTAATTGTAGAGAATGCTAAAATGAACAACTTATAAAGAATATGTTTTTTTTTCGAAATCCCTTTAGTTTTTGAGTAAACTGAGTTTTTGAATTTGAATTATAATTTTTCATAATTTTGACATTTTAAACGTCAGTTTCATCCGAGTTTACACAACGGTCGATGTACATTTAAAATATGATTTAAATTGAAAATAAACCATGAAAACACGTAAATATAAATGGCTATGATACCATCAAGTCGGAGAAAGTAACATGATGGCCACATCACCATTTTTTTAATGAAATGGCGAATAAATGGGGGAATATTTTGACCAAAATCCGTAATTTTTGATATTTTTTGATCGATTTTTAAACGATACTACTTTCGACTTATCGTGCTTTTTAAAAATATGGAGTTCTTGACAAGTTCTCAGGGATGCCAACATTTTGCGGAAATAACAATATTATCATTAGATTCTTCAATATGGCTTTTGTAATAAATTTTTTTGTCCCAACTCTCTACAACTAGATGTTTTCTCAAAATAGCTTGATACTTGTGGTCTGGGACACCCTGCATACTTCTTAAATATAATTTCTGTATAAATACATTGCATTTGGTCTCCATCATTCAATAATAAAATCTATCAAATTGAACGGGTTCAAAATAAATTTCTATTGGCCATTTCATTTAGGTCCGGTTTTAATAGAATAGAGTACAGTCGCAGTAATATGCTGTCTTTACTCAATCTACCATCTTTACGCGAAAGACGAATACGTGCTGACTTATGTATAGTTTTTAAGATTGTTAATGGATTAATTAATTGTAGCGAGCTTCTGGAATATTTTAATTTCAACATCCCTTCCAGAACAAGAAGATTTTACATTTTCAGAGAATCTTTCCATAGGTCTAATTATGCCAGAAACAATGCATTATGTAGAATGGTTAGGTTAACTAATGCAGTATGTATGTCCCCTCATTTTATGTTATATGGTGTTACCTACGACAATTTTAAGATTCATCTAAAATATATTGATGAATCGGTTTATAATAGTGTCATTATTTGATTTTGTAGTTACTTGTATATAATGTTATTGAAATAAGTTAATTTGAATGTTTATTTTATTAGTTTTTATTTTCTTTACCATGCGCTTTTTATGCTTAAATTTTCTTATTGTTTTTGTAAAAAGGATATTATCCGTAAATAAAGTTATTATTATTATTATTAAATACATAATATATTAACTTATACAGTAGTAACTCCTGAATAACGAATATCAAGAGTGTTTTCTTAAGATAATCATGAAATGCAGCCTAAAACTTCAAATTGCTGTAACTTTTGACCTATTGAAGATAAATTAGTAAATACGAGCATATAAAAACAGTTTTTAAGGAATGAAATAAATTCAGTAAATCCGAAATCAAATATTTTGAAAAAAAATCTTTGATTTTCTTTGATAAAAATACACATTTTTGCTTGAAATTCAATTTTTAACTATCATTTGTTGTTTGAGTAATTTATTTAATTTTTAATATTTGTTTTTGTAGAAATTTTTCAAGTAAATGAGCAGCGATTATCGCTATTATAATTAGGAAGAAAATAAATATATAGATTTTTTGTAGGAAATTTAATTATCCTTAATTTTCCAAAGAATACATCCGAGTTTTAAGCGAAAAACTGAACAAAAGGATACTGAAGCGCCCGTGTTAGGGGCGGAGACTTTTCGTATGTTTACCTTCTAATTACTCCCAACACAATCCTGAAGAAAAAAATCTCCCTTCCTCCATGTCCTCCCTTTTGGGTATTCATTGACTAAACTAGTACGCGATAAGTGAATGAAATAATAATATAAACAATATTCTTGAGAGAGTCAAGCGATGAAAAAGATTGGATACCTCTGCCCTACAGATTTAAAAAGGTTTAGGATATATCGTTTATCTCCTAAAATATAACGCAATAAATCCTCTGTCTAGACTAAACCGACATGGGAGATAACAATCAAAAACGAATTTTAGGAACAAAAAAATAATTGTGTTTCGAAATTACAGCGATTGCTACTCGAATTTTTTATAAACATATGAAATGCTGAGATAATGTTATACAATTATAAATTAATAATATTTTGATATGTATTATTCATTTTAAATTTTACGTATCAATTAATGCAAGTATAAATAAAGATCATAGAAATATCTAATACAAAATTTTAGAAAATAATGCGGAGGCTCCTGGGTTCGAATCCTGGCGAGGGCATGGGTGTTTGTGGATGTCTACTTTCATTCAATACGAATAATATATTATAAATAATCGGTTGTGGCTGAATGACCTACGCTGTCTAAGCCAATGTCCCCATATCATCCATAATTCCCCAACACAAATTTCCGTTAATCATCCTTCCTTTTTGTAAAAAAAAAATTTAGAGAATTTTTATTTGAATTTTGCACCTATCTGTGGTTTTACGTTCATAATATCTGCGATATTCTTAAGTATTTTCTTCATTATTATAATATAAATTACTTTTTTAATTACGAATGAGTTCAATTATATAGATATTAAAACTTCCACTGTTTCACCGTACTCACTTAATTTCAATTTCATTAGTTTTAGAATACCCCCTGTTCTTTCCATGAAAAAGCTGTTAGAAGAAATTACTTCAGTTGGAAATTAGCATGAAACTTAATTAGCGGCACGTTTGCATAATATGGATTTCCCGCAATTAAAACAAACACGTACAAATTTTCTAACTGAAAGTATGAAACCGGGAGCTAAGTTGTAATTAGCACGAATTAGTTAGTCGCCAGCACTTGACGAATATAAATGTGTACATAACCACTACCCCCCCTTCCCACGGCCCCTTATATCCACAGCTGAAACTTCCTACGGCTTATTAATTTCTGAAACCGTCGAATTCTGGTAAAATCCCATTGACGAGATTCGCGCCCTTAATATACATTAATTGCTGTTTGTTTCGTGGGTTTGCTAAAAGCGGTTATAGTGTTAATTGTTGGTTTGGTTATTACCGCAAAACGGTGTTACATTAGTATTGCAATCTTCATAACTATAAGAGATATAGAGTTGGTTAAATAAAGGCAAAGTTGTGTATTTTATTGCTGGATGACTTCGTTAAACAAAATTTAAATTCAGAATATTTCCGGAGATATTCGATAAAAACAAAAAAAAATCCATTTTGGTTTTTATTTTTTTTATGACTTTATTACTGGTTATTTAAAAAAACCAAGGAGCTTTTTTAATGCACTTTCGTATGCTCTTCCAGAATGTAATTTTATTTTTCAAATGCGACGTTTCGTTTTTAGATACCCACATCAACTAATTCCTGTATGTAGAAATAAACGATTTTAAATCAAAATTATTTCACTAGTATAGTACTATAATGCTTTACTTATAGTACTGGTAATAGCGTCCAAATTTCTATTGTATGATTCAATATCCAGCGTGGCATTAGCCAGGGAAGTAATTGTTTCAATAAGTGATTTGTTTATGGGGTCATTCCATGCTATTTCAACAAAAGGTTGTGCTGCACCACTTTTTTTTTATATTTTGCACAGATATTTATACATGTTTTTAGAGTTCAAAACTAATTTAAGAAAAATAAAAATTCTTGCCATGTGGCAGCAATGTCCCCGGATGGAGCATGAAACATGTACATTTTTGTAATTGCAAGCGTTTGCGCAAAGTGGCATAACTTTTTTTCCAATTGTGCAAATTTAAAAATTTAAAAATCTCTTAACTCAGATTAAAGTGCCTAATAGTTGTCAAATTTAATGGCCGTCAAAGTTTAGCATTGCGATTTGCATTTTTTTCATTTTTCGGCCCTGCTTTGGACTGGGAAGGGGCAATACACTCAAACTTAATTTAGTTTGCAAGTACAACGGCAACAATAGATTTTATCTGAGGTAAAAAATCTAAAGTGTTTTAAACCCTTCTAAATTTTTTTCGCTGGAGAAAATTGGCATTTTCAACCAAATCCGTATTTTTCTAAAGCTTCAGTAGGGTACACAGTAAAAATCTGAAATTTATACTACCAATGCTTCTATCTGGGAACAACACCATTACAAAATTTGGTAACTTTGTTTTGCCTAGTAACAAAAATATTTAAGTTCAAATTTGTAATAATTTTTATGCAATCGGATCAAAAATTGAACTTTAAATATTAGAAGCCGGTACTAAAATGGAACTCGCCAGTACGTGATTATAATACACTTGTGAATATTATAATCTCTGGTACTAGGCATTAAAGTACTTACCAAGGGTTTTCGTACAACGAGGTGATTGACGACTCATTATGCAAATCATAGTCCTGGTGATGAAATTAAAAAAAAAAGGTACAGTGGATCCTGAATAGAAACTTAGTATTATTATTTAAAATGATTAAAGAATAAAATTGAATAAAACCATAAAAGTCCTTAGACCATTATCTTAAATTTGCGGCTGTTGGGAGTCAAGCTGCTGATTACGTTCTAGAATTTCTGTGTTAATCATTTTATTACAATTCTGTTAATCCTTTTATTACTTTTGAATTTAATTTAAACTATAATATTAATAAAAGGCCACTTTAGTGCTGAGGTAAATGCATCTTTTATGCAATCGAAAATACTCTATTTTCAGGTTTAAAATTGTAATTATTTATGTTTTTCATCTAAAGATGTTCTAGAGTTTCAGTGGTAGAACTTGCAGATGTAATTATAGATTATGTTGATATTTGTTTAACGCAAGATCAGTAAATTCTTAAGGTTGGATTAGCATCGCGCGCGTGGTTTAAACAATCTCAGATATTCCAAAACGTAATCAGCAGCTTGACTCCCGACAGCCGCAAATTTAAGACAATTGTCTAATGAATTTTACGACTTTATTCAATTTTATTCTTTAATAATTTTCAATAATAATAGGTTTCTATTTAGGTTCCACGGTTCCTTTTTAAATTTCATCATCAGAACTCTGACCTGCATTAATGAGTCGCCAATCATCTCGTTGTACGGAAACCCTTGGTTATGTTAGGTATTTTAATGCCTAGTACCAGTGATTATGATATTTGCAAGTGTATTATAATCACTGCTAGTACTGGTGAGTTCCATTTTAGTGCCGGCTTCTAATATTTAAAGTTCGATTTTTAATCCGATTGCATAAAAATTATTACAAATTTGAACTCAAATATTTTTGTTACTAGGCAAAACAAAGTTACCAAATTTTGTAATGGTGTTGCACCCAGACAGAAGCATTGGTAGTATAAATTTCAGATTTTTACTGTGTACCCCACTGGAGATACAGCTTTAGAAAAATACGGATTTTGTTGAAAATGCCTATTAGAAGGGTTTAAAACACTTCAGAAGTAAAATCTATTGTTACCATTGTACTTGCAAACTAAATTTGGTTTGATTGTATTGCCCCCTTCCCGGTCGAAAACAGGATCGAATAATGAAAAAAAAAATGTAAATCTCGATGGTAAATTTGAGGGCCAATAAATTTGAAAAACATTAAATAATGAAAGAAAATTAAACCAAAATATTCACCACTTTAATCTGAGTCAGGAGATTTTCAATTTTTTTAATTTGCTCAATTCGAAAAATTGTTATATCACTTTGCGCAAATGTTTGTAATCACAAAAATGTACATGTTTCAAGCTCCATCTGGGGACATATCTGCCAAGCGGTAACATTTTTTTTTCTTTCTAAAATTAGTTTTGTACTCTAGATACATGTATGAATATCTGTGTAAAAGATAAAACAAAATAAAAATGGTGCAGCACAACCTTTTGTTGAAATAGCATGGAATGACCCTATAGTCTTAGTAAGGCCTAATTTTGTTAGTTACGGACAAGTTGAATAATTATATATTCAGGCTATTTTTCGTCTTTATTAAATTTAATTAATTTGCGGTTAATTAAATTTGATACCTGCGACGTGCGCTGTTGCTCGTCAGATAGGTAAGGAAATACACGACGTATAATTAATACTTGGGTTTTTTACTTCCGTGTTCTGAAATTAAAGTGGACTATTTTATTTAAGAAAACTAAAGATTTTCAGTTATCTATAATAGGAGATTGCAGAATAAAAACAAATCGTATATGCATTTTTCTTAAAAAACAAATTCCAATTTAACCCTTTCAGCCCTGAATTTTTAAATTTGAAAAAAAAAATTTGTTTATTATTATTGATGGGGAGCTTCTTAAGACCATAAATACCAAATTTGAACTCATTTGATTAATTAGTATAGGAATTAATTACTGAGGCTTTGTTGAAGTGACATCCAGTGATAGACAGCAAAAATATGGATTGTCACAGTAAGTAGAGACATGTAAATGTTGCGGTGGTAATTGCCACTACCAGGGCTGAAAGGGCTAATACATAAAAAAATAAAATAGCATTCATATAATCAATACCTCGACAAGTGATAAACATGTACAATTGCAACCAAATAAAGTAGAACGGTTTTTTTAATGTAGTGCATGTCTTTTTTGCTAAAATTTGTTTATGTAAACTGGTCTTTAATATCCAATCATTATTATTAAATGTCAATGTCAATATTATTTGATCAATGCATCTTTGCGTATGCGTCATTACTGATAATTATCCACTAGAATCACGCTAGCGATTCCAGCAGTGACGCAGTAAAACCAGACTTGTCTTGTTAAACAACAAACTGAAATATGTACACTAAATTATAAGTGTACACCTCTGCTTATCTGCCCTTCACAGTGTATTGAACACTGGTTACAGGTCGTACACTAATTTTTAGAGCATCAGCAACTCCTGTAACGATGTGATATTAACAACTATGTACTTAAGCAATAAAAAAAGAAGAATTTATCTCTTTAACAATTTTCGGGGAAATAAGAGAGCCGTTGTTTTCCTTTTCTGCTTCAAATAAGGTCATAATATTGACCACAAGATTTGGCGCCTGAGAATGTTGACGTTTACCTGAGATTTTTAGCTTAGATATCACACGTATAGATTTGACCAAGTTCTAAAAAGAACTGTTTTTATATAGCATGAAGAAATGTTTATCACGAAGTGTTTATATTACGTATCAAAATGTTGCAAACGCCGCGCTTCCACTGCAGATACAAATTGTGCAATGACATACATACCAAGGTTCTGTGTTTGTTCAATGCATATTTTTATCGTAAGACCGTATGTCGTCGCCTTGGACAACATTCGTAAACAAATTATTACGTCCAATTTAACGAATCGTAGACAGAGTAACCGCATGAAGGTCATGTCGGAACTAGGTTCCGCTATGACGTGCACGCAAAGATTCATTGATCAAACTCTATCTGTATAGAGTAAATAGAGATTGATTCACACTATACTCGGCGCACCGAATAGGTGGTATGGTCATGCTGCGTTCACCCCGCGTCCTCGTGATACTTTGTCGAGACGTTATGAAAAGCCTGGTTCACACAGCCTTGCCACATCTTAGTTCTGTGCCCGAAATGTAAATCTTTCTACTTTAACCCACAAAATCTAACTATTTACCACTTCCTAATTAATTGTAATTGAAAAAGGCTGATTTAAGTATAGAACGTAATTACTACATTTAAATAAGACAGAAAAAACAAACACATGACATACAACTGGCGTGATTAAAAATTTCGGCTGCGTGACATACGCTTCATATGCTTTTGCGCTGACCAATCAGCGAACATCACGCGAAAATCACGCAAACCCATAATACCACCGATTCGGTGCGCCGAGTATAGACACAAATGATGACTTATTTGTTTGGCCGCAATAGTACGTTATATGATGGTAGGAAAATAGGGGATGATTCGCGGTCAGTTATTCAGAGATTTCTCTTATGAAGGTGATTTGTCGGGTAGAAAATGAAATTATCTGACTGTAGTCTGTGCTGCCATACTTATGTTATTCATTGTAATTTTTATACAAAATTTATGATCACAATAAACAATATAATTCACACAATAAACCGCCAAATCTTGCAATCTTCTTCAGGAATAAATATAATGAATAATAGTAAGTACTATCGCCATAAACCACTTGATAGTTAATCTTTCTTTTTGATTAGTGATTTGGACTGTATTTGGTGTGTATTTGATGTTTCTGACACTGACATAAGAGTCTAATTTACTTTATCATTATGAACTAGTACGAAATGTATACCATTTTGGCCTAAAACAAATATTTTCGTACAGTAGAACAAAACATTATTTTAATAAGATTAAGTGCATGATGTAAGTTTTAAGTTCCCGGCGCTTCCATCTTAAAATGATTAATAAATGAGCACTATTATAAACTAGCTGGTTAGCTAAGATTTAATAGCGCTGACTACTAATTTAAGTATGTTCTCATCAAGGAAATGATGATGACCAATATCAATAAAATGCAAAAAGTCGATAAATATAAGCCGCTAATAGCACTGTTTCTTATAAGTAGAGAGAGGATTTTATGCAATATTAATTTAAAATATACAAGTAGTAAATTTAAATATGCCAATAAAAACTATATAACTTATTTATATTAATTTTTAATAAAAAAAAAGTAACATACATTTATTAAAATCAATAATAAAAAATGAAAACTATCATACTTAGAGATAGTAGTAGATAATTAGTCTTATTAATATGACTACAATTAACAAATTATTTTGGAAACAACTACTTTCCTGGCTAATATCACGACGAATATTAAATTATACAAACATCGCAAATCATATTTAGGAAAAATTTAGTTTTTTTCAATTCTTCAAATTTCTTTTTATGAAGAGAGGTTTCGATGTGCTGAGTAATCTGAGATTTCTCACCTTATATTTTACATTTATGAACTTTCAACATATTATGGGCTAATCAAAGACATTATTACACTTTTCATGAATAACTAAATAATAAATTTAAATGCTCACTCAATATGAAAGGTTCATTAAAAATTATGTATAAAGTAACTTGCCATTTTTCCACATGCGGTACAAAACATGTTTCCGCCCTCTATACGGAGCTCGGGTACATTTTTTTATCCATACTGGTACTAAATTATTTCTTTCCTTCGGCATCTTAATGTTATGAAACTTCACAACTTATTTAGATACTTTCAACAATTTCTATATTTCTTATTCACTTAAAGATTTGTGTACGAATACTTGTATATGGCAGGGCTACTTACGGGAATAAGTAAATAACCTTTGTAATTGCAACCATTTACTAAATCGCTTGATCCAATGCCGCGTGATACATATTTCACAAAAACATGTGAACAAATAAATTACTGTTTGTCGCAGGAAGAATTGGCAATTGTTTTGTTAACATTTGGCCGGTTATTGGCGACAAAATGTTAAATATTACCATTACCATTATTACCATTACGTTAAAATGTGCAATAACAAACGAAATATGCATTAAATGGGTAAATATGCAAAGTATGCAATATATGCAAAATGTGCATTTTTCATAAAATACTAAAATTGGTTTTTTTAAAACATACCAAGTTAGTTATTAAAGTGTATACTTAACTGTTGAGTTTTAAAATAAAAAAAAGACACATAAATCTTATTTTCTTCTAATTTTTCAGGATATCAATTTATTTGATATTATTTAAATCATCACATCAGCTTAATCGTGTTTATATTTAGATAATTTAAGAAATGATTACATTTTTAAGTCAATCCTGCGTTAATTGGAAGTTGATTTTTTAAAGAATTGAGTATTGTTGTTAATTATTATTGTTTAGGATTAATATTTATTACCTAGAACTTTGCAGGAAAATAAACCACCATCTTAATAGATTTTTGAAGAATTTACTTGACTGAAGTTTTAATCGCGAATTTTAATCATTCTTAAAAAACTCAAAACGTATTTGACATAATTGTTTATTTTTTTTTAAATTCGTGAAAACTCTATTACCTATGACAGATTTTATTTCTTGGGTATATTATTGGGAACCTTATAACTTTTTATTAAATACCAAATTGATTTTTTTAAATTCGAAAAAAAATAAATTTTTAGAAACTACAAAACATAATTAAAAAAAAAACAAGACATTTTTGTAACAGATTATTCAGTAGTGTCAAGAATTACTTGTTCGCCTATTTAAAAAAATTACAAGACTTGACAAAATACGTTTTGAGTTATTTAAGAAAGATAATTTTCAGCACGAGAAATATTGTCATCGTGAAAATTTAAAACGATAATTTTTTTAACGTCAATGACAATTTTGAGGCGGTAGAGACGATTCCAACAATTTTTGTCTGTGTGCTGCGAGTGAGTCTGACAATCAAAAACTAGAAAATATTTTTAAATTAAAATTTGAATAGGTTTCATTTGACAACCCGAAAAACTAATGGCATACTTTCGGAAACTGGAACTGGGTGTTTACCTTAACCGTATTTTGTGTTTTTTTTTCATAAAAGTGAAGAATGATAATTATTACAATTTTATTAAATAAATAATGAAAAAAACAGGAAATCGCACATCTTGTAATAAATGTATTTCATAAATCCTTTCATTTTTGGAAAAAAATTAAAACCGAATTGTCTCTAATTATGAAATGATAACAATTACATCAAATTAATACAATCAAAAATGACATAAAACTTCAAAATCAACAACTTTTAAAGATTTTTTTCGAAATTACTCAAGTCTTAAAACAATCGATAAACATGCAAAATATCATTACCTTACCTGCCATCAAATCGCGGAAAGTTACATTACAGCCACATTTTTTTTAAGGATTTAAAAATAGTATTTTGTTATACAAGTTTAATAAGAGGGTCCATGGTGGCACGAGTGCTCCAATGGAACGAGTGCCACAATGTCTATTAGCCTCTTATTAAACAAGTTTAATATACTAATTTTTTTACTTTCGATTTAGCGGATAAAAGATGATAATTTTCAGGAAAATAATGGTTACCATGAAATTAAAAAAAAAATGATTCTCTGTTGATTGGTTGGTTTCTGTCAAATTGGTTTCTGTCAAACTGTTTACAAGTTTTTTCATTAAAATTGTATTGTATTTATGAAAAAGTGCAAATTGTGAAGTGGTGCCAGTTTTCGTGAAGTGCGGTATGTTTGCCATCAAATGTTCTGCATGGATTCATGCTATTATTTCTATTCTCATTCATAAAAACCAAACAGATCAACTGCGCACCATTCTTTTTTAATTTCATGGCAACCATTATTTTCGTGAAGTTTATCATTTTGATTTTATTATTTTTTCGGGTTTTATGAATGCAAAAAATAAATAACAGTGTGACTGCATGCAGAAATTTGAACTGCAACATTTAATCATTTTTACTCTAAAATGATCAGAAAAAATAATATTCCTATATAAAGAAGTTAACATTGAAAAGCCTATGTTCCGTTTTGTTCAACTACACCCTGTGTGTTTCTTTTGTTCTTTGGACCATCTTTTGCACAATCCGTTCGTAAAACTGTTGTTTTTGTCAAAATTAGTACCTATGGTGACTTGGGTGTTATCATTCCATCTAATTAGGGTTATGTTACAGGTTGTATCCTTCAGAATATGTGCAGTACCACTTTCATCTTTTTTTTTTAAATCTTTTAAAGGAGCCTTCTCTATACGATCAGATCGTATTGTGCCAATAATGTTGATATGATTATTTTTCAGCTCTTGTAATAATGAAAATGAATTGAAGAAAAATGTCTAAAACTGAGTTCTCAGGTAAATAACCAACACAAAGTTTCTCTGTAACACTTAACCCTAAACTTTTACCTTCTATTTTATAATAAAAGATAAATAAAAAATTAACACTTGGTTTGTTTCGCAAATTTGTTGTTAATTTACTGGACTAGTTTCGCTTGTTACAGCATTTTCAAGAGTGAATTATAAAAAAACCGACAAATGTATTTATAATCAGGTAATAAGGAATTTTAATATTGGGGAAAACCAAATCTCCTTGTTGTCATTGACGAGATGTATGGCTCTGTTTATTTCTAGGCCCTCTCTGAGATTTAAATTATAGACCTATTCACGAATAAGGGCGGTTTACGAACTAAGTTCGGAACATTCAAATAATATTGGTATCCTTTTCTACTACCTGATAACCGAGCGGATATTCCCAAGACGTACGATTTCGTCAGCCGTATCTAGAAAACACACACGCGGCCTGCGTAGCTCGGTCTTAGACCGAACGGTAGAAGGAGAAAGAAATAGTTTACGGCGTCTCTTACTTACCGGTTATTTCAGAGGCGCGCGCGATTTAGCCTATTGTGGAATATTGCAACAGGAACTACTTGATTCGGACAGACAAGACACCCCGACCGCCATCTCTGCTGAATAGCTCTATAGGTCCTTTATTACCTGAATATAAAATCTTAAAATTATTTATATCTATAAGATGGTTATTATTGATGCAATGTTTTGCAATTTCTGTACACTGTTTGTTACTTAAAATTGATTTTTTATGTTCCTATAAACGTGTATGAGTGTTTTTCTCCGCCCAAAACATTTTCTCCTTTAGGTCACTTTTCTCTTTCACACGTTTCTCATCATCCTCATCACCAATATCGCGGATGGTGTCTGCACCCTCGTGATTACTCGAAGCATCATCAAAATAACTGTCGTTGCCATCGTCAGGTGGTATAAGACACGAATCAATCGTGTTACAATAATTTATTTGGTTAAACGTCTCATCGTCAGAGTTTAGTCATTCTAAATAGCTCTTTTGCATCTCTGGGATCAGATGGTTAATACATTTTTTTTCGGAAAAAAACTGAAATAGTACCTATAGGTATATGCCTGCAGTATAATAAATCATACATAAACTTTTCATAACTCCGAATTTTTTCATATAATTATAATGTGTATTATAGTTACTGAAATACATTGCTTGTACTGTTTAGAAAAAAAAGTCAAGTATCAGAAAACACTTATAAAAAAATATAACATAACCTCAAGCTCATATTCCATATCCAAGTAATACGTGTTTATAAAGACCGGCACAAAACTACAATGATTTATAAATTGCACTATATTATATTTTGTCATGGAAAAAAAAAATTCTTGAGTATAAAGAGCTTAAGTTAACAATGCTTTAAACTTTTACATTACTAAAGTCAAAACAGTCTATTGTTTCTTTGTTAAATTTTAATGTCAATAAATTGTTTTCAAAGATTTTTATTTAGTATTGGCTATTGTAATGGTTCATAAAACGAGTTTTCTGCAAATAACTTTTAATGCGCTAGAAATAGGGATAGGGTTGTTATTAGGAAAAATGTTTGTTTTCTAAGTCCGCATGGAATTACATGAAAATATACAGGGGCTCCAATTCAAAATAAGAAAAATAACGTGCTCTAAAATTGACACTAAACTTTGAACACACTGTATAATTCATATCAACCAAACTTGGTTAATGGGACTATCAGACTTTATTTAATAAATACCTTGTATGATTTTATTAACGAGGTACTATTTTTATTTTTTATTGGTTTTTTAAACCAGTAGTGCAAAACTGTTTTTTTGTTTTTTTTGCTGATATCTCTAAATCGATTTCAATAAAATGATAGGAGTATGTAGGCAACCATAAAAGGTATCCAAGTAAGCAATGAAATATACATCACGTAATCTAAAAAAATATATCATCATGACGTCCCACTTTTTGGGATACCCTGTATAATCAAAAATATTTTCCTGAAAAGCATTCTAGGATACAAATTTATTCTGCAAAATATCAAAATTCCAACTTAATTAGTAAATGAACAGTAGAACACGGGAGGTGAAATGCAGGACCCTGTATATTATATTTCCTTTTATTAAATTTATTTAATGCTTCTGCAACAAGTGAGGTTGTGTCAAATTCATTTATTAAATAATTTTAATACAGAGTCTGGTTGATTTTGCACCAATAATCACTGTATAAGCTAACTTTTTAAATCCAATATATAATTATAACTACATCAAAGATTAAATCCTCGTTAGCCGAATGAAAATAATCGTGCCGCCGAATTTCATTCATAATATCTAACATTATTTCGTACTTAAATCCCCGAAAAGGGGGCGAAATTAAATTCCACTCAAACGGAAAAATAACTCAATTCCGACTCATTGCAGCTATCACAATCAAACGAAAAATAGGCATGTATTTTTTTTTCTCGTCTGCCTCGCTCGTATTCCAAATTTGATGAAAATATCTGCATGCACGGATCGATTGGCCGGCAATTATTTCATGTTTTGCGGAAAGCCAGTCATCATTTCAGTTGTCCGAGTGAAATTTCATAATTAACGTGTCCTGGAATCATGTCGGAATAATAAACACGAATGGACATGCAAAAAAGGTGTGTCAATTTGTGATCGGTGAATTCATTAAAAGGGTGCGAAGTGATGTTGGAAGGTCTTAATGGTCGTGGATTATTGTTTCTGTAACGGTGTATTACTATTGCATATGCTTAACAAGTTGACTGCCATAATTTCGGACAAAAATTAAGAGAATATTATGCGATTCATAATAATGGAGAACGTTTTTACCTAAAAAATCGTCCGAGATTATGATCCTTGTCAATGCACTTCTGTACCCGCTGGCAAAAGTTTACTTGAACATTTCGAAGGGTTTGGATGAAAATTGCTCGAAATGCAGCCCTGACCCTCTCCTTCATGTTTTGCACTATCGGAGCTTCAGCAAATACATTTTCCTTGACTAGTCCCTGAGGAAAAAGTCAAGGGGTGTAAAATCCGGGGATCTTGCACCCGCACCTTTGATGCCAATGCCGAGGGTAATATATGAATCACAGCCTGGATTTATCTGAGATTTCAAACAACATGACGGACAAAATTCGTGAAAAAACTTTTTAAAAAAGCATTAAAAAAAACGTTTCCTACAAAAAGTTTGTATTTTTTCCCGTTGAATACGATCCCGCAATAAAAAAATAAGAGGTTCTATTTGAAAAATCAAAGTTGGCCTTCGTATTTCCTTAAAAATTACCACCAAGGTCATTTTCAAGGTCATCAGCATATGTCCCCCTCCGAACTCTACAACATTTATCTGAAACATTTTTTGCCATGTTGCTCAGGTTTCGAGATATTTGTGGTGGAAATTTAAAATGGGACACCCTGTATACACTATTGCATTCGGAACAAGAAATTTCGTAAACACCTAATTTCTTTAACGGATTAATTTTATCTTTTGAATTGAATAGTATATTGAATAATTTGCAGCTCGGTTTTAAATCAAAACTCCAGTTCATTCTCTAACCAATAAATCAAAACTCCAATTCATTTTCTAACCATTAGAATGTAAAGTAAACATTCATTCCCCGAAATCCAAAATATTAAAATTTTATACATCTGTACAAAAGGTACAAAGCTTAACTTCCAAAAATCAAACATGCTAAAATCGCAAGTTGGAAAATAGAAAACCACGATTTTTGACATTGAATGTGTTGTTTAATTTTGATGATTCAAACAAACGTATGGCAAATTTAATGTAATTTTAAAACCGATTACAAAATGTTTTTGTGAAATTAACATGAAATGTAAAAATCTCAAAGTTCGACGATTTTAGAATCATGATTTTGAATTTTGAAATTGCACAACTGCCGAACGCATTGTTCGATTTTGATGTTTCAAACATCAAAATATAGGAAATTTAATGTGGTTTTAAAACGCGTGACGAAATTTTCTCTTGAAATCAATACAAAATGGAAAAATGGTATTTTATAAATTTCCAAAATGTTAAAATTGCCATTTTGAATTTTAAAATTACATTGTCCAATTTTGACGTTTAAACCTAAATATGGCGAATCTAAGGTTATTTTAAAATTAATTACGACATTTTCTCGTAAAATATCTGAAATTAAGGCACAACGTCCAAATTGCAAGTCCGAAGATTTATCTTAAATTTTAATTTTTTAAATTGCTAAACGCATTGTCCGATTTTATTGATGATTTAAGCGTCAACATATGGCGAATTTAATGTAATTTTAAAATCTGTTATAACATTTTCTCGTTAAATCACTGGCGCATCCAAAGGAGGATCAATTACCATCCCTCCCCCTTACCGTCATGAAGCTTATTTTTGCTCCTCATTTGTCTTGATCTTTACGAAAACAGAGAAATGCTTATTTTATATTTGTCATTTTGTCATCAAATTCTTTTGAATATTATTTTCGAGTACCACAATAATAATTAAAATTCTATTTTTAGGCTTCCTCTATTACATTCACGATTTCTTTAAATTCGCAGTATCCCTAAATATCTGATATTTTAGTAACTTGTTGATAAGTACTTTAGGTTATAATTGATGACATTCGAACCTTACACTGTTGCCACTTTTAAAGATTTTTAATAATGAACACTTGTCCAAAATAAAAATGGTATTGAGCCAAAATAATATAGAAGACTTGGTTTTTTTTAGCCATCGATTATTGAACATTTACTAACCCACCATACTATTTCAACTTACTGTATCTACTCAAAACCTAAAGGAAATTATTTAAAAAATTCTTGTGAGCCTTTTCGAAGATGTCTTCGTCAGTGATTTTCATCCTGTGTCTTTTAAATTCTTCAAAGCAAAGCTCTCTTCTCGGCAGACATTTTTTATTATTTTTCGCAATTTGTCAAGAATGATCGAAAATAATGCGAATATAACGTCAAATTCTAGGACCTGGTCTGTTGTTTGTATTGATTTATTGGTCGAAAGCATTTTTTTGGAGCTCGTAAATAATAACGAAGAAAATATGAACATTCCATAATATACCGGGTGACCCAGGGATCTGTAAAAGCCCCGTAACTTATTTGCTATTTGAGATATCGACTTCTATTTTCATAAACTGGTACCCACACTTATTCTACATATTTTAAAAATATGTATGTTTTTGTACAGGGTGTCCCAATATACATAACAGAACAAAGTTATGTTTTTTCTAATCGAACACCCTATATTTGATACTTTATTTTCAACCCTCTCGAGAAGCTGATAAAAATAGTATAAGATAGTATGGGTCTATTATGGACGATTGGTTAGTTATGGGCAAATTTGTGGCAAAAACAAGGACACATTGAAAAAATTGCAGAAGCGCTCCTAGCAAAGGTAGCGACATTTTTTATACACTAAAGAATTTTTCATATCATGAAAAATAATACAAATAGGCTTTGGTTATTTTTTGTTCATACTGCTATACAGGGTGTCAACATACGCAAAATAATGGATAACTATTTTTTTTCGAATAGAACACCCTATATATCTTGCCATCAATGCATGGCATTTTTAATAAGCTTTCCAATGATGTACAATTTGTATAATAAAATATTAAGGATTCTTGAGATTTATCCATTAAAACATTTTTCTTTTGTCACCTCCTGCTCATTTTTTTGATTTTCAGCCAAAACTATGCATTTTCTGAAAAAATAATATGAAACCAAAGTTGTAGAGCGGAAAATGTTCGATCGATATAGGTCTTTTGACTTTTACGATAATGCTCGCATTGCCCGCCAGAGTGAGCAAAATCGTGACTGTATATGCATTTTAGCGTTTTTCTCAAATTTTTTGTTAATTAATTGCTCTATACTTTATTTTCCACGTCCTCTAGCGGCAAAACAGGTAATTATAGAATTATTCAAATGACCTACATCGATTGAAAATATTCCGCTCTACAACTCTTAAAAGTCGCAATTTTTGTCAAAAATGCATAGTTTTCGCTAAAAATGCAAAAAAACATTGAAAAACGCAAAAATTGATACATACATTTTCAATTTGCATTTTTAAGGAAAACTATGCATTTTTGGCAAAAATTGCTTCTATTAACAGTTGTAGAGTGGAACATTTTCAATCAATATTGGCCATTTTAATTTCCTGTTTTTCCGCTAGATGGTGCGGAAAATAAAGTATAGTGCAATTTATTAATAAAAAATTTGAAAAGAAGACGCTAAAATGCATATACGGTCACGATTTTGCACGCTCTGGCGGGCAATGCACGCATTATCTTGAAAGTTGAAAGACCTATATAAATCGGAAATTTTTCGCTCAACACCCTTGATCTCTTATAATTTTTCCTGAAAATGCATAGTTTTGGCTGAAAATCCAATCAGCAGAAGGTGGCAGAAGAAATATGTTTTTATTGATAAATCTCAAGAATCCTTAATATTTTGTTATACAAACTCTATATCATTGGAAAGCTTATTAAAAATGCCATAGATTGGTGGCAACTTATATAGGGTGTTCCATTTGAAAAAAAAAAGTTATCCATTGTTTTGCGTATGTTGACACCCTGTATAGCACTATGGATAAAAGAGAACCAAACCGATGTGTATTATTCTTTATTATGTGGGAAATTTTCTAGTATATAAAAAATGATGCTAGTTTTGCTAGGAACGCTTCTGCAATGTTTTCAATGTGTACATGTTTTTGCCACAAATTTGCCCATAACTGGCCAACCTTCCATAATAGACCCATAATATCTCATACTATTTTTATCAGCTTCTCAAGAGGGTTGAAAATAAAGTATAAAATATGGGGTGTTCCATTTAAAAAAACATAACTTTGTTCTGTTATGTATATTGGGACACCCTGTACAAAAACATACATATTTTTAAAATATGTAGAATAAGTGTGGGTACCAGTTCAGGAAAACTAGAAATCGATATCTCAAATAGCAAATAAGTTATGGGGCTTTTACAGATCCCTGGGTCACCCGGTATGTGGTAAATAAAACACGTGTGTTGACAATTTTCAAATTTTTAATGTCGAACACTGTGACATATGTTTCGCCACACAGTGGCTTCATCAGGCATGATTAATGGTAAGACAAGGCTACAATTTCGACAATTTACCACATATAATAACGAAGAACATAAGTCGCCTTCTCATTTTATTAAATGAATGTCTCAGATTTTGCCGCCTCTGGAGATCTGCTGCTAAGGTATAAGGTAATCCAGGGCTGTGCATTACACAAGTTTTTTTACTTCTTCCATTATGAACTACGGGAAGGTAATATGATCTTGAAATTTTTTTCAAATATTTTTAACGGTAATATCCGTATTGAGGCCCTCAGAGGCGATTTCAGCTACTTCTGGAAAAACTTTTTGTGCCTGTCTATCTGTGTGTGATGGTTTGTGTGTATGTTCATAGATATGTATATGCATTACATCTAAGAAACTAAAGGAGGAATTATCTATAACTTTGAACATAAACCTCATTTCACAGTCCAAAAGTGAGTTTCTACCCCAACCGTTTCTTATTTTTTCCGAAGTTTTTAAATATTCGAAATATTACAAAACAAATTTTATAAAAGTTGAAGATAACAAAGAAATTAACATCTTTTGTTTATTTTTTTAAACGATAATTGAAAACTTTTGATCTATAATTATGATGTGACAAAAAAAGTTACATCTTTATATGAATATTAATTTTGAACATTTTATATAAAATACGTTTTTTCGAAATCTCATTATTTTTTGAATAAATTGATGGTAAAGACGGTAAAGATCAGGATTTGAAGCGTGATCCGTTATTTTTTTACGCAAGTGCATTCTCTGATGGGTCTCAATGAGATCTTTACAGTGACGGGTAGAAAATCCGAATCGAAATAGTGGTTTCTCTGCAAAATCATTTCAAATGTAATTTTTACGTTTTTTCATGTTTTTTCGTTAAAATTCTCAAATCGCCTATTTAAGGTCAATCCCCAGTTATGAAGAATACATTTGATTTTAGTTTTAAATAAATTCATTACAGTTGCACTAAATATAACTAGTAATGACTAGCTGAAAGAGAAATTGATGTTTTTAAAATTGCCCGCTGATTGAATTTTTGTTTAAATTATTTATTTTCTTCGTTATTTCAGACTAAACGTGCTAATATTATGCCACGTTGTACTTCTAATTTAATAATCTTTCAAATAACACCAGAAAAATTTAAGGTTGCTATTTAGAAAAATTCAATATGGCGGCCTCTGACAAAAAGCAAGTGTGCGAAACAAATGAAACTCTTCTTAAAATATGGGTATTTATATCTAATTGAATCCTACTAAATGTCAAACAGTTTCCATATTATCCCAAGTTATGGATAGCACTTACCTCCAAACTAGCACACTAGATTAATGGAAGGGTTTTGCTCTTGTGAAATAAATTAAAGCGTTTTGAAGAAGCCAATAAAGATTTGCGAAAGCTCGGTATATGATAAAGGTTTCTTCGGATAAAAAATATTATTTTTTTGTTAGGGGTTATCATAATATTTTAAATGTTTGTAAAATTTAAAAAAAAGCTAGAAGCAAAACATAAATGGATTCTAGTTCCTTCAATTTATTTTTTTTTGATGTGAGGGGAGGTGATCTTCATAGACACCCTTATAGTGGGGTAGTGTTGGATTCGCCACGATCGCGTCTACCAACTAAAACCTCTCCTCATGTGCTCGGTGCTTGGGCTAGTCTGACCAAAGGCCTATTCTAGCGTGTTGCGAAGCGTATAGCTACCGGCGGTCCGAATCCAGCTACCCTCGTAAACTGTGAGGGCAGTGGGCGGACAGGGGGTGTAACGCTATGGTGGCGAAACAATTCATTTAATATTAATGAGAATTTGGGTATTTCTAAGTTTTACCTTATGATGTCTCTGGGGGTGAGGTGTTCGGCGTCACTACACCTGGACGGCCTGTCGTACCATGGGAATGAAATTACCGATGGAGGGTCATTATCCAGCCTTTCGAAGAATTTACTGGAGAGCTCTTTGATATGATCCAGGACATTGGGTGTTTTTGTGTCTCTGTGCAACTATGAGTTGCGTATGTATCTCGGGGCTCGTAGAACCTGCCTCAGCATGACGTTTTGCCGGGTTTGGATCTTATTGAGCGTAGTAACCGAAGGCTGGTGATGCGTAGAGCATCTGAGGTCTCATGATCAGTTTGTAAAGGTTAACCCGGTTCTTGATGGATAACCTGGACTTTTGGTTTATTATAGGAAACAGGTCGTGCAGTGGAGATTTCGCTTTGTCGATGGCGGTCTTTATGTGCTTAAACCAGTTTAATTGCTGGTCAAGAGTGCAGCCCAGGTACCGGACGTGATCTTTGGGGGCTATCGGGGACTCACCGTATGTAAATTCCAAGGGAGGGATCGGGGATTTGGGGCGTGACCGTGTGAAGTGCACGGCCACGCTCTTATTCGGATTGATCAGCCCATTCCTCGTAGGTACCGATGGCTGATTGGAGCTTGTTCTCCATATAATCGCGTAGATTGATCTTTGTGGATTTTCCGTATTGTTTGCGAATTAGGCGACCATGCAGGGGGAGAGATCCAGCATGTCGCTCACATAGATGTTGTAGAGCGTCGGGGAGAGGCATGACCCCTGAGAAACCCTGGCTTCTACCTTTCTTACTGTGGAGAGAGCAGTATTTACTTTACAGCTATACCATCGCTGACTGATGAAGGAATGGATTAGTCGTACTAAGTACTCTGGGTACTCGAAAAGGATTATTTTGTAGATTAGAACGTTCTGGCCAGACCTTGTCAAAAGCCTTGGCGATGTCAGAGAAGACCGCAGCCATATCCTTGTAATAGGAAAAACCATTGGTAATGAGCTCTGTAACTCTCACCAGCTTATGAGGGGTGGAGAGACCTTTGAGGAAGCCGAACTGAATATCCGGAACGATCTTGTTGTCCTCCGTGAAATCGCGGAGGCGTTTGAGAATTATTTTCTCGGCGAGTTTACACAGTGTGCTGAGAAGACTGATGGGTCTGTAGTTCTCCGGAAAGGTAGGAGACTTCCCTTGCTTCAGGTTGCTGGTTATGTAAGCAAGCCTCCAGGAGGTCGGAAAGTATCCTAACCTTATAGACGCATTCGCGATATTAAGGATACCTTTGCTGCCGAGTTTACGGACCATGGCGGTGCTGATACCGACAGGCCCCGAGGCCTTCTTTAGCTGAAGATTTTTTATAAGGTCGTCGACTTCGATTTTGGTGGCAGGGACTATGATCCACTGGCAATTGTCTGCTGTTAGATATGAATTAACCGTGGATGTTATTTCATCCTCGAAGTCAAAATCCTCGCTAGGGTTAAGAGTGAATTGATGTTCGAGGGAGTCGGCTAATGCTTCAGGCTTCTCAAAAATTGAGTATGCGAGACCTCTCTCACCATGGATAGTGACCCGACCTGGTGGTTTGCGTCTTAGAGCTTTGGACCTTCTCCAGAAAACTTTGGAGCAGGAATTGACCTCGTCGATTTTACGTTCCCAAATCTAGTTACGTAGGACGCGGAGGTTGTCTTTGACCCGAGCTGCAAGGGAGCAAGCCTCCACCATGTGCTCAGGTAGGTGCGTATTTTGTTACCTCCGACGAGCCGCCGTGCTCTTGCGGATCATTTCGAGAACTTCCGGCGAGATATTGAGAGGGTCGGGGATTCTTCAGCGGCTGAGAGGCTAGCGGTAGTGAGGCTGGCGACTGCGGCATCTACGTCCGCTATTGACTTAATGCTTGGAAGAGGAGAGAGGCGTTTGTCAAACTTTTGCCTGAAAAACTTCCAGGCCGTATTCCTGATATAATGCGGTGAGTTGTTGACACCCAACGCGAAATGCATTATTATTGGATTGTGGTCGGAATCTAAGTCATTCTCGACCCAAATTTAATACTCTGCATTGACGTTACTTAGCAGAGCAATATCAAGAATGTCAGGCCGGAAGCCAAGGCGATCGAAGAATGTGGGACTATCTGAAGCCGCCACAACTATATCGTGAGGCGAGTTTTCGATGTAGGCTTCGAGGGCTCTACCTGGTCTGTTGGTAACTCTACTCTTCCAAGCAGCGCTTTTGCTGTTAAGATCTCCTGCCAAGATGGTGGGCATGACATCGTTAAAGATGATGTCGAGATCTGCATCGAGAAGCGACTTACTGGGGGATTGGTACCCTGAAATGATTTTAAGCGGACCGTCTGTGGTGTTAAGGACCAAGGCAGTGGACTCAAGGTTGGTCAGGCCGTCTATGGGGAGATGTGAGTGGTCGAGTCCCCTTTTGATGTAGATAGTGGTGCCACGCCCGGTAGCATTTCTAGTGAGGAGAGGTATCTGATACCCATTGATCTTTGGAACTTGACTTGCACTGAGAAGAGTCTCGCTCACAAGCACAACATGAATCTTTTGCTGGTGAACGAACCGTTCCAGCTCGAGTATCTTGTCGAGCAACCCGTTCGCATTCCAAAAAGCAATGGAAACATTATAATTCTGTTATAGAATAAATTAAATGTACACAATTAAGCATTGAAATATAAATGCACTAGTACCATACAAATTAGTAAAATAAATAAAGAACGAAAAAATAAAATAAAATTAAAAACAATTAAAATAAAATAGTTTTACAATAATAATAACCCAACAATAAATTATAAATAAATAAATTATCCAAGCACAAAATGTGGAGAATTCAGTGCAATTTAAAAACTGGTGAAAAAATGGCGACGTGACCATCATGTTACTTTCGCCAATTTGATGGTACCATAGTAATTTATATTTGCACTTTCGTGGTTTATTTTCAATTTAACTCGTGTTTTAAATGTACATTGAGCGATAGGAGAGTCAGAGTTTGAGGTGTACGACATTCTAGGATTGTAGGGGATTCTCGGGAAAGCGACTTAGACGACGTGAAAAAACCTCTAGTTCCTTCAATAATTGGATTTTACTGTATATGTGGAAAACAAAAGAATTGTGACAACCATTAATACAAGTGTTAAACGAAATAAAACTTAAACTCATATAAATGAAAATTTAAACGAGTACAAAAATAATAACATGGATCTTCTGTTAAAAATTGGTTCAGTACAATGTTGTAGGAATTACACTGCAGGATTACGAAGATTTTATACGAAAATGGATTTGGGAGGAAGGCCATGTCCAATGAAAGCGTACCGTAATTTGATTAATAAATTTAAAAGCACAGGGTTTGTGGGGTTGTTTAAAAAGGAATGGTGTTTAGAATACTACCAACAATGCTTGATGAATAAAAGGAATCATTACGGATAAAATTGATGCAATGCAACCGGAAATGTTTAAATTTGGAGGAATGGTTATTAATTCTACTACAAAACGGTGGTCACATCGAACATTTGCGGTAACCAGTGGTGGTTATAAACAAATCACATAATTTACGCAATTAAATTTCTTTTAAAGGTAAAAACGTCAAAGTGGCGGAATCTATTGCCTGAATTCTGTACTGAACCAAATCCGGGTGGCTTTAACACCAAGATATGGACATTGCCAGCGGCGGCAAATATAACAATATTAATGTGAACATTAAATATTGTTCCCCCATCAGTCCATATCTTGTCGGTGTTAAAGCCACCCGTATTTGTTTCAGTGTAACATTCAGGCAATAGATTCCGCCACTTTGGCGTTTCTACCTTTAACGGTGTTTGGAATACTTATATTCCAATAGTAATCTCCGTTTCCCCATCAGCAACTAACTACACTGATGAGACCTGAAAGGTCGAAACTGGTCTGTAGGTGTTCTGATGGGGAAACAATATTTAAATTTCTTTTACTTTTTATCATTAGCTTAATTTGTTAAAAATGTAAAATAAGTTGAAATATATCCCTTACTTTATGATAACCTTATACTTTAGTTCCATTAATCATCGACACTACCTTTTAAAATTATGACCGTTTTGAAAAATAACAGTTCGGGAGAATGGGGACTTATTTTTGTCAGAGCTCGCCTGCACGCGCCATTGATTTGGTAATTATGAGATTTAAAGGATGGTTAAATAAACATTATTGAAAAAAGCGTCCATTAAAAAAATTACGTTTAAATACGAAGCCGCAGTTCACTCTAAATTACCACCATGAACGCGAACTCTAGTTTTAAAGAAATATCGCCCGCCGAGCAAGACTCAAGGTCCAACAAGCCGGTCCCGGGCAATAAACGCTGACATAAATAATAGGGTAACACGACGCCGACGTCGCGACGCCCACCGCCACCGACACCATCCCTAGCTGGAGACTTTAATTAAAGAACAATATAACGAGTGGTACATGTAACTTCATCGGGGGCGAACTCCCCTCAGACATCGGACCAGCTAATTCCCACCGAAATTGTGGCTAATCTTCGTCTGTTCGGCTTGAGGAGGGCCCCGCAATTTACGTACAGACTGAAAGATCCGCAGATTAGATTTTCACTTATATACACACGAACTAATAATTAACCCTGATTACAAGAGCCGAGAAGGGATTGATTTTAATTATGGTAATTGGGAAAAATGGCGGTGAAGGAGTGGAATGGAGATGAAGTCGTTTAGAATTTCAAGTCGATTTTTAGAAAGAGATAATCGTTATTATTCTACTTGTGTCATTTCAACTAATATACCCTCGTGTAAGATGTTAACGGGTTATTCACGTTTATGACCGGAAAATGACGTTATTGGCCTGAACCTCTGGCAAATATCGTTAATATTCAGTAACATCATTTCCCAATCTTTACGGTCAATGTTGTTAATAATTTTACCAAAAATTACACACTATTTTTATCTATCGTAAGCGGCTTCTTGCATATTTCAATATATAGTGCGCGCCTAAAATATGGAATATATTCAGTAAAACCGAAATAAAATATTTTGTTTTTTAAAAATACATATTTTTGCATTAAAGTCAATTTTCAGTCGTCATTTGTTTTTGAGTAATGACGTCATCCATTTTGTTTTTGAATGACAACCCCCTATTTTTGTTCGTGATTTTGAGAGATATTTTCATTGTCGAACTGGCAGTATAAAAATATTGCCATCGTACATTAGAAATTTTTCGAGTAAATGACAATTGAAAGTGAGAACTTGACATCTAGAGTTTTTGCAAAATGATCTTGTTCCAGCGCTTTTTTTCCAAACAAAAATGATCTTGACCTTCCATACATACAATATGGTTTCAGCAAGATGACGCAACCCCGCACTATGCGCGTTTTTTGGACAATTGCATTACGAATGGGTGGATTGGCAGGTGAGGACCGATAGAATAGCCCGCGAACGGGATAAATGCTCAGTATTAGCCTGGAAAATATTCAAAATGTTCAAGAAGAATTTCTACATGTTCGTTTAAAAAAAAAACTTTAAATTAAAAAAAACGCGCCTAGTGCGGGAATGCGCCGTTTTGCAGAAATCATATTGTATTATATAAAAGGTCAAGATCAAGAAAATTGCTACAAGTGCTGGAACAAGGTCATTTTGAAAAAATTCTAAATATCGGGTTCTCACCTTCAATTGTCATTTACTCGAAAAATTTCTTATGTAAGATGGCAACATTTTTATACTTCCAGTTCGACAATGAAAAGATCTCTCAAAATCCAGAATAAAAATAGGGGGTTGCAATTTAAAAACAAAATGGCTGACGTCATTACTCAAAAACAAATGACGACTGAAAATCGACTTTCATGCAAAAATGTGTATTTTTATAAAAGAAAATCGACATGTTCGAGGATTTTTCCAAAAATATTTGATTTCGATTTTACTGACTGTATTCCATACTTTAGGCGCGCACTGTATAATAACTGCACGATAAGTAAAAATTGTGCGATTATTCTACAACGTAAAAAAACAATGCCAACACCGTTCAACGTAGCCAATTATTCACGAATTTACTTGTAATCAAGTAGAGCTTTGAAAATTTAAACGTCACCCTGAAAAGATTCGATTTCAGTTTGTCTTTACTTTAAGCGAATGAATATATGATTGTGGGTAATAACGCGAGTTGTAAAGCAATTACGCGCGAGTTAAATTTCGTTACTCGCCGCTACACGGCGAATAACTTGCGCGAAATTTTCAATTTACAACTCTTGTTACGTAATATACTGTAATTATTTAAAGTTAAAATAAAATTAAGCTGCTGGTGGTGAAACTACTAGCCGGTCCAAAATATAAAAAAAAACATTAACCTCACCCTAACCTAAACATAAGCACCAATCGTCGCAACCGCTCACTGGTAAGTCAAGACAATTTGGTTTTATTAAGAGGAATCACACCGATTCGCATTAACTTGCGGAACCATATCCACTGCCAATCATCATTGACCATTACTTGAGGACATTAACGATATTTTTCTGCAGCCATCCCGAAAATAAAACTTTCGGTATGATTTATTAAATCGAAAGTGCCACTTTACATAAATCGTACCGAAAGTTGTTATTGTCGGGACGATTGTGTTTCACTTTCGGAACGATTTCTTTACTTTCGAGACGCTTTTTGTTACTTTTGGGACGATTTTGCGTATATTTGTGGGCGGCCTTGACAAAAATATGAACTTCGTATTTAATTATGACAGCGCTAGTCATATAACATTCGTGTTTGTTTTTGCTTTTTTAGCATAAAAAAACGGCTGCAGAAAAAATATTGTACGTAACGCGTTCCAAAAGTGATTTTACGGGACTCGCGGGATTCCAAGACTCGCCTACGGCTCGTCCTGGAAACTTCCTACTCATCCCGTAAAATATCACTTTCGGAACTAGTTACGTAAATTACTACTCCCGGCCAATAACGTTAATATCTGTCGCAATAGGTCATTAGCGCCATTATCCGGATTTTCTCGTTATTGCCCTGTTTAACGTCTTTCATCGTAACATACAAGGTGAAAACTTTAACAGAAACAAATTCAGTAATAATGAAGCGGGAAGTTCCAGAAAAATATCCTCGGACATGTCGATTTTTGTTTTCTATTGCGCACTTTTTAGCTCCTTTAAAAATAGTATGACGTCACTGGTCTTTCACGTATGATTTTTTTTTTTTATGGCCTCGGAAGCAAGTCCATATGGCCAGCTCAAGGCGGTTCTTCACGTTAAGGGGTCTTTCATAACGTCTTCAACATAACATACAAAACTCGACCACGGAAAGTATGTCATATTCACGTATGAGGTCATAGACATTTTTTTAAATAGAAACCATTTTTTTTTATTTCACTAAATTTGTAGCCTTTTTTATTCTCTTTATGACTGTGTAAAAATATTTTGTTTTTTTGTTTTTTTTGTTTTTTTTTTTATTTAAGAAATTGAAGAAAATATATTTTTTTATTAAACTTATTTAATGTATCAAATGTTCAAAATGAGAAATGAGCACCAAAGAAATTTTCGTCAAATCACTAGAGTTTTAAAAGCGGCAAAACTAACAATAAAGGGTGTTTATGAGTTGAGTTAAAGTGGAAACAAAGGGTGGTGGGTATGCCCTCTCTTGTCAATAAGCCAATCGGTGCTAAAACCCATCCCTTACATTTTGAAACATTTCTAGTGGAATTTGAACATTTTGTACATTAACTAAGTTTAAAAAGAAAATCAATTTCAAAAATAAAAAAACAAAATATTTTTACACAGTCGTAAAGAGAATAAAAAGGGCTACAAATTTAGTAAAATTAAAAAAAAACGTTTATGACGTCATACATGATAGACTAGTGACGTCGTACTATTTTTAAAGAGGCTAAAAAGTGCGCAATAAAAAACAAAAATCGACGTATGCGAGGATTTTTTTCTGGAACTTCTCAATTCATAAATACCGAATTTGTTCCAGTTAAAGTTTCTACCCTGTATACATAAACTCTGTTCAATTTGTTTTTAACTAAGTTGGCTCTATTGGGGTAACAGTTCTATTGGCCAATGTAAAAAAGTCACTAGACTTGAAAAAATGGCTTATATTAAAAAAAAAGAGGTTGTATTTTATAACAGTGAGCAATGTTGCCATCAGAATAATTGAAGCAATAATTGAATTAATGTAATATATGAATTAGGCAACGTTGTTAGAAATCTGACATTTAATCATTTTTGTTGGTGTTCATGTGTAAAATTTTACAAAATGAAACCACAGCCTTCTTTATTAAAAATAAAAATGGAACAGAGTATAGGTAACTTAAAGTGACCAGACATCCCGATTTATAACAATTTGTCCCGCTTCCCGCTGCTTTTTAAAAAGTCTCGAGTTTTGGAAAAATTAAGTTTTTGTCAATTATGAGTCATAAACATATGTGTTTTGTTTACAGTATGCGTAAGCATCAGAAATAAAGAATCAAACCCTGCGCACTCCATACGAATTAAGTTGTTCGCTTTTAAGCCTCAGACCCAGATCCGTCGGATGGCGCAAGTATCGGAAAAATAGATGACTGCATTCAAAACATAAAAAAATCAACATGTAGAACTTACATTCCAAACTTTTCATCGTAAAATTCTTCTTCTTTTCTCGTGTGTACATTAATGACGAGTAACGAAAGAAAATTTTAACTTCAAATTAAAGTGGAATTGAACTCGTGATGTTCTTTTGACCTTGAACTTTTGAAGCAAATTTCTTGGTGTTTTTTTTTTAAATTTTTAAATCATTTAATGCAGTTTTCATCTCTCTCCCTTTCCCAGAAAAATTGCATTAGATTCATAGTCAGAAACCAATACTTTTAATTTTCTTTAAACTTCTTGAGCAAATTTTTTTTAAGTTTCATATCGTTGAATGCGATTTCCGATTTCCTATTTTAAGTTTGGAGCTTTGTTGGTTTAGTTTTATGCAGAGAAAAGCAATTGTTTTTCTACGAAATTATTAATAAATAGTTTTTTATGAATATTGAGCTTTCGTAGCAAATTTCTTGATTGATTCTTAAAAAAATTCAAATTGATTGATTCAGTTTACTTTTCTAATTTCAAATTTGGAGTATTGATGTGTTATTTTTCCAGAAAATAGCAATTGCTTATACGCAAAATCAAAAATCAATAGTTTTTCTTTTGAGCTTTTGCAGCAAATATTTTAATTTTTTTTTTTTAATTTTTGAATCGTTAAATGCAATTTTCGTTTCCCTGTTCAATGCCATTTTGTTTCCGCCTTGGAAATAGCAATTATTTTTAACATTAAATCAGAAATATGTGGTTTTTAATACATCTTTTCAAGAAGATTTCTTGTTTGACCACAAATTTTGATATCAGTTGGGGAGTTGTCGTTTTATTTTTGCCGAGAAAATAGCAATTGTTTTCACGCAAAATTAGTTATCCACAGCCTTTTTGTATTTTTTTTTGAGCTTTTGAAGCAAATATTTTGACTAATTATTTTTAAATCGTTGAATGAAATTTTCGTTTTCCCTCTTCAAGTCTAGGGCATTGTCGTTTTGTTTCCCACTAGAAAATAACAATTGTTTTCATTAAAAATACGAAATGCGTGGTTTTTCAATAGATCTTGAGCTTTTTAAGAAGATTTCCCGCTATACTATTTTTCTACAAATTCTTATATCGTTGAATGCAATTTTATATTTCCTATTTCAAGTTTGGAACGTTGTTGTTTCATTTTTATACAGAAAAAAACAATCGTTTTTATGCAAAATCAGTAATAAAACAGTTTTTACTTTCTCCGTTACGAAGTAGGAGAAAGTATTGTAATCGTGAATTTTTTTTACGGAAATATCCGTTTTGAGGTCCCCAGATGCCATTTCAACACTTTTTACTTTTTCAACTTTAAACATACGTCTTATTTGATAATCCGAAGAACTCAAAAGCTTTTGGTAAAGTTTCGCACACCGGAAGTGGGTGTTTACCTTAACAGCTTTTGGTTTTTTGCCAATATTTAAAAAAAAATGAAAAATATCACAAAAACATTTAAATAAATATTGAAGACAATAAAGAAATAAATTCTGTTTGTAAATATTTTTCATCATTATTATTCGGAGAAAAACAATTTTTTTTTTCATTTTTGGTTTATAATTATGAAACGAAAATAGTTGTAAATTTATGGCAGGGAATGCCAAAATGAACAACTTATAAACCATTTTTTTTTTCGAAATTTCTTTAGTTTTTGAGTAAACTGAGTTTTTTTTATATGACGTTTTAAGGGAGAACACCACCTTGACCTTTTCAAAAAATCGATTTTTTTGTATTTTTTGCTTAAAATATTCCTTGGGATGTGTATTTTAATTTAGCATTCATCCCAAGTCCGCCAGAAACATTTAAACCGGTTAACGAGATGATTTTCTAAAACACGTCCCAGTGCGCTAAGCGAGCGTCAGGTGCTCCTGGCAGAAGGCGAAAGCGACGGGTGTACTTCAGGGATATCGACAGAAGCCAGTGATGAAGAAGGAGATTTTCGACGCTCGCCGGTCCTGTCTACACAGAACTGAGCCGGGATGACTTGCTGGAACGGTGCCTAGGCGGGTTTACGCAAAATGGGAACGAAAGTTTCAACGCGACGCTCTGGCAGATAGCTCGAAAAGTTGTCCATTCTGGGAAGTCAGTGATAGACATCGCGGCCGGTATTGCTGCTTGCAATTGCAATGATGAACTTCACGATAATATGCAAATAATGCAGGGTCTGCAACTTCAGGTCGGTCCAATGTGCTACAATTTTTGCATCAACGACGACGCCAAGCGAGTGAAGTTAGTATATTCCAAAGGACCCCCCAGTTTTTGACAGGGAAATGGCTTTCAGTCAATCTCCTTGAAACCAACTGAAAAATGTTCATTCCGATCAAAAGTCGCCATGGTCGCAACAGCCGAAGATCTCAAGATCTTGCGCAAAAAGCAGTTCTGTGCCTGATACTACAATAATCGAAAAAATCGATATATGCATAGACATGATGAATGTTGAACGATGCATGTATATTTATTATCTCGAAATTTCGGGGTTAGAAATTTTTACGGAATATTAATTCTGAAAATATTTGTGAAATTTCAAGCCGATGGAAATTTTTTTAAATTTTTTTCAAGTCGCCGGAATTATCTTTCTTTTCAAACACGAAATTAAGAGTTTTGGTAAATTTAAATGGTAACACCGTAAATTTTGCAACGTTGCTAAAAAGCTGCAGATTTTCAGAGGAACTTGTGTGTGTTGCAAATAGTCTTAACCATCGACCAACAGGTTTTCTAAATGTAAATTTAATTGCCTGCTCTAAGAACTTGTCAAGCTATCGGACATCCATAGACGCGTTTCAAGATTTATCTCTCATGAGTTCAGCTTTGATTAATGTTAGTAAAATAGGGCGCTACACTAAAACTTCATGTATACATATATGAATTTGATTAATTATTGTTTATTTCTTTCCCATTACACCATGGAAACAAAGTCACATTTTCTCATGTGTTACAAATATATAGTTCACGACAGGTTTTCTATGATACATTTAAACTAAGAATATCTGATCCAAAATTTTGTCAAGTCGTTAGCTATCCATAGGCGCATTTCGAGATTTATCTCTCATCAGTTCAGCTGTGCTTAATATTATTTATTGTTGTTTTTAACAGTCAAGATTTATATATAGATTTATATTTCGATTATTGCAGTATCAGGCATAGAACTGCTTTTTGCGCCAGGTCTTGAGATCTTCGGCTGTTGCGACCATGGAGACTTTTGATCGGCATGACTTATATGGTAAATATTTTTCAGTTGGTTTCAAGGAGATTGACTGAAACCCATTTCCCTATCAAAAACTGCGGGGTCATTAATAAATACAACATTTGTTTGGTCCGCCATCTTGAATTTGACTAATCTTATAATAAATTCTTGTTCGGCGACCGCAAAAATTCTTATATCCAAATTTTGGTCAAAATTGGTTGATACAAATTTCCTTCATCCGCTATATTGGATCCGGCATCTTGAACTATTCAAATTTGACCTCAGAATCGTGTTCACCGATTCCGAAAACATATGACACTTAATAGTCGTCGTGCAAACTGAACAAACAAGAAAGTTATCTCAAGTTAAACTTTCCCAAAACTTTAAACGCGTTTATCTCAAAACAGAATTTTTATCAAATGACCTATTTTTTCAGCGCTCAAGGTGGTGTTCCCCCTTAAGGTACGCGCACACTTGCCGAAATCGGACGGACGGCACGCATCGGCAAAAATTGCTTAACACAGTTGTAAACGAGTCAACGCACAATAATCCGTTCCATGCCGTACCGATAAATGTGCGTTGACTCGTTTACAACTGTGTTAAGCAATTTTATCCGATGCGTGCTGTCCGTCCGATTCCGACAAGTGTGCGCGTAGCTTAAAACGTCAGTTTCATCCGAGTTTACAAAACGCTCGATGTACAACTGAAATATGATTTAAATTAAAAATAAACCATGAAAGCGTAAAAATAAATGACTAAGATACCATCCAGTCGTAGAAAGTAACATCATGGCCACATCACATTTTTTTATGGTTCATAAGCTTTCGTAGCAATTTCTTGTTAGATTTTTTTAATTTTTCAAATCATTAAATGCTATTTCTTCTCTCAGTTAAAGTTATGAGCACTGCCGTTTAATTTTCAATCTAGTCGGCCTTTCAAGAGTTATTGCAAAACAATTAAAAGTCGAATTTTAGTTTTTCATCTTATCCAAATGTATTTAATGATTGCAAACCAGTGGTGTAAGAATTGCTAGAATCTAGTTACCCCTTCGAGAGTTATTGTAAAAACAATGAAAAACAATTGAAGGACGAATTTCAGTTTTTCATCTTATTCAAATGTATTAAGCGATTGAAAAGCACTGGTGTATAAATTTTCACAATCTGGTCATCCCTTCAAGAGTTATTGCAAAAACAGTGTTAAACAATTGAAGGATAAATTTCAGTTGTTCCTCTTACTAAATGTATTTAACGGTTGCAAACCACCGAAGTACGAATTTTTTAAATCCGGTAATCCGTTTAAAAGGAAAAAAAAACACCATGAGACAATTGAATGCTGATTAACGTGTCTAAGATAGAAACATGCGAGAATTGTCCTTATTTACAAACGCATTAAAAAAATTCGCCTGTCAAATTTGTCCCGCTTCACCAATGTAAAAATCTGGTAACCTTAAGCTAACTGTAGTTTATTCAATTTATTCTGGTTTTTAACGTGCATACCATATTATTCGGGTGGTATTAGCCTGGTTATTTGTTTTTAGTCTAAATAAAACTTAATTTTTGTAAATTTACGAACAGCTAAAATATTCATTTATTTTTAATTGATTTACTATAGTTTATTCACTCCACTGCCGTTTATTCACTCTATTATGGTTTATTTGCGCTGCTGTGATTTATTCACTCTATTATGACTTAATTCCATTACTGCCGTTTATTCACTTAGATGTGATTTATTCACTCTACTGTGGTTTAATAGTAATGGGTTTTTCAATAGCAACTTGTTTTCTTATTGTGAACACACCCTTAAACAGTTAGTACGCTCTCACTGTCAAAATACGCAGAAACTCTAACATTTTCATCATACAAAGACTTACGAACGAAAACGTTTACAAGTAATTAAAAATTACTACGGAAATTCCGTCAGTGATTGCAACTTTAAGAGCTCTAACGCCAATTTTGAGTCGTCATTCTCTCCCGAGTAGACAAGCAGTTCACAATTTGGTGAGAAAATGTGAGTCAACAAATTTACTGTTGAATGTTCCCGTGCCAGTTAGACAACGCAGCGGTCGCAGCGCCGAGAATATTGCTGCCGTTGAAGCGTCCATCGCAAACGATCCAAATCAGTCAATTCCACGGCGTTCTCAGGAATTGGGCATCAGTCAGACCACACTATGGCGTATTTTGCGAAAGAATCTTGGCCTGCACCCTTACAAGATCAAGTTAACTAAAGAACTAAAGCCACTTGACCATATGAAGCGACGCACGTTTTCAGAATGGGCTCTAGAGATGTTAGCCGAAAATGACGACTTTCATTGCAAAATCATCTTCAGTGATGAAGTGCATTTTTGGTTGAATGACTTCGTCAACAAACAAAACATACGTTATTCGAGTGCTGAAAACCCTCATGTGCTTCATGAAACATCACTTCATCCACAAAAAGTGACTGTATGGTGCGGTTTCCATGCCGGTGGCGTCATTGGGCCATTTTTCATCGTTGATGAAAACGACCGTCACGTTACAGTCAATGGTGAACGCTACAGAGACATGTTGCAGCGTTATTTCTTCAATCAATTACATGGGATGGACATCAGTGATATGTGGTTTCAGCAAGACGGTGCCACATCTCACACAGCTGGAGAAACAATCGACTTATTGAAGTCCAAGTTCGGTGAACGTGTTATATCGAGAAGACATCCTGTCGATTGGCCGGAGGGAACTTGTGATTTAACACCTCTAGGCTTCTTTGTGTGGGGCTACGTAAAATCGAAGGGCGGCGTTAGAGGACCTAAGAGCCAAAATCGAACGAGAAATAGCGGCCATTTCCGTCGAATTGTGTGGCCGAGTCATCGAAAATTGGCTTCAACGAATCGACCGCTGCAATCGTGCCCTTGGTGGATATATGACCGAAGTCGAGTTCCATTCATAATTGCATTGATTGTACTTTAAGCTAATAATAAAAGTTTTGATATACCCCAAATGATTTGCGAGATATTTAAAAAAAAAGTTGTCAAGTTCTTATTGAAAAACCCTTTATAAACAGTTTGATATCTTTTGCAACAAATCCGTTAATCAAAGTTGCTGAAACCAATTTTAAATATCATACATATTAATTAACCAGCCTTCATAAAAAAAGGTTTTATCTTATAGAAAATCGCCAGAACTCGCATTATTTCTTACCAATAATTAACTTCAAACTTATAAGCAAATAAACAGTCAATCTCATCGCTAATTCGCTCAAACGAAACGCAAACAAGCTCGAGTTTGAAATAATTGCCGTAGTTTAATCGCTCACCCCTCATTCTTCTTTTCCACCCTCTGCGTATAAATATTTTTGTTTGTTAGTGTGTGTGTGTATGTGTGTGATGAAAGCGCGGCATGCGATTCAGCAATTATATAAATTGGAAGGAACTATCGCGGTCGATTAACTGTTGAAGTTTCTATATCTATATTTGGTTTCGCCCGCACGATTTCACCTTTATTTGCTCCCTTATTGAATAAATTCGTACCCCGCCAGGTTAAATTATTGATTGTTCATTTAATCCACCGGCGCGTTTACACATTAGATAATCTATAGTGTAAACACACAAATATTACCACACAAAAAAGGTAGGTAAATAGATGTTGCGATAAATCTAAATACTATTTTTATCAAGAATTACAGGGAGTCTCCTTTATTTTCGTATCACTATCATGGTTTTAAAGTTTTGTGTGGAACATAATTCAGAATTAACGTGCATAAAAATGTATGAGAAAAACATCGACTTTTTGTTTTTTAAAGTTAACACTCGACTATACCTTGCGTTTTTAACGCAAACGGTTTGGCGGAATGTATACGACCAAATCAAACTGCATGCGTGAAAAACGATTTTAGATAAACACTTCATTACGATCTTGTGTTATATCATCGGAAAACCTACTGTGTGCCCCTGTGCATCATTCACATACCAAGTTTGAATGTATCTTAAAAACCGGTGGTGACTGAATTAAAAAATTCACAAATATTGTTGCTATCGTTTTTTTCTTGGGTTTTTATAGAATACAATTATACATTTTGAAAGAAGGGGTTATAACAGCGAAACCGCTAAAGTGAAGGGTATAACATGTTAGATAAAAAAATAAGTACTCGTCGAGCACTTTCCAAATCTGCAATAAAAAATAGGGCATTCCATTTAAAAAAACATAAGTTTGGTACGCCACTGGAGTACGGCACGCCACTGATGATTAAAAATATTTTTGAAACATAGCGACGGTAACTATGCACCACTTTGTTCTTAGATTTTTTTCGATAGCTTTTATCGTAAAGGAGCTATGGTCCGAGGCGTCTTAAGTGCCACACCCGGTATACGCGAACAATTTCACACCGATACAACTTTTGAAATACTGAAGATAAACAAAGAATGGGCGAGCAAAATAAAATAACGCGCGGTTGAATTGAACGAAGAGATGGCGTAGACCGTAAAACAACTGCGCACACACGGCCTACGTCGGTGCATTTGATCTTATAGCAGTGCCGTGTGCATGCACGGATGTAAACAAGACCACGTCACATCGCGTGATCGCCACGTGGCAACGCAGCCTGCGCATTGATCTTTGATTTCCAACGCACAGTGTCCTCATATGTTAGAGTTAACGAAGGTGCTCGCGCGTTTGTCTTTCTGTGCAAATATACAATTTCTACCTAATTTTAAATTATTTTTTAATCTAATCGGTGTGGAAATATAGTGAGAAGGTGATCAAATTCAACAATTTTTTTCCTGGGAGTATTTTGAATATGATAATAAATAATAATAATAAGTAAATTTATTTCCCAACAGAAAAACTTATACAGGAAAATTCATAATTTAAAATAATAGTATACATGTTGTGCAACTTAAAAATAGCATATTATTCATGTGATATTTATGTGATATCGTTACAATGAATTATGTTACGGCGAAATTCTGTAACCGATGTGAAAATGTCAGCATGCCATTGTAAATTGTGATAGTTCATAGCCATCCTTATAAGTGGTGAATATATGCATAACAATACATGAAGAATGGAACAGGTTAGTGTTTTAATATTTTAAAATGATCTCAGATTATAAATTTAAGTTGAATTTATTTTGTGCATGTGATTTGTAGTCTTCGTAATAATAATTATTGTTTATTTACTACATTTTTAGAATATCTATGATGATGAATCATTGTGTCACCGATCAAACTTGCCTATCTCTTCTACACTGTGTACATAAGTAAGGAATAAATTCGATTAAAATTCAGGGCATTTTCTTTCAGAAAAATGCTTGGACACGTGTATTATTATATTTTAACGCGCCTTTTTTTAACTAAAATTTAAAAGTACAGGGTGTCCCAAAATCGAGATACGACCCCTAAGTTAAAATTTTCAAACGTGAACCCCATTTTTTGTTGCATTTATGGATTCTATGTAAAATTTTGAGTATTTTTTATGTAGCATACCCCATGTCGATATTCATTTGTTTTCGAAGAAGTCATTTTTATTCGATCTTTTAATACGCTTGATATACATTTAAAATATGATTTAAATTGACAATAAGCCATGAATTTATAAATTTATAACTTTTTAAACATCAAACTGGAGAAAGTTACACGATGGCCACATCACCATTTTTTGTTATATTTACCACCTGTTAAATTATTTCCTTGTAAAAATCAAGTTTGGCTAAAATAAAATACAAATTGTACACATTCACTCTGAGTTTAAATACAAATAACCAGAGCTTTAAGTTCTTCAAATTGTTAAAAATCTCTATCAGATTTGACGGTCGGGATCATCTCGGATGACCACAACATGGACATTTCGAATTTAATTTTTTCTTAATAACACATTCCCGTATTTTATACGGTGAAAGTGAAAATGTAACTCATGATGGAATAAGATGTGATGGAATTCTCGAATAGGTATATCAACTACTTGGCGCGAGCACGAATTAAATTAATTCGTTAGTAAGAACGTCATGTCTAATTAAATTTGTATTTACTATACGCTCCATAGTTTGAAATTATTCGTGGCTTTGCTAATTCAAACTAAATTTGCGGCGTACCTGCAATTACCCAAACGTGCAAATGAATCCCTAATTAGTAATAGTATACATTTAAAATGTGCGTTATATTATCTGTTGCCAATTAAACACAAACATCAAATTAATTTACACCATCGTTTATGTGGTTGTATCGATAACGAATGAAATATGATATTGTAATTTTCTCACGCACAAAGGGAGGCTAAAACTGAACCGCACTCATCTGTAATTTAATAACAATTACACTAGTGAACAAAGTTTTTCCTATAATCATTGTATGGGGAAATTAAACAGTATATACCGGGTGTACAGCTGAAAAGTCAAAGTAACTTTTTACCTTAAATATTTAAGATAGAAACATATGATTTATATAAAAGTTGAAGATATGTATCGCCTCTATTATCGGAAAATATTTTTATATATACAGGGTGTCCCACAACGGAGAGCCAACACAAACTTATGTGTAATAAAACACTTTTACTTTGTTAATATAACACAAATTTTATTTTATTGTTGACTATAGTTTCGGCAACTCAACTTGCCATTAACATACTTTATGTTTTGTTAATGGCAAGTTGTGTTGCCGAAATAATAGTCAACAATAAAATAAAATTTGTGTTATACCAACAAAGTAAAAGTGTTTAATTATATTTACAACATGTATAACGTAGTAGAAGCCCCCACCATAAACAACAAACTTATGTTCTTTTTTAATGGAACACTAGGTCTATTTTTTGCATTTTTTGTGCGTAGTTTCTAATACTATTTAAACTGACAATGACTTTTATTGGACTAAATTTAACCAATTCGAGTTATTCTGGCTTTTAGAGCAAAAACAAACAATATTTAAACAGTCACAGAAAAATAATAAGTTGATATTACATTTTCAGATTATTAGGTTTGTTTATAGTGATTTACGATACAAGTAGCGTTATGAAGCTTTTTATATTATGAGAGAAAAGTTTTTTAAATTATCGAGTAATGTAATAGTAATTTACGACACGAGTAACGTTATGAAGGTTTTTACATTACGAGAGATAAGTTTGAAAGCACGAGTGACGTAGGAGCGTAGGTAACGTTACATGTGTGGCAACACGGTTTATTTTATCTTATTTCATTTTTTTTTAATAAAAAAAAATGTTTAATGAAAACAGCCAAAAAGCGAAATAATGTTCGTATGCCAATATATCCACAGCAACGAGTTGTTTTTAAGATGCATATAACAACACTAGTGTTGTTAAAGGTACCTTAATGTAACTAGTTGCTAAGGAGTTATTGGCATGTTAACAATATAGGATAAAATAAAGTAATTAAATGCTATTTTTATGAAGTAAGAAGACCTTTTCTGAATGCTTTAAATGGAAATTGAAATAGAAATTGAGTCCGTTTTCTTGCCTTTCTAAAAATAACTAGTTTGCTGGGCTTATAAATAACAATAACTTTTAAAGTTATTTCAGCTTATTACACTGGGTTTCAAAAAAAAAATGAACCACCCTAAAGAATAGAACTCTGAAATTTCTTATAAATAGTTAGTGTATGTTGATTTACAATTGAATAAATTTTCATGGAAAAATAATAGGAGTAACATTTATTAAGAAAAAAATTAATAATGCGTTACATATCCGCGTACTCTTGTGCATTCAGTAACCCTTCCGGGAATGCTAGAAATCAGATGGTCTTATGCATCTTGAGGCAGCTCATCCCAGGCTATCTAAAGCTGGTGATGCAGTTCATCTAAAGTGTTTGGAGGATGCTGTAAACGACGCAATGTTCTGTCCATCATATCCCAGACATGTTCTATGGGGTTCAAGTGGGGTGATCTCGATGGCCAAGGCAAACGATTAATGTTGTTTAGTTCTAGGAAGTCTGTAGTTACGTTAGCAGTATGAGGTCGCGCATTGTCTTTCTGGAAAATGGATGGTCTTGGATCAATGGAAGTAGAATGGATTCCAAGACTGTATCAATGTAACGGCGTACGTTTAGTGTACCCGCAATGAATATTAATAAGGCCCTTCCTCAGTAGCATATTGCCCGGCAATATATTACACCAGGAGTTAATGCCGTGACGATGTTGAACAAATTGTAATTTTTTTCTTTGACCTCTAGGTCCTCTAACCCTTAAACGTCCGTCAGAGTGCCATAAACAAAATTTGGATTCTTCGCTGAAGACAATTTCTACCCAATGATGATCCCTGGCTCCACTGCAGCCTGTTGGCCTTATGCTGAATTGTTAAAGAGATAATCCGATAATTCGTCCTCTTTTAATTGGTGTAATTTGATAAAAATTTCCACGCCTTTGCACTCGCGGCATTTTTTAGGGCACCAACGATTAGGTCAAACAATAAAAGGCTTTGAACTAATGCAATAAATAAGGTAAACTAAAATAAACTCTTAGATGATATGAAAGAGATAATTAGATATCATTTCTTTTAGAAGTCGCCTTCAAAATTTAATCAATTGTATATCGGCATACATCAACTATTGCCAAGAAATTTCAGAGTTCTACATCAACTCCTTCAGGGTGGTTATTTTTTTTTAAACGCAGAATATTTTTCTGTGACTCTTCAAAATATTGCTTGTTTTTGCCCTAAAAAGTGAAATAACTCAAAAACGGTTTAATTTATCTTAATAAAAGTTATTGCCAGTTTAATTAGTACATGTACTACGATACAAAATAATTTTTATTAAATTTGTGACAAATTTACTGCATTAAATAAAAGTTTACACCAAGAAAGTAAAATATACTTCAGCAGCTTATAGTGCAAAAAGACAAAAGATATAATTCCACCTTTACATATAAAACTGGGGCTCATGAAAAATTTTAATTGGACCGTGAAGTGGCGGTTTCAAATAATAATAATTTTTTTTTCAAAAATATCAGATGTAGGATTAAAAAAGTCATTTTTTATCAGACCACAAATAAGAGAAGAAGTGGATGATAAAACATGGGAAATAAAATTGACTACACGGAAAAAAGCGGCATGGGTTTCTATGATTAAAGTTTTCACCTATATTTGACAGTGATTTTAATTTGCCTACGCGAAATGGGCATGTAACTTAAAAACTGTTTTAGCTGATAATAATTCCTATGCAGCGGCAGAGATCTGAGGAAATCCTTCGACAACCAAATCATATTTTTAAATACATCTTGGATTTACTGTTTTCAGATAATCGACATTTCAATCAAATAAACACGTGCTTAATCATTAACCCTTAGCTAACTAATTGCGACAACAACAAATATTTCTGTAAGATTGAGTATTGCCGTATTTGCGACAATAAAAATTTTCTCGTAAGATCGAATAATAGATCCCGGTGCAACCACCATTAGATTAATTCTAGTTGTCTGTAAAGCGATGAATAAATGCTACTTTAATTAAATTGCTCGTTAGCTAATGGTTAAATTAATCAACGCATTTCGTTTCTTATAAAAAAATTTAATTTCGCATATGGCTCAACTAATGATGCGCATTTTGTTTAGTCACTTCTAACTTTAAACTTTTTAAAAGTTTAGTTTTCTTTGTGATTCAGTGAAATTCTAAAAACACCCTTACACTAGATTTCAAGATAATAGCACTTGATTATAGCTTTCTGGTATTTTAAAATTAGGTATTGTAAAAAAAAACTAAACATTGACTTTACTTTATAATTAAGCAAAAACCTTAATAATCCCATTAATATATTTCGATACAATGGCGCTAAATTTAATTTTGATGTTGAGCAATTTTTCAAGCTTATTCTAAATTTAGGTGTTTTATACATATACAAGATAGCCATGATGGTTGTGAAGAATAGGTTGGAGGAAGAGGTGGAGAAAAAGGGGTTAATACCGGGGACGTAGTGGGGGATTTAGGAGGGGAAGGGGGACAAGGGAGCAGATCGTTACCCTGGCAAGAATGGTTGAGAGGGTGAGGGAAGAGAAGGGAAGCATATATGCGGTATTTCTAGATTTAAAAGAGGCTTACGACTCAGTGCCGAGGGAGAGGTTCTTAGAATGTGTAAGGAGAAAAGATGTTAGTGAGCGTATGGTAGAGTGGACAAGAGGAGTGTATAAGGAAAGTGTATAAGGAAATTTGGGTGGTGGCAAAAGTTAGAGTGGATGTGTCGGAGAGGTTCAGGACGTGGGTGGGATTGAGACAGGGATACCCGTTAAGTCCTATATTATTCAACTTATATCTAACTGAACTGGAGGAGGTGATGAGGAAAGGGGAGGCGGGCGGGGTAGTGATTGGAAGAATAAGGTGTGGATGCTGGCGTATGCTGATGATATGGTGTTGATGGCGAGCGATTGGGAAGGGATGAAAGACATGTTGAGGCGAGCGGAGAGGTATATGGATAAGAGGGGACTGTGCGTGAATGTGGGGAAGACGAAATGGAGAGATTCAGAAATAAGGGAAGAGAGGGGACTGTGAAAGGGTTGGAGTTTATATTTAAAGGGACAGGGGAATATGAGTAGCATTTAAGATAGGCACAGGGAAAGGCCAGAAAAGCTTGGGAAAAATGGGGAGAATGAATAGAGAACAATTTCAGAGTGGCATGTAAAGTGTGGGATGCGTGTGTGAAGTCAATTTTAATGTGTGGAGGGGAAATATGGGGAGCCAAGGGTTATACGTGTTGTGGTTCCTGGAGCGTATGTTGGGAGTGGAAAGGTCAACGCCCGGTTACATACTGCTTCAGGAGACAAACAGAGGAAATTTAGGATGTGAGGCAATCGAGAGAATGGCCTGGTACGAGATGAGGTTATGGGAGCTAGGAGAAGAGAAATTGGTGAAGGCGGTATGGAGAACGTGCATGAGTGTAGGGGGAGGAAAGAACTAAGGAAAATGTATGAGAGAGTAGGACTGTCGGAAGTGAAAGTGAGGGGTAAATGTGGCAACGTGGGTGAGAGAGAGGGAGAAAGAAGTGGAAGTGCAGGAGAGACAGGAGTGTATTGACAGAAGCGAATACAATGGCATGTATGGGAGTTGGCAGGTGCATGGAAGGAGGCCGAAGTACTTGGACGAGTACAGATGGAACAGAGACGAAAGGGTGGCCCTGGCTAGGGCTAGGTGTGGGTCAGGAGAGAGAGGGAGGAAGAAATGTATGGTTGAAGAGTATATGAGATGTGTAATGTGTGAAAGGGGAGGGATACATGGAGGCGTCTGGCGGACGAAGTAAATGGAGAATGGATGGGATGGGAGGAAAAAGGAATAAGAGGGTAGCGGAATGGATGAGAGAGGATGGGGCCGGGGTAAGGACGCTGCAGAAATTGGGGAGGGAAAAGGAATGCAGGAGAGCTATGTAACTATGTGTATGCCAATAAAGGTTTTTTTAATACATATCAAGATAAACAGATCTGAAGACAGTTACCACACACTTAGAACTTTTTAATAGTTATTTATGCAACAAGTGAGTAAAGTAGTACTTTTTTTCACGAGTAGGAAAGATTGCCACACGAGCCGAAGGCGAGTGCGGCAATTCCTACAATTGAAAAAAACGTTGCTTTACTCTCGAGTTTCATACAAATTTTTTTCTACTTCCGTAACTTTATAAATTCGATAAAACCTTATTCAATTTTTATAAGTAATAATACTTTTTTTTAAATGAAGAAAATAATAATCATCAAGTTTTCTTGATCGAAAACGAATGTTTGACATTTATCGGCGGAACTCGCGGCGTGTTGCCAAGCGATACACTTTGCGCAAAGAATTTTAAAGTAGCGTGAAAAAATGAACCGCAAAAGAGTGAAATAATGAACCGTTATGGCACTTTTTTTCACGCTGTTTGTAGGGTTAAGGAATCATATATTTTATGAACCCAAATGAATGAAAAAAACTGTACATTTTATAACGAACGTAGAAAAATATATTTTAAATTGACTTTTATTTAATTAAGATTAAAACTTAAAAATCCATCACTAGATTATAATAACACTAAATTTTTAAATTGTGCATTTTCTCTAGCAGTTTAAAAATAAAACCAGTCGCTATAAACTTGAAACTTGCTGTGTTTATTTAAAATTGTTTTAACTTTATGATTAAGTGAATTTTTAATCATAGTTATTAATGCAAGTGAGTAAAGTAATACTTTTTCTTACCAGTAGGAAAGATTGGAACTCTTTACTCACGAGTTTTATACAAGTCCGTAACTTTAAATAAATTAGATAAAACCCAAATCAATTTTTATAAGCAATAATACTTCTTTTAAATAAAGAAAATACCAAGTTTTCTTGTTCGGGAACGAATGTTTGACGTTTATTGGCGGAACTGATTAGAGTTATACTAAGCACTCGCGGCGTGTTGCGCAGTGACCATCTTAAATTCAATTAGCTCCGGAGATGTGTTGTCGCATTCTCTTGCGTTCTCCGAATTATCTCTGACTCTGCACAAACTTTAATCCCACACGTCTCAAGTGCTCTATATTAAGCTTGAATTATATTATACGTTTTCCGTCTTTTTTCGTCTAGATCAGGGGTCGCCAAACTTTTTTGATCATCGACCCCTATATAATTTTTCGAAATCTCCATCGACCCCCACAAAAGTATTTTTTTGTGAACTCGCTCCTCGAAAATCAGCCATATTTTTGTCTTTTGGCTATAACTACTGAACAAATCTTGATAGCCTATTCACTGGTGTAAAAAATATGTGTATTGACTACTTTGGGACTGTAAAAAGAATGATTGATATTTATGGCTTGTATTTCCTGTAATAATGATATTCGTTAAAAAAAATTATACATAAAGACATAAATGACGATGACCTAAAATAGTTTAATATTTTTTTCCAAACGCGGAATCCAAATATATATTCATACATTTCCTCTGAATAAAACCTTTCCACTGAAAAAGGTTTCATGTTCACTAGCGGAAAATATGAAAATTGAGGTTTATAACTCCTTATATTTTTTTCAATTTGTTACATGTGTTTTTCCTTCGACCCCCAATCGACCCTCCGATTAGGATCGACCCCCATTAGACCCCCTGACTTAGATCGACTCCTACTTTTGTTAAATAGACTCCTGGGGGTCTATATAGACCACTTTGGCGACCTCTGGTCTAGATTCTCGTTCAAGTTTTGCTTTTGATTTCCGATCGATTTATAGTTCATTGCATTCGATATAAAGGGCGCCGCTAGCGGACGACGTAATTACCAACCCACTAAATAAAAAGTATTTGTGTTCGCGTGAATAAAATTGAAAACATCATAAAAATTGTTAATATTATAAACATAGCGCCTCTATTTTAGGTCGGATGTCCCGCGGTCACCAGGTTATATAGGTTATGTTGCTTGCACAAACAACTCATGCTTGTTGTTTTTTTTCGTCATTGGCAGTACCGAACTTGACCAATATCGGACGGAAAATAGGACCGGCTGCATTTTTCTATTCAAGAAACTTGAAAGCAAATTGGATGGAATTTTCTGAATTACATTCATACTAGTATATCTCGAAGCAAAATCTAACGAGTATCTAGGCGAAAAAAGATGGAAAAAGTATAATGTAATTCAAACTTTACTTTACATGTTACAACGAAGCGTTCATGGCACACCTTCCGCAAACAATTTTATAGTTGCGTTAAAAAATGAACCGTTTTTTTTATTGCAAAAGCGTGAAAAAACGAACCTTTATGGTCCGTTTTTTGAAGGCTTCAAGAATCACACATTTTATGAACGCAAATTAATGAAAAAAACTGTGAATTTTATAACGGACATAGAAAAAAACAATTCCAACAAACCCAAAATTTTTCAGATTTATTTAAAATTGATCTTTCTTCAATATTCTGTAAAAATATGGCAATAACTCTTTACTAGATTTCGATTTATTTACACATTTACCGAACGTGTGACAATTTTGGACCGAAGCAATTTCAAGCTGTAAAAAAATAAAGAAACAATTGCAATAAAAGTAAAAATTTTCCAAATTTACTCAAAATTGAATATTCTTTGTTGAATCATAGAAATATGGAAACAACGTACTACATGATTCTGAAATGGAATTCCACTTGAACAAAACGCGTATCTAATTTGGGCGAAAAATTTTCAAACTGTTGAATACGTGGAAAAACAATTGCAATAAACCCAAAATTTAGCAAATTTATTTAAAATTGATTATTCTTTAATGCTCTGTAAAAATCAGTAATAACCCTTCACTAGATTTCGATTTATTTATACTTAAACAGAACGTATGACAATTCTGGTCCGAAACAATTTCAGGGCGTAAGAAAAATAGAAAAATTATTGCAATACAGTTAAAATTTTCCAAATTTACCCAAAATTGAATATTCTTCTTCGTTTCATGAAAATCTGAAAACAACCCTGGAGAAAAATCGATGATTAACTTATGTGTCTATTTAATCAATAAATATTGTTATTTGACGTTGATGAAACGAAAATTGTCAATTTGATTCGATGAATAAATTTAATCGTTAAATAACGCTTTAATATTGACGTTGGTGAAACCGCCCCTAACATAAAAGAAGGGTTCATGACACACTTTGAGCAAAAAATGTTATACTTGCGTTAAAAAATGAACCGTTATAGCACTTTTTTCACTTATTTAGAAGGATTCAGAAAACACATATTTTATGAACGTAAATTAATGAAAAAACTGTGGATTTTATAACGGACGTAGAAAAAAATATATTCCAATTCATGATTCAATGAAAACCATATAAAGGCCCTTTGTTGGATTTAAAAACAAACGCACAAATAAAAGAACAGGATTTATTGCACATTTGCCAATAAAGTAATTTAATTTTTAAATATTTTAGTAGTGGATTATGATTTTATTAGATTTTATTTATTTTCATTTATGAGGGCCAAGTGCTGATACTGAACTATTACATTAATTTATTTAATATACTTAATTATATACCTTCCTGACCTATGTAAGACAATGTCGTTAACATGAATAAACATTATGAATTATGAATTATTATGAATTATAATGCAATCCAAAAATATTGTTCTGATCATTTGCATATTAATTTGTTTTTTTTATTATCAAAAACGATTGGGATTTCAAAATAAGTTTATTTTTTATTTTGAAATATTACACTATTATCATTTCATAATTATGAACATTTTCAATTTTCAATTGTTTCTCCAAACTCAAAGGGTTTATGAAATATATTTATAACCAAAAAAGTGTAGTTTCTTATCTCCTACATTTATTTAAAGATGTTTGTAACATTATTACATTGAATTTTTTTGTAAAAGGTGAGCGCTGTATCTCAAAAACTAATACAGTTTCACAAATCAAACTCTACGCTTAAAATTTACTTGAAAATATGACGAACTGAAAAGCTTTTGGAAAGATTTTAAACATCGGAATTAAGTTTTTTTAGTCTTTATCACTAAAACATTGAATATAAGGAATATTAAAAAAATCTTGACATAAATGTTGAACGCAACAAATAATTGCACATCTTTTGTTAACAAATATATTTCATAGACTTTCTGATTTTGGAGAATATTTTTTATAATTTTGGCCTCTAAAATTATGAGATGATAATTGCTACATTGAATTAATATAAACAATAATTGCAAAGAATGATAAAATTAACAACTTATAAAGAATCGATTTTTTTTTCTCGATATAATTTGTGAAGAAAAAACATGTTTATTATATTGACAATTGCCCTCATTTACTTACTAACCAATGAAATCGAATAAAGTTGATGACATGATCCAATAAAATCTTAATTACGATGCGTAACGGACCACGCTGCATATTATGCATGGCAATTAACCCTGGGTGGTATCTAATCAGATAATCTCTCATGTTGGTATTGCCTAGCAACGCGTTAGTATATGTTCTATAACATATAAAACGTCAGTTATTGCCGGACTTTTAAGCAGTTTGCTCCTGAATTCGATCTGTTTGTATTTTCGGGTGAAGTGTTAGTGCTTTCATCAGTGATGATATTCATAGGCATTTCTCAAAATCTTGGTAAGCTCATTTTTACTACAATTATTGTGGCGCAGATTAATACACGTCTGACACTTGGTGTCAATAAATTTAACTTTTCAAATTATGAAATGTGAACTTTCTGTTCGGCCAATTGTCTTCTCGAATCTAACTCGTGACTGATTTTTCCTGGACAATTATTAGCGTCTGGATCACTCTTGCTTGTTGCTTCTAGAAAATCGGCACTCCTGCTTCGCAGTCGTGCCGATTTTCGTCGCAACAAGCAATCGTGATCCTGCCGCTAATAATTGCCGGCAAAATCATAGGCACTCGTTATATTACTGTTGATTATATTATGGTAATTACATTAAAATTTCGAATTAATTATTTTTTTAACGTCAACAAATTCCGAGACGAGGGAAGATCATGGAGTATTTGCAAAATACAAACTTTACATTCTAAATTACTTTGAAGATGACAGTAAATTGCACATCTATGTATCAAATAATATACTATTAAGATTTGGACCGACGTAATTTAGAGTTTCTTTTTAAATCCAAATTTGTATATCGCATGTCAATGTGTGCGTGTGTATCGTCGTGTGTTCATTAAAATTCATATAAATTCATAAAAATTAAAATAATAAATTTACTGCTCGCAGATGAAAAACGAATAATAAATTCATTCCGTGCTCAACACTTCCAAATAACAATACGACACATACAACTTATTAGCACGTATTTAAAGCTATGATATGTGTATTTAATAAAACGAATGATAACAATCCTTTTTGTTAATAAAATCAATTCTGGAAAATAAAGGGGTGGATAGCAAACAATACGCAGAAGGGCGAGCGGGGGCTAATGTCCTCGTATTTACTAATAAATGGAAATCGATTGCTGATGTTGAATTAAACGACGCTGTCATCCGTCTAAGGTTCATATAAAGGGTGGTGTCGTGTGTAAATAAAAGTGGTTGGAAAATAATTGTTTTCCGCGCTAATCGCCAGAGTTCGTGTTTTAAGGGCGGAGGAAATCAATCACAGGGTAAATGCGGTTAATACAAACTGCCCCGTATATTTTAATAATGTGCGATTGAAGGGGTTAATAATGCACAATGGAGGATGCACGAGTGACCTTGACCCCATAACGAAATGGACGAATCGAATTTTCGTTTATCAATTTAAACCAAGAAATTATTTAGTTGTATTTATACTATGGACGGGTGATACATGGAATGGCTATTTATGTATTAAGTGCGCAAAGTACGTATTTGCCGATTGAGATAATCGGCAAACATAAATATCACGGATATGTTCTAGGTATGCAATATTGAACTATGCCGATGCCGTTGCAGACGTCGATGACGTTTACGATGGTTATTGTTTCTTTAAAGTTTGAATGCGCCTACCCGACCACAGTAGAGGTAGCTCCTGTTTTCTTCATGTCGAATTACTTATCGAATTGTATTATGAAAGCCGTGTAATGTTCTGCACTTTTGACGTTTCTTGGGGAACGGAGGGAATGCTATTGACGGAAATCTCAGGGAATGGACATGGTCAGCATTTTATTTTTATTTCCAATCACGCCGATTTTATAATTTCGACGCACATACAATTATAACAACTTGATATCCGACTTTGCTTGCATTGCTAATCTCACTTTCTGAATCTAACATCTAACATAATCGAGAAGTACGAGAAAGTATTGTGATCCTGAAAATTTTTCAATTTTTTTTTAAATATCCGTTTTGAGGTCTCTAGAGGCGATTTCAACAATTTCTAGAAAATGACATCACCATTTTTTGCTGTTTAGAAAGCATGCGGACGTTAACAGGAAGAAGCTTATCTTCTTTTATTAATTTCGATCCCTTAAGAATTATTTGGTGAGCGTCTGAAAAACGTACATACTTTAGACCCCCATTATACGTACAGTTTTTCATCAGTCAATTCCGTGACCTTGATCAGAATTGACTGATGAAAAACCGCAAGACGACGGTTGTATCACACTATCAGTCCAAACTGACATCAGTCAACGCCCAGAACTCTACTGGAGCGCTCAACACAGATAAAATAATATTTTTTTACTTTATATTATATTTATGGATTTACAAAAAAAAAGCTGCACTTGCAGTAATAATAGCAATAAGTTTAAAGAAACACGTTAAGAGGAAGCGATAGTCCAAAGAATGGCTTCTGAAAAGAAACCAGTATAGTCATTTGAACTTGTTGAATGAAATAAGAACCACAAATGAAGATGTGGATTATGCAAATTATTTTCGCATGAAAGACGCTTGTTTTGATGAATTATTGAAAATGGTTAAGCCATTTTTGAAAAAAGAAGATACTGTCATGAGAAAATCAATAAGCCCTGAAGAAAAACTAGCTCTGACCTTGCGATACTTTGCTACTGCAAGGAAAATTGAAGATCTAAAATTCTCTGTTATTATGTCACCAGCAGCTATTAGTCAGGCTATAATGACCACTTGTGAAGCACTCATTTATGTTTTGCAATCTTATATGAAGGTAAGCAAATTAAAAGTCAATTATTAATTAATTATTTTAAAAGCAAAATTTATTTTAAAGTAATGTTATAAAAAAAGTGAATCATGTATTTTATATTTTACAAAGTATGTTTACAAGTCCGTTATATCAAGATTTCCTGCTTGATATCGAGCAAATAATGCACCTGCCGAGAAAGGATCACCAGGTTCTGATTGATTTGATATAGTAATAACATTTATAGCCGTAGGTTGCAAATTAACTGATGATGAAGAAGAGTAGGTTGGTGGCGATGTAGAATTATACCGCGGAGAATTGAAAGTGGAACTAGTAGAACGATGACCGGGCAGATAACTATTGAGAGATGGGGCGAGACGGCATATTGATTTTGACTGAGTGTCTGTCCAAATTTGCCAATTGTGCTTCAAACAGTATATCATTGATAGCTTTTTTGCAAAAAGTCGTTGGTTTGGTTCGAGAGTATCTAATGTTTCAGCCCAGTCATTAGCAATTGAGCAACTACTGCCGCCAGTTTTGCTACAGTTTCATGATAAAATTGCACATGCTTTATCTAGCAACTCGTTTTGCCTCGTTAGCGCACGTTTCTTAACTTTATTTGTAACTGGCGGTTGCATATCATTTATTGAAGAAATTGATGTACTGGTTTTTTGTGTTTCATTTGTAGGGTTCTCTAGAGATCGTTGTTGGGAATCATCTTCCTCCTCATTCTCGCCACCAAGAGCCTGAAAATAATAATAAACAGTTAACTGAGAAATAAACACTAAAGTTAGTTATTTTAATTTTATATCAGGAAGGACTACAATAATAACTGGACTATAATTCCAGGGGGGGGGGCTCCCTCAGCTTATAACTAATTACTAAGTACTTAGGAGTACTTATATGGTTTCTTTTGTATTGCAGATGGCTTCAACTGAGTATGAATGGAAAGAGATTGCTTCCGATTTTGGAAGTTCTGCAATCGCTTAGGTGCTTTAGACGGCAAATATATTGCTATTGAAAAACCTGCCAAATCCGGTTCATTGTACTTTAACTACAAAATCCACTTTAGCATAGTTCTTATAGCATTAGTGAACCATAACAAAGAATTTATAATGGTTGATGTTGGCACAAATGGCCGAATATCTGATGGTGGCGTGTTATTTTACACAAAATTTTGGGAAATGAAATGAAAAAGGTGAATTAAATTTACCTACTCCCTTGGCACTGCCAAACTCATCAACAGATGTTCCATACGTTTTCATCTCAGACGAAGCTTTTGCTCTAGGAAAAAAAAAATCGGCGTATTTCAAACACCCATAGCTTTTCAGCCAAACAAAGCAGCAAGTATAGTACTTGCTTGCTGTTATTTACATAATTATTTATTAAATACGCAACCAAAACGTTATTTGGCATCAACTTGGAACATCACAAGACCCGATGATGAAGAAATATTACTTGACTTACAGGCAACTGGTATTCGAAATTCGCCAGCCGATGCCAAACAGATAAGAGATAAATTATGCGATTACTTTAATAACGAGGGTTATTTGGATATGCGCAAAATTAAATAATGAATGTGTATAATTATTTATGTTGCTTTTACTCTTATTATGAACTTTTTAATGTATAATTAGACAGTAAATAAAATTTATTAATAATTAATTAATATTTAAAGAACAATTTTATTTTGTTACCTGTAGTTTTTCAAAATTGTCCAGAAAACGAAGATACTCAAACGACCAACTTTTCGAAGTATAAACATCATCTGCACCAGCTCCAGATCTTTGAGACGCTATAATTTTTTTTTAATCTCGCCTGTAGTTGGACCTTAAAGTTTTTATTTTTGACATCTTGAATGGTAGCACCGGGTTTAATTTTTTTATAAATTTCCAAAAGTTTTTCTAAGGCCTCAATCCTCTTCTATTTGTTTAAATAATTCTTTTCACGTTTATCCCATACTAGAGGAAGTGCTTCCAATGAAATTATAAATTCCTTTTCTAATTCCAATGGCTGAGCAACGTGATCCAACTCCATCGCAGTTCAGGCGGTGACAGATAAGAAATTGACAACAGTAGTGCTACAGTATCAGTCTGGCATCAGTCTGACCAGACTGAGAGATTTTATTAAAAAAATGGTGATGTAGCCATCATGTTACTTTCTCCGACTTGATGGTATCATTTATATTTACGCTTCCATGGTTTATTTTCAATTTAAATCATATTTTAAGTGTGCATCGAACGTTTCGTAGACTCGGATAAAACTGACGTTTAAAACGTCAAAATTATGAAAGATGGAAAAATATACTTCAAATTCAAAAACTTTTCGAGATTTCGAAAAAAACTTATTCCTCATAAATTGTTCATTTTTGCATTCTCTTCAATTATTATTAACATAAATTTGCTGTAACTATTAGCGTTTCATAATTGTATACCAAGAATGAAAAAAAAAATTATAATTTTTTTTCTCGAATAACAATGATTTTATGAAAAATATTTTCAAACCAAAGATGTTCATTTCTTTCTTGTCTTCAATATGTGCTTAAATATTTTTGTGATATTTTCTATATTTAAGAAAATATTGGAAAAAAACAAAAAACAGTTAAGGTAAACACCCACTTCCGGTTTACGAAATTTTATCAAAAGCTTTTCAGTTCTTCAGATTATCAAATAAAACTTATGTTCAAAGTTTCATATTAATTGGTCTATTACTTTTTGAGATACAGCGCGCACAGCACACACACATTCAGAAACACACACACACACACACACAGTTGGCAAGTACAAGGAAAATACCCACATTTAATTCAAGCGTACGGGAAAGTCTAAACTTTGATGAGCAGAAGAAAAAAAAAACAAGAAAGGTCCTCCCCTCCACAATTGTTGGAAACCATGTTTATTTACAGAGTCGACTCATTTTTTTATTTTGGCCTGGGATACACGTCCATTTGGCCAGCTCTAGGCCCTCATAATTAAAAAAAAATACTAATCATTTCAAAGAGTCGACTCAAGTGAAAAGAATCACAAAAAAGGTCATCAGTTGTTCAAAAAATAATGTATCCCAAAAAAAGACATCACTTCAAAAATTATCATGACTGAACTGTAAATTTACATGGGAGTCACTTGACTCGTTGACAGCGTTGAAGAAATACGGAGAGCTATGGAATGCGCGTGGAATGTGTCGATGGTCGTTACCAGTTCTGTCTTTAATATTTGTTTAAATGTTTTTATAATATTTCGCATATTTAAAAAATTATTGAAAAAAGAAACCAAAAAGCGGTTAAATTTTTTCAAAAGTTTTTCAGTTCTTTGGATTGTTAAATTGGACTTATGTTTATACTTTCATGGTTATTGCTTCATTCGTTTTTAATTTACACCGCCCGCACTCGTACACACGGACAAAGAAAAACCAGAAATTGGCGAAATCGCCGCCACACAGTGGGACGGATGACTATTCTAGCGCGACAAAAGTCAAATGGACCGTTTTTTTTCAAATAAAAGTAAGGTCCTATGTTTTATCGGCTGCTGATTTCCAATGTGAGTGTACTTTTTTAATTTGCGCCCATCTAAAGGCTATAATTCGGGAAATACACCTAAAAATTTACATTTTTTTATGAAGGTTTTCAAATAATCATGTCTTAAATTTTATTTAGCAAAATAATGTAACCATAATAAATTTTAACTTTTAAGTCATGCCCGGATTTTATTCATCTTAATTTAATTTAATTTATAAATCTTAATTTTTATTTTATAATTCAACAAAGAAATTTTTACTCAAATCTAGATTTATTTTGAAGTTTAAAGTCTCTCAAAATAAAACTAACTTCTGTAGCTAAAAAGTGTTTACTTTCAATGTTTTAAATCGTTTTTTACTTTCTCCGTTACGAAGTACGAGAAAGTATTGTGATCGTGATTTTTTTTTCAAATTTTTTTTTTACGGAAATATCCGTTTTGGGGTCCCTAGATGCCATTTCAACAATTTCTGGAAAAAAAAAATTGTGTCTGTGTGTGTGTGTGTGCGCGTGTGTGTGTGTGTGTCTGTGTGTGTGTCTGTGTGTGTGTGTGTGTCTGTCTGGCTGTGTGTGTCTGTATGTGTGTGTGTGTGTGTCTGTCTGTCTGTGCGCGCTGTATCTCAAAAACTAATAGAGCAATTGATATGAAACTTTGAATATACATCTTATTTGATAATCTGAAGAACCTAAAAGCTTTTGGTAAAATTTCGCACAGTGGAAGTGGGTGTTTACCTTAACTGTTTTTTGTTTTTTGCCAATATTTTGTTAAATATGAAAAATATAACAAAAACATGCAAACAAACATTTAAGACAATAAAGAAATGAACATCTTTTGCTTGAAAACATTTTTCATAAAATCGATTTTATTCGAGAAAAAAATTTGTTATTTTTTTTTAATTTTTGGTTTATAATTATGAAACGATAATAGTGACAGCAAATTTTTGTTAATAATAATTGTAGAGAATGCCAAAATGAACAACTTATAAAGAATAAGTTTTTTTCTAAATCCCTTTAGTTTTTGAGTAAACTGAGATTTTGAATTTGAAGTATAATTTTTCCATTTTTCATAATTTTGACGTTTTAAACGTCAGTTTCATCCAAGTCTACACAACGCTCGATGTACATTTAAAATATGATTTAAATTGAAAATAAACAATGAAAGCGTAAATATAAATGATACCATCAAGTCGGAGAAAGTAACATGATGGCCACATCACCATTTTTTTTAATGGATCGCCTCGGCATCGGTCGAATTCGGAGAGTTACAGATTAGTGTCCAAATATCGAAATGAAGGACATTTAGGAGGACACTATTCAAGGGAGGGTGGAACATACAAAAGGGCGTTAATTTTGTAAATTTACGAAAGTAATTTGTTGAGAAGTTATAGCCGAAAAACAAAAATATAGCTGATTTTTTAAAGGGTGAGTTAAGGGGTGAAACATGGTTTTTAGTCGAGAAAAAAAATACGTATCAAATATTTTGGGCCCCTCTACAAATCCATTAAATTTCATTAAAATCGGAGTGGAACACATGGGTTACTTTCCTTGCTAGTACATAACTTTGCAAGTTATCGTAAGTTATCGCAAGTTATCGCAGCTAGAACATGCTAAGAATAATGTGAAAATGTCTGAAGAAAAATGACATGGAAGCCGTTTTTCGGCAAAATTCGGCAATTTTGTTGTACAAGCCAAAATATATCAAAATTTATAATAAAATTAACGATGAAATCAAAAAATTATAACAACAAATAAGAACAACTGAAAAAATACTTATCACTGAACGAACACTTGTTATCATGTACTAATTGCACAAAAAAAATCCCAATTATTTATATGCACATTTACTAACTGTTTTCTGCATTTCAATATGTACACATACGCTCCTTCATATCAACGCGTAAGTATTCGTCAAGGTGAGTATAGTCATTATCGCATTTCACAGCAAGTGTATCTGCGACAGGTGACTTCTAACGGTTATTTTGATTGAATAATTGTTACAGAAAGAGATTTTCAGCTTTTATTTTTTTTTTGGGAGTACATATTTTTTGACTTTTGTCGCGCCAGAATAGTCATCCGTCCCACTGTGCGCCAGGAACCTCAAAACGGATATTTTTTCACGATCACAATTTTTTACTTTCTCGCACTTCGTAACGGAGAAAGTAAAAAATTTAATCTGTTGTGTTAATATTCTAATTTTTACATCTACTTACTAACTAAAGCTTCTTGGAAAGATTCTGACTAGAACAAAAGTCAAGAATTTTAAAACTGTCAATTATTTCATGAAGTTGGTCACAGGTTTGAGCGTTGTTAAGCCGCTCAGGCATGTTTTGAAAATTTACTTTAGAGTCATTAACGCACTCATATGGGTTCGTTAATCCCTCACCAAATGCTTTAATAATTTAATTTTTCAAGGTTGGCACCGTTGAAATTCAGAGCCGTCAACCTGTGCTAAATTTTCGGAGAGATAGTTTTAAGGTTATATGATGTATGGAAATCGCAAACTAATTTGAAATTGAAATGTCAATTATCAGTGTCACCAACCACTATACAATTTTCTAAATATATATGGGCGATTAAAAAAATACTGTAAAAAACTCGTTCATAAGGCCTTTTTCGCACTTGTCCATTAGAAAACGACGAGCGTAGCGAACTTGGACGCGTGCGAAAAAAATGCCCTTATTGAACTTGTTTTCTAATATACTATTAATTCTATTTAATTGTATTTTTGTTTCTTTTTCTTTTTTTAATCTGTTTGCTTTAAATAAATGTGGATGTAAATCCAGAAATCTGTATAATTGCTTATAACTCAAAAATGATACTTTTAATACAAAAATGGTTTTTACAAAAAAAAAATGCTTAGAATTAAAAACTGAACAAATATATTCTGTTCTATTTTAAAAAGAAAAGCTTACCAAATTTCCATTATATAAAATGAACACTTTGTACAGGGTGTTACATAAATATACCAACAAAATATGTCCGATAACGCTTTGTTTTCAAGATACAGAGGTTGAAATTTGTAAAAAATCGTTTTTTAATTAATCTTTATTAGTTAATTGCATTTTAATGAATTTATTGTTTACAATAATGGTTTAAAATGTTGACCATTTGCTTCAATGCAAAGGTTTCTCGTTTAAACGCAAACTTTTATAAACATTTTCTGCAAAATGTTTTACGGGATTATTAGAAAATGCCCCATTGGACATTAGGGGCAACATGTGGTTTCAGCATTAAGGAGCCCCTCCACACTTTGATTTAAACGTGAGCCAGTACCTGCACCAGTGATTTGACAACGAGTGGATTGGAAGAGGAGGTTAAGTGGCCTGGCTTGCGCGTTCTTATGATTTCAACCCTATTGATTTCTTCCTTTGGGGTTCTGTGAAATCTTTAGTATACGAGACACCCATTCGTAATCATGAAGATCTTGTCGCAAAAATAATGGCCGCTTGTGCACAAGTAGAAGCAATCCCTGGAATCTTCCATAGAGTGCTCCAGTCACTGATACAGCGGTGCAATCTTCGTATTGAAGCAAATGGCCAACATTTGAAACAATTATTGCAAACAATGATTTCATTAAAACACAATAAATAAATGAAGGTTAATAAAACAAATATTTTTTTGCAAATTCTCGAAAGTGTTTTCGGTAAAATGTTTATAAAACAAAATATATTTGTTTTGATGTCCCCCACTACTCCTAAAAGTTTGTCGATATATTTATCTAACACCCAGTATATTATAAATATATTTAAACAATAGCTTGTTTACAGAAACTTTTGTTTCAATTTTCTTTGATTTTTTTTTGCGGTTGGAGAATTAGTTACGTGTTACGGTAATTTTGACTAATCCTGTATAATATATAAAAATAAAAAACGATTTTATAAAAAATACCTTCCCAAACTAAATATGAGATAAAAACGATCTTAAACCAATGATATTTCGCTAAGTAATTGTTTCAATAAGTTATTTCTTTATAGTCTTAGTAAGACTTAATTTTGCTTGCAGAGTTACGAACAGGTTGAATATTCATATATTCAGGCTATATTTCGTTTTATTGAATTTAAATATGAGATCATTTTTGTATTACATAATCAATTTGTTTGTACGTTAATTAAATGATCAGGGAAATAATGATTTGTTTTTAAAATAAATAAAAATTCTCTATATCGTTGCCAATTATTTTGTTTATCTGTCAATTAATTGTTATAAATTAGATGAATTTTGGTAAAGGTAATTACTTTTATATTTATACATAAACTCAGTATTTTTTAATACGAAACCTTTTATTTATTATTCACTTATATATCTTTTAACAGACACAATTTTGCAGAGGCGGGCAAGAATGGAGGTATTTTCAGCTTTTCATCGATGCGCGCATCGTTTTCGAAGAACCGTATTGAAAAAGCAAATACCAAGAAATGCTTTTATAGCATGGGATATAAAGTTTTCCCAGGGTTAATCCCTGCGAAAATATTGATAAATTTATGTAAATTCACTGGCTGCGGCCACAATACGTGACCCTAAATTCCCACAGTATTTACACCGTATGATACGATATTTAGGAGAGCCGGCCCTTTTCGCTATTAGTTGCACAACTGGGGCCCGCTAATTTAAAGGCGTGGGCCGGGGGCCCGAGGGCCGGAAAGAGCCGGTGAACACGTTGGACGGGACAGGTCCGGATTTCTGGTCTGTGGCGTTCGTCGCCGGCCTCTGATCGATAGATTAAAATGTGGCAAATACAAATTGTTGAACCAACTTTCTTATTTAAAGGTTTTACTTATGGTCGAGTATAGATTCGGTAATCTGCGCACACGCCGGCCCTGTTTCAGCGGGTCTCCACTATTTTCAGGGTGGCGCTACGTGCAGTTCGAGGAGCACTCTGCGTCCTATTCGAGCCGCGGTGTTCCAGTGCCCGAGAACCGACCTGAAAATGTTTCCCCACGTCTCTGAAAAACTCTGAATTTTTGAAAAAATAAAACGCGACATCCGCGATCTCTTGCTCAAGCGCGTCCGGTTCGACCCGTGCATCGTTAACGCCGTGGCATGATGTAAATTCGCAACACTTAACTATTCAAAGTTTGCCGAGCGCACGTTTTACGAAGTAATAATAATAATAAAAAAACAAGTGACTATTCCCCAGGATTTAACCTAAAATCTGTGTTACTGTGTCAATCCATCCTCTCTGTGCTTTCACCTAGTTCTGAATAAAATTGTGATGAATCCGGTGGAGGTGTGCGTCCGCTGAAACCGTGAACGACGAACCGAATTAATGTTTTTGGAAAATGTGATCTGACCCCACGCACACGATACTCACGAGCTATGGCATTTTGGATTTTTGTGTTATGTCTCACCTATGGCGCGCACACAGGTAGGCGAAAAAATTCCACTTCCTGTTTAATCTTTTCACCCTTCCTACTAACTCGAACACGCATGAAAAATTCAGGCGCGGAACGCTGCCGCGAATGGAGGGGTCTTCATAAGCTCTCGAAAACCGGAAACAGGAATTCCATTACCGACGGATTTAAAATATTTATAGATATTCATTTTTATAGTAGATACTTCATATTACACTCCATCGGTTGTGTAATGAAGTGGTAGTCAAACGGAAATATTCAATAATATTAATAATTCATAAATCCAATCAATAAAATCACACTGGAAATGAAAGCATTAGCATTAACAGGTAATAAAAGTTATAATATCATTAAGTTTCGATCGAATGTTTATTTTTGTTCGATGCAAGTAGAACTGACCCCTCCAACATTTCCAATAATGAAACAGTACTTACGTGTCACGCTAATTTTTACATGGTATAGATTATATTAGTATGTAAATAGTATAATTGGTCCGCTGTTAAATAAATGAGTAAGTTAAACTGAATTGAAAGATTCATTATGTTTTAACCGCAACTATTTTTTGTGGAAAAATGATGAATTATTGAATTAATACTGAATATTTTAGGGTGGGGAGAGTTACCTGTCGATAATTGTTTGTGAATTTTGACTGATGGGATGGGATGAGCATAAAGAGGTGAAAATAAGTAAATATTTTCCAATGGTTTTTAGAAGATAAAGAATTGTAATTGATATAACTGTTATTAATAATAGTTTTATCAATACCCGACGAAAAAAGTAGAAGTGATTATACATACACACATTTAATGGCATAGTACATTATTTTATATTATAATATATTTTTTGGTATTACTGGAAGCCAATCGGCCTTATTATATACAGTATGTTTTTTTTATCGTGGGCCATAGGATTTTACATGCTAAAAATTATACCTTATGTTAATGTATATTTTATCATAAAATTTTGAAGGTAATTTTAATTAGTAATAAATCAATTATTTTTCTACATGATGCGCTGCATTAGAATAACTTAAACATGTTTTATTCCAGTAAAAAATGAAATTATTTAATACAAATGACTGAGCAAAAATAATCAAAGTACCTTGAATTTACGAAATGTCAGATTGATTAGGGAGCAAGTAATCAAACGGATTTTATTCTTGAAAATATCCATTTATATTATTGAAGAACAGGTGGAATTTATAACGGCATTTATAAGAGGTTTGTCCAGCAAGGAAATAGTTGTATTTTTGCTACAAGAAGTCAGGGAATTTTTATATTTTAGGGAAATAGTTGACAACTTTTCTGCAGCGTATCGCGATCGTTCGGTTCCAAGCAAAAGCACTTTTTAATGGAATAAAACACGTTTAAATGATTGTAGTTAAGCGCATCATGTAGAAAAATAATTGATTAATATTATCAACTAAAATTTGCTTCAAAATTAGATGGTAAATTAATTTTAAATCGTTTTAATCTGTTAACATCCACGTCCTGTGGAAAGTTTTTAATGTGTAACTTGTTCATCGTTCATGGCCACGTTTAGTTCACTAAGTGCGGTAGTTTATTTTTAATCTTACATCGTCACCCTGATGAAGCAAATAAAGATTTGCGAAAGCTCGGTATATGATAAATAGATGACGTATTAACACCCCTTTTTGGTCGGATTCCCTGATACGAGGACTTTTCTTCGAAAAAATTTGTTACTATAAAATATATATTTACACGAGGTATAATTTTTAGCATGTAAAATCCTATGGCCCACGATAAAAAAATATACTGCATATGTAACTGTATATAACAATTCTTTAATAAAGATGTTTGTATATATTATACTTTTATTAACGGAATTCATCTTTCGTGCAAGATAATACATTTAATAAATAATAAAGTACAAAAACCATAGGTTAGATAGAGCAAATACAATAAAATAATACCCTGTCAGTAAAACTGCTTTGTTGCCGTGTTGAACATATATTTTTTGGATGATTGTTTAGAATAAATTAACAATAACTTGTAATCCAATGATTGGCAATATTTTCAATTTTATCAACATATCGTAGGTCGCTATGTAAAAAATCGTAGGAAGCCCTATAAAACCAAAATTGACATTTATAATAAGGTGACTAACTTTTTTACAATAAAGGATACTAATAAATTGCAAAAAATGTCGTAAATAAAAGAAACATTTTATTAATCGCAATAATAATATATTATAATATGATAAATGGATAATAAAAACATTTGTAACATTTTATATTGTAATTATGCTTACACGCCTTTTAATAATTACTTTTTCAGTTAATGAATATTTTTTGTCACTGTAACATCCAAAAATATATTGGAAATATCTGAACGAAAAATATCCTTTATACTGAATTGTACGGCAAGTGCTGCAGCTATTACTATCAACATTCAATCTCGATTTATCACTTGCCCAAAAATGGTTAGGAATTGAATAAACTCTTTGAACTGCTGTAGTTTCAGACAGTACAATGTAAATTGAACTTCAATAACAATAAATAGATTTTCACATGGAATATGTTCACTTTTGATATGGCTGAATATTTCCACCTATCTTTTATTAATTTCAATTTGTTGATTTTACCATTATATACATTTTTCAGAATTAAATTCTAATTTCTTTAAAGATGCAATTGTCCTCCATTTTAATGCCTAGCATTTTTTTAGATACAAAATCGACACGAAATTTAATATCTAAAATACCATTGATATTTTGATATTTCTTTCAAACCATTCTTCAATATATTGAAAATTTGTTTGGTGCAAATTCAGCAGTTTGATAAACGTTTCCATTATTTAATCTTTCTTTTCATTCGTAGTCACATCGTTCTAAAGTAATATCGTGTTTAACAGAAGAGTTTAATAAGTAGGTAAAAGATTGCTACTTAAATGCCCTTTCGATTGAGAAGATGGAAGTCAACGAAATACTACTCCATACGTATGGGACGAACTGAGCAAAAAACAAGGTCTGAATCAAAAATGATTATTATTATTATTATTATTATTATTATTATTTATTAATCAGGCTACAAGAGTTACAAAAGAGGTAACTATTTGACAAGTCAATTTCATATTTGCGTAAAGACAACAAAAAGTTCTCTAAATTTTTTCGTCTTTCTGTTGAATAGTTTGACTTCGTGGTGGGATTAATCAAAGACGATATCTTTAATCATAGAACAGAAATCTCTACCCTGTAACACCCTATGACAAACTTGCTATACAGGGTGTCCTAAATAGAGTAGGATTGCATGGGTATCTTTCTTATTCTTAAAGCTAGAGATCTCGTTAAATAGGCAATGTTGTGCAGTTTTCTATGCTGATTTAGATTATGTTGAGAAATTTTCAAAATTCCGAGCAGTTTTAAATTATTTTTTATTTTGACATAGGTTGTTGTACATCGTTGAAAAGAGAAAAAAAAGTCTATTTATGCGTGTAAAAATGAAATATGGCGGTCATTTGAAATAAGAAAGTTGGTATTAAAATCTCGGAAACCGCCATCTTGAATTTTATTTTGACTTGATTTCTATATTTGCCTAATTAAACCAAGTAACTTTTATTTAAAACTTTTTTTCGCATCTTTAATAATTATTGAGATATTTGATTTTTTTGAAAATCGCGATTTTCAGTTTTTTTTAATATTTTCTAAACTGCTCGGAATTTTTAAAATTTCTCAACATAATTGCAACATTGCCCATTTACCCAGATCTGTAGCTTTAAGAATAAGAAAGATACCCATGCAATCCTACTCTCTTTAGGACACCCTGTATATAGAGGTAAGTAGTACAGAAGTACCAGAAGTAGTAAGAAAGAGTCGGCTCATGGAAATGAGTCAACTCGTGTAGGAATGAAAGTTTGTAACAGTTTTTGTTACTCATTCAATCGACTCTTTTCCACGAGTCGACGCACAACAAATAGTCATTTCGCCATCTCTAGTAAGTACTACTGTTATTCACACTCTGAAATACGATTGACGTGCATTAGAAACCTTACTAATCAATAAAAAACGAGGTTAATAAAAAGCAATGTACATCGAACAATTTCTTTCTTTAAATACAAATAGTAGAAGCCAAAGTAGTTTATATAATAGCTTCATCTCCAAGTTTTCGGAATACTGAGAAGGAAGATGAAGTTGAGAGAAGTTAGTGGAGATCTCTGGTGCGAAGTCTCTGCATCAAAATAGTTAATGAGTAGCTGAGCATAGCTGCAAAAATGTTGGCTATTAGAAAGATTGAAGGAACCATACTGTATTGGCAATCACATTTCAATATCCTATATTTACAACCTTTAACGTTTTGGCTCCTTGCTAGAGAGTAGTTGTTAATTTGGAACGGATTGTTCCAAACTTTTAAAAAAAAAGGTCAACTTCATTCTCAGTTTCTGCTACAAGCAAAGCACTGATAATTTCATTTCACTCAGTTTCCCATTTTTCTAAATTGTCTGCATTTTTTCTCTGTTGTTTGGACTTTTTATTCTGCGTATTGTGGTGGGATATTTTAACAAGGATTACTAGAAAAAGGATTTGACAATGTTGTTAGCATTGTTGTTGAAGTTTACGACAGTGAAATTTGCTCATCACCGGACAAAGGTGAATCTACTTCCTCTTCTTGTGACGGATTGAGATCGAAGAAGCTTCCCAAAGAAAAAACTAATGTAAAAAAAACGTCTGCTATATTAAACATTAGATATTGTTTCCCCATCAGAACACCTACAGACCGCTTTCGACCTTTCAGGTCTCATCAGTGTAGTTAGTGATGGGGAAACCGAGACTACTATTGGAATATAAGTATTCCAAACACCGTTAAAGGTAGAAAGCCAAAGTGGCGGAATCTATTACCTGAATGCTGTACTGAACCAAATCCGGGTGGCTTTAACACTGACAAGATATGGACATTGCCAGCGACGGCAATTATAACCATTGTCATATAACAATATTAATGTAAACATTAGATTCATTGAAGTGGAAAGCAGATGAAATGAATTGGAACAAGAAAACCTAAACAATTGCCTAACCCTTAGTGGAATTCCCAAACAAGGAAATGATGAAGAAGCAGGAGAAATTACAAAGAAAGTATTGAAAGGTATACATGCTAAAATTAACAACGACGACATAATCGAGGCTTACAGGAAAGGGCAGGACCCATAGTCGTCAAATTCAAATCACAAGAAATACGAAATAAAGTATTGGAAAAAAGGAAGGATGTAGGATCAATCAAAGTGTTGGAATGCAACCTAAAAGGTGAAAATCAAGTAATTTACTTCAACGAACAGCTAACCAACTCTACCAGCAAGCTATTTTATGAAACGAGACTACAGAAACAAAACGGCTTTAAATTCGTTTGGATAAAACATGGGAAAATATTTATCAGGAAGGATGAAAAGTCGAAAATATTACAAATTAAAAGTAATGAAGATCTTAAAAAATTGCAATAAACAATAGAAATAAACCACAAAAATAAAAAGCATTAACATAGCATTCATGGAACATACATATTACTTATTAAACATTAGAAGTATGAGAAACAAATTTCAGCATATTCAATCACTACCCTCCCTGCATAAAAATCTAGGCATAATAGCGATAACCGAGACCTGGTTACACCAGGACGAAACTGAATATTTCCATCTGAACAATTTTAAAGCAGTGTTTAATTGCAGAAAATCCAAAGGAGGAGGATTAGCGATTTATATTAGAAATGATATCGAATTTAACGTCATACAAAACACAACAATTACAGGCATCGAAATAATTAAATTATACTTAGTCTCACATAACCAGCACTTTACGCTAGTCTATAGACCCCCAAATATAGAAAACACAATTTTGACTAATGTCTTGGAACAAAACTTACTAATTGAAAAATCAAATCATATCCTTATAGGAGATCTGAATATAAATATAACACAGGATAATAGATGTGTAAACAACTACAAAAATTTAATAAAAGAACAAGGCTACCATATAATTAATGATATAAATGATACCACGAGAGGAACTGCAATATTAGACCACGTGTTGACAAATAACGAAGCCAACAGACTCAGCTTAAACATTGAACTATGCGATATATCTGATCATAATGCCTTAATTATAACATACAAATCAAGTGGCAACACCGAAACAAAATATGTGAAAATCCAAAAGCATAAAATTAACTATGAAAACATAAAACTAAAATTTACGAAAATGGATAAGTCTAAATTAAAAACCTTTGAAGATCTAATATGCACTCTGATGAAAATAATAGAGATGGAAACCAAAACCACAACCTATAAAAGAAAAACTGAAAATTATTGGGTTAATAAGCAGATCATACTCAATATTAAAGAAAGAAATAAGTGCTATAAAAGATACAAAAATAACCCCGAAAATGAATTCATAAAGGAAATATACATCAAACAAAAAAAACATACTAACCAACTAATAAACCAGAGAAAACACACATACTACAAAAATAAATTAAAGTCAGCAGAGCGCAAGGAAAAATAAACATGGTTTGAAATTAATAGAATTCTTAATAAAAACAACAGAAAGACAGACAATAGCATCTCAGAAATTAGAACAACCAAAGGAGAATTAATTACGAACGAAACCGCTATATCAAACGAGTTTAACCAATACTTTGCTACAGTAGGAAAGAATTTAGCTGAAACACACCAAACAAGACCACAAGGAATCACTCTACAGAAAGTAATATCTACAAATGCATCCTTTGGGGAAACAACAGAAGAAGAACTTAGGAATATAATAAAAGGCATGAAGAGTTATTCAGCACCAGGCCAAGATGGTATAACCAAAAAAATACTCACAGTTCTCGATGAAGAATTAATTCCCATACTTAAAGGCCTCATAAACAAAATGATTTTCCGGACATACTAAAAGAAACAGTTATTACACCTGTATTTAAAAAAGGCAACAGGCTAGAACCAGAAAATTATCGCCCCATAGCAATCTCCTCATGTTTCGCAAAACTAGTAGAAAAGGTTATTTTAAACAGGCTTCAGCAACATATAACAACCAACAATATAATAGCAGACCACCAATACGCGTATCAAAAAGGTTCAGGAACATCATCAGCATGTGTAGATATGGTATGCAAAGCTCAAGAAGAACTAGACCAACACAGATATGTCGCAATTATATTTATCGACTTGAAAAAGGCTTTCGATACTATCCCAAAAACCCTACTGCTGCAGAAACTTGAAAAATTAGGTATACGTGGCACCCCACACAAGCTGATAAATTCTTATCTACAAAATAGAACACAGCAGACAAAAATAAACCATGTCTATAGCGACAAGGCGAACCCAGAATATGGACTACCACAAGGCGGAGTATTACCACCTACACTCTACATTACATACATCAATGACATGTCAGAATTAAACCTAAAGGGATCACTATTTACCTATGCAGACGACACTTGTATTCTGTACAGTGGAACAGATCTTACTCTACTCGAGCACCAGATAAATGAAGAAATGGAAATTTTACACAACTGGTTCATGAACAATTTACTTACAATAAATGCAGAAAAAACAGTCTACATGTTGGTAGCGCAAAAGAATAAAATCAAAAGGGACATGAACATAATAATAAATAACTCACCCCTGGAAAGAACAACGGAAACAACTTACCTAGGACTAACAATAACAGAAGATTTCAAATGGGATAAGCACATTAGAAACATTTCGAGAAAGACCAGTTCAGCAATTGGAGCAATCTACCGCTCCCGCAAATATCTACCTGTCGCCACACAAAAGAGTCTCTATAACACATTATTTAATTCAAGAATAAACTACTTATGCAGTATTTGGGGTGGAACCACAGAATGCAATCTAAATTTACTTCAAAGACAACAAAATAAAATAATTAAGATCATATACAGCTTAGACAGACAAACTCCAACTTTGCAATTATACAAACTAGTTCCAGAACTACAAATTAAAACTAAAATCAAGGCAGACAGGTGTATTACTATATATAAAATGATGAATGGTCTGGGCAAATCAAGAATAAAACTAAATAAAAATAAAGAAACCCACGAATACAACACTAGAAGAAAAAGTAATGTAGGCGTCATCCACAGTGAAACTGATATTTTGAAAAATAGCATTCTTGTGTCTGGCATAAAAGAATATAATAATTTGCCAAATGAAATAAAAAAAACCAAAGAACTAGTCAGATTTAAAATTCAATGCAAAAAGTATTTTTTGGAAAAACAATAATTAAAATAAACTAACTAACATTCATATGTATCAATCATCACTATCACTAACATTCATATAAATCATTTATCACTATCATTAAAATCCATAGCAATCCTGTAATTATAATAACCCAGTACATAACCACACAAATCCTAACTACAACATCCTTATACTCACAGTCACCCATAATTAATAAATGGAATCTCCGACACCAGGTCTGAAATTACTGTTCAGATTCTGAAGGAGGTATTTTTTTTAGATTAAAAAGGGGAACGCAAACAATGCTTAGATTGCAACATATCTAAGGATATTGCGAACGCCTAACAGTGAAAAAAAAAAAAAGATATTGTTATATTTCAATAGTAGTCTCCGTTCCCCCGTCAGCAACTAACTATACTGATGAGACCTGAAAGGTCGAAACTGGTCTGTAGGTGTTCTGATGGGGAAACAATATCTAATGTTCACATTAATATTGTTATATAACAATGGTTATAATTGCCGCCGCTGGCAATGTCCATATCTTGTCGGTATTAAAGCCACTCGGATTTGGTTCAGTACAGCATTCAGGCAATAGATTCCGCCACTTTGGAGTTTCTACCGTCAGCTATATTGTTTTTAGGATTGATTTAGATTGAAAAATAATTACAAACCCACGATGTTCTTTAGCTGTTCTTGGAAATAATAATATTTCCCTCAAAGCCTATTTTTTTTTTATTTTGAAAACGTAAGATACTCATTTGCTGCATATTTCAACACCTACGGGAGGGTACGCTAGCAAAATTTCCAAGTTAATAGAACCGTCCGAAATTAATTAACTATTATTCTTTTTCATGTGTGAAACCGCTATCCAAAAAATCATTCATTCATACGAACAGAATTTCGTGAATGTTCTAAAGTAGTCTCATTGTATAATATAGTTATTAGCTATATTAAAAATTGTAGTTCATTTTTTGGTGCACTTTCACCAAAAAAATGTACATTAAAAATTATATAAGTATTAAAAGAAATTACATAACCATCTTGGTTTTCCAACTTGATTGCCAATCTCAGCCCATACAACATTTCGATCCTTGTAAGACGCATGTAACAGCTGCTATAGAGAGGGATGATTCGCCTCTTCCTAGAGAAAAATTACACCATCTGAAAATGAAAAGAGCCATGATATGCACTTGGTTTTCTCACAGCAAATAAAGTTAGCGATTAGTGATTATATTCACCCTTCTGAACGACTATTTAAGACAATACTCAAGTCTGGTGATATTGGGCATGTGAGGGAATTGGGGCTAGATTTATTAGCAAACAATAATATTTATATGATTGGTTGACTTAATTGGTGCGGCTAATATTTCAGCAGTTCTCGTTGCTTGTTTTGGAACGATACACCGCCCACCGCTTTGATCTTCACAATTACCAGACATGCCACTTTTCTTTAGAACGGCCTATATGATTGTTGTAACGAATATAGGAGCAGATGCTCGAAACAAATCATCTTAATAGAAAATACGAAGAAACAAAGCTCAAACATTATTGTGATAGTAGCAGTGAGGAAAAGTACCTTGAGTCTGAAAATTTTCTTTTTATAACTGAAGGAGGACATTTTTCTTCAAATCGAGATTTATACTGAAGAATAAATAATAATAATAATAATAAATCTATTTATTTGAAACTCAGTCTCAATCAATAGTACAATAGTAAATATTAATAATTTAAAAAAAATGCAATATTACAGAAAATGAGTGACAAAAACGAATCTAGATCAGCATATTATATCAGAACAAATCTAATATCGCTGTTACTTCCTCTAGATCGTAAAAACAAGACAAAACAAAAATATATATTAAACAGACTTAAATAACTAAACTAAATAACTAAAAATATATGACTAAGAATAGGGATAAGTAAGAGAAAAAAAAGTATATATTTTAAATGTTTAAGATCAAAAGGTTAGTAGATACTATGCTCGCAAAAAAAAAGAATAGAAAACAAAAAATGACAAGTAGTCTTGATTTAGTTCCATTAACAATTTTTTAAATATCGTTTAAAAGTGATTAATGTAGGATGACCAAAATTATATCTGTTATATTAGAAAGCAATGTTGTAGCTGAAACTTCTTTTAAACAGTTCAATGCGATGACGAGGTATGGTTAAAGTATCTTTCCGACGAATATTTAAATGTAAATGTCAAAATAAGAGTAAGTTCTGTAGCACAAATGAGTTCACCCTTAATCTTTCGAATCATTTTGTGAAAAATAAAAGTACACAATGGATCGGTTCGGAGAGTTACAAATTAGTCTTCATATATTGAAAAGGAGGACACTTTTCAAAAAAGGACAGAACCTACAAAGAAAGAACCGTCCTCCCCGAATGGTGCTTCTGATGATGAAACATTAACTTCGCCAGAGATTAGAGAAAGCGGTATGGAATATTTATTGTAATGATTTCGTAACATGTGATGAATATTTGAAACTGACGTGCCGTGAAGTCTTATCTGACTGGCGAATTAAAATTTTCCAGGTTGTGCAGAGTCATGAAATTATTTTATCAAACTAGTCACTAACAATGCGATTTAACTGCCAAATCAGTAAAAGTGACACTTCACTGCCTACTAAAAGTGACTGAAATCTTACATTATGGTTCAAAAGTCTGGAAACGGCGAATTTATTTCGCGCAGGGGTAGAAAATCGAAATTCTGATACTGGGGTCTTTAGTAATTTTTCCCGGGGAATCAGATTTTGGGCCCGATGGGGCCTAATAAGAGATATGAGGTCCGAGTTTGAAATTTCAAATGCAAACCTATATTTTTTATTGCGGATTCAGATTTAGCGGACAATTTTACATCCAAATTGGCTAAAAACTAAAAAAAATTGGTCCATTTTTGGGCTCTATAGTGCGTTTTTTGTTCAAAAGTCTGGTTTATTCAACCCAGTCGAGAAAAATCGAAAAACTGATCTTGGAGTCTCAAGGACACGGGTAAACCATTTAAGTCTCATAGGGCCATATGACAGGTACAGGGCCCAGCCCGGGAACTTTAAATGACACTCACATTTTATTGGGGATTTCTCATTAGGAAGCAGAGAATGTTTTCTCTCGCACATGAAAATGCAAAATAATTTGCGCGGACAAAAGTCGTAACTATTGCGGCACATTGTATTGATTTTAATATTGGATTTCATAACATAAATCTAATAACACACAGGAAAATATTTTCCGTGTTATGTATGGGTACGTGTGCGTCGAGTCTTATTGTATTTATCTTGCTTAGTGAGTGGGAGAGAAAACATCGCTTTGAGGCTTCCTAACCCTAAACAACACAATCAGTCAGAAGTAGTAATTGGCGGAAAATTTAAATGTTAGTCTTCAAGGCATTCTAGCATAGAAATCCCCGAGACCTGATAGAACCCAAAATCTGATGGGCCCATTTCATTCCCCAAGCAAAGTCCTAGAGACTTCAAGATCAGTTTTTCGATTTTTTTCGACTTGAACAGACGTTTCCAGACTTTTGAACAAAAAACGCACAATAGGGCCCAGAAATGGAACAAAAAATATTGGGTTTTAGCCAATTTGGATGTAAAATTTTCCGCTGAATCCAAATCCGCAATAAAAAATACAGGTTTACATTTGAAATTTCATATCTCTTATAAGGCCCCATCGGTCCCAAAATCTGATGGGCCCATTCGATTCCTCTGACAAAATTACTAAAGTCCCCAGTATCAGAATTCCGATTTTCCACCCGTGCGCGAAATTAAGTCGCCGTTTCCAAACTTTTGAACCACCCTGTATATGAATCTGCAAAAAAATACATTACACTATAACAATTAATTTTGACAACGATTTCAAAAATTTGTAAATAATTAAGAATTAATGAATTTGACTTATTTAAATGAAGTTAGAGAATTGTTCAAAATTGCTCGGGATTATATTTTTCAAAATATTAATTGGAAAATAACCATAATTAGTTTGTTGGAAATTTGGTCTAAACAAAGATCATTCGCAATGATAAATTATATAAATATAGAAATGGAAATTTACTCAGATGAAATAATTTCACCATTTATATGTTTATGAAAAAGCAAATTGTTTGACGGCCCTGAATTTACTTTAGATATACGTTAATTTTCAATCTAAAAACAATAAATAGCCGACGAATTTGTTTTGGAGAGAGAAAGACAATAATACATTTATTGAGATACTTTTACAAATGACCTTAACAGGCAATTGACCAGAGGTCTTTCAGCCTTTTATTTTGGATTTTCTCTAATTTATATGTATCTTAAAATGGGAATCAAACTAATGGAATTTAAGTGTGTGTGTGTGTGTAAAGAGAGAGAGAGAGAGAGATAAAAGGAGTTATATGAAATCAATAATGATGCCGAATCATTTGTAAACATCAAATATTATTTCCCCATCAGTTCATCGACGGACCGGTTTCGACCTTTCAGGTATCATCATCTCAGTTAAAAGCTTATGGGGAAACAGAAATTACCATTGCAATGTAAATATCCCAACCACCGTGAAAGGTGGAAACTCCAAAGTGGCGAAATCTATTGCCTAATTGTTGTACTTGTTGGCATTCCTATATCTGTCGGTGGTTATGCCACTCGGATTGGGATTAGTACAACTAGATAATAGATTCCACCACTTTGGCTTTCTAGTATTACCATTTGTGATTATTTAGGATAATTTATGAAAATGCGCGTTTAAAATAGAGGATACAAATCCACTTGCAGAGTTATATTTACCTTCACCATTACAACGATCTGAACGATTTGAATTTATATTTGTTGCTCTACTCGTAAAATTATCTAAACAAATACCACTCCTGGTTATAATTTCTCAAGGATGGTGGCGGAGGTGTGACTGTTTAAACTTGGGTCTGTTTTTATATAAAAGAGTAAATAACTAAACAATTTACGATTAAAACATCCTAATATAGTGTATTAATTTGTTGTTTTTGAAGTGATCTATCTAAATGTAAAACAATATACGGGGTGTTCCATTTATAAAAATACAACTTTAGTTTATAACTCAAAAATGGAAAATACTGTATAAATAAATATCGGGTGTGTATAAATTGGCGGATAATCTACACGTGACGATATTCTTTCAAAAATTCTAAGCAGCTAGTCTTAGTTCTAAAATGTTGTACCATGCTTCCTGGGTCTTCACGAGGTCCTCAAAGTTTGAACATCCAGTCGTTAAATATACGTTATTATTCGTTATTTATTTACAGAAAACCCTGCAATTTCGATAGTATGACTAGTTTGAAAATTATTTGTCAGTGTGTGTTATCTTTCCATCTCAAACTTGTATTTTTAACACTTCTTGATTAGCTGATTTTATAAAAAATACGTTCGGCAACGCGACACTCGCTTATGTCACTTTGACACAAATAATTCATTCAAACTTGCTTGTTCCAAGTTTGTGCCAATTCTGCTTTTCTCATTATTATCAGTTTGTATTAGTGCCCGCGCTTCAGTGTATTTGTGTTTTTGCGTTATTTTCGTTTTGTTTTGTTCAATTACAATGGATTTTACTATTTACTCATATCTGTTTTACCTTGCATCTGCAAATAAACCCCGTTTTATCTATCTATTACCTTCTACTCTGAACCATGAGATTATTGATAAACAGGGCAGTTTGTGAATGCTATGTTGCCAAATGTATATTTCTTTTAAATGGCTCCTGATGACCTATGAGGCATGGTGGAACATTTTTTCATCGACATTTTCTATTCAGAATTTTAGGAAGAACATCGCCAAGTGTAGATTATCCGCCAATTTATACACACCCGAAATATTTTTACAATATGCACTTAGACACAATCTATGACACTCTAGCAACAATTTTTTATTATAACTTAATTTTCAGAGGACGGACGATTGGGACACTGTATATTTGAAAATATATTTTTTTTAAATCTGCAACCATCAGAACACAAAGCATTACATTATATGTATCAAATATATAAGTCAGATGAGCAATTCCTGTAATAGAATGGAAGCTGAACTACGAGATGCATAAGATATTTACAGATAATAATATATCACTATGTATTATACGTGACTAGATTTATATTTGTTGTAATTGGCAAGCTTGTTGCACTTCCTTAACTCGTTCTATGTTTAACTTTCTTGGTATTTCTAAAGCGTTTAAATACAGCAAAGCCTAATAAAATTAAAGCGCCAGTCATAATACGGGCCGATAGACCCATAGTCGAAGCAGTTGCTACGATATATGTAAAAAAAAATAATTGAACAATAAATAATATTTTTTCGCATCTTATTAAATAATATAAACGTTGTTAAATCGTTTTTGATTAAGAAAGTTGTCCATTACTCGGCCGAATCATTTTCTCCACAGGTGACGTCCAATCAAATGATGGCGGTTTAATTATTCAACAGGTTTCAGCCAATGACATGACGACGATTTTAGTTTCTCAACAGTTTAGTTGTTACTATGGTTACGATTTGTTTTTGTCAGCGAACTGCCGCAATTTCCAAATAGAAAAATTATTCGTTATAATTTAATATAAACAAAAAAATCTTTGGGTAATTATTTAATATGATACGAAAAAGTATAGTATTAAACTAGTGGGTAAGTTGGCGATTGCTACTCGGGTGAATTGCAACACTCGTCTACAGCTCGTGTTGCAAACTTCACCCTCGTCGCAATGGCCAACTTTCTCACTCGTTTAATAATATACTATTACAGTTGTTACTGTAACCAGTATCTACGACCACACGCGTTTTCCATTCCAAAATACCGACAGAAATTTCTGAATTTGTTGCAACAGATCTCCATTCGCCGTCTTCATTTCTTTGAATGCACTTAATTTTAATTCGGCAATCTCCATTTTCCAATATTGCTCCGATCTATTGGACATCGGCGGTAACAATTTAAAACAAGTTTTTGATTAAGAAATGTTGAAAAGTTGTTATATACTGTAAATGCTGTTTAGTTATGATACTAACCCTTAACCTGAGAATGCCGCCATATTTGCGACAATAAAAAATATTCCCTTGTGCTCAATGTGGCCGTATTGGCGAAAATTCGAATATTCTTGTAAGATCCTACAGCGAGTGAATGACGTATATTTTAAATTCCCGGCGCAGCAGCCATGAGATCAATTTATAAATGAGCTGATTTTAATTGTTTGTAAAGGGATGGTTGCGATTATTAAAAAGCAGCTCGTTAGATAAGGATTAAAAATGAAATCTATGGAAATACAATTGTCATACTTTCAAAGCATACCACCTTTTTACTTTCTCCGTTACGAAGTACGAGAAAGTATTGTGATCGTGATTTTTTTTTCAAAAATTTTTTTTACGGAAATATCCGTTTTGGGGTCCCTAGATGCCATTTCAACAATTTCTGGAAAAAAAAAAATTGTGTCTGTGTGTGTGTGTGTGTGTGTGTGTGTGTGTGTGTGTGTGTGTGTGTGTGTGCGTGTGTGTCTGCTGTGTGTGTGTGTGTCTGCTGTGTGCACTCTATCTCAAAAACTAATGCAGCAATTGATATGAAACTTTCAACATACGTCTTATTTGAAGAATCTGAAGAACTGAAAAGCTTTTGGTAAAATTTCGTACACCGGAAGTGGATGTTTACCTTAACTATTTTTTTGTTTTTTGCCAATATTTTCTTAAATATGAAAAATATCACAAAAATATTTAAACAAACATTGAAGACAACAAAGAAATGAACATCTTTTGCTTGAAAACATTTTTCATAAAATCATTGCTATTCGAGAAAAAAAATTATTTATTTTTTTTCAAGTTTTGGTTTATAATTATGAAACGATAATAGTTACAGCAAATTTGTGTGAATAATAATTGTAGAGAATATCAAAATGAACAATTTCTAAAGAATAAGTTTTTTTCGAAATCTCGTTAACTTTTGAGTAAACCGAGTTTTTGAATTTAAAGTATAATTATTCCATCTTTCATAATTTTGACGTTTTAAACGTCAGTTTCATCCGAGTTTACGCAATACTCGATGTACATTTAAAATATAATTTCAATTGAAAATAAACAATGAAAACGTAAATATAAATGGCTATGATACCATCAAGTCGGAGAAAGTAACATGATGGCCACATCACCATTTTTACTTTCTCCGTTACGAAGTACGAGAAAGTATTGTGATCGTGATTTTTTTTTCAAAATTTTTTTTTACGGAAATATCCGTTTTGGGGTCCCTAGATGCCATTTCAACAATTTCTGGAAATTTTTTTTTTGTGTCTGTGTGTGTGTGTGTCTGTGTGTGTGTGTGTGTGTGTCTGTCTGTGTGCGCTGTATCTCAAAAACTAATAGAGCAATTGATATGAAACTTTGAACATAAGTCTTATTTGATAATACGAAGAACTGAAAAGCTTTTGGTAAAATTTCGTACACCGGAAGTGGGTGTTTACCTTAACTGTTTTTTGTTTTTTGCCAATATTTTCTTAAATATGAAAAATATCAGAAAAATATTTAAACAAACATCAAAGACAACAAAGAAATGAACATCTTTTGCTTGAAAATATTTTTCATAAAATCATTGCTATTCGAGAAAAAAAAAATTAATTTTTTTAAATTTTTGGTCTATAATTATGAAACGATAATAGTTACAGCAAATTTATGTGAATAATAATTGTAGAGAATACCAAAATAAACAACTTCTAAAGAATAAGTTTTTTTCGAAATCTCGTTAGTTTTTGAGTAAACCGAGTTTTTGAATTTGAAGTATAATTTTTCCATATTTCATGATTTTGACGTTTTAAACGTCAGTTTCATTCAAATTTACGCAACGACATCGAGCGTTGCGTAAACACATTTAAAATATGATTTCAATTGAAAATAAACCCATGAAAACGTAAATATAAAGTCGGAGAAAGTAACATGATGGCCATATCACCATTTTTACTTTCTCCGTTACGAAGTACGAGAAAGTATTGTGATCGTGATTTTTTTTTCAAAATTTTTTTTTACGGAAATATCCGTTTTGGGGTCCCTAGATGCCATTTCAACAATTTCTGGAAAAAAAAAAATTGTGTCTGTGTGTGTGTGTGTGTGTGTGTGTGTGTCTGTCTGTGTGTGTGTGTGTATGTCTGGCTGTGTGCGCTGTATCTCAAAAACTAATGCAGCAATTGATATAAAACTTTCAACATACGTCTTATTTGATAATCTGAAGAACTGAAAAGCTTTTGGTAAAATTTCGTACACCGGAAGTGGGTGTTTACCTTAACTGTTTTTTGTTTTTTGCCAATATTTTCTTAAATATGAAAAATATCACAAAAACATTTAAACAAACATTGAAGACAATAAAGAAATGAACATCTTTTGCTTGAAAACATTTTTCATAAAATCAATTTTATTCGAGAAAAAAAATTATATATTTTTTTTTATTTTTGGTTTATAATAATAAAACGATAATAGTTACAGCAAATTTAGGTTGATAATAATTGTAGAGAATGCTAAAATGAACAACTTATAAAGAATAAGTTTTTTTCTAAATCTCTTTAGTTTTTGAGTAAACTGAGTTTTTGAATTTGAAGTATAATTTTTCCATCTTTCATAATTTTGACGTTTTAAACGTCAGTTTCATTCGAGTTTTCACAACGCTCGTTTAAATTGAAAATATACCATAAAAATGTAAATATAAATGATACCATCAAGTCGGAGAAAGTAACATGATGGCCACATCACCATTTTTTATTGATAAATTGACATTCTGCCATTTGTAAATTAATCAACCCAAACATGATTAATTGACTAAAGATAAGATTTGCTCAATGAGTTTTACCCATGGAAAAAGGATAAATAAACAAGCAATAACAGGTGTTTATGAAAAAGCAAGTGAGTACAACCATTATCATACAAAACATAAACATATCTTGTTCTTCTTATTTTTCTCGTAAATCTTAAACCGAGTAGTTTAAGATATTGTTTATTTTCGGGTCTTCTACTATTGAAAAATGCAAGGTATCCCAACCGTGTGTCCACGAAAGATTGTGCCCACATTAACAACTTTAACAAAAACCTGTTTACGGATTATCATAGATCGTGTCTAAGTACATGTTCTACAAATATTTTAATGTATACAGGGCGTTCGAGATTGGAGCTAAACACCAAAGTTGTATTTTTTTTAAATGGAGCACCCAGTATTTTTTTAAATATCTCGAAATACTACTTTGAAAGCAACTAACTGAAATAGGTACTAAGATGTTTTGATTGCCAATTATTTAGTCATTTACCCATTTATATAAAAACAGACCCAACTTTAAAGACTCACACCTCCGCCATTTTGAAAGAATTAATATTTGTTATTCGAATATAGAAAATTTTCCATTACTTCCGCTTTAAATCGGTTGTCATTTTGTTGCGATTTTGTGAACTATTTGTACAGGGTGTTCTAAAACCCAACATATGCATTTTCTCGTTTTTTTAAATGGACACCCTGTACATTTTATAGCTTTAAATTCATTTTTCTATAAGCTTTATATATTGCGTTATATTCTGTTAAGTAAAAATTTGCTGCAGAAATCATCTTTTAAGAAATTGCGACCAGAAACAACAAAAAAGCAACAATACGAACAATAATGTTCTTAATGCAATAATTGTTTTATTAGAAAACTTCTAGTTAAAAAAACAAAGAATTTGATGTGTAATACCAAAAAAAATTTATTAAAAATTTTAATTTTAAGTTAATTATAGAACATAGGTATGCTGCTGTCTCTCTGCATACATATATTTAATCTTCAAATAAAATAAAAATCTGCTCTTTGGTGTTTTTACAGTGATGGAATTAAAGGCTTCAGTTATTGTCTCCATCATGTATTCATACGGTTTCGAAATACCCCCACAGAAAAAAAAATACTGAGGTCAAATCCGGAGAACTTGGTGGCCAAGCAATAGGTGCTCCTCTTCCAATCAACCTATCAGAAAATATGTTCACCAATAATTGTTTAATGGTATGATGATGATGAACTGGGAAGCCATCTTGCTGCACCACATAATTCTTCTTATGGCTTAGCTAACATTTTCCAACAGACAGTAATTCTTCTTGAAGAAATTGACGATATTTCAAACTGTTTAAATAATAGTCGAAAAAGAAAGGATCAACCACAGACTCACCGATAATTCCTTCCAAAACGTTTAGAGACCATCGATTTTGGTTGTCAAATTTTCTAAGCCAGTGTTGATTTTCATAAACATAGTTACGCATGTTCTGACGATTAACAAAATCATTGCATTTGTAGCTGCATCGCTGCATCGCTGAATAACACCGTCTCGTAAAACTTACAATCCTGGTTGACCGTCCCAAAGATATTTTTAGAGACTGCTACACGTTTTGCAAAATTAAGCCCATGAAGTTCTTGGCGTAGCTCCATATGGTATGGATGAAACTGGTGCCATTTTACTGATGCTAATATGTTCTTGGATTTTTCTGTACCCTTAGCAACATATCTAATTCGCTTTGTTCGTTAATCCGCAAATCTAACACAACATGTTTTTAATAACTTACTGAGCCACTTGCTTTAAATCTGCGTTTTGGTTTTTGAAGTTACTTCACATGCAGTGGCGGCTCGTGGAACAAGTTGATGGTAGAGCCATCTATACAATATACCCCCCTCATTTTTTAACAAAGAAAGAACTCTTTATCTTCCTAAACCAAACTAACTGACGAAAAAGTGTTTTAAGAATTAATTAAAAATTCTTGCTGAGCTTGAAACTACAGGTAGTGTCATAGCTCCTTGGCTCTATTGGCTCTACTTAAGCCCCTGCCTTCGACAGCGAAATATACTACTTTTGATAGCTGAAAAATATAATTTTTGACAAATAAAAAATGTTGAAAAAAACTATTTTTATTAGCTGAAAAATACTGTTTTTGACAGCTGAAACATACCATTGTTGACCCACGAAAATCACTATTTTTGACAGCTGAAAAATACTAATTTTCAACAGCTGAGGAATACCATTTTTGTCAGCTGAAATATACCATTCCTGACACACGAAAAATACTATTTTTGACAGTAAAAATACTACTTTTGTTAGCAAAATATACTACTTTTAATAGCTGAAAAATACAATTTTTGACAATTCAAAAATGTTGAAAAAAACTATTTTTAATAGCTGAAAAATACTGTTTTTGACAGCTGAAACATACCATTGTTGACACACGAAAAATACTATTTTTGACAGTAAAAAAATAATTTTTAACAGCTGAGGAATACCATTTTTGTCAGCTGAAATATAGCATTCCTGACACACGAAAAGCTCTATTTTTGACAGTAAAAATACAATTTTTGACAATTCAAAAATATCGATAAAAACTATTTTTATTAGGTGAAAAATACTGTTTTTGGCAGCTGAAACATAGCATATTTGGTAGCTGAAGAATACTATTTTCTACAATTGTAAAATACAACTTGAGACAGCTGAAAAATGCTATTTTCAACAGCCGGGGATTACTATTCTTGACAGCCGAAAAATATCATTCCGGACGGCTGAAGCATACCGTTTTTGGCAGCTAAAAAATACAATTTTTGACAACAAACAAAAAATTGTCATCAAAATGTATAGGTTTTGACAGCTGAAAAATGTAATTTTTGACAGTTGAAGAATGTCAAATAATGCTGCTTTTGACAGCTGAAAAATACGATTTATATAGGTCGGAAATACCATTGTTGGCAGATGAAAAATATCATTTTTGACAGCTGAAACATTAAATTTTTGACAGCGGAATAATACAATTCTTAATAGTTGAAAAATACCATTCTTGATAACTGCAACATACTATTATTGACAACTGTATCATACTATTATTGTCAGCTAAAAAATACAATTTTTGAAAACAAAAAAATACGATTTTTAACAACAAAAAGTACAATTTTTGAAATTTTTGACAATTAAAAAAAATGTCGAAAAATGCTGCTGTTGATAGCTGGAAAATACCATTTTTATAGGTGGGAAATACCATTGTTGACAGCTGAAAAATATCATTTTTGACAGCTGAATAATATAATTTTTGACAGCTGAAAAATATCATTTTTGACAGCTGAAAAATATCATTTTTGACAGCTGAAAATTACCGTTCTAATAGCTGAAACATACCATTCTTGAAAACTGCAACAAGAATGACCAAAAATGCTGCCTTTGATAGCTGAAAAATCCAATTTTTATAGGTGAGAAATACCTTTTTTGACAGCTAAAAAATATAATTTTCGACAGTTGAATAATACATTTCTTAACAGCTGAAAACTACCATTTTTAGCAGCTGAAAAATACCATTCTTGACAACTGCAACAAGCCATTGTTGACAAATGTAACATACCATTATTGACTGCTAAAAAATACAATTTTTTACTACAAAAAGTCAATTTTTGACAGTCGAAAAATGACATTTGTGACAATTAAAAAAAATTGATAGCTGAAAAAATACATTTTAATACATACATAATACATACATACATTTTGACAACTGAAAAATATCATTTTTGACATTTGAATAATACACTTTTTAACAGCTGAAAACTGAAGTTTTTAACAGCTGAAAAATACCATTCTTGACAATTGCAACTAAACATTATTGACAACTGTAACAAACCGTTATTGTTAGCTAAAAAATACAATTTTTCACAACAAAAAGTACAATTTTTGAAAGCTGAAAAATACCATTTTTGACAAACAAAAAATACTTTTTTGGTAGCATTTGAATGGGCGAGAAACACCGTTTTTGACAGCTGAAAAATAACTTTATGACAACTGAAATAGTAATTTACGTAACAAGTTCCGAAAGTGATATTTTACGGGATGAGTAGGAAGTCCTACGAGTCCCGTAAAATCACTTTTGGAACGAGTTACGTACAATATTTTTTCTGCAGCCGTTTTTTATGTTAAAAAAGCAAAAACATGCACGAATGTTTTATGACAAGCGCTGTCATAATTAAATATGAAGTTGATGTTTTTGTCAAGGCCGCCTACATTTATACGCAAAATCGTTCCGAAAGTAACAAAAAGCGTCCCGAAAGTGAAGAAATCGTTCCGAAAGTAAAACAAAATCGTCCCGAAAATAACTACTTTTGGTACGATTTATGTAATAAATCATACCGAAAGTTTTATTTTCGGAACAGCTGCAGAAAAAATATATTTTTCGACAGTTTAATAATACATTTCTTAACAGCTGAAACATACCATTCTTGACAACTGCAACAAACCATTGTTGACAATTGCAACATACCATTATTGTCAGCTAAAAAAATACAATTTTAGGCAAGAAAAAAGACGATTTATCCTCATAGACCAAAGTAACTCGCGAAAAAGTGTTTTAAGAATGAATTAAAAATTCTTGTTGAGCTTGAAACTACTACAGGTAGTGCCATGGCTCCTTGGCTCTATACAACGAGCCACCCCTGTTCACATGAGGATGTCTTTAATTTGGGTAGCGTTGACCATAAATTCTGGAGGCTAGCAAAACAGTTCCTTTCGCTCCCCCTCGGGCTTAGATCATATTAATTTGGTTTTCTTTAGAACAAATAATATTTTCGGAATGCGTCACTATAAAAAAGTCTCTTTTCACAAACGGGAGAGAAAGTCGAATTCTCATCTGTTGAAATTATGAGAGAAATAACATTTCTCTCACGATTTCGCCCTTGGGATAAAAATTTGCATCTCAGGGAAAATTACGCATTTCTCTCCCTTGAAATATAATCTACTATTAATTACATCGCAGTGAAATCATTAAGGGCAGTAAATTTTGTTATGCGAAAAATTAATTATGTATGTGGAAAGATCAGGGTATTTAAGATTTGATTTTATAGTGAATACATTTTTGGCCTTTTATTACAAATAGTTATTTGTGTTATTTTTAACTTACAATAATACCCAATTTCCAAATACAAATATTACTACTCATTAACAACATTAGTGGTGTTTCTGGTCATGATACTTGATGTTTCCTTAAAAGGTGTGATTTTAACAGAAGTTGTTTACTTAAAAAACAACAGCTATGATGCTTAGCCGATACAAACATTGTATTAACCTTTAGAAAAATTAATTTAAAGGCAAACAAATATTTAGAAATTGATAAAATGTATATTTTGCGTTCTGTATAAATGGATCACAACATCGCTACATAATGATAACCGATTAAAAGCTAAAGTAATAGAAAATTAAAAACAAACAAAACATTTTTTTTAAATGGTGGAGTTGAGACTTTAAATTTGGATTTTCATATAAATGAAGAAATAACTATAGTATATTTGACAAACAAAACATCCCAGACTCCTATATCAATTTGTAGATTTTAAAGTGATCTTTCGAAATATTGAAGAAAATACTGGGTGTAACTCAAAAATGGAACACCCTGTGTACGTGAAAATATGTTTATGGCATGCACCCAGATATGATCTATAGTAATTCGTCAACAGATTTTTCTTGAAGCTTTTAGTGTGGGCACAATTTTCCGTGTACAGATGGCTGGGACTTTTTTTTATTATCTTTATTTGTTAAAATTTTGTACAATGATAAAGTTACCAGTGTTATAGATGTAAATAATATTTATTGCAATTATTAGTCTTTTAGAGATGAAATTGAGCACCGTATTTCTTTCAGACCGCACGGTTTTCACCTTTTAAACGCGGACGCGGATTAAAAGTAACAAGAGTTTTGTGTTAAGGGCTTGTCGCCGAACGAAGGCCGCATTTTTCAGGTGTGCAGGGCGCGGAACGACAACGGCAAGAAAAACACAAGTAATTTATTTTCCGGCCTTAATGGTCGAGGGGGCATTTATGGCCTCCGGCACCATCCACCCTTACCGAACAGCGAAATTATTTTGTACGCACTTTTTCGCCACTAGCCACGGACAAAAGGGCTCCTCTCACATGCACGCAAACATAAACACAAATTCCCCCTGTAATTTACAGGGATTTTACATAATGGCTTTGCCCGGATATATAAATACCGCTCGCCACTTTTTTGTTGTAATTGGGCAAGAAAAAGAATTAGAATGGATGTTGTGTAAACACGAACTTTCCCTCATTATCCTTACCTTTTATACATAAATAAACATGATATTTATTTACAGTTTACAAAAATACATATCATTCTATCACTTCCAGTTCCAACAGAAGTAGCACCAAATTTGTTATTTTAAATGGAACATCCTATATATTATTATTTTTTTGGATTCTTCATTTAAATTGAATTCAATTTTTATAGGCTAACTCGGTAACCTTGAGTTGTTAGATAAAAACTTAAAAGACTCAGAAGTTGGTCCACCTGGTATACTTATCTCTTTTAGTTTTAAGGAAAAATTAAATATTTCTAAAATGTTGACCTTTTAAAGGCAGCTTTAAATTTGTCTGTAACTTCTCTGAAGAATAAGATAATTTATTTATATCTCTATTTGTACATCTAGGTATGAATTTTAAGTGTTTGCTCGAGCATGTACAGAATGGCAAACGTAACTTGCCGTTGCGCAGTGGCAAAATTGTGACCGGAACCTTCGAAGGGCGCTCTCGATAGATTTCGTGAAAAGTTCGCGCGCCTGGTACATTCAATTATGTGGAGGAGCGCGCGCGATAGAGTTATAAATGAATAGAGCACGCGAAGAATATGTGCTTGCTTATTACAGAGACTGTACTCGGCCGGCTGTAGAGAGAGAGCTTTCGCTTGCTCTCTGCGCGTCTGGCCAACTTACATTTACCGTCCTGTATCTATTCAATTGAACTTATTCATATTTGAAAAAGAAAGCAATGCATAATTCAGTTTTGACATTTTACATAAATATAGAATATATAGTTTGTGTTAATTTAGGTCCGTTGTTATTGCGCCATTAAAATCTATAATTAACTTACATTATTAAAAATTAAAATCGTGAAAACTTTCAATCAGTTTTGAAAGAGCTTGAATATGTTTCTGTAGCATATTCCCTGTAATTGAACCCTGAAACAATGGCCTAAATAACTTATTTATCTCGTCCAGCTTGTATACAATTGTTTCTCTTTTGTTAGCATCCCATCACCTTTGATGTTCGGTATTCAATTAAAACGTATCCAATCGAAGGAAACGAGAAATTAAATAATGGAATAGTTTCGCGAATTGCTCCTTTCAAGTCTCGGCAAATGCTGTTTCGAACGAGACTGTCGGAAACAAGCTGAATGGGCGGGGATTTATTCGAAGCGTTCTCTGTCTCGCTTACCCGTCGATACTGTCTGAGGTATTGGAAAAAAGTTGGAAAATATTCCAATAAGAATGTGATTTATTTAAAGATAATTCATTCATTTTAGTTGATGTGATTACGTGTTAAGCTATTGACTGTTTCTGTGAGTAAATTAAAACTTTTTTGGTAAAAATAATCTGTATGTTTGATAACGGCACGTTGAAGTTGCCTAAACTATATGCACGGAAATAATAAATTTTAAAAAGTTACACAAACAAATCAACCGTGTTTTTTTTTTTAAATTTATTAAATAAAATGTATAACGAAGTAGAAACTTCCAGTAGAAACAACAAAAATAATCTCTTAACAAATAATCGGTTAAGTCACGCCAAAACGTGAGGCTGTTGGGAGTTGAAATTTTGACACCGTATAGAGGGCGCTAAATGAGGAAAACTATTAAATTTTGGTTATCAACCCCCACCCCCGAGGGGTGGACTACACCACCAGGAGGTGCGTTTAAAAGTACGCTCGAATTTTTTTGACGGTTTCTAATAGACAATTGCCGATCGAGTCGATCCCGACCACTTCCACCCCTCTGAAACCAGCACAACCCCCAGGGCGAATTTTTAAACGATGAAAAAACGGGCCGTACGAAATGTCAATTGGCGGCGGATGAGGAGGGCGGCGAAAAATTTTTTTAGACCTTAAAAAATATTTCAAAGAGACTCTCGGACTTATTTTTTTGAATTTTTGAGTTAAATCTCTAAATTTTTACCACCCCCTTCGGTCAAAAATTGTTAATTTCGACAAATGAAACTTTGATAATTTCAACAAAGATTCTCTTCCTCCTCCTGTGAATCCCCACCAAATTTGACTGCTATACGTTGACCGGTTTCGGAATAATTGAGAGTACCGTGACGGAAGGTAAAAATCACGCTAAATTTTTCTGACACGGTCCGATGCACACCCGAGAGCTCTATCAATACCTCTAAGTGCCGCCCCTCTGACTCTACTGCACCGCCCCCTGGAAATAAAAAAACCCAAAAAAGCAAGTATCAAAACTCTAAAACGCTACGAACGATTTCTTTCTAATTTTTTTCAGAGACTCCCCTCGGCGAGCGGAATATCCCTGCCAATTTTAACAAACATCGTTAGAGCTGTTTTGGAGCAACAGACTCATACATGAATTTTCAGGGGTTCGCCGAAACACCGCCACTAACTTTATTTTTGCTCTTGACGGGATCTCTTTACAAAGCATCCGCCCACATTATTTATATCGGCACACTTTTTGATTTGGTGCCCCCTTAACGAGATATGATTTTTCAAAAAAGTGACCATAAATTTTTTTCAAAGTTTCCGCTCTCTCTGAGGTTTCTATCGGGGACAGGATCTCTTCACAAAGCATTCGCCCACATTATTTATATCAAAACACTTTTAGATTTAGTGCCCCCTTAACGAGATATGATTTTTCGAAAAAGTGACCATATATTTTTTCCAAAGTTTCCGCTCTCTCTCTGAGGTTTCTTTCACGGACGTATTTTTGTCTATTTAAATCCAAGAGCTCAAACTTCTAGGATGAGACGAGGGTATAACGTGGTTTGATTTTTAATTTTTTTCAAAATTTTTAAAACACCCACTACCCTTCCAGAGCCGTCATTTGGCCCGGTCCCCGGGTTTGTTTTGCTTCCATCGAGAACGTATTTTTTTCTATTTAAATCAAAGAGTTGAAACTTTCAAAATAAGTAAGGGGTCGAACGAGCCTTGAGCTGTAATTTTTTCAAAATTTTTAAAACACCCCTTGGAAAGCGGGGCGAATTTTTAAACGACGAAAAAACGCGACGGAGGAGAAGTTTTTTGGCGGGCAAGGAGGAGCGTGGCGGATTTTTTTTTAGACTTTAAAAAATATTTGAAAGGGACTCTCGGTTTTATTTTTTTAATTTCTGACTTTAACCCCTAAATTTTTACCACCCCCTTCGGTTAAAAACGGTTAATTTCGACAAATGGAGGCCTATCGCTTTGATTTTTTCTAACGTACACCTTTTTCCCCCTCCGACGCATCCCGAACAAGTTTCACCGGCTCACGTAGACCGGTTTCGGAGTAATTGGACGAGACGTAAAAATCACCCCCTGGGGGCGGAGGTAAATTTTTTTAAAGTGTTTCCGACACTGTCTGTTGCACCCCCGCGAGCTCTATCGATTCCCCCGGGTGCCGCCCCTCTGACTACCCCCCACCTCCCGTGAAAAAAATACAAAAAAATTGAAAAAAAAGTGTCAAAACTCGGAAACGTATAGTCCGATTTCAATTTATTTTTTTCCAGCTATTCCCCTCGGCAAAAAGAACATCCCTGGCAATTTTAGCAAAAATCGTTAAAACAGTTTTGGAGCCGCATCCTTATATTTGAAATTTCAGGCTTGCGCCAAAACGCCGCCACTAACTTTATTTTTGCTCTTTAAGGATCCGTCGGTGGTGGGATCTCTTGACAAAGCATCCGCCTACATTATTTATATCCAAAAACTTTCTGATTTGTTGTCCCCTTAACGGATACGATTTTTCAAAAAGCGACCATTTTTTTTTAAGTTTTCACGCTGTTTTTCGGGGTCGTATTTTGTTCTCAACTCAAATGTTAATTTTTTTAATAACTATTGAAACCAAATCGAAAACAAAAACAAAATTCTTACATAAAGTGCATATTTTTTAAAATATTGATTTTCTCCAATTTTAAGCTGCCCAAATCGAATACATACATGTTTCATCCCTTTTGCCCTCTTCGGTACTGCCAATGGAGATGACCTGTTTAGGCAACATGGCGCCTATTAAGAGGTATGGATTGAGCAAATTTGATTGTCCCAATAATCATCCCTGAGGCCTTCAGGGCCTTCTTTCAAAATAATAGATAAAAATTCGTAAAGCCTTCCCTGCACATCCTGGATGATTTGAAATCCATTTATCCTCTTCACTGAAGACAACTCTATAACATTTATTTTTTGATTTTTTTTATTTTTCTAATCGTTCGCGAGTTATGAATTTCTTTATGTTTTAGGGCAACATATTTTTCATTTTTAACCATCGGAAATTTGAGTGAAAATCGCATGACATGGATTCGGCTGAAATATTCACCAAAGATACCTCTTACCATAAGGGTTGAAAAGTGACAACTATTTTATCTCTAGGGGGGCCCGTTCCGAGGCCCCGGCCTTCAAAGTGAGCCATTCAAGATTATTTTTCGGGAGTCTTCATGCCTTCAGTTCTGACTTTAAAGAGTTTGTCAAGGCTCCATTATATTTATAAAGCATTTCCCTACAATATTTATATTGGAACATTTTTGATTTGTTGCTCCCTTAAGAAGATGTGATTTTTTCAAATTTGACCAAAATAATTACACCAATTTTGATGTTTATTTCAAGGACGTATTTTTGCATTTAAAAAGGAAGAGTTCAAATAATTAAGGTCAGTAGAGGGTACGACTTGCTTTCAACAATGACTTTTTTTAGTTTTTTGGAACAATCGAAATCAAAATTTTTGAAAAAAAAAACACTGAATAAAACACTTACTATGTTTTTATCACAATTTATAAATTATGGTAAAAAACAACAGTGTTTCTATAATGAATTACCACGTAGTAACGGTCGCAACCGTCACCATGATCAAAATTTTCGATCGTCAAATTTTGAAACCTCGAAAACGGGACTGTAAAGTGTATATATTTCTCAGACGCACCAAACAATTTTCAAATGATCAAAATTAATGAAAGAAAATAAGCCTTTTACTGTTAACGTCCGAGTGCTTTCTTAACAGTAAATTAAGAAATACATTGATAGTGTGTCACGTTTAACAGATTATGAGAGATTCACAAAGTGAGGTTAGCAACGCATGCAGAGTTCTTGCATGTAAACATAACATACAAGCGGAGCCCGGTCGACGGCGCAGCGCAGCGGAGCTGTCGTTCGTCACTGGTTACTTATCTCAATTTTAATAGGGAACGCAGCGTAGCTGAGCCGTCGTTCGTCACCAGTAATTTTCTTAAATTTGTAAGGGCCACACATGAACGACGGCGCAGCGCAAAGGGGCCGTTGTTCGTCACCGGTTACTTTGCTCAATTTTAATAGGCAACGCACGCACGACGGCGCAGCGCAGCGGAGCCGTCGTTCGTCACCAGTTACTTTGATCAATTTTAATGGGATACGCACAGACACAGATTTAAGGTATTCATTTTTTTAAAGTTTAACCATTTTTTTCGCCCCTAAGCGATCAAGTGACGAAAAATTTTATCTTTAAAATTTATATCTTTCAATGTTTGGTGCGTCATCTTGAAAAATTTGAATAACTAATCTTGCTAATAAACTTAAAAAAACTACGTATTTGAACTTAATTTACCTACTTTTGAGATTATTTTTCAGGAATGTAAGGAAGAAATACGATTGTTTTAAATTTTAGGTTGTCACTCGACCTTCAATGACCTTGAAAAATTTACTTCATTTGGTATTTGGGACAAAAATATATATGAATTTTTTCAGATTTTTATAGTGGTTAAAAACCAAAACCTATTTTTCGAAGGTTTCATGGTCATATCTTGACAAAAAATGGGGTTGTTTATACGAAACTAAAAAAAATTACTAATACTAAAATACTAATAATAATTTTACATAAAATGACTGCTCAATTGTTGATGAATTTATAAAAAATATCAAAATATTGTAAAAATATTAGTTATTCGAATTTTTGAAGATGTCGCACCAAACGTTGAAAGATAAAAAAAGTAGCATAGATGGTATTTATTGATAGCAATCATATGACAAAATAAAATTTTAAACTAGTGGGCAATTTTTTTTTTATTTTCAATCATTTTCTTAATACATTCTCTAAATAACGTTCAATGATCTTGAAAAATTGACCGCAATTTGGTATTTGGGTGAGCAAATTTGTTTCAGATTTTTTAAATATTTTTTTTGTGGTTAAAAAAATTATATTTGAAAAAATCTTATTTTGGGGCTTCCCGGGTCACGTCGGGGTTTTTTTGATATACGGCTTACGGCTACTTTGGTTAAGGTCACAACTAATGATATTTTCATATTTATTTAAAAATCCCTGTCGGGTGTCATTCTGACCATCTTATCTCGGGATACCCTTTTATTACCTCATAAATGGATTTTGAGCAGGGACTGACTGGTTTTGACCGAACTAAGCACCGACATGCGGCAACATTCCCTCGCCGAGTTAGTTTCGCATCTGTATTTTCTCTGACTGTACGTCGGTGATTGAAAATCATCAGTTAAAACAGTCGAATTTCAAATCCGCTATGTTGCGAATACGAATCCGTATTTTGGGCAAAAATTGCTTCTATTAAGAGTTGTAGAGCCGAACATTTCTAATCGATACAGGTCATTTCAATTTTCATAAAATTTCCCGTTTTTCCGCTAGAGGGCGTGGAAATAAAGTGCAATTTATTAATAAATTTAAAATTAAAACCCAAAAATTCATATACGGCCAAGATTTTGCGCACTCTGGCAGGCAATGCACGCATTATTGGAAAAGTTGAAAGACCTATATCGATCGAAAATTTTCCGTTCTGCAACTTTGGTCTCTTGTAATTTTTCCAGATAATATATAGTTTTGGCTGAAAATCCAAAAATCAGCAGAAGGTGACAAAAGAAAAACGTTTTTGTGAATAAATCTCAAGAGTCCTTAATATTTCATTATACAAACTGTATATCATTGGAAAGCTTATCAAAAATTGCATGCATTAGTGGCAAAATATACAGGGTGTTCTATTTGAAAAAAAATAGTTATCCATTGTTTTGCGTATTTTGACACCCTGGCTAGCAGTATTAACAAAAAAGAACAAAAGCCGAAGTGTATTATTCTTCATGATGTGGACAATTCTCTAGTACTAGGAACGCTTCTGCAATTTTTTCAATGTGCACATGTTTTTGCCACAAATTTGCCCATAACTAACAAACCGTTCATAATAGACCCATAGTCAGTGGCGGCTCGTGGAACATGTTGATGGTAGAGCCACTTATACAATATATCCTCCCCTTTCCCTTTTTGAAGAAAGAAATAACGATTTGTCTTCCCAGATCAAATGTTTTAAGAATTAATTAAAAATTCTTTCTGAGCTTGAAGCTACAGGTAGTGCTACTCTATATAACGAGCCGCCTCTGGTTATTTGAGTAGTTAATTATATTCTTAATATAACAATTTGGGAGAATTATTTCACAATTTTTAAACAATTTCTACTATTTTTTTATTTATTATAGAAAATGCTCAATTTTGAACGCAATTAAAAAATGCATGTTTAACAACGAACAGTTATAACGCATTAAAAATTATTGGAATTTAAGAAGTTGATTATATTCTTAAAATATAATAGCTTGAGAGTTGTATAGAATTATTTCAGAATTTTTAAACAATTTCTACTATTTTTTTATTTATTTTGAAAAATGCTCAATTTTGAACTCAGTTTAAAAATGTAAGTTTAACAACGAACAGTTACAACCCGTTAAAAAATTGTTGGAATTTAAGAAGTTGATTATATTCTTAAAATAGAATAATTTGGGAGTTATATAGAATTATTTCAGAATTTTTAAACAATTTCCACTATTTTTTAATTTATTTTAGAAAATGCTCAATTTTGAATGCAATCAAAAAATGCAAGTTTAACAACGAACAGTTACAACCCATTAAAAAATTGTTGGAATTTAAGAAGTTGATTATATTCTTAAAATACAATAATTTGGGAGTTGTATAGAATTATTTCAGAATTTTTAAACAATTTCCACTATTTTTTTATTTATTTTACATAATGCTCAATTTTGAACACAATTAAAAAATGCAAGTTTAACAACGAACAGTTACAACCCATTAAAAAATTGTTGGAATTTAAGAAGTTGATTATATTCTCAAAATACAGTAGTTTGGGAGTTATGGAATTATTTCAGAATTTTTAAACAATTTCTACTGTTTTTTATTTATCTTAGAAAATGCTCAATTCTAAACGCAATTGAAAAAAGCAATTGCTAGACACTTGAAATTTTCTAAAGCTACAATACTTCATTTCATTTTCGGCGAAAGAAAGAAATGCAAGAAAATCAAAACTTACAAAAAAGGAAAATCCTTTCGAGGCGTTTTGGCGGTTAAGATGTAACCTAGATGATGATTCTTTGCTTCCCTCGGATTGATGGAAAAACACAAACACCAACACACACACACACACACACACAAAACATGAAGATGTATCACAACACAACGGGCACTAAAACTTTCGAAAAATAAATATTCCGAACCAGAACACACACATTCTTCGCGACAGCGAACTGCAGACTGAATTGTTATCAACAGGTACGCCGCGGATTGGTGATAAGAATTCAATCTCGTTCCGGGCGAGAGAAAAAAAAGCGAATATTTTAATTATTTTCAATCGCCCGGGGGCAGATTAAAAACTGGTCGAAGTTTAACAAGGAGGTCGAGATAAGATGTAGAACGTTAGAAACATTGCTATAAATATATACCTCACGAGGATTTTAGAAAGTTGATTATATTCTTAAAATATAATGATTTGGGGTTGTGTAGAATTATTTCAGAATTTTTAAATAATTCCTAGTATTTTTACTTTCTCCGTTACGAAGTACGAGAAAGTATTGTGATCGTGATTTTTTTTTCAAAAATTTTTTTTACGGAAATATCCGTTTTGGGGTCCCTAGATGCCATTTCAACAATTTCTGGAATTTTTTTTTTGTGTCTGTGTGTGTGTGTGTGTGTGTGTGTGTGTGTGTGTGTGTGTGTGTGTATGTTCCTCTATACTTGTGGCAACTTGTGTGTGCCTCATCCTGAACTGTGGCGGACGCACGGAATTGTGGCAACTTACACACTGTGCCACAATTTTCTCTGGTGATTTCTCCGTTTCTTGTTAACTTAGACTAACGATATTTACACTGAATATTATGATCAACAAAATACATTTATTCATTATCATAGTATTTACGAAAAGTACCTTTTACACAAGTTATGCAACTTTTTTTAAAAATGTGTAAAAGACGCCACTATTCAGGATCTTGCATGTGGTACACACACTCATATTTGTGGCAACTTCAGTAGTGTTTAGTTGGTAGCGCCCTCTACAAAAAAATGCTACGTTGCCAGTAATTTGATACTGAGAGTTTCTTCGGCGCATATATATTTGGGTTGGAGCCGGATAATATCCTAGAAATCATTTCTGCTCTTATGAATTGTTTTTCTAGTTGCATACATATCATATTTTAATCTGTTATAATAATAATAAGTAATTATATTGGTTAAATAAATAATTAATTTAATAATTAACAATAATTATTTATTCTTAATTACTGAATAAAGTAAAGATAATATAAAATAATTTTAAAAATTATTTAATTGTTAGACATTCAGCAATTGATCATACATATAATATATTTTTATAATTTTTGTTAGCTTAGTTTATTTTTTGTTTACTTTCCTATAAGTTTATTAAATTGAATTTGAGGCTCTTATTTAAAGTTATTCGGTCGTATTATAATTCTATTTAACATCTTCAGGGACAAATGCACAATTGTATACGTTTCAAAAAATGCTTCATAAATTTTAAACGAATAGGATTTAGTGCATTAACGCAATCTCGTCTTCAGTGAGGAAATCAGCCACAGGTGTGCATTTCCTTGCCTTTACCGTCTCTCTGGTATGACTGCCAGGATTTCAATTGTTTTCAAAAGATGGTAAAATTCCAAATTCCAAATTTAATTTGTTTATGAATAGGTTAAATTCACATTTTATTAAAACTATTTTTGTCAATGACAAGGCGAAGAGTAAAAAATATCTCAAATAATACTAAGAACATAATATAAAATAATATTCAGATATTCTTTATTAAACATTTTTGAACATTTTAAAACATAGAAAATTGACCACCAATATTTTATCAGTATTATGATTATTATAAATATCATCTAGTATGAATCGAGCTAAGAGTCAATTGTCCATTGAATTTATGTGATTTCAATTTAATAACTGGCATAAAATGGTAAATAATTTTAATCCTATCAAATATTTTAATAATAATTTAATACAATTTCAATTTGTTTTTCTAAATTTACATATTTTACTATTAAATGTTTTTTTTGTAATTTAGTTAAATTATAGGTTTAGATGATATATTATTAATAGATTCTGCTTTCGGGGGTATGTTATAATATGCCGTGTATTGTATTACCACAGCCGTTAATATTTTGCCAATTAACTTTTGGACCATATTTTAACTTACGTTTTAATGAAAATATTTGCTTAAAATCCATATTAAAATTTTATCTCTTTTCAGCGAACTAATTGTTCTTATAATTAGAACATTATTATAACAGACAATAGATTGTAATCCATAGGTTTTAGCTTAATTTTTAGTAAAATGACATTGACATTAATTACAATTTCTTGTTCTCTTGTTTCGGTTATCAAAGTTAACATATCAACAGTTAAATAATTAAATTTTAATATAGTGCCACTTAAAACTTAAGATGAAAACTTTAAAAGTCCGCAATTAAAAATACAATCAATATATTTAATATTTTTTCTGCATTGCAATGAATGCTGTTTGTTTGCAGCTTCTCAACTATCCCCTTTGAAAGTTACTTTTAGGGAAAAAAGTTATTCTTTATAAAAAGTTCTGCTTGGTCCAAAACCTAGAATGCAATCATCAGATGTCAAATTTTTCAGTAATATACGGAGTTTGTGTGAAAATATGAATTTTGTTCCAGAATAAAGTACCTTTATTATTGACAATATCAAGAACTGTTATAAAGAAAAATTATTTAGAATTTAAAATTGGGTTTAAACATACAGTCATGTCTGCCCAGTGATAAAAATAAGATTTTGTAATTTTTCTTTTTCTCTACAGTGGTACATGCACATTGATATTTCAAATGTTGCAATGACAGTGACAGGTCTGTCATTGAACGTCAGATATTTGAAAATTATAAATGAATAGTAATTCCGGTGACATTGAGTTTGGAGAAAAAATAGAAATTAATTGTGATTGAAGATTATAAAACGTATCGGGAAGCAGATGAAATATTTAATAACAAACATCCAGATAAAAATGTATACAATACTACAGTAATGAATATTTATTTCATGAAATTAGGGTTGATGGAAATCCATCGATTTCTAGACAATTCGCAAGCCCTTCTTTTTTTTATTGGATTTGGCTTATAAGCCATTCACCCACTAACGGTTATAATATTTGCAGAATAAAAGGAGGAAAAAATTAATAATTACAAGCCTTTCTAGAACATCTTTAATATTTTTAACAGACCACAAAATTTAGCTGAACTTGAACATTGCATAAGAGATGAAATGCGCAGGTTTAGCGCGGAAAATTCGGGCAATGAATGAGTTGTTATTAAAAAAAAAATCGATGACGTCTTTACACAAAAATAAATGATGGCTGAAAATCGACTTTCATGGAAAAATGTGTATTTTTATCAAAGAAAATTGACATGAGGATTTTTTCCAAAAATATTTTATTTTGATTTTACTGAATTTATTCCATACTGTACTGCGTGCACTATATATAAGAATTAAATGAAAACCAAAGTATTACAAGTTTATTCCATATAACCGTTATTATTTAGAAGAGAAAAACAAATACAGCGATTTTATTGGCAGAATTAATCGAGAAATAACTTTGAAATAATTTAAGTGCATAATGTATTAATAAAATTACATTTTGCACTGGTGCTTGAAATAATTTTAGTTAAGTACATTAAAACAGTGCCAGTGTCTGTTTAATAACACAGTACAATTGTTATGCTTTCGTATAAAGGGAAACAACAGGTCTATTAAAATCCGAAATAATAGAAAAAAAATAAGTAGCCATTTTTTAAAGTTACAGACGATCTAATTTCAAAAAAAAAATGATAACCTTGATGTAAACATTCAACGGCCCAATTGTTTATTATGTAAGTAACTATGAAAATTTATAGGGCTGGCAACCTTGGCTTTTATGTTGCCAGATGTTCCCATTCTTCATCCCTAGTACCTGCGTTCGACCTTCCCTTTAAATTTTAAAAGGAATTCGTTTAAATGAATGCTACACAACTCAAAATCCGTTCCAAACTAACACACGCTGAATAAAACTAACTCATATTTAATTTATATTACACGTACTTTTTCAATCTAAACGGCAATTATCAAATTCAACTTTTACTTTTAAATGTAACATGGCTCAATGAATTTATATTTATGTTCAGTAGCTCCGAAAAGTCCGATTCAAACCAATATACAATAAATTAATCTAATTCAAGTATATACGCATTCTAGGGCCGAAAGACCTTAGGTCAATAGCCCATGTGACAGTCTTGTTTATTTAAAAAATATGTAAATAATGTAATCATGTCAAAAGGCTGTTAATAGAGATTATGTATATATAAATTTTAGTAATTATTGCATATATTTTATTTGTCCAACACTATTTTTATTTTTAAAATTAAAAACAGACGTATTCGAGGATTTTCTTATTTTTACACACGTAGCACATATTTCAAAGTAATAATATTTATTACTTGATAACAAAATTGATATTTATTATATGTTTTAAGTACATTTAAAAACTAAAATAATTTTGGCTTTTAAATGTGCAGCAATTTTCAGTCGAGTTATGAATTTTTTAAAATGTATTTTTTTCAATGACGCACACTGGAATGCAAAAATTAAAAAATAATATAAAACAGAAGGATAAAATCCTACCAAAAATTCAGTTTACTTCACAAGGCGTCTATCTTTCAATAATAATTTTGGTTTTTGAATGTGCAGCAATTTTCAGTCGTTATGAATTTCTGAAAATGAAGTTTCTTCAATGTCAAACTTTCGAGCGCAAAAAATTAAAAAAATAATGTGAATCGCAAGAAAAAAATTCTACAAAAATTCAAATCACTTTACACGCCGTCGATCTTTCAAAATCATTTTGTCTTTTGAATATTATTATTATTAAAAAAAGTGTTTGAAATATAATAAAAATTAAATTGAATGTGGTAAAAAATAAATATAGCATCTATAAGAAATAAGAAATTTATGATACGAACGTCTTTGCCATTCTTAAATACCTCCTCAATTAACTAAGATATAAAGAAACAACGAAAAACAAAAAAAAATGAAGTATTTTTTTTCAATGGATTATTAATCAGCATAAAATTCTGCAAAAGTGCCATAACCTCTATCTCTTCTAATAAGCGGGATCCCCATGATGAGTCTCGAATTTGAAACACCCTGTATAATATCAAATATTACTGAGAATTAATACACCCATGATGAGGAAAATTATTCTATTTCTTAATTATTTCATTTTCATCTTGTGTTCGATCAACCAGTTTCGACATGCACGGCTTATTATAATTACACCCTTTGTACTAAACAGGTCACTGATTCGAAAAGAAATAACACACATATAAAAATTATTCTCAAATAATAGGATATCAGATGTCTTACTATGTTTATAATATTGGGCAAATTATTCTAAAAGTAATGAATCAATCATTTTCATCAAATTAAATTTTAAAATAAAAAAAAAAAATTGTGATTAATTTCCATTGAATCTTTTTCTGTCTAACTTTTCTCTATTACGGCACAAGAGGATGCAACTAATATTAGTACAGGTACAGGTTTAATACCGTAATTTGTGCATTATTAATTATTCCAAGAAAAATCACTTTACTTTTGAAAATCAAAACCAATACAAATTTGATTAAATATTATATTGGTATTCATTGTTTATTTCCGGCAATTTAGCTCAACAAATTATCTCAAAGATTTATAGCTCAGGCAAAAATAAGTTTACAAAATCAAACGTTACTTGAAATAGTATAATTTAGGCTATTGTTTGACCACCAATTTATAATTTAGTAAATGTTATATTCAGTTTAAAATTGTTCGAAAAACTTATTTTTTGTCGTAAGTTATTATTATTGATTGGTATTTATTTCTATATTAATATTTACAAGAAATGTATGAATAAAGTATTATTGAGAAAATGGACGTAATAAAAAATCTAAGATTTATTTCTCTACCATGCGTTACAATGGCCAATGAAATTCAGTTTGAAACCGCAAAAAACTTAAAGAAAGTTATTAATTTAAATAGCAATAGTAAAAATCTATTTTTAAATGTGTATAGAAGTGGATGCCATGCCTCAAATGTTTTTATTTTTCGCAGATGTTAGCATTCGTCACCCCCAAGTTAACTACCTGTTTTCGACCGCCCTTTAAATTTTAAAACGAATTCGTGGAATGAATGCGTCACATCCCAATATCCGGTCCAAACTAACACACAATAGCACATAAAAACATTTACACATTAACAGTAAAATATCCATTTATGTTAAGTAATTTAATTAAAAAATCACTGAACTAATAGCAAGGATGTAAATCTGGTATGAGAAAATATCATTTTCATCGATTAAATGTCGTTCCCAATAAAATATTTTATGAATTATATATTAAAATCTTTGTTTACAAGTTCTTTGGAATTTAATAATGCATTTAGTGATGATGTTGGATATTTGTTGCCACTTATTATTTTGTTGCTGTGGCAACGCATTGTTTGTTTTATTTTTTAAACGAAATGACTCAAAAAATTTCTAATAATACAATTTAAAAAAATGGGATCAGAGAAAAATCTATAAAGAGTAAAAAAGTGTATTGTTATAGCAACAAAGTATTCAACTTTAGTTCAATGCATTTTTGAATCTGGTAAATTTAATTTAAAAAAATTAATTATAAAATTATGCGATATATAGACACGTTACCACTTATTTTTCGTCAAATTTACTTGAAAATGCCTTAGGCGACCCTAGAAAAAATAGTATTGCATCGTAGTTACAAATGCTCTATCTAAAAAATACACAACAAGGTCGGTTGTTTTTTGAAACTAACAATATTTTGCCATTCAAATAAAAAAATGAAATGAAAAATGTCCTGAAAATGTCTCTCATATAAACTTTATAAATTTACTAAAAATTAATTGATGTAACTTCCGGTAAAACCAAAAGTGCAACTGGTTTTTGGATGACCACTAAACTAAAAAAAAATCGAAAATATGACAATTATTTCTGGAGTATTTCTGAACACTCATTGGGTTTGATGCAAAATCAGAGTTAAATACCAAAAATTTCGAATTTTATATATTAGTGTCTTATTTTAATTAAAACTATTCATTAGAATTGATTCAGAAGATTTACAACATTTTATATCCGAAGTTTTGAACCAATGAAACTATGTCAGCATATTATTATAAAGTAAAATTTTATTATTTAAATTGAAAATAAATCACAAAAGTACAAATATTATTTTCTACAATCGTCAGAAAAAAAGTGTATTGACGCATCGCTAAATTCTCAATATTTAGGTATAGTATTCTAATTTTAACAAAAATATTGTTTGTATTTCGTGTTTATTTATTTATTTATTTATTTATATACGGATGGCCATTAAATACAAACTTACAATAGATACACTCACAACATAATAAAATAAATGGTAATAAAATAAAATTATACGAAAAAAATTCAATACAAGACATTTTAAAATAAATCAGAACTAGTTACAAATTAAAAACTCACAAAGATTAAAGCAGGCTATCCTAATGGTTATTTAAAAATAAATGTAAGTCGCGAAGACTAATGTTCAGTAGATCCACATCTAGCTGATTACAATTTCGAACTAGACGTGAAACACCGTAATTTTTACCATAATCAGTTTTATGGATTGGGCTATGAAACATAACGCTTGATCTAAGTGTCCTACAAGGTACATGAAAGTTTATGTTTTTTAATAATTCCATAGAATTAATGGCTCCTCCGAGCAATTTGTGCACAAATATCACGTCCCCGTGAATTCGCCTATGCTCAAGAGTGCGGAGATTAAATTTCGCAAGCATTGCAAGATAATTATCATCGAGTGCAAACTTAAAACCTATGAACTTGATGAATTTTCTCTGCACACGTTGGATTACATCAACACCCATTGAAGTGTACGGGCACCAAACAACAGAGCAGTATTCAATATTGGGCCTGACTAATGAGACAAAGAGTCTAATCAATGTGTGAACATTATGAAATTCTTGAGAATTTCGTTTCAAAAATCCAAGCATTTGGAAGGCTTTAGATGTTATTTTACCGATATGTTCAGTAAAACTCCAATCGCTTCTCAGTGTCACACCAAGGTCTTTAATCGTACTCACCCGAGTAAGATTTATATTATTAATTGAGTAGTTGTTATTGATTGGGTGTTTCATTTTAAAGAAAGAAATAATGTTGCATTTTTCAATATTTAGGTGAATGTTATTTAATATGCACCAATTATTAAGCCTGTTTAGGTCTTGTTGGAGAAGCTGGGGAGTATTTGTGTCAGATAGTTCAGTGAATATTTTAATGTCATCCGCGAACAGAAGGCAGTTAGTATTCACAAAGCAAGTAGTAACATCGTTTATAAAAATATTGAAAAGCACAGGACCAAGGTGTGAACCCTGTGGAACCCCAGAAGTTACAGGAATAGCGCGAGAATAATGGTTTCCTATCCGTACTCTTTGAGTTCGTTCAGACAAGTAAGAACAGATCCAATCGAAGATTGAGCCATGAATGCCAAGCTTGTGCAATTTAGATAATAACACCCCTTGGTCAACGGTGTCAAAGGCCTTGGCGAAGTCGGTGTATACAGAATCAACCTGCAGACCTTTTTCCAGAGCATTTGTGATATAATCCGAGTAGATTAAGAGATTTGTGGCTGTTGAGCGGCCGCGTCTAAAACCATGTTGTTGCTCAGATAGTAGTATATCGACCTTCCCGCAAATGTGTGAGGTTATTAACTTCTCAAATATGTTCGATGATTATTGGCGCATTCGAATGACATTCTCATGCGAAACAATAAAAACACAAATTTTGCGCACGTACAAAAATAACTATTATTACGATAGAAAAAATTGTGAATGATACACGCATTAAAAGTGCCTTTATTTTTATTTCGTAGCGTTGCGAACTGCTGGTTCGCCGTCGTTGTGCAAATTCCCTACTCACAAAATGAAGTAATTTTTTGAATGCTTGTCATAAATTATTTTCTGAATATGTACATCGATAATATAAAAACAAATTTTAGTTAAACAACCATGCATTTAAGGGTAAAAGATGTTCAAAAGGTAGAATGCAATGAATTATTGTAGGTTGCTGGCAGCGGCAACGTTGCTTTTTACACACTGGTAGGTTATGCAATACTTGTGGCAACCCATTCTTACACACGGTATGTTTCCCCACACTTGTGGCACCCTGGATACACACTTCACGTTTCCCAATACTTGTGGCACGGTTGCCACAATTGTTTTTTTGCATTTTTGCAATAACTTTGTTTATATGGAGGGTAAAACAAAATGAATCACATATTCAGAAATAGCGTGGAAAAGCGCAGCGAAAGGGCAGCATCTAAACGAAAGCGCCACAATTGAGGATATTTCATGGGTTGCCACAAGCATTGCGGGACGTGTATGTGTGTGTGTGTGTGTGTGTGTGTGTGTCTGTGTATGTGTATGTTCCTCTATACTTGTGGCAACTTGTGTGTGCCTCATCCTGAACTGTGGCGGACGCACGGAATTGTGGCAACTTACACACTGTGCCACAATTTTCTCTGGTGATTTCTCCGTTTCTTGTTAACTTAGACTAACGATATTTACACTGAATATTATGATCAACAAAATACATTTATTCATTATCATAGTATTTACGAAAAGTACCTTTTACACAAGTTATGCAACTTTTTTTAAAAATGTGTAAAAGACGCCACTATTCAGGATCTTGCATGTGGTACACACACTCATATTTGTGGCAACTTCAGTAGTGTTTAGTTGGTAGCGCCCTCTACAAAAAAATGCTACGTTGCCAGTAATTTGATACTGAGAGTTTCTTCGGCGCATATATATTTGGGTTGGAGCCGGATAATATCCTAGAAATCATTTCTGCTCTTATGAATTGTTTTTCTAGTTGCATACATATCATATTTTAATATGTTATAATAATAATAAGTAATTATATTGGTTAAATAAATAATTAATTTAATAATTAACAATAATTATTTCTTCTTAATTACTGAATAAAGTAAAGATAATATAAAATAATTTTAAAAATTATTTAATTGTTAGACATTCAGCAATTGATCATACATATAATATATTTTTATAATTTTTGTTAGCTTAGTTTATTTTTTGTTTACTTTCCTATAAGTTTATTAAATTGAATTTGAGGCTCTTATTTAAAGTTATTCGGTCGTATTATAATTCTATTTAACATCTTCAGGGACAAATGCACAATTGTATACGTTTCAAAAAATGCTTCATAAATTTTAAACGAATAGGATTTAGTGCATTAACGCAATCTCGTCTTCAGTGAGGAAATCAGCCACAGGTGTGCATTTCCATGCCTTTACCGTCTCTCTGGTATGACTGCCAGGATTTCAATTGTTTTCAAAAGATGGTAAAATTCCAAATTCCAAATTTAATTTGTTTATGAATAGGTTAAATTTACATTTTATTAAAACTATTTTTGTCAATGACAAGGCGAAGAGTAAAAAATATCTCAAATAATACGAAGAACATAATATAAAATAATATTCAGATATTCTTTATTAAACATTTTTGAACATTTTAAAACATAGAAAATTGACCACCAATTTTTTATCAGTATTATGATTATTATAAATATCATCTAGTATGAATCGAGCTAAGAGTCAATTGTCCATTGAATTTATGTGATTTCAATTTAATAACTGGCACAAAATGGTAAATAATTTTAATCCTATCAAATATTTTAATAATAATTTAATACAATTTCAATTTGTTTTTCTAAATTTACATATTTTACTATTAAATGTTTTTTTTTGTAATTTAGTTAAATTATAGGTTTAGATGATATATTATTAATAGATTCTGCTTTCGGGGGTATGTTATAATATGCCGTGTATTGTATTACCACAGCCGTTAATATTTTGCCAATTAACTTTTGGACCATATTTTAACTTACGTTTTAATGAAAATATTTGCTTAAAATCCATATTAAAATTTTATGTCTTTTCAGCGAACTAATTGTTCTTATAATTAGAACATTATTATAACAGACAATAGATTGTAATCCATAGGTTTTAGTTTAATTTTTAGTAAAATGACATTGACATTAATTACAATTTCTTGTTCTCTTGTTTCGGTTATCAAAGTTAACATATCAACAGTTAAATAATTAAATTTTAATATAGTACCACTTAAAACTTAAGATGAAAACTTTAAAAGTCCGCAATTAAAAATACAATCAATATATTTAATATTTTTTCTGCATTGCAATGAATGCTGTTTGTTTGCAGCTTCTCAACTATCCCCTTTGAAAGTTACTTTTAGGGAAAAAAGTTATTCTTTATAAAAAGTTCTGCATGGTCCAAAACCTAGAATGCAATCATCAGATGTCAAATTTTTCAGTAATATACGGAGTTTGTGTGAAAATATGAATTTTGTTCCAGAATAAAGTACCTTTATTATTGACAATATCAAGAACTGTTATAAAGAAAAGTTATTTAGAATTTAAAATTGGGTTTAAACATACAGTCATGTCTGCCCAGTGATAAAAATAAGATTTTGTAATTTTTCTTTTTCTCTACAGTGGTACATGCACATTGATATTTCAAATGTTGCAATGACAGTGACAGGTCTGTCATTGAACGTCAGATATTTGAAAATTATAAATGAATAGTAATTCCGGTGACATTGAGTTTGGAGAAAAAATAGAAATTAATTGTGATTGAAGATTATAAAACGTATCGGGAAGCAGATGAAATATTTAATAACAAACATCCAGATAAAAATGTATACAATACTACAGTAATGAATATTTATTTCATGAAATTAGGGTTGATGGAAATCCATCGATTTCTAGACAATTCGCAAGCCCTTCTTTTTTTTTATTGGATTTGGCTTATAAGCCATTCACCCACTAACGGTTATAATATTTGCAGAATAAAAGGAGGAAAAAATGAATAATTACAAGCCTTTCTAGAACATCTCTAATATTTTTAACAGACCACAAAATTTAGCTGAACTTGAACATTGCATAAGAGATGAAATGCGCAGGTTTAGCCCGGAAAATTCGGGCAATGAATGAGTTGTTATTAAAAAAAAATCGATGACGTCTTTACACAAAAATAAATGATGGCTGAAAATCGACTTTCATGGAAAAATGTATATTTTTATCAAAGAAAATTGACATGAGGATTTTTTCCAAAAATATTTTATTTTGATTTTACTGAATTTATTCCATACTGTACTGCGTGCACTATATATAAGAATTAAATGAAAACCAAAGTATTACAAGTTTATTCCATATAACCGTTATTATTTAGAAGAGAAAAACAAATACAGCGATTTTATTGGCAGAATTAATCGAGAAATAACTTTGAAATAATTTAAGTGCATAACGTATTAATAAAATTACATTTTGCACTGGTGCTTGAAATAATTTTAGTTAAGTACATTAAAACAGTGCCAGTGTCTGTTTAATAACACAGTATAATTGTTATGCTTTCGTATAAAGGGAAACAACAGGTCTATAAAAATCCGAAATAATAGAAAAAAAATAAGTAGCCATTTTTTTAAGTTACAGACGATCTAATTTCAAAAAAAAAAATGATAACCTTGATGTAAACATTCAACGGCCCAATTGTTTATTATGTAAGTAACTATGAAAATTTATAGGGCTGGCAACCTTGGCTTTTATGTTGCCAGATGTTCCCATTCTTCATCCCTAGTACCTGCGTTCGACCTTCCCTTTAAATTTTAAAAGGAATTCGTTTAAATGAATGCTACACAACTCAAAATCCGTTCCAAACTAACACACGCTGAATAAAACTAACTCATATTTAATTTATATTACACGTACTTTTTCAATCTAAATGGCAATTATCAAATTCAACTTTTACTTTTAAATGTAACATGGCTCAATGAATTTATATTTATGTTCAGTAGCTCCGAAAAGTCCGATTCAAACCAATATACAATAAATTAATCTAATTCAAGTATATACGCATTCTAGGGCCGAAAGACCTTAGGTCAATAGCCCATGTGAATGTCTTGTTTATTTAAAAAATATGTAAATAATGTAATCATGTCAAAAGGCTGTTAATAGAGATTATGTATATATAAATTTTAGTAATTATTACATATATTTTATTTGTCCAACACTATTTTTATTTTAAAAATTAAAAACAGACGTATTCGAGGATTTTCTTATTTTTACACACGTAGCACATATTTCAAAGTAATAATATTTATTACTTGATAACAAAATTGATATTTATTATATGTTTTAAGTACATTTAAAAACTAAAATAATTTTGGCTTTTAAATGTGCAGCAATTTTCAGTCGAGTTATGAATTTTTTAAAATGTATTTTTTTCAATGACGCACACGGGAATGCAAAAATTAAAAAATAATATAAAACAGAAGGATAAAATCCTACCAAAAATTCAGTTTACTTCACAAGGCGTCTATCTTTCAATAATAATTTTGGTTTTTGAATGTGCAGCAATTTTCAGTCGTTATGAATTTCTGAAAATGAAGTTTCTTCAATGTCAAACTTTCGAGCGCAAAAAATTAAAAAAATAATGTGAATCGCAAGAAAAAAATTCTACAAAAATTCAAATCACTTTACACGCCGTCGATCTTTCAAAATCATTTTGTCTTTTGAATATTATTATTATTAAAAAAAGTGTTTGAAATATAATAAAAATTAAATTGAATGTGGTAAAAAATAAATATAGCATCTATAAGAAATAAGAAATTTATGATACGAACGTCTTTGCCATTCTTAAATACCTCCTCAATTAACTAAGATATAAAGAAACAACGAAAAACAAAAAAAAATGAAGTAATTTTTTTCAATGGATTAGTAATCAGCATAAAATTCTGCAAAAGTGCCATAACCTCTATCTCTTCTAATAAGCGGGATCCCCATGATGAGTCTCGAATTTGAAACACCCTGTATAATATCAAATATTACTGAGAATTAATACACCCATGATGAGGAAAATTATTCTATTTCTTAATTATTTCATTTTCATCTTGTGTTCGATCAACCAGTTTCGACATGCACGGCTTATTATAATTACACCCTTTGTACTAAACAGGTCACTGATTCGAAAAGAAATAACACACATATAAAAATTATTCTCAAATAATAGGATATCAGATGTCTTACTATGTTTATAATATTGGGCAAATTATTCTAAAAGTAATGAATCAATCATTTTCATCAAATTAAATTTTAAAATTAAAAAAAAAATTGTGATTAATTTCCATTGAATCTTTTTCTGTCTAACTTTTCTCTATTACGGCATAAGAGGATGCAACTAATATTAGTACAGGTACAGGTTTAATACCGTAATTTGTGCATTATTAATTATTCCAAGAAAAATCACTTTACTTTTGAAAATCAAAACCAATACAAATTTGATTAAATATTATATTGGTATTCATTGTTTATTTCCGGCAATTTAGCTCAACAAATTATCTCAAAGATTTATAGCTCAGGCAAAAATAAGTTTACAAAATCAAACGTTACTTGAAATAGTATAATTTAGGCTATTGTTTGACCACCAATTTATAATTTAGTAAATGTTATATTCAGTTTAAAATTGTTCGAAAAACTTATTTTTTGTCGTAAGTTATTATTATTGATTGGTATTTATTTCTATATTAATATTTACAAGAAATGTATGAATAAAGTATTATTGAGAAAATGGACGTAATAAAAAATCTAAGATTTATTTCTCTACCATGCGTTACAATGGCCAATGAAATTCAGTTTGAAACCGCAAAAAGAAAGTTATTAATTTAAATAGCAATAGTAAAAATCTATTTTTAAATGTGTATAGAAGTGGATGCCATGCCTCAAATGTTTTTATCTTTCGCAGATGTTAGCATTCGTCACCCCCAAGTTAACTACCTGTTTTCGACCGCCCTTTAAATTTTAAAACGAATTCGTGGAATGAATGCGTCACATCCCAATATCCGGTCCAAACTAACACACAATAGCACATAAAAACATTTACACATTAACAGTAAAATATCCATTTATGTAAAGTAATTTAATTAAAAAATCACTGAACTAATAGCAAGGAAGGGATGTAAATCTGGTATGAGAAAATATCATTTTCATCGATTAAATGTCGTTCCCAATAAAATATTTTATGAATTATATATTAAAATCTTTGTTTACAAGTTCTTTGGAATTTAATAATGCATTTAGTGATGATGTTGGATATTTGTTGCCACTTATTATTTTGTTGCTGTGGCAACGCATTGTTTTATTTTTTAAACGAAATACAATTTAAAAAAATGGGATCAGAGAAAAATCTATAAAGAGTAAAAAAGTGTATTGTTATAGCAACAAAGTATTCAACTTTAGTTCAATGCATTTTTGAATCTGGTAAATTTAATTTAAAAAAATTAATTATAAAATTATGCGATATATTTTAGACACGCTTCCACTTATTTTTCGTCAAATTTACTTGAAAAATGCCTTAGGCGACCCTAGAAAAAATAGTATTGCATCGTAGTTACAAATGCTCTATCTAAAAAATACACAACAAGGTCGGTTGTTTTTTGAAACTAACAATATTTTGCCATTCAAATAAAAAAATGAAATGAAAAATGTCCTGAAAATGTCTCTCATATAAACTTTATAAATTTACTAAAAATTAATTGATGTAACTTCCGGTAAACCCAAAAGTGCAACTGGTTTTTGGATGACCACTAAACTAAAAAAAAATCGAAAATATGACACTTATTTCTGGAGTATTTCTGAACACTCATTGGGTTTGATGCAAAATCAGAGTTAAATACCAAAAATTTCGAATTTTATATATTAGTGTCTTATTTTAATTAAAACTATTCATTAGAATTGATTCAGAAGATTTACAACATTTTATATCCGAAGTTTTGAACCAATGAAACTATGTCAGCATATTATTATAAAGTAAAATTTTATTATTTAAATTGAAAATAAATCACAAAAGTACAAATATTATTTTCTACAATCGTCAGAAAAAAAGTGTATTGACGCATCGCTAAATTCTCAATATTTAGGTATAGTATTCTAATTTTAACAAAAATATTGTTTGTATTTCGTGTTCGATGATTATTGGCGCATTCGAATGACATTCTCATGCGAAACAATAAAAACACAAATTTTGCGCACGTACAAAAATAACTATTATTACGATAGAAAAAATTGTGAATGATACACGCATTAAAAGTGCCTTTATTTTTATTTCGTAGCGTTGCGAACTGCTGGTTCGCCGTCGTTGTGCAAATTCCCTACTCACAAAATGAAGTAATTCTTTGAATGCTTGTCATAAATTATTTTCTGAATATGTACATCGATAATATAAAAACAAATTTTATTGAAATAACCATGCATTTAAGGGTAAAAGATGTTCAAAAGGTAGAATGCAATGAATTATTGTAGGTTGCTGGCAGCGGCAACGTTGCTTTTCACACACTGGTAGGTTATGCAATACTTGTGGCAACCCATTCTTACACACGGTATGTTTCCTCACACTTGTGGCACCCTGGATACACACTTCACGTTTCCCAATACTTGTGGCACGGTTGCCACAATTGTTTTTTTGCAATAACTTTGTTTATATGGAGGGTAAAACAAAATGAATCACATATTCAGAAATAGCGTGGAAAAGCGCAGCGAAAGGGCAGCATCTAAACGAAAGCGCCACAATTGAGGATATTTCATGGGTTGCCACAAGCATTGCGGGACGTGTATGTGTGTGTGTGTGTGTGTGTGTGTGTGTGTGTGTGTGTCTGCTGTGTGCGCTGTATCTCAAAAACTAATAAAGCAATTGATATGAAACTTTCAACATACGTCTTATTTGATAATCTGAAGAACTGAAAAGCTTTTGGTATAATTTCGTACACCGGAAGTGGGTGTTTACCTTAACCGTTTTTTGTTTTTTGCCAATATCTTCTTAAATATGAAAAATATCTCAAAAACATTTAAACAAATATTGAAGACAACAAATAAATGAACATCTTTTGTTTGAAAATATTTTTCATAAAATCGTTGTTATTCGAGAAAAAAATTTATTAATTTTTTTTTCATTTCTGGTTCATAATTTTGAAACGATAATAGTTACAGCAAATTTATGTGAATAATACTTGTAGAGAATGCTAAAATGAACAACTTATAAAGAATAGGTTTTTTTCGAAATCCCTTCAGTTTTGGAGTAAACTAAGTTTTTGAATTTGAAGTATAATTTTTCCATTTCATTATTTTGACGTTTTAAACGTCAGTTTCATCCGAGTTTACACAACGCTCGAAGTACATTTAAAATAGGATTTCAATTGAAAATAAACCATGAAAACGTAAATATAAATGGCTATGATACCATCAAGTCGGAGAAAGTAACATGATGGCCACATCGGATAAAACTGACGTTTAAAATGTCAGAATTATGAAAGATGGAAAAATTATACTTCAAATTCAAAAACTTAGTTTACTCCAAAACTAAAGGGATTTCGAAAAAAACTTATTCTTTATAAGTTGTTCATTCTCTACAAGTATTATTCACATAAATTTGCTGTAACTATTATCGTTTCAAAATTATGAACCAAAAATGAAAAAAAAAATAATAAATTTTTTTCTCGAATAACAATGACTTTATAAAAAATATTTTCAAACAAAAGATGTTCATTTATTTGTTGTATTCAATATTTGTTTAAATGTTTTTGAGATATTTTTCATATTTAAGAAGATATTGGCAAAAAACAAAAAACGGTTAAGGTAAACACCCACTTCCGGTGTACGAAATTTTACCAAAAGCTTTTCAGTTCTTCAGATTATCAAATAAGACGTATGTTGAAAGTTTCATATCAATTGCTCTATTAGTTTTTGAGATACAGCGCACACAGACACACACACACACACACACACACACACACACAGACAGACAGACAGACAGACACACACACACACACACACACACACACAGACAGACAGACACACACACACACACAGACACAAATTTTTTTTTCCAGAAATTGTTGAAATGGCATCTAGGGACCCCAAAACGGATATTTCCGTAAAAAAAATTTTTGGAAAAAAAATCACGATCACAATACTTTCTCGTACTTCGTAACGGAGAAAGTAAAAATTTAGCGACCGGACATATTCGTATCACAAGCTTGGCCTCGACCGTATTTAAAATCGAGATCTGATTTTGTAAGTTTATCTGCAATATGGTTCTCGATGGCAATCAAACCCAAGAATCGTTCCACAACTTTTCTTTCCTTTACATACCGAAGAACAAATAGTTTTTATAGCTTAATTTTATCATTGTTATTAATATTTGCACTAATAACCTCAAAATAAGCTAACATACTGTATTGACGTATACAAAAATTTGCTTCGATGGTTCATGGCCATCACTTCCTCGGATCGTATGCAACTATATGAATACATCTCTACGCCGGGTAACAGCAAATAATAGTAGCAGTCATTTTGCCTTATTGGCTGTCGATCGCGAGATACTACGGCTGTTAAAATTTATATTTGCGTGTGTGTGTGCGCATGTGCATATAACTTGATACATCAAAAGGATTCCCCCATAACTTCGATGGGGGTTAATGGTCAGTCAACGGTGCCAAATAACAAAAAAATTTAACCAGTCTCATAAGTTTTCAAAAATTTCTGCTCGATTTATCTAAGCCACCACGTATTTAAACAGACTGAAACTACTTACTTAAGTACTAAATCTGTACCTATATTTATTATTTATTATTATTTAATAATAATATTATTATTATTACTATAAAGTATAACTTCAAAAAGCATTAAACTTCCGGACACTAGAACAATATTTCCCCGCGCATTTGAACATCCACCGAGGGTGTAATAAATTCAGGGCCCATTCTTATTTTCCAGTGGTGCGTGCGAAGCGGGCAGCTCTAAAAATACGACTCCGCTCTTTTCTAGACGCCGCCGCCGATTCTGTATGTAGTGCATAGCCCGTATTAGGTGGACCTTTGCTTTATGTCCTGGAAAGGATGCGATTGAAATGTTAATTGGGGCATTAAGTGGAACACACGTTGCCACAGATGCGGAACCAGTGAAGACCTCGTAAACTAATGGCAGTTTACGGCCACCCGCTTCGAGTTGTCATAACGTCGCAGCAGCACCCAAATTAATCCAATTTATCACCGTTCTAAACGCTCTGATGGGCGCGCCGATAATGATTAATGACTTGGAATCGAAGACTGAGTAATTGCATGTTTCCTCATAATTGGCACACTGTGGGCAACTTCGTCATATGATGGGTTGTATCAGACAAAGTATTGTTATAAGGTGGGGAGACAGTGTTTGCTAAGCATCTGTAATGCTATGTATAGATAAATAAAGGCTATTTTTTAATTTACTTTCTTGATAATGGCTTGATAATATAAATTATCTTAGAAAACAAATTAATAATAATAAAAGAGTTAATGGTAACGACGATGGCTCCGCTGCTCTACTTCGTCGTCAGGTGGGGCCGCAACACTTGACAGATTTCTATCTATTCCTCTGAAGTTTAACGGAAAATACTAATTTTGGAGCATAACTGCAACCCGAACCTAAATGTCCGAATTTGATAGCAAATGGCAAGAATGGTATCGGGTATTAATAACGTACTACACGTGTTATTTTGCGTTCTGATGTTTTTTGTGCTAAATAACCCCACAGGAAATTATCCAGCATTGAAAGATCAGGCCTTCAAGAAGACTATTTGTAAGGACCATTTCCCCTTATCCACACATTAAAGAAAAGTGCGAAAAATCTTTAAAAATTGTCATAATTTTGGCGGCTTAAAGTAAATCTAAAAACAACTGTCATCGATTAGAAACTTTCCAAAGTTGCTCAAAATCTATTGGAGATTATGATTTCGTAAAAAGCTAGATACACACCACCATCAAATTTTGTGATACTTTTATTTGAGCATCGCGCATAATCATAAAAAAAATGGGAATAATTTTAATGCTCTCAAAAAAATGTAAATATAACTGTCGTCAACTTAAAACTTTCCAAAATTGCTCAAAAATCATTCGAGATTATCATTATATGAAAAACTACATATACACCATCACCAGATTTTGTGATAATTTCATATAATCAGTGCGAAAAATCTTTAAAAATTGTTATAATTTTGGCGGCTTAAAGTAAATCTAAAAACAACTGTCATCGATTAGAAACTTTCCAAAGTTGCTCAAAATCTATTGGAGATTATGATTTCATAAAAAGCTAGATACACACCACCATCAAATTTTGTGATACTTTTATTTGAGCAGCGCGCTTAATCATAAAAAATGGGAATAATTTTAATGCTCTCAAAAAATATAAATATAACTGTCGTCAACTTAAAACTTTCCAAAATTGCTCAAAAATCATTCGAGATTATCATTATATGAAAAACTACATATACACCATCACCAGATTTTGTGATAATTTCATATAATCAGTGCGAAAAATCTTTAAAAATTGTCATAATTTTGGCGGCTTAAAGTAAATCTAAAAACAACTGTCATCGATTAGAAACTTTCCAAAGTTGCTCAAAATCCATTGGAGATTATGATTTCATGAGAAACTAGATACACACCATTATCAAATTTTGTGATACTTTTATTTGAACAACGCACGAAATTATGAAAAATTTTAATAATTTTGATGATTTCAAGAAAATATAAAAATAATTGCCATCGGCTCGAAATTTACTAAATTTACTCATAGTACATAGAAAATTATGATTTTGTGAATACCACAAATAGCCCATTCCTGCATTTTGATAAATTTGATGTCAACGGAACAGTTGTGAAAATTGTACTGCATGTCTTTAAAATTGTATAAAAACAATTGCAATCGAGTTAAGCACTATCTACGACGAAAGTAATTTTGCGTATTTCCGTTTCCGGAAGTTCCACAATTTCTTTTATGGACAAATAGTATTTAGAATGAACTCTTAGACTTAAAATAAGAAAAATGTTTTGAAAGAAATTTTTTCAAATTGTTATTTAGGCGTTTCCAGTCAATTTAAGCACTATTTACGACAAAATTTATTTTGCGTATATTAATCAAATGGTTTGAAAAAAAAAGTTTTTTGAAAAATATTTTTCATCGTTATTTAGGCGTTTCCAGTCGATTTAAGCACTATTGACGACAAAAGTCATTTTGCGTATCTCCGTTACCGTAAGTCCTATTCATTTTTTTATTCACAAATGGTGTTTAGAATGAGCTCTTAAACTTAAAAAAATAAGAAAAATGTTTTGAAAGAAATTTTTAAAATTGTTATTTAGGCGTTTCCAGTCAATTTAAGCACTATTTACGACAAAACTTATTTTGCGTATCTTAGTTCCCGAAAGTCCCACAAAAAAAAATTATAGTCAAATAGTTTGAAATTTTTTTTAAGTTTTTTGAAAAATATTTTTTATCGTTATTTAAGCGTTTCCAGTGGATTTAAGCACTATTTACGACAAAACTTATTTTGCGTATCTCCGTTACCGCAAGTACCACACATTTTTTTATTAACAAATAGTGTTTAGAATGAGCTCTTAGACTTGAAAAAAAAAATAAGAAAAATGTTTTGAAAGAATTTTTTTTAAATAGTTATTTAGGCGTTTCCAGTCAATTTAAGCACTATTTACGACAAAACTTATTTTGCGTATCTTCGTTCCCGGAAGTCCCACAAACAAAATTATAGTCAAATAGTGTTCAGAATGAGCTCTTAGTCTTGACAAAAAAATAAGAAGAATAATTTTTTTAATCGTTATTTAGGCGTTTCCAGTCGATTTAAGCACTATCTACGATAAAAGCAATTTTCGTATCTCCGTTCGAGCAAGTCCCACAATTTTTTTTATCGACAAATATTTAGAATGAGCTGAAAAAAAAATGAGAAACATTTTTTGAAGAAATAAAAGTTTAAATTTATAAAAAAATACATGTTTAATTATGATTCTGCAAAAACTGCAACAATCTCATCCCTAAATTTTGAAATAATTCTACACGAACGGCGCGTGAAGTTGGAAAAAAATTAATAGTTTTGGAGGCTTCGAAAGTACTAAAATAAACAACAATTGTTATTAACTCAAATCTTTCTAAAGTTACGGGTCTTTTCTGGCCCAAATTCGTTTATTCTGTTTACAAACAATTCCGTTCAAAATAAATGTACTTTCTAGATATAATATAGAATAACTCTTTTTTATGAGCCGACCCGCGAAAAAAAGTCCACTGAAATGAGTCGACTCTTGACTCTTTGCAAAAAGTAAATTTTTTATATCATAACACGCGAACAAGAACTTTTACATTCGTGATTTATTTTGAGTCAGTAATTTCAACACGAGTCACTTGACTAGTCGACTAATTTCGATGAGTCGACTCTTTCGAATTTTAATCCGTAAATACGAAATATTTTTACTTTCTCCGTTACGAAGTACGAGAAAGTATTGTGATCATGATTTTTTTTTCAATTTTTTTTATGGAAATACCCGTTTTGGGCCATTTTAACAATTTCTGGATTTTTTTTTGTGTCTGCGTGTGTTTGTGTGTGTCTGTGCACGCTGTATCTCAAAAACTAATAGACCAATTGATATGAAACTTTGAACATAAGTTTTATTTGATAATCCGAAGAACTGAAAAGCTTTTGGTAAAAAATCGTACACCGGAAGTGGGTGTTTACCTTAACTGTTTTTTGTTGTTTTCCAATATTTTCTTAAATATGAAAAATATCACAAAAATATTTAAGCAAATATTGAAGACAACAAAGAAATGAACATCTTTGATTTGAAAATATTTATCATAAAATCATTATTATTCGAGAAAAAAAATTATTAATTTTTTTTCATTTTTGGTATACAATTATGAAACGCTAATTACAGCAAATTTATGTTAATAATAATTGTAGAAAATGCCAAAATGAACAATTTATGAAGAATAAGTTTTTTTCGAAATCTCTTTAGTTTTTGAGTAAACCGAGTTTTTGAATTTGAAGTACATTTTTCCATCTTTCATAATTTTGACGTTTTAAACGTCAGTTTTATCCGAGACTACGAAACGTTCTCACATTTAAAATATGATTAAAATTGAAAATAAACCATTGAAGCGTAAATATAAATGATACCATCAAGTCGGAGAAAGTAACATGATGGCCACATCACTATTTTTTTAAAGTTATCATTGGCCTTGATTTGCTTCCTTCATTCTGCTATGATATCTTCTGGACTTTTCCTACCTTATTAGACTTATACTTTTCTTGTTTTCATATTCATCTGATAAACCACGCAATATTGAAGAAGTACCCTGAGTATCATCAATGATGAAACCTTTGACTATATACTATTGGACTGCTATTTCCCCTCCATTTCCTATATGATCACTGCTCCAAAAGTTGTCCACGAGCTGGAGCCCGATATAAGTCCCGCCCCGGAGCCGAAAATGGAGCGTAATTTAAAAACCGGAAAGCAAAAGAAATCATCAGCAACGTGGAGAATGCAAATGCGAGCATATTTCGGCAACTCGGGTCCACTTTCCTGCCTGTTCTTTAAAAGCAAAGCATCAACCCATAATTTGCGAAGTTCCGAATTTGATGGAAATCTGATACAGAATTTTAGGTTATAAGTCAAAGTCAACTCACGTGTATATCAGCTGACGAGTATTATAACCGCGTTAGCACATATACGTGGACGTATTTCAGCCCTTCGCGTAGCAATATTTTGACATAGTGTGAATATTTGACAATATAAATGTTTATATATTTAAATTTGTGAATAAATTGCAGGGTATCACAATATACAATGCGAGCTCATAGAGTTATATGTCATAGACACAAAATAGCTACCAATTTAGTAACATACCGCAACCATTTAGTGTCCCGCCGCGCCACCGTTGCTTGGAGACACACATGAATTGGTGCTAGCAGTCCATAAGTATATAGTCAAAGGATGAAACAAATATTTTTATTTCTTCAGTAAAAATTTGGTAAACTCTTACATATTTTATGTGTTTGTGATTTATACAGTCAGTTTTTCAAAATCGGTTATGTGTTAATTTACTTAGCACCGGACGGTTGGTATACGATACTGCAAATGTTGCCACGACAGGAACTGCCTGTCATGTATGCCTTAACCATTTCATTCATTTCGTTCTTGCAACATTTGAATATGAAAGTGAAGAAAGTTTATTGAATTGTCACAAATATCACATCAAAATAATAAATGTTGCGTGAAGAAATTTTTAATTGATCCAAATTGAATTCAAATTGTCTTTTTTGCTAGCTCCTTCCTTGCTTCTGGTCATTAAATTGAAATTGTTTTAATGCATTATCACATCCCACAACTTTACTACAAAACTAAGTTGAATATTTTCATGACGACAAGTTGAAAAATCAGCATGTATGGCCATTCTTAAGAAAAACACTGGGTATTCCTCGTACTATGAATTAGGCAACCTAATACACAAGCAAATATTATCCTGCTTACTTGGACACTACTCACTATAATCGACCCGCTGTTACTCTTGTATGATCCCTTTGTATTTAAAATGTATCGATGATCGAAGTAGAATTTCTGCACCACTGAAATCAACCCTTAAGAAAACAAAATCATTTTACAACGAGTTTTAGAAAGTTCGTCTGCTTCATCAAGTAAGTAAACTATAGTATAATCCTCATATTACTCTGCATTTGCCCCGGCAACGAGATATCAATTTCAATTTATGATTAAGCACATCACTATATCTATAAAGTTTACGCTTGAAAGTTCTCAGTTATTGCAAAACACCCCCATACAACAATTTAATGGCTTACAGAACCGAAAGCGCATGCAGCATGCAGAATCACTTAATGCAGTAGCGACAATTAAAGAGCTCTAATTACTCATTCAAACCACCCCCTTGCTTTACGAAATTTCTCCCTTTGCAGAGCGTGTTATAATAAATTCTATGGAAACGAGTCTGCACTAATTCCACCAGTAAATGTACACCACCACCCTACACAATGAATAATTCTAAAATCTGAATGCAGCCAGCTTCCTAATCTAATATCAATGACATAACTCCGGTCTCCGGAATATCGTGCTTCCGTAATAAACTTAACCGAATTAAATTATCTCATGAATAATATAATGCAATAAGAAGTTTGCAGCCGCACGCGTCTCTGCATGGTGAATTCCGCAATCTCAAGTCTGGCATCATTTGCGATGTTGTGTTATCTTGTTTGTTGGTGGGGTGGAGGGGTTATATGGGGTGTGGAAGGAAAAAATGGGAATGCACGTTATGGGGTTGCGTCCGACGGCAGTTTTAGGGGAGTGAGATAGGGGTGGAATGCGTCCCTTTCTTATATAATTTTCTTCGGAGTATGGAGTAAATGTTATTGTTGTGTGCATTAGGGTGCCCAATCTGCAGTTTCAGCGCTATGTTCCGGGGGGTTGCGAACGGGGAAATGGGTTTTAAATGATTAAAGTTTACTCGGTGGAAAGTAACATTTTTTCATGTTTCGTAAAGTAAAATAAATCACGATGATAAAGGTAAAATGTAAGATTATTTCTAAATAACAAAAAAAATATATCAGTTGCTGCCGAGGACACGTGATTTTAAGCAATATAACTACAATTAGTTTTAATTACCACATGCACGCGCCATACATATCATCTAATACAACGGCGCACACATTTTGCTGCGGCGTGTTTGTTTGTATAATCGAACGCATACTCACCACCGAAACTCTATTAGCGAATAATCATTTAAATGATTGAAATACAAGTTTGTAAATACAAGTCTGTAAGAAATAGCGGCTTTTTCTTTTCAAGTTAACTACATTTGAAACAATTCACGATCGAATAAAAGCACTTTCACAATCAAGTATGATTTAAATGAACCGGAAGGCAGTAAAACAATTTCCATTTATCTCTTGCCTCCGGCACATCTTCCAAAGGGCGGTAACGGCGTTTTCGAAGTTTTTTATTGGCGACGTTAGTTATAAGAGGGCAAGTTTCCACTCTATATTACGGAATCTGTTATAAATATCGAAAAGTCCTTCGGAAGCCCCCACAATTGGAATTTGATTGAACGACTACCCCATTTCCAGGGCGGTGCTTTACCCTCTAAGCCACTGCATAACCGACTTTAACGTCTTTCAATCCGCCACCGATTCTATCCGACGCGAGGTATTGTGTTGGGAACATCGAAAAGAAAAGTGATGATTTTGGGTAGAGGCAGATCGTTCGTTTTTTTTTTGTGGGTGTGTGAGTGTTCGCGAAAAAGGAGGCGTTCGGTGAGAATTAGAAATATTTGATTCGGGGTAGAATTCAACGCAGCAGTTACGGTTTTTCCACTGCAAACACTACTTGACCTCTTCGTGGACTGAAGCATGTGTATTTAATAGAAAATGCGGGGACATTTTATGATAGGAAATGTTGGAATTAAATCAGGATGGAATGAGATAAAGTACTTGAAAGTCTGGCACACATTATTGTTTTCCATCAATGACAACTGTAGACCAGTCTCTTGCCGCAATGTGAACATAAAAAGATGGCTTTCCTCCTTAAGTGCTCCGAATAAAATGTACAATATACCAAGTAAACTATCCAAACGCTGCAAATCAGTAGCCTTTGTAGAACGTGTGAGACAAAGTATCAGAGCAGTTGTGTTGCTCGAATTAAGAAGTGCTGTGGCGTGTCAACATCAGAAAACGTCGTAGAAATCCCGGAGGATATCTAACCAAACGAGTGTACTCCGACAATGTTTGTAATATTGAGGATGCTAATCATGGATTTAAGAGTAAATAACAAAAATTTCCTAAACAAAATAGCTGATCTTGAAGGTAATATCAATGAGGAAGCAGATGTAAAATTTACCAAGAAAATGCAAAATAAAAATAATAACAGCATTGTTTACGTAGGCAAACTTACGCACGCAAGGTGAGTTTGAAATCTCAAATTTGGGGGTAAATTCGGTGGTTAAGTCAACAAATATAAATAATGGAGTTAATAACTCGCCGCATAATTCTGTAACTGAATTTAAATTACCAATGTCTGTGAATGTGGACAACCAACTAACACCAAATATTATCAACAAAGCAATTAAATCGGAAAACAAGAATACTAATAATCAATTTTACAAATCCATGAAAATTGAAAATTCTAGAACAAGCGATCTTATTGTAACAATTGTCGTTGAATACAACACTAACATTTGAAATACTGTTACTTACAGAAAAAATAAATCTATTATATTAGATACTTATAGCACCAGTGGAAAATAATCCCCATGTTGAACCCGGTATAACTAAAAACATAGTAAAAAAATTCGTTCAGGATTTATTGCCAGAAAGTTAAAGATGGTAAATGTCACATACTAGTAATAAGGGTGTACTTTTATTCAAAGTGAGCATTTGTCTTAACTCTTAGTAGGTGATCTGTGGGCCTCAGGAGTTGGGAATTTATTAAATTTAAAAAGCAGACATAATCATCAAATCTGGGAATTTTTCAAGAACTCCATGCTTAGAACCAAAAATAAAGGTATACTGGAAACAAGGATGTTATTATTTCAACCCATGAACACTGGCTAAAGAGACGAGAAGTTTGCTACGACTTTCCAGTCACGGATTTTGGTGTCTACACGCATCCAGGACAAAGTGCCGAATGCCCAAAGTGCCGAATCGGTATTTGGCCCGAAGTGCCGAATTTCATACTACCGGCCATGCCCAAAGTGATGAACGACGCCAAGTGACGTCGCATCGTTCGTCAACAAGGCGTCGGACCCAAATGCGAATCGGCAATTTGGACATTCGTCACTTTGTGCTCGCACCGTCCTATCAGTAAGGCCCAAACTGTCGAATATACGCCGCTTCGGCACAACATCCTCATACGCAACTACCAGTAAGCCCCAAAATGCCGAATATTTATGTTATAATACGTTTAAAACAACAATACAATTTGTTCTGTTTTAAATTAAAAAAAAAAAAACATTCTCTAAGCCTGAAACCATCTACCTTCCATTAATAAGCTTGTATTACCAAAAATACAGGAAGCAACTAAAAGTGCGTCAAAAGAAAGGGCGAAGGGGGGAATGGTTGTGGCAAGGTGGAGGTGGTGGAAGGGTGCGAAGGTCTAATGTGGGCGAGATGGATGCAGGGAGGAGAGCAGATAATTGTGGGGGTAATATATGTGAATAAAAACTGGAATGAGGTGAGAAAGGAGATTGATGATAGAGTTGTGGAAGCGGGAAGGTGAGTGGTCATGGGTGACTTTAATGCAAGGCTGGGGGAATTGGGAGGAGGGATTGGTGAGGATGGTTTGGAGATAGAAATTAGATTATAGGACAAGTGTATAAACGGAGATGGGAGGAGAATAAAGGAGTGGACGACGGAAGAGGGATAGGAGATACTGAATGGGTGCACCGAAGGAGATTGGGGAGGGAAGAAAACATACCGGGTGACCCAGGGATCTGTAAAAGCCCCATAACTTATTTGCTATTTGAGATATCGACTTCTAGTTTTCTTGAACTGGTACCCACACTTATTCTACATATTTTAGAAATATGTATGTTTTTGTACAGGGTGTCCCAATATACATAACAGAACAAAGTTATGTTTTTTTAAATGGAACACCCTATATTTTATACTTTATTTTCAACCCTCTTGAGAAGCTGATAAAAATAGTATCAGATAGTATGGGTCTATTATGGACGATTGGTTAGTTATGGGCAAATTTGTGGCAAAAACATGTACACATTGAAAACATTGCAGAAGCGTTCCTAGCAAAGATAGCATCATTATTTATACATTAGAAAATTTCCCACATCATTTACACATCGGCTTTGGTTCTCTTTTATTCATAGTGCTATACAGGGTGTCAACATACGCAAAACAATGGAAAACTATTTTTTTCAAATGGAACACCCTATATAAATTGCTACCAATCTATAGCATTTTTAATAAGTTTTCCAATGATATACAGTTTATATAACAAAATATTAAGGATTCTTGAGATTTATCAATAAAAACAAATTGGTTTTGTCACCTTCTGCTGATTTGTGGATTTTCAACTAAAACTATGCATTTTCAGGAAAAATTATAAGAGACCAAAGTTGTAGAGCGAAAAATTTCCGATCGACATGAGTCTTTCAACTTTTAAGATAATGCGTGCATTGCCCGCCAGAGCGCGCAAAATCGTGATCGTATATGCATTTTAGCGTTTTCTTTTCAAATTTTTTATTAATAAATTGCACTATACTTTATTTTCCGCACCCTCTAGCGGAAAAACGGGAAATTATAGGGAAATTAAAATGGCCCATATCGATTGAAAATGTTCCGCTCTACAACTCTTAATAGAAGCAATTTTTGCCAAAAATGCATAGTTTTCCTTAAAAATGCAAATTGAAAATGTATGTATCAATTTTAGCGTTTTTCAATGGTTTTTTGCATTTTTAGCGAAAACTATGCATTTTGGGCGAAAATCACTTCTTTTAAGAATTGTAGAGCGGAATATTTTCAATCGATGTAGGTAAATAATTCTATAATTACCCGTATTTCTGCTAGAGGACTTGGAAAATAAAGTATAGTGCAATTAATTAACAAAAAAATTGAGAAAAACGCTAAAATGCATATACGGTCACGATTTTGCGCACTCTGGCGGGCAATGCACGCATTATTGGAAAAGTCGAAACACATACATCGATCTAAAATTTTCGGCTCTACAACTTTGGTCTCTCATTATTTTTTCAAAAAATGCATAGTTTTCGCTGAAAATCTAAAAATGGGCAGGAGGTGACAAAAGAAAAATGTTTTTATGGATAAATCTCAAGAATCCTTAATATTTCATTACAAATTGGAAAGCCTATTAAAAATTCCATGCATTGGTGGCAAGATATATAGGGTGTTCCATTTGAAAAAAAAATAGTTATCCAATATTTTGCGTATGTTGACACCCTGTATAGCAGTATGAGCAAAGAAGAACCAAAGCCTATTTGTATTATTCTTCATGATGTGGAAAATTTTTTAGTGTATAAAAAACGACGCTAGCATTGCTAGGAGCGCTTCTGCAACTTTTTCAATGTGTCCTTGTTTTTGCCACAAATTTGCCCATAACTAACCAACCGTCTATAATAGACCCATACTATTTTATACTATTTTTATCAGCTTCTCAAGAGGGTTGAAAATAAAGTAGAAAATATAGGGTGTTCCATTTAAAAAAACATAACTTTGTTCTGTTATGTATATTGGGACACCCTGTATAAAACATACATATTTTTAAAATATGTAGAATAAGTGTGGGTACCAGTTCAAGAAAACTAGAAGTCGATATCTCAAATAGCAAATAAGTTATGGGGCTTTTACAGATCCCTGGGTCACCCGGTACATTGGAACACAGGGATCGCAGTGATTGACTATGCAATAATTAAGGGAATCGCAAGAGAGGGAGTAAGGGGAATGGAAGTAGAAGAGGTGTTGGGGTCGGATCATTTACCAAGTAGAGCTACGGTTAGGCAAGAGTGAAGAAGTGAAACAAGAGCAGGAAGAAGAAAGGCTAGAGAGTGGGAGAGGGGCAATCAGTAACATGAGGAGGAAGCTAGAGAAGCTGCAATGGAAGGAAATAAAATCAATGGAGAAGATAGAGAAGACCATAAAAGGATGCGAAAGAACAGGGAAGAGAAAAATTAGTAAAGAACAGGTGTGGTTTGATGAAGAATGTAGACAGGCGAAGAGGGAGGTGAGGAAAACAATGAGAGAATGCGTAAAGAATGGAGGAGAGGAGAAGAGAATGGTGGAAGCAAGATAAGATATGCGAGAGGAAGAAGCTGGGAGTAGCGGAAAGGGCGGTGGAGGAACTGAAAGAATGTAGGAACGAGAGAGAAATGTGGAACGTGCCGAGGAGAGGGAAGGGAAAGAGGAAGAGGGAAGATGTCGTTAGAAGAATGGACCAGGAAATGCAAGGAGGAGTGCGGGAACAAGGGACGGTCAGAGAAGTAGGAAGAGGTGTTAGAGGAGAAGAATTTACGGAAGAGGAAGTCGAAAGGGCATTCAAGGAGGTGAAAGGAGGAAAGGCGGCTGGAAGGGATGGGTTAAAAGCAGAAATATGGAAGGAGATAGGGAAAGGGGGGAAGAAGAAATACAGAGAGATAGTAAACCGAATGTGGGGTGGACAGGAGAATATGCCGGAATCATGGAGAATCGGCAGGATGTGTCCGGTGCATAAAGACAATGATATGAAAAAAAAGCGGAGAATTACAGAGGGGTGACAATAATGAACACGGGATACAAGATAATGATGATTATGGTAAAGAACAGATTAGAATTAGAGGTAGAAGAAAAGAGGATGCTGCCGGAATCACAAGGAGGATTTAGGAGGGGGAGGGGCACGAGGGATCAGGTCTTTACTCTAGCGAGGATGACAGAGAGAGTGATGGAAGAGAAAGGGAGTGTGTTTGCGGTATTTGCGGATTTGAAAGCGGCGTATGATTCAGTACCGAGGGAGTACATGGTAGAATGTTTGAGGAGAAAGGGGGTGAGTGACGGAGTGATAGGTTGAGTAAGGAACGTGGGTGGAAGCAAAGGTGAGAGAGGAGATATCAGAGAGATTTAGGACGTGGAATGGGTTGATACAGGGGTGCCCTTTGAGCCCGATACTGTTCAATATATGCATTAGTGAGCTAGAAGAGGTGCTGAGGAAGGGACAGGTATGAGGGGGTGGTGATTGGAAAGGAGAAGGTATGGATGTTGGCGTATGCGGATGATATAGTGTTGATGGCGAAAGATTGGGAGGGAATGAAAAGCATGTTGAAAAGGGTTGAGAGATATATGGACAAGAGAGGACTGTGTGTGAATGTAGAGAAAACGAAATGGATGAGGTTCGGGAATAAAGGGAGAGAGGGGAGAGTGAAGGAGCTAGAATGGAAGGGGGAGGTGATTGAGAGGGTAAAAAGTTTTAGGTATTTGGGATTTATTTTTAAAGAGACGGGTGGGTATGAAGAACACATGAGATGGGTTCAGAAAAAGGCGAGGAGAGCATGGGGGATGGCGTGGGAAAAGTGGGGGAAGTGGTTGAAGAATAATGTTAGAGTGATAAGCAAGGTGTGGGATGCGTGTGTAAGCCCGGTATTAATGTATGGTGTGGAAGCGTGGGGGACGAGAACGTATGAATGTATAGAGAGGGAGAAGTTATGGTTCTTGCAACGAATGTTGGGACTAGAAAAGTCGACGCCGGGATACATTCTGTTACAGGAGACAAACAGGGAGAGATTGGCATGTGAGGCAGTAGAAAGAATGCTGAAGTATGAAATGAAGCTATGTTGGGAGAGGAGAGATTAGTGAGAACGGTGTGGGAGACGTGTATGAATGTAGAAGGGGGGAGGTGGAGAAGAGAGCGAAAGAGAATGTATGAAAGGGGAGAACTGGCTGAGGTGAATGTGCAAGAATGGTTTGGTAGAGGTGTGAAAGTGGCAGAATGGATGAAAGAGAAGATGAAGGAAGTGGAAGCACAGGAGAGGCAGGGACGAATAGATAAGAGCGAGTATAATGATATGTTTGGAAGATGGCAAGTGAATGGGAGGGTACCAAGATACTTGAGCGAGGGTGAGTGGAGCAGGGTGGAAAGGATGATAATGGCGAGAGCTAGGTGTGTGTCTGGAGAGAGGGGGAGGAAGAAATGGATGGGGGAGGAGTATATGAGATGTAGCTTATGTGAATGGGGCAAGGATACGTGGACACACCTGGCGGAAAAATGTGAGGGGGTGAATGAGGAATGGGTGGGAGTGAAAGGAAACAGAAGGGTGACGGAATGGATGAGGGAGGATGGGGCTGGGGTAAAGACATTGGAGAAAGTGGGACCAGAGAAGGAGGACAGGAGGTGAAGGGAAAGGAGAGAAGAGTATTTGTATATAGAAGAATATATGGATTAGTTTTATTAATATGCCAATAAAAGTCTTTTTTTACAAAAAATTATTTTCGCACATTATGAACATAAATGAGGGTGTGCATTCGGCATTTTGGGCCTCGCTCGTAGGTGCGTGCGATGATGTTCTGTCGAATGATCAAAGTGCCGTTTCTCATTCGGCTCCGATGCCTTGATTATGAACGATGCGACGTCGCTTGACGTCATTCGGCACTTTGGGCATGGTCCGTAGTATGAAATTCGGCACTTTGGGCAAAATACCGATTCGGCACTTTGGACATTCGGCACTTTGGGCAGGCCCTGTCTACACCATCACCCGAATTATGACCAATCTCAATAAAAATATTAATTACAGCCGTTTGATTATGCCCGCAGCCCATATTTTTTACGCAACGTATTAAGGGATATCCTAAGAATTAAAAATAATTCTTTTAAAATATTCACCAGGATGCATATTTAAAATTAATCTTTATGTTCACCAAGATACATTAATCTTTATATTCAACAGTTATACTTCACAATAAACAAATTATAATTTCTGTTTGGCGTAACCTATATCTATTTTTTCACAGAAATGTAACAACAACCAACAAACAATTTAAACTAATTTATTTATAGTGCTCTTCAAAAATAACCAAGTAAAATTTTTTTTAATCGATCATTATTCACGAATAAGAGAAAACTAAAATCTCAAAAAAGTGCCGTTTGGCGCGACACACGTATTTTTTTACATAAATATAATAAGCATCAATAATTAGAGAACTTAAAGCTATTGGTTTATGATGCCCTTAAGAAATTACGAAGTACATAATTTTTTAATCGATTTCTGTCTACGGATTCGCAACGAGTAAAATTTGAAAAAATTATAAATGCCGTTTGGCGCTACATATGCGCGAAGTTTTAACATAAACGTATAAATTACCATGTAGTAAGTAACTTAAAATAATGTCTTTATAATGCCCTTCAGAAACATTCGAGCCACATATTTTGGTGCCTCCGCCATGATTCGAATTATATCTCAATAAAATATTAATTATTGCTGTTTGACTGTAGCAAGAGTCCAAATTGTTATACCCACGGATTAAAGACTCTCCAACAAATAGTAACAAATAATTTTATTCAAGGTTTCGTAAAAACTTGCGACGAAATGTATCATTCAAATCAACAATTACCCAGAGTTGTTAAGTAATAAGTGCCGTTTGGCGCAACTTACATTTCATTTTTTCACATAAATGCAATAGACTCGATTGGAAGAACTGATGGAGGAAGCAGATCTGAGAGACATCTGGTTTCAGCAGGACGGTGCTACGGCTCATATTGCTTGAGTTTGAATCACGAAACTGCGAGGTATTCCCTGGGCGCCTCGTTTCTCTGTGGAGTGGCCCGCACGCTCCCCTGATCTTAGCGTTTGGGACCTCTTCCTGTGGGGCTACCTAAAGGAAAAGGTTTTCAGGCATCGACCTCGCACCTTGGAAGAACTCAGGGATCGGGAGGAAATCGCCGCTATACCCATCGAGATGTGCCAAAATGCGCCCAAAAATTTCAGAAATCGCGTTTATCAATGTATCGCTGCTGGGGGTCATCATCTTTCTGATGTCATCTTCAGGACTTAATGCATAAAGCGGCATGATGTACCGATTAAGATAAAATAAATTCCATTTCTTTAAGTTGCGCCGTTTTTTTTTAATAGCCCTTCAAAACTGCACTGTCTGTTTTGCCGCACCTTGTACATGAGGTACAATGAGTACAAAGCACTTCAATATTATAAATGCCACTAGTTTATAAAAGTGATCAATGTGTGCAACCCCTAAATATATCCAATCCATTATAATTATTTTTTACATCAATTAGATTGAAAATCTCAACTTTGGAATATTGAAACACCCTAATAAATATGTATTTACATTATTGTAATATGTTTGTGTGTAATTAAGGGACATATCTAAAGTGCTTATACTATCAGCACTAATAAAATTATCCATCTATCAAAATGATCTTAATCAGTGGTAGTAAAACCATTATTAGCATTAATATAAACATAATATAATGCAGTACAATGTAATATTAGTAAGAAATAATTGTATGGACAGGGTATAGTGCGTTCGCTGATGAAAACATGCTTCACCAGGAGTCTTGAGTGACACATCACGTTTTAACGACTAGATGGCGTTAAAAACTATTCTTCTACTTGAATATCCATAATGCGTTTGATACGACTATCAAATATAAACATGAACTGACAGTTTCGAATTTATACAAAAATACTCGTAGATTTTGTTTTTATAATTGAAAACAAATATGAATGTGAATAAAAATTAAACCAACATCTGTTATTACCCCTCACCCCTATCAATTTGAAACTATCATATTGGCTCGATATTTACTTTGGGTCGTGGAATTAATTACGAAGGGGACCCTCGCCAGAGCGAACGTTAATTTCGGTTTTATTGCCATTTTATGATCGACTGAATGAGCGACTGCTGGCGATAGATGGAAATCGGGATATTTAGAACAGACATCACGCCGTGTTGATCGTTTGTTGACAACTTGGGCACGATCAGTGTTAGATTGTAATGACACGACTTCTAATACCACTTCAAGAATTTTATTATACGTAGCCCGATTCTCAACCAAATTGATTTATAATTAAACCTTTTTCAGGGGCAAGTTCATTTTGAAATTTTAACTGCAACTCTACCGGTGTGGGTTCGAATCCCAGCCCGGGCGAAAAATTTCGGGGCCTCGGAATATTCGCTCGGGACCATGGTCGTTGTGTTTGTCTGTCGTTATTCATTTAATCATTGAATTTTAAATTTTACAAATAAAACAACGGTTGTGGCAGATGGCCTCGTAGCCGACGTCAATTCCCAAATCATTCACGCTCCCTAAAAAAACCGCAATTCCATCCACGTCCTTCCTTTTTAAAGATAAAAAAAAAAACTTTTCTAAAACAATTGATATTTCATACCAGACGGCTGAAGCCAGTTTTGTACGATTTTACTTGAATAAACATTCTTTATAAACATTATTATAATTACTGACTTTACATTATACAAATATCTTTATTAATTGTAGTTTACATATTTAAGATACATTCAAACATTTTGTAATAACACAATTATTAATTGGTTATCGACCAGAGGTCTTTCAGCCTACTGTCTTTATTATTTCATTATTAGACATTTGACTTTTATTACTGTACATTATCTCGATTAAGACCTAATTGGTTTCATTCATAAATTATTGACGTTATATTTAGAGCTCCACAAAGTTTCTTCAGGGTGGCAAGTTGGCGGACTTCACTTCACGGGTGTTTTATGCGTTCTTTGTTTCATAGTTAACCGTAAGATCCAATACGCTCCAAGGGTTGGAAAGATTGAGATAAGTTTTAAAGTTTAATAGTTTCCTAAGTCCCGGCTGAATAAATAAGCCCGGGCAAAAGTGGCTATTCAGTTTTAGCAAACAATATTTCACCATTATGTTTATGAAAGATTTATCGCAATCAACAAGTAATTGCTGAATTATTTTCAAACCGTATTTGAAAATCTCTTTTATACCATCAAATTCGAAAAAGTTCATTTTTACTTTCTCCGTTACCAAGTACACACACGTGTGTGTGTCTGCGCTCGCTGTATCTCAAAAACTAATACAGCAATTGATATGAAACTTTGAACATCCCTCTTATTTGATAATCTGAAGAACTGAAAAGCTTTTGGTAAAATTTCGTGCACCGAAAGTGGGCGTTTACCTTAACTGTTTTTGGTTTTTTGCCAATATTTTCTTAAATATGAAAAATATCACAAAAATATTTAAACAAACTTTGAAGATAACAAAGAAATAAACATCCTTTGCTTGAAAATATTTTTCATAAAATCATTTTTATTCGAGAATTTTTTTTTTAATTTTTTGTTTATAATTATAAAACGATTATAGTTACTGCAAATTTATGTTACTAATAATTGTAGAGAATGCTAGAATGAACAACTTATAAAGAATAAGTTTTTGTTGGAATCCCTTTAGTTTTTGAGTAAACTGTGTTTTTGAATTTGAAATATAATTTTTCCATCTTTCATAATTTTGACGTTTTAAACGTCAGTTTCATCCGAGTTTACACAACGCTCGATATACATTTAAAATATGATTTAAATTGAAAATAAACCATGAAAGCGTTAATATAAATGATACCATCAAGTCGGAGAAAGTAACATGATGGCCACATCACCATTTTTTCTCTACATAACAGTCTGTGTGTAACTGTGCGCGCTGTATCTCAAAAACTAATACAGACTATAACACTTTGAACATAAGTGTTATTTGAGAAACCAAAGAACTGAAAAGCTTTTGGTAAAAAATTTCGTATTTCCGAATATATTTCTTGACAGTCTTTTGGGGACTTCAGGACAATGTTTTCAGAACTTTTATCAGGTCTTTTTTAAGGACTTGTTTAAAAGACATTTCTTGGAGGTTTCTTTTTAGGAATTTTTAAGAAATTTTTTTCAAGTCTCATTTTTAGGATTTTTTCTTTGAGGACCTTTATTTTCAAGATTTCTTTTAAAACATATTTTTCAGGAATTTTTTCTCGGAACGTTTTCGGGACTCTCTTAGTTGAGGACTTATTTTCGGGATTTTTTCATAACAAATTTTTAAGAATTTTCTTCATAGAATTTTTTTATGACCTTTTTTGACCTTTTTAAGGACTTTTTCAGATATTTTTAACATTTTTAACTATTTTCAAAATTTGTATTGCAGGACTTTTTTTCGGGACTTTTTCAAGACACTTTTTGGGATTTCCTTTTCAGGACAATTTCTTCAGATCTCTTTAAGGACCTTTTTAAGGACTTTTTACAATGCTTACTTTTCAAAAAGATGTTATTTTCGAGGCAATTCTTCAAGACGGTTTTTACAGGACAATTTTTTTTATGGTATTTCATCAGGACTCTTTTTCTGAACTTACTTCAGGATTTATTTTAGGACTCACTTTCCCGACTTTTTAGGACTCTTTTTCGGGACATTTATTTCTGGTATTTTGTATGAAGACTATTTTGAATACTATATTTCAGGATATTTTTTACAGGATTAATTTTCAAGACTTCTTGTTCGGCACTTTTTTCAAAACACTTTTTGGGATTTTTTTTTCAGGACAATTTCTTCAGAACTTTTTCAGGTCTTTTTAAAGGAGTTTTTTTCAGAAATGTTTTTTTTAGCATTTTTTACGATATTATTTTCGTAACTCTATTTCAAGACTGTTATTACAGGATACTGTTCAGGATATTTTTACGACTTTTTAACAGGACTCTTTTTCAAGACTTTATGTCCAAAACTGTTTCTCCGGACCTTTCAGGACTCTTTTTCGGGACTTTTTATCAAGACTTTTTATCCGGACTTTTTTCAAGCCTTTTTTGTTCAGGACTTTTATTAGCTTTTTAGAACTTTATAATCAGGACTATTTTTATAAAGGTTTTTCAAGACTTTCTTGTTCTGGGATTTTATTAGGTTTTTGAGGACTTTTTAATAAGAACTATTTTTAGAAATATTCTTAAGATTTTCTCGTTCAGGGCTGTTATTAGGTTTTTTATGACTTTTTAATGAGGACTATTTTTAGAAATATTTTTCAAGACTTTCTTAATTAGGAATTTTATTAGTTTTCGTAGGACTATTTTTAGAAATTTTGTTTAGGACATTTTTTAGCATTATTTTTAGTTTTTCAGTAAATTTACGGTAAAGATTATTAGAATTTGAAACATAATTTGTTATTTTTACCTTTCATAATTTTGACGTTGCAATCATTCGATCATGTGAAAGCCTTCTTTACGGGACTTTTTTCAGTACTGTATTTCAGCACATTTTTTATAGGATTAATTTTCAGGACTTCTTGTGCGGCACTTTTTTTCAAGACTCATTTTGGAATATTTTTTAGGACAATTTTGCCAGAACTTTTTCAGGTCTTTTTTAATGCTCTTTTTAAAGCTATTTTTACAGGTTTTTCTTAGAAATGTTTTCTTAGCATTTTGTTTACGATTCATAACTCTTTTTCAAGACTGTTATTACAGGACATTTTTTCAGGATTTTCACGACTCTTTTTTCAAGACTTTATGTCCAAACTGTTTCTGCAGGACAGTTTTTTTTTGTCAGAACTCTTTCTTTTACTACTCATTTCTGGTCTTTTGGAACGACCTGTTTTTCAAGACATTTTTTGTAAGGACTCTTTTTTCGAGACTTCTTATCAGGACTTTTAATCAGGACTTTTTTATCGGGACTTTTTCAAGACTTACTTTTTCAGGACTTCTATTGCGTTTTTAAGGACTTTTTAATCAGAACTATTTTTAGAAAGGTTTTTCAAGACTTTCTTATTCAGGACTTTTATTAGGTCTTTGAGGACTTTTTAATGAGGACTATTCTTAGAAATCTTTTTTAGGACTTGTTTAGCATTATTTTTAGTTTTTCAGTAAACTTACGGTAAAGATGATTAGAATTTAAAACATAATTTGTCATCATTTCATTTCATAATTTTGAAGTTCGATTTAAAATATGATGTAAATTAAAAATAAACCATGATACCATCAAATCGGAGAAAATAACATGATGGCCACATCACCATTTTTTTAATGAAATGCTCACATTATTCATTCATAATCTCACAAGATTCAAGATTCACTTTCGTTCCCGGCCCTTAACGACACTTTTCCTCCTCTCGCGATTAGTCATTTTAATGCGAACATAAATCCCTTCAATCGGCGATTATTATTCAAACTGAAATTATACAATTAGCGACAAAATTCTGCTCACGTAGTTCTCGCCTTCAATCGGATCCACGGTCCCACTTCTCCGGAACTAACAAAGTACATCCGGAGGTACACAAACTTTCGGATAGTAATTAGTGGCACTCTACTAAATTAACCCTATTATCAAACTGGAATTTATCTCTATTAATTAATAATTCAGTGGCGTTCCGGGCGAGGGCGCGTTTTCCATAATTTCCGCAAAAGTTTGATTTGTTACCGTGTCCTAGTTTATCTCTAGTAATGTAATAAAATTGTAGTTATTGTCCTTTTGCCAGTATGTATGTTAATAAGAGAAGCAAAAACGAATTCTATATGTAATTTCTATATGGTGAGACTTGCGTGGATTTACATCACGCCAGAGGCAAGAGGTTCTAGGTTACAATTCTATATCCATTTTCATTTAAATTAGAACAATTATCGGTTATAGCTACGTGACCTACATTGTCAAAATCATCGATCGTCATCTTGACCAAATTAGTTGATTTCTCTAGGAATCTTCTTTTCATTTGTAAATCTAATATATAAAATTTTCGTGTCACAGTGTTTGTAACAAAACTCCTTCGAAACGGCTTGACCGATTCTTATGAAATTTTGTGTGTATATTGAGAAGGTCTAAGAATAGAACGTAAACTATTTTTAATACCCCTAAATGATAGGGGTGGTCCACCGCAAATTTTTTATTTTTATTTTTTGGACAAAATTTTTTATTTTTATTTTTTTATGATTAGGCATTAAAAAATACATACAACCCTAAATTTTCACCTTTCTACCACCAACCCCTATTTTTTAATAACGATTTTAGTACTTTAATAATTTTCTACTCTCGGTGATCGACCGCTCGATCAGTTATTCCTTTTCCATTGTTTGCGCCGACGGTTATTAATGGGTTTCAATGGGCTTACCCTATAGATTCGTATCGATAAATGTAAATAAATAAGTAGCTGAAATTATAAAAAAAAATATAAACAAAATATTAACAGCAAATGCTGCACTGAGCTCAATTGCAACACTTGCATCCAATGAACAATTAAGTCGGCTTTAAATACATAAATTGGTGATAACGATTGATTTATAATACGCGCGCCACCTCTGGGTGGTTGGAATGTCGCTCGCGGTGGTGTTACGAATTAAAATATTCTGCGGAAGATTCTGTGCGCGGTTGAGAATTTTTTTAATAATTTTGCCACTTAGTTCAAATTCGTTGATTATTAAAAAAAAAATGAATTTTTGAAGCAATAATTGCATGTTAAAGCGATCATGAATTTTAAAAATTCTAAAAAAAATATTTCAACTGCCGATACATGTTTTTATTAGTAACAATACACTTCTTACATTCTTTGAATTTAATGATTTTGTTATTTAGTTCAAATCCGTTGATTATTAAAACAGTTATGAATTTTTGAAGCAATAATTGCACGTTAAAGCGATCATGAATTTCAAAAATTCGAAAAAAATATTTCAACTCGCGATACATGTTTTTATTAGTAACAATACACTTCTTACATTCTTTAACTTTAATGATTTTGTTATTTAGTTCAAATCCGTTAATTATTAAAAAAGTTATGAATTTTTGAAGCAATAATTGCACGTTAAAGCGATCATGAATTTCAAAAATTCGAAAAAAAATATTTCAACTGGCGATAGATGTTTTTATTATTAACAATACACTTCTTACATTCTTAAGCTTTAATAATTTTGTTATTTAGTTTAAATCCGTTGATTATTAAAAAAGTTATGAATTTTTGAAGCAATAATTGCACGTTAAAGCGATTATGAATTTCAAAAATTCTAAAAAAATATTTCAACTCGCGATACATGTTTTTATTAGTAACAATACACTTTTTACGTTCTTTAACTTTAATGATTTTGTTATTTAGTTCAAATCCGTTGATTATTAAAGAAGTTATGAATTTTTGAAGCAATAATTGCACGTTAAAGCGATTATGAATTTCAAAAATTCAAAAAAAAAATATTTCAACTGGCAATACATGTTTTTATTAGTAACAATACACTTCTTACATTCCTTAACTTTAATAATTTTGTTATTTAGTTCAAATCCGTTGATTATTAAAAAAGTTATGAATTTTTGAAGCAATAATTGCACGTTAAAGCGATCATGAATTTTAAAAATTCTAAAAAAAAATATTTCAACTGGCGATATATGTTTTTATTAGTAAAAATACACTTCCTACATTCCTTAACTTTAATAATTTTGTTATTTAGTTCAAATCCGTTGATTATTAAAAAAGTTATGAATTTTTGAAGCAATAATTGCACGTTAAAGCGATTATGAATTTCAAAAATTCTAAAAAAATATTTCAACTCGCGATACATGTTTTTATTAGTAAAAATACATTTCTTACATTCTTTAACTTTAATGATTTTGTTATTTAGTTCAAATCTGTTGATTATTAAAAAAGTTATGAATTTTTGAAGCAATAATTGCACGTTAAAGCGATTATCAATTTCAAAAATTCTAAAAAAATATTTCAACTCGCGATACATGTTTTTATTAGTAACAATACATTTCTTACATTCTTTAACTTTAATGATTTTGTTATTTAGTTCAAATCCGTTGATTATTAAAAAAGTTATGAATTTTTGAAGCAATAATTGCACGTTAAAGCGATTATGAATTTCAAAAATTCTAAAAAAATATTTCAACTCGCGATACATGTTTTTATTAGTAACAATACACTTCTTACATTCTTTAACTTTAATGATTTTGTTATTTAGTTCAAATCCGTTGATTATTAAAAAAGTTATGAATTTTTGAAGCAATAATTGCACGTTAAAGCGATCATGAATTTCAAAAATTCGAAAAAAAATATTTCAACTGGCGATAGATGTTTTTATTATTAACAATACACTTCTTACATTCTTAAGCTTTAATAATTTTGTTATTTAGTTCAAATTCGTTGATTATTAAAAAAATTATGAATTTTTGAAGCAATAATTGCACGTTAAAGCGATCGTGAATTTCAAAAATTAGAGCCCAAACCGTTTTCGGCCACTATCGTCACCACTTTATTTGCTTAATTTCAATGGGCCACACACGGACGACGGCGCAGCGCAGTGGAGCCGTCGTTCGTCACCAGTAATAAGCCACGTATTGACGACGACGCAGCGCAGCGGAGCTGTCGTTCGTCACCGGCTATTTTGCTCAATTTTAATAGGCCACGCACGGACGACGGCGCAGCGCAGCGGAGCCGTCGTTCGTCACCAGTTTATTTGCTTAATTTTAATGAGCGTCACCAGTAATAAGCTGCATATTGACGACGGCGCTTCACAGCGGAGCCGTCGTTCGTCACCAGTTACCTTGCTTAATTTTTAAGGGCTACGCACGGACGACGGCGCAGCGCAGCGGAGCCGTCGTCTGTCACCAGTTATCTGCCTTAATATATATGGACCATTCGCGGTCGACGGCGCAGTGTAGCGGAGCCGTCGTTCGTCACCCTTGCTTAATTTTTAAGGTCTACGCACCAGTTTATTTGCTTAATTTTAATGGGCCACACACGGACGTCGTCAGTCACCAGTTATCTCCCTTAATATATATAAATATATATGGACCATGCACGGACGACAGCGCAGCGCAGCGGAGCCGTCGTTCGTCACCAGTTACCTTGCTTGATTTTAAAGGACTACTCACGGACGACGGCGCAGCGAATGTTGTGTATCATAGAGCATTACAATAATAAACACTATGTTTTTGAATATTTTCTTTTTATGAATTATACCAATTCGAATTCAATATTCATAGCTAAGACAGGACAACGTCTGTCGGGTCAGCTAGTATATATATATAAATGAATTATTTTTTTTTAATTTGCAGCTCACTTTGTATTTTTGAATACAGTTAAATATAAAAGTGCTCTTTGACTACAAAAGGTTGGTACAAGGTGGCCCATCTATCGGTTGCTTTTTCAACTATCGATTATTTCAGCTTTGACGCTAAAAGGTTTGCGGTTTACGAGATGGTTAAGTTAACGCTCGAAGAAAATTGGGAAATATTGAAAACTTACTTCCAAAATGGTGAGTCTTCAACCGAAACTGCAAGAAAAATGCCCACAAAATTCGGGAAACATAAAACACCTTCCAGGCAGTTTGTGGATAAATTGGTGAAGCGTGTGCGTGAAAGTGGCTCGTTAATGGACAAAGCAACGCGTTCCCGTGCGCTCAATCTAAAATATTGCTGCTGTTGCCGAAAGTGTGAGTAACAATCAACATCAACTCGACACCGCTCGCAGGAATTGAACATTTCTCGCACGTCCCTTCAAAGAATTTTGACGAAAGACCTCGGTTTGAAGCCATACAAAATTCAATTGGTGCAAGAGCTGAAGCCGCGCGACCATCTGATGCGATTTCGGTTCGCCCAATGGGCCGAAGAACGCTTGATGGAAGATGAGCATTTTTATCGAAAAATCATCTTTTCAGATGAAGCTCATTTCCACCTCGGTGGTTATGTCAATAAGGAAAACTGCCGCATTTGGGACTCCACACGTAATCATGGAAAAGTCACTGCACCCACAACGAGTGACTGTTTGGTGCGGTATGTGGTCCGGCGGCCTCATTGGTCCGTTTTTCTTCGAAAACGAAGCAGAAGCCGCCGTAACCATCAATGGTGAGCGCTATCGCGGCATGTTGGAATTTTTTTTCTTTCCCCGAATGGAAGAGGAAGACATCGGCGGCATTTGGTTCCAGCAGGACGGCGCCTCGTCCACACAGCCAATCTTACAGTCGAACTTTTACGCGGTACGTTCGAAAATCGCATAATTAGCCGAAACGGCGATGTCAACTGGCCGCCTCGCAGCTGCGACTTGACGCCGTTGGACTATTTTTGTGGGGAACCGTCAAGGATAAGTGCTAGGCCAACCATCCAGAGACGATTGACGACCTAAAGCACGAGATTGAAGTCGCCATTGCAGCCATTGAGGGCCACACCATCGAAAATGTCATGAAAAATTGGGTCGACAGAATGAGCTACTGCAAAGCCAGTCAGGGCAGCCATATAAATGAAGTGGTTTTCCACTATTAAACCGCAATTTTGGGGCTATATTCAATTTAAAAAAAATAATTGAAAAATATTCACCCGTCTTTTTTTATAGCAATTTTAAAATGCAACTTTTTCGTGGGGCACCCTATATTAAACAATACCCTAAATTATCAAATTTCTGCCGACCATCCTTCCAAACAAAGTGAAAAATAAATCAAAGGTAAATCAAATAAAGCAATTACTAAAGAAGTTGAATTGAAATAAACACGTCTCAATGAAATAAGGAAACTTTTTCATGACACAAAATTAAATGTATTTTTATGTACCCCTTTTTAATCTCAGAGCTGTTAAAAAATGTCGACGTTAATCACTAAAAATTTTATTGCTCGTTTCGAGTGGAAAAGTATTAAAAAGTTTTTTTTTTGTTAATTGAATTTTTTACGCTATTCTCCAGCTTTGTTAACTGTGTGAGCCGGAAAAGCTTTTAGTGTGATTGCTATTTGCACGTATATATACTGGAAAATTGCATCTCTTTAAGTAGGTTTCTAGCAGTTGCTGTTAATAATATTATGGATCGATCAATTCTGGAGTTTTAATTGGATTTACTTTGCGAGAAGAAATTTTAGTTTCAATATTTATTTGTATTGGAATAAATAGTTTGAACTGATTCTAATATTTAATGGCTATTAATAATTTAATCATTTTAAGCTGAAATAGTTCTGCAACAAGTAATGATTTTCAATATTTTTAAATTAGTTGAATTTAATCATTTTAAGCAAAACAATTTTATTTATTTATTGATTTGAAACTTCTGCAACAAGTATGGGTTTTCAATTTAATTTTAGAGAAAATATATGACATTGAAATACGCGTCAAATGGTGTAATTTTTACTGAAGAACAGTGAGTGTCATCGTAGACACTATTTTTGTATCTTCTTGTTCGTCATTGTTTAATATTTTGTATTTGTATATGAGAAAGGAAGAAATAACGGTTATTAACATTAGTATTAAATAAATCAGACTTATTTATAACAATATCGAATTTCTCCGTATAAATTACGGGAAAGTACTATGCTCGTAAAAATGTTTCTTTTTTCTGCCAAACAGCAGAATATTCACGGAAAGTGACGGCTAACAAAATGATACCATTTGACTCTAATTTCAACACCGCATCTCTACTTTTTGAAAACGTGAAAATCTCAATTTTCTCCTAAAATGGCAAAAAATGTGATCTAATTGTAATTGTTTAGGTAGTTATCTATTTTTACTTTCTCCGTTATGAAGTAGGAGATAGTAAGTACTGTAATGGTGAAAAAAATTTCAAACATTTTTTTTTGCGGAAATATCCGTTTTGGGGTCCCTAGATGCCATTTCAACAATTTCTGGATTTTTTTTGTGTCTGTGTGTGTGTCTGTGCGCGCTGTATCTCAAAAACGAATAGAGCAATTGATATGAAACTTTGAACATACGTCTTATTTGATAATCCGAAGAACTAAAAAGATTTTGGTAAAATTTCGTACACCGGAAGTGGATGTTTACCTTAACTGTTTTTTTGGTTTTTTTCCAATATATTTTTAAATATGAAAAGTATCACAAAAATATTTATACGAATATTAAAGACATTAAAGAAATGAACATCTTTTGCTTAAAAATATTTTTCATAAAATCATTGTTATTCAAGAAAAAAAAAATGGTGATGTGGCATCATATTACGTTCTCCGACTTGATGGTATCAGAGCCATTTATATTTACGTTTTCATGGTTTTCAATTGAAATCATATTTTAAATGTACATCGAGCGTTGCGGAAACTCGGATGAAACTGACGTTTAAAACGAAAAAATTATAAGAGAGAAAAATTAGACTTCAAATTTAAAAACTCAATTTACTCAAAAATTTGCTGTAACTATTATCGTTTTATAATAGTTAACCAAAAATTAAAAAAATAATACATTTTTTCTCGAATAAAAATGATTTTACAAAAAATGTTTTCAAGCAAAAGATGTTCATTTCTTTGTTGTCTTCAAAGTTTGTTTAAATGTTTTTGTGATATTTTTCATATTTAAGAAAATATTGGCAAAAACAAAAAACAGTTAAGGTAAACACCCACTTCCGGTGTACGAAATTTTACCAAAAGCTTTATTTGTTTTTGAGATACAGCGCGCACAGACAGACACACACATACACACACACATATACACACACACAGACACAATTTTTTTTTCCAGAAATTGTTGAAATGGCATCTAGGGACCCCAAAACAGATATTTCCGTAAAAAATTTTTTGAAAAAAAATCACGATCACAATACTTTCTCGTACTTCGTAACGGAGAAAGTAAAAATTATAATTTTTTTTTATTTTTGGTTTATAATTATGAATAATATTTGTAGAGAGTGCCAAAATGAACAACTTATAAGGAATAAGTTTTTGTCAAAATCTTTTTAGTTTTTGAGTAAACTTAGTTTATAAATTTGCATTATAATTTTTCCATCCTTCAAAATTTTGACTTTTAAACGTCAGTTTCATCCGAGCCTACGAAACGTTCGATGTACATTTAAAATATGATTTAAATTGGAAATAAACCATGAAATCACTATTTTTTTCAAGAGTATTTTGTTCAGGACCTTTTTTGATACTTTTTTTTCCGTATTTTTTTATCAGGATTATTTTTCAGGAACTTTTTCACGACTTTTTTAATGCAATTGTTCGGGTTCAGAGTTTTTTCAGAACTTTTTTTAAGACTTCATTTTCAGGACTCATTTTTAACGATGATTTTTTCAGGACTTCTGTTTCAGAACTTTTCTTTTGCAAATTTTTTTCGAGGACTCTTTTTTTCACGACTTTATTTTAAAAAGTTTTTATTTGAGGCCTTTCTTTAGAACATTTTTCAGGAACCTTTTTAATGCTCTTTTTCAGATCTTTTCTAAGGCTTTTTGCAACAGTCTTTTTGGGATTTTTTTTGCAGGACAAAACTTTTGTTACGTTTTTTTTCAGAACTTTTTCAAGACTTTAATAATAAATAATAAACATTTTATTCATATTGGGGAAAATGCATGACATAATTGATAATTACTATTAACTACTGTGTATCTACTTTATTTTCAGAACTCCTTTTTGAGGCCTTTTTTCAAGACGTTTTTTGAGGACTTTTGTTTTAGAATCTATCTTTTTCGATATTTTTCAGGGCCCTTCTTTCAAGACTATTTAAAAACTATTATGTTCAGGACCTTTTTCAGGGTTATTTTTTAATACTTTTTAATGCCTTTTGCCAGGTCTCTTCTAAGGTTTTTTTCAGGACTGTTTTCTGGAAATTTCTAGGGTCTTTTTAGGACCTTCTTAAGGACTTCTTGCCGAACTTTTTTCAGAAATTTCTTTTAGGACTCTTTTTTAGGACTTTTTTCAGGCAACAGATGGTTGAAACTTTAACAGATTAATCTTGAATAATGAGTCTTTTCAATTGTTCAATGAAAATTATCCAAACTTCGTGGCAACGAAAATGGTAGCCCTACAAAACAGAAATGAATTAATTCCATAAATTGCTCTACAAATTCTACAATTATTGCAACAGATAGTTGAAACTTTGACAGATTAATCTTGAATAATGAGTCTTTACAATTGTTTAATAAAAATTATCCGAACTTTGTAGTGACAAAAATGGCAGCGCTACATAACAAAAATGAACTCATTCCAGAAATTGCTCTACAAATTCTACAATTATTATGACAGATAGTTGAAACTTTGACAGATTAAGCTTAACTAATGTGTCTTTACAACTGTTCAATGAAAATTATCCGAACTTCGTGGTGACAAAAATGGCAGCGCTACAAAACAAAAATGAACTCATTCCAGAAATTGCTCTACAAATTCTACAATTTTTGCAACAGATGGTTGAAACTTTGACAGATTATTCTTGAATAATGTTTCTTTACAATTGTTCAATGAAAATTATCCGAACTTCGTGGTAACAAAAATTGCAACGCTGCAAAACAAAAATGAACTCATCCCAGAAATTGCTCTACGAATTCTACAATTATTGCAACAGATGGTTAAAACTTTGACAGATTATTCTTGAACAATGTGTCGTTACAATTGTTCAATGAAAATTATCCAAACTTCGTGGTGACAAAAATAGCAGCGCTACAAAACAAAAATGAACTCATTCCAGAAATTGCTCTACAAATTCTACAATTATTACGACAGATGGTTGAAAATTTGACAGATTAATCTTAAATGATTAGTCTTTACAATTGTTCAAAGAAAATTATCCGAACTTCGTGGTAACAAAAATGGCAGCGCTACAAAACAAAAATGAACTCATTCCAGAAATTTCTCTACAAATTCTACAATTTTTGCAACAGATGGTTGAAACTTTGACAGATTATTCTTGAATAATGTTTCTTTACAATTGTTCAATGAAAATTATCCGAACTTCGTGGTAACAAAAATTGCAACGCTACAAAACAAAAATGAACTCATCCCAGAAATTGCTCTACGAATTCTACAATTATTGCAACAGATGGTTAAAACTTTGACAGATTATTCTTGAACAATGTGTCGTTACAATTGTTCAATGAAAATTATCCAAACTTCGTGGTGACAAAAATAGCAGCGCTACAAAACAAAAATGAACTCATTCCAGAAATTGCTCTACAAATTCTACAATTATTACGACAGATGGTTGAAAATTTGACAGATTAATCTTAAATGATTAGTCTTTACAATTGTTCAAAGAAAATTATCCGAACTTCGTGGTAACAAAAATGGCAGCGCTACAAAACAAAAATGAACTCATTCCAGAAATTGCTCTACAAATTCTACAATTTTTGCAACAGATGGTTGAAACTTTGACAGATTATTCTTGAATAATGTGTCTTTACAATTGTTCAATGAAAATTATCCGAACTTTGTGGTGACAAAAATAGCAGCGCTACAAAACAAAAATGAACTCATTCCAGAAATTGCTCTACAAATTCTACAATTATTACGACAGATGGTTGAAAATTTGACAGATCTTAATCTTAAATAATGTGTCTTTATAATTGCCTAGGCATAACGTCTAGGTCAGATAAAAATTGACAGCAGTGAAAATTACATATGGTCGTATCCTTTTTTTTGACAAACTCAGGTTTCTCTAAAAATGGCAAAGAATATAATTAAAGGAGAAGCTATGTGTGTTGTTATGTGGAAAAGGTGTGCTTTCTAGGTTAGATGAAAAGTGATTACTGTCAAAATGACACCATTTGACGCGTATTTAATTGTCATATACTTTTTTTTAATCTTTTATGCTAGTTTTCTCTTAAAATGGCAAAGACTGTAATGAAAGGAGAAGCAAATTATATTTTTATGTAGAAAAGGTGTGATTTCTTGGTTAAATGAAAAGTGATAACTGTCAAAATAACACCATTTGATGCATATTTTAACCTCGTATGACATTTGTCACGTCAGAAACCCAGTCATCTCTTAAAATAGCAAATAACGTCAAAAAAATAAAAGGTACTTGCGTTTTCATGTAGAAAAAGAGTGATTTATTGGTTACGAAAAAACTGTCAAAACTATTTCATTTGACATGTATTTTAACATAGTATATTTTCTTTATAAAAATATTTCACGTCAGAAACTTAGTTTTCTCTTAAAATCGCAAAGGCTGGAATGAAAGGAGAAGCAAATTGTGTTTTTATGTAGAAAAGATGTGATTTCGAGGTTAGATTAAAAGTAATAACTGTCAAAATGACAAAATTTGACGCGTATTTCAACATAGTATCTTTTCTTCTTAAAAATCTTTCACGTTAGAAACTCAGTTTTCTCTTAAAATAGCAAAGAACGCAACAAAAAAGAGACTACTGTAGAAAAACGGTGATTTTTAGGTTAGGTAAAAGTGTCAACTGTCAAAGAATTTTAATTCAACGCCCTATATTTTATTTATAAAAAATTATTCACTTCAGAAACTCAGTTTTCTCTTAAAAGGAAAAGCTAATTGTATCTATATACAGAAAGATGTGATTTCTAGGTTAGGTAAAACGTGGCAACTGTCAAAATGACATAATTTGAGGTGTGATTCAACGTCATATGTTTTCTTCATGAAAATACCTCATTCAGAAACTCAGTTTTCTCTTAAAAGGAGAAGCAAATTGTATCTATATACAGAAAGATGCGATTTCTAGGTTCGGTAAAATGTGACAACTGTCAAAATGACATAGTTTGAGGTGTGATTCAACGTTATATGTACTTTGTATGAAAATACCTCATTCAGAAACTCAGTTTTCTCTTAAAAAAGCAAATAGTTTGGAAAATCAGAAGCTAATTGTGATTTCTAGGTTAGGTAAAAAGTGTTAACTGTCAAAATGATACAATTTGATGCTTATTATTTTAACGTCGTATATTTTATTTGTAAAAATTTTTCACATCAGAAACTCAGTTTTCTTTAAAAAAGGAGAAGCTTATTGTGGTTTCGTGCAGAAAGATGTAATTTCTGGGTTAGGTAAAATGTGACTGTCAAATGACATCATTATTTGACGTGTGATTCAACTTTTTTCTTTATGAAAATATTTCACGTCAGAAACTCAGTTATCTCTTAAAATAGCAAAGAATGTAAATAAAAATTAGAAGCTAATTGAGTTTTATGTAGAAAAACGATGATTTCCAGGTTAGGTAAAAAGTTTGTACGGCCAAAATAACATCATTTGACACGCATTTCAATGTCGTATCTTTTTATCATAAAAATATTTCGCGTCAGAAACTCAATTTTCTCTTAAAATAACAAAAAAATGTAAAGAAATGAGAAGCTAGTTCCGCTTTTTTGTGGAAAAAGGTTGATTTATAGACTAAATACAAAGTTTCAACTGATAAAATGATACCGTTTGACGCGTATGCCAACGTCGTACCTTTTCTTTAAAAAAATCTTTCACGCCAGAAACTCAGTTTTCTCTTAAAATAGCAAAGAATGTAAAAAGAAAAATGAGAAGCTAATTGAGTTTTTATGTGGAAAAATTATGATTTCTAGGTTAAGTAAAAAGTTTGTACGGCCAAAATAACATCATTTGGCACGTATTGCAATGTCGTATCTTTTCATCATAAAAATCTTTCGCGTCAGAAACTCAATTTTCTCTTAAAATAACAAAAAATGTAAAGAAATGAGAAGCTAATTCCGTTTTTTGTAGAGAAAGGTTGATTAATAGGTTAAATACAAAGTGTCAACTGCTAAAATGATACCATTTGACGCGTATTTCAACGTCGTATCTTTTCTTTAAAAAAAATCTTTCGCCTCAGAAACTCAGTTTTCTCTTAAAATTGCAAAGAATATAGAACCTAATTTTGTTTTTATTCAGCAAGATGTCATTTTAAGGTTAGCTAAAAAGTAACTGTCAAAATGACATCATTTGACGCGTATTTCAAAGTTGTTTCTTTTTAATTACAAAGAATGTAGAGCATATGAAGCTTTTTTATGTAGAAAAACGTTAGTATTAAATATTTTTACAGGTACATTTTTATTGCATATGTTTTTTTGAAAACATATTCCACGCGAGAAGTTAATGTTTGCCTCGAAATAGAATCCAGAAATGTGAAGATTGGTTTTTTTCATTTGGAAAAAACGGAACTTGTTGATTAGATAAAAAGTGACAGCTGTCAAAATTAACTGTTATACTCAAGGGCGTTTGACTAGTCTAGGGGGGGGGGGTAATAAAAAAAAAAGATTAATAAACTGGTGCTTCCGCTTTCATACACGTGTTCCGTGAAATCTCCCTATCCTTTTCCAATGTTTTAAAGCGTTGGAAAAATTTACCGGTTATATTATTTGTTTGAAATATGGAAAATTGGTAATTTTTAACAACAAAAATTGTTAAGCGAAAAATTCTTGGGGGGGGGGGTAATTACCCGATTACCCCCCCCCCTGAAACTGCCACTGGTTATACTGCATATGTTATTAAACATATTCTACTTAAGAAGTCAAAATTTGCCTTAACATTGCAAAGAATGTAGAAAATCTGAAGCTTATTTTATATGACGAAAAAAAGTTATTTCTAGGTTTACCAGAAAGCGACAGCAATCAAAAATACATTTTTTTATACGTATTTTCATCCTGCATATGTATTTTCTAAATATATTACATGTGAAAAGTTAATATTTGCATTGAAATTGCAAGGAATGTAGAAAATGTGAAGCTTGTTTAGTTTTCACGTAGAGAAACTTTATTTACAAGTTGAATAAACACCGACAGCTGTTAAAATTGTATTTGTTGACACGTATCTTTGTACTGCATATTTTTTCTTACCACTTGAGAAATTCAAATTGTCCTTGAAATTGCAAAGGTTGTAGAAAACGTGAAGCTTAGTTTGTTTTCATGCAGAAAAAAAGCGACAGCTGTCAAATTTACATTTTTATACTTACTACATGTTTTTTCTGAATATATCCAACTTAAGATAAAAAAATAAAATTCACCGTTAAATTACAAAGAATGTAGAAAATCTGAAGCTATTTCTTCATAAAAAAAAGTTATTTCTGGGTTAAATAAAGAATTACATTTTTTGACACGTGTTTGTAAACTGCATATGTATTTAAACCTGGATCATTGTTTATTTTATTTTATTCTGTTTTGTTTTATTTGATTTTAAGTATCGCTTTTAAATACTAAAATTATGACGTATCTTATATTGTTTTATAAGCAATGAACAGACTAACAAATTCTAATTTTCTAAACATATTACTCGTGAAAAGTTAAAATTCGCACTGAAATTGCAAAGAGTATAGAAAATATAAATCAATCAAATCTACATTTTACATTATAATAATTTTCTATATTTTCCATATACAAACTTGAAAATATAATAACCATAAAAAAACTATTTTTCTACAATGTTATCCCATTGAATTACCATATACCTCCGCGCGTTGCTCCCTTTCGGTAAAAGTCTGCCCTTTTAAGTACTTTCCAGAGTCGGCCATAAATTACATAACGTCCTCTTTATGTGCATATAATTACATAAAATACGCATTAAGCATGCGATCGCTCCCCGTAGGTGGGCCCTTATGGGAGCCCGGGAAAGTTTCCAAGGTCCTGGAAGGGGTGGAATTATTCAATTCCCCTTTTCCGCATACGCACACATAAAAGTTCCAGCGGATAGATAAAGTCAAGGAAAAAACTTGCGACCCGTTTAATAAACGTGTAAATCTTATAAGAAACACAAGCGTAAACGTGACTAGAACATACAAAACCATAGTCACCTAAATAATACATTTTCAAAGTCATACAAACAAAGTGAATGATTTTAGAAAATACATTTATATATAATATTGCTTTATTATTCTCACTTTTATTTATTTTTTTAAATAAAAAATCTTGATTTGGTTGATGGTGGAAGCCATTACTTTGTGGTATATTTCGATTCAGGAACTTTTCAATCAAATTCGTGTGATACCGTGTGTGATACCAAAAAAGTGCATTTTATTGAAAAGTTCCTGAAAGTATCTTGAATGTATAAATATTCAACCTGTTTGAAATTTTGCAAAAACTAAGTCTTCCAAAAACTAAAAACAACCACTTCCTGGGTATTTTTAGAATTTCAATTTTTACAGCCCTGAATGATAACAGTTTACTTGACTAAAAACAGGACTACGTACTACGTACTCTCTCAGAGGGAGCATGTACTGAGCCACTGCTCGCTCTGCCAAAAGTCGCCACTGCCATCGTCAGTTTTCATAGTACATAGCACCAAAACAGACTATTTTATAGATTGTTTCATTAGTTTTTAATAAAGTATGTTCATTAAAAAAAAACTCAAGTGTGCCATGACTTTTTAATTTTAAAAATTTAAGTTGATTATAGATATTGAGGTTATGTTACTTCTCAAAATTAAACAAACTGTAGTCAATTTATATATACGTTAAATTTTTCACTATAAAGTTATATTAAATATTGTATGTGCCTTCCTTCTTCTTGAACTTTAACAACATTTGACACAACATATAAAGAACAATATGTAGCCTATCAAAAAACGTATAAAATAGCGCTATTAGATGCTAAAAAGAGACACTATAATGCACAGATTAAAAATTCTAGCAACACCTCTAAGACTATGTGGAAAATCGTAAATACAGAGAGAAATAAATTAAAAATTCAAAAATTACCTACTTACACAAACATTATTAATTTAGCTAACAACTTTAATGATTTTTTTATCAATATCTGTAATAGACAACCACAACGTATTAATGAAAATAACATCAATTTCGCATTCCCAGTAAATCCTATTTCGTTCTTTCTATATCCTGTTACGAGTACTGAATTATTTAATGTCATCAATGATATGAAAAACAAAAATAAGTTTTGCTCGGGCGCTGATGACATCCCGATTTATGTAATATACCATAGTTTTGAATACATTCAAATACCACTGCTAAAAATCATAAATGACTCTTTTAGCTCAGGAATATTTCCTGATATGTTAAAATTGACATTAGTACTCCCGATATATAAAAAGAATGACCCAAATGAATTGGGAAACTATCGACCTATTAGTCTACTAACAGCGTTCTCTAAAATTATAGAGTCATTAGTTTTCAAACGCATATCTATGTTCTTTCTGAAGTATGAACTTTTAAACTGCCACCAACATGGATTCTCACCTGGTAAAAGTGTTAACACAGCACTCTTTGAATGCATAAACAGTATTTTATCAATTATAGAGAACAAAGAACTTGCCTGCGGTGTGTTCCTTGATTTAACTAAGGCGTTCGATAGTGTAGATCACATAATACTCATTGCTAAGCTTGAACGGTATGGTATCCGAGGAACCACACTAGCATGGTTCAAATCTTATTTAGAAAACAGACAACAAATAGTAAAATTAAATCTAAACGGCGCACCTATTTATTCAAACGCAAAAACTATACTTAAAGGCATTCCACAGGGAAGCGTACTTGGCCCATTTTTGTTCATAGTTTATATAAATGATATTATTTTTAATGTAATTGACAGTAAACACAAAATTATTACATATGCAGATGATACTTCAGTTTTAATTAGTGCAGAAAATTATGTGAAATTAAATTTAGAATGTAACATATATCTAAGCAAGTTGCAAGAATGGTTTAATAATAACAATTTGTTATTAAATACAGACAAAACCCAATGTATTATCTTTAGGATGAATAAAAACACCCCTACTCCTGAATACCTGACAATTAATAACTGTCAGTTTATTATTAATAAATCAGTCAAATTGCTAGGAGTTGAGGTTGATGAGTTTCTCAAGTGGCATGAGCATATCAATATTTTATGCAAAAAAATAAGTGGAATATGCTACTCCATTCGGAAACTACACAATATTTTAAGTTTTCAATCACTAATAATAGTGTACCATAATGTTTTTCTGGCCAATGTGAGATTTAGTATTCTGTTATGGGGACATAGTAAATACTCCTCCCATGTATTTATAATACAAAAAAGGATAATTAGGATAATTTATGGATTAAATTATAATACGTCGTGTAGAGGTATATTTAAAAAAAATAATCTACTCACTATCCACGCATTATTCATTTATGAATGCTTAACTTTCTTATATAAAAATAAGCAGTTATTTGAAGCACACGAAATAAATCACGTTTATTCAACGCGATACAAAGGTAACTATAACATACCCAAGCACAGGTTAACAGCTTCTGAGAAATGTTTAGGTTATAATTGTATCGTATTATATAATAATCTGCCTGATTATTTAAAATCTGAACATAATTTCAAACGATTCAAATTAAATCTGTTTAAGTTGCTCTGCGAAAAAGAACTATATAGTGTAGAAGATTATTTTGTTTAGTATATATATAATATTTAGCTATTTTCTCTGTGACGCTCTTTCTTTCTTATGTATTAATTTTGTTAATTTAAGAGAGGAATAAAGTATTTATTTATTTATTTATTAATTATTTGAAAACAAGCCTGAACTCTTCGTCGCACACCCTCTATTACGCTCTGCAACAACACTGGATTATTGTTAATTTCTATAAATTTATCTCGAATTCGTTGCCGCATGTCTTCTAGATTGTGTAAATACAATTTTTTAGGTATGGCCACAAGAAAAAATCGCATGGTGTTAAATCGCATGAACGGGGCGTTTCTGTACGATAACGGTTTGCAGTTATCGTACATAAAATGAATGCTCGGTTATTGAATTTTTATTATTAATAATAAAAATAGGATTTTACCTTCAAAGAATATTGGTCCAACTAATCTTCTCCCACTAATCGCAGCCCAAACGCCAACTTTCTCTGAATGTAGTGGTTTCTCTTGATATATACGAGGATTTTCATCCGACCAAATTCTCATAGTTTGGGAATTAATGTACCCATCCCTGTAAAACCAAGCTTCATCGGTAAAAAAAGTAATTTGTAAAACATCCTCGTTTACATTTTGTAAAAACCACTGACAAAATTCCAGTCGTCTGGGGTAATCAACAGGTAATAACTCTTGCACCGATGTTATGCGATAAGGGTATACTTGCAAATCTTTTCGTGGAAGTTTGTGGCATGTTCCTACCGATAAATTCATTTGCTGTGACAAATGACGCAGAGAAGTCGTAGGTTCATCTTCTAAAATTTCTTGGGCTGTGTTAATAGCATCTTAAGTTCGTTTAACTGGTCTACCACTTCCTGGTTTACGGAGAATACTACCCGTTTCACGAAATAATACAACAGATCGTGATAAGGTATTTTTAAATTCATCATAAATAATGAGCACGTTAGGAAATTCTTCCTGAAACTCTGCTAAAGGTGCGTCGAATGAATACACCCATTTTCCATCCACTTTAAACCCATTTCGGAAATACCTTTTAATTAGAAACGTTTTTTGCTGGTTGCTATAAACCATTGTGAGCACGGAATAATTGTGACTAGAAAGATCTGACGTTTATATGTCAATTCCCAACAAGTGTCAAGTGTGCCAACTGAAATTCTTAAAACGAAAAAGTCATGGCACACTTGAGGTTTTTTTTTAATGAACATACGTTATTACAATGTGTATTTATCCAGATCTGCATTTCTATCGTAAAATAATAACAGAAACTGTCGAAGCATTTGAACAACAACCACATTTGCGGGCAGAAATAATTTTAAATTGCTTGAATTACCAAATCAACGGTTCTCATCAGCTACACCACCAAACCTTCTATTATTAGTATTATTGTAAGAAAAATAATTGTAATAAGACTTAATTTAACATTACCGTTTGTGCAGCGATTACCAAATGATAAGATCATGTGTTACATCCTTTTTTAAGGTTAATTATTATGTATTTAAAACTGGGTAAAAGACAATTTGTGCAATTTATATTGTAATTATTGTGGTAAGAGGAAGCGATAGTCCTAATCAACTTCCTCTGTAATGTCCGAAATTCCTGCGTCAATTTCCTGGAAGTATTGTTATATAACCAGATATCTTATCTTCGGATTCTCGACAACATTACATAATCTTGACAGCATGTCCCATTAGTGTGTTCTCGGTCGACACCTTGATATTACTGAAAACAATTTAAAAATGTAATTCAAGAGATTTCCAAGACCTTGTAAGTATAGGGTGTTCCAAAATACTTTCGAATACAATTTCGTATTTTTATATAACAGGACTTTTTGAATGCCAGCACAAAAAAACTAATAGTAATTGTGATGATGAGGAGAGGCTATATACAAAAAGAAATCTAATAAAAGTTTGTTTAATTTTTCGAGTTTTCGAGATGAAAATAATACAAATTGTAATTAAAATTGTGAGTACGGTACTAAGTTATAGGTAATTGACATACAGGATGTACCAAATTACTGGTGTTTGATACAACTTCGTACTTTTCTTTAGCAGACTATATGTAACGTGTGAGCCGCAAGATTTTTATTCAGAGTTGGCTGTAACATAAATCAGGAATATCGCATAATAAAAATTAGGACATTTAGCCTACTAATTAGAACTAATCTAGAAAAAAAGGTTAATTGGAGAAAATAAAAAACCACCACCATGTTCATGAAAGCCATTATTTAATAACACAAATTGTCTCGACTTCCCTCTCGTCAGTTTGATTTTAATTTGACAATTAAAGTCATAGAAAACTAGATTAGTTCAGTTGAATTGAAAACAAATCTCAGATATGACTTGTATATCTCTCCCATGCATGACCATCTCAGCAGCAAAATTCGATGGCTCATGCCTTATAACGACTCACGGTCTTTTGAATGCTTGCACAGAAAATTATTGTAATTTGTGATGGGTATATGCAAAAAAATATAACAAAAGTTTTTTCGTATTCAAGATGAAAATAATAGAAATTTTGATCAAAATTATTAGTATGGTACACAACTACACGTAATTCAAACAACTTTTTGATAAATTAAGGTCAAAATAATTTTATCTCACAAAAAGTTATTCTTGCAAAATTACTCTATTTTTGATAGAAACTTTACAGACAAAAATTCTAGGAAGGCTGTCTGTCAGCAAAAATATTAAACGGAATTAAAATTGTAGATAACTTGACTGAAAACAATTTGATGGATAGATATTTGAGCAAAATATTACCCTTAAACCATTCCAGCTAATGACAATACACCGAGTGTAGCCCTAATTTGTATTTGTTATAAACTCGAACAAAAATTTTGTGTAACAAATTGCAAACTCAATAATTTAAAAATTGCTGTTAAAAATATATTGGAATAAAATTGTAGATTGTAGATTTGTGGGAAAACTTAATAGATATTTAATTTAGTTGATGACAATGCAACGATTTTAAAATTAGACCAAAACTGAAAATGGAAATTTAACAATTTTAAAATTGTAAATAAGGAGAAAACAAAAACAAGACCATTTTCTGTGGTTTTCAGAAACATGCTTGAAAGAGAACCCAATAAAAGAACTTATATTTTCAAAAACATTTTTGGAAAAAAGAATACAAAATTTCTTTGTAAGTTCAAGTTAAAAAAAAATATATATTATTTTTTTACAGATCAGAGCATAGACCGTTTTTATTCCACAAATATTTAACAGATATTAAAAAATGGCAATTTAAAGAGTATTGAAAAAAGTAAACATTTTCAATATTAAGAATTTCAGCAATTTTTTCTTCCTACATATACAGGGTGTCCCACGAGGTAGTAGACAGCCCATATCTCGAAAACGGTTAGTAGGACGAAAATGAAATTTAGTGGCTTTAAATGGTTTGAAATGATGCCTCTTTCTGCATAGACTTCATTTCCGTTTCTCCATTTCCGGAAAAATTACATCAACTTCAGAATTTCAAACGGAACCCCCCATATATTTATGGATTTTTGGAAAGATAAATTCAGCGATACCATATTATTTCAGAGTTTTATTGTAATTTAAGGGAGTATTGTTGAAGAGTTAAAATTAAAATTTTCAAAAATCCATATCTCCATTAAAAACTGTGGATTTAAAAAAAACTAAATTGATTTAGAATTAAGCCATACTTCGACCATTGAGAATACTTTTTTATGGAATTTAGTCTGCACGTTTTCTATTTTTTCTGCGATGTTTTCATTCAAGTAATCAAAAAATAAAACTAAAATTTTCAAAAATTCATATCTCCATTAGAAATTGTTGAATTTACAAAATCCAAATTGATTTTGAATAAGCGATACTTCGGTCATTGAGGATATTTTTTGAAGGAATTTTTTCTACGCGTTTTATTTTTTTTTCTCTGCGACGCGACGTTTTCATTCAAGTGCTCAAAAATTAAAACGAAAATCTTCAAAAATCCATATCTCTGTTGAAAATTGTTGGATTTATAAAAACCAAATTGATTTTGAATTAGCTATACTTTGGCCATTAAACATGAATTTTTTACGGAATTTTGTCTGCGCATTTTATATTTTTTCTGCGATGTTTTCATTCAAGTGCTCAAAAAATAAAAATGAAATTTTCAAAAATTCATATCTGCATTAAAAAATTTTGAATTTACAAAATACAAATTGATTTTGAATAAGCGATACTTCGATCATTGAGGATATTTTTTGAAGGAATTTTTTCTCCGTGTTTTATTTTTTTTTCTCTGCAACGTTTTCTTCCAAGTGCTTAAAAATTAAAACGAAACTCTTCAAAAATCCATATCTCTATTGAAAATTGTTGGATTTACAAAAACCGAATTGATTTTGAATTAGCGATACTTCGGCGATTGAGGAGGATTTCATATAGAAGTTTGCCTGCATTTTTATATTTTTTTCTGCGATGTTTTTGCCGAAAACGAAAATTTTCAAAAATCCATATCTCTTTTGGTTAATGTTTTTATTTAAAAATAATCCTTCGAGAACAGAGAAAATAATCTTTCAAAAGATGCGTTTTTTCAGAGGTAAAACCAAAATAGGAAAACATTTGCCACATATCTAAAACTTTCCAACTTTATAATTTACTGAACAAACATTCTGTTTTCTGCAAAAATCTCCAAATACTGCTCGAATTTACCTTCAGTCACAGGTATAATATCAAAAGGAACAACAGGTGGACAAATATTAGCAGAATCATATCAAAAACATTTTTGAGAAACCATTAACAATTTCAGAAGGTGTAACGACGTTTACTAACCGTGATCACTGTTTAAAATCACTGATATTAGAAAGTAGCAATCGCAGGTAGCAACATGATTCAAAAGTAGCAGTTTTGCCCATCTCTAGTAACATATCTAACTTTATAACTGGCCAGCGATGTATGGTTCATTTGTTTAAAAATGAAATTCTGCAAATCATTATTTATTAACTTTAATCACTTGAATCTAAAATTAATTACATTTTAATGTTTCATCTAAAATTTGTATATACAGTTTTAAATTATATCACTTTCTGCTTTCCCGTAAAGTATAAGGGAAAGTATTATTGACGTGTAAAGTTATAGTTTCGTGTTTTTTTTCGAATTCGAAATTTCAATGGAAATATTTTAGGTCCACTGAGACGATTCCGACCATTTTTGAACATTTTGAAAAATGTTTGTCGGTGTATCTGTCTGCCCGTAGCCGCTGTACCTCAAAAACTACTATTATCGAAGTGAAATTTTAAACATAAGTCTTATTTACCAATCCGAAGAACTGATAAGCTTTTGGAGAAATTTCGTAAATCAGAAGTGGGTATTTAATAGAACGTTTTCTTTTTTTCAATTTTGTATGAATATAAAAATTCTCTAACAAATGTTAAAAACAACTAATAAATGAAATTATTGTGTTAATAAATATTTTACATTAACTTTCGAAAAAAAAAATGAGGTTTATAATTATGAAATTATAATTGTCAGGTAAAATTAACATTAATGCTAAAATAAAAAAGTACTTTTCGAATACTAGTGAAAAAATCAATAAATGTGAAAAATATTATAAAAATCCCGAACTCGGAGAAAGCCACATCTCCATTTTTGAATTCGGAATTTTAACGGATATATCTATTTTGAGGTTCTCCAAGATATCCCTACCATTTTAAAAAACATCCAAGTGTTATATGCACAGGGGACCAAAGAAAGGTACAAATTGGAAATATTCAGATGTTCAAAAATTATTATCACATTAAATATTGCTTTGAAAAAGAAAATGTTTACACTTTGAAGATAGTTCTTTATCTTATCTATAAAAATTGTGCTTTTTACTGTAATATTAATTATTTAAAAATATTAATAACTCACGAAGATGTAGGAGAGTATAATAGTGGAGCAAATCATTCGAGTAATTAATAGCCATTATATGCGAGTTATACACTATACTTTGTTCACGAAAATTAAAATCAAAATTAAAATTAAAATTAAAAAAGAAACAAAAATAAAATCAAAATCAAAATTAAAATCGAAATTAAAGTTGTGATTGCCATTACAATTGAAAAAAAAAATCAGTATTAAACAGGGTAAACAAAATATTATCATAAATCGCGTTCTGTGAATTAAGGCGCGAATTAGCGTGTATAATAACCATATTAAACACGCAAATGCGTGTGCGTGTTTAATAAGCGTATTAAACACGGAAATGCGTGTTTAAGAAATTGAGTGTTAAATGTACCCCATTAATGCTGTCCATAGAATTAAATAATGCGCACATTATAACATTTTCATGAACAAAACTACTTGTATCGTTTTTTTCGCCCACTATGTATGTGTCTGACTTTTGGCGCTGTATTTAAAAAATGTTCATGTTACTTTCTCGAATCTGATGGTGTAATAGTTATTTATATTTATACTTTCATTATTTAATTTCAATTCAAATTATATTTTAAATGCACATCCGATATCCAATAATAGCAATATCCGGCGTGGCATTATCCAGGGAAGTAGTTGTTTTAATAAGTTATTTGTTTATAGTCTTAATAAGACTTAATTTTATAAATAAATAATACGAATTAAATATTCTTAAAGTTCAGGATACTTTTCGCCTTTGTTTAATTTAATCATTTGCTGTTTGTGAGTAGATCAGTTTTGAGCACCTTCACTATTAAAATAGATGGATGTTAGATTACCGGTTAATAAGTTATAACTTCTTGACGATAGATTGATTATAAATTCCTTGGCAGTACTGATTCAAGTTTTGTTAAAACATAAAATGCAAAACGCAATTTTTTATTTATTTTTATTTGTTTACAAACGGGAAACCTCTTTTACACAAAAAAATACAAAAAGCATTGTCAAGTTCATGTGACTTAATACTTAATTAAATAATACAAATTTAATAGAAAATAAGGAAATAGTTGAAATAAAATAATACATACCTACTAATTGTTACAATTATGATATATACATTTTAAGGCAACTTTGAAAATTAACGTATGATGTACTAAATAAGTAGAACCAGGATTGCTTATTAAAGCTGTTAGCTGAGCGCATCATCCTACTTAGCGGGTTGTTTGAGCAAATATTCGTATTGAAGGTCTTCAATCGGAACAATGGCAATTCTCTTAATCGACGATTACTTGGTGAAAAATAAAAATCTAGCTGTAAAATAATTTCTGGACATTCAATTAATCCATTGATGAGTTTATAGAGAATGCACAAGTCGTTTATTTACCGATGGTCAAAGTCTTCATGTTGAATTCCATCATTAAATCCACATAACTTCCCTGTTCTTGAACCCTTTCCAGTTGGTACTCAAAAGTACGAAAGAACTTCTTCTGGGCAGTTTCTAATCTGTTTAATAACGTTACAGTTTTCCAACACTAGAAAAATTAAAATTATTATATACTTCTAAGCTGCTTATGTTAGAATCATTATAAATGCCCAATGTAAAGCCATTAACGTTAATCCCTTCAAAGAACAAACAGATTGAATAGAATCTATTTCAACTAGTTTAATTTATGTATGTCACGTAGTAATGCTCTTTGATAAATTCCGTATATGTTACTTGCTGTTAATTTACTTCACCTCCCTGAATCCTGGCCTACATTACGCATATAAGCGTCTTGTATTTCTTTAACAAATTCACTTTATAATGATTCGGAATAGTTGAAAATATAGTTGAAATTATGATTGAACATTAATAATAAGCAGTAGTATGAAAAATAGTGGTTGCTGGTTTATATTATTATGGATAATAATATGAAATAGATATTAATTCTACCAAATAAAAACCCAGTTTAAATTCTAAATGTTTAAAATTTTCGTTTTTTTCGCCTTGTGATTTTTTTTGTTTCACTCCCCGAATCTCTGCCATGAAATGCGGGTGGGACTTCAATCAGTTTAAAAAAAAATAACTTCGGATTGATGGGAAATAATTATTTATGCTTAGTAGTATTGAACATGGAAAATTGTATTTGATTCATCTTCAATTTAATATTTATGATGTTACAATTGCGTGAGATGCAAAAAAATAAACACAATCGCGACTGTTTTATTCCAGCCAAATTTTGTTTTAAGTTGTAATCCGGGACGATAAACACTATCATAATTATATAAATAAAATAATTGTAGCTTTATATAACTAATTTAAATTTAGTTAAAATATAACAGGATAATCATAATTGAATAATGGTTATTAATTTGTATGTAATTACGTGAGATTTAACAATTGTAAGCATTTGTTATTTTTTTTTTCAAATGCATACTGACGCATCCAACAAAGACGTGAGAGATTGTTATGAGCTATGAATGTAATGTGTTTTTTAATTAGTTCAAGTCAATACATTTTTATTATTATTATATAAATGATTCTCTTAACCTCTTGAGGGACTGAAGCACATTTATGTGTTCTAAATTAATTCTAAACGAATAGGATTTAGTGTATTGCCGTCATCTTATTTCAAGCTCTAAAAACCATTGCATTTCCATTTCACCATCTGTTCTGTGTAACTAGTCTTCTTTTTTCAATTTTTGCTTTTTCCGCTACGAAGTACGGGATAGTATTGTGAACATGGAAAACGATCGATGTACATTTAAAATATCATTTAAATAAAAGTGGTAATATAAATAACCATTATACCATCAACATAGCAGAAATTAACATGATGCCCACATCACTATTTTTTGTAAACGAGCTATTGACCTGGTGGTCTCTCTACTCATATCGTTATTTATGTTATTAAATTGCATTGAAAAATTCACAATAAATTATTCATTCAATAAAGCTTAATTAATTCCATTTAATCACTTACCAACTGTCGGAATTATCTTCATAACTAATAATTAAAATCAATTTCCATTAACCTTCCGAGCCGTGAGACCCGGTGCGCGAATAAACGTTCGTCAATTTTCAGCAAACTAATTTTTCGAGTTGTCTAGCCGAGTACCTTAATAATTTCTGTTGTAGTTCACGTTTGGAAAGCCAAGAGTTTGTATGATATTTTAGTAATTTAAAATTAAAAAAATAAAATTTAGTCAAATTTTATGTAGGAGATTGTTTTTTGCTTGGGTCTCCGAGACCCAGCGCCCGTTACGTTGTCAAGATTTAGGGCGCCCCGCCTGGAAGGTTAATATAATTTATTTTATCCTATACTGTTATCATGTCAATAACTCCTTAGCAACGAGTAACGTTAAGGTACCTTTAACAACACTAGTGTTGTTATATTATCTTAACGCAACTCGTTGCTATGGAGGTATTGGTTAACAAACATGACTTCGCTTTTTGACGGTTTTCATCAAACATTTTTCAAATTAAAAAAAATAGAAATAGGATAAAATAAACCGTGTTACGACACACGTAACGTTATTTGCTTTTACATTACTCGAGAATTTAAGAGCACTCGCTCCTACGTCGCTCGTGTTTTCAAACTTTTCTCGCGTAATGTAAAAACCTTCATAACGTTACTTGTATCGTAAATTACTATTTCAATAGTCTGCACATTGAAACACGCAAACACTCACTCTGTGGAAGATAAACAGCGGAATAAAACGATTTTCAATGACTAAAAAGAGATTTAATTTGAATCGGAGCTGCGTAAATGCATCGCAGATAAGCATTGATAACAGGCGACGAAAGAATGCGTTTTTATGACGTTAATTGCCTCCCGGGCAAAGGTCAGACGATTTGGCGGTCGCACCTGACAAATTCTTTCGGTCTCATCAGTGTGAGTTCGGTGTTCTAACAGTGCGGTGCAGTGTTGTTCTTGAATTTTCATGTTTGAGTCAAATTTGAAGGATGGATGGGGGACGGTTGTCGTATAATAGACATCATATCACTAAGGTGAGTGCAGAGCGGATGCATTGGAAATTTATTATTTACTAGAACACGTTTTTATTTTCTTAAACGATTAATATTCGATTGTGTTGGGTGATTTTAATAATCCAAACAGCAAAATACAATACCGATTTTGTTTTCCTATAGAGGTTAAAGTAACGATTTTTGAAACCATTGTATACTGTTTAAATTCTATTTCTGTAAGTGATAATTTTTTATTCTCAATGGTAGCTTTACAAAAATCGCACAAATTGTTTAAGGTGTTTTTACGTAATAAAATTAATAATTTTTTCTCACACACAAGCGGATATTTCCTTTAATTTATGCAACTTGAAACCTTTAATATTTAAGTAAATCGCAATTTGTATGAAAGTCACAGTATTGATTAATTATAATATATAGTAGTAGTAATACAATTTATTGAAACTCAGTTTACAAAAGAGCTACAAATGGCCATTGACTATAATATATATTTTAATTGTTTTCACAGTTATAATTTAATCTAATACCAGAAGCAGGGGTGGGTCTAGAAGGTTACTAGGGAGGGCTACTCGAAACAAATGTTAAAAACAATGTAATAAAAAATGTAATAACACAAAATACAATTTTTTTAATGCTACGTTACCACTTACATTTTCGTAAAGTTCACACAAACGACAAAACATGTATGTATATTGCCCCCACACCTACATCTGCAAGTGATATCACGACAAAATTTCATAACCCGTTTTATAATTAAACCAAATTTGCCATATTTTGACTTCTGAATCATCAAAATCTACTAACGCGTTTAGCGGTTGTGTCAAAAATCAAAACATAATTTTCAAATAGTCGAACTTTAAATTAAAATAAATTTGAGGCAATATATTTAAATTAAAAATTAAAAATGGTGATGTGGCCATCATGTTACTTTCTCCGACTTGCTGGTATCATAGCCATTTATATTATCGTTTTTATGGTTTCTTTTCAATTGAAATCATATTTTAAATGTACATCGAGCGTTGTGTAAAATCGGATGTAAATTATGAAAGATGGAAAAATTATACTTCAAATTCAAAAACTCAGTTTACTCAAAAAGAGATTTCGAAAAAAACTTACTCTGTATAAGTTGTTCATTTCGGCATTCTCTACAATTATTATAAACATAAATTTGCTGTAACTATTATCGTTTTATAATTATAAACCAAAAATTAAAAAAAAATAATAAATTTTTTTCTCGATTAAAAATGATTTCATGAAAAATGTTTTCATGCTAAAGATGTTCATTTCTTTGTTATCTTCAATGTTTGTTTAAATATTTTTGTAATATTTTTCATATTTAAGAAAACATTGGCAAAAAACAAAAAACAGTTAAGGTAAACGCTCACTTCCGGTGTACGAAATTTTACCAAAAGCTTTTCAGTTCTTCAGATTATAAAATAAGACAGATGTTCAAAGTTTCATATCAATTGCTCTATTAGTTTTTGAGATACAGCGCGTACAGACAGACACACACACACAGACACAATTTTTTTTTTTTCCAGAAATTGTTGAAATGGCATCTAGGGATCCCAAAACGGATATTTCCGTAAAAAAAAATTTTGAAAAAAAAATCACGATTACAATACTTTCTCGTACTTCGTAACGGAGAAAGTAAAAAGAGCGATTTGTGCAATTAAGCGTTAATGTCACGCTCAGGGGGTTCCACAAGGTTTGTAATGAAGGAGAACTCGAAACAAATATTTAAAATAATTTAATGAAAAATTATTTTTTTAAATGCCACCTCTCACATGCTTGTACAGATCACGAAAAACGACAAACAATCTAAGCTCAAGGGTTAGGATGCAATAGCAGTAATCTGGATTTTTGATTTTTTTTTTCAATTGGTCTGTACGCGTTCTATCTCAAAAACAAATACAGAACTTAACAGTAAACTTTGCACATAATCCTAATTTGATAATCCGAAGAACTGAAAAGCTTTTGGTAAAATTTCCTAAACCGAAAGTGGGTGGTTACCTTAACCGGTTTTTGTTTCTTTCCGATAATTTTTGAAATATAAAATATATACAAAAACATTTAAATAAATATTAAAAATGATAAAAAAATTAACATCTTTTGTTTGAAAACAGTTAGTTACCAAAATTTTATTAAAACCCGGTTCAATACGGGGGTTTAAAGGGCAATTGACCAATGTCTTTCAACATGATTAATAATACATTCCGATTATCTTACATTTAATAAATTACGGTACATCTGATTTTAGTACTACAGCTTAATGAAAAATGAAAAAGAAAAACGAATCAAACTTAAATATCAATCCTTATTCTTTAACATTTGTAATTAGAAGGTTTGCGTTCTGGAAATTTGAATTTCCTGGGTTGGAATTTGAATTTCTAAAATCACCCGGTTATTAACCGAGATATGAATATGTGAATTATTGTCGTTTTTGAACGTTGAACATTTTTCCCCGAAAAATCAATTTCGAAAAAAAAAATATTTCCAGAAGGGTTAGAACAATGAAACTTTGGGAAATCATTAAGATTTCCATTTGAAGCAGACCATCAAAGTTTGGTAACATTTCGGTCAACCCGTCAGCCTCATCGGCTGCAACGGGGTGCCAAAGACCGAAACAACCCCAATCAGTACCGCCCTAAATTCTGTTTGTATGTCGGTTTGTAATGTATATACGCTTCTCAGACGCTCACAAAATAATTTTTAGAGACTCAAAGTTGATGAAAAAAAATAAGCTTCTTCCTGTTAACTTCCGAGTGCTCTCTAAACAGCAAATTAGGTAATGCACTATGTCAAATTTGACAGATGTCAGATTCAGAAACAGGGGTTACCAGAAACTGGGGTTACCACCAGATTACGTCCCCGAAGTTCCTTACCGGGGTTTGAGCGAAACGATTTAAAATGTGTTTTTTTAATTTTTTCACCCTCTTCTGCACGGATGAGAGAGGTGGCGCTTTTGGGTAATGTGGTGTCTATCAATTATCATCGAATGAACAAATTTCATCGTCCCCATGATCCTCCCCGTGGCCGTCGGGGCCTTCTCAAGAAATTATACAAGAAAATTCGGCCCGGCCTTCTGGGTACTTCCTGGAAAATTTAAAACTATTCCATCCTCTCCACAAAAGACCCCTCTACAACAGTTATTCTCATTATTTTTTGATTTTTCTAATCGTTCGCGAGTTATGCATTTTTTTATGTGTCAAGGCACCAAACTTTTCATTTTTCTAAACCATCGGAAATTTGAGTGAAAATCGCATGACACGGATTCGGCTGAAATTTTCACCAAAGATACCTTTTTCCTAAAGGGGCACCACGTGACAAGTATTTCATCTCTGGGGGATTCAAGATTATATTTCGGGAGTCTTCATGCCTTTGGTCTTGACTCTAAAGAGTCTGTCAAAGCTCAGTTGTAGTTGCAACGTATTCCCCTACAATATTTGTGTCGAACATTTTTTGATTTGTTGCTCCCTTAACGAGATACGATTTTTCAAATATTGACCAAATTGTTTCTAACTTTTTTCAAGTTTCTTTCGGGGACGTGTTGTTTCCGATTCAAATTGAAAAGCTGAAATTTTTTAAGTTGGTAAAGGGCACAACGAGCTTTCATCTCTATTTTTTTCAAAATTTTTGGAACGTCCCCTGCAGTTCTAGAGCGCGTTATTTGGCAGCGGTTGTAAGACATTGCGTTTTGACCCCCTATTTCTAATTTAAATTAACGTAAATGTCATCTATACTGTTCCTTAAGAAAATCTCGACATTTTTTGTAGGGGCTTATTTTTTTATATGGGGGCGCGTTGTATTTGTACAATTCTTTGGTGGGTCAGCCAGATGCAGGATCGTCTTTTAGTCTCCTAAACGAGGAAGCGAAAGGGAAAAAAATTAACTTAGATAGGTAATTTTAAAACAACTGTAAAAATCAAGTTGAAAACATATATAAAATTATTAAATAAAGTTCAGTAAAATTTTGGTCACCCACACAGCCGCAACGGTGTGCCAAAGACTGAAACAATCCATCTGTTGCGTCCAAAATTTTAATAAAATCAAGAAACAAGGATTTTGCAATTAGAATCTACGTAAACTCTGTTTCATTGCAATTTTTAACTTAGTTGGCTCTGTTAGGGTGGCAGTTTTGTGGCAGTAGGTTGGAGAATATTTTTGTTGGTGTTCATGTGTGAAACTTTATAAAATACAACCTATCAGCTGTGCGTCAGACATGAAATTCACTGACATATCTGGAACAAGGTAATGATTGCACACAATGTTGCTGATTCTTGACAACTTCTGTTACACTGGCCCTAACGGGACGGGAAAAATGTTATTTACAATTCAAGTGAACGAAAGCGGCCTTACTCACGAGTGCTGTATTTAGTTTTGTTCGGTACCTCCCCTGAAAGTCTGTAACTTTGTATTCAAAATCGTCCGTCACCAGTTACCTTGCTTAATTTTAATAGGCTACGCACGGACGATGGCGCACCGCAGTGGAGCCGTCGTTTGTCACCAGTTACTTTGGTCAATTTTAACAGGTTACGCTCAGACGACGGCGCAGCGAAGCGGAGCCGTCGTTCCTCACCAATTGAAAAAATTGAAAAAAAATTAAAAAATTGAAAAAAATTGAAAATTGAAAATTGAAAATTGAAAATTGAAAATTGAAAATTTAAAATTCAAAATTCAAAATTTAAAATTAAAAGAAAAAAAATTTAAATTAATAAAAAAAAAAATTTAATTTTTTTATTTCTTTTATTTTTTTTTAGATTTAAATGAAAGAAGAAAATTTTACCTAAAAGTAGCTTTAGCTCGAAAAACTAGTTAAGTCTTACTAAGACTATAAACAAATAACTTGTTGAAACAATTACTTCCCAGGCTAGTGCCACGCCGGATATTGAATAGTACAAAAGAAATTTGCATGTTATTACGAGTACTACTTATATAAATAACATTGGTTTAAGATCGTTTATTTCTACCCACAGGACTAACTTGAAAACTAAACTTAATTGGATATGAAAACTTTAAACTATAAAACTGAACCCTAAAAAATGTAAAAATTAAGTAAATAGCCATCTGCAGACGCGTTTCGAGATTTATCTCTCATCAGTGCGGCTTCGCATTTGAATTGAATGCCAAAGAATAAAATACACTTACGTGAACGTGGATAACTCGTGAAAGGATATAATGGAATTTTGGAACAAGTTTTATACCTGAATGGTAGATGATTAGTAACAGTACAGATGTGAAGGAAAAAATGATCTTGTCTGCGGTTGGAAAACCAACTGACGATATAGATCATTGGTTCCCAAACTTTTTTGTCGTACCGCCCCCTTTCCAGAAAAAATATTACGTAGCGCCCCCTGGAATTTTTATTTTAAAAGCAATTAATCACCAAGATTGACTATTTGCAATTTGTTTTTTTTTGTTAATAAATTGGTTACCGCACTGAACCCACGTTTCACTAAATCTTCTTTTCTTTCTTTTATATTATCACTGCCCCCTTACAGTTATTCATCGGCCCCAAATGCACCTGTGGCCATCAGCGCCCCCCTGAGTCGCTGCAGCACCCACTAGGGGGCGGTGGCGCCCACTTTGGGAATCACTGATATAGATAATAAAAAATAAATTTGAGGCAAACAAAATTACTCAAATAAAATAAAATTTGTTGGTCAACATTTTTGATTTTCCAATACTAGGTGAGTTCAAAACTTATAGTAAAAAAAAATCCTCTAATGCTTTTTTGGAGTACATTTTAAATTGTTACATCCGTAACCGCTTTTGGCCGAAAACAAGTTTTGCGTAAATGTATCTAACTCTGTTAATTCAACAGATATCAAGACAAAATAAAAGAATGATGCTCTAGATTTTTTGTCCATACATAATATTATCGAAGTAGTGAGGAACGTGAAGAAACAAATTCCCAACTATAAATTGAAAATTAACTTAAAACGGGAGTTTTAGTTCTGCAAAATTATTAAAACGAAGAAAGACTCAACTTAATTTTTTGATGGATAGATTTATTATAGAACTACTTACTGTAAAAGTTTCACGCTTGAGAATTTTGTCCTTTTGTTTAATTTAAAAAAAAGCCCAAAATCGAATATTTAAAGTAGAATATCTCAAAAGGGAATGATTGAAAAATTATGATATTAATACAGATAACACCTCGTTATGGCAAAGAGAAATGATAACAATTTGGCGACTGGTTGCAAAGTTACAGTGCATCAAAGTTGGCCAAAAATTACATTATACTCACACAAAATTTAACGGTAAATAGTGGCAAGAATCCTCTTAAAATACAAAATTTTATTGAAACTGAATTTTTACCCAAAAAAACTTGTATATGTACATTTCATGAGTTAGAATGACAAAATGTTGTAAATATTAATCCAATATTTACTTAATTTGATTTAAGTGACTTAAAAATCGATGAATCTTCAAAACCTAAATTATTTTTAAAGAATATGGCCTTCTTAGTTATTAATTTTTGTATAATTTAATTTCAGATTACACAAATAAAAATGTCATATACTTGTTTCTTATTGATCACTTGGTGAAACATTATGTTAATATAGGTTTAAAAATTAAAATTCACTTGGAAAAGAAAATTTCAAGAATGAAAAATGGCACTAAGCCGAAACTAGTTGAAAATAAAACAATTTAATCGTGAAACAAACCAAGTGGATTTTAATTTTTAAACCTTTACAAATAAAAATGTTTGAAGATTCATAATTTACTTGAAAATTTGAGTATTTTCAAAAACTAAATGGTTTTCTAAAGAGTAGGACCTTCTCAGTTGTATTTTTAATTTGTGCATAATTTTATTTCGGCATTTCATTTTCTTATTATATTCAACGCAAATCACTCGTTCTTTTTTTGCATTATTTTATTTCGGCATTTTGTTTTATATTTATAACTCTTATAAAAAACTGATTTCATCTCAGAAAAATGTATGTTTACTATCGGAAACATCAATCAGTACGAAGAATATCAGAAAAATTATTTCTATACCATCATTTCGGAGATGACCACATTAAAAAAATAAGCAAGGATTTGATTGGAATTCGAATTAAGGAACGAGGATGTTTGGAAATTTGCTAAGCCAGCTTGGGAATTCAGCCATGACCGATGTTTATTAGATAGATAGATAGATAGATAGATTTATTTATTATAATTAATTCAAATTCGAATAAAACTAGGACAACCACAAGGCAAATTTTCTCGCAACATTTACAATATGTTTTTATTTTTGTTTTAAGTCATTTTGTAAAAGGAGATTTTCCGTTAATAAATCTATTATTATTATTATCCCGATTTTTAGTATACTTAATTAGTTCATAGACAGAAACAACTATCTTTATTCAGACGAAAATAGAACAGTGGTTAAATAGTTATTTATGCAACAAGTGAGTAAAGTAATCCTTTTTTTTCACGAGTAGGAAAGATACTCCAAATTATCGTTGAATTGTTCGATTTTCGGCGTCTTGCGAGAGAAAAAAAATCACTACACCCGAAGTGGGATCAACCTGAAGGTGAATTTGGTATAAAAAGAAAGAGGGCACTTGGGGCTATCAAATACTGTAAATTGGGCGACACGATTTTTCATATAAGCAACTTTTACTCTTTTAAAATCCGAAATTAGTTTTAAATTTCTAAAAATTTCAAACTGTTTTATCTTAAAACTTTATCAGACATTCTTTTTGTAATTAGTACCAATAAATCGTGTTTTTATTCAGTTTTACGTGATATAAAATTCATTCGGAAAAAAATTTAAAATGCGATAAAAATTATATATGTATTTCCGGTGCAATTTTTGCTTGAAACTCATGAGTTAAAATTAGTCTACTTGAATGCCCGAATACGCCATAATGGTTTAGAATTATGACTCAAACATTTTAATTTAGGGGGTTTATAAGTGTTGCGAACATGAATCCGTTATTATTATTTTTTTTAAACTGACTTTATTTTTGCCCGATTTTCGACCCGCTTGGCCACATTTTTTGGCGTTTTCGGACACTGCGCCGTCAGCCATCTTTGCAAGCGATCTTACCCATCTGTATTACCACCTCTCTTAAGTCGGCCATACCATGAGTCACCTCGCGTGCCGTCACTAATTTCCACCTAAGCTGAACGTTTTATTTTTTTAAGTTAAAACCCGTTGACATTAAATTATGATTATCATATAATTTATCGTTTACAAATTCGAATTTAGTTAATATTATGTGTTAACTAAATTGTCGCATGGAAATTTGATTCGCGTTGCTATAGACCTCATCGAAATTAATTGTAGATAATTGCGAATCAAATTTTCATTAACCCGGAGCGTCGTTTAACCGTTCATCATCAGAATTCCCAAAATTATGTTTCAGCATATAACAATCAATAAGCTGGAGCTTAAATCTAATGACCTGTATTGTGGTCGTGAATTATTAATTATGATACATCAACGGTGAACAAATTTAATGTTGCAGGGGAATGTAAATTAGATGGGAAATTCGAGTGGAAACAATGAATACGTTTATCGATTTTTACATTTGTTGCATAGACTGTATCATGGTCAACCAGAGACTGGACAATTTATAAATAAATGACCAATTAAAACCTTGCATATGGCAATTTTTGAGCAAACAAAATTAATTCAATGCACTTGTCATCTTTCAAAAATTGAGCCTAAGGCGTTTGAAGCAAGGTATTAAAGTTAATATATTTATACGTCGACATCCAGCAGTTTGCATTCCCGTGCTTCCATTCGTAGCATCTCTGTCGCACAGAACTTGAAACCAAGTTGTCCCATTCTGACTTAAATATATAGGAGTTTATTGTGTTAGTGTTAAAACCAATACTTTGTAATCTGACATCTAGATGTCACCGTCATATTTGATATTTACATACACGTACATAATAATAACAATAACAGTCCTTATTGCTCTCTAAAATTATAATAAAATACAATAAGAAAGAAATAAGCAAAAACATAAGCAAACATCACCAATCAAAGTATTCTTCTAAACTTATACACTTACTCACATTGTAAACTATTACATTGTTTTGATTGAGTTGCTCATTTAATAGTCTCTCGGATCTGAGTTAAATGTACTGGGTGCCCGTTTTTCGAGCGGCATCATGGGGATTTCAGTTATCTGAAAAACGGGCACCCTGTATATTATGTTTGTAATGATATCACTCAAGTCTGTTGCGCTTGTTTAAGATCCCAAGACGTTTGTGATACCAATGCAAAGTGCCAATTATATACACATCATTACTATTAAGTATTTTAATAAAATTGTAAATACTTTGATTAGAATCACACCCTGTACATAAACTGTAAGAGTCTCAATCACCCTCTTTATTGCTCCATAATCCCTAATTGAAATGCCCCCGTATAAATAAAGCAATTGTTACGATATATCCACTCAGTTTGCTGTTATTGTAAACAAGTAAATAACTCTTCGTGCGATGTCATTAATGAGAATAAACCGTTCGGACCAGAAGTAAATATTTATGGAAATAAAATATGAATGTCGAGTTTAAAAATCGGAGTTTGCTTTTCATTAAGGGCGTCAGGAGGAGGGTAGATAACGTTTTGCGTCATGGACTTTTAAAAATCAATTTTTTCTCAGTCGAGTCACGTCGGGATCCATCAAGGGATATTGAGGCATGAATGTTGGCTTGAAAAAAATGCCGGTTCATCGAATGGAAATCCGAGTGTGCGGCCTTTCTTTCAGGGTGTTTTATGAAAAGAATTAATAAATCTCATTGATTTTGACGGTCTGTCCTAGATACGCTTATATTTTTAGTGCTTGACCGCTTCTAGTTTTCTAGAAACTATTTGCTCTGCAAGTGATTTGAAAATATGCTTATTTGACAATCAATCAATTAAAAAAATACAAGCTTACTATGCGTATTTTAGAAGTTTCAATGCATTGGATTTCAATAATAATGCAATTTTAACAACCACTTGTTAAACCAACTTATTAAAGCCGAAACCAATTATAACTTCTATTTAAAAAAACTGCGGGATTTCTTCTAATTAGTTGCTCTACACGGTCATAGGAAGCTATTAGCTCATTATCATTTACAAATATACTATGACAACGAGTCTTTTGAGCCTAGCACTGGTCAAGGCAAAACCGACTCACATAAATGAAATTAATTTTTAGAGAGAAAACATTTTTATTTACTTATTTTTACATACAGATTGACAAAATATCGTGAATTTTCGTTTGTACGACTATAAATCAGCGATCTTTCTGTCTGGCATTAATAGTCGTCAGTTGTTATGATCATGATTGTGAATATGTTGGTGAGCTTGAATATGAATTATGAAGAGATGTAATGAATTGATAAATTGTGGAAGAGGGATGTTTGGTTCTAGGATTAATCCAAGGATTGCGAGGTAAACATAGGTGTTGTAGAATGTATTAGATATCTGGGTTAGTTGCAAACTTTGTAGCAAGGTGTACCAGACGGTCTTCAATGGGGATTACTTGGGTTTTTTTTTTGGTAGAGTAGTGTATTGAAAGGATTGTGTAGGGCAATGTTAGGGTGTCTTAATTTTGTTAAAACGCAAAGTGCTGATCGCTCGCCCACCTGCAAATTTCTTACAACAGGAGGACGGGGGTTTAGGAAAAGTATGGCAACATAATCTAAGAAAGATATAATTTTGTATATTTCGACCACTGTATTTATGAATATACCTAGATTTCTAAAAGTTAGATGTCTGAAGTGTCGAGCTCTGTTTTTAATTTTTAATTTGAGGGTTTGGGAATGGGGTTTAAAGGAGAGTTTAGGTTCGAATGTAATTCCAAGATACTTGAAGATTTCTGATAGAGAAACGTTGTTTATGTTAATGCTAAATGGAGATGTGGATGCACGATGGAAAGGGACGAAAACGTTGGATTTTTTAGGATTGATGGTTATTCTCTATTTGGCAAACGAATGTTGAAGCTCCTGCAATGTGCTGAGTGCTTTTGGGAGGGTCTTACAGTGTGTAATGAGAGCTGTGTCATCAGCACATAAGAGATAATACGCGGAGGAATTTAGGTATTTGGGATTGGGATTGGGATTATATATGTCGTAAACGAAAATGTTATAAAAGAGTGGGGACTGAGGATACCTTGCTGTGGTATGAATGGGCGCGGGAAGAAATTACCTATTCTGACAGTAAAGGAGCTGCATTTAAAAAGTTGTCAATTAGGAGTAGAGGATGCAGTGGGTTAGACAAGGAGTTGAAATAATTTTTTATATCCGTGGATTACTAGTTTCTTTTATCTACCATTTGAAAATTCTTGTACCAATAAGTTTAAATGTTCATAATTAATACAATCTGAACCTTTTAATTAAATACAGCCAGGTAGATTTTATGGGTGATTTTGAGCTTTTATGCACCTTTTATGGCAATTACGCGATAATTTTAATAAAAAATTCCAAAAATGTGTGCCAAGCGTCGGGCGGTTACTGAAAGCAATACATTTAAGGTTATTTTTGTCAAAATATAAGGATTTATCATTGCTCGATGTGCATTCGGTATAAATTGACTAAAATTGATTGAGCTGATGAGCTCTCATCGTCAGGATGCGATAAGCTCCCGTCGCACAGTGTGTAACTTCAGCAATCTAGGTGGAAAAATCTGTATGCAGGTATAAAATATTATTGTTTCTCTTTAGGGGACTATTTATTAATTTAACAAGTTTTTTAACATTATTAAACAAAATATCAACTTCTTACATAAATATATAAGTTTACAAAGCCGTAATTTTTATATTAACAAAAAATGTTTAAAAATAAAAGAAACATATAAAGAAAGATACATGTAAGTAAATGTAGTCACAAGAAAACTAAGCAATGTTAACGCAGAATCAAAAGTTATTCGGAATCACCACTTTGACAACTCTCATCCAATAAGTTTTCTGTCTCTGCTACTGATTGACTGACTTCGCTCTCTAATTCTAATAAATTTAACATATCTTTATTTATTTTTTGCGTTAAGTCTTCGTAGGTGCTCTTAAACTTGCAATAAATGTTTGCAGATTTACAAACAGGTTGAATATTCATATATTCAGGCTATTTTTCGTTTCATTTTATTGAATCTATGCAATAAATGGGTCAGAAGTAATAAGTAATCGGTTCAGCAAGTCTATGTTTGTGTCTGTTCTTGTAGTTTTCTCTTGAATAGTTCTCTGTACTGCCTATTGTTTTTGTTTCTATCTTTTTGGGCTTTTGCAGAGAATTGCCCAATAGGCACAATACATGATTCAATACTATCCCTTTCGTAGAATAAAATTTTATAAAGGCTCACTGACATCGTATACCATAGGTGTTGGAGGCACAGGTCACGATTTTCTCTTGTGAAGCATTCAAATTTATTTCAATTAATTTTTTTTATCGCAATTTAATTGAAGTCTAGGTTGACTCCTGTTATCTCAGCAGATTTCGCAGCATTTCTGAAAAAATAAATATGTAGTGTTGCTATGTTGTTTATATTGCCAGTTTGTTGTTTAGGCATGTCAATTAGAAGGCCTAATTCTCGTTTGAATCTTTTCTGGACTTATTTCTTTTTCGGGTAACCTAAGTGGTATGAAATATCCAGTCATGCAGAGGCGATATTCTGAAGGATAAGAATTCTCTGTCATATACTTGTTTCTCATTGATCACTTGGTGAAACATTATGTTAATATAGGTTTAAAAATTAAATTTTAATTTTTAAACCTATAAGAATTCTCTTTCTACTTCTTTCTTAGATATAATATTCATTTTGTTCATTTCGGTGGGTTTTGTCCCACATAAGTCTGCGTGGAAGAACATGATGAACCAGCATTATAGACTTTACCGGCCTACATGAAAAATATCATAATCGATGTTACGGTAATGTTCTAGTCGTTAATAGTTACTTTGGTGAGAGTAAGGGTTTCTATTTGTTGTCTTAGTTTATTAACATCTATAGTTATTAAATAAGTCGATTTTTTTACCAACAAAAGGGTGGCAGTACCCAATAGAAGATGGGACAGGGTATTTCTAAATGACAGTTTTAGAAGCATCTGCACCGCAGTAAATTTTTATAGGAACCATACCAATACGAAATAGGCTTTCATCAGCGAAATGTTCCTCGGACAACTCCTGTTTGTAGCGATTCTGTTCTTAACCATCACATCCCCATTTGATGATGATGTAAAAAGTAGTATTTTCAGACAAACGCAACTCCTCAATGACTTCTTTAATTTGACATAAGAGAGAAATTGTACGATCAATGAGCACAGATATTTCGGCTTCGCCTCTTTAACTTTGTAGTAGGGGGGATTCAATTTGCAATTTAGGTTTTCGGCTTACTCGGGTATTCATATAGTTCAATTTAAGTGGACATTGAAATATCTCTAAAATTACACATCGAATAAAAAAAAATTATAATTAAAATTTGTTCGCCTCGGAGAGGGATATCCAATAATATGAAACTCGACCCACTATCCTCAACCCCCAGAGGGGTAAGAGGTGAGAAATAGAAAAGTTAAATAGGAATCCCCATTTTTTTTTTGTAGGGATTTGAATATTACAGGAAAAAATAAGAAAGTTTTATCTGTTTTTTTTTTGTATTCGTGACAGATGACACTATAATCGACAAAATTCAAAATTGGCAAAAATCGTTGAAAAATGGGGATTCGTAAAATAAGGTTCCCATGATTTTTAATAATAGACAGCTATATTTTTGTTCTTAGTGTTATAACATCATTTTAAAGCTTAAAACTTATGCTATTTTTCTACATAATCGCCGTTTTTGTTCAAACAGTTTTGCAGACGATGCTCCAGTTTTTCTATCCCCACTACTAGAATTCTGCCGCCAATCCTTTGAGGAATCGAGTAACCTCTACCTTGACTTCATCATCGGTATTAAAGCGTAAACTAGCTTTATTTTTGGGAATAATTAGTGTTGGAAGTCTCAGAAATACGGAAAGCAAGTTCGTTAATGGTGATCCTCCGATCTTCACGCAATATTCTCTCAACTTTTTCGACAATTCCATCTGAAACTGAAGGCCTTCCGCTCCTGTCTTCATCGTGAACGATTTTTGCCAATTTTGAATTTTGTCGATTATAGCGTCATCTGTCACGAATATAAAAAAAAATTCAGATAAAACTTTCTTATTTTTTCCAGGAGAATTCAAATCCGTAAAAAATGGGATATCCTATTTAACTTTTCTATTTCTCACCCCCTAACTCCTAGGGGGTTGAGGGTAGTGGATCGAGTTTCGTATCATTAGATGTCCCCCTCTAACGCGAACAAATTTTAATTATATTTTTTTATACGGTGTGTAGTTTTCGAGATATTTCAATGTCTTCACTTAAATTGAACACCCTGTATACTGCCGAGTAGACAGATTAGTATCCACTATTAAAGCAAGTGCTTGTTCCGATGATATTGATCTTAGCTTTTGAAACAAGAAACTACGGGCCTTCTTAATAGTCGTGCCTCGAGATGCAACAGAAAGTTCTTTAATAATTGCTGCCGAATCTCGTTTGCCCTCTTTACTTAATTGAATTTCTGTGGCCGTACTCACCTCTCCGCTGGTTGACTTCAAGATGTTGTAGTTTTTTGGCCTTAGAACTAGAAGCACCTAAAAATTTTGTTGGCCGGCCTCGTTTAATCGTGGAACTATTTGGTATCGATGTACTCGGGACAGGAAATATAATATTTTCCTGAAACCAATATTAATAATTATCTAGAAAGCGCTGTCGGTGCTCTGCTACTTTTTCCTCTTGCTGTATACATTTTGGCAAATAAGCAATTAAAGCGTCAAATTTTGAATTTTGTGACGTTTTAACCGGAATTTTAAAAAGGCCATCCGGGAAATTGAAGATGTCATTCTGTAAAAATTGAAAAAAGGGTACTTTTAAATGCATTAAATACTCAAAGGTTTAAGCTTTAATATCCATATAGCTACAAGGCTGAATTAAGTTAAATAATGAACTAAAATTTAGATAAACATAGGAAATAGTTTTCAAATTAAACAAAAAACACTCAACTTTTAAAAAAATATTTGCAAGTCAACAAAAGATATTTTTTCAGCCCTCCCCCCCCCCCTCTAAATAATTTTAATTAAATTGCATCTGGGGCCTCTCAAATCCGCCACTGACCACGATGTAGGGCAACTAACAAGAAATAGTCACGTTTTATGCGCAATGCTAAGGCAATATTTTTGAATTCGAATTTTAATTTATTTTAAAGAACATATTTTTTTTTAGTTAATCGTATTATACGGTGTGTTTCAGAAGGAAATAATTGGCAGTCACCTATGAATTGAAATACGCATGTCTCTGATTAACGTTGTTTTGAGCAATGGTCGATATTTTTGACATTAGGGTATGTAAGTATTACCATGCAAATTATTGTAATACATATCATTAAGTTGTCCTTTTTTTGGGTTTTTGTTTTTTGTAACTGTTGGGCTTATGTATTATTATTACTTATTACTATTTTCAATATGTATCACAAAACCTTCACAATTACTTATTTAAAAATAATGTATTTCCGATTTGTAGGGCTTTTAAAACTTCAACCTGCTTTTCCCGAAAAATAGAACAAGTTTTCGTATTTGAAGTATTCACGTTTAAATAAATTTGCTCTACATATACTTTAGTAATTGTACCTTTCATAAATCGATCCAGCTTAAAGTACTTTTAAAGTAAATTAATAATCGTAGTACCTTCCACCTTCATAAGTAATTCAGAAATAATTACTGCCGTGGATGGTTGTGGATTCCAAGTCGGAATATTTAGGGTTTCTTTTGGAGTAGGTTGTACTGTTACGCCGACGTCAGTTTTTTTTTAAGTTCCCTTCATTAAATCCCACAAATTCTAAAGTTACTTTATTTAATCCTTCTGCAACAAGTAAGAATACTCAGTTTTAATTACCAATAATACATTATTGATGGGGGCCAACTTATACACTTCTGAAATTAATAATTTTATAAGTTTCCGAATGTGCAATATTACACGCACACATAAACTAATTGTAAGTTAAAATTTTCGCCCTTCCTAACAATTACGACAATTAGTACTTTTGAAGCAAATACAGTAATGGGTCCCCCGACACGTACTAGCACTAATAACCGCCCCTGAAACTAATTGCAGCCCATCTCTGTTAGCTCTACTTTTAATTTGATGGCCCTTTTGGTGCACCGGCAATATTTATAAACGTTAACGTGACGCACGCACGGAAGCGATGGGAAACCGAGTTACAGTCGGTTTGAAGATAACGTTGGACCATTAGTCGTGGGATTTTTAGTAATTAGAAAAAATCCTGCCCTAATTTCGGCGATAACGGTTCGCATTAGACTCTCGTTCCTCATTATGTTGTTCACTAAAGGCGGTTAACGATTATCGTTTCGGGGTCCCCGTTATAACTGTAAACGGTTTTATTTCTATTGGCTAGGGGTGGTGGATGGTATAAATTTAATGCCGATGGCTTGATGATAATGGCTTGGGTATTAATATCTTTAAAGAGCGCAATGGTTGAAATCATTGGATATAAAATATGTTTCAAATATTTCAACTCAGTTGCGTCCATACAAATACACAAATAATTAATAGCTAGTTACGCATAATATCTAATAAATAGCTTTACTACAGTATTAGCGAGCACTCGAGACGTATGGTGGTAGATGGTCACTGCGCCACACGCCTCGAGTGCTTGGTACCACTCTACTACTAACACAAAAAAAAATCTATTAGTAATTTCATTGTCATTTATAATCAAGAAGACTAATATTGAACTTCCATTCATTTTATTTAATAAAATCCCCCAATAATAAAAATACCCCAAAAGTTAGCAAAAACCCTTAAACCTTCATTCTTAGTGTTTTGTGAGGTGCTGAATCCAGAAAAAAATGCTTAAAAATTTCAACACTAACATCCAAAATCCATTTAATGGATTTTAAGGATTTTATAAGAGTAAAAATCAACTTACGCGTAGGTGAAAATTACATTCCACTATAACAATGTGTAGAAGTATTAAATGAAGGTCGATTGAACTGAAAGCTTTATATTTTATTCAACATGTTTTTTCTTCTCTTACATTACTCGTCATATAGACAAATTGAACACATGGAACTAGAAGAACAATTGCACCAACCTAATGAACAAACAACAAATAGGAGGACTAAAAGAGAAAAAGTACTAAATAAAAAAAAAAACAAATGCAGCTACTATAGAACAAATCTACGAAGCAAAAATAAATATAGTGATATCTAAAGTGAAAAATATCATAAAACATAAACTGATTAAAAATACGAACAATATTTTTTTCATTTAAGTGATAAAATACACAGAAAGCAAGGAAATTAAAATTCTTCCGATGATGAGCTTAACTCTTCATCTGAGCTATTTTCTTTCAAAGAACTAGTGCCCAGAGAATTTGTGAAGATTTCAACATTTCCAAAACCTCTCGAGAAAGTGATATTTTTTCGGGGGAATAGCATCGTATAGATGGAGATGATGAGGTCGGAGGAGATTAATACACAGTTTAAAACAACTTGATTACTATTATAGCGGGAAAATTTTCAGGAAAATCTATCGCGGAATATTTTGAAATCTTTATTTCTTGCTTCCTGTGCCTCTTCACTTAAATGTCAAATTTTCAGTAATGTATGGTTAATTATTTAATGCCCATGAAACATTTTGTGTACACTTGGTGACATGGGATACCAAACATGCCGTTTTACATGGGCTTCTGCTGTATCCCTTGCAAATCGTTGAAATTTGTGGATAATAATTTTATTCACTAGAAATAACTCTCGTTATCGAGTCGAATTTTTTAATGATTTCAACGTTAATGAAGACGTCTGAGGTGATTAATGAAGGATCGGAAGGGCCGCCCTCATTAGAATTGATTGAATATTTGGTTACTTTACACTCACAGATATTTACACTTTACTTTCTGGCCATTGGTTCGGCTTCTATTTATAAATTAGTGGTTCTTAGAAGGTTACAGATAACTGTAAATTTAATGTTCGCTTATTGAGAAGCTCGGTCATTCAAAACGCATAAAGCACCCACCCAATTCGCAAATGAGGGGGGTCCAAGCTAATCACCTCCGATGCTTTCATAGAGCGGCCATCCATCCGCGCAATATAGAAAATCCAAATTAGAAGTGCGATGAACTTATTTTTTCATTGTAGACTAGATCTAAATTGTTGAAATCTTCGGATTTCAAGTAGCATTGTTGTGTCAATGTCGTTTCTGTCAACGCATTACCCACTTTTCCATCAACCATTGTCATTACAAATTCGTGACGTCGAAAAATAATACGGACGTAATTCATCTATTTCTTTTTGAATACCGTTGTTCTCAGCTTCTATAACAGTGTTGGACTAATGTTTAAAGTGAAATTTAATAGGTGAGCAGAAACGTGTAGAAGAGGTTCATGGATTTTGCCACACAATTTTATATTCTTAATTACAAGAAACTTTGATTGACACCAATGAAATCATGAAAACACTGTTCATCATTAACTTTTTGTTTGAATTGACTGATGCCTAAAGAACCATCAAATCCCTATTTCCTTATCATTTGAATCGGCTGGTTTTCAAAGTTTAAGGTTTTTAAAACACCACTTTGTAAAAACAACAGCCGTACAACAGTGTGATCTAGAAGAGCTTGGAGTTTTATTTCAGCTAAAGATGAGGTAACAACAATATGTTCGCAGCTGGGTTAACACTCACAATCAGTTTTGGTCTTTTGTGTTAATCATCAATGCAAGTGCTTCATCTTCATGCATTCTAAAAAGTCTTTCATTTTCAACATCTATTATGGCATTATTGTACCTTTTAGAGGGAGTAGGTGAGCCCAATAGAAGTTTCTTTGTGAGTTGAGATGTTTCTACCTGTCCTGTCCGGTTCATTTGTGTGGAACAGCCCAATTCATTCGAACTCGAAACCGACCTCAGCTCCTGAGTTTTGGACAGTTTACTTTGCTCCGATTATTCACCGAAAATTATTTCAGGATGTGTGCAGATGTGTCGTCAAAACTTTTAAAGTTCTCTAGACCGTCTAGCCAGGTTTTGTTTTTACCTAGAAACCTTCTCTCCATTCTGTAAGCTTCTGCTCACTTATATTTGAATGTAGAAGTAAATCGAGAAAGCGATTTCTTCAAATTTGGAGCTCACTTCTTGGGTACTTTGTGCGTTGTACTATCTCTTGAAGCAAAGGGTATCCTAAAATTAACACAAGATTTGAATTAAATAGAAAACACAGTTTTTTGTCTAAATATTATTATTTTTTCATTGAATCATAAAGTACATAGGACAGGGTTATTTATGGAATAACACATCGGGCAAATGGCCTCCACGACTTTGCTGGTACATACGCACTCTTTTGTCGAAATTTTCCATGACCATTCTGCATAAACGTCCCTGAATTTCGTTATATGAAGCGTTTAATTTCGTCTTGTAATGCACAGGTGGTTGTGGATTTGTTGACATAAACCCTATAAAGAGAAATCGAATGGTGTTAAATCACATGAGCTAGGGGGGCAATCCTGATCATAGAAACGAGAGAGTACACGACCAAGAAAAGTCTCATGCAGTAATTGAATTATTTCACGGGCTGTATGGCATCTGGCACCGTCTTGTTGAAACTACATATTGGCCACATCAATATCATTTAATTTTGGCAGAGAAAACTGTATTATCATGTCTCGATATCGAGCACCAGTCACCGCTCGACCAGCCGTTTTTTCAAAAATGTATGGACCAGCCCAAAATCCGCAAAAAAACAGTGAGACGTTGTGGATGCATTTGTTTTTCGACAATCACATGTGGGTTCTCCGAATCCCAAACACGGTAATTTTGGAGATAACAAAAACCATTAAGGTGAAATATGCTTCATCACTTAGGATGATTTTACTCGAAAAATCAGCATCCACTTGTTGATGTTCAATAATCCATTCAACGAACTTTCTTCGCTGTGCATGGTCATTAGGCTCCAGTTGTTGTGTTGATTGAATTTTGTAACCATGGAGACCCAGATTAAAATTTGTAATTGGAATTGAGGTTCTAGGATTTTCACGCACTGCTTCGATATTGACATTTGAACGGCTTGTTTTTGGACAACCAGTGTGTTTAGCTTCTCTAACTGGTCCAGCCTCCCTGATTTTTTTAATTAATCTCTTCGCAGTAAAAACACTATTCCGTACATATTTTGTATGAAATTTTCGAACTGTGGCCGCCAAACTTTCATTATATTTGAGATAATGTTTAATAATGAAAACACGTTGTTGTTTCGTGTAATGCTCCATTTTTACCAACCCTAAACTCTCTATTTCAAATTGTTTTTTTTTTCAGGGTTGCCAACAATTTACTGCACAAATGGCGGCAAATTCAAATTTTGCGTTCATTTTGGGGCACGCATTAGTTCTTTAAATATCTCTTTCATCGAACATTTATTTAATGCCTTCATGATATTGTAAGTTCCAATCTTTTTAGACTGATAGTACCAAAAATATAAAATTACATATCAAAAATCACAAACAAAAAAAAAACACTATCAAAAAAGTGCAATTTTTTCTTTCTATATAATCTGAATTAATAGATAAACGGTTTTATTTATTTATTTTCTAAAGAACTCTAAACAAATCCCAAGCAGGGCACTATCTTCTAAATATAACAATATCTCTTATGTTACTATTTCACTTTGCATTTGATCCCACTTTTAACTAGTTTTTTTGGAAAACACATGCAATTACTTGCAATAATCAATTTCATACTTGTCACTCAGGCAGAGTCCTTGGCTTATTAATAACTTTGTTTACCTGTAATCATATCAGAATATATTGTTATGTCTCATTACATAATAGTTTATTCTGTAACAAGGTTAGAATGGAAATTCGATGCGAGTACCAGACTATACTTTCTCCACTACCAAGCAAAATAAACAAATAAAATAATGAACACAAAGAACTTACGTTTTATTATTACATGTTTGTGGTTATGCTTATAGTATTTCGACAATTGTGACACCCAAGCCTAATTATTTTATTCAGAAGGGTGTGAGAATATTAACAAGTTATGGAATGAGTTACAAACAAAACGCCTAAGCGCATACTGTTTTGTTCCATATCAAGAGTGAGAATGTGTACGTTCGATGATCACAATTGATTTTAAATTCTACAGTGGTTGTGGAGAAATAATATTATCAACTCATTTCTTCTTTCTTTTTATGTCATTTTTATGAATTGTGGGTTTTTATGATTCACTTACATATTTCTAAATTGGGTATTTAATTTGTTGAAGAGACTACAGTCATTTCTTCATATCATATATTTTTGCCCATTTTTGGTTAGAATCCCACCCACTTGGAAAGCAGGTGCCAAACGACATTTTTTGTTGAAAATTTATTATTTACTATTTATTACACAAATATAAAAGTTTCGAAAAATATGTTTTGTAAATATAACCGCGGCAATAAAAATATTTGGACAGTATAGAAGCGCATAACGTTATGTTCTGAATTCCCGGCGCATTCACCATAAGACTAATTCACAAACGAGCCTATTTCAGTTGTCTGGAAAGTGATGGTTGCTACCATTATAAAATATTATACATTGAATTCATTTATTGCTTCTGCAATAAGTAAGGGTTTTCAATTTTCAATGCGCTAAGGATTTATATCGATTTTATTACTATTCTGAACAATATAAATTACCTGTAGTTATTAAAATTAGTGACAACACATTTTTTTTGTTTCATTATAAACAAGTAATTTTTTTTTGTTAAATAACAAATTACAATTTTGAACATCTAATCACTTTTCGGTAAATTTTTGAATATAGAATAGATATAAAATTTGATGATTCGTAATGTTCCACAACATTTCTCTTGCTTTTTCCATCTACTTTTACTGTGTTCCGGATTACGTCGTTGCAATAAATAAGGGCAGGGGCGTGTAATTACCGGCGGGAACCCGCCTTGCAGTGTGGACCCCTAAATAATTGGAGCGCTCGGGTGGGAAAGGTTGCGGGCGTCGCGACGCCTAGCTAAGCGCCGGTGGTCCGACCGGACACAAACAAATTTATAGCTAATAAATTTATCGGTTTCCCACAATATATATCCGCAACAGTTGCTGCCGAACGGATCGACGCCGACGCCTCCGGAGACGTCTACAGGAAATATCGTCGGATATTGTTGAATCAGGAACTCACTGATATTGGTAAATGGAAAATTTAAGAAGACCTTTAAAACGAAAATAGATTTAATAAATGATGATGGGATAGAAATTTTTGAATTTATTTTTGCTTCTGTTATTTTATTTTTATTTTTTCTACGGGCGATTAGAATAGTTATTTACGAACCAAGTGCGTGATATTTTTTTTAAGCACGAGCGACGAAGGTTAAAATTACGCAGCCACTGAAGGTGTAAATATGGCACAGTCAATTTCTGAGCATTTCCCGGTATAGCAGACCAGGAGACAATGTTTACTGGTGTAGTGGATCGGGAAAAACTGTTTCCTGGTTATGCATAGAGTGCGTAAAATATTGCTTTTGGGGCAGTGTTTATCCGCGAGCACTGTAGTATTTAAAAATTCTCAAATCAATCATATAACGTACACATTCTCACACTTGTTACAGAATGAATATTTTTACATCGTTTCGAATAAAACACTTAGCCTTGGATGTCACAATTGTCAAAATACTATGAACGTAACCATAAACATGTAAATATTTTATTTGTTTATGTTATCTCATGGTTGTGAAGAAAGTATAGTCTGCTACTCGGTTAGAATGGAAATTCGGTGCGAGTGAAAATGAAAACCGAGTAACAGACTATACTTTCTCCACAACCATAAGATAACCTAAATAAATAAAATATTTACATGTTTATGGTTATGTTTATAGTATTTTGACAATTGTAACCTTATTACAGAATATACTGATATGCCAAGATCAACTTTCCACCCTTGTGGTTATGGTGCGCAAATTTTGCATCTCTGTGTGTCTCATATTCAGGTCATTCGCTCTATCGCTTTTCTATCAATCGGGAACATCGTCTAGACAGAATTGTTACAAATTGTTACAAACTGAACTGTCCGTGACGTGCTGCTATGTCGTTTACTTAAAATCTTTATAGTTATTAAGGTATCTAAGGATTAGGGTTCCCAACTAATCTTGTTAATCTTGTTCTAAAAGGATGACGAGTCAGGGAGGGGACTGGTATAGGTTAGGTAAGGGGTGGTTATTAAATTAATTGAATCGATTATTTGGAAAAGGGAACAAACGACATTTTCGGCCATTTTCGTTTTATATTATTTTTCAACAAGTTTATTGAAGACGCAGCGTTTGGTGCGAAAAGGGAACAAAAAAAAAACGCTAGAAACGCTCTAACATATACCCGCTCCACTGCGTTTGGTTCGAAAAAGTTACATGCGACGCACATGTGACCTTTTCGAAATAATCAAGCATGTGTTTTGTCACATCATGGCGCTGGTTCTCGCTGTCAGATTTCAGTTAGAATTTGACTGTCATTGAATCGGGTGTGAATTTTGGTGTTTGCAAAGATTAATAACAGATAAAGATTTTAAGCGAAATGAGTGAGTTAAGTGGAAGCGAATCTGATGGTAATAATTTACCAAAACGCAAGAAAGGAGTTTTGAATACGGAAAACTATAAATCAAATGTTATAAAAAGGGCCAAAGTGAAAAGAATTGAACATCTTAATCATGTTGGGAAAGTCATTAGAGCCAGAATAACAGGTCCGGACTGCAGGTAGAAGTTTTGAAATTATAAAACATTAAGTATTTTTGACTTTTTTTTGGGTTTTTGTAGGTGCCAAATGAAATGTTTTAGTAACTTCAGTGAAGACCAAAGAAAGAATATTATAGATCGGGTAAATAGTTTTGATGACAAAGATGCACAAGATACATTTCTTCAAAGTCTCATCGAAAGTTGTTCCATCAAGAGAAAAAGTAAAGTTTCTGTCACCGAAAAACCCAAACCCAAGGCCCTTACTTTTTCATATCATATCTGCTTAGAAGGGCAACGCATTAAGATGTGCAAACAGGCGTTTGTTAGTTTACATGGGATTACAATGAAAAAAGTAAGACGTCTCAGTTTACTATCAGCATCCGATACCACACCAAAAGATAGACGTGGGAAAGAAGTAGGATCAAGACATAATGCTGTTTCTGGAGAAATGTGTACCAAGATAAAAGAGTTTATCGAAAAATTCAATGTTAAAGAAGTCCACTACTCCAATACTAAAGGGTCCGCCAATTAGCGCGCTCGATCTTTAACAGCTGATGGCGGCCATGTTGTTTGTGGTAGAGTTGTCAAACCTAGTTGTTATTATTCAGAGTATCTTCTCAAATTACCATGAACCAATTCAGCCGCGAGCAACATGTGCAAATCATTAAAATGTATTACGAAAATCATTCATCGGTTCGGGCAACGTTCCGCGCGCTCCGCCAATTTTACGGTGCAATTGGTCGATATTATTTTCCATACATAATGCCTTCGAATACTCTTTCAAACAAAAAATAAATTTCATTTATACCTCTCACACAACTTGCTTTATTTTATTTTAAAGATCGAGCGCGCTTATTGGCGGACCCTTTATAACCAAAAAATACCGGCTACACTTAATGTGAAAGTTATGCACAAGATGTTTATTTATGAAAATTTAGACCTAAAAGGAAAAGTAAAGTACGACTTTTTCTTAAAGTTTTTCCATGAAAATTTTAATTTGAGATTTGGTAGGTCGCAAGTGGATGTGTGTTCATACTGTGAGGAATACGGACAGAAGTTGAGAGATCCCAATCTAAATGATAACGCCAAGCGTGTTGCTGCTGCTTCACTTGTAGTTCATAAACGAAGAGCAAAAAAGTTCTTCTCAAAAAAAATTGAGATAAAAGAACTTTGCGCTGATAATGTCATGGGTCTAGTATTCGACTACATGCAGAATTTGCCGTTACCAAATATTCCTGTACAAGAAATTTTTTATCTGCGACAGCTGTGGGTATATGAATTTTGCATCCACAACTTGAAGACTGGAAAGGCAACATTCTATTCATACCACGAGGGGCAAGCATTAAAAGACCCGAATGAAGTATGTACATTTTTAAATATGTACATTAATGAGCATGTTGATAAAAGTATAGATGAGCTCTACATATTTTCTGACGGTTCCCCGGGACAAAACAAAAATCATACTGTGGTAAGATTTTTAATGACGTTGGCGGCAAACAATAGGTTTAAGAAAATTATACACTATTTCCCCCTGAGAGGACATTCATTCAACGATTGTGATAGAGACTTTGGAACTGTCAAAAGAAAAATAAGAAGAGTCGATAGAATCTATATATCAAGAATATATGGAGCTTATCAAAAAGGCATCTGTATCCGGAAAATTTGATGTGAAAGAAATACAAAATTCTCAAATAATAGACTATAAAAAATGGTGGCCAACACACTATAAAAAAACTACCGAGTCTATTGAAACACAAAAAAGGAAAGTCCCTAGAGATCAAAGAGTACATTTTCAGATTTCACATTAGAATCACTTTAGATACGATTCAACAAATCCTGGAGTGCTTATTGTTTCCGAATATATAGATGGGCTCACCTCGTTCTCTTTTCAACTAGCAAAGCCTGCTGGGTCCAGGACTAATCTTCCTGCTGGGGAAGCGTATAAAGCCTATACTGACAAGGTTCCAATCAATAAAAAAAAAGTTGATAATTTGAAATCCTTAATCCAGTATATTCCCGAGGAAAACAAAGAATTTTACACTATGGTATTTGCCTGGCCAACAGGAGTTTCTGAAGAAATTCCTGAAGAAGACTTTTAATACCTATTGATATAAATCCTATTTTGCTTTTATAAACTTACTTAAGTTCTACCTATTATGTAAAAATATATTTTCTTTAATAAATAATGTAAATTGCCTTTATTTTTATGTTTCATTCTGACTAAGTTTGGAAAAGGGCACAAATGCAATAAATATAAAATAATTTTTATAATATAAAATTTTCAAATATCCACGAAAAATTACTTTGAATTGGCTTATTCGAATACCTGCGAACATACAATAACATGTATATGACTTTATGTATACAGTGCGAGTCTCTAATTTGGAATAAATTCAGTAAATCAAACAAAGTTTATTTTTCGGAAATATGCTCGGACACGTCGATTAGTATTTTAAATTGCGCTCTTTTTGTTGTAATAAAATTTTATACAGCGTGTCCCAAATTTGAGATATGACGTTATCGACTATTTTTTTTAATAGCAACCCTAATTTTTTATCACTATTTTTAAAGAGTATATCAAGTTACACATGTGTGCCAAATTTCAAATTTTTATTTCTTGTCATTTAGAAGATATTTAACAAACATTATCAAATTTGTAGAATAAAGAAATCAAGTCACCTTAATCGAATTTTTATACATTTTAAAAGTGGAATGCCAAAACGTGCTGGTTTGTCATTTTTTTTTCAAACTGACGTTTATCATTTTGACGTTTAGTTATAAAAACAAGTAAGAAGTATAGCATCGCATTCCACGCATATTCGAGTGAGGAGAGTATTAGTCGTTCCATTGTTGTGTTGACTGTTGTTCACCGTTGGTCGAAAAATTATACTAACATGCCGTACTTAACTGAAACCCACAAAATCGAAATTTTAATGATGATTGGCTATGGGGATAGGACAAGAACACAAAATGAAGTTATTTATTTATTTAGAGAGAAGTATCCTGACTTACCAGCCATATCTCAAAGTACCGTAAGCAAGATTGAAAGTCAGTTTCGGGAAAATGGGCATTTAAGAAAAACGAATAATCATCGTCAGAATGCGCTGAGTGAAGAGGTCAAAATTGATGTACTTCTCTCTGTTCAGGAAAATCATCATGTCTCCTCTAGGCAGATGGCTAGGGAACTCAAAATTAGCCAGTCTTCAGTGTCAAGAATCCTTAGAGAGCAAACATTTCATCCTTATAAAATGACAATCCTCCAGGAACTCACCGAAGATGATCCGGATAGAAGACTTCAGTTTTGCGAAAAAATGATGGATCTACTAGATAGAAATGTTCTAAAAATAGAAAATTTATTGTTTTCCGATGAATCAACGTTTATGTTAAATGGTGAGGTAAATCGTCAAAATTGCCGTTATTGGGCAGACAAGAACCCACACTGGATGAGGGAAGGCCACACTCAATATCCAGAAAAAGTTAATGTTTGGGCAGGGATTGTTGGTGATCGAATTTTAGGACCAATTTTCTTTCCAAATAATCTCAATGGAGCGGGATATTTACAATTCTTGGAGGAAGAGCTAATTCCGAGTTTGGCTATTTTGTTTCCTTGCCCTGTAGAAGCTGACGTCCCGAATAGAAACATCTGGTTTCAACAGGACGGTGCGCCTCCTCATTTTGCAAGGCGTGTCCGTGAGTACCTGGATAATGTATTTCCACGAAGATGGATTGGCAGAAGAGGACCAGTTGAATGGCCACCCAGGTCTCCGGATTTAACACCTATGGACTTTTTCTTATGGGGGTACTTGAAAAGCAAAGTTTTTAAGGCCAAACCGCCAAATCTTGAGGAGTTGAAAGAACGAATAAGACAGGAGTGTAGACTAATTTCCCCCGAAGTAATTAGAAATGTTCAAAACGAGTTTCAGTTCCGTTTAGGGTATTGTCAGTAAGAAAATGGACAACATTTTGAGCATTTATTGAAGAAAGACTATTAAGTTGAATTCATTTTTCAAATTTGATACTGTTTGTTAAATATCTTCTAAATGACAGGAAATAAAAATTTGAAATTTGGCACACATGTGTAACTTGATATACTCTTTAAAAATAGTGATAAAAAAATTAGGGTTGCTATTAAAAAAAATTGTTGATGACGTCATATCTCAAATTTGGGACACGCTGTATAAAATTTTATCACAACAAAAAGAGCGCAATTTAAAATACTAATCGACGTGTCCGAGCATATTTCCGAAAAATAAACTTTGTTTGATTTACTGAATTTATTCCAAGTTAGAGACTCGCACTGTATGAACATTTAAATGAAAAAGTTTTTTTCTTCCTACTGTAAAATTTACTCTGAAGTAGATGTGTCCTTTTCCAAATAACCGATTCAATTATGGTTTTGTTGTTATTTCAATATTTTTAATAAATTCGTATGATTTTTTATTGAATATTTTTTTTTACAAGAAGCATTTATATTAAAATAAAATAACAATTCGTCTCTTATTAAATTAACGCTCGATCAGTTTTTTTCATCTCGCCATTTTATACTCGTTCATGAAAATACCTGTTAACAAAAGGCAGATGAAGATTGTATTATATTAAGAATATTTTCCTTATTTGCTCAATAAAAGTTTCCATGTTCGTACACCGATTTTTTGTTTTTTTATTCGCACCACCCCTGGGCGCTAAAATTATACCTAGGTTTGGATTGTTTTTATGGTAAATGAATAGCTTTATTTTAATAACACAAAAATTACTTTATTGTGCATATATCTAAGTACAGAAAATGTTTTTGTTGTTTATAATTAGTAATCGACTTTTTTTCGAGACACCATTTTCGTACACGATATCTCAGAGATGTTTAGGCTAAAATAAAGAACGGCATATTTTTATGTTCTATATTGATTGACGTTACAAATTCCGTAGCGGTTTTAAATAATATTCATTTGTTGCAAAGTGACAGCTATTTTGAAAAAGTACAATTTTTTGCTCGAAAAGCTGATTGAGATATGTTAATTTACTCAGTTCTTTGTAAATGGACTTTATAGCTTTGAAAACTTGGCAGTATGCATTGCTGGCTAATGCTTAATAATAATTAACAGCACAATTTGTGGTCTTTGCTTTTTTATCTATATTATAATACTCGCGCAAAAAGACATTTCATTCAATCAGCTTTAGTACTATGATGCCGTTTTAATTTCGTTGCAAAAACTTTTGTATTATATTCTTAAGACTATAAATTAATGATTTATGAAAGAAAAAATCGAATTTTTTAATAGGGGTGGTGTTAACCCTTAACATAATTTGAGATAAACAACTGCAAATTGGTAATAATATGATGAATTATGTCAATCAACTTGCCGATTCACAACCATAAGTCTTAAGAATTAAATTCATCAAATGCATTTTTCAAATGATAGAACTGAAACAGCATGACGCCAATTCTTTTTTGTTAATCAAAACCATTTCTTGTTTTACAGAAGTTAAGAAAGTCAGATTCTATTGATTTCATATACGAGGCAATCCTTTCAAAGGTTTCCCGATCGTGTTTTCCAAAAATTTATCATTCATCCTTGATTCTATTTTGGTCTTAAAATCGTTTCAAATGATAGAAGTAAAACAACATGAAGCCAATTACTTCCTTCATTGTTAAGCAAAACCCTTTCTTCTAAGTAGCTTAAAGTTGTTTTGCGGAAGTTAAGAAAGTCGTAAAATTAAAACCTCGTATAAATTAACAGCAGTTGTTTCATTTGCTACTAATATTTTTAAAGTTTCAGTAAACATAGGTAAAATATAGAGATACGTTTAGGCTGATTGACATCACGAAATTTCATCTACACTTATTATATAGGGTGTCCCATTTTAAATTGCCACCCTAAATATCTCGAAACCTGAGCAACAGGTCAAAAATGTTTGAGATGAAAGTTGTAGGGTTCGGAGGGGGCATATGCTGGTTACCTTGAAAATGACCGAGGCATTAATTTTCAAGGTTAAAGGAAGGTCAATTTTAACTTTTCAAATGGAACCGCCTATTTTTATTGCAAGATCGTATTTTACGGGAAAAATTCAAACTTTTTGTAGAAAACGTATCTTTTGAAAATGCGTTTTTAAGAGTTTTTTCACGAATTTTGTGCATTATGTTGTTTGAAATCTCAGACGAATCCAGGCTGTAATTCATGTATTACCACGTGGAGGTTGCCGATGAGATTTTGCACATCATTGGCCTAGAAAAGGGCCGATGGTTTCAGTGGCTGGAGGTACGATCTCGTTCTTAGAACAAATGCCCGATCAAGTGTCCATCCTCGTCAATGCACTTCTGTACCCGCTAGCGAAAGTTTACTTGAACATTTCGAAGGGTTTGGATGGAAATTGATCGAAATGCAGCCTTAATCCCCTACTTCATGTTCTGCCCTGTTGCCGTACTAACTAATTGAAAAGTTTGAATATTGATGAAACTTAATGACATTAGACGTCGCGCGGAACACTTGACGGCTCGTCGCGTTGCTCTGTTCCCGCACCTTTGATGCTAATGCCGAGGGTAATGCATGAATCCCATCCTGGATTAAGAGAGAGATTTCAAACAACATGACGGACAAAATTCGTAAAAAAAACTCTTAAAAAAAGCATTAAAAAAAACGTTTCCTACAAAAAGTCTGTATTTTGTCCTGTGGAATGCGATTCCGTAGTAAAAAATAGGGAGTTTTATTTGAAAAATCAAAGTTAACCTTCGTTTGCCCTTGAAAATTACCGCCAAGGTCATTTTCAAGTACACCAGCATATGTCCACCTCCAAACCCTACAACTATTATCTGAAACATTTTTGCCATGTTGCTCAGGCTTTGAGATAGTTGGGGTGGCAATTTAAAATGAGACACCCAGTATAGCTTATAATTGCTCTAACTGTTGGATAGCTGGTTACAAAGAAAACCACCTTGTCGTAATAAATCTCAAAATCAAAGAAAAATATTAAATTACTTTAATTCTTCCCTTCTTTTAGCCGATATAGAAAAGTGAAAACATATGTTTACTTTTTCCGTTACGAAGTACGAGAAAGTATTGTGATCGTGATTTTTTTTTCAAAAATTTTTTTTACGGAAATATTCGTTCTGGCCCCTAGATGCCATTTCAACAATTTCTGGAATTTTCACTTTCTCCGTTACGAAGTACGAGAAAGTAGTGTGATCGTGATTTTTTTTTTCAAAAATTCTTTTTATGGAAATATCCGTTTTAGGGTCCCCAGATGCCGTTTCAACAATTTCTATGTATGTGCTGTGCGCGCTGTATCTCAAAAACTAATAGAGCAATTGATATGAAACTTTGAACATAAGTCTTATTTGATAATCCGAAGAACTGAAAAGCTTTTGGTATAATTTCGTACACCGGAAGTGAGTATTTACCTTAATAGTTTTGTAAATATGAAAAAAATCAAAAAAGCATTTAAATAAATATTGAAGACAACAAAGAAATAAACATCTTTCGTTTGAAAATATTTTTCATAAAATCATTGTTATTCGAGAAAAAAATGTATTTTTTTTTTCATTTTTGGTTTATAATTATGAAACGATAATAGTTACAGCAAATTTATGTTAATAATAATTGTAGATAATTCCAAAATGAACAACTTATAAACAATAAGTTTTTTCCCGAAATCTCTTTAGTTTTTGAGTAAACTGAGTTTTTAAGTTTGCTGTATGATTTTTCCATCTTTCATAATTTTGACGTTTTAAACGTCAGTTTCATCCGAGTCTACAAAACATTTGATGTACATTTAAAATATGATTTAAATTGAAAATAAACCACAATAGCGTAAATATAAAAGATACCATCAAGTTGGAGAAAGTAACATGATAGCCACATCTCCATTTTTAAGACAATATTTTAGACATCAACTCTAATTAATTAAATTCTTTCAAGTATTATGCATAATAATTTAAAAAAAAGGTCCTCACTTGGAAAATTTTGCAATTTACCCTGAAAACGTAGTGAAGAGCAAAAAAGAGATTCTCACTTCGGATATTTTAATGTACCCCGTCCTTTTCAAATTTCACGGGTCATGATGAGTCAGAAAATTTACACAGAAGTCACTTGACTGTAAGAGTTGACTCTATGAGCCCAGTCGTAGTTACCCACCTCTAAAATGTGCATCACAAGTCGTTTGCAATGTTTTTGTTTTCTTTTCTTAATTCTATAAAAACTTTTTTTTTCTTGCCATAATTTGAATTAGTATTATTTGCACTTACTGAAGAAATTTGAGAAAATCTTATATATAACTTCGAAAAACAATCACAGATCATATTAAACGTTCTCTCCGCTGACTGATCGGCATTTTCTATAAAATCTAATAGTTCATGTTCAATATGATTTTCAACAGTGAAGATTTGGATGCAAATGGGAAAAATGTTCCTACATTTTTATTTGACGCGTCTATTTGTATCGAGAAATGATTATGTAAGCTTTTAATGCAATCTACGGCAATTTGTCGGCTTTTCTTTGCCAATGCTTCTACAATTGCTTCAGCTTTTGTACGACTACAAGATATTTTCCCATTATTTTTTTAATCAGTGAAGGTCTTTTTGTATTGATTGGGTTTCACTGTATAATAAACTTGAGAAGTTTCCATTGCAATTACTTGAAGTCACTCAGCCAAATCTTTCTTGAAAATAAAATTCCATGTTAAAGTTCTAAATTTTTGTTTATGGCTTTCTTGATTTTCATGCTTATTTAAAGCAGAATATCCCTTATACGCCATTGAAAATTTAGAAGAACAAATCTTACAGACGGCTTCAAATAAATATTTTGTTTTCTTCAGCCACGTGTTTCATTTCCCAAGATGTGTTATAATGAGGTACTCTCTTCGGTTTCTTTTTTGGAGGAGTATTTGAATCATTATTCTGCCCGCCGTCACTTTCCTCGCCATTCTCATTATTGTTTTGGAGCATTAAGCATTGAAACAAGATGAGAACTGCCCTTTATGAACAAGTAAACATAAAGCTTAATCGAGTTTTCGTTAAGTCGCATTATATCAACGAGTTCAACAACCGAAGATACTTCATTAGATGTAGGTTAGGTTGCCTAAATTTTTAAATTTTATTCGATAAATTGAGATTCAGTCCTTTCCACAACGTCCGCTCATTTATGATTCAGATTAAACAAATTCCTATACACCAAATAGTCCAATAATAAATAAGAAAAAGGAGGATAGTTTAGCAAGAGAAAGGATAGCCAAAAGGAGAATTGTCCTCCCAAAAACAGAATGTTTCGCAACCCTACTAGAGCGTTAATTGTACAATAAAGCACCAAGCCGATGGTGTAAGCCCGAGGGCCATCGGCCCGAAGTTGGAGGTGGGAGAACGAGACTTAAACCACACTTTTTCTTCATTCATCTAATGCTATATAAAAATGATATTAGTATTTATTTCAAGATACAGCAAAATTGCTTTCTGGCGTCGATATAGCAGACGAATTGTACTAAGTTTCTAAATCAACCCAAGCTATAAAACGTGTGTACTATTAAAAAAGATTCTTTCAACCGTCCGCAATAAATTTTCTGCGTGCGCGGAATTTCGTGCACTCGGCGTTCCCCAAATGCACTTTAGATCCACGAAAAGGACCCTCATCAATTCAACCCCAACTATCCCCCATTTACTCATTTACGAGCGTTTTGTTTTTTTTTTGCGGAGGGACTGCGCTTAGACACCTCCCCACTTCTATATTTATGCAAAACACATCCGGATATTAGCCGTCGTGCCATTTGCATAATTCCGTAGTTTACTTTTTGACACTTATATTCGGCAGACGTGTCGTCTACATTTCGGATTATTGCATTTGCATAAATAACGAAAAGGAGAACGAGAAAATGCAGGGTCCGTAATTCACGTTGTTTTCCGCCATGTGTTCGCGTGCGGCGTTCTTTTGTTTTGCCATTAGTGGAAAGCGGGCCGACAACTTTGAGGAAGTGCATTTCCCCGACAAACAAAGAAAGCCAATGTCGGAACGGAAGAATGGTGGCGGAAGGCGAAACAATGGACGTTGAGGTTTCGGCCTCATCCATCGGTTGGATAGAATGCTATAAACACATTTGCATAACCAAGTATGACGGATGTTAAGAGTTTAATGTTCGTGGGTTTTATTGAAATAAAGTGTAATTACTTTTTGCGATTAGATATTTTACGTAGAAAGGGGGGCGTCCCTCGCCGATTGCGACGTACCTTGTATTTATATGTTGTGAGTATCAAAAAGTAAGAGACCCGTATTTTTTTATGTGCTTGTCTCGAGGTTCAAGGAGTAAATCCACCCTTTGATAATGCGGCCTAGATTAAAAATTTTGAATTTTTCATAAAACTTTGTTCGTCGAGTAAAAATTTTAAATAGCAACTCCCATTTTTCTCGACGGATTCAGATTTTTGGGGGCAAAATATCAATCTTTTGTCTGAAACATTTTTTTATCCGAAACCTCCCTCATCCCACAGATTCAAAAATCGGTTGACGATCTAAAATTTTTCTGAGAACAAGTTTGAGACAAATTATACTCAGTTATTAGTCGTTTGTACATTGACCCACCCCACAACCACCCCCTAGTAGGGGGCTTTGAATTTTTAAATGGCAACCCCCATTTTTTCTCTGGATTCAGATTTCTGGGGAAAAAATATGAATCTTTTGTCCGAGAAATTTTTTCATACGCAACCCCCCCAAAAATAAAAAAATCAATTTTTCGATAAGACATCTATCGAAACGTGGTCAATGTTCAAAAAATCAAAAGTCATCGTTAAGTGTAGTTTAGGTTCGTTATTTTTGGCCACAAATGTTCCATAGGCCTATGTTTACAATATTTAGGCTTAAAAAAATGACACATATTCTTCATTTTTGTTGAAATAATTATTTACCCAGACAGTTTTACGAAATTTCGTCAATTTTCAAAAAATCAAAAGTCATCGTTGGGCGTAGTTTAAGTTCGATATTTTTGGCCACAAATGTTCCAGGGGCCTTTGTTTACAATATTTGGCTTAAAAAATGACACATATTCTTCATTTTTGTTTAAATAATTATTTACCAAGACACTTTTACGAAATTTCGTCAATTTTCAAAAAATCAAAAGTCATCGTTAGGCGTAGTTTAAGTTCGATATTTTCGGCCACAGATATTCCAGGGGCCTTTGTTTACAATATTTAGGCTTAAAAAAATAACAAATATTCTTCATTTTTGTTTAAATAATTATTTACCTAAACACTTTTACGAAATTTCGTCAATTTTCAAAAAATCAAAAGTCATCGTTAGGCGTAGTTTAGGTTCGATATTTTCGACCACATATGTTCTATAGGGCTTTGTTTACAATATTTAAGATTAAAAAATGACACATATTATTCATTTTTGTTTAAATAATTATTTACCTAAACACTTCTACAAAATTTCGTGTATTTTCAAAAAATGAAAAGTCATCGTTAGGCGTAGTTTAGGTTTGATATTTTCGGCCATAAATGTTCCATGGGCCTTTGTTTACAATATTTAAGCTTAAAAAATGACACATATTTTTAATTTTTGTTTAAATAATTATTTACCTAAACACTTTTACGAAATTTCGTCAATTTTCAAAAAATCAAAAGTCATCGTTAGGCGTAGTTTAGGTTCGATATTTTCGGCCATAAATGTTCCATGGGCCTTTGTTTACAATATTTAGGCTCAAAAAATAACACATATTCTTCATTTTTGTTTAAATAATTATTTACCTCAACACTTTTACGAAATTTCATTGTTTTTCAAAAAATCAAAAGTCATCGTTGGGCGTAGTTTAGGTTCGATATTTTCGGCAACAAATGTTCCATGGGCCTTTGTTTACAATATTTAGGCTTAAAAGAATGGCACATATTCTTCATTTTTGTTTAAATAATTATTTACCCTGACACTTTTACGAAATTTCGTCATTTTTCAAAAAATCAAAAGTCGTCGTTAGGCGTAGTTTAGGTTCGATATTTTCAGCAACAAATGTTCCACGGGCCTTTGTTTACAATATTTAGGCTTAAAAAAATGACACATATTCTTCATTTTTGTTTAAATAATAATTTACCCAGACACTTTTACGAAATTTCGTGTATTTTCAAAGAATCAAAGCGCAGTTTAGGTTCGATATTTTCGGCTACAAATGTTCCACGGGCCTTTATTTATAATATCTGGGCTTAAAAAAATAACACATATTCTTAATTTTTATTTAAATAATTATTTACCCAGACACTTTTACGAAATTTCGTCAATTTTCAAAAAATCAAAAGTGATAGTTAGGCGTAGTTTAACTTCGATATTTTCCACCACAAATGTTCCAGGGGCCTTTGTTTACAATATTTCGGCTTAAAAAATGAAAAAAAGGCGGATGCGCCGGATTCGTGGCTGAAATTTATGGCTAACTTCCAGTCCGTGAAAGCCTGGGGGTTACAACGCACCGAGGGAAAAATATATGTTGTATACATAGAGTAACAAGTCTGTAATTTTTATCTTCTAAAGTCGTGCATTTATTAGGTGACTCGATGATCGTACTAAAGATGTTAATTCGTAAATATTTTATGTTCTTAAATAATAAATAAGAATAAACAAAAAAAAATATCGAATGACAAATTTTGGTATCCCCTAAGGATCCACGTTTTATCCCCTGAATTATACATTCGGATACACAATATAACACCTGTCTTCTCAGAAAATCGGTATAAAGAGAGTGTGTCCCCTTCGGGGATTTCGGGACCTGCGACGCGGTCGATGGACGTGACGCCCTTTACATCCCTCTCACCTGATTGACGTGAAGGACCGCAGGGGGCGCACGTAGGGCCGCCGTAGATCACGGTTATACGAGGTCCGCCTCGTTCAATCCATCATGCACCTAAGGACGTGATCGATTGGCGGAGGCCGAGTTCGCCTATCACGTTCCCCGGACTTATATAAACTAGCAATGAATCCCCCGTGGAAAACAGCCATAAACATAAAGGTGGGGGGAGGTTGGAAGACGGAGGGCCCCGCGAAAGAGAAATGAATTGTCAAATTGTTACGAGACGTTGTAAAATTGGAAATAAAATGCCCATTCCTTTTTGTAATTGACAATGTCTTTCTGATAATAAAACCTTGATCGATTTATTAAAGAGGATGCGTTACCGGATACTAATCCATTATTACAAAAAACTTTAGGAGTTTAGGGTAAAGTTATGTATTCGGTAATGGCAAGAACTTTTTTTTTACAGAAAACATTTTTAACCTTGTTACACCTAAACTATGAAGTGCCAATTTGTATAATATATGTTTAAATAAGTACCAAAAAAATGTGAAAAAAAATCATAAAAGTCATACAAGTATAATGCGTTTGATAGTCATTTAAGGCCCGTGACAGTTAATTTTTCCTATTTGAATTTTGATCATATCTGTTTAGATAAAATCTTAAATACCAGTAAGTACCAATAAGTCATACAAATATTTTCGGTATTCATGAGATCGATATGATTGTGCAATTTCAAAGCATTAGATCTGGATAACTGATATCAAGGCTACAATTTTTATATTAATTTTATTCCGCGCATTTCAATTTTAGCTTCTGTTACTTTCCAATGTTGATGAATTAAATATGCAGTAATAATACTGAAATTGCGATGGAATATTTTCCGCTATATTTATGTAACAGGCCTCTCCGCATTATAAATATGCATTCCGGGATTTAACTGATATTTTTATTTCGCGGCATTATTACAATCCGGAATTGATAATAAATGTTTAAATTAAATGTTGCGCAATAATTTGCATTCGTACGCATGCATGCGCGAAATGTAAATGAGGCGAAGGGCGGCGCTCAAATAATATTTATATTTCTGTGCGCGTTGTGATAGTTTCGATAAATACTAAATGGAATTAAATAAATATGGACTGCTATCATAAATATGTCGACGTGGCAAAATATTTTTGTTTTTATAATTTTGCGTAAATAAATATATATATATACCGGGTGTGGCACTTAAGACGCCTCGGACCATAGCTCCTTTATGATAAAAGCTATCGAAAAAAAGCTAAGAACAAAGTGGTGCATAGTTACCGTCGCTATGTTTCAAAAATATTTCTAATCATCAGTGGCGTGTCGTACTCCAGTGGCGTACCAAACTTATGGTTTTTTTAAATGGAATGCCCTATTTTTTATTGCAGATTTGGAAATTGCTCGACGAGTACTTATTTTTTATCTAACATGTTATACCCTTCACTTTAGCGGTTTCGCTGTTATAACCCCTTCTTTCAAAATTGCGCCCCATTTTTGAGATTTTTTTGTGGAGAAACTAATTGACGCCGGCGCCTAAATTTTGAATTGAGGTACAGGTTAAGACCTCGTATACCTTCACATAATTTTTTTTCGGGTAATTTATGGAAAAAAAATAATTTTTGATTGATCTTCGCATGTTGTCATTTTTTCCGAAAATTTCAAATGGCACCCCCCTAAAAAAATTACGGCGTTGTACAGCCAAAACTCTAAATTTTTCATTGGTGTAAAAAAAATTACACATTGCATAACAAAATTTCGGAGAAAAAAGGAATTTCATCGCAAATGTCGGGAAATGTTTTCCGTTCCCAAGTGTGCCATGAGAAAACAAAAGATTGGTAATTGTCAAAGTAAATTAAATAAGTCATTTTTGATAAACGTTCTAAAAATGTTCCGAACTCAAGAGGAAATGGTTGACATGATATTTATTCTTGGAGAATGTAACAAGAATTGTTTCTTGGCATCACGAGTGTACGCTGCGAGATATCCGCACAGGGCACATCCAAATGAACGTGCGTTTTAAAAAGTGTTGGAGAGATTTACTACTACGGGAAGTGTGAAACGGCCAAGGAGAGTTAGAAAGAAGGCAGTTATTACCGAAAATAATGAACTGCAGGTTCTGGAGGCAGTTATTGAAGATCCTCATACCAGTATCCGTGATATTAGTAGGAATCACGATATTTCAACGCGATCCGTACATCGTGTTCTTAAAAAGTACAAATTCCGTCCATTTAAGATTCAACTGCACCAAGAATTGCAACCTCAAGATTTCATGCGAGGTAAGATTTCTGCATGTGGGCTATCAACAAAATTGAGCAGGAGGAATCATTTCTTATGCGCGTATTATTTTCTGATGAAGCAACGTTCCATAGAAATGGGCATGTCAATCGCCACAACTACCATTATTACGCCGATGAAAACTCACAAGCCATGCGAATGATAAACCACCAGCAAAGATGGTCGCTGAATGTTTGGGGAGGCATACTTGGAGAACACCTTTTGGGTCCTTATTTCATCGAGGGGCACCTGAACGGCAACAGTTATTTGAGGTTCCTTCGCGACAACTTGGATGATCTCTTGGAAAATGTCCCTCTAGCCGCTCTTCGACAGATAGTTTTCCAGCACGATGGAGCTCCTGCACATAATAGCTGTGTCGTTCTGGAATTTCTCGATGAAACGTTTCCGGACTCCTGGATTGGTCTTGGGGGTCCTGTGAGGTGGCCGCCAAGATCACCGGACCTCACTCCCCTTGACTTCTTCCTTTGGGGCCATATCAAAGACGAGGTTTACAGGACGGTACCAACTACTGTCGAGGATATGAGGGAGAGAATCCGCGCGGCTTTCCGCGGTATATCACCAGAAGTCCTTAGGGCAGTGTCTAGAGCCTGTGAGTCGAAGTTGCGGTTATGCCTCCAGCAGGAAGGTCGTCATTTCGAACATTTAGTTTAAGTTGTTAAATTTTCTTTATCTGCATTTTTCATATCATGTTGAATAAATAGGTACATACTATTATGTTGACCGTATTTGTGTATTTGTTTTCTCATGGCACACTTGGGAACGGAAAACGTTACCCGACATTTGCGATGAAATTCCTTTTTTCTCCGAAATTTTGTTATGCAATGTGTAATTTTTTTTACACCAATGAAAAATTTAGAGTTTTGGCTGTACAACGCCGTAATTTTTTTAGGGGGGTGCCATTTGAAATTTTCGGAAAAAAATGACAACATGCGAAGATCAATCAAAAATTATTTTTTTTCCATAAATTACCCGAAAAAAAATTATGTGAAGGTATACGAGGTCTTAACCTGTACCTCAATTCAAAATTTAGGCGCCGGCGTCAATTAGTTTCTCCACAAAAAAATCTCAAAAATGGGGCGCAATTTTGAAAGAAGGGGTTATAACAGCGAAACCGCTAAAGTGAAGGGTATAACATGTTAGATAAAAAAATAAGTACTCGTCGAGCACTTTCCAAATCTGCAATAAAAAATAGGGCATTCCATTTAAAAAAACATAAGTTTGGTACGCCACTGGAGTACGGCACGCCACTGATGATTAGAAATATTTTTGAAACATAGCGACGGTAACTATGCACCACTTTGTTCTTAGATTTTTTTCGATAGCTTTTATCGTAAAGGAGCTATGATCCGAGGCGTCTTAAGTGCCACACCCTGTATATATTATATCATAAAAATAATATTCTCACATTTTGTTATTACCTCATCGATTTGATTAGTTGATGTGTGCATATTAGATAGATGTCGTATGCACACATCAACTAATCAAGTCGTGCTGTCATCTCGATGAGGTAAGATGACAGCACGAGTTGATTAGTTGATATTTGCATATTACATCTATCTAATATGCACACATCAACTAATCAAGTCTTGCTGTCATCTCGATGAGGTAATAAGAAATGAGAGAATATACATTTTTACGCATTTTAATGAAATCAATACATCTAGTAACAGAAAGCCATCGAGTACGAATATGATTTACTGAAAATAATTTAACTTTCATGACGACATTATCCGTATAACAGATGATTTGCTTGGGGCCGTGTTGGCCTAGTACGTAGAACTCCTGCTCACGGGCCTCGTAGTCGTGGGTTGGAATCCCATCCGTGCGATCACTTTTTTGGAACGAAGAAGTGGCCGTGCGGGTCCATGGATGTTTAGGGTATGTCATATTCATTATTAAAAATGACATATCAAAAACTATATATCGTTAGTGGCTGAATAGCCTAGATGCTTACGCCAATTTCCCAAATCATTCGCACTTCCTCAACCCGAATTCCCGTCAACCATCATTCTTTAAAAAAAAAGATGATTTGTTTACCAATAATAAAGGTTACTCTATTGGATTGCTAAAAATGGACAATAGTTTACAAATAATAATAATAATAATCTTTATTACCCAACAGGCAAAAGCCCAATTACAGAGTAAATACAGTGAGAAAAAAAAACAAAATGATTACAAATTAAATAAAACTAAAGAATTCAACTAGAAATAATAAGTATGCTTGCATATATACACGCACACATATACACATATATAGACAAGTTCATATACACACATAACAAATAAACAAAGCTACAGTGATCATATACATCAGAAATTAGATATTGTTCAAAAAAAATTTAAATTGACTTAGGCTACAATTGAATATGTCGCACTCAGATGCAATCCCGTTATGAAATTTACATATTCTATAAACAGGGGATTTTTCAATAATATTGGAATTTGCACGGGAAGAATAAAAACAATTAAAATTTCTAATAGACAACCTAGGAGTGTGAAAGTTTACATTACTTAACAGTTCTGGACAATCAATTAAGTTGTGAATGATTTTAAAGAGAAATATTTGCCCCTGTATGTGTCTGCGTTTAGCAAATGGAACTCCATTAAATTCCTCCAAAAGTGCATCATGGTTAAAACCCTGAGGAGGATATACTCCAAATTTGCTGAACCGGACTGTTTTGTAAAATTTACGCTGAATGTTTTCCACTGATTTAATATGATTTTGGTAAAACGGATCCCAAACAATTGCCCCGTATTCCAGAATAGCACGCACAAATGCATCGTACGGGGAAATCAAAGCCCTTTGATTTGTAAATAATTTACTATTACGAATTATAAAGCCAAGTGCTCGGCTAGCTTTCGAAGTGATAGAGACGATATGTTCCTTAAAAGTGAATTGTGAATCAAAAACTATTCCTAAATCTTTTGAGACAGAACCTCTCTCTAAAGATTGAGCATTAATGTGGTAATCAAATAGAAGCGGATTATTTTTCCGTTAAAAGGTAACTGTCTTGCACTTAGTAACATTAAGATATAATTTATTGATACGACACCAATCAGATACGGTATTAAGTGCACTCTGTAGAGACAGATAAGACGATATATCTAAAATCGGTGAAAATATTTTGAGATCGTCTGCGAAAAACAGGTGGGGATGATGTAAGGAGGTACTTAAATCATTAACGAGGAGAAGGAAAAGTAATGGTCCCAGATTTGATCCTTGGGGTACACCAGAATAGGCAAGAAATGTAGTTGAAGAGTGCCCATTTACAGATACTTGAAGGCGACGGTCGGATAAATATGATTTAATTAAAGTAATTAGATTAACGTGAAAGCCGAATTCAGTGAGTTTTTTAAGTAAAATACCATGGTTTACACGATCAAAGGCCTTGCTGAAGTCTGTATAAATACAATCAACTTGACCTTTACGGTCAAGTTCGCTACATACAAATTCGCTAAAGCAGCTGAGATTAGTTACCGTGGATCGTTTTTCCATAAAACCATGCTGACATGGAGAAATAAGGTTTTTAACATTCGGGTAAATGTCATCTCAAAAACTTTAGCAAAATTAGGCAATAAGGCAATAGGCATATATTCGGCAATGTCACTAGGATCGCCTGATTTGAATACAGGACAGATTTTTGTTTGTTTCCAAATTAAAGGGAACTCCACAAATATGTGGAGTTTAAAAGCTAACCCTCTTGACTTGGTGGAGGAACAGTATTATTTTTATCGTTATAATACTCACTTCTTTTTGTTTTTGTTAAGGCATTCGGGCCAGAGAAGCATTTGACAAGTAGTGACATTTAAGAAACGAACGTTTTCTCCACAAGTTATTCATTTGGGCATTCTCTGCAATTATTATTAATATAAATTTGATAATAGTTACATCAAATATATGTTAAAAATATTTGTAGAAAATTTCAAAATTAATTTTCTTTTCGAACGTGTTACAGGCTTCAAATAGGCATTTGTTCTTAATAGTTTTTTTTTTGTTTTTTTCCGGTGATTTTTTAAATACAACAAACATTACAAAAATATTTAAACAAATATTAAAGACAATAAAGAAATTAACATCTTTGCTTAAAAATATTTTACATAAAATCCTTGTTTTTCGGAAAAAAAATTATTCAAAATGTTTGTCATTCTTGGTATATAATTATGAAACGAAAACAGTAACATTAAATTTATATTTACAATAATTGTAGAGAATGCTGAAATAAACAATTTATAAACAAAATCTCTTGAGTTTTACGTCTAAAACGTCAACATCCAATCCTGCAAAACACTTGATGTATATTTAAAATACCATTTAAATTGAAAATAAACCATGAATGTATAAATATTAATAACTATTATACCATCAAAATCGGAGAAAGTAACATAATGGCCACATCACCATTTTTATACAGGGTGTCCCATTTTTAATTGCCACCCCAAATATCTCGAAACGTGAGCAACATGACAAAAAATGTTTTAGATGAAAGTTGTAGGGCTCGGAGGGGGACATATGCTGGTGATTCTGTAAATGACCTTGGTATTAATTTTCAGGGTCAAACGAAGGTCAACTTTGATTTTTTAATTAGAACCCCTATATTTTATTGCGGGATCGTATTCTACGGGAAAAAATACAAACTTTTCATAGAAAACGTTTTTTTTTTAAATGCTTTTTTAAAGAGTTTTTTTCACGAATTTTGTCCGTTATGTTGTTTGAAATCTCAGATGAATCCAGGCTGTGATTCATGCATTACCCTCGGAATTAGCATCAAAGGTGCGGGAGCAGAGGTGCAGGTGTTCCGCGCGATGTCTGATGGTATTAAGTTTAATCAATATTCAAACTTTTCAATTAATTAGTACGGACACAGTGCACAGCAAGAAGGAGAGGATTAGGGCTGGACTTCGAGTTATTTCTATCCAAACCCTTCGAAATGTTCAATTAAACTTTTGCCAGCGGGTACAGAAGTGCATTGATGATGAAGGACACTTGATCGAGAATTTGATCTAAGAACGAGATCGAACCTCCAGCCACTGAAACCATCGGGCCACTGATGTACAAAATCCCATCGGCAACCTCTAGTGACGCTAATGCCGAGGGTAATGCACAGCCTGGATTCATCTGATTTTTCAAACAACTTGACGGACAAAACTCGTGAAATGAAAAAAAGTATTAAAAAAAAACTTTTTTTACAAAAAGTTTATATTTTTTCCCAGAGAATAGGATCCCGCAATAAAAAATAGGAGGTTCCATTCTAAAAATCAAAGTTGACCTTCGTTTGACTTTTAAAATTAACGCCAAGGTCATTTTCAAGATCACCAGCAAATGTCCCTCTCCGAACCTTACAACTTTCACCTGAAACATTTTTTGCGATGTTCCTCGGGTTTCGAGATATTTGGGGTGGCAATTTAAAATGGGACACCGTATATGAATTTATTTTTAATTCAACAGTTGTATATAGACGAGCTTTTTTAATTCAACTTTTGCTTTGGTGATTAAACTTCTTTAAATTGAACTGTTATGTTAATTACGGATTAATTTTTTTAAATTTAATTTTATCGTTATAGGTAATTTTGTTTTTATTCAACTGCTTGTTACAGATGATTTTTTTTTCAAATTCAACGTTATTTTTATAGGTGAATTTGTATAGATTAATCTTTTTAAAACAACTGTTAATTTATAGATGATTTAATTTTTTTAATTCAAATGTTTCTTTGTGAATGAAATATTTGAAATTGTACTTTTACTTTATAGATGCATTTTTTACATTAACTTTTTAAAATCAACTTTTGATAAATAGATTTTTTTTAACTTAAACTGCTACAGTTTCTTCATAGTTAAGTTTTTTTTTATTAAACCTTCTATTCTAGATTTTCGTTTCATGTTCATTAATTTAACCTCAATTTTATTAATTCAACTCTTTCCTTATGGACATTTATTAATCATCTGCATTTTTTTTTAAATATGTTTATTTTTAAGCAACTCGATTTATAGATTATTTTGTTTGGAATTCTGCAGTATTTAAGATGTTTTTTATTCGGCTTTAACTTTCCAGATATATACAGGGTGTTACAAATTCGATGCATTAGCATTACTATCTTGGTAACTATACTGGTGGAAAAAAAATGATCGATCATTTTGAAACCACCATAACTCGGCGTATTTTCAATCGATTTTGATGAATCTTTAAGGGCGAAAAGAATTGAAGTGTCTTTTCTAAAGTCATGCATACTAACTTAAGCGTAAACCCTTCCGCCCCCTCCAACACCCCTGTGAAAAAAAATGTTTTCTCAAGAAACCATGTCCAACTTTGACGATGTGTACGGAGTTGAAATTTTTTTGACTCGATCCACCATAAAGGCATTAAAATTTGATCAATTCCCTATGCAGGATTCAAAGAACGAAGTTCCTGGGACGATTTGGTACCAAGTTATGGTGCATTTTGAGGTTATTCGCACATAACTCGGCGACTTTTTCAACCAATTTTGTGATGTTTTTGGTGTGATTGAAAATAATAAATTTAGACCAAAATCGAAAATTCGGGACTAAAAACCAAAATCGCAGATTAAAAAAATTTCGGCCAAAATAAGAAAAAAATTATACCACAAAGTCGAAATAGCAAGTAAAAAATCTAAAATATAGGCCAAAAAATGAAAAATCAACAATCGTGGCCAAAAATCAAACATTTTGACTCAGGCCTAAAAATAAAAAACAAATCGAAATTTTCTGCCAAAATAAAGGAAATGTAGGACAGAAGATCTTGAATTTAGACTACAAAATCGAAAATACAGGTCAAAAATTTGAAATATATACTAAAAAAAATCAACAGTCGGGACCAAAAAATCAAAGTTTTGAAGAAAAATCGAAAACTCTGGTTTAAAAATAAAAATTTAAACACAATAATCAATCATTTAGGTTAGAAATTCAAACTATAGGGCCAAAAATAAGAAATTCGAGCCTAAAAATAAAAAATACGGACCAGAAAATTGAAAATTTAGGCCAAAATAAAGAATATTTCGACTGAATGATCACAAAAGACCAAAAAAATTAGTGAAAAATCGAAAAAACAGGCCAAAGATCTTAAATATGAGCCAAAAAATGAAAAATCCCGGTCTGTAAATAATAAATGTTGACTAAAAAATTGAAAATTCAAAAGAAAAACAATTGTTCCTATATATTAGAGCATTAGAATTAATACAATTTTTCATAATTTCGTGCTCTGTTCAAAAAATTGTATTACACAATTTGATCAAAGTCCGTGAAAGTCTCGTCGTCGTCTGATGTCGGTGGCAACTGTGATGAGTCTTGTTCTGCTGCTTGAATTTCTATTTTAGGGAAGTTGCCCAATAATGGGTGTTACTTAGAAACCTAATGTGGCACTCACAGTATGACACTACAAACTGTAAGAAACTATTTTTTTTTTTCGAATTCAAAAAATCTATCCATCGATCTGTGGGTTCTGTATCTTAAATACGAATAGAGATTTTCAAATTAAACTTTACACTTGAACTTTATTTGATAATCTAAAAGAAATGAGAAGCTTTTGGTGAATTTTTGAAAACCGAAAGTGGGTGATTAGTTCAACCGTTTTTTGTTTTAAATATGAAAATATTTATTACAAGAAACCTACAAATAACGAAGATAACAAAGATTTGCACATGTTTTGTTCATAAATATATTTCATAAATTCTTTTATTATCGAGAAAATCTTCAAAACATATTTATCTTTTTTTTAATAATCAATTGAGTTATTTTCAGAATAAAATATAATAAATAAACAATAAATGCGAACACAATAGATATATTAAAAAAATATGTTGGGTAAAATAAATATTTACACAAATCATAATATAAACCTAGTTAAAATGGGTTGAAGAGATGCATGGAATAATAAATTATTATTGCGGTGAAAAATGTTAGTAACAATAACAATAATAATATGGAAGTCGTACACTCTCGCGTTCTCAATAACTTGAACAAACATGCACATGCTGCTTATAATAATACCCTTTACTGATAAACTACTATCATTATTATTCGCGTCACTTTGAATAATAATAGAGCACATTGGAATGCCTAACAACTCTAATCTGATTATAAATATTAATATTATAAATGTTCATAACAATCGAGTCTTCTAAAAAACGTCCGAGATTATTATAAATCGAAAATATTTGAGTTATATTCTAAGCTTTATCGTATCATCAACGGTGCCAATGCTATATAAATGAAATTTATAAATTATGTTTGACAAATATAATAACCTCAAAATTTGCACGTTCTTATTAACGTTTGTTGATTCGTAACTAACAAATTATGAAATAATGGTACTATTATGATACTAATAATTATCAAGAAATGTTTAGCAGAAATTGACTATAATAGATGTTGATACGATCAAATTAAATAAAGACGAGGAGTATAAACATTAAACCTGTTCGCCGGGGGAGTAGTTGTTTCAATAAGTTATTTGTTTATAGTCTTAGTAAGACCTAATTTTGCTTTCAGAGTTACGAACAAGTTGAATATTCATATATTCAGGCTACATTTCGTTTTATTGAATTTATTACGTTTTACTTTTATTAATTTTTTTAACTATAATAGGGATTATAACCAATGACTAATTTTATTACTCGATGAAACGATTAAATATTGTATTAAAAGAAACGTTAGATATCGAAAATCAGTGGATAGCCAATAAAACCGTTTTAATTAATCCCCGAACAATTCAATAATCGCCATCATCGGAACTCAGAAACCAATAAGCCCGGTCTCCCTTTCTGGCCCTTCGTCCGAGAACGATCGGCGGCATCAATAAAACTGATATACCGGTCGGACCCGGATCGATATCGGAAAATTTCTCCGCATCCTCTAATCCACCCACGCCTTGGATCTTGAGGAGATTAGTGGAGAATTCCTCGGTGGTCATTCTTTGCCTCGACATGCACACCGGATGCGATGGTATCGACCCGCCGGTTTTTACACCTAGGGATGAAGGGGTCGGTGGCGTGTATATTGAGTGGGTAGTGGATTGGCGCGCGGGGGCTTAATGCCGAATTGATTATGCATGAAGGTTTTAGTAGGTTAAGCTCGGCGGCGTTTCTGCTGAGCCTTTGGGTTATTTCAACTGGAAACCATAACGATAACTCGATGGCGGATGGAAAATTATTGGATTTTAAATCTGTGCACTTTCATAATTATAAAACAATTTCGTTGCGGAAATTTAACATGATAGTTCAGTATATTCTTGTTCCAGCAATTTTATAGTTTGTGTTTAAGTACAAAATGAAATAGAAAATAAAAATTAGTTGTTCATATACTTTATTAATAATTATTGACAAACGTACGGGTCATTGCAAAACTAAAACTACTATTGTTGAAAAATTTGTACAAAATTGTAAAATATTGAAAAATAAACGGGTCATAGTAATTTAAAACTGAGAATGTTTATAATGTGACTTTTTCTAATGTTTAGCATGGGATCTCGAAAACTAGTTGAGATAGAGAGATGATTAAATGAGGAAAGTTTTGCAGTTTTACGAGCTCAATTTAATGATTTTTGTTTTCGGAACAAAATGCATTGTTATTTTTTTGTTATGTATATGCCGAATGCGGTGCCTGTGGCTCTAGAAAAAATGATGAAAAGAAAAAGTTGCAGATAATTATGTGCTTAATGCCGGTAATGGCATGTTGGTGCTTAGTTCAGTCGAAACCCGTCCCTGCTTAAAATTTGTAAGGTAATAAAAGGGTATCCCGAGATAAGATTGTCAAAATGCCACCCGACACGGATTTTTAAATAATTATGAAAAAAACATTAGTTGTGACCTTAAACCAAAGTAGCCGTAAGCAGTATATTAAAAAAAACCGACATGACCCGGGAAGCCCCAAGACAAGATTTTTTTAAATATATTTTTTTAACCACTAAAATTTTTTTTAAAAATCTGAAAAAATTACATCTTCAAAAATTCGAATAACTAATATTTTTACGATATTTTGAAATTTTTTATTTTATGTAAAATTATTATTAGTATTTTAGTATTAATATTTTTTTTTCAGTTTCGTATAAACAACCCCATTTTCGTGAAGATATGACCATGAAACCCTCGAAAAATAGGTTTTTGTTTTTTAACCACTATAAAAATCTGAAAAAATTCATATATATTTTTATCCCAAATACAAAATTAAGTAAATTTATTAAGTCATTGAAGGTCATTTAGTGTACTATTTTTTTTTTTAATCAAGTTGATAACCTAAAATTTAAAACAATCGTAATTCTTCCTTACACTCCTAAAAAATAATCTCAAAAAACAAGCCAGAGCCTACAATGCTGAGTTATGTTTATGAGGGTTATTATTGTAATAAAGTATTGTATGCGCTTACCCTTTACTTAATTACTTGTCGAAATGTATTTTGACATACTTCACTCCGTATGATGTTTTTCATGAATACAAAGGCAATAGTAATGACGGAAATTTTAGGGAACTCGGTCAAAATGTTGTTTTAAATTCCAATCACAAAAACCATGCCGATTTTAGAATTTTGACGCAATTCAGAAACTTAAAAAAAAGGAATACCCCAAATAACCTTTTATTTGGGTAAAAAAATATATTTAAATTTCTCTCACTATTATAATAAAGTTTAGTAGTTAAACAAATTAAATCTTATTTTTCAAGGGTTTCAAGGTCATATCTTGGCAAAAATGGGGTTATTTATACGAAACTGAAAATAAAATTATTAATACTAAAATTTTACCAATAATTTTATATAAAATTACTCTTCAATTGATAAATATATAAAAAATATCAAAATTTTAGTTATTCGAATTTTTGAAGATGACGCACCAAAAATTAATAAGGATAAGGGAACTAGGCTTGTAATAGTATATTACATAACTAGAGTTGTAAGTAGCAAATTACGCGCAAGTGAAAGATATTGCGTACGAGCCGCGTAGCGGCGAGTAACGTAATTTCACGAGCGCGTAATTGCGTTACAACTCGCGTTATATACTATGCTTTACCTTCGACCTTACATTTATTCGCTTAAACTAAAGAAATATTGAAACTGCATCTTGTCAGGGTGACGTTTAAATTTGCATGCAATTGTCCGGTAATGGCTATGAAGGACGACTACCAACTAAACAAACGACTTACCGTTCGACAATTTTCCGTCGAATAATATATTGTCCAATACATTTATTGTGCAAATTTAGGGATACGGATCGTTCTACTCACTCTGAAATGGTAATCTAATAAGATACCATTGCGATGGAAGTACCAATAAGGCATAGCGTGGAGTTTATTGTGTCGGTTATTCTTTTAACCAATAAGTTGCAATCTGACGTTTAAGTGTCACTGTCACTTTTAATATTTAAAGATGAACAGACGAATGCAGGGGACTGGACGGACGTTAATTGTAATAATTATTAATAAGTATATAATATACCGAGGTACATAAGCGGTAATAATACATGTTACACATTTATGTACGACATTTAACATTTATATATGCTCTATATATTCGTAATGGGTCGCTTACGATTGGTGAAAACAATTCGGTAATTCATCAATTACAAAGTGGGAGTAGGTAAAATTTATTACCTCATATTTGTTTTTTAAGCAGAGAGGGGCTTCGCTTGAACTAAGCACCGACATGCGGCAGCAGTCCCTCGCCTAGCGAATTTTGCATTTGTATTTTCTCAGACTGTACTTGGTTGATCAATTATAGCGTAAAATTCACAATATGATGTGGTGTGTTGTTTGCAAATGTATTTTGAGAATTTTTTCACATGGTTTTAGTTTTTATATTACATGAAGCATCTGTTACTAACCGCACCAATTATTGGTTTATCGTTTTCGGGCACAAAAATTTCACGTATTCAATATTTTAAAGGTAGGGATATGCATAAATCAGGTTCGTCGTTTTTATTGTAGAGAAACTTATACAATTAGCTTTTGCTGATTGCTTCAAGAAATGTATGCGTGTCAATCAATGTTTGGTGTTTTCTTTATAAATTATTTGGCTATTTATATTTACTAGCGCCAAAAAAAAATTGCAAGAGAGCAACTCTTGCTGAAAAATAATTTCCTTTTAGACGGTCAATTACTTCCGCTTCTCCTTTAGTAGCACCATAAAAGGTAACTGTTTCAGGTCTACACTGTTCTTCGCTGCATCGTCGATGGTGGCTGTAAAATACACTCCGCGACAAAAGTCTGCGTTCAACAAAAATCAAAAAGTACCTTTAATGATAAATTAACGATTAATCTTTATTTACTTACATTTTAGGATACTAAAGAAATATAGTGTTTATAAACAAAAAATGTAAATAAAAACAGGAACTATGGGTGCGAACGAAACTTTCAATATCTGGTGTTTCCACCACGAGCCCTTACATAACACAGCCCAGACATATAGACATGCTGTTAATCAACGTTGCAACGTTTTCTTGCAGCAGTCTGTCCCACTCTTCAACCAAACATGCTGTAAGGTCTCTTAAGGTCCGAGGGCGATCAGGGCGAGCTCGAGTGGCTCTTCCCAGTTGGTCCCACACGTGCTCGATAGGGTTCAGATCAGGTGAATAAGCCGGCCAATCCAAACACCTAATTCCGACTTCGTTTAAATATTGGAGGGTAACGTTCGCCACATGTGGGCGAGCATTATCCTGCATTAATAGAAAGTTTTCTCCAATAAAGTGGCTATATGGTACAACATGTTCCTCTACAATATCCCTAATGTACGTATATGCGTTAAGGGCCGCTCTATCACAAATATGGAGTTCTGTACGAGCTTCCTCAGAAATCCCTCCCCATACCATTACAGAGCCTCCGAAAAAATTGGATCTAGGAGCCATAGTACATGCAGCGTTCCGTTCTCCTGGTCTCATCCATACCCGAGTACGACCGTCTAAAACGGGATTCATCAGCCATAAGACATGTCGCTACTCGGCAGCCCCCCCCCCCCAGTTCTGATATGTTCTGGCAAAATTCAAGCGATTTTGTTTGTGACGAACCGTAAGTTTTGGACCAGTGGCAGCCCGATATGACTTTAGATTATTTTCTCGAAGTCGGCGATGAACTGTACGTGCCGATATTTGAACATTTCTGACAGCAGCAAACTCATTAGCTGTAATTAATGGAGTAACGGTGCGATTTCTCAAAGCATGTAACAACATAAATCGGTCATCTTGACCATTAGTTTTTCTTGGTCTTCCTGAACGTGCTCTGGCTGTTAGTAGACCATCTTCCTTATACCTCTGCCAAATTCTTCTAACCCCGTTTTGAGAAACTCCATACCTACGGCCTGCTTCTCTCTGGCTATGTCCTTCTTCAATGTGGGCAATTATCCATGCACAACTCAATGGAGATATCGGCATTTTGATCACAAAACAAAATTTCAGCAAACACTGGCACTTGTCAGAAACAATTAAAGCATGATAAACAAATCCCTGACAACGCCACTTAAATGTTAACCAAACCCTGAAAATCTGAATAAGTCACGTTGGAAGGAAAAAATGAAGTATATTAAAAATTGCACGGCTATAGATTATGCGACTACGGCATTAAACTTGTTCTTTTATAAATAAATATTAACATTTGGTGTTAATTGGCAGAAAACATGTTCAGTACGAAAAATCGGAAAAATTGTTAGTGAACCCAGTCTTTTGTCGCGGAGTGTATTAACAACACAATTTTATCAACTTTGGGTTTGTATGATACCAAAGTAATGATTACCTTGATTGCAAATAAACTTGTATTTACTATTCTTTCTTTTAATTTTTGGACAAAAAGTTCCGGAACCTCTCTTTTGTTACTACGAAGTTTCAGCAGTCGTAGTAACAGTCAATTTATGATTATTGAGCAACTCTTTCGCCAATGGAACAGACGTAAACCAATTCTCACATGTTACATTCCTTCATGTTCTTGAAATTGGGAATTTAAGTCATCCAACGTAAATATCAAAATTGTGAGTATAAAATGATCTCTCATCAGCCATGGCCAGAATATTTATTTTATACTTAGCCAGCTTATTTGGTATATATTGCCGAAATAAGGACCTTCCTCTAAAAGACTCCAACAGTTCGTCGATTGTGACAAACTTGTTCGGAGAATAATGTGATTTACATCCATCAAAAAATCCATCTATTCTAATCGGTACAACTTTGTTAGCTGCTTTTATAGTAATCCTGTCATGGATGTTGTCAAACCGTAGCATACGTATTCAAAATTAAAATCTACTCAGCCCCATCGACAATCTAAAATATTCTACACTTGTCCCATCTCGTTGACACAAATCTCTAATATTTTGATGCGATGAATGTAAAACACCAGCCAAATATATTTGGCCAAAAAAATGCCCTTATTTCCGTTACATCTGTGTCTTCAGCATCTCTATCTCTAATTATCTTTCTTACTCCGTATGGAGTATGGAAAAAATAACTGCCAAGCTTCCAGAATTGTTTTGGTTTCTTTAGCTACCCCCTTGATCACGTTAACTATTCTCATTTTCTACGAAGCTGAACATATGGGTTTCTTGTCCCAAATTAGTATTTTTTTTTAAATCCTTTTTGAGAAAACAAAATCCACTACTCCGTGATCTAAGTTCCTCCACAATCTGTGGAATTTTGTTTTTCTGATTGCTCAGAATTACTTTTATGATCAGCGACCTCATCTTCATGGTCGCTATGTTCTTCATCAAATAATGCATTCTGTTCCGCTCCCTTCTCGTATAAAAGACGCAACAAAAAAAAATGTAACAAAGTTATTTAAAAATGATTGATGACCTGGTCTAAAGCACAGTGTAACGTGTAATGCCCTAGTCTAACCGATCTGTTTCTATTAAAGTTATAATTTTTTGAGTTATGATACAAACTTGCGTTTTTTCTCTAATGGAAACTATAGTTGGCCTTAACTTTATAAAAAAAAATGATTCTAATGGTATACCACTTGACATAGTTATTTTTATAAATAAATAAATTATGACTTTTTTTTTCTTTTTATTTTCGACTTGAATGGTACGGTATTTATTTATTTACCCAACAGCCACAAGGGCTAACTACAGAGTAATATAAACATATAAAACTTAAATAAGTAATAAATAAGAACTACTTCAAAGATTTAGAGTAGCGAGTTATTTATTCTTCCACATACAGTTGTGATAACGATAAGAGATAATAAAATAAATAATAAAGTACCTACCTCCCTTCATCGTTCTGAATTAGAATTTATGTGATACACTTTTAGCAAATAAATGAACATTTATTAAGCCTAATAGTATGTAACACTCTGCAGGAAGTTTAGCTACATGCGAATTGAACGTGAGTTTACTATCAAATGTACAATCCAAATCTTTAGTTTTGTTAGGCCTAGCAAGCTGTATATCACCGATTAAGTAATCATATTTTATTTCATTCAACTTTTGAGTATAAGATGTTACTGAACATTTATCAAAACTTATATCTAACTTATCCAACTCACACCAATTTACAATGGCATCCAGACTTCGTTGTAAGTCTATACAATCAGCATCTGTGGCAATAAAATTTAAAATATTCAAATCATTTGCATGTAAAAAGGTTTTACCATTCAAAACCAATAGGAAAAGCAGAGGTCACAAGTTAGAACCTTGGAGCACACCACTAGAAGCTACGTTCATATGAGACCAGACACCTTTAATTTCAACAATTTTACACCGGATATGCAAGTATGAGCGAATCATATTTATAACATTAGCACTAAAATCTCAATAAATAAGCTGAGATATTAATAAAACGTGATCGAGCTTATCGATAGCTTTGAGTAGATCTGTGAAGATGACATCCACCTGTTGACAGCATCCATGGCTTCACGTTTAATTTATGTAATTTTAGTTAGGTTGGTTGTTGTAGAACGCTTTCTCATAAATTCATGTTGATCTGCATGAACAATTGCACTGACATTGCTATATAAGAAGTGATTAGAATATCTTGGATATATTGCTCAATTTAGAAATAGATCGAAAGTATGTTAAAGAGATGTATGAAGATTATCTTCTATCCGAGACATAATTTGAATAAGCAGAAGCTACATAATTTTTTTCTACGTCCGTTATAAAATGTACAGTTTTCTTCAGTAATTTGGGTTCATAAAATATGTGATTCCTGAACCCTACAAACAGCGTGAAAAAAAGTGCCATGACGGTTCATTTTTTCACTCTTGCGTGAAAAAAAGTGCCGTAGCGGTTGATTTTTTAACGCTACTATAAAATTGTTTGCGCAAAGTGTGTCATGAACGCTTCGCAACACGCCGCGAGTTCCGCCGATAAATGTCAAACATTCGTTTCCGATCAAGAAAACTTGATGATTATTATTTTCTTCATTTAAAAAAGTATTATTACTTATAAAAATTGATTAAGGTTTTATCGAATTTATTTAAAGTTACGGACATAGACAAATTTTTGTATGAAACTTGAGAGTAAAGCTACTTTTTTTCACTTGTAGGAGTTGCCGCACTTGCCTTCGGCTCGTGTGGCAATCTTTCCTACTCGTGAAAAAAGTACTACTTTACTCACTTGTTACATAAATAACTATTACAGGATCTTCGCAAGTCATGAAATACACGTTTATCACATTTTGCTCGTGAATTTAAATATTTTTTACCAGCCCTGTCCTTCTTTGCAAAGTTTGATTTTAATAGATCCGTTAAACCAAGGAGGTTTGTCGTATGTTATAGGCCTTGCGTGCTTATCAAGCATGTGAAATAGCTTTTTATAATATATGTCATGGGCAACGTTTACATTCGAACACTTATAATGTTCCTTCTCCACGATCACTGCAGAATGTAAATATTCTGAAATAATTTTAATCATAGAACGTACACATTCTTACTCTTGATATGGAATAAAAAACAATGCGCTTTTGCGTTTTGTTTGTAATTCATTCTATAACTAGTTATGGAATAAATATTCTCACACCGCTTCGTATAAAACAATTAGCCTTAAATGTCACAATTGTCATAATACTATAAACATAACCACCATGTAATAATAAAACGTAAGTTCTTTGTGTTCATTACTTTATTTGGTAATTTTGTCTGGTCGTGGAGAAAGTCTTATACAGGCTACAAAATTTTAAGAACAATTTACTCATTAAAATATTCTGACGACATGAATTAACCAGTGTTGACTTTTTAATGAAATAGAATCACTAGATTCTTACTTGAAAAATAAAATCATGTATATGACAGATATATTTACAGATGAACTCCATCCATAGTTTTTTGCCTCAACGGGATTTCTACCGTATGTGAATCCTTCATTTTGTATGGCTTAATTTGTAGTGTGACTTCTCGCTTGGATTACAATAATAATCCAGGAAAGCATTTTAAGAAACAATGTTTACAATCAAATTTAATTATAGAAAATAATTTACTCATACACTTCGATATTTATTCACAAATCTGTAAAAATAAATCAATATAATTAATACCGAAAAAAACCCTACCGTTGCGCGTTGTGAAAAAAAAGTATAGAAATAGTAATTTACGTCACAAGTTCCGAAAGTGATATTTTACGGGATGAGTAGGAAGTTTCCAGGACGAGTCGTAGGCGAGTCCTGGAATCCTGGTTCCGAAAGTAAAACAAAATCGTCCCGAAAATAACTACTTTCGGTACGATTTATGTAAAGTGGCACTTTCGATTTAATAAATCATACCGGAAGTTTTATTTTCGGGACGGCTGCAGAAAAAATATTATAACACTCATACATTTCGCTATTTAATCAAAAAAAGAAAACCTTATCGTTGTAAAATAGTATATTATTATACAAGTTTAATAAGAGGGTATATTGTGGCACGAGTGGGTTTGGAGCACGACGAGCGCAGCGAGGAGTGATCCAAGGAACGAGTGCCCCACAATGCCTCTTATTAAACAAGTATAATATACTATTTTTTCTACTTTGGTTTTAGTTAAGGATTCATTCCTAAAATAAAATATATACTTAAACATAGTGAGTTTTATCTTTTAATATGTGGCAGCACTGAAAAACAATTCAATCAGTTGACAGTAGATTATTTATTTTAATAGTGAATTATTATTTAAAATGCAACAAAATTCAAATATTCCTGGCACACCACCCGAAATTAGGGAAATTGCTATGGGTGCAATTAATAAATTACTCCCAAGTAAGTCTAAAGCGATTTATGAAAAATAATACAGTGTATTTAATTCGTGGTGTAAAGAAAAAAGTGTAGCAGTTGTTAGTGAAAATGTATTACTTGCGTATTATGAGGAGATGAGTAAAACGAAGAAATCCTCGACACTATGGGCATCCTATAGTATGCTGCGTGCATGCCTAAGTGTCTTTAAGAACTTGGATATATCAAAATTTGCAAGATTGCAAGGATTTTTAAAAAAGCAGTCTGAAGGTTACCAGCCTAAAAAGTCAAAAATATTAGATAGCTCTGAAATAGATTTGTTTTTACATGAGGCAAATGATCTCTCTTACCTGGCATTAAAGGTAGGTTAAATCTGAATCTTCAATGAATTATTTATGCGAGTTTCGACTTATAGGTTATCCTGATTATGGGCTACGCAGGTGCATGTAGACGGGATGAGTTATTAAATATGTCTGTTGGCGACATAGAATTTAAAGATAACATCATTATTGTAACTGTTCCTAAAACGAAAACAAATCAACCGAGAAAGTTTGTTATAATTGAGGAGCAATGGATTGCTTTAGTTAAAAAGTATGCGGATTTACGGCCAAATAATGTTACTACAAAACGTTTTTTTTTGACATATCGAAATGGACGTTGCACAAGAGGTCCAATTGGTATCAATAAAATTGGCCAGGTTCCAAGAATAATAGCCTCTTACTTGAAACTTCAAAATCCGGAACAATACACTGGGCATTGCTTTAGGCGTTCGAGTGCATCAAATTTGGCCAACAGAGGTGGAGATTTAATAACGATTAAGAATCATGGTGGGTGGAAGTCGTCTGCAGTGGCGGAAGGTTACATCGAGACATCGCTAAAAAAAAATTGAAGTGGCCCATATGCTTAATCCTAATCACTCACCACAGCCAAGTACGAACACTTCCTACTCAAATGAACCGTTCTCAGATATTTCAAACGACATGAATGTGAACCTTCATGGTAACACAAACTACCAGCATAGTGTATTAACGCAAAATGTACCTGGCATAACAATTAATGCAAAAGATACATGTGTTGTAACTATAAATGTGTACAATAATTGTAATACCAGTGAACCTTCAAGCAACAGTTAAATACTTGTTTATATTAAGTATTTCTGTTCTATTCTATTAAACGCTTTATTTATGTTGTTTTCGAGGTTTTTTTCTATCAAATGTTGATTATTTCTATTCATCTTTATTTTCTGTGCAACACGAACACGTTGCGTACATTTCTAGGTTATTCGCGTCATAGATTACTTGTATAGATAGACAACCTCTATGCACAAACCATTAACAGTGTTTTACGGCGCAGCGACAAAGGCACTGTATTATTCGGCAAACGATGTAGATGTGTTGCACCTCAACAGCAATTTGCGATCTGTCGCATTTTTAGTATATAACTCTTTAAAGTGTTAAATTATCATTCACGGCAATTTTACATTTTCATGTCGACACCTGTCATATTCCAAGTACTCACAAGTACTACCAATAGCGACAACTAAAATGTTACCACAAACAGTTTAATAATGAGCAAAACAGTAAAATAAAAAATCTCATTATTAAACTATTTTTGATATAACAAAAGGTCGATTATTAAACTAAAGTAGAAAAAAAGTATATTACAATAGAAAATAGATTATTATTACATAAAAATAGAATTGGGCTGTTAATTAAAAAATGTTTGTAAAAATAAATCGATATAATTAAATGGAAAGAAACTTCCAACTTTGCGAAAATAAGTATATTTTATATTCAATATAAAATTTCAACCTGGCACGTACGAGTCCTAGTACATTATATTAAAGAAACCTCGGCGCCTCCGCCATTATTTCACCCATTGTGCTCCGTCAAAGGAGCGGGCGTTGGTTCCTTTCTTGGGCCGGGCAAACGCGTGCTGGGGTTTTCTGAGTGCGTGCCGTCGCCCCAACCCCATTTTCCGCGGTGAAAAGAGAAACGTCGTAAAAATAAAGGCGCCTTTTCGTGTCAAGTCGTGCCTCATTATTAGGGGGTCGTGGGGGGCATAATAATAGAAACTGGCAATAGGTTGCGTGGATTAAGGAGGTGGGGTGCGCCTAAGGGCCCGTAATTGATAAGGGATTGTAATAGGAACAAGTGTATTTCTTTTCGTGATTTCCCGGCTGCCCCAATTACTTTTCCATTTTCAAATGTATTTGTCGCTTTAAATTACTCCTTTGTAACGTTAGCGAAATAATAAGGGGATCATTTAAGTTACATTAATGTGTTACTATTATTAGAAGATCCATAGTGTTTAACTCTACTTCCTATAGTTATGCGACTGTTCCTTACAAACATAATAATAATATTAATAATAATAGTAATGTATTTCTTGCTAATACAGAGTTTACATTTTCATAGTGGACTTAGTATATGATCATTTCGATTTCATTCATATCATATCTTAATAACCCATAAAATTTGTTCATTTGTCGCCACGTTGGATTAAAATAGCCAATTATTTGCTAGTACTGAAATATGTGTCTCACAGTGAGGGGACCCAATTATTAAGCAGCAGCAATATTCCAGTTTAGAGCAAACAAGCACAAAGTATTTATTGTGTCAATATTAATGAAATCTCGCGAGTTGCGAACAATAAACTCCAAAGTTTTTGTTATGAAAGTGTTTAGTTTTGAACCACATTTCACTAATCGAACTATCTCTTATATTTTAATAATGATGCGTTTATTTCCTGTGCAGAATATAGACTGGTGGAGAAAAAATTAAACACTTGAAATTCGTGAAATTTCGACCATTTTCAAACCATCATAACTCGGCGTATTTTCAATCGATTGTGATGATTTGAGGGCGAAAAACTTTGAAGGGTCTTCTTTAAAGCCATGCATGCGAACTTAAGCGTAACCCCTTTCCCTCTATCACCCCTGTGAAAAAAAAACAAGTTATGGGTGTTTTGAGGTTTTTCGCGGCTTTTCAACCAAATTGGATGATTATTTCGAAAATAAATCCCATTTTGGCTCTACTTTAAGGGAGTAAACTCAGATTGGAATGATCTCTTTTCGAACCCTTCAACCCCCGAACAAAGAAAAACACGTACGCAAATAATAATTAATTTATTTATAGGTTGCAAAATCTAAAATGCAGTTTTTTAAACAAAAACTAGAAAATACTGGCCAAAAAATCAAAAATTCACGCATACAAATCAATAATTCAGGTAGAAAATCTAAAACATCGACCAAAAATCGAAAATTCTGGCTTAAAAATGAAAAGTGCTGACCAAAATATCAAAAATTACAACAAATAAATCGAAAATTTAGGTTAAAAAATAAAAAAAAAATTACCAAAAATCAAAAATACAGGCCAAAGATCTAAAATATTTGCAAAACAATGAAAAATCCAGGTCCAACAATAGAAATTAGTGATAGCCATGACGTTACTTTCTCCGATTTGATGATATAGACATTTATATTTTTGTTGCAGAATCGGATACAATTTACGCTTGAAACGGTAAAATTGTGAAAGTTGAAAATGAAAAATTATACTTCAAATTCTAACAATATTAATCGTCAGTTTACTCGAGATCGAATGATATTTTGAAAAAAAACGGATTATTTATAAGTTGTTAAATTCGGCATTTTCTATAATATTATTAATACAAAAATGCAACAGATATCATTTCATCATAATTATAGACCAAAAATAGCAAAATTTTAATTTTCATTTCGTGAACAATATTTTGAATTTCAATATTTATATAAAATATTTTGTAATATTTTTCATATTTAAAAGTATTGAAAAAAAGCAGTCCGAAGAACTGAAAATATTTTGGTAGAAGTTCCAATGATCTAAAATTTAAAAACCCAATTACAACCTCATTCGAATTCATTTTCTCATTTAATCCTTCTTATCTACCACGAATGGAATAAAAATCATAACAATGAAAGAAACAGGGGCAGAAAGTATACCCTACTTTATTAAGTATTGTTCCTAAATATACTGAAGGAAAAAAAATGAAACACCTTAAATTCGTGAAATTTCGACCATTTTCTAATCGCCATAACTCGGTGTATTTTCAATCGATTTTGATGAATCTTTAAGGGCAAAAAACTATAAAGTTTCTTCTTTAAAGTCATGCATACGAAACGAAACGTAACCTCTTCCGCCCCCTCTAGCACCCCAGTGAAAAAAAAAGTATTTTCTGGAAACCATGTCCAACTTTGACGATGTCTACGGAGTTGGAAATTTGTTTTATACTCAATCCATTACAAAGGCATTAAAATGTGATCAATTCCCTATGCAGGACTCAAAGAACGAAGTTTCTACGATGATTTCGCACCAAGTTATGGTTGTTTGAAAAAAAAGTGCATTTTGAGGTTTTTTGCACATAACTCAGTGACTTTTCAACCAAATTTGATGATTCTTACGGGAAAAAATCCCAATTTGGCTATACTTTAAGGGAGTGAACCTAAATTGGAATGATTCTTCTTTGAACCCTTCAACCCCCGAACAAGAAAAACACGTTTTTGGGTAAAAAAACGTCCAAATTTGGCAACGTGTACCGAGTTAAAAAAAATGTGTCGACTAGATCCACCAAAAGGGCATTGAAATGTGTTCAATTACCTGCGCAGGACTCAAATCACGAAGTTCCTACGACGATTTGGCACAAAGTTATGGGTGTTTTTAAAAAAGTTAATTTTGTGGTTTTTTGACTTATAAGTCTGAAGTTTTTCGACGAAATTGTTTTAGTTTTCACGAATGAACTTTTCTTTGCATGTTCTTTGAGGTATGCTTTGAGGTATTGCTCGAAATCGCGAATTTTGCATTTTGTACCTTAGAACTCCATTAACAAAAAACTTTATTTTAGGTCAAAAAAGACTCACTCTAACGATCTCTGTAGGGTCGGAAAAAAATGTGGGCCTAACTCACCACCATTCGTCCATTTTTCCATCCGTCCAATAAAAACAAACAAATTACACTGACGGAAAAAAAATGAAACACTTGAAATTTGTCAAAATTTAAGTAGTTTTCGAAAGGCCATAACTCGGCTTCTATCCAACCGATTTCGACGATCTTTTGAGAAATCAAAAGCAAAATGTGTCCTCTTTGAGAGGGTTTATCCCCCCCCACTCAAAGAAAGGACTCTACGCCCCTCCATATGAAAAAATAAAAAGACTACAAAATGCACTTTTTTAAAAACACCCATAACTTTGAGAAAAATTGCCGTAGGAACTTCGTTTTTTAAGTCCTGCACAGGTAATTGAACACATTTTAATGCTCTTTTGGTGGATTGAGTCGACACACTTTATCCAACTCGGTACACGTTGCCAAAGTTGGACGTTTTTTTGTCCAAAAACGTTTTTTCTTGTTCGGGGTTGAAGGGTTCGAAAAAGGATCATTTCAATCTGAGTTTACCCCATTAAAGTAGGACCAAAATGAGATTTTTTCCCGTAAGAATCATCAAATTTGGTTGAAAAGAAAGTCGCTGAGTTATGTGCGAACAACCTCAAAATGCACTTTTTTCAAACACCCATAACTTGGTGCCAAATCGTCGTAGGAATTTTGGTCTTCAAGTTCTGCTTTATTTATCAAATTTTAATGCCTTTATGGTGGATCGAGTCGATCGAGTCGACAAAAACTCCATAGACCTCGTCAAAGTTGGACATGGTTTCCTGAAAAAACTTTTTTTTTTCACAGGGGTGCTAGAGGGGGCGCAAGGGGTTACGCTTAAGTTCGTATGCATAACTTTGAAGAAGACACTTCAAAGTTTTTAGCCCTCAAAGATTGATCAAAATCGATTGAAAATACGCCGAGTTATGGCGGCTTGAAAATGGTCGAAATTTCACGAATTTCGAGTATTTCATTTTTTTTTCCTCCAGTGTATATTGTTGGTAGAATAATTAATTTGTAAATAATAATAATAATAATAATAATAAATAAAAATAGAAAAACTCTGTTGTAGTATTAGCTGCTTAGGTTTGTTTATTTTTAGTTTGATTTCCTTGATAGTTGATAGATATTTATAATTAGATATGACTAAATGTAGGACACCTCTTCAGATATTAAACGATTAAACATTACATTTTATAATTTTTCTATGTGTAAATAAAATCTTATTAATAAATATTATTACTTATTTTAAGGTTGGATAGGAGAAAAGGAACATATTTAAATACACATCTTATCCCGCCCACATCACAAATTCGCTTATACGAACAATAAAACCGTCCCATTACGTTTTCACCAACGACTCGGCCGGCCCTGAATTACAATAAAAATTTCCTCTTTTTTCCGCCGACCGTTCCTCTCCGCGCCATAAAATTTAATCTGGCCTCTGTAATCCCTCGGCTTCCGGATAATTTACTACTTATTACACGTATCTTCCAGTTTTCCTCGTTTCCCGTTTGATCGTATTAATATTTATGCCGGCCTCTGCGCGCGTAATTGTCCGAACGCTAATTTCCATACATTATCTTCGCTGGTTTTCATCATTGAGAACTGAATGTGCAAATATATGATCAGTTGTTATTTTGTTGGAAGACAAAAAAAATCATAAATTGCAGGTAATGTTTTTATGGTGTAGGCGCCGGGAAAATAGATTATTATCATAGTAGCGAGTGGCGGCGCGTTTTCTTAATTTTATTACCCCCATAAATACCACTAAGCGCGCGAGTATAGCCCGTTTTAATTTCATCCCTGCTTAACGGGGGTAGGCGGGGGTGCAATAATTCCTTTTTATTAACGCACACATCATGCAGAAAAGGGGCGGAGAATGCAGCCCTCTCCTAATGCAAGTCGCGAATATTTATCGCGAGTGCGGCATTCATTATAAATTAAAGGAAAACAAGAGGTGGATTCCAACCCATCCGAGGAGGGGAGGGGATTTCCGGTGATAACTCGTGCCCGGAGTGCGCTCATGTATAAATAGGTGAATGGTAATTAATAGGAAATGAGTGTAGAGTTAAGACACTGCATATGGGCACGCATTTCACGATATATTTATAGGGGCACTGATTTGCATGTTCCCCGTTAATATGTTTACCTGTAAGTAATAAAATGGCTCCATCAACTTAGCCCCCCGAAGTTCGACTTTTTTTTTAAAAACCTATTGCGCCAGAAGGGCCTTAGCTAGCGCCACCTAGCGCCACAAAATTTAGAGCTAGCGCCCCTAAGGCGAGAAAGTTCCGAGGGTTTGAAATTCCGGGGGGCCAAGTCGACGGTTGCCCCCCGAACTTTGATTTTTTAAGTTTTCTCACTTGATTCGGATTCCCCTGAGATAGCGCCACCTAGCGCCACCAATTTAAAAGCTAGGGCCACCCCCACAACCCTAGAAAATAAAAAATAAAAATTGACCCCAGCCCCCCGAAAACGGATTTTTTTACTGAAATTGGGTGGAAATAATAGCTTAGAGCTAGCGCCAACCGAATATGAAAAAAAATTTCTCTCAAAAAAATCTGGTGAAGAATTATTCACATCCAAATTTTGATAGAAGAGCTTTTAGATACCGTATGCATATGCTGAATTTCTTCGTATCGTATTCGAAAAATTCAATGGAAATAATGGAAAACAAATATGTGTGCATACTGTTTTGGCACTGCAATTACTTAATTATTGTTCAGTGATAGTAATCATCACAAGGGTCGCTTAAGAGGGAGCACAATAGGGGATTAATTTTAAAGCCATAAATAATATTAAACGGAACATATTGGTACATAAGCCAAACAACAAACGATGTCAACAAATTTTCCTGCATTATAACAATGTCTTCAGTTTTACTTATCACGATCAAGTATAATAAAGACAGTGGCGTACCCGGCTCTACATTGTTCCTGTGTTAATTTTAAAATTGTTTTAACTTAACAAATAAACCACCGATTTCAAAACACTTTAAAGCGTTATAAAGACCTTCATACTGCTAATTGACATGAGTAATTAGAAAGCTAGCGCCAGTAAGGCAGAGGCGTACGGAGCGATTGATTTTTAACCCCCGAATAGTTGAAATTGTTCTAACTTGACAAATAAACCACCGATTTCAAAAAACTTGACAGCGTTATGAAGGCCTTCATACTGCTAATTGATGTGAGTAATTAGAAAGCTAGCGCCTGTAAGGCAGAGGCGTACGGAGCGATTGATTTTTTACCCCCGAATAGTTGAAATTGTGCTAACTTGACAAATAAACTACCGATTTCAAAAAACTTGACAGCGTTATAAAGGCCTTCATACTGCTAATTGATGTGAGTAATTAGAAAGCTAGCGCCAGTAAGGCAGAGGCGTAGGGAGCTATTGATTTCCGTACGCCTCTGCCTTACTGGCGCTAGCTTTCTAATTACTCATGTCAATTAGCAGTATTAAGGCCTTTATAGCGCTGTCAAATTTTTTGAAATCGATTGTTTATTTGTCAAGTTAGAACAATTTCAATTATTCGGGGGTAAAAAAACAATCGCTGCGTACGCCTCTGCCTTACTGGCGCTAGCTTTCTAATTACTTATGTTAATTAGCAGAATGAGGACCTTTATAACGCTGTCAAGTTTTTTGAAATCGATTGTTTATTTGTCAAGTTAGAACAATTTCAATTATTCGGGGGTAAAAAATCAATTGCTACGTACGCCTCTGCCTTACCGGCGCTAGCTTTCTAATTACTCATGTCAATTAGCAGTATGAGGGCCTTTATAACGCTGTCAAGTTTTTTGAAATCGATTGTTTATTTGTCAAGTTAGAACAATTTCAATTATTCGGGGGTAAAAGAACAATCGCTGCGTACGCCTCTGCCTTACTGGCGCTAGCTTTCCTATTACTCACATCAATTAGCAGTATGAAGGCCTTTATAACGCTGTCAAGTTTTTTGAAATCGGTAGTTTATTTGTCAAGCTAGAACAATTTCAACTATTCGGGGGTAAAAAATCAATCGCTCCGTACGCCTCTGCCTTACTGGCGCTAGCTTTCTTATTACTCACGTCAATTAGCAGTATGAAGGCCTTTATAACGCTGTCAAGTTTTTTGAAATCGGTAGTTTATTTGTCAAGCTAGAACAATTTCAACTATTCGGGGGTAAAAAATCAATCGCTCCGTACGCCTCTGCCTTACTGGCGCTAGCTTTCTTATTACTCATGTCAATTAGCAGTATGAAGGCCTTTATAACGCTGTCAAGTTTTTTGAAATCGGTATTTTATTTGTCAAGCTAGAACAATTTCAAGTATTCGGGGGTAAAAAATAAATCGCTCCGTACGCCTCTGCCTTGTTGGCGCTAGCTTTCTCATTACTCACGTCAGTTATAAGTATGAAGGCCTTTATAACGCTGTCAAGTTTTTTGAAATCGGTCGTTTATTTGTCAAGTTAGGACAGTTTAAATTATTCGGGGGTAAAAAAACAATCGCTGCGTACGCCTCTGCCTTACTGGCGCTAGCTTTGTTATTACTCATGTCAATTAGCAGTATGAAGGCCTTTATAACGCTGTCAAGTTTTTTGAAATCGGTATTTTATTTGTCAAGCTAGAACAATTTCAAGTATTCGGGGGTAAAAAATAAATCGCTCCGTACGCCTCTGCCTTGTTGGCGCTAGCTTTCTCATTACTCACGTCAGTTATAAGTATGAAGGCCTTTATAACGCTGTCAAGTTTTTTGAAATCGGTCGTTTATTTGTCAAGTTAGGACAGTTTAAATTATTCGGGGGTAAAAAAACAATCGCTGCGTACGCCTCTGACTTACTGGCGCTAGCTTTCTAATTACTCATGTCAATTAGCAGTATGAGGGCCTTTATAACGCTGTCAAGTTTTTTGAAATCGATTGTTTATTTGTCAAGTTAGAACAATTTCAATTATTCGGGGGTAAAAAATCAATCGCTCCATACGCCTCTGCCTTGCTGGCGCTAGCTTTCTCATTACTCACGTCAGTTATAAGTATGAAGGTCTTTATAACGCTGTCAAATTTTTTGAAATCGGTCGTTTATTTGTCAAGTTAGAACAGTTTCAATTATTCGGCGGTAAAAAAACAATCGCTCCGTACGCCTCTGACTTACTGGCGCTAGCTTTCTAATTACTCATGTCAATTAGCAGTATGAGGGCCTTTATAACGCTGTCAAGTTTTTTGAAATCGATTGTTTATTTGTCAAGTTAGAACAATTTCAATTATTCGGGGGTAAAAGAACAATCGCTGCGTACGCCTCTGCATTACTGGCGCTAGCTTTATAATTACTCATGTCAATTAGCAGTATGAAGGCCTTTATAACGCTGTCAAGTTTTTTGAAATCGGTATTTTATTTGTCAAGCTAGAACAATTTCAAGTATTCGGGGGTAAAAAATAAATCGCTCCGTACGCCTCTGCCTTACTGGCGCTAGCTTTCTCATTACTCACGTCAATTAGCAGTATGAAAGCCTTTATAACGCTGTCAAGTTTTTTGAAATCGGTCGTTTATTTGTCAAGTTAGGACAGTTTAAATTATTCGGGGGTAAAAAAAAATCGCTGCGTACGCCTCTGACTTACTGGCGCTAGCTTTCTAATTACTCATGTCAATTAGCAGTATGAAGGCCTTTATAACGCTGTCAAGTTTTTTGAAATCGATTGTTTATTTGTCAAGTTAGAACAATTTCAATTATTCGGGGGTAAAAGAACAATCGCTGCGTACGCCTCTGCATTACTGGCGCTAGCTTGCTAATTACTCACGTCAATTAGTAGTATGAAGGCCTTTATAACGCTGTCAAGTTTTTTGAAATCGGTATTTTATTTGTCAAGCTAGAACAATTTCAAGTATTCGGGGGTAAAAAATAAATCGCTCCGTACGCCTCTGCCTTACTGGCGCTAGCTTTCTCATTACTCACGTCAATTAGCAGTATAAAGGCCTTTATAACGCTGTCAAGTTTTTTGAAATCGGTTGTTTATTTGTCAAGTTAGAACAATTTAAATTATTCGGGGGTAAAATAACAATCGCTGCGTACGCCTCTGCCTTACTGGCGCTAGCTTTCTAATTACTCATGTCAATTAGCAGTATGAAGGTCTTTATAACGTAAAGTTGTAAGTGTTTTGAAATCGTTGGTTTATTTGTTAAGTTAAAACAATTTAAAAATTAACACGGGAACAATGTAGAGCTGGGTACGCCACTGTCTTTATTATACTTGATCGTGATAAGTAAAACTGAAGACATTGTTATAATCCAGGAAAATTTGTTGACATCGTTTGTTGTTTGGCTTATGTACCAATATGCTCCGTTTAATATTATTTATGGCTTTAAAATTAATCCCCTATTGTGCTCCCTCTTAAGCGACCCTTGTGATGATTACTATCACTAAACAATAATTAAGTAATTGCAGTGCCAAAAAAGTATGCACACATATTTGTTTTCCATTATTTCCATTGAATTTTTCGAATACGATACGAAGAAATTCAGCATATGCATACGGGATCTAAAAGCTCTTCTATCAAAATTTGGATGTGAATAATTCTTCACCAGATTTTTTTGAGAGAATTTTTTTTTCATATTCGGCGCTAGCTCTAAGCTATTATTTCCACTCAATTTCAGTAAAAAAATCCGTTTTCGGGGGGCTGGGGTCAATTTTTATTTTTTATTTTCTAGGGTTGTGGGGGTGGCGCTAGCTTTTAAATTGGTGGCGCTAGGTGGCGCTAGCTCAGGGGAATCCGAATCAAGTGAAAAAACCTAAAAAAATCAAAGTTCGGGGGGCAACCGTCGACTTGGCCCCCCGGAATTTCAAACCCTCGTAACTTTCTCGCCTTAGGGGCGCTAGCTCTAAATTTTGTGACGCTAGGTGGCGCTAGCTAAGGCCCTTCTGGCGCAATAGGTTTTTTCAAAAAAGTCGAACTTCGGGGGGCTAAGTTGATGGAGCCTTAATTACATGAGGTGTAATGTAAATTAAGATTTTAATCATTCTTTAAATATGTGTCTAACTTCTCGTCGGTAAAAAAATAATATATTAAAGTTGACTTCGCCATTTTTGATTAATATACAATTCATTAATAATCAGAATGAAAATGTCCGCTCGCCGGAAGCGAAAGCGATTAAAAGGACAAGCTGCTGGTACACATTGTACCGGATCCCAGTCCTTTTTGTCAACAGGAACAAATCGCTAACAGGAAGTGCAAGACAGCCGGAATTTTCCCCCGCAAAGCGACACAAAGGCCATTCTGTGCGAAATTGACTCCGCCTGCCCCTTCCGACGACCGATTGTTCGCAAATGAAAGATCGCAAATGTTTACATTCCATTTGGTATTCATTGCAAAAAATAATGGAGGTCTAATTAAGGACGGAGATTCGGCGGACCGAGTATAAATTTACGTGGGAAATTAGTGGTAAATCCCGTCGCGTTTGCTTTTTTATACGGCCGGATCAGGAATGCATTTAAATTCTTAATCGCGATTTAAATGTAAATTATTCGCGGGGCTGCACTTACCCGGAGTGCAGGGGCGCAATTTATGGCCCCTTCTTCTCTCGGATGAGACGTCTTCTCATTACAGTCCCGCCCTAAACTATTTTCATTACTGCATTTACCACCTGCTCGGCAGGAACTTTTATTGGCCCAGTTTCAGTGTTGCTCACTGAATTATGCACGAATTTTATAACGGTGAAAAAATTGGCTGTGAAAATTTCAGTTTAGATTTACATTTAAGCGTGTGGTAAAGTTTTGATTACTGTAAAATATTTTCACTATTTAATAGCTTTTAATTGAGAAACACTGAATAAAACACTTACTATGTTTTTTACCACAATTTATTTGATGTATGTACAAGAATTACATATACATACATATCACGACTTAAGTTTCGACGTTTTACTGTCATTATCAAGTGAAACAATTAATGGAAGAAGTTACATTTAATTGTTTTAAAGTCCCTTTCCTTTTCCAAACAGCCTAGAAATGGACATGTATTCCAGGCAAAAAAATAATAGTTTTAGTTTAGTTTTGAAAAGATGATATTAGCTAGCTTTGTGTGGAAAACTTCGGTTTCGATCATAATTAAAACATACTGCAACCGCAAATACCGACTCGGTTTACAGTGCATTATGAAATAATTGAATGGTAAACCAAATTTATATGCTTAACATGGACTCATATATGAATGCCTAATAAACCGAAATGCATTTAATAAAATTAACTGCATGGATTAACGTAAATTTAGTGATTTGATGAACTGTACTTAATGAATGATTTCAAAATTATCAGTTATTGGTTAACGAACGTCTACCGCACGTTTGTTGGTACAAAATACGTCCGTTATATACAGTGCGCGCCTAAAGTATAGAATATATGCAGTAAAACCGGAATTAAATATTTTTGGAAAAAATCTTCGAACAGGTCGATTTTCCTTTATAAAAATACACATTTTTGCATAAAAGTCAATTTTCAGTGGTCATTTGTTTTTGAGTAATAATTTGTTTTTAAATGGCAACCCCCTATTTTTGTTTTTGATTTTGAGAGATCTTTTCATTGTCGAACTGGCAGTATAAAAATATTGCCATCTTACATAAGAAATTTTTCGAGTAAATGACAATTGAAACTGTGAACTTGATATTTAGAGTTTTTGCAAAATGACCTTATTTCAGCGTTTTTTTCCAAACAATAATTATCTTGATCTTCCATATGATACAATTGCTTTACGATGAGGTGAATTGGCAGGCGAGGACCGATAGAACAGCCAGCGAGAGAGATAAATGCCCGGAATTAGCCTGGATCATATTCAAAATGTTCAAGAAGGATTTCTACATATTCTAAAACAAACAAAAAACAAAAAAACGCGTTTAGTGCGGGGATGCACCGTCTTGCTGAAACCATATTATATTATACGGAAATTCAAGATAATTTTTGTTTGGAAAAATTGCTACAAGCGCTGGAATAAGGTCATTTTGTAGAAACTCTAAATATCGGGTTCTCACCTCCAATTGTCATTTACTCGAAAAATTTCTTATGTGACATTGCAACATTTTTATACTACCGGTGCGACAGTGAAAAAATCTCTCAAAATCAAGAACAAAGAAAAGGGGTCGTTTTTTAAAACAAAATGGCTGATATCATTACTCGAAAACAAATGACGACTGAAAATCGAATTTCATGCAAAAATGTATATTTTTATAAAAGAAAATCGACCTATTCGAGGATTTTTTCCAAAATTTTTTTTTTCGGTTTTACTGAATATCTTCCATACTTTAGGCGCGCACTGTATAGTTCACATACTATAACTTAATTTTCCGCTTACAAAATAATTCAGCAAATGTTTTGATAAATGTTTTTCTTTAAAGGAATAATATTACATACAAAATGATACTTATTCCTCATATATCAATTAGTTTCTCGCACGATGATTTTTTAAGTTATATTGGTTTATATAGAGCATAACTAAACACGATTGTGATGATAATAATAATAATTTATTTCTTGTCAAAACAAATAAGTTTTCATGGTCAGATCATTACAATTGTAGCTACTTGGAGAAAAGAAACTTTAACTGGAACAAATTCGGTATTTATGAAATAAGAAGAAAAAAATCCTCGGACAGATCGATTTTTGTTTCTTATTCCGCACTCTTTAGCGTCTTCAAAAATAGTATGACGTCACTAGCCTTTCATGTATGACGTCATAGGCACTTTTTTTAAACCTTTAATAGTCACACCTCCGAAAAATGACCTTTATTCGGGGTGTGGTACACCCCACGCTTTTGAACTTCGGTCAATTAATGTTAAATTGACAAAAAAAAAACGATCTGGGATACGTTTCGAACCTCTAGTTACAAGAATATGTGAATAGTTTTCGAAACCTGCAATTTGACATGTGAGAAAAAAGTGTTGCAAAAAAATTCCGCTAATATGAGTTTTTTGCAAAAAATACGGCAGTAATTTCAATTTTCAGGTAAAAAAAAAATTGAACCTGAAATAGTATCATTCCAAGTAGAATTAATAAATTTTGCGACCTTTCCAAAAAGTATATTTATTTTCATGATCGAAGGTAGGATTTTTTACGAAAAAATTATATTATTATTTTTCTGATATAAAGTCAATTTAATGTTAAATATGAATATGAAAATATTTTTATCACTATTATTATGAAGAAAAAAGCTATTATAATGCAAAAGACAATTATTCGAACCCAAAAGAGCATTCGACGCAAATATACAGGGTGTTTCAGAGCTGTGGGAACGATCAATCACGTGCTTATTTTTTAAAATTTCGAAAAATGTTTTATACAAAAGTTGTGTATAATAGTGAGCTGCACGCCCTAAAAATATTAAAATTTATACAGGGTGTCTCATAACAAAGTTACAGACCAAACTTATGTTTTTTTCTTTAATGGAACACCCTGAATTTTTTGTCATTTTTGAATTATATAGAGCAAATAAAGGTGTGTAACTTCAATACTCCCTATACCTATTGTTTTCCGTTTTCGAAATATTTGAAGATTTGTTGAAATGCATGGTCTGGGTGAAATTTTATTTTTGCCCCAGTGATTGACGTTAAACGATTAAAATTATTTTAATTATTTGCTTGAAGGTTCGAACTATAGAGCCAACCATGATTTCATACAAAAAATTATACAGGGTGATTAAAAATTGCGGTAGAAAAACCCAACTTATGAAGTTGAATAACTTCGTTTTTTCAAATGGCACACCCTGTATTTAGTAACGTATTCTCAAGTAGAATCCAATTATCTTTCAGATTATAATAATTATTCCTGATATGATAATCGCCGAATACAAGAAAACTATTGAGATTAGGAACAGGGAACCCTTATACAATCTGAAAGATTGCAACTGCGACATAGCGTGTGCAACTTTTTGTCGCTTTTTCTGGAACAAATATCACAGCGCTTTTGTTTCGGCAATCTCAGAATAATCTGCAGAGAAAAAAATGCTCAATTTTTTTTTCTGGCACAATGATCACACAATTTTTCACAAATCGACTCGAACAGGTACCACATTAACACTGACGCGTGAGCTTAAATAATACCTATCGGGGTCTATAGTAGAAGATTTAAACTATTTGTAGATGGAGTAACATGTCCCCTTTACTTTTAATTTCATGGTCTTATTCTACATCGAAAAAAGGCTGGTTAAATAGAAACCTTTTTTTTTATTTCATTAAATTAGTAGTCCTTTTTATTCTCTTTACGACTGTGTAAGAATATTTTGTGTTTTTTGTTTTTCTATTTCAGAAATTAAAAAAAAAATATGTTTTTTTTATCAAATGTTCAAAATGAGCACCGTTCCTCTCTTGGCAAAAAGCCAATCGGTAATAAAACCCACCTCTTACATTTTGAAACATTTCCGGTGGAATTTTCTCATTTCATGCCGGATACTAAATAAAATAATAAATAATAAAAAAAAACAAAATATTTTTACACTGTCGTAAAGAGAATAAAAAGGGCTTCAAATTTAGTAAAATTTAGAAAAATGTCTATGACGTCATACATGAAAGAATAGTGCTATACTATTTTTAAAGATGCTAAAAAGTGCGCAAACAAAAATCGACGAGAATTATTTTCTGGAAATTCTTAAAATTCATACTTGATGTACTCTCAACTTTCGGATATGTAGCAATTTGTTCAAGAAGTCTGCTGCATAGAATGCATTTTTGCAAACGAACTTTTTGGCAGTTTCTTGAAACTTAACGATGGGTAGAATCTTAATAGCGTTTGGTAACTTATTAAAGAACTTAATTCTGTAATATGAGGGGCCGGTTCTGCTTACACTTAGTCTTATGGGTCTTAATTTTCTACCTCTGTCATAATTATGATGTTCATTGATATTATAGTCGGACTGTTTTTCTTTTGTAACACAGGCATTTTTTAATAAATAATGATGGTAATCTAAAAATATTAGACTTTGTAGAAAATGGTTTACAGTATGCTCTGTAGCCAACATCTACTCAAATTCTTAACTTTCATCATTGCAGAGCGAAAATCCTGTGCCTCACGGCAGATTGTCCCCGTGCTTATTATACAACAGCGAAGATATGACTCGATAAGGGAAAGATAAGCAACTTTTAAAAGAGTCTTAGATACTTGATTTGCCAGGTTATGCAGGCAGTACATATCTGTGAAAATTTTGTTTGCCAACTTTTCGCAACGGTAATGCCATTTCAAATAATATGAGCCATTTATTTTGCAAGTGGTATAAGTCACTTTTTTAAAAAGATCAAGTTAATTACAATTTAACGGTATCTCTTCATTAAAAAAAATTGCAATAAAATGTTGAGAACCACTGAGATTTTGTACGAGAGAAGTTTTACTTATCAACGGTATAACAAATATGTTTATTTTGAAAGTGGATAAGTCACCTTTTTAAAAAAGCCCTCCATCGTGTCTACTTTTTATGTCCTCATCAGATTGAAAAGGTTTGGACCAGCAGCATTTCTCGTTTCCACTAAGCGAAAAAAGATAGAATTGTTTTATTAAAAGTCGGATTGGTTAAGTATTTGTTTATATTTTTAGAAAGCTATGATCAGTGGACATATTATTAGAAGTGGCATTATTTTATTAAAATTACTTTTATATGATGTTATCAGACAGTGAATCGGGTAAAACATACCTATTACAGTTATGGACTTTCAATGCGCATTATTATTTTATGGAAATATTCATGTAATACGAAAAAAGCGTTAACCCCAGAAAAAGACACATCAGAGTGATTTCATCAGATGAAGAAGCAACTTCTATGGAGTCATCAGAAAAAAATAATAAAAGGAACAGAAACTCATCGCGTAAGAAAAAGAGGATGCAGAAGTGAGAAAAATATACTGGAACCCTTAATAAGGATTAAAAAAAACAGTGGTGAAAAATATGTAACGGCAAAATCATTTTCTCCCAAAAAATTGCAGTTAAATCTTGTTGTCTGAAAAATTGTGGAGATAAAATAAGTTCTTTTAATAGCCAACTTATCTTTGTTAGCAAACTGTAGGAAGCAAAATTTGTTTTTACATACTATAGTTAAACGAGAAATACTCAAAAAGAGAATACCAAGGAACTACAAATCAAAACCAAGACAATGCCTATTTAAATATTATATGACAGATGAAAATGTAAGTGTGTTGGTTTGTAAAAAAAATCTTTCTGGATACTTTCAACATCTCAGAAGGACCACTAGCTAGTGCTCTTAAAAAAGAATAGTTGCGTGGAAAATCTGAAAATTCCAGAAGAAAAGGAGGAATATCTCATAATTGCTGTCAAAGAGCACATTCAAAGCTTCCCTGCCTTACACAAGGTGTCATAACCCCCACAGAAAATATTTAAGTCCAGATCTATATTTTAGAAAAATGTATAATATCTATCTTGAAAAGTGTAAAAATGATGAACAACATGTTAACGAGTAGATATACAGGAAAACCTTCAAAAATGACTTTAATTTCAATTTCAGATAGATAGATAAGTGGCTTACGGTAAAGCCCTAAGATACGTAAGGACGGCCCTAAAAATACACGGCAACTTGGGTTGAATATAATAAAATGGCTAGTCGTAGTTTCTTTTCCAACAGTAATCCGCAAACATCCTCTCGTTCTATTTGCCACTGTATCTTTTCTCCATTCGGGCTAAATCTTGATGGAAACGTTCCCCATATTCATCTGAAACTGGTCCCAAATTGGGAGGAAAAAAATCCAGATAGGAGAGCTTAAAATGAATTTTTATGACATATTGCAACCCAGTGCCTTATATGAAGAAAGTAATTCTTTAACATTTTTTTCATAGTGTGTTGATTTACTGTTGCCCAAAAAGTTGTGACAGACGTTTTTAAATGCAAACCAATACTTGGAAAGAGGTCTGATTTGTGGGCCGACGAAAATATCTTCTTTAATCTTAGCGTTGCTAATTGATGAAATGTTTGTTTTAAGCTCAAGAAATCTTCTGCTTTCTTGTCCATTTAAGTTCTTTATACGACCTAATTTTATTTGAAGGGGCGGGAGTAGGCTTTAGTTTTTTGCACCAAAGAGGGGTTGGCAATGTTCTTCTGTCCTGTTCTGTTTTTTTTTCACTTTGTAGTGGTCTTCTCGTTTTTTGCTATCCCACTCACATAAAAAGCAGCAAAACTTAGTCTAACTTGAACTCCAGTGAGCATTGCTATTACTTTCAGATCTGTACAAATGTTCTATCTATACTCGTGGAAATTAATTCTCATGTTTTCGTAGGTTTCTTTCATGTGAATTGAATGGGCAACGGGGATGGGCGAATATTGGTTACCATTGTGAAAGAGCACTCATTTTAAACTGAATTTTGAACTGTCAATGAGCAGCCTCCATTCCTCTGGATTGATACGGAGATTTAGTTTTTTGAGTAGATTAAATTGCTACAAAAAAAATATTTTCTTCCATTGAGAAAAAGTTCAGTGCCTCTGACGAACGATTTCTAAAGAAGGATATATAAGAGATTCTATTTTTGTAGTCTGGATCCAAGGAATTGGGATTTGTTTTTTTTTTCTTTGAGGTCTAAATCACGAACAAGATCATTCAATCGGCTCTGATTGATGAGTTATGGCTGTGTTTCGGTTGGGCTGAAATCTGCATTTCTTGGCTGGTTCCAAATTGGAACGAGATACTTTTTGAATCGGCTTCAAGAATACATCTGAGATTTTGGTAGTATGGGCATAGATGAATCGTAGGAAACAGGTCTCATTATAGATGGAAGGTTTTTACAAACTATTTTCTTCTTATTTTTACGTGTAATGAAACATTTGATTGCGGTCATACAAAATAACAATAATTAGCATGATTTGTAGGCTCTCGGCAAATCACAAGGACAGCACTCGACTTGTGTCCTTTGCAGCCAACCACTAAGAGACCGAGAGCATGACCAACGGAGTCAGAGAACTGGTATCTGACTCTACCACAAACATAACAGAAACAGTCAGGATCGTTTTTACACCGATGCGACATAGTTATTAGATTTAACTCAAAGGATTTAAAAAGTAGGACTGGTTTAAACTGAAATGAAAATACCACTGAAGATCAAAGTACTTCTAACAAGGTACCCAACAATACAAATGAGACTAGTAGTTTAGAAGGAGAGGAAAGGGTTAGTGGTGAGAAGAGTAAGGGATGTTTCAGAAGAAATGCATTAGAGAAGGATGCGTGACGACTGCGCAAACGGTTGGTTCGCTAATCTCTTTAGAGTGTGTCAGATTGGCACCCCAATGAAGAGTTCTAATAGTTCTAAATAGATTTCTTAATTCCTTTTGATGTATCTAGAAGTCCTACAACTTACAAAAAAAAGTTCTGTAAAATTGGTCTGTCGGGATTTTTTTTGAAAAATGGAGTGATAACTTGACACTGCACCCAAACATTGTATTCGATTGTAACTAGTTATGGTTAGTACTGTAGTTCCTGATACTTTTAAAAAAGAGTTCTGTTGAATTTCCAGAGATAAAAATGTTCAAAGTTGGAAATTTGAAATATTCAAATTTATATTACTCAAATACTATTGGCTGAATCTTAATATGTCATAACAACTATGGATAGAACTAACAAAGAACTATGGGAAACACCAATCAGAACTATCCGGAACTATCAAAAATATTTTTTGAAAAAAGTCGCAAAGCCAAAAAAGAATTGAAAGTAATTAATTATTGAGTACAATAATTCTTTCTTATAAACAAATTTGATACAATCACGATCTATGACATTTTAAAATAAAGTTGAATTTTAAAAATAGACAATTTAATTTCAAAAGTACCCATTTCCTGTCATTTAATGGTAATTTGCCTTTAGAGTGTTCTTTATAAATCCTTGAATACAGCCTATAAGTCAAATCAGTACTCCGAGAACTAAAAGATCAATATATCGAAAAAATTAAATTGGTTATTTTCAAATTTCAACTTTATTTAAAAATGCCATAAATCGTGATTGTATCGAATTTGTTTATAAGAAAGAATTATTGTAGTCAATAATTAGAAATAGAAAATTAACTCAGAACTCATAGAAGTCTCAATTCTTTTTTGGCTTCGCGACTTTTTTCAAAAAATATGATTGATAGTTCCGGATAGTTCTGATTGGTGTTTTCCGTAGTTTTGTGTGAAATATTTAGTTTCAGCCAATATTAATTGAGTAATGTGAATTTCAATATTTCAAATTTCCAACTTTGAACATTTTTATCTCTGAAAATTCAACAGAACTATTTTTTAAAAGTATCAGGAACTATAGTACTAACCCAAACACATGTTAAAACTAGTTCAGAACTATTCGATTACAATATTGGGGTGCGGTGTCAAGTTGGCACCCCATTTTTCAAAAAAAAATTGACAGCCCAATTTTACAGAACTCCTTTAAAAGTAGATAGTACTTCTAGATACATCAAAAGGAATTGATATCTCCATTTACAACTATCAGAACTCTTTATTGGGGTGCCAACTTGACACTCTTCCACCTATTTTGACCAAAAACTCAAATTTTACAAAAAAAAGTGTGCTTGACAAAGCCTTTCTGACCTCGGATTTGTATTCAGCACACCTCAAATCATTTTTGTTAACGGGAGGATAACAGTGTTATTCGGATACCCCTGGAAAAAAGAAATCACAGAAATTTATTGTAAAAATTACTTAATAAATCTATACAGAAAATGCATTTTTTTTAATACTTATTCTTACGATAAACCCTCTCTTCGAAACAAATGTAATTAGTAACTGCAACGCATTTCCACCACCCATACATCACCTCAGTCAGTCGCGAGCAACAAGATTCCCTAATTTGATCAAACCCTTGTTCTGCATCAGGTGTATTTTTTTAGATTAAACGCCATCCATCATCCACCATCCACCCGCCCTTGTTTCACCGCCGTGACATTCCCTCCCCCTTTCTACGCCCCCATTTTTTCCCTCATCCGAGCCGAGCGACAAGTGGAAAAGTGTAACTGGAGCATCGGCGGCTGCGGCACTAAATCAAATCGTAATTTCGGCCCCCCTTTTACATTTTTCCCGGGGCAAAGTATAAGGTTATAAATATCCGCGGCGTTAATAATAAATTCGAAAGCGGGTGAATTTGTCAGGGCCGTTATTAGAAAGTCGAGCTGGTGTCGCTTTGTGCTCGAGTTTCTGTGTACTCGAGTGCATGTGTGTGTGTGTGTGTGTGTGTGTGTGTGTGTGTGTGCGAGCTTGTGTATCGCGGAGGTTGGTAATTTATGGAATGCTCGAAAAATTCCAAAGGGTTGCTCGCTTGCTGAAATGAAATGCTTATTTATATATAAGGAGTATCTTGAAATTTCTCCGTCATACGTCACATACTGCTTATATTTATTAAATAAGATAAAATAAGAGGGTGGGTGACATTTTGAAAATTCTTAAACAAACTGTATAAAATCACGTCTAGACTCGTATCTTACCTGTGATCGTTATTTTGTGCTATAAGTAATTTTTATTATGTACAAAAGTTTCGGGAACATTATATAAATTAAATATTAAATTTATTGAATAAGCTTTATTAATATATGCATACCAAGGCACAAAAAATAAGATTTAATGCTTGTGCATTAATATTAGTGAGAAAAAAATACATTTTTCTTTCGTTATTAAAATTGAAACTCTTACTTGTCGAGTTTCAATTTTAATAAAAAAAAAAATATATTTTTTCCGCACTAATATTTTTCAGGGGTAATACCACAAGAGGTTTAATTTGGCCAGATAAATTTTATTTGTTTGCACGAGCCATTGAATCGATACAAATTTCGAGAATGAATTGAGATGGAAAAATTTTGAGATTTTTTTGCCTAATCTCAATTCATTCAAGAAATTTGCGATGAAATAAAATTGATCCTGCCGAAATTATAACCGCGAGTGGTATTTGTGGAGATAATTGAACGAATAAAAACTATATTTATATTAGCAATTTATGTTAATTAAATGTACAATGGGTGAAACAGCATAGTTTATTTGTGATGGAATTGGATGAAGCACCAATCGTCAAAATCGTGTGTGGGTGAAATGAAAATGGTTGAGTGCCACGGAAATCACGAAATTCGTGCCTGCACGCTTGCGAGTGCACTGGGATCCAGCCGTTAAAATAATATTTATAATTATTGTTTTGTATAAATATATATTAGAGTGATTATAGCATATATGGGGGAGTTTCAAAGTATGTGAAAATTAACGGGACAACCCGGAAACTTGTTCGTATAGATAAAAAACTAATAACTGTAAATTTTGAGCTATATCGACCATGGCCTAACCGAGCCCTGGGCGTCTAAAATTTGAAAAAAATCATTTTTTCCCTTTTTCAGTTTTGGCCCCCCTAATATTAAACGGTCCACCCTAATGGTCAAATGATATACTGTGTCGACAGAGGATGTTAATACGAATTCAAAACGAATTTATTTGTTAAAATCTGACTAAAATTGACAGAGTTGTGAATGTTTCAGTTATATCATACTTGTATATTTCGATGTTTTGTGACCTAATCCTTCATCGACGGTAATTAGAAGATACGCGGCATTTCTGTCACTTATTTTACACTTGTCTAAATCAGATGAGATCCCTTCACTGATAAATGCAATGCTTGTGGTTATGGTTCTATTTCCAAAATTACTCAAAATTTAATCGAGATTATGTTTTCCTGAAAAGGTAGATCCATACCAACGTCAAATTTTACATACATTTTATTTCAATAGCGCGCGAAACTATAGAAAATTGTAGTAAATTTAATGGTTTCAAATAAATACAAAAATAATTGCCATCGATTTGAAACTTTCTAAAATAACTCAAAATACATTCGAAATTATGATTTCGGAATAATCTGGATACACACCAAAACCAAATTTTGTGTACTTTTATTTGAACAGCGCACGAACTTACGGAAAATTGTAAATATTTTAATGCTCTCAAACAAATATAAAAACAATTGTTGTCGACTTAAAATTTTCTAAAATTACTTAGAAATCATTCGAAATTATTATTATTATGTGAAAAATCAGCAGATTTTATGTAATCAGTTATCACGAAAAATCGTAAAAAATTGTTATAATTTTGGTGGCTTTAAATAAATATAAAGACAATTGCCATCAATTTGAAACTTTCCAAAATTACTCAAAAATCATTCGAAATTACGATTTTGGGAAAATCTAGATACACACCTGAACCAAATTTTGTGATACTTTGAACAGCGCGTGAAATTATGAAAATTGTAATAATTTTAATGCTCTAAAAAAAATACAAAAACAATCGTTGTGGACTCAAAATTCTCTAAAATTACTTAAAAATCATTAGAGATTATTATTGTGTAAACAAATACTTACACACCATCACCAGATTTTGTGATAATTTCTTGTAATCAGTGCGAATAACCGGAAAAAGATTGTTATAATTTTGGTGGCTTGAAATAAATATAAAAACAACTTCCAACGATTTAAAACCTTCCAAAATAACTCAAAATTTATTCGAAATTATGATTTTGGGAAAATCTGGATAAATATCAAAACCAATTTTTTACTTGAACAGCACGCGAACGTATGAAAACTTTTAATCATTTGAATGCTCTCAAGAATATACAAAAATAATTGTCAAACAAAAACTTAAAATTTTCCGAAATTACTCAAAAATCATTTGAGATTATTATTATGCGGAAAACTGCTTATACACCATCACCAGATTTTGTCATAATTTCATGTAATCACTGCGAAAAATTGTTATAATTTTGGTAGCTTGAAATAAATATAAAAATCGATTTGAAACTTTCCTAAAACACTCAAAATTCATTCGACATGAAGATTTTGGAAAAGCTGGACACACCTTGATCAAATTGTGTGATACAATTTTTTGAACAGAGCGCGAAATTATGAAAAATTATATTAATTCTATTAATATAAAAATATATAAGAACAATTGTTTTTCTTTTACTTGAATTTTCAAATTTTTGGTCACCATTTTTTATTTCCAGACCAGGATTTTTGATTTTTTTGGCTATATTTAAGATCTTAGGCCTGTTTTCTCGATTTTTTACTATTTTTTTTGTCTTTTGTGATCATTCAGTCAAAATATTCTTTATTTTAGCCTAAATTTTCAATTTTCTGGTCCGTATTTTTTATTTTTGGGCTCAAATTTCTTATTTTTGGCCCTACAGTTTGAATTTGTAACCTGATTAATTGATTATTGTGTCTACATTTTTTATTTTTAAACCAGTGTTTTCGAGTTTTGGTCTAAATTTTTGATTTTTTGGTCCCGATTGTGGATCTTTCTTAGTATATATTTCTGATTTTTGACCTGTATTTTCTAAATTCAAGATCTTTTGTCCTACCTTTCCTTTCTTTTGGCAGAAAATTTCGATTTGTTTGGTCTGCATATTTTATTTTTAGGCCCGAGTCAAAATGTTTGATTTTTGGCCACGATTGTTGATTTTTAATTTTTTGGCCTCTATTTTAGATTGTTTACTTGCATTTTCGACTTTGCGGTATAAATTTTTTCTTATTTTGGCCAAAATTTTGTTTAATTTTTTTTAATCTGCTTTTTTGATTTTTAGTCCAGAATTTTCGACTTTGGTCTAAATTTATGATTTTCTTCATATTTTTTAGATTTTTTTAACTGAAAAGATTGATTTTGTTGGGTGATTTAATTTTTTATTTTCTGGTTATTATTTCCGAGTTTCTGCCCAGAAATTTACTTTGAGCTTAAGAATTATTTTGGGGGTGAAAATGGCAAATTATTTTCCTTTACTTGAATTCTCAAGTTTTCGGTCTGCATGTTTTACTTTTAGTTCAGGGTTTTTGATTTTCCGGCCGATATTTTAGATCTTTGGCTTGTAGTTTCGCGGCCGAAGTACGAAATGACGTCGCCGGCTTTAATTGCAAATGCACGTAACTAAAAGGTGAGATACTTACTTGATAAGTGATACATGGATCGGAATGAAAATCGTAACAAAAATTTCACGTGAAAGCGTGTCTGAAACGGATTTCAATTATATTTCACCGCATATGTATTCAGAAGTGACACGGACTACCCTTGTTTAACTGAAGTTGGCTGTTTACTAAAACTAATAATATAGAGATCGTTGTCATGGTGAAGGTAAATAAATTTTTAACCATTTGCAAATTTTTTTGTCCGCCGTTTTAAATGCACCTTTTTTGCATGAATTGAATTATCTGGGATAAATTTCTGAATACTGTATCGCGTTTAAATTTTAGGTTGGGTTCATTTAGTAACTCCAGCCAGCGGACAAACAATATGGTGTGTTTCAATAAGAAAATAATAGCAGTCATCTATAAACTCAAATGTGCATGTCTCTGATTAAACATTAGTTTTTGGCTTCTAATTTATATACAATTCGAGATTTAGGTCATAACGTGATTTCGTATTCAATTTCTAATGAAGAGTGCAACATTACGGAGCCCATTATAAAATGCAAATTCTTCGTAAATCAAATGTGCGAATTTTAAAATATTCCTTTCATCCTGAGGTCGCTTCCTATTCAACGAATTAAATTACACCAACGTCTGGCCACAATTTATCGTAAACTTTGCAAAATATTCAAAATGCCAGAGATTCCATTTATTTTTCCCTTTAGCGCCCCGAAACGTCCTTGGGTCCGTTTATCTCCCGCACAATTCCGTGCCCAATTATTGCGTCCCAGTCTCTCCCCGACCCTTCCGCCCTTTTCGCACGACGCATAATTTCCCTCCTCGTTTAATGACCACGGGAACTTCCATTTGTTCCTCCTCCGTTTAGTTTGCCATTAAACTGTTTTGCGCGAATTCCGATCGAAATTACCGCAGCGCGGCAATGCAATTTTGATTAAATTTAAATTAATTAATTTTAAATGAAAACTTTGCTTAATTACTACTTTAACAATGCAGTGAATAATAGTGAAGTAAAATTATTTCGAGTGTTCAGTTCATTAGTATGGGAATATCTATAATAATTGCGATGGACTGCTTTTGCAATTTAATTGCGCTGCGCTTATTAAGTAAACATTGCGCTATTAATTAATTCAGATGAAATGGCATTTCTAAACATAACATAAAATATGCAAATTGTCAATCTCTAAACAAACTACCGCGATATTTACGGAGAGATCACGGGCCGACTGGATTTTGTGTTGCATATAATGGTGAATTATGGTGTATGCGCCAGGGACTGAATTAATCCGCAATCGATGACCCTTCTAGCGACCTTCTAAATTATTAACTCATTTATGCTGCATAATCTCTGGGTTTACCAGTGACGTGCTATTTGTTTAGCATGTTACAATTTTGTTTTGAGTAATATATAATTTGGTGGATTTGTATATTGACTTTGATCTGGCACGATTTTGATCTGGGATTGTTATTAATGATTATATTATATGTATTACCTAACAGTTCTATAAATTTAGTTACATAATTGGATAAGACCCTAACAGAAGACTTATATGCTGATCTTAAGCCTTATCAAATCAAAAAAATATCATTTTAAATAAAACTTACAATTAAAAAGCTCAACTCAAATAGTATGAAATAAATAAATACGTAGATATTTAAAAATTTGGTATTTGTGGCTATGTATTTTTGTGCAGAGTATTTTATTTTAAAATGCCTTCATAGGGTGAAATTTGTCGAAAAATTTTAACATTCAGACTCTTCTTATATTTCGTATTAGTATTTATTATAATACTTCTCCTGATTAGCATTAAGTTACTATTAGAACCATAAATGTCATTAATTTTGAGACAAGCTCACTTGTTGCAGATACATTAAATAAATGTAATAAAGACGAAAAATTGCCTTAATATGTGAATATTCAATCTGTTCGTAACTCTGAAAAATTAAGTGTGTGTAAGACTATAATAATTACGTTAAATTTATTAAACTAATTCATTAATAAAATAACTGACACACAATTTTATATGTTTTATATTACTCCATATTTTTATTTTTGTTAACATCACAATCAAACATAGTTCCGACTCTTTCGAGTCAAACTTTGAGACTGACGAGAAATTAGCCATAAAAATTCCAGCCATATACTTCCCGGCGCATTCACCATCTCGGGGTGATTTTTAATTTTTATTAGTGTAGTGCCTTTCTGTGGGTGTATTTATCAACTACAAACTGTCAAAAGACCATGAAAATTAAAAGGAAAAAACAAAAATTATTTAACAGCTCATTAATTCACGGGTGCTGTTTAAAAAAATCGTAACTCAAAAAAAATATTTTATTTTCGCAATGCCTTTCTGCAAGTACAGTTAACAATTACAAATCGTTAAAAAACCGTGATGAATTTTTTTTATATTTTTTATTTAACATAAACAGAAAATCGTGGCCGGCCCATAAAACAACAAGGGCATTGCAAAAAAAAAAATATTTTTGCAATGCCTTTCTGCAAGTACAGTTAACAATTACAAATCGTCAAAAAACCGTGATAAATTTTTCTTCTATTTTTTATTTAACATTAACAGAAAATCGTGGCCGGCCCATAAAACAACAAGGGCATTGCAAAAAAAATTATTTTATTTTTGCAATGCCTTTCTGCAAGTACAGTTAACAATTACGAATCGTCAAAAAACCGTGATGAATTTTTCTTATGTTTTTTATTTAACATTAACAGAAAATCGTGGCCGGCCCATAAAACAACAATAGCATTGCAAAAAAAAAATATTTTCGATATGCCTTTCTGCAAGTACAGTTAGCAATTACAAATCGTCAAAAAACCGTGATGAATTTTTCTCTTTAAATTTTTTTTCTCATTAAATTTATTTATTTTTGAGATACTTGAGATTTTGGATATTAAATATAATCGTTGTCTGCAGCACGTCTGCACATTTTACAACGTAATCTGCAACGCGTGCACCACCCGCTGATTATTGTGGTAAATACTGATGTTATGCAGAGTCCCTTTTTTTGCCGGTTCTATCGGTGGAGACAGTTTTAGTAGGTCGCCATAAGAATTTGTCTCTAAACCCTCCGGCGGCCCACCCCAGAGAATCCCAGGGTGCTTATCACCACTTACCCATATCGAGTTTCTAGAATACCATATAAGGGAAATTAAGAATGAAGGAGGGTTAGGTCTAATTACCTGCAACACCATTGAAAAGTGTATATGCAATAGTTTTACTAATCGCAATACTGACTAATTCTTTTATTAAATAATTAGCAATTATGGGTAAATACTACTTTTTATTTTAAACATAAATATTTATATACAGAGTGGTGATAAAGTTCCGCACAAAAATTATAATTGCACTATTAAATGTTTTTAAAGAATCGTCGATTTTTGTTATTGCGCACTTTTTGGCGTGCTCAAAAATATTGTGACATCACACGTCAAACACATGACCTGTGATGTCATCGGCAATTTTTATAAATTGAATTCGTTTTTTTTTTACATTTAGCAACTTTTGTAGAGCTCTTACTGTATATCTTGAAATTGTGACTAAAGATAATTAATGATTAAGAGCTCTGCAAAAGTTGCCAAATAAAAGAAAAACAATTTAAAAAAATTGCCGATGACGTCATCCGTCAAACACCAGTGACGTCACAATATTTTTCAGCACTCCAAAAAGTACACAACAGTCCAAAAGATTTTTTTGAAAATATTGAATAGAGCAATTATGAATTGTGTGCATAATATCATTATTGCGTTAAATATTATATGAATCCCCATCAGGAACCTGCAAGTATCTTGGAATTATATTCGATCCTAAATTCTCCTCTAAACCCCATTCCCAAACCCTTACATTAAAAATTAAAAATAGAGCTCGACACTTCAGACATCTAACGTACAAAAATCAAGGTATATCCATTAAAACAGCGGTAAAAATATACAAAATGATATGTCGACCTCTCTTAGATTATGCTGCCATACTTTTCCTGAACCCCCGTCCTCCTGTTCTAAGAAATTTGCAGGTGGGTGAACGATCAGCTCTTCGCATATTAACAAAACTAAGACACCCTAACAATCCCCTACACAATCCCTCAAATACACTACTCTACCAAAAAACCCAAGTAATCCCCATTGAAGACCGTCTGGTACACCTTGCTACAAAGTTTGCAACTAACTCAGATATCCAAGACATCTTGCAACACCTATGTTTACCTCGCAATCCTTTAATTAATCCTAGAACCAAACATCCTTCTTCCACAATTTATCAATTCATCACATCTCTTCATGATTCACATTCAACATATTCACAACCATGATCGCAATAATTGACAACTAACTGACGACAGTTAATGCTAGGCAGAAAGACCGCTGGTCTATAGCCGTACTAACGAAAATCCATTATATTTTGTAAATCGATATGTAAAAATAAGTTAATAAAAATGTTCTTCTCTCTATTATATGAAAATATTATTTTTTTGGTACATTTTTGCAATCGGCACGAGAAAGACGAGGACCGATTGCAATCGCAAAAATAGACGATTAAAAAAATGATCCGGGAAATATTTGATTCATGATCAAACTTCAATAATTTGATAACCGTATTGGGTTATAAATGTCACGTGGTAAAAGATTACAATATTCTTTATAATATATGTCGGTAATAGAGAAATGAAAATCAGTATAGCGTATTGTAATTTACTTTTAAATCAAAAATTGGTCCAAAAAAACGGAAAGCCGGTATAAATGACGGCGTTTTTCTGTTAATGTTAAATAAAAAAATATAAGAAAAATTCATCACGGTTTTTTGACGATTTGTAATTGTTAACTGTACTTGCAGAAAGGAATTGCAAAAATAAAATATTTTCTTTTGCAATGCCCTTGTTCTTTTATGGGCCGGCCACGATTTTCAAAAATCAAGATAAATTTTAAAGGTAAATGTATTATCAGAGCTTTTTTATGGAATTCAATCATAGGGATATGATTTTTTTTTCTAGTTTTTCCTTGTTTAAAAATTCGTTTTTAAAAATTGAAGAAAGTGACACATTTTCAAAAGTTAGTTTTAAAAGAAGATACATTTGTTATTTATCCATGTTACAGTTTTCTTTCTGAACGAATCTTTTGCATATTTCTACACCCTGTAAGTTTAAGTTTTTTTTTTATATCTGTTATAACTCATATTTTTATTTATTTATTGAATCCACTTATTTATGTGATGTATATTGACCTGTATAAATCCATTGTTATTGGCACATTAAATAAATTAAATTAAATAGATGTTTTGTGAATATATGAAAAAAAAAATCGATTTTTTGTCTTCAGCAACTTTAAATATTAATTTTCAAAAATTAATCTCACGCAACAGTTGACACGTTTTTAAAAGTCTAAGTTAATTCTAAAGGCAGATGTTTTGTGAATATACTTACTAAAAATTTTAAGAAATTCTATATAATTTTTTTTTTGTTCGACTTAACTTAAAACGTTAATTTACGGAAAAAGTGACACATTTTCAAAAATTACAGTAAGTTTTAAAGGGAGATGTTTTGTAAGTGTAATAAAAAATTGATTTTTTTATTCAAGTCTTCGACAACTTTAAATATTAATGTTCAAAAATTCATAACGCGCATTTTCAAAACTCAAAGGTAATTTTAAAGGTAAATAAATTATGATTGCATTAAACGTTTTAGGGAATTAAATCATATCAGTTTATTTTTTATTTTTGATAAAGTCTAGCATATCATGTAATAAATCAAGTGTCCCAAATGATAATTTTTGACTGCTTAAAATGACAATTTTCAACTGCTAAAAATGACAATTTTCAACTGCCAAAAATGACAATTTTTAACTGTCAAAAAAGCCAATTTTCAAGTGTTGGAAACGACCATTTTAAACTGCCAAATATGACAATTTTCAACTGCCAAAAGGGTCAATTTTCAAGTGTCGGAAACGATAATTTTTAACTGCCAAAAATGACAATTTTTAACTGCCAAAAATGACAATTTTTAACTGTCAAAAAGGCGAATTTTCAAGTGTCGGCAACGAGCATTTTTAAACTGCCAAAAGTGATAATTTTTAACTGCCAAAAAATGACAATTTCAACTGCCAAAAACGACAATTTAAAACTCAAAATACATATTTTCAAAAATTAATTTCTAGTAAAATAACGGTGACATCTGTAGTGCCACAGGGCTCACATTTTTTACTTTTTATTAATAATATTAATATGTACATTGAGAATAGTGAGTTTTTGCTTTTTGCAGATTATCTTAAATTATTTAGAACTGTATCATCAAATTCTGACAATATTCTACTACAAACGGATATCATTAACTTGCACAAATGGTGTATGGAAAATAGTCTTGAATTAAATTTTAATAAATGCTCAATTATATCATTTTGCCGAGGTCAGTATAATCCATTTAATTACAAATTGAATAATTCTATTTTATTACGCAAACCCTCAACAAGTGATTTAGGTGTGATTTTTGATATGAAACTTACTTTTACAGAACATATAAATAGTATACAGGGTCTTCATTTCAAAAGGAGCCACCCTGAATAACTTTGGATCTGAAGTAGTTACGGTTTTAAGAAAAAATACGTCAATTTTGTTTTCGAGGGGGAACTTAAAAAACATCGTTTTTAGAATTTTATCTTACACCCCCTCACCCCCAGCCACCCCATCTTTATAATTTCAAATGGCACCCCCTATTGTGCAATACCTCATTTTAAAGGGCATCAAAAATACTATCCTGCAAAGCAAAAATAATTTAAATCGGTTCATTTGTTTTAGAAAGAGAGGGTATTGATTTTAAAATAAGCCACCCTGAATAACCCTGGTTCTGAAGTAGTCAATGTCAATTTTGTTTTTGAAGGGGGACTTGAAAACACTGTTTTTAGAATTTTATCTTCCACCCCCTCACCCCCAGTCACCCCATCTTTATAATTTCAAATGGCAACCCCTTTTGTGCAACATCTCATTTTAAAGGGCATACAAAATACTGTCCAGCAAATAAAAATTAATTTAAATCAGTTCATTTGTTCAGAGATATTCATTTCAAAATATGCCACACCAAAGATTGTGTAGCTGGGGGTGAAACAAAAAATTATAGAAACGGTGTTTTTTTTTAACTCTAAAATAAACCGTAACTACTTCAGATCCAAAGTTATTCAGGGTTGGGGGTGAGTGGATGAAAGATAGAATTCTAAGAACAGTGTTTTTCAAGTTCCCTCTCAAAAACAAAATTGACGTTTTTTTTTTTAAACCGTGACTACTTCAGAACCAGAGTTGTTTAGGGTGGCGTATTTTGAAATGAATACTCTCTCTCTCTCTCTAAAACAAATGAACCGATTTCAATTATTTTTGCATTTCTGGATAGTATTTTTTAAGCTCTTTAAAATGAGGTATCGCACAATAGGGGGTGCCATTTGAAATTATAAAGATGGGGTGGCTGGGGGTGAGGGGGTGAAAGATAAAATTTTAAAAACAGTGTTTTTTAAGTTCCCCCTCGAAAACAAAATTGACGTATTTTTTCTTAAAACTGTAACTACTTCAGATCCAAAGTTATTCAGGGTGGCTCGTTTTGAAATGAAGACCCTGTATGTTGCGAAGCAATGAAATCTCTGGGGTTTATAAAACGGTTTGAAAAACACTTCTCTATAAGTACGCAGAAAATATTGTATCTATCTTTAGTTCATTCTAAATTATAGTACGCTTCATGTATTTGGTCACCTCATTTTAATAATAAAAGAATCCAACTTGAAAGTGTACAAAATAAATTTCTCATTAGTATTTCGTACAAGTTAGGTATCACCCGGGAGTACTACAGCAGATCCTATATCATTTTTTATTTAAACTTGAGATCTTTGCACGAAAGAAGAGTTTATTTAGATTTATGTTTTCTTTTTAAATTGGTAAACGGTTTGATTGACTGTGCTGTTTTACTAAATATGGTTAATCTTAATGTGCTAACTACAACCAGACTCCAACAAATATTCCGCATTAAGTTTCATAGATCAAACTATGGAACCAACGATCCGTTGTGTCGTATGCAAGGTTTTTGGAATTTGTTAAACTCGAGCTACAATTTATCCATTTTTGCCACCTCTTTTAGTCATTTCACAAATTCGCCAAAGCACGTAGAATTAACTATCTGTTTGTGATTATTTCTTTGAAATGGTAACAGTGTATTTTCTATAACTTTGTTTTTGTATACTACTAATTACATGTAACTAATACCTTTATTGTAATGATTTTAGTATTAAGTTATGTAATATTTATGTATAACTTTATATTCTATTTTTTGTATATGCATGTAAAATGGTGATTAACCGTAAATAAATATCTAATCTATCTAATCTAACTTGAATTGGCAAATTAAAAAAAAAATGTAAGTTAGTTTTGTATTGTAAAGATTTCGAAATTTTTGTGGAATTCTTTAATATCACTATTTATTTTTTTAGATTTGTTTTTCTTCTACTACCAAAAATATTAATTTTCAAAAATTCATTCAAATTTTTAGGAATTCAATCATATCTGTATTTATTTTTCTTTGAATTTGTTCATTGTTTTACCTTCGAATATTAGGCAATTCGTACGCAAGACGTAGTGCTGAACATTATGTTAAAATAAGAGATAGATTTATTTCGTACTTTATATTTTCTTGCGAAATTCTAGTGAAATTAGGTTGGCTTTCTGGTGGAAATATTATATGATCAGAAGGCAATGCTGCCCATGGGTTAGAGCAGTAGTTTACATTCCGACTCTAAGCACTCTTATGCGGTTAATATATACCACGCCGTGAAATGAATTTTATGTGGGATGGATTCTATTCTCTCCACTACTCCCAACGCTCTTCATAGAGCGGCCATTGCTACCCCGCGATAAATTTGTCGAATTAAAAAAGCGGTAAAAATGCTTTTATACAGGGTGAAAATTACCGTACATTTGTGTACGGTTTTAACATTTGGACCGTATACCTTACTTTCGCTCAGAATACCGTACAAGTGCGGTAATTACCGTACGTATGGCAACACTGCTGATGTTTCATATGTAACATCACTACATACTCATTTACAACATAGTGAAAAACTCAAAAAATCAAAAATAACCTTTCTTCTATACTCGCCAGCTTCATATACAGAGAGAGATTTTCATTTCTGGAAAGACTTCGAGATCGGTCGGTAAAATATTTTGGAATGGAACTTTCCGGCTGTTCCATGCTTGTTCCACTACTTCCGCAGCCAAAGTGCTTTCTTGCCTTTATACTTTTTTTTTATTTTTAACTTAACGTCATAACTCCGGAACCACGTGGTTCCAGGGCATGGTGGGTAATTTAGTTTTTAGATCATGAAGTACCTCGTGTGTGAAAATCAGCCTTATATCGCTGGAGGCATCCTATCTATATGAAAACCGGCCACGGTCTTTGTCAGTTATGACAAATTTATTAAATTGAAAACAAAAATAAACCCAATTTTAGAGCCATTATTTGAATCCAAATATCTCAGTAATGTTAACATATTAATTGCCATTAATTAATTATATTGATATCACACTCAACTCAACTGTGTTTCACAAATTGCTTTATTCTGGCTAGTTTCGACGGTTACATTATTATCAAATGAATAAACAATTTGTAAAACAAACCAAGTGTTGAGTGTTTTTATACCTATATTACATTATGTTTAACCACGAGTTAAATGAGAACTTAATTCATTCTATTAATTTGTCGGTGGAATTCGTATAAACTCTTTGAATTTCGTAATAATTGTGTGTATTAAATGAATAAAATAACAATGTGTATCCTCTCAGGATAATTAAAAAGCCATTTTTACTTAATTTGATTTACACAGACGCAGCATTTGCGACCCTTCCTCCGCGGATTAATGCCACCCCCGCCGTTCCTTTTTCGGCAACGAGTCTCCGCAATTACATTAACTCTAATTACACTCATGAAAGCGTCTCTTTATTGAAATCTCTCTGCATATTTAAACTTCTTCCTGATATAATTAGCCGCTATTTGTGGGGTGGGTACAGAACCGCCATCCCCCGTCCCGGCGGACTGCATTATTTAATTAAAATATTTACGCTGCACCGAGTGCGGATAATGAAGGATGAATTCAGTGGGGTGAATAGTTAACGCAATGGCCGGCTACGGTCTCGTTTGTTTAACTTCATCCCCATCGGAAATGGGGGAGCAAATCCCCATAACACGGGATTCTCGCACGGACCATTAACGGTAAATATTGATGGAAACTATCGGAACGGAAACGGAAACGGTATTATGAGTTTGGTCGGCGTTGTTTTTTCGCTTTCAAAAACATGGAATATATTTCTTTAAATTGAATGAAATATATGTTTTTAGTGAAGCTTAAAATTACTTTCCAAAAAAGGCATTTATTTATTTTATTGATTTATTTAATATGAAGTTTTCAATTATCGTCATATTATGGACGTTGGGCATGATTAATCTTGTTCTAAAATGCCCTCGAATTACATCCCACTTCATATAATATTTGTTAGGAAGAAATAACAATATTGCAAGTACTATGATTGTATCAATAAATGAAGCATCAGAAAACGTACGTCGTATTGTAATAAGCAGCGCAGGCGCCACCTAGCCTAACACTAAGTAATATGACATATATTTTTGTTTTTATTGTGTAAAATTTTGTAGTACATACAAGGTTTACAATAAAAAATAAATCTCCAAATACGGATCCCAGATATTGATCCGTATTTAAATATTTTGAACGAACATCCTTGCTTTTATGCAACCCAACTTACCTATACTGGGTGCTGTAAAAATGGAGGATTAACTCAACGGTACGTAGGATTGATCAGTAGGATTATTTGAATGCGAAAATCAATCATTAAGCATTCAAATCTTCTCATTTGAAAATACCAATCGTATATAGTATGAAAGTATGTATCTCTGCACAATCTATTTGATGAGCCCAAGTATGAGCTATTAAAGTTATGCAGATTTTAAGCAATGAAGTAATTTACACTAAAGTCTTCATATTATTCTTTCCAAAGCAATCCTCGACAACGTAGAGTTAATCCGCCATTTTTAAAGCACCCAGTATATTTCCGATTTTTTACTTTCTCCGTTACGAAGTACGAGAAAGTATTGTGATCGTGATTTTTTGTCAACATTTTTTTTACGGCAATATCCGTTTTGGGTCCCTAGATGCCATTTCAACAATTTCTGTGTGTGGGTGTGTGTCTGTCTGTATGTGTGTATGTGTGTGTGTCTGCCTGTGCGCGCTGTATCTCAAAAACTAATAAAGCAATTGATATGAAACTTTGAACATCCGTCTTATTTGATAATCTGAAGAACTGAAAAGCTTTTGGTAAAATTTCGTACACCGGAAGTGGGCGTTTACCTTAACTGTTTTTTTGTTTTTTTGCCTATATTACTTTCTCCGTTACGAAGTACGAGAAAGTATTGTGATCGTGATTTTTTTTTCAAATTTTTTTTTTCCTGAAATATCCGTTTTGAGGTCCCTAGATTCCATTTCAACAATTTCTGGAAAAAACATTTTTGTGTCTGTGTGTGTGTGTGTCTGTCTGTCTGTCTGTGTGTGTGTGTCTGTCTGTATGCGCTGTATCTCAAAAACTAATAAAGCAATTGATATGAAACTTTCAACATACGTCTTATTTGATTATCTGAAGAGCTGAAAAGCTTTTGGTAAAATTTCGTACACCGGAAGTGGGTGTTTACCTTAATCGTTTTTTGTTTTTTGCCAATATCTTCTTAAATATGAAAAATATCTCAAAAACATTTAAACAAATATTGAAGACAACAAATAAATGAACATCTTTTGTTTGAAAATATTTTTTATAAAATCATTGTTATTCGAGAAAAAAAATTATTAATTTTTTTTTCATTTCTGGTTCATAATTTTGAAACGATAATAGTTACAGCAAATTTATATGAATAATACTTGTAGAGAATGCTGAAATGAACAACTTATAAAGAATAAGTTTTTTTCGAAATCCCTTTAGTTTTGGAGTAAACTAAGTTTTTGAATTTGAAGTATAATTTTTCTTTCATAATTTTGACGTTTGTTTTGACGTCAGTTTTATCCGAGTCTACGAAACGTTCGATGCACACTTAAAATATGATTTAAATTGAAAATAAACCATGGAAGCGTAAATATAAATGATACCATCAAGTCGGAGAAAGTAACATGATGGCCACATCACCATTTTTTACTTTCTCCGTTACGAAGTACGAGAAAGTATTATGATCGTGATTTTTTTTTCAAAATTTTTTTTTACGGAAATATCCGTTTTGGGGTCCCTAGATGCCATTTCAACAATTTCTGGAAAAAAAAATTTTGTGTCTGTGTGTGTGTGTGTGTGTCTGTGTTTGTGTGTGTGTGTGTGTGCGCGCTGTATCTCAAAAACTAATGGACCAATTGAAATGAAACTTTGAACATAAGTTTTATTTGATAATCCGAAGAACTGAAAAGCTTTTGATAAAATTTAGTACACCGGAAGTGGGTGTTTACCTTAACTGTTTATTGTTTTTTGCCAATATTTACTTAAATATGAAAAATATCACAAAAACATTTTAAAAAATATTGAAGACAATAAAGAAATTCAATTATTTTGTTTGAAAACATTTTTTATAAAATCATTGTTATTCGAGAAAAAAAATTATTTTCTTTTTTTTCATTTTTGGTATACAATTATGAAACGCTAATAGTTACAGCAGACTTATGTTAATAATTGTAGAGAATGCCAAAATGAACAATTTATGAAGAATAAGTTTTTTTCAAAATCTCTTTAGTTTTTGAGTAAACTGAGTTTTTGAATTTGAAGTACGTTTTTCCATCTTTCATAATTTTGACGTTTTAAACGTCAGTTTTATCCGAGTCTACGAAACGTTCGATGCACACATAAAATATGATTTAAGTTGAAAATAAACCATGGAAGCATAAAAATAAATGATACCATCAAGTCGGAGAAAGTAACATGATGGCCACATCACCATTTTTTAAATATGAAAAATATCACAAAAACCTTAAAACAAACTTTGAAGGCAACAAAGAAATGAACATCTTTTGCTTGAAATATTTTACATAAAATCATTGCTATTCGAGAAAAAAAAATATTATTTTTTTTTTTAATTTTTGGTTTATAATTATGAAACGATAATAGTTACAGCAAATTTATGTGAATAATTATTTTAGAGAATCCAAGTTGACGCAACGCTCGATGTACATTTAAAATCTGATTTCAATAAACCATGAAAACGTAAATATAAATGGCTATGATACCATCAAGTCGGAGAAAGTAACATAATGGCCACATCACCATTTTTACTTTCTCCGTTACGAAGTACGAGAAAGTATTGTGATCGTGATTTTTTTTCAAAAATTTTTTTTGCGGAAATATCCGTTTTGGGGTCCCTAGATACCGTTTCAACAATTTCTGGAAAAAATTTTTTTGTGTCTGTGTGTGTGGCTGTGTGTGTGTGTGTGTGTGTGTGTGTGTGTGTGTGTGTCTGCTGTGTGCGCTGTATCTCAAAAATTAACAGAGCAATTGATATGAAACTTTGAACATACGTCTTATTTGATAATCTGAAGAACTGAAAAGCTTTTCGTAAAATTTCGTACACCGGAAGTGGGTGTTTACCTTAACTGTTTTTTGTTTTTTGCCAATATTTTCTTAAATATGAAAAATATCACAAAATTTTTTAAACAAACATTTAAGACAACAAAGAAATGAATATCTTTTGCTTGAAAATATTTTTTATAAAATCAGTGCTATTCGAGAAAAAAATTTATTAATTTTTTTTAAATTTTTGGTTTATAATTATGAAACGATAATAGTTACAGCAAATTTATGTGAATAATAATTGTAGAAAATTACAAAATGAACAATTTCTAAAGAATAAGTTTTTTTCGAAATCCCTTTAGTTTTTGAGTAAACTGAGTTTTTGAATTTGAAGTATAATTTTTCCATCTTTTATAATTTTGACGTTTTAAACGTCAGTGTCATCCTCTCGATGTACATTTAAAATATGATTTAAATTGAAAATAAACCATGAAAGCGTAAATATAAATAATACCATCAAGTCGGAGAAAGTAACATGATGGCCACATCACCATTTTTTAGAAGAGGTACGTATTCTAAATATTAACCCAATATGTCATTTCCAACTCTCGTTGGCGTATTAGTAACTGGGACGGTGAGTCATTAAGGGCCATCGTGATCTCTATGTAAAGGCACATCTTGCAGATTGCAATTTCCCGTGAAAGTACTTTTTTCAAGGAATGATAATATATTACATTGGCACATCATCTATTAGTATTTAAAATGTATCCCTTATATTAAATTCAATTCACTTTGAAATAGGTGGGGTTTTGGTAATACCTGAGAAATTCAATTAACGTCTGGCAATTGTTTGGGATAACTTAATTAACTCACTTTGTTGTATAATTACCATGTTCTTCCGTGTACGTGTGCTGGCGATTGAAACTCTTGAATCTCGTCTGGGAAGCATTGACGGGGGTAGAAATGGTTAATAATTAATTAAGTAATTAGGGGTCGGGGGGTTAGTGGAAACGGCGAGAGGCGGCAATGAATATTTCAGTAAGCGCTGTGTTTAATTAATCGAGTGGAAATTCGGGCAAAAAGGCACCGGAGGAGCAGAAGAGGCTGCTGTGTATGTGTGTGTGTGTTGTATGCAAATCAGGCGATTACAATTCCTCGTTGTTGCGTTTTTCCGGTGGCATCCCTAGAGCGGATTTTAAAATTTATGGAACGGGACTGTCGTGCATATTTATGGGGGCATTTCTGCCGATTATAATTAATGGTGTAGTAATCTTTCAAACTCGCATCGGGTTAGAAAAGTAATTTCCATTAATATCAGATACGTTTCCTTTATTATCATATTTATTATTCATAGATGATAAAGATCGAATATATCGTGAGATCGAAAAAAAAAATTAGTCAAAGCAGGTCATCACTAAAAAGCCGTATGTCTTTTCATAGTTCCTAACTTTCTTAGCGTCAATAATTATATTCAAATTTAGGACATGAGCTGCGTTGATTAATTTTTTATTCGATCTTCGCTTATTGTTTATTTTTATACAACTCGATTAATATTGATTTATTTCCTTTTTGGTTTATTGTCGTATAAATAAAATAGAAACAACCTTACTTATTGCAGAGAGTATTAAATAATTATTTATTGTCGTATATTCAAAAGTTGTTTTAATTTTAAAAAATTATAACGAATCACCGAATTTACATTTATGTTAGCAATTTGTATATTTAAAACGCAAATGTTTTTTTTTTAATTGCAGCTTTTGTTTCATCCCTTACTCGACCGATTTTAATGTTCTTTTTTTTCTATTAATTCAAGCTCTAGATTCATAGATGTGTCATCACTAATTTTTATCTCTTAAAGGTATGAGTACATTAATGGTGGCATATTGGGTATACATTTGTACTTCTGATCAGTGGCGGACAGGCCCGGCAAATGCGCGGTGAGCCTGGTGTAAACAAGGAAAGTATTGCCGGTAGCATTGTCGGAACTCCGGAAGATATTTTAAATAAATTATGAGCAAAGCTAAATTTGATACGTATATCAATGTGCATAAAAAAGTGGTTGGATGAGTATAATTAATTTATTAACCACTTTTGAAATTGCACTGAATTTTCCACATTATGAGGTGAGACTCATCAAAATTTTGACAGTTGTGCAATTTTACAAATCAAATTTGCGAATTTAAAATCTTTGAACTTAAAAAATGAGAATTTTGTATTTTTTATAGATTCTACCTTCTGAGGCAAATTTCTCAATTGATATTTTTTTATAATTTTTAAATATCGCTGAATACATGTTTCGTCATCGTAATTGTATTGTGATCGTGATATTTTATCTCAAAAACTGATTTTGCAATTGATACAAAACTTTGAACATAAGTCTTATTTAATAATCCAAAGAACTGAAAAGCTTTTGGTAAAATTTCGTACACCGGGTGGGTGTTTACCTTAACTGTTTTTTTGTTTTTTTTTCCAATATTTTTTTAAATATGAAAAATATCTTTAAGATACTTAAACAAATATTAAAGATATCAAAGAAATAAACATCTTTTGCTTGAAAATATTTTTCATAAAATCATTGTAATTTGAGAAAAAAATTTAATAATTTCTTTAAAATTTTTGGTTTATAATTATGAAACGATAATAGTTACAGCAAATTTATTATGTTAATAATTGTAAAGAATTCCAAAATGAACAACTTATAAAAAATAGGTTTTTTTCGAAATCTCTTTGGTTTTTGAGTAAACTGGCTATTAGGATTTGAAGAATTTGTCATTTTCATCTTTCATAATTTTGACATTTTAAACGTCAGTTTCATTCGGTTCTACAAAGCGTTCGATTTACATTTAAAATATGATTTCAATTGAAAATAAACCTTGAAAGTGTAAATATAAATGATGATACCATCGGAGAAAGTAACATGATGGCCACATCACCATTTTTCATATTGTTTTAAATCTTCGAATATATTTTTCATTTTCCTAGATCAAGTTTGGAATATTGTGGTTTTGTACACAGCTAATTTATCGCAATTGTTTTGAAGCAAAATCAGAAATATATTTTTTTATTAATTTTGAGCTTTTCAAGAAAATTTTTTCATTGATAATTTTTTTAAACATTTTAATATCGTTGAATGTATTTTTCATCATCGTAGTCCAAGTTTGTAATGTTGTCGTTTTGTACACACCTAGATTATGACAATTGTTATTACGTGATTTTGAGTTCTTGCAATTTTGCTTTCTTACAATTTTTGAATCACTCTTTCGCTTTACCAGATCTATTATGAATTGTTACACAACTTGATCATGTCGTTTTTTTTTTTAATATGAAACCAGAAATATTTTCTTTCTTTAAGGATTTTGAGTTTTTCAAAAAAGTTCTTAATTAATGATTTTTTTCACAATTTTTTAAATCTTTAATTGCAATAGGTTTTTCCAGTTAACTTTGGAATTTTGCAGTTTTGTTAACAGTCAGAACGAGGCATTCGTTTTTAAGTGAAATTAGAAATATATTGTTTTTTTTTTGTGAATTTAGATCTGTTCGAGTAGTTTGCTCCATTTTATGGATTTTCAGTTTTTCAAAAAAACCCATTAATAATTTTATTTTTTTTCCAATCGTTAAATACACTTTTCGTTTTCCTAGTTCAAGTTTGGAATATAATAATTTTGTACACTGCTAGATGTTGAACATTATTTTAATGTGAAATCAGAAAAGTTTTAATTTTTTTTTAAATCAAAATTACAGAACGTGCTGGGGAGTTGAGCAAGTTAGAAGAATCAAAATCGCATTTTTTAATGTTTGAACTTTGCAATTTTGACATGTTGCGTTAAATGTATTAACCAATTTTTGAAATTGCACCATATTTGTTACATTTTCTGACGTTAGAATTATCAAAATTATACAACGTGATGCACTTGTGCAATTTAAAAAACCAAAATCGCAATTTTTAATATTCGGACTTTGAAAACGTGCAATTTTGTCTTTTTGCGTTAATTGTACGAAAAATGTTTTAATCAATCTTTAAATTATAGTACATTTGCCAGATTTTGACTTTAGGAACATCAAAATCAGATAACGCTACTAACAGTTGTGTAATTTAAAAATTTAAAACGCAAAGTTTTCAAATTGCATTTAATTACCACTTTATGGCGCGAGACTCATCAAAATCAGACAACACGTTTGGTAGTTGTGCAAATTTAAAAGTCAGTTGCGAATTTAAAATTGCCTAACTTTAAAAAGTGAGATTTTTGCATTTTCCGATAAGTTCACGAGTAAGTGTTAAAATTTAAAAAACATAAAACCAAATTCGAAGAACGCGTTGGGGAGCTGTACGATAAAAAAAAAAAAAAACCATAATTTTTAATATTTGGACATTGAAAACGTGCAATTTTTTTGTTCTGTGAAACTTCACGATAAAGATCAGTTTTTAAATTGCACTAAATTCGCCACATTTTTATGCTAAAATCATCTAAATCATTTGGCAGTTGTGCAATTTCAAAAATCAAAATTTCGGTTTTTTATTGTTTGACAGTTTTCATTAGAATAGCGACAAAACAAAAGCATGCCACATGCCTACTAAAGTGCACTTGTGCTCCACGAAATTGTACCCTCCAGAAATGCGAAGAAAAATTAATCTTCGAAATAATTTAAAAAATACTTGCTTTATGAGTAAGTTTGTACTATATTTTTTTTTGTAGTAAATTTTCTTTCCAATTGTACTATATGATGAAAACTGGGTCATTCCATTAAAAAAATTGAATTACGAGATATTTAAGAGGGCACTTAGGTATTGACATTTTAGATATTTAAGAGGGCACTTAGATATTGACATTTTATGTACACTAATTATCAAAATTGGCAGTTTCCAATTATTTTACTCATAGAGGCATCCTCTAGGTACAATTAGAGCTGTAACTTATAATTTTATCTTATTCCTAAGAGAAGTTATAGACAGATTTCATGCTATCTTTTAGAGGTCAAAATTTTAGAAAAAAATGTTTTTCTTGAAAATTAAAGAAATAAGTGTGCAAATGTTTTTACAAAATATGTTGCAATTTAAGCGAGGAATCCAAAAATTTAATAATATATGTGGGTGTTCCATTTAAAATAAGAAGGTTGGTGCTACCTCCGGTGATAGAAAGTTTAAAATATTTCATATGAGGAGAACTGATTCAACCGTGTGATGAGGATTTTTTCAAATTTGTAATACAACGACAACCCCGTAAACTTTTAACGAACGGTAGTTTTTCATAAATAAATTTATTTTTTGATCCTAGGATACACATATATTAGGCGGCAACGCTAAATTGGGAGAAATCGCTTTAAAAAGGATCTTCCTTTAATTGAAGTATCTGGGGCATATCATTAAATATTCTAGAGAATTGAATTATTTGAAATTCAAATAACTGTGCACTTTCAGAAATCAAAACTGCGAATTTGAAATCTTTTTGAGGATTTGCTTTAATAACACAAAACATATTGAAAACAAGCTTTGCAATCAATTTGCACCTGTTGGCGTTAGAGATATCAAAATTGGACAATGCGGTTGGCAGTTGTGCAATATAAAAAAATCAAAATCGCTGTTTTAAAATCTTCAAAATTGCAAAAAAGTGTTATTTCTCCAATGTATCTTCATATTACGAGAAAATTTCATTACCCACTTAAAAAATACATTAAATCTTCCACATTTTGATCTTTGAATCATCAATATTAGGCAGTTGCGCAATTTAAAACTTTAAAATCACAATTCTAAATCTATGGTTTTTGAAAACATGTAATTTTGACGTTTTGCGTTAATTTCACGAAAATATGTAATAACCAGTTTTGAAATTTCACTAAATTTGTCATATTTTGAGGTTAAAACCATTAAAATTGGACAATCCGTTTAAAAAATCAAAATCGCGTAATATTTAAAATATTCGAATTTTAAGTCTGAATTTATCATTTGCAGTTAATTTTGCGCAGACTGTCTACTTGATGATAATAGTAATTTATTTGTGTCAATACTAGTAGTATAAACAAGTCAGAATAGTACATTTAAAACAGTTAATACATTTATCGATTATAGGGCATTAGACGTGATGAAAACTACAGAGTAATGAACAGATGATAATAATTCTCCGTTACGAAGTACGAGAAAGTATTGTGATCGTGATTTTTTTTTCAAATTTTTTTTTTACGGAAATATCCGATTTGGTGTCCCTAGATGCCGTTTCAACAATTTCTGGAAAAAAAATTGTGTGGCTGTGTGTTGTGTGTGTGCCTCTGTGTGTCTGTATCTGTGCGCGCTGTATCTCAAAAACTAATAGAGCAATTGATATGGAATGGGTGTTTGCCTTAACTGTTTTTTGTTTTTTGCCAATATTTTCTTAAATATGAAAAATATCACAAAAACATTTAAACAAACATTGAAGACAACAAAGAAATGAACATCTTTTGCTTTAAAACATTTTTCATAAAATAAGTTTTATTCGAGAAAAAAAATTATTATTTTTTTTTAAATCTTTGGTTTATAATTATGTTAATAATAATTATAGAGAATGCTAAAATGAACAACTTATAAAGAATAAGTTTTCTTCGAAATCCCTTTAGTTTTTGAGTAAACTGAGTTTTTGAATTTGAAGTATAATTTTTCCATCTTTCATAATTTTGACGTTTTAAACGTCAGTTTCATCCGAATTTACACAACGCTCGATGTACATTTAAAATATCATTTAAATTGAAAATAAACCATGAAAGCGTAAATATAAATGATATTATATAGTCGGAGAAAGTAACATGATGGCCACATCACCATTTTTTTTCGTAAAAATGTTTAATCTCGAAGGTAGGAACTAGCCTAGGCCGGTAAATGTTGCCAGTTTGCCACTGCTCCTGATTTAATTTTATTTTCCGGACTATTTGCGATGGTTCTCTATCATTATCATTTTTATATTTTTAAATAGTCAATTTCATATTAAAATAAAAAACAAAAATTTTAAATAATACAAGCCGTGCTGCCCAGCAATCTCCCTTGCCCCCACCACTCCAACGCAACTCACGCGCAGTAGGACCAGAAGATACAAGTGCATAGACCAAACCGCTCACTTGATTTTTATTGAAATAGTTAGCCAATCAATTTGTCAATGATTTTGTGTGCCCCACGGAATAATATTCAAAAATACACCGTCGAATTTTGACGGGTTTTATGAGGCTGATATTTAATATACGAATATCAATTGCTTGCATAAATAAAAATGGAATATTTATAGATATTGAAATTCCGGTTGAAATGTGTCAGCACAATATATTGTATCATGCAGAAATTTAACATTGGTCGCAACGGTGGGTGACAAATTGAAATTTACAAAAATGTTTAACGAATCATCGGGAAATAATCAAGCAATTTAATTCGAATCTAATTTAAACTAGAAACTAGTACAGAATCAAAATATTTTCTAACAAACTTGGGGTACGTCTTGGAATTTCTCAATAATAAACTAGAATGGTAAATGATGTAGAAGAGTAAAAAAATACGTAATAAATGTGAAATATGCATCAACATTTTTCTACAACTCTACCGTTGTATTTTACCAACATTTATTTAAGCCAGGTTTTATGTAAGCCGGTATTATATTTTTAGCTGCGTAAACGTTTTTCTATGCGCCATTGATTCTCACTGTCAGTCACCGAATACATTTTTAAATCGTTACTATTTAAATTAGAAATTGAGCTTCAGAAAAGCATTTAAGGTAAAAAAATACGTATAGAAAAAAATATACTAATGAACATTGTGAAAGAGTAAAAATCAATTGAAATATGTGTAATGTAATTGAAGAACTTAACCTGAAATTATGTATTCCGTTTACCATTTGAAAGATCGTTCACACAGCCGAAAATAGAGATATATTTATTACCGCCTTTGTAAAATCCACTGTCCAATTTAATGTTGGCAGGTTTAATCCGGATTATATTTAACCGATGTGAAGATAGCCACGGATTTCTCGGCGCCTCCACCACAAAATAAAAATTTCTCAATTTTAATGATTTATAATAAATCAAACGCTGAGAATGTAATTAACATTAGCCTATAGATGTACAGTCAATCCACAATTTAAATTATTTTTTCACGAGTCCACGGGTACTCTCTTTTTAAAATGACAAGAATTCAAAGTCCAATATGGCACTGTTTCAAGCGTTTTAAATTTAATTTTTTAACAACAACGTGTAGATAAGAGAAAATTTGAAACGCGTTAAAGAGCGCCATATTTGACTTTGAAAGTTTGCTATATTATATGTATAGTTCGGGTGGACCTGAGAAAAAAAAATCATAAAAAGGTTATAAACAATTTTACCCAAAATTTCATGCGTTAAATCGTTTAAGTAGACTCTTATCTACACATTATTGTTAAGAAATTAAATTTTAAACGCGTCAAACAGTGCCATTTTGGACTTTGAAAGTGTTGCTATATTATCTATATAGTTTGGGTGGAGCCGAGAAAAAAAATCATAAAAAAGTTATAAACAATTTTACCCCAAAATTTCATGCGTTAAATCGTTTAAGTAGACTCTTATCTACACGTTGTTGTTAAGAAATTAAATTTGAAACGCGTCAAACAGTGCCATATTGGACTTTGAATTCTTGTCATTTTAAAAAAGAGTTCCCGTGGACTTGAGAAAAAAGAATTGAAATTGTGAATTGACTGTACAACTATAGACTAATGTTGATTACATTTTCAGCGTTTGATTTATTATAAATCATTAAAATTAAAGAAATTTTTATTTGCCGGGAAATCCGTGGCTGAAAAATCCGTGGCTATCTTCACATCGCTTTATATTTATGCATGATTTGCATCTAATTTAGTCCTTCTGTAATGTAAGAATAAACAATGTAAATAATGAAAAGTCTTAAGGGGTAACACCACTCTAGGATTTTGGAAAACTATTTTTTTTTTACTTAAACAATATTTTAGGGTCTTATAAACAATATCCAGTTTTTCCAATAGTGGAAAAATTCCTTAGGGTTCTTCAGGAGTTTACCAAAGTGCGCGAATGCTGTAAGGATTTATGTGCTCGTAAAACCTTAAACACGTGTTTCTCGAAACCACTTTTTTTCAAACTGGGAGGACAGATTCCTTGAACACACCATCGCATGAATCGTTTTAAAATTTTAAAAGTAGCTTCAAAAACATTCTCTATGGAAGTACTAAGCCGGTTTTATCTGTTGTTAACTTTTTTTATATAAACAATTTACTGCTTATTTTTTGGCCAAAAAACGATAAATTTTTTCAAACGTGCACCATTTCCACAAAATTTGATTTAGAAAAAAAGTAGCTAATGGTAACTTAACTTAACTGGTAAAAAAAATGTTTGTTTGTCCCAGGTTTTATACTTTTAGAGAAATCCGTCCTCCCGCTTAGAAGTAAAAAAAAACGGTGATTTCAAAACTTGGCTCTGTCGCCGTCATTTTGCATCAAAATGATAATACAAATTGTATGTTTCATACCTCAATAAGTAATAATAATAATTGTTATTATTATTGTGCTAGATATTTACAGAAAATATTTACACTCGTCCGGACTTACTACATATTAGTGACAAAAATTAAAATGTGTAATTGAAAAAATCTTCAATGCTAAATGGGCAACTGCCAACATATTTTTGAGGTACACTTTCTATTTGCTGCTATTTAAGTTTCTTATTTCTGCGGGAAGACAGAAGAAGTCATAAAACCCTCTAAAAAAATCCCATTCCTTTTTTAAAACTCCCAAAATAAATTTTCAAAATTAAGCTTGTTTTTCGGCAGCTACAGTGGTGTTACCCCGTAAGCAGTTGAAAATAAATAAAACAAAAATAAAATGATTCGATAATTGCAAACTTGAAAATTAAATTAAAATTAAAATGAGAAATACGAGACTTTTCATCTTCTACAATTTAAGAGCCTTGAAAACACTACGAGAAACTATTTTATTCAAGCAACTACTTTCCTGGCTAATATCACGACGAATATTAAATAATACAATAGATATTTGTGCGTTAAAAATATCAAAGATATCAGAATAACACGAGGTTTTATTTTTATTTATTTCTGCACGGAGTTTAGCAAATTCAAAATTTCTCTTTCCATTCATCACACAAAAAAAACATGCCTTAATACTTTTTGTTCACGAAAATGTTATAATGTACGCATTATTTAATTCTATGGGCAGCATTAATGGGGTACATTTAACACTCAATTTCTTAAACACGCATTTGCGTGTTTAATATGCTTATTAAACACGCACACGCATTTGCGTGTTTAACAAAGTTATTAAACACGCGCTTTAATTCACAGAACACGATTTATGATATTATTTTGTTTACCCTGTTTAATACTGATTTTACCTTTGAATATATTTTTTTTTCAATTGTAATTGTAATTACAACTTTAATTTCGATTTTAATTTTGTTTTTGTTTTTTTTAATTTTGATTTTGCTTTTGATTTTGATTTTAATTTTCGTGAACAAAGTATAGTACAACTCGCATATAATGGCTATTAATTACTCAAACGATTTGCTCTACTCGCCTACGGCTCGTTCCGCAAACATCGTTCTCGTGATTAATAGCCATCATTATATGCTCGTTGTACAATATACTATTGTAAACGAGAAGCTAAACGACATTTTCATTTTTAAATTATTGACCAAAGCCTTTGGAATAACTATTCATAACTTATAAGTTAAACAGGTACGCACTGTCTATTTTTAATAATTGTAACATATTTTGTCATCTAATAATATTTTAAAGAAAAATTACAGGATAGTGGAGTTACTTTCGCAGGATTTAGATGCAAATTTCCGACAGGAGATTGTAATTTATGGGGGGATTACGTCGGAAAATGGGGCGACCTTAAGGATTAATCTGGAAAAAAATTACATTGTTTCCAATTCATCTGCGGAAATTGATGGCCGTGATTCCGATTCGAGGGTGGAAAAAATTGAGATTTACGTTGAATGCATTGAAAAAATAAACGCCACGAAAAATCCTCTTAGTAGAACATTTTTCCCTCAGCCTATAATTTTTATAAAGAATTATCACGACTAAATATTGTTTTGTTATATTTTATATTAATAATACGAGTGGAAGTTAAGATCATTTGTATTGAAGTATGTATTTCCTTCAATTGTGTATTATTTACATCTGTATTTTATTCTTTTTTTTGAAAATTTTGTACAATTTTGTACATAGAAAAATAAATTTGGTTTATTATTATTATTGTTATTATTGTTAAAGTTTTACAAATAAAGTAATGACAGATAAATAGATAGTAATTTATTGAAACTCAATACGCAAGTTACAAAGGCCATAGAACTAAGTTAGCTAATGAAGTAATGGTATTACTTATTCTTTATAAGTTGTTCATTTTAATATCCTCTACAATTATTATTAACATTAATTTGCTGTAACTATTATCGTTTTATAATTATAAACCAAAAATAAAAAATAAAAATTCTCGAATAAAAATGATTTTATGAAAAATGTTTTCAAGCAAAATATGTTAATTTCTTTGTTGTCTTTAAAGTTTGTTTAAATTTTTTTGTGATATTTTTCATATTTACGAAAATATTGGCAAAAAAACAAAAAAAATATTTAAGGTAAACGCCCACTTCTGGTGTACAAAATTTTATCAAAAGCTTTTCAGTTCTTCAGATTATCAAATAAGACCGATGTTCAAAGTTTCATATCAATTGCTCTATTAGTTTTTGAGATACAGCATGCAGAGAGAGACACACACACACAGCCACACACACAGAGAGACACAATTTTTTTTTCAGAAATTTTTGAAATGGCATCTATTTATTTTTATTTATTTATTTTTATTTATTTATTTATTTACGGAATCCCCTGTTCCATGAGAAAATACACAAAGTTGTACAGCTAACCAATAAAAATTACATCTAATAAAATGAAAGACACCAAGACGTGTATAAAAGATAATTTAAATATATAAACAATAATGAACAATTGAGTTTAGAATGATATGCCTAAAATATAAAATAATAATACTAAGACTAAACATTGATCTTAGACTTAACACAGGGCAACTAGGTTCACACGATTAACATAACGCTTAAATGAGGCGAACGATTTCGAAAAAAATAAAGACGAATCCCGATTCCAGATCAGATTGCCAGTTCGCATCATTCGGGAGATGGGATTTAACATCCCATACGTGGTTGAATGAAAATCCAATCTGAACAAATACTTAGATCTAGTATTTCTAGCGCAAGGAGTAACAAATTGCAATTTCGCTAATAAACTACTACAATCAATAATTCCATTTACTAATTTAAATAGAAAGCACAAGTCAGCCCCAATTCTCCTATTTTCCAACGACCTCAAATCCAGAGCCGCCAACATTCCGCTGTGGCTAAAGTTAGATCTCTGAATACCAAGTCTCCTGGACATCAACTGTAAAAATTTACTCTGAACTCCCTCAATATTGTTTTTCAAATAAACTAAATACGGTGACCAAACACAGGAAGCATATTCCACATGCGGTCTTACCAAAGTTAGGTAAAGATGTTTGATTGTTGGTGTTTTGAAATCTTGAGAGAAGCGGTTGATAAAACCCAATACATGCGACGCTTTATTACATATATTCTTAATATGTGTGTTGAAATTGAGATTAGAGCTAAACGTAACGCCCAAATCCTTAATTTCTTCGGTGTAGGACAACTTCTGGTCGCGAAGATAATAAGAATTAACAGCCCGCTTCCCTCTAAAAAAAGAAATGGAATAACATTTTTTTACGTTCAGAAATAAATCATTTACAGTGCACCACTCAACTATAGTGTCCAAATCAAGCTGGAGATCAACATGATCTTGACAATTATTTACCGACTTATATAATTTAAGATCGTCGGCAAACATGAGAAACTTACTTGATAGTAATCTAGATCCTATATCATTTACAAAAATTAAAAACAAAATTGGCCCACAATGTGAGCCCTGAGGTACACCAGACGGAACGGCTATTTCTCGCGAAGTCGTTTTACCAATGCGAACAACCTGAGTACGGCCATGAAGAAAACTATGAAGCCAATGAACTGCACCCTCTCCCATGCCAAAACACTTTAACTTATGAATTAGCAATTTGAGATTAACCCTGTCGAAGGCTTTGGAGAAATCAGTATAAATTGCATCTACTTGTTTACCGTTCTCCAAAGACTCCAACAAGTACGAGTGAAATTGTAATAAATTAGTTGTTGTAGATCTGCCTTTAAAGAAACCGTGCTGTTCATCAATTATAAAATTCTTGCAACTCCACATTAATTGCACACTAACTAGTTTATCAAACAATTTAGGTAAAACGGACTGCAAAGAGACACCACGATAATTCTGTATATCTTCGCGACAGCCGCTTTTAAATATAGGTAGAATAAAGCATTTTTTCCAAGCAGACGGGAACGAGCAAGTCATTAAAGACATGGTAAATATAACATGAATCGGCTTGCACAGTGAATACATACATTTATCTAAGAAATACGCTGGTATACCATCAGGACCCACCTCACAGGACTCTGGGAGATCATTCAGACAATTGAAAATATCTTCCACCGTCACACTGAATATATTAAGATTAATAGAATCAGTCCTGCTGTAATCAGGCATAGTAGCTATATTGCTGGACTCAATGTACGCACCCGAAAAGTGATCAGCAAATAATTCAGCACATTCCGCAACCGTATCCGAGGATTTGTCAGCAAGGAACATCTGCCTGGGGAACCCAGTAGTTTTACGACGCTGGTTGACGAAAGACCAAAAATATTTAGAATCCGAATATATACGCTGCTCCGTACGAATGATATACTCGGAATACAATCTAGCACTAAGATCCGCGCACTGTTGACGAAGTTTACTGAAAATATCGTAATCAGATCGCCTTCCACTATCCTTGTATTTCGCATGACTTTTTTTCTTCGCTTTGACTAGTTGAATAAGATGGCTGTTAAACCATTTAGGAAAATTAGATACTTTTACAAAATTTCTCGGCACAAACAAATTAAAAGCCTCGTATAACACATTATTAAAATTGTCCACCATGTCACTAACATTACCGCACTCCAAAACATCCGACCAATCAACCATCGACAAATAATTGTTAATCGCAGTATAATCCGCAGATTTAAAGTCATAAATCCAGTCTTCGACACCAGAAACGTAGCACATATTATAGTTTGACACTTCCAGGGAATAAGGTAGGTGATGAAAACTAGCCTTGCACAATGGATCACTTGATAACTCGATATTCATGTTGCTTAAGTTCGAAAAAATTAAGTCCAAGTAAGTTCCACGATCATTTGGTAAATTATTAATTTGCCTCAAATTATGAAATTCGAAAGATTCGGCCAATACTTCGGCTGCATATGAATTGTTAGAATGTGCTAGTACATTATTTCCAGTAAAATCCCACTCAGCATTCGGAATGTTGTAGTCTCCACAAAAAATATAGTTTAAATGAGGGTAGGAACTACATATATTATCAATAGCTTCACAATGCTCCTGATATAGTGAGATGCTAGAACCGGGAGGAATGTAAGAGGCTCCAATTACATACTTTTCATTTATTCTCACAAATAAATGCTCTACTGAACTACACGCCTCAAGTCTGCAACACCGCAATTGGGATCTCACCGCAATCATTACTCCTCCACCTCTAATCTTGGAACTAGTAGAATTCGATCTATCCGTTCTGAAAATGCTGAAGCCGTACAGAGCAAGCTCAGCATCATTTACAAATTGATCCAACCACGTCTCAACAAAAATAAGTACGTCATAAACAGAACAATTAATCTTTAACAATATGTCCTTAATTTTTCCCTTTATACCCCCCACATTCTGGAAGTAAATATTCAGTTTTTTTTATTGATGGTAGATTGAACAATTTCCGGATGACCGTTGACATACTTAATCGTCAAATCCGTCTCTCCCTCTGATTTTCGCAAACTAAGCTCGTCTCTAAGTTTTTTAATATGATCACGCTGCGCTAAAGTTAAATCACTTGCAAACCTCACCGTGCCTGTATCAATAATACGGCAAACTCTTAAAACCTCAACGGCAGACTTCCGGTTGGCAAATGTGAGTTTAATGGGACCCCAAAACAGATATTTCCGTAAAAAAATTGAAAAAAAAATCACGATCACAATACTTTCTCGTACTTCGTAACGGAGAAAGTAGAAATATTTAATGGTGAAATTACAATACACTTGACTGGAGAATAAACTCCGAACTAGTAAAATGGTAATTTATCATTTATAATAATTATTACTGGTGAAGAATAATCATATCCATTGAATTTACCTATTATAAAGTTGATGGTATCAGTGTTTGGCGCTTATCGCTTTTTTTTATCTCTACCTCGCAAAAGCACGAATACTATCTTTTTATGTAGCTAATTTTAGTATACTAATAAAAGTAAGTTATCACGAGATAAGCTGCGAACTTATCGCTGATAATAAACTTTCCTATCCGAAGGCAGACATAAATTACCTCTCAAAAAAGGTATAATATTGCATATTAATAACATATCCTTCAAAATTTACTGACTTTGTAAAATCAAATTGCCTTTAAACATTTTCTTTAGATGTCTATACTACTTTGACCAGTCTACAATATCTAGAAAAAACTTCAATGCAAAATAATTTAAGCTCATTTAATTTCAAATTTAGATATAAATAGGGCATATAACTACGTAGTGTAAATATAAATGATTGATAGTCCATGTAATTATTAATACTTAAATAATGACACTTACAGGTAATTATTAATAATTCATATTAAAGCCAGGTAAATTTAATGAAACATGTTTCATATTTGAAAGTATTTTTATTGCAGAATAATCAACAAAATAAACTGACTGTATAAAATTAAAACAATTGTTTTTATTAATTTTACAACAAAAATAAATTACCAGTCATATAAAATATTTTCAATTTTAATTCTAAATTTTTAAAAATCAAATAAACAAAAAAAACTTTACATTATTATACGGTCATAAACTATTTATTTTTGCAGGAAAAACTTCTGTGGCACTTGGAATTACAAAGTAGTTTTGATTTTCTTCATTTGTAGCGGTTTGAGTTACAATCACCTGTAGAATTACATGAATGGCACCCTTGATCACCTAAATTGGAATTCATTCGAGCACATTCTCTTAGACTTATCTCAGTATCTGGAACTTTATTAACTGAATTAAAGTTTCTTTACAGAAGGTAAATTCATTCCTCACGTAAAATGTTACTTTTATAAATTTAAAAGTCATAAGTCGTTTCAAAATTAATTTATAGTAAAATTTCTTGAATATCCTTAATTTTTTAGTGTATACTGCTTTAATTTAATTTTTTTAAAGGGATGTTTAAAGTTTTTTTTTTCAAAATTTAATGTGAAATGTTTACTTTTTCAAATTTAAAACGTCATAAGTCATTTCAATATTTAGAACACTAGTGTTGTTAAAGGTACCTTAACATAACTCGTTGCTAAGGAGTTTTTGGCATGTTAACATTATAGGCTAAAATAAAATAACTAACATAACCTACAAAATAATTCAATTAAAAAAATGATAACAAAACAAAACAAATTTTTTTAACAGTGTCGACAGTGCTAAATATTATTTTGTTCTAAACGGGCAAATGGACAAGTTAAATAAGCCAATACTATTCGGCAAAGTGTTAAACAACCTCATTTTTTTTCATTCTTAGGGCCGCTTTTACAATCGTCGGATAAATGATGGTTAACTTATACCCTCTTTAACTAATCCCATCATTTATCTCTCAGTTAACGCACGCCTTTTACAAACGCTTAGATAAATTTTCTCCCGAAACGCCAACGTTGGCAGCATTGCGGATACATGCGGTTGCGCAGTTTATAGAATTGGCATTTTTCGTTTTGCTTGCGGAAAGGTTGAAAAGTTGTGTTTGTAATCATTGATGCGACCCTTGACCCCCCCGAGCTTCTTTTCAATATTCCACCCAGAAATGTGCCAGAATGCATGTTTTTTAGAAACTAGTTTGTCGCCCTCTAACGGCCCCTGTATGTAATACCGATTGCAGATCGCTATAATATCGGTATGGTGCGTGTGCTTGCTGTGCGCATTGCCCGATATTTATCTGTTGCTCTAAGCACCGGATAAGATAACTGCGAATTATCTGCTTCTTAACCCTAACACTGCTTTAACTAGGCATTGTAAAAGCGTATTTTCACATTTAATCCGGAGATAGTGTTAACCTTAATTTAACCGACTATTGTAAAAGCGGCCCTTAATAGAAATCACAACGGTTATAATATTTCTCCTACTCGAGATTCTTGAATTTTTTCAAAGATTCCATTGAATGCGCACGAAGAATATTGTGAATGTTTTGCTGCTTATATCTGACTTACTTCAAATTTTGATTGTAACTCCAACTGGTGGTCGTCACTTACATAATCTATTTCTGCTTCTCCATTGTTGCCATTCTCTGTCATACTTTCATTCTCAGATAAAATCCTCTGATGTTCAACATCATTATTAAATTGATCTTTTAATTACATCTTAAAATCTTCTTCACTCATGATTTAAGACAATACATCAACTGGTATGTAAGTCTTTACACCAACATTAACTATACATCCAAACATATCTCCATAGGGACTGCGATCTATTCCAGGGTGATGTACACTATTTTCCATAAATTGATTAAATTTTATCACCATCAGTTAATTTATTTGTTTCAAGCCAGGTGGCTAATATTTTTTTAATATATTGGTGGTTTCAGTGGCTGGAGGTTTGATCTCGTTCTTAGATCAAATGCTCGATCAAGTGTCCATCCTCGCCAATGCACTTCTATACCTGCTGGCGAAAGGTTACTTGAACATTTCGAAGGGTTTGGATGGAAATTACTCGAAATGCAGCCTTAATCCCCTCCTTCATGTTCTGCACTGTTGTCGGAGCTTCAGCAAATACTTTCTCTTTGACTAGTCCTCAGAGGAAAAATACAAGGGGAGTAAGATCCGGGGATCTTGCTCCCGCACCTTTGATACTAATGCCGAGGGTAATGCATGAATCACAGCCTAGATTTATCTGAGATTTCAGACAAAATTCGTCAAAAAATTCTTAAAAAAAACATTAAAAAAAAACGTGACAAAAAATTTGTATTTTTTCCAGTAGAACACAATCCCGCAAAAAAATAGGGAGTTTTATTTGAAAAATCAAAGTTAACCTCCGTTTGACCTTGAAAATTATTTTCAAGGTCACCAGCGTATGTCCCCTTCCGAGCCCTACAACTTTTATCTGAAACATTTGTTACCATGTTGCTCAAGAGATATCAATATCAAGAGATATTTGGAGTGGCAATTTAAAATGGGACATCCTGTATACCTTTGTATTTCATATTTTAAGTACTGGTTTGAAAATGATTACAGTGCAATTGAAACTACTCACGTAAAGTAAATAAAAGTGGTATAAAAAGTTAAGTGTTTTCTTTATATCGAAGTTGAAAATGTATCACGAAGTAAACGCCTCCAAGATTCAATAATCAAATAATATTAATAATACAAAATTTTGGTATTCTAAGGTCAAACTTTAAAAAGAATTCCAAAGAAAATTTCGAGAACGATTTTATTTAAGATGTGCAAAAAACTATTCCGAACAAAAAAATTGAAAAGCAAATTCTTAAAATGAGTGTTTTTTCTGAGAATATTTAAATTTGTTAAAAAAAAAACAAGAAAATATTTCTGAAAATATCAATTTGAAAGTATTTTTCCCGAATTTGAGGAAGTTAGTTTGAATGCTGATATTCTTTTAAAAAAACTAACGGTAAAAGCGTACAAAATTTTTCTAAATGGGCATTTTGGCCTCAAACTTATAAAAAATAAATTCTATTTTATCTCAGATATTCTAAAGAAATTCTAAACAAAATTTCATGGGAACTTCTGAAAAATAGTAGATTGTGAGAAAATGTCTAATTCTGTTTAAAGAAAAATACTAAGAGGATATTTCTGAAGAAATAATTGGGAAGCAAAAAAATAATTTGAGAGTGATTTTTTGCGGAATTTGAGGTAATTAATTTTAAATCATTTCTTTAAAAATGAAAATAACGCTCAAAGAGTACAAAATGTTTTCGAAAATAACATTTTGTTCTGAAACTTACAAAAAATTTATTCTGAAAACTGTTTTAATGTGCTAAAAATAACTCTAAATTAAACAAAACAATTTTTAAAAAACATAAGACTTTGAGAATAAATCTTTAACAAAATAGCTAAAAATAATTCTAAACTAAACAAAGCTACCTTTAAAAAACACGAGACTAAGAAAATATCTAAAAAAATGTCAGAGGAAATATTTCGGAAGGATTAATGCGGAAACAAATTTTTCATAATTTGAGAGAGTTAATTTTGTTTAAGAAAAATAGAAAATATTTCTGAAAAAAAAACAATTTCATTTTTCATTTTTTCGAGATTTAAGGGAGTTAATATTGAATGCCGATTTTCTTTAAAAAAAAAACTAACGCTAAAAAGCGCACAAAAATATTTTGAAAAGAACATTTTGTGCTAAAAATAATACTTGATGTTTACAACCTAAGGGCGCCTTACATCCTGGAGCCTCTGACTGTCGCCCTCGTATGCACAAATTGCTCTTGGTACAAGTAACTTGGGGGATGTCTAATTTTTGTAAAGATTCGTAATGCAGATCATTCTGCTACAACAATATTCTGTAGAGAACATGGGTATGAATATAACAACTCGAAGCCATACTATAAGACATGGCAGCAATAAATTTGTAGATCTTGGCAGCTTCCTTTATAGAAATATCTTCGTTTTTATTTATCAGATCTATAAAGTCTTTGGCTCTAAATTGGACAAATGTGTTAATTTTTTTGGTATGTTCTAGAAAGGATAAGTTAATGATGGCTTGATATCCGTGTTTTTTAAGAATATTGTGGAAGACGGGTTTTAGGCGGCGAAACGGGATCAATATTTGGGATTTGGCTGAATTAATAGACAATCGCAACTATGCTCACCAGGTTTATAGGCTTCGGGAGGGAGGTTGAAGCGAGTCCATAGTTGCATTTGGTGAAGAGGCACGTATAATAATAGTGGTGTCGTCTGCAAATTAGAGGATTCACGAATTAGGGATCAGCATTGTGAAAACAGGAAGAAAAAGGGGATCCTTGGGGAACACCCTAGAAGAACCTAAATGCAGAGGAAAGAGTGTTTCTAAATTTAACCTGATAGTGGTAGTAGTTATAAAAAGTACTTGGTATGTCTCACAAATTATAGGTTTCGATTTTTCTCTGTACACAATCCTTGAAAATGAGATAATATATCGAAACCAGTCGGAATAAACTTGTGAAATAAACCAAGTGCTTTTTATTACTATTATTACAAATTCAAATGTGTTTGACCAAATGTTAAGTGTGTATTTAATCGAAGAAAAATTAACTTGAAGGGTTGCATTACTGAGGAATTCGTCTATAAGGTGTAATAAATAAGTTAAAAAGTCAGCTGGTCAAAAATCTCTATATTAAGTTTACCAACTGTTTTGTCTGAATATAAAACAAATTTGTTTTACTAAAAATGTCTTAAATTGTAAAATTTGTTCATTATCGAGATTGAAAAACTTTTGTCAATATAACTTAATCTGGTTTTTCTTGAGAGTCTGCAAAGACCGTTTTTTTTTATTTGGAAAATATTTGTGGATGTTAGATATAACTTCACGATTAAAAGTTTGTAATTTAGCTTCAAATGCTGTGATTAAATCAAACATGACAATGACTTGTAGTTGAAAAGCCTTTAATTGATTATATTTTTCAATCATTTTCTCATTATGTAAAAAAGTCTAACTTGAAATAAACAATTAACGAATCTTGAAAGAACTTTTTAGGACTTAACCATCTGACGTTATTTTACATAAACCATTGTACACTGAATTTACGAGGGGGTCAATATGTCCGCGAAAGAGGGGGTGGCGCCACCTATTTGGTTGTACTGAACAACTCTTTGCGATCATTAGTGACACGTTTCATCCGGATCGGATCAGTAAGGCACGAGCTGTCGTTCGATTGATGCGTCGAAACCGAAGAAAATGGCTAATTTGCAAAATGTCGAGTTTCGTGTGGTGATTAAATTTTTAACCAAACAAGGGTTTCTCAAAACATTAAGGATGAGATGGCGGCGGTTTATACCGATTCTTGTCCTGGCAAGACTATGATTTATAAGTGGGATGCACTTTTCAAGCAAGGCAGGGAGTCGATAGAAGATGATCCTCGCACAGGAAGATCTGCCGACGCCTCCACAGAGGAGAACATTGAAAAAATCAAAAAAATTATTATTAAAGATGACCGTTTGAAGAAAATGCAAATTGCAGAGATGGTTGGAGTATCAGCTACAACTGTTCTAAATATTCTACATGGACTACTGGCTCATGCCGCTTCAGATGCATCGGCGCATCCAGTGTTCAAGTGAGTTTTTGACCATACAACGAGGACCCAGATACTGTTTTGGACAAAATAATTTCTGGGGATGAAACTTGGGTTCATCATTATGAACCTGAATTAAAACAAGAGTCAATGCGATGACTCAAAAATGGTGCTCCTCCCCCGAAGAAGTTTAAGGTGGCGCAGTCGGCCGGAAAGATTATATCCACTGTTTTCTGGGATATACAAGGCATATTGCTGATTGATTATAAAGAAAAGAATGTAACAATAACAGGGCCATACTATGCCAACTTATTGGAGGAATTGAAAAAAGCCGCGAAGGAAAAAAGGCGAGGAAAATGGGTAAAGGGTGTCTTGCATGACAACGTGCTCATTCACGCAAGTCGAGTTGTGACGGCTTACCTGCAATATTGCCTGGCTTTCAAACGTTGAACCACCCACCTTACAGTCGGGACCTGGCCCCCTTCAACTATTACTTTTTCCAATCTTAAAGAAAGATCTTCGAGGAAAAAAATTTAAGAACGATGAAGAGGTTAAAGCAGCAATAATTGAGCATTTGGACACGAAAGATAAAACATATTTTTATGATGGGATATTTAAGTTAATTTATAGATCAGAAAAATCTGTAGCAATCAAGGATAATTATATTGAAAAGAATAGTAAAACTTTTGTATTTATCACCCCCCCCCCCCCCCTCCTTACCTCTCATTCCGCGAACATCTTGACTTCCCCTCGTACCTCATTTAATAATTCTGAAAATATTTGTTTATTTAGAGCATATGCAGATATAAAATTGACTGATTTTGAAAAAAAAAACATAACATCTTTCAGTAACTCAAAATTGGCTTCTGTGCATAAAACATGCTGAAGTATGATACAATACAAATGTCCAATTCGTTAAGTAAATAATTTGACAAAACCATTTTCTCTCCAGTCATCACAGAAACAATTTTGGAAAGATTTACTTCTCTTTCATCTAGCTTACACAAGTCATATCAGGTGTAACTGTAACACAGTTCTTTAAAACTAAAATAAAATTTATTTTTTATTACTTCAAAATGTATTATATGCATAAATTAAATTTCCTTAAATTCACAGATATAGCAAAAACCAATTGGAGAGCAAAGAGTCTATGAATCATATATATGATTTATAAATTGAGGTCATGTGAATGTAAAAATGGAAGAATAACTGTCAAGTGTATAAAATATTACTTGTAAGTCCTTTACGTGCTAGCAAAATTTTCGTACGAGTGCCATAGGTTCGCCACCACTGGCCTAGGTAGCTCTCTAAAATAATTACAAGACTCAAAATTATCCACGGAAGATTTCCAGGATATCTCTTTGAAATGGGTTTAATTTAAAATAATATTTAAATATTTACTTATGCAACAAGTGAGTAAAGTAATACTTTTCTCACGAGTAGTGAAGCTCGCGGCAATTCCTACAAGTGAAAAAAAGATGCTTTACTTTCGAGTTTCATACAAATTTTTTTCGACGTCCGTAACTTTAGAAAAATTCAATAAAACCGTAATTAATTGTTATACATCATTGATTCGATACATTCAACTTCAACTTTTTGAACTTTTCTTTTGAAAATGTGTTTAATTTGAGGTTAGAAAACTCTTAATAAATTTTAAGATAAAAATCGATGATTAACTTATGTGCCGATTTAACCCCTTAACGCACGCTTTTTTAGCGGTACCGTTTGCGCGCTCGAATCAACTTGAGTTAATTAATTAATTTATTAATTAACTCGGGGTTAATCAATGATTATCGTTATTTGACTTTGGTGAAATATAATCGTTGAGTAACGTTTTAACTGACGTTGGTGAAACGAAGATTGTCAATTTTATTCGATGAATTATAATCGTTGAATAAGGTTTTAACACGTTGGTGAAACCAGTCCTAACGTAAGCGCAGCGTTCATGACACACAATTTTATAGTTACGTTAAAAAATGAACCGCTACGGCACTTTTCTCACGACTTTCGAAGGCTTCAGAAAACAAATATTTTATGAACACAATTTAATGAAGAACTTTGCATTTTATAACGGACGTAGAAAAAATACATTTAAATTAAATCGTATTGATAATGGATGTTAAAATTTTTTTTTAAAGAAATCTTGTCATTTCTAGGGGTCTTAAATAGGGATAGGAATTAGAATACTTTTGGGTTCTGTAATAAAGCGTTCTCTGATACCCGTATTGCTTCTAATATTATTTATAAATAAATATTACCATCTGGAATTATCACATCACAATTTCTACATGAATTCAAGAGAAAGACGAGAAAAAAAAACTACGTTTGAATACGATCCGGAATAAAATTAATAGAATCCAAAGTACCTTTCCACGTGAACTCAAAGGGAGCATTTTCCCCGATAATTTAGTTAGTCTCTCTTTCAGCCCCCGCAACAAAAAAGAGAGAATCGCAAGAGAGGCACTTTCCGCCCCCCCTCACGTGTTACTCATTGATCGCGGGCGCGTGCAAGCGGAATGTAAATAATTCACGGGGCCCCATAAATCAGATACGGTTTTACATACATATACAAATTAGGGCCCCTTTTCGTGCCCTCGATACCTCAAAAAAAATAGCCGAAGGCGAGCAAAGGTCGCCCGCAGTGAGCCCTTTTGAGTTACGTGGACTGCGCGCTCTGAAAGTGACTTTTATGGCGGTCACACCCGAATCTTACGATTGATGCAGTGCGAAAGAAGGAAATGTTGTGTAATATAGAACAACTGCTCGCTAAATAGGATTATTAAATGTAATCCAGTTAATAAGACTTAATTTTGGAGAGTTACGAACAGGTTGAATATTCATGTATTCATGCTACTTTCTTCTTTATGGAATTTACGTAATCCAGTTTTTTTACAAAACTGTGATATCATGATCTACATAATCAATCGAAACTGCGACACATAGATTATAAATTTTTAGAGCATCTTTATTTACAGTAATAGTAAGGCATCATATTATATCCATAAATAAATTAGAAACAACCTTACTTGTTGCAGAAAGCATTAAATAAATTCAATAAAACGAAATATAGCCTGAATATATGAATATTCAACCTGTTGGTAACTCTGCAAGAAAAATTATATCCATACTGTAGAATAATTTTCATCAATTTATAGATGGATATTTACAATAAATCAGCGACCGAAGTAAAATCACAGCAAACAGTTTCCTTTTATAGACATGTTATTTTCAACCAGAACTATTATAATTTATAAGGCATTCAATTTATTTGTCAATGTAATTCAATTAAATACGTTGGTTGCAAGAGGTACTGAAGTCTCCGAGGTCCTATTCAGCGTCTCTGCAGATTTATTCCGCTGTCAGCCCTGTTTCGTCTATAAAGTCCAGGAGCTTTCTCAAAGGGATTGCATTCAGCCTAGGCTTGTCGAATAGTGCCGAGCGTTGCATTTTGAATGCCTCGCATTCATACAGCAGATGTTGTGGAGTTTTTTCGTCCTCCAAGCACAGAGGGTCTGTGGTACAATTCTATGCATATGTTTGATTAGAATACTTTCAAATTACCTGAAAACTACATACATTTTCTATTTAGAAAAAGAACGTTTCTTGTATAATTTGATTTCGTAAAAGAACTTGGTGAACACACAAATTAAACTTTTATCATTACATAAAAGTAATTTTCTTCAGGTATAAATTTAAATGTTGACTGCAATCAATTTAACGTATTTCCATAAAACAAATTAACATTTAAATGCTAAATCCATATCCCGGGGAGATAATTACGAGCATAATTAAAGCGTAGTCTCAGGAATTCAGCCATTAACCCTTTTTGGAAAACCGCCCGGTGGAAATGCCTTGGTGTCCGCCCTTAAAGCGTCTGGCATTTGGCGCTTAAGGTTGCGCCGTAATCGATAATTAATTTATGGACGTAATAAATCAAATTTACGATGCAACCGCTACAAAATAACGCAATATGTTCTTTATAGGTGTTGGCCCCGATATTAAATCCGAGACCTTATTAACATGCCTTCCAATTTGCGTCGTATTTATCTCCCGGGCTTGGTCCCCTTTGCCGAAAAAAATAATGTTTTTTAATAACTTAATAACGATGATGAATACGCTCTGCCTCTTATTTACCTAATAATTTTCTGATTTATGGTGGCAGCGCCGTTAAAAACCGCGCCGGAGCTATTTACGGGCGCCCGGAAATCCCGGAAAAATATGTCCCTTAATTTGTCGACGGGATGTGATTTGAGCTGACGCCCATTTATCTACCCAAATTGAATTTATTTGCCAATCTGCGGTGTTCAAATTATAAGATGTAATATGGTCGAGAGATTTTTTAATTTCATGCAACACGTTTCATCACGCTACATAAATTTTAAGAAACGTTGGAAAAAATATTAAGCGCATAAAATATGCGCCTAATATTTTTTTTAAGAAAATCTTAAATTAATGCAAAGCCTGATTTAGATAATGTAACATACATTTATATTTATACTTAATATATTATTTTTGGAAATTGCAACAAAGGTCAATAAATAAATATATTATACTAACAAATACATGTACATGGCTACGTAAAGCTGTTACTTTCTTTAAGTAACTTTTAATTCGTTCATAAAGATTGACAATAGTATATTTTTGGAACAATCCCGGATTTTGGTACAGTATTACCAAGCACTCGAGACGTGTGAGGGTAAAGTTTGCGCTAGTGAGAAACTATTCGGATGACGCGAGAGAACGCGACAACAATCTCCGGAGCCAATTGAATTTAAGATGGTTACTGCGCAACACGCCTCGAGTGCTTGGTACAACTCTACTCTGTCCCACATCAACAAGATTTAACAAATAAACTTAAGTTAATTTTCAATTCAAGTGAAGTTATAAAAGACTTCTGTGGCTAAAAAAAATTATACAAAAACAACTGCCGTGTCTTCTTGAGAACTTATAAATTTACTAAAAAAAATTGTTATTACAACCTAAAAACAAAGATTAAGTAGATTTTTAGATAATCTTACGAGAACGCAGTTAATAGTCATGTTGAAATTAATTACTTTACGATAGTTTGAAAAATGTAATTAAAATTTCTAGCAGTAGAAGGCCTTGCCAGAATAAAAAAAAAAAAACGTTTCCACCCTTGTAATTTTTCAAATGGCTCAACCTAGATTTTGTTTCAAAATTTAGTTAGGTACTCCTTAACTAAATATCCTAATAAACACACGAAACTACGTACTTTACTCAGTTTCTGATGTTTAAAAAAAAATATCTATGACCCGCTAGTCAGTCACTGATCCAAGAAGGCTTTTTAAATGACCTACGCGTTTATTTTATACTTATTTTTATCTTGGAAGAGAGAACGGACAATAGAAAATGTATTTTTTCCCTGTTGACTGTATAAAGTATAGAATATACAGGGTGTATTTGAAATAACGAACAGGCATTTAAGGGCACATATACAAAATATTTGTGAACCCATTTTCGTCAAAATTTATTCGAAAAAAAAATTTGGAATTTTCCTAATTTTTCGAGGTTTTTTAAACATTTTGCGAACCGATGCTTTTCTAATTTAATTAGGTCTGTATGGAATGTCTGTTTGCTTTTTTAAAACGCCAGATACGATTTCTTGCCTCCGAAATTTGAAGTTTTATCGCTACGTATTTTTTTTTTGTAAAAGATAAATAGTCCTCAAGTTCATTGACGCTTAAAAAGCACTCAGATATTTCCTACGCGCTTGTTGTAATTCGATGTCTAAAGCCGATGCCGTTTAAAATTTAGGTCACATTACCACTGCCACTCATATAGGTCGATTTTCTTTTATAAAAATACACATTTTTGCATAAAAGTAGATTTTCAGTCGTCATTTGTTTTTAAGCAATGACGTCATCCATCTTGTTTTTAAATAGCAACGCCCTATAATACAATATGGTTTCAGCAAAACGGCCCACCCCAGCACTATGCGCGTTTCTCTGACAATTGCTTTACGAATCTGTGAATTTTCAGGCGAGTACCGATAGAAGAGCCCGCGAGAAAAATGAATGCGCAGAATTAGCCTGGAAAATAATCAAAATGTCCAAGAAGAATTTCTGCATGTTGAGAAAAAAAAAGCGCCTAGTGCGAGGATGCGCCGTCTTGCTAAAACTATATTGTATTATATGGAAGGTCAAGATCATTGTTGTTTGGAAAAGTTACCACAAGCATTGGAACAAGGTCATTTTGTAAAAACTCTAAATATCGGATTCTCACCTTCAATTGCAATTTACTAGAAAAATTTCTTATGTAAGATTGCAACTTTCTTATACTTACAGTTCGACAATGAAAAGATCTCTCAAAATTAAGAAGAAAAATAGTGGGTTGCCTTTAAAAAACAAAATGCATGACATCATTGCTCAAAAATAAATGACGACTGAAAATCGACTTTCATGCAAAAATGTGTATTTTTATAAAACAAAAATATTTTATTTTGGTTTTACTGAGTAAATTCTATACTTTAGGCGCGCACTGTATTTCGAAACGACTCACGTCTTTTCAGATTTTTTTAATTGAAAAGTGCATAGTCTCTCCTAAAAAAAAACACACCTGTTACCCTTTACTTGTTTAACTATGTTTCCCTATTAATTGTTCGAATTAAAAGTGCATTTTTAACCCTACAAAAACCACACCTGAGCACCCTAGAATTTGTAACCATTTTCACCATTTGAAAGAGGTTTTTATATTATTTTGCATATTTTTTCAAAAACTAGAGGAATTTTGAACTAAAACTTATTCTTTATAAGTTGCCCATTTTAGCAAAGGAAGGAAATTTCTCTTCACTTAAGCTTCTTTATTTAAATTTTTTAAATTGTACGAAATGTCCACCATGTCAGTGGTGGAATTTAAAAAATAAACGGTTATTTTGTTTTGGTTCGATTCCTTTGAATATTTGTTTCGAGTGCCCCCTCCCCTTTAGACATTTTCTGGATCCACCCCTGTTTGAAATTAATACATAATGCATAGTTCGAAGACTTTAACCAGTTACGTATACACGTCCAACATTACTCGCAGATTACATTATAACATTAACCTTTTTAGAAATAAATTGTTAGTTTTTTATCTAATAAAAAATATAATCCTTTCTCGTTTTTTCTCAAACTTTATAATAGGACCATTTGCCCTCCGTTCGACGTGTATACTCGTGATTGCTTGATTTTAATTCCGCACTCTGAGAGGAGTTTTGACTTTCTCCGTTACGAAGTACGAGAAAGTATTGTGATCGTGATTTTTTTTACAAATTTTTTTTTTTACGGAAATATCCGTTCCGGGGTCCCTTAATGCCATTTCAACAATTTCTGGAAAAAAAAAATAAAGCAATTGATATGAAACTTTAAACATAAGTCTTATTTGATAATCCGAAGAACTGAAAAGCTTTTGGTAAAATTTAGTACACCGGTTTAGTTTACCTTAACTGTTTTTTGTTTTTTGCCAATATCTTCTTAAATATGAAAAATATCACAAAAACATTTAAACAAATATTGAAGAAGAAACAAATAAATGAACATCTTTTGTTTGAAAATATTTTTCATGAAATCATTGTTATTCGAGAAAAATTTTTTTTTTCATTTCTGGTTTATAATTTTGAAACTATAATAGTTACAGCAAATTTATGTAATAATACATATGAGAATGCCAAAATGAACAACTTATAAAGAATAAGTTTTTTCGAAATCCCTTAAGTTGAGTTTTTGAATTATATTAAGTATAATTTTTCTATCTTTCATAATTTTGACGTTTTAAACGTCAGTTTCATCCGAGTTTACATAACGCTCGATGTACATTTAAAATATGATTTCAATTGAAAATAAACCATGAAAACGTAAATATAAATGGCTATGATACCATCAAGTCGGAGAAAGTAACATGATGGCCACATCACCATTTTAAAAATTAATTCCGCAGTTAACAGGTTATTTTTTGTTTAATTCACTCCAAAACGCGTTGTCCGATTTTGATGATTTTAACGTAAAAATGTGGAGAATTTTTGTGAAATTTAAAAACTGGTTTATAAAAATGTTAGTGAAATCAACGCAAAACATCAAAATTAAACGTTTTCGAAGTTCGAAGATTTAAATTACGATTTTTATTTATGAAATTGCACAACTGCCAAACTCGTTTTCTGATTTTGATTATTCTAACGATAACTATTAAGAATTTAGTTCAGTTTAGAAACGGGTTAAGAAATGTTTTCGTGAAATCAACGTAAAAAGTCAAAATGGCTCGTTTTGAAAAATTTGAAATGTGCAATTTTGATTTATTAAATGGCACAGCATCGAAACGCGTTACCGGATTTTAATGATTCTGGCGTCAAACTATGGAAAATTTAGTGCAATTTAAAAATGGATTAAGAAATTTTTATCTGAAATCAACATAAAGATCAAAATTGCTCCTTTCCAGAGTCAAAAGATTTAAAATTGCGATTTCGATTTTCTTTTTAAATTGAACATGTGCCAAACACGTTGTTCAATTTTGATTAATCAAACGACAAAATATGACGACTGCTACTTGGTAAAATTAATACAAAACGCAAAAATCGCACTTTTTTTAATTTCCAAGATTTTAAGTCAAACAGTCCAAAAATCCCAATATTGATTTTTGAAATTGCACAACTACCAAACGTGTCGATTTTCATGATTCAAGCGTCAAAATATGATGACTTTAGTGTAATTTTAAAACTGACTACAATTTCTTTTTCGAAAAATTAATTAAAAATTCAAAATGGTGATGTGGCCATCATGTCACTTTATCTGATTTTGTTGGTGTAATAGTTATTTATTTTTATATTTTCATGGCTTACTTTCAATTTAAATGATATTTCAAATGTACATCGAGCGTTTTACAGGTTTGGATGACACTGGCGTTTGAAAGCCTTTTAACTCCCTTTCAAGTAACTCCTCTGATTTAATGACCCACGGGCTAGTATTAAAAAAATATTATGAAGAAAAATTTACCCACTTCTCAAAAGGTTGGGTATGTTACAAAAAGATATTAATCGCAGTCGCCTATGAAGTGAAATGCGCATGTCGCTCATTAACGCTTTCTGGCAAGAACTGCGATTCATTTGTTTTGAAACACACGGTATATTTCAATCACAAGAGAATCCAGCTAGCTGTAATCATTGCTCAATTTCAGAAGGCTTGAAAAAATGAACACAATGACTTTTGATTTTTTGAAAATAGACCAAATTTCGTAAAAGTGTTATAGGTAAATAATTATTTAAACAAAAATGAACAATATGTGTCATTTTTAAGCCTAAATTTTGTAAACAAAGCCCCATGGAACATTTGTGGTCATAAATATCAAACCTAAACTACGCCTAACGATGACTTTTTGAAAATTGACCATGTTTCGATAGATGTCTTATTGAAAAATCAGGGTAAATCCTAAGTTAAAAGCTTATTGTTATTACTATGGCACTACAGGAATTTGATTAATTATGAATTTTAATCTATTTTCTGTAAATTAGTAAAGGTAACTTGGAAATTTGCTAAAGACAAAATTGGTGGAGCCGCCGGATTAATGACTGAAATTTATGGTTCACTTCCAGTTGGTCTTGATTCATAATTCTATCAAGAGCTAAAATCACCCCTTTGGTACATTTGGAGCTATGGTCATGCTGTAGTTGCTTAAATTCGTGCGTTTGGTGAAATATAAAATCAAAGGGCAGAAAGACCTCAGGTCAATATCCCGGACAGGCTGTCCTCTATAACTTTAAATTGTATATAATCTAAATATTTGTAAGTGTCTGAATAAAGATGTTTTTCTCTTCTCTGTCTATAAAATCAATTTCCACCAGTTATCGTGAAAATTTTCAAAGAATCTGCTGTTTAAGGATAAATTCTGTGGTTATCGAAAAAAATTTAATTTTTAAAAATTCGTCCATTTCTAAAAAGTTACGATTTTTTTCAATTCGTCCTTTTTTTAAACACAGTCTTACGCGCGCTAGAGTTTGGATTTTAAGTATCGAAAAAAAATGTTACCGTGAAATTTTTTAAATAAATTGGTCTTTAAAGGCAGATATTTTAGGTATGGAGCAAGCTTTAAGCTTTAATAATTTGTCAATATTGCACAAAGTTATGCTTTTGTCAAGTTAAAAAAATAAAAACGCTACTGTGAAAATTAGCAAAGAAACTATTTTTTAAGGGCAGATATTTTAGCTACCTAGTGAGCTTTCAACTTTGAAAATGAAATGAAAATTGAAAAAGTTATGATATTTTAAACACATTCCTCCTCGGCCTATGGTTTGGATTTTAAATTTGGAAAATAAAAATAAAACGCTGCCGTGAAAATGTTCAAAGAAACTGTTCTTTAAAGACAGATATTTTAGCTATCGACAAAGTTTTGAGCTTTTGATATTCGTTAGTATCGAAAAAAGTTATGTTTTCAAGCACATCCAGCGAGCGCTCTAATTTGGATTTTAAATTTTGAAAATAAAAAAAAATATATTAATGGTATCGTGAAAATTTGCAAAGAAACTGTTCCATAAATGCATATATTTCAGCTAGCGATTACGGTTTAAGCTTTTGATATTCGTCAATATTAAAAAAAGTTATGTTTTTAAACACATTCTCGCGCGCGCTATAGTTTGGATTTAAAGTTTCGGAAAAGAAAAAATATAAATGTTACCGCAAAAATTTTCAAAGAAAATGTTTTTTTAAATGCAGGTATTTTAGTTATCGGGTGAGCTTCAAAACCTTAAAATTCTTAAGGGTTGAAGCAAGTTATGATTCATTAAACACACTGTGGCGCGCGTTATAGTTTGGATTTTAAGTTTCGAAAAACAGAAAAATGCTATCGTGAAGTTTTTTTAAAGATGCTGTTATTTTAGCTATCGAGTGAGCTTTAAACTTTTAAAATATGTCAATGTTGAAAAAAGGTTTGATTTATTTAAGCATAATAGTTTGGAGTTTTAAAATAAAAATAAAAACACAATCGTAATTTTCTTTAAAGAAACTGTTCTAAAAGTGCAGGTATTTCAGTTATCGAGGAAGTTTTTCATTTTTAAAATTCATAAATATTGAAAAAGGGTTCTATTTTTTGAATCACATTTTTACTCAAAGTACAGTTTGGAATTTTTCTCTTTTAAAATTTTCTAGGAAATTGATTCGATTCTTCTGAAAAAAAATTTGCGTGAGCTAAAGATTGAATCTAAAAGTAAAAAAATGCATATGAAATCTTTCTAAGAAACTTGTACAAGAACAGATTCGTTGACTGTCGAATAAGTTTAGAAAGTGCAAACTCAAAAAATTTGAACAATGTTATGATTTTTTAAATATATAGTTCGGATTTGAAAATTTCGTGAAAAAAAACTGTCGTTTAATTGCCGTTTTTTTTTTGGTAAACCATTTATGATTGCAGAAGCATTAAATAATGACGAAAAGTCTTTGTCAATAATTTTACTGTTGACAATAGTGGAATTCTGTTTAAAGAATAATTTGGGGAGAAATAATAATAATAATAATAATAATGTATTTATTTCCAGTAAAGAAGATGGATGAGTCAACGTACAGTTTGTGAACTTAGAATTGAGTACTTCTTGTAGTCTTATATAAATGTACAGACTAAAAGTTAATGTTAATAATAAATAATATATTGCGTGTCTCAATGAAGCGTCAAAGTAACTTTTTCTGCAGCCGTCCCGAAAATAAAACTTTCTTTATGATTTATTAAATCGAAAGTACCACTTTACATAAATCGTACCGAAAGTAATTATTTTCGGGACGATTTTGTTTCACTTTCGGAACGATTTCTTTACTTTCGGGACGCTTTTTGTTACTTTCGGGACGATTTTGCGTTTATACGTAGGTGGCCTTGACAAAAACATCAACTTGTGTTTAATTATGACAGCGCTTGTCATATAACATTCGTGAGTGTTGTTGCTTTTTTTAACATAAAAAACGGCTGCATACAAAATATTGTACGTAAAACGTTCCAAAACTGATTTTACGGGACTTGCAGGATTCCTACTCATCTCGTAAAATATCACTTTTGGAACTTGTTACGTAAATTACTATTTTGGCTTTAAATATTTAAGGTAGAAAATCTTGATTTAATTAAAAATTGAAGATAATTATCGAATCTTTAACTGGAAAATGTTTATACACTGTGTACATAAAGTAAGGAATAAATTCGATTAAAATTCAGGGCATTTTCTTTCAGAAAAATGCTTGGATACATGTATTATTATTTTTTAACGCGCATTTTTTGATATAAAATTCAAATGTACAGGGTGTCCCAAAATCGAGATACGACCCCTAAGTTAAAATTTTGAAATGTGAACCCCCATTTTTTGTTACATTTACGGATTTTACATAAAATTCTAAGTATTTTTCATGTAGCGTACTCCATGTCGATATTCAGCTGTTTTCGAAGAAATGGCGCTTAGAAAAGTACAACTACTATTTTATTTCTGGTAAAAGTAACATGGTTTCATCGAAACATTGGAATAAATAAGGAAAGTAAACAACGATTTTTGCTTATTAATTCCAATGTTTCGATGAAACCATGTTATCTTTTACCAGAAATAAAATAGTAGTTGTACTTTTTTGAACGCCATTCCTTCGAAAACAAATGAATATCGACATGGGGTATGATACATGAAAAATACTCAGAATTTTACGTAGAATCGACGAATGCAACAAAAAATGGGGATTCATATTTAAAAATTTTAACTTAGGGTACATTTGAATTTAATCTAAAAAAATTCGCGTTAAAAAATAATAATACATGTATCCGAGAATTTTTCTGTAAGAAAATGCCCTGAATTTTAATCGAATTTATTCTTTACTTTATGTACACAGTATATGTATACAAGGTGTCCCACAACAGAGAGCCAACACAAACTTATGTTTTTTAAATACTAGGTATATTTTTGAATTTTTATGTGTAGTTTTTAAAACTAAACTGACAATAACCTGTACAGGGCTAAATTTAACCTTTCTGGGGCAAAAGCAAGCAATATTTTAACAGTCGCAGAAAAATATTGCTATTTTAAAATTATCGAACCGTTTTTTTAATAATGACATTTTTAATTGATTAGGTTTGTTTAAGTAATTAAATGCTATTTTCATGAACTAAAAAGCCCTTCGCTAGACATAAAAAGTTTATTTCTGTTAATACAGTTATTATTATTATTATTAAATGTAAAATAACTTTTTGTTTTTAAGGGTACAGTCAGTATATTTTAATAGAAATTTAATGTTATTTTTCTTGCCTTTCTAAAAATATCGAGTTTGCTAGGTTTATAAATAATACTTAATTAGTTATTTTTTATTACACATCAAACTTTGAAATTTTTATTTAAAATTAACAATATTTGTCATTTACAGCTGCTGTTAATAAGGTTTTAACTTAAAATTAGATGCCACCATTTCCACGGGTGGACTTAAAAAAATATAATGAGAAATTTGAAACACAAACCAACTAACAATTAAGAGTTAGCTTGTTATCAAATAAAAAAGTAATTAACATTCGCAAGCCAACAAACTCCCCCAACGAAAGCAATGTTTCTCAAATCTCAGTAAAAGTTCACCCTCGTCCCCAACATCTTAAACGATACGACGCGAAAATGAAAAAAAAAAAACGTAAATAAAACACCACGCAGAATGAATATTCAACCCTTCGCCCTCCCACAGTTCCATTCGGGAGTTTGTCCAAGTTTTTCCCTCGGCACGAAAAAGCCTGAAATAAGTTCTCGCCGCCATTCATCAAACCGCGTTCCGCTCCCATCCCCCCGAAGACAATAATTAAATTCACTTTTCACAGACAGACACACGACGCGGGCCGACCGCAGCCCTCCAGAATGGATTTCTCCAAAGTTTCTGAACTTTAATTAATTACACCATTCCGATTTTAAATTGGATTTTAATCATTACGTTCTAGAAATAACTTTTCCTTTTTCGTTTTCAGGTGAGTGGAGGGGCACGTTTGCGAGTTGCGAGCCAACACAAGTCTGCAAAAGTTTTGTTGATTCGTGGATGGTGTGTAAGTATTGAAACGATACTTCGGTGATATTTTTTAACTGTAAACAATTAACAACTAAATAATTAAACACAGTTATATTCCTTACTTCACTCGTTTATTTATAACACTAAATGTACATTTCGAATATAAATAAACGAGTGAAGTAAGGAATATAACCGTGTTTAATTATTTAATTACGCAACTTCACATAATTCACAAATACATAATAATTAACAACTAACCATGATAACATAATGAATGGAAACAACTAAATAAAGTAAACTAATAAATTAGAACGGTTGTAATAAAATCGCATGTAACGAATGTTGCGGGCCATTTTTATTTCTTACGAGCACAGTCTATTTTTAAATGTTTAATGTACCTAGTGAAGTTATTTTTTGGTAGTCAATTTAAGCGACAAATGCCGCTTTATGCGCAATAAAAATATTTCTGTAAAACCCATAGCATTGTATGTTCCCGGCGCATCCACCAAAAGACCAATACATACATTAACTCATTTTAGTTGTCTGCAAGGTGATGTTTGCGAATATTATAAATTATCTCGTTAGCTATGGATTATAAGAAAGCCCTCTATATCCCATGTTTGTACATAAATATGTTAGATATAAAGTGTTACCAGAATCCGTTTTCAGGCAGGTGTTTTGAATATTTGACGTGGAAAATGATTTTACCCGATTAAATTATTCATTCGTCAAGAGTGCAGCTTAGGAATTAATACTTTTTAGAATCTGGTTTTCATTTAACACGTGGTGAAACATTTTGTAAATTCTGTGTTGATAAAATAAAGCTATTGATTTATGTCACAATATTTTGTTTTCTCTTTGAATTTGGTAGACAAACCGTGCCCTAGTTTGTCAATACCAAAATGAGTTTTTCATTTAAACATTATTAATTGTGTTCAAAGTAAATATATAGTAATAACTATTACTATGCTCTTTAAGATGTAGCTAGCAACCATTATTTTTATTTCATGGAATTATTCTCAAGTAAATGTATTCTTTAATATTCATAACTGAAGGGTTTTTAAATACACTACTATTTTAGACGGATGAAAAGCACAATCAGAATCACGACCGCTTTCAGTGGCTCCTTTTTCAATGCATTCGTCGTTACAAGTCCAAACCGGAAAATTTTCCTCGAGCTCCAGTTCCCGAGAGGAGTTTTCCTTTTCAAAAAAATTGAGTTCTTATCGTCTCGCCCGCAAGGCGAAACATTTTATTTGGGTTAATTGCGTCGACTTAAACCGGCGCAAGAACGAAAAAGAAAAGTCAAAATAAATACATGTGTAATCCGTGGACATCGATTTCCTTGAACTCTCCGAAAATTACCCGCGATATAATAAGAAAGTGACCCAAATAAACACGCGGCGGGAGAGTATGTTTGAAACAATGGAAAAAAATGTGCCGGGGTGGGAAAACAGAGCCATAAATAATTTTCGGGGGCATCGGTTTTAATCCGGGAGGAAGCAAACACGCCGATCTAAGGGAAAAATGGCGGTCGCGTTATTAATTTATGGGTTTGTGGTAAACAGGGGGCGGATAGAATTGGCGCGAAATTCCCCGGAATAGTTCAATTTGTGAACGCTCCCAACCCCTCGGATCGCGGGGGTGAATGGAATTATATGTGTTTGCGGTTTGCCGAATAAGAGTGCCTCCGGATGCGGAATTCGCTTTCCGGATTGTCCGCCTCTATTGTTGGCTTTCACGACGTAATTGATGTTTCATATCCTTCAGGGATTCACTTCTGATGAAATTTCTAATGATCATAGTTTAAACAATATGATTTATATAAATAATAGTAATATACAAAATGCTATATGCATAGTTATCTAGATCAATTTCCAAAAGTGTTCAACGGTTCACCAGAGACTGCGATTAATTTTTAAAATTGTATTGTAAAATCTTCATCACATTCGAATATTACGCGTAGTGATCCAGTGACGGATTATTGCACAGGCGCACGAGGCGCGTGCCTGTGATCTCCAAATTGGACCGGCCTCTACCCAGCCCCTTTAAGGGAGATGAATTTAACGACTATTTTTGTAACAGTTGGCGCTATTTTTCATTTCAAGTCATGAAGAGAAGATTTAAATGTGGCGCACAGTATCCGGAAACGCGAGAAATGTGGCCAAGCGGGTCGAAAATCGGGCAAAAATAAAGTCAGTTAAAAAAAATTATAATAACTGGTTCATGTTCGCAACACTTATAAACCCCCTAAATTTAAATTTTTGAGTCATAATTCTAAACCATTATGGCATATTCGGGCATTCAAGTAAACTGATTTTAACTCATGAGTTTCAAGCAAAAATTGCACCGGAAATAAATATAATTTTTATCGCATTTTGAAATGTTATCCGAATGAATTTTATATCACGTGAAACTGAATAAAAACACGATTTATTGGTACTATTTACAAAAAGAATATCTGATAAAGTTTTAAGATAAAACAGTTTAAAATTTGTGGAAATTTAAAACTAATTTCGGATTTTAAAAGAGTAAAAGTTGCTTATATGAAAAATCGTGTCGCCCAATTTACAGTATTTGATAGCCCCAAGTGTCCTCTATCTTTTCATACCAAATTAATCTTCAGGTTGATCCCACCTCGCGTGTAGTGATTTTTTTTTCTCTCGAATATATTTATTATAGAACATTGAAAAGTTATCCGAATGTATTTTATATAACATAAAATAGAAGAAAAATATAATTTAATGACACTAATTTAAAAAAAAAATAAAGTTTTAAGGCGTAAAAATTTGAATTCTGTAAAAAAAATTGAATCAATTTATGATTTTGAATGGGTCACAGTCACTTGTATGAAATATCAAGTGGCTAAATGTATAGTATATGATAGTCCCAAGTATCTCCTATCTTGCTACACCAAATTCACTTTTAGGTTGATCCCCCCTGGGGTGTGGTGATTTTTTCCCTTGCTAGTCGCTGAAAAATCAAACAATTTGACGATAGAGTATATTTTTTACTCCCATATTTTTTTATTGCTATAAAAAGTGAGTAGTATTAGTAACTATTTCTTTATATAATTATACTTTTAAAAGACTGAAATTTCACGTGGCATACTGTTCTATAACGTGATCCCTAACCTCCCGTATATCACTTATCTTCGAAGGAATCCCACCCTGGAAGGAGTTATTTTTTTTAATATCAGGTCAAAACATTAATAAAATTAATTATTGAATATTTTTTTAGGAAAACTAGAAATAACTGGAATTTTACCTGAAATACCATACTCTTATGTGCGCGGCAATGCTCAGGATGAATCCCCACAGGACGTGAATAATTCTGTATCTGGCTTAAAATTAAACGTTAACCAATATTAAGTAAATATTAAAATTATATTCTCATATATATTTTTATTAAGTCGGAGACTACCTAAAATACTATTTTGGCGTCATTTTGAACTAATTTATTGAATTGGCACCCATAGGCTAACACAAACTCTGGTGGCCCACCAGAAATTCAAAATTAATAATTTGTGGTTTTATATTATAAGTCCTCATTGCGAATCATCATCCAAATAAAGTTATTCTTCGCTTTCACCAATACCTGATTCGGCAACAATTATTTTTCGCGCTTCGGATGGCAATGTCTTTTTGTTTATTATTTTAGTTGATCTCTTCGCTGAAATAAAGGGGTCTGAATTGACCAGCAGCATATTATTTTCAGAAGTTGAGATTTACATTTTTTAGTTTTTAATTTGCACTTGGAACTATCATATACTATACATTTAGTGTTTGTGACCCATTCAAAATCATAAGTTGATTTGAATTTTTTACAGAATTCAAATTTTAATACCTTAAAGCTATATCAGCATTTGTTTTTAATTAGTGCCATTTAATTATATTTTTATTCTGTTTTATATGATATAAAATATATTTGGATAACTTTTAAATATTCTATAAAAACTAAATAAAATATATACTCCAAATTATCGTTGAATTGTTCGAGTTTTCAGCGACTCACGAGGGAATAAAATCACCACACCTCGGGGGGATCAGCCTAAAACTGAATTTAGTGTGGCAAGATAGGGGATACTTGGGACTACCATATACCATACATTTAGCCACTTGATATTTTATATAAATGATTGTGACCCATTCAAAATCATAAATTGATTTAATTTTTTTACAGAATTCAAATTTTTATGCCTTAAAACTGTATCAGACATTTTTTTTAAATTGATGTCATTAAATTATATTTATGTTTTATTTTATGTAATATAAAATACGTTCGGATAACTTTTATTTCATAAAAAATAAATAACAGATATACTCCAAATTATAGCTGAATTGTCCGATTTTTCGGCGTCTTGCGAGAGAAAAAAAATCACTACACCCGAGGTGGGATCAACCTGAAGGTGAATTTGATATGAAAAGATAGAGAACACTTGGGGCTATCAAATACTGTAAATTGGGCGACACGATTTTTCATATAAGCAACTTTTACTCTTTTAAAATCCAAAATTAGTTTTAAATTTCTACAAATTTCAAACTGTTTTATCTTAAAACTTTATCAGACATTCTTTTTGTAATTAGTACCAATAAATCGTGTTTTTATTCAGTTTTACATGGTATAAAATTCATTCGGAAAACATTTCAAAATGCGATAAAAATAATATTTATTTCCGGTGCAATTTTTGCTTGAAACTCATCAGTTAAAATCAGTCTACTTGAATGCCCGAATACGCCATAATGGTTTATAATTATGACTCAAAAATTTAAATTTAGGGGGTTTATAAGTGTTGGGAACATGAATCCGTTATTATAATTCTTTTTAAACTGACTTTATTTTTGCCCGATTTTCGACCCGCTTGGCCACATTTCTCGCTTTTCCTGCGTGGCGCAGCAAATAAACAAAAAATAAAGCCAGAGAAAAATGTGCAGAACAGCAGAGGAATTCCCTTGCAATTTCTAGCTTTACCAACCCCAAAGGTTCTGCGTTTGTGTCTTTTTTCAATAATGCTTCTCCTGCGATGCTATGGTCAAAACGGCACTAAGGAATTGCATGAATGGCTGATTTTACAGAAATTAGTAACTGTTACACATGCCAAATGTTTCCAAGAATGCAAACAAAATTTATAACTGGATTTAACGACAACATATGAAACGAGAATGAAAAGCTCACGAATCTTCTCACGATCATATTAATTCGATGTTATCCTTTAAAAAGGGATTATCAATAATTGGACGCATTGATACGCAATGAATGAAGCAAATGGATTCGGCGATGGCGACGACGGCAGCGGCGGCGATAGCGACGTCAGCGACAGAAGCGTTGGCGACGGAAGCGGTGGCGGCGGAGTCGACGGCAGCGGAGTCGGCGGCAGCGTAGTCGGCGGTGGCGACGTCGTTAGATAGGCGGCGTGGCGGATCGGCGGCGTGGCGGATCGGCGGCTATGGTGACGTCAGCGGCTGTGGAAGAACAATTTGGGTTCGAGACGATTTCGGTACGTACGCAGGCAGCGGGAGGTGGATCAGCAGTCCATTGTATAGCACTAGCAGTTGAGCTTTTCACAAATTGTTGTGCGAAATGTCCTAACGATACCCTCGGTACAACGGCGCGTGTAGAGGCTCATCTCTTCATTGTGTTCATACTGGCAACTGTACTTCTTTCAAAATTATCTCGTTTGGAAATTTCAATGATGCGGAATTTATGTTAATATTGAAAAGGAGCAATGGTTAGCTCATAAAATGCAAATTGAAAGTATTACGGGTTTGTTAAGATGCGTTGATAAACTAAGCGCCGATAACAAACGGCCCCGGAAAACCAGAGAATTTTGAAGTGCGTAGAAAGTATAGACATACAACTATGATGGCTGCCAGTTGGAGTAGTTATCTTTGGGTGGATCCTTCCAAGGTCAAGGTGTGAGGGAGATTAGGTCATCCTACAGAGGATCCAAGTTCCAGTGGGAACTGCTGTTGGGCGTCCTTGGGAAGCAACACTGGCTGCTCTCGATACTGGTCAGGACAAGGACCAGTGTGGAGATCTTCCGGGGTTGTGGTGCTAGGGAAGTCAGTCATCTCGGCACCGAAACTCTGCATCTCAGGATGCCTGGGTCATACGACGCTGGCCGGGACACTGATCTTTGGAGATAATAATAATAAATAAATAATAATTTATTCATTTACAAAAATAATGTTTACATTGGTGACATTGTTAATAATATACAACCCGGCATTAAAATTGAAAATCGTCACAAATTGTCATTACACTAATACTAGAAATAACATTAGCGGATATTGGAGTTATTATGAAAATATGTCTATCGTGGTTACTATAATGTAATGTGTCGGTACATTGATGCAGAGACCTAGATCCTTCCGTGGGTGAGGTGTGAGGAAATTCGGACATCCCATACCGGATCTCGGCATCACTGGATGCCTGGAGTGGCCGCATCCTAGAAGTAGTTACGCCTGGTCCTGCCGGGGATGAACAGTCATCCTGGTGTGCACTGGCACGGCGGGAACCAAGACATGCGGTCTGTCTCTCCAGTCCTTGACGCGGCTGGTACATCGGACGCCGGGGCGGAGCACGGGGCGGCTGGAGTTGTAGGTGGTCTGGTCATAGATGGTGTTGTCAATCTTGTTTGATGGGCGCCACTGTATGTGTCCCCGTATGCAGGCGGGTGGTTGTAGGTAGTGTGTTCTGGGCTGGTGTTGTGGGCGGTTCTGGTTCCGACGCCTTCATCATTTGGAACGGTTTTTCATGCGTAGCACACGGCTGGTCGGGGCGGCGTCACGACAAGTTCCTGCGTGTCGTCAGGCGGGCGTGGATTGTTCGGGTGGTTAAGTCACTGTTCATGACGCACTGAAGCATTCATGAGGACACTTACACTACGTTGTTGCGTCTTTTCGCGAGGCACTAATACTAAGTTTAAAACCGTCATAGGTCGCGATCGCGGTAACGGTCACTCGTGGTTACGATTCACGGGCTTATAGTCGTGGTGGTGGTCGCGGTCGTCCGGGTTTGCCATCCGTAGTCTCTGTTTGCGGCATTCAAAGCAGCAGCGACGTCTTGAGTGACTGTTGCGATGCCATGAGATGATTGGCAGTCGCAGGTGGGCCTGAGGGCGTCTTTTCCTCGGAAATTTGCGTCGTCTATGAATGACGGGTTGCCGTGGATCGTCTGGAGGTCGACATCTGCATACATCGTGGCATCGTCGGTAGACACGGCATCTGGGGTCATCATGCTGGACCAATGAGCGGCAATTTCTCAGGCGTCGTCTGCTGGAAAGAGCATCGGGCGGAGCGACAGGCTTCCGTATGTCCTAGGCGGCTCTCTTTGCGGTTTGAGGGGGTGACGTTGTGGCTGATGGCGGCTTCATCCGCGGGCGTCGGTTGGCGAGCAGTTGCGGTGACCTCTGAATGGCCCCATGGTTGCACGGCTACGGCGTTTCCTCCTTTGGTGCAGGCTTGGTAGGAATCGGTGGTAGCATAGTGACGAGGGTGGCTGTCGCGGTGGCGACTTCAGGGTGGTCCACGGCTAGGAATCCCACTTCCTTAAAGCAGACCTCGTCGAGTACGGCAGCAGTAGTTGCGCAGATTGCTAGGGCCTAGACGAGCGGCATCATCATCATTGTGATTGGCAATTGAGCTGGTGAACATAACTAAGGTAACCACGCAATAGTCCGCGGCTAGGAGCATCACGTCCTCGAAGCTGACCTCGTCAACCATGCTGTATTTACCGCACGAGGTGGCGGCAGAACATGCGGCATCGTGGTGGTGCCCAATTCGGTTAGTGGTATGACCTGGTTGGCCATGGCTGCATTGGAAAACACCGGTGTTTCAGTAACCAGTGGGATCGCTTCCTCGTATACAACTTCAGCTGCTACACATGTATAGGCGGTGCACACCCGCAACGATGGTGTCCGCCGGTGGGCTTGTGGCGATGTTTTCGGTGGCAAGGACTTCTGGGGGAACCAGCGTCACAGGACATCCTCTGCATGCTTCCATGGAGTGGCTGGAGTATCCGCGACTATATTATAGCTTCGCTTTCCCGTCCATATAGTGGTGGGCTCAGGCGAGTTTGTCCCAGGACCTGACTGGCATTGGGCACGTAGAGAAGGCGAAGAATCCTCCCAAGTCATCTCCATGGAACAGTGGAAAGTTGACTGCCAAGGCGTCGGCATGAGCCGAAATGGTTGCGTCATACTGGGCGCAGCATCCATCTTGGCTCCGGTGGAGCTATATAGTCCGCTTGCCGTGGTGTAGCAATGCTGCCGATGTACAGCCCATTCCTGCGCCCATTGTCGATGGCGCGATTGGTGTGGGTGGCGTGGTTGCGGTTCCTGGATGGAGGTAGGTACGTTTGAGCTCAGGACACTGTTCCGTTCCTGTAGACGGCGTCGTAGCCATCGAACAGGCTAGCGTAGTAACGGTCGTCAGCACTGTTCCTGTTTCTTCTCCTCCTTTTGCTTATTTTGAGCGCGTCAGCCGGCCCCGCCCTGTTACGGTGATCAGAGCGGCCCGTTGGGGTCTGTCATCCTCAGGTCGTGGGCTTGGACTCGGCCTCTAAAAATAAAAAAAATTACGCAATAAAATCAATAATCCAAGTAAGAAAATCTAAAAAACAGGACAAAAAAATCATAAATTTACACCAAAAATCCAAAATTTAGGACAGAAGATCAAAAATTTAGACCGCAAAGTCGAAAATGCAACTAAAAAATCTAAAATATTGGCCAAAAAATAAAAAATCAACAATCGTGGCCAAAAAATCAAAGATTTTGACTCAAAATCGTACACTAGGGCGTAAAAATAAAATCGAGACTAAAAAAAATCGAATATTTCAACAAACAAATCGAAAAATTTTGCCTAAATAAAGAAAATGTAGGACAGAAGATCAAGAATTTAGACTACAAAACCGAAAATAAAGGTCAAAAATCTAAAATATATACAAAAAAAATCCACAATTGGGACCAAGAAATTTTTTTTTTCCAAAACTCGGGTTTAAAAACAAAAAAATCAGACATAATAATCAGTCATTCAGGTTAAAAATTCAAAATATAGTGGCAAAAATAAGAAATTCGAGCTTAAAAATAAAAAAAAATACTGACTAAAAAATCGAAAATTCTAACAAACAAATCTAAAATTTGGGCCAAATAGAAGAACATTTAGAAAATAATAAAAGATAAATCAAAAATTAACATAAATTCAAGGTTGTAAAAGTAAGGTTGTTTCTTATTTGTTCAAAAATTAACACTTGGTTTGTTTCACATTTTTGTTTACTTACTCGACTAGTTGTTACAGCATTTTCAAAAACTTTTTTTGTATGGATGGAAATGAATTTTTGAATTATAAAAATCTGAAAATTCGTGTCTCATTTCAAAATATAACATATAACAGTTACCATGGGAACAATATTTAAATAATTGTTGACTACTTCTGGTGGTTTTTGTAGAGGTGGAAATGAACTTTTTAATTATGAAAATCTGAAAACTCGTGACTCATTTCAAAATATAACATATAAAAGTTACCATGGGAACAATATTTAAATAATTCTTGACTACTTCTGATGGTTTTTGTAGGGGTGAAAATAACTTTTTAATTAGAAAAATCCGAAAATACGTGAGGCAATGAACTTTCTAATTGTGAAAATCTGAAAATTCGTGACTCATTATAAAATATCACAGGTACCATGGGAAAATATTAAAATAATTCTTGACTACTTCTGGTGGTTTTTGTACCGGTGGAAATGAACGTTTTAATTAGAAAAATCTACAAATTCATGACTAATTCAAAAATATACCACCTAACATGGGAAAAATATTTAAATAATTCTAGAGTGCCCCCGGGTGGTTTTTGTTTTGTTAGGGTGGAAATGATCTTTTTAATTGAAAAATTTTAATCTTCATGAGTCGTTTTAAAGTTTATGTTACTTTAATATGTCGGCAGTGGAGGAAGTAATACATCGCACTTGAAAAGGTACTATGGTTCCACAAATATAATTTCATCGTCGATATCTCAATCACCCTACATGATTTTCTTGTTTGTATCTGCTTTGGCCGGACGCTCCATCACAACCCCATTTATATGTTGCGGTTAAATTTTTGTCAATTGTGAGGTCACTTTCAATCCTAGGTAGTAATAATAATATAATAATAGATAAAACAGAAACAACCTTACTTATTGCAGAAAGTATTAAATAAATTCAAAAAACGAAATATAGCCTGAATATATAAATATTCAACCTGTTCGTAACTCTGCAAGCAAAATTAAGTCTTACTAAGACTATAAACAAATAACTTATTGAAACAACTACTTCCCTGGCTAGTGCCATGCTATAATAATAGCATTTATTCTCAATGTGAGTACAGTAACTATTAATCACACAATAATTCAGTCAATTCGTACGGCTTAAACATGGAAACAATTAGATGTTACGTAATCATTGTTTAAACAAAAAACAAAATAATCATTTATAGTATTATCATCTATTATGTTTATTTTATGTAAAACATTTATTCATATTCAATACCATTAATACATAATACGTACATTTCTGTCGATATCCGACTTGGCATTAGCCGGGTTACCTTTAATATTCAGTAAAAATTGGAAAATATGTCATTACAGATTCCGAGATAAGCCCACGAGCACGTAAATGATTGAAATTACGCATTTAAGCCAGTGCAACCACTTTTAAAGAGCAGTACGCCGTTTGATAGCTATTTTCATTTGTGTTTTATTAGTGATTTACATACAAAATCTTTTAATTTAACGATTTTCAACAGCGTTTGTGTTAAATTTGATGTTAAACTAAACCCTTAGCTAACGAGCCAGTTTATAATAATCACAGCCATCGCTTTAAATGCAGCCAAAATGATAATATGGTGGATGCGAAGGAGCGTTAACATTTCAATTGGCGCGAATACATTCGATCTTATGAGAATATTTTATGTTGTCATGACTTTGACGGCATTTGTTAGGTAAGGGTTAAAAGCGGCAATTGAAACACCATTAAAAATCGATTAAGCCACTCAAAACATGTTATCCGAGCAGAGCATGCTCACTGTAAGCTTGTTGCAGTCCAAGAAAGTGAAACACTTGGGATGTAGAAGCAGACGTTATACTACCTACATCACTAAGCCCCGTTACATGATTTGGTAATTAATATCACCTTCGTATTCAGTTTTTCTTAGTTGTTTCTGATAACCTAATAAATTGTGAACGTGAAAATCTCAAGCTAGTCTTTATAATGAAGAAATTTTGTATCAAGCCGGAGAAGTGATGTGTTAATATCCTAAAAGCTACACCACACACATATCAATTTCGGAACTCGATATGAAGTTGAAAACTAGGCCGGCCCATTTTCACCGTAATTATTTCCGAGGTTATCTGCTGAGGAATCTTTGCGGGAACTTATGAAATACGGCGCTGGGCAATTTATTACGACCAGATGAGGAAGCGGCACATTAAAAAGAAAATAAAGGCCGAGGTGAACGATTAAAGGGGGCTTATCATTGTTCGGGTGCCGTGTTTTACATTTTATTAAGTCGACCGCGAGCATTCATCTTCGCCATTCTGAGGGCAAAATAAAAATTAATAAGACCTGAATCGGCTGGCTTTTCACATTCATCACTGTAACTGTCTCGCGGGGGTAAAAAATAAATGCGCATAATATATCGCGCGCGGATGATTAATTCCTGGCTGTACATTTTTCATGTTTACGTCGGTAGTTAATTAATAAGAAAAAAAAACGGTAATTTGATTTGTACCTTGCACGAAATTAGGTTAAAAAAATGATTCATTTTGTTAAATCTAATTTCTTGAATTGTCTTTTGTTTAACTTAGAAGCTTTTGTTTTGATAAGTTTGTAAGCAGAGATTTATCGATTCATATAACACTTTTTAATTACGTTGAATTATGGATTACTTTCTAAATTTTGGCAATTTTCATATCATAGCATACTCCAAGCAGTGGATAAATAAAGCTATTATTATTATTATTATTATTCTTTAATACGCCTTTCTGTAACCTTTAAAATCTTGGAGAGTATCGCTGTGGTATGGTTTGATCAATGGATCTTCGCGTATGCATCATTACCGTAGACCAAATTTTCATTTTTATACATGATTGCATCTAATTCAACTTACTGTAGAGGAGTAAACGCATGAAAATTTTGTCAGACCATAAGTCAGTTTCAGTTATCTATGACGTGCACGCAAAGATACATTGATCAAAGTATATAATCTTTAACATTGTTATTTTTCGACAAACCATTCTTCTGGGAAGTTTGAAATCTTTGTTTTTTTTCAGTTTGTGACTAGGGGCAACAAGAGAGAAAACACGACCTAGAATCTTCGTGAATTTCTCTGTTATGTATAGATTATTTTTAAACAACACTGAACTCTCATCGATTTTGTGTTTCCAATTTGCTTTACCGAATTTTATCCATAATCCGCGTCGACGTGTATCGATTATCCAATTTTGACATTTAGTTCGGTGCGCCGCCGCCCGAGGAGGAACTTTCAGAAATTAGGGGATTTGTTATGGTAAACAAACGGGTGTGGGGGGCGGCGTGTAATCAAAGTCTCGGAATTAAATTATGCCAGAGTTGTCGAACAAGATTAAACTTTGCGAATTTGCAAAGTGCGCGAGGTAAATGAGTTTTTTGTGGAGGGCGCGGGGTGGTGGCACGTGTTCGTCCGTGTAGTGTAAGTTTGTTTATAAAATCAACATTAACTAAATTAGACGTAAAACAAAGTTAGTTTTTTGAAATTGGTTTAATATTTTTTAGCAATTTACATTAATTAAAAATACATTGGGCGAAAGACATATCGTGTGAGCAACAATGTTTGCAGACAATTTAAATTTCCCGCTGAAAAATCTGGGGGATTTGATCGCTACAAGTTCATGCCAAGGAAAAATTAATAAAGAGTAACTAGATTCGGGTAGCGTCGTGCGTTGTATTTTGCCATTGTGTTCATGAATTCTTCGAATTTAGTTATTTTGCCTTCTTTTCATAGACATGAGTTCTTATCAGGACTACTTTGCGTACATCTTTGTTTTGTGACAAGTAATTTGCTGTTTTTAAGGTTAGAAAATTATAAAATTAAAGTTTGATTCTAAATTTACTGCAATTGCCTTTGTGTACCATGGTGTTTACACCACAGCATGATACTTTCATCCTGAAGGCTCATTATTAAAGTGGATGTAGATGGCACATGGACATACTCGTTACAATCGTGTGTGAATCAATTCAATAAAGCCTTCCCCGATGTCGACATTCCTTACAAAACATTTTTCTCGCTTAAAAAATGAAGGCCATCTATTTACATTATTGATTAATTTATTTTGGGAAAAAATATTTGATACGCAAATGGAAAAGCAATCTAAGGGATTTTCTTTACATGATCAGTTGTACCAACATGCATATTTGGTTGCCTACCTATCAATCCATTATTACTTATATTTCACCCTTCATGGTATCCTTAAGAGCGTTGGGAGTATCAGAAAACTATATGTAAATGCATGTGATTTGTTAACTTAAATTGAAGCTAAATGGTTAATTATATTCGATTTCGGTTTTCACCAAGTAGAAGCTGTTATGGTCTAGTAAGGGATCTACTAATTGTTTTAATCCAATTTCACCTCAGAGTATTTTTTATAACAAGATTGATATTGAAAAAAGTTATTTATTTTGAAAGGGTATTTTTCTGTTACTGTCTCGAACCGTTCTGCCAGTTTTGGCGACAGACTCGTCATAAACAATGCAGAAGGAATGAAAGAAGCGTGTAACTACACGAGTTGTTCTACGGCCTCAGTTTTTTCTTGGAATCTGGAGGCCCTTAATTTATGCAGGGCCACATGGAGGGTCTTCCTTACCCTGGCCCATTCACTTTTGAAAATTGCAATAAAACTACATTGAATTATAGTACTCTTATAAGACTAGAGGTCAAGGTAACGTTACCATAGGCCAATTTCGTTTTAAATCACATTATTAAAAAAAATCTAGTGTATGGCTTAAAAAGTTTTTGATAAAATCAAATAGTTTAACAGAAAAAAATTACATTTAAACATTTTTTTATATACTAATTAGATAAGAGGTACCCTATTAAAATATGAACCAATGAAGCTTAAATTTGCAAGGTTTATAGTAGACAAAAAACATTCTAAGATCAAAGTCGCCGAAAGGTTTTTTTTTTGGTAATACCCTTCACCCCCTTTCAATCCCCTAAAGGTCGAATGTTCGAAAATTTTCTAATAAAAACACACAAAATTTCCGGAAAAAATTCGACAGCGACAATTACCCCCCGCCAAGAAGCTTTCGAAAAAAAAATCAGTCACCTCGAGCCGCCGTCCCTCGGATCAATGCCGTCCATCGCAATGAAAATTCTTTAGGTAAACTCGAAAACTGAAAGAAAAAATTGAAAAAATTTCAGGATATAACAAGGACGCCGAATGCGCTGGCCATGCCGATCGGCAACCTTCAACCCCCATTTTCGGGGGCACCTTAAACCTCGGTGACGGGGGTTATTTTCTCGAATTTGTTGTTTACAATCCGATGCATAATCGCCGGTGCCGTCGATCCCACCAGGTCGCACTCCTCTCACCACCTCCGACAACCTCCAGACAGAGGCAAGAACCAAAAGGTCATTTTTACTTTATCCGTTACGAAGTACGAGAAAGTATTGTGATCGTGAAATGTTTTTCAATTTTTTTTTTTACGGAAATATCCGTTTTGGGGTCCCTAGATGCTATTTCAACAATTTCTAAAAGAAAAAAAATTGTGTCTCTGTGTGTGTGTGTGTGGCTGTGTGCGCTGGATCTCAAAAACTAATGCAACAATTAACATGAAACTTTGAACATAAGCTGTATTTGATAATTCGAAGAACTGAAAAGCTTTTGATAAAATTCTATACGCCGGAAGTGGGTGTTTACCTTAACCGGTTTTAGTTTTTCTTTCAATATTTTTTTAAAATATGGAAAATTTTCAAATAAATATTGAAGACAACTAAGAAATGAACATGTTTTGTTTGAAAATATTTTTCATAAAATCATTTTTATTGGAGAAATAAATTTATTAATTTCTTTTTCATTTTTGGTTTATAATTATGAAACGATAATAGTTAAAGCAAATTTATTCTAATAATAATTGTAGAGAATGCCAAAATGAACAGCTTATAAAGAATAGGTATTTTTCGAAATCTCTTTGGTTTTTAAGTAAACTGACTATTAGAATTTAAAGTATAATTTGTCATTTTCATCTTTCATAAATTTGACGTTTTAAACGTCAGTTTCATCCGATTCTACGAAACATTTAAAACATGATTTGAATTGAAAATAAACCATGGAAGCGTAAATATAAATGATACCATCAAGTCGGAGAAAGTAACATGATGGCCACATCACCTTTTTTTGCTTTTACGAAAAAAAAGGCGCACTTTGGATTTTTGTGTTTCTAATTTTAAACTACAAAAAACGTTCGGATTATTTTTTTCGATTTTTGCCCCAATTAGGCTTCACCTTCTTAACAAAAAAGTGCATTTTCAGGATAACCATAAGAAACATGTCGATTGAGGTTTTAAAATTTTCACAAAATATTCCTCCCTCCAGCCCGGTGGTCTGGAAAACAACGTGCCGCCTTGGTCAGTTATTCGCCGCCCCGGCTTTCGTTTTGCCTTCGAAGGGCCTCCTTTTTTAGGATTAGTAGAGTTGATGACGAGCCTTAATTTGTGATTTTTTCAAAATTTTTAAAACACCCCGTAGCTTTCCGGACCGCTTCTTTTGCCCCACCCCCTAGGTTCGTTTTCAAACTTTCAAGGACGTATTTTTTTCTTTAAAAATCGAGAAGCTAAAACTTTCAGGGATCGCAGAGCATACAACAGGCTTTCATTGTAATTTTTTCAAAAATTTTGGAACCACCCCTACGCGCCATTTGCACCCCTGGGTTGTTTTTTTCTTCTTTTAAGGACGTATTTTTTTTCTTTTAAGATCGATAAGCTAAAACTTTTAGGTATTTATAGAGGCTTTCATTTGTAATTTTTTTTTAAATTTGAAATTATCCCTATGCGCCATTTGCACCCCCTGGGTTCATTTTTTCATCAAATTTAAACATCGAGGTAGGATACAGGTAACAGAAAGTTTTCAGAATTACGCTCAAAAATGTAGTTTTGCAGTTATTAAATGTTCTGTGTCTAATATCTTTAAATAATATATTTTCTATCAAAAATATTACATTAAAAAACCTATTACTCCCATATTTTAATTTTTAGTTGAAATTTGAAAAAAATCCTCATCCCACGGAAAACGGGAAATCCAAAAATATAATAATATACAGGGTGTTCGATTTAAAATAACAAATTTGAGGAGAACTAACTCAACTGTATTATGAATTTTTAGAACAACGGCAACCCTTTAACCTTTAAATGAACGTTTAGCGTAGACACCCTGTATATTAATGTTTTTTTTACAAAACACTGTTTGTAAAAATGACAATATGTACAATTAATTAAAAAAGGGATTTCGGTTTTTACAAATGAAACATTTTGGACTTTAAAATTATTGTAAATTTTATGTAACTCTAATCTATTCAGATAAACACTGAAAATTGCAAAAATTACAAAATTGCAATGATTTCTTTTTTCCCCCAAAATTAAGGAATTGAAGGAAAACATTTGTTAATACCAAATATTCAGGTTTTTTTTATTATCTACAACATTTATTTGAATGCTTTTGAATTTTTTTTTTCTATGTAAATCTTTTTTAGCGTAAAATGCTAAAATTTTTGTACCCATGAATCTGTGGTACAGCTGAATTAATGGAATTTATCCACTGTATATTTATAAACGATTTAGTCAAGTTGTAATAAGTACAATATATTCACTAACAATGAAATACTGGTAATATCGTCATTCATAGTTTATTTCCTATTTCCAATATGATTGCTTACCGATGAACTTTCTGTTTCGGCCCAAAAAGATTATCGTGCGGTGTTTATTTATTTTTCGCTGTTTGTTTACATAACAGTCCCGCATGCGAGGAGCAAGTGCCGAAATCGGGGCACGCGGTTGTATTGTCCGACCGCATCCACTGCACTGACTTACGAGCGAGACAGATTTTAATACTTCCCATAGGTTAGAGCAGTACCATGCGTTCTGACTCGAGACACTCGTATGCTGTTAATATATACCACGCCGATGTACAGTTAGAGAAAATATAAATGCGAAACTCGCTCTGCGAGGGAATGCTGCCGCATGTCGGTGCTTAGTTCGGCCGAAACCCGCCTATGCTTAAAATCCATTTATGAGGTAATAAAAGGGTATCCCCAGATAAGATGGTCAAAATGCCACCCTACGCGGATTTTTAAATAAATATGAAAATATCATTAGTTGTGACCTTAACAAAAGTAGCCGTTTATTACAAAAACCCCGACATCACCCGGGAAGCCCCAAAATAAGAGTTTTTCAAATATAATTTTTTTTAACCACTAAAAAATTATTTAAAAAATCTGAAAAAATCACATACATTATTGACCCAAATACCAAATTAGGTGAATTTTTCAAGGTCATTGAACGTTATTTAGAGTATTAAAAAAATGTTTGAAAATAAAAAAAGAACAAAATTTGCCCACTGGTTTAAAATTTTATCTCGTCATATGATGCTATCAATAAATACCATTTATGTGACTTTTTCATCTTTCAACGTTTGGTGCAACATCTTTAAAAATTCGAATAACTAATATTTTTACGATATTTTGATATTTTTTATAAGCTAGGAATTGAGCATTTTATGTAAAATTATTTTTTAGTATTAATTTTTTTTTCAGTTTCGTATAAACAACCAATGTTTTGTCAAGATATGACCATGAAACCCTCGAAAAATAGGTTTTTGTTCTTTAACCACTATAAAAATCTAAAAAAATTCAAATATATTTTGTCCCAATTATACATTTTTTCAAGGTCATTGAAGGTCATTTAGGGTATTAATTTTTTTTACTTTTTTTCGCTCCGAAGCTATCGAGTGACAACCTAAAATTTAAAACAATCGTAATTCTTTCTTACATTCTTTAATACGTGGTTTTTTTACTTTCTCCGTTACGAAGTACGAGAAAGTATTGTGATCGTGATTTTTTTTTCAAAAATTTTTTTTACGGAAATATCCGTTTTGGGGTCCCTAGATGCCATTTCAACAATTTCTGGAAAAAAATAATTGTGTCTGTGTGTGTGTGTGTGTGTGTGTATGTTCCTCTATACTTGTGGCAACTTGTGTGTGCCTCATCCTGAACTGTGGCGGACGCACGGAATTGTGGCAACTTACACACTGTGCCACAATTTTCTCTGGTGATTTCTCCGTTTCTTGTTAACTTAGACTAACGATATTTACACTGAATATTATGATCAACAAAATACATTTATTCATTATCATAGTATTTACGAAAAGTACCTTTCACACAAGTTATGCAACTTTTTTTAAAAATGTGTAAAAGACGCCACTATTCAGGATCTTGCATGTGGTACACACACTCATATTTGTGGCAACTTCAGTAGTGTTTAGTTGGTGGCGCCCTCTACAAAAAAATGCTACGTTGCCAGTAATTTGATACTGAGAGTTTCTTCGGCGCATATATATTTGGGTTGGAGCCGGATAATATCCTAGAAATCATTTCTGCTCTTATGAATTGTTTTTCTAGTTGCATACATATCATATTTTAATCTGTTATAATAATAATAAGTAATTATATTGGTTAAATAAATAATTAATTTAATAATTTTAAAAATTATTTAATTGTTAGACATTCAGCAATTGATCATACATATAATATATTTTTAAAATTTTTGTTAGCTTAGTTTATTTTTTGTTTACTTTCCTATAAGTTTATTAAATTGAATTTGAGGCTCTTATTTATAGTTATTCGGTCGTATTATAATTCTATTTAACATCTTCAGGGACAAATGCACAATTGTATACGTTTCAAAAAATGCTTCATAAATTTTAAACGAATAGGATTTAGTGCATTAACGCAATCTCGTCTTCAGTGAGGAAATTAGCCACAGGTGTACATTTCCATGCCTTTACCGTCTCTCTGGTATGACTGCCAGGATTTCAATTGTTTTCAAAAGATTGTAAAATTCCAAATTCCAAATTTAATTTGTTCATGAATAGGTTAAATTTACATTTTATTAAAACTATTTTTGTCAATGACAAGGCGAAGAGTAAAAAATATCTCAAATATTACTAAGAATATAATATAAAATAATATTCAGATATTCTTTATTAAACATTTTTGAACATTTTAAAACATAGAAAATTGACCACCAATTTTTTGTCAGTATTATGATTATTATAAATATCATCTAGTATGAATCGAGCTAAGAGTCAATTGTCCATTGAATTTATGTGATTTCAATTTAATAACTGGCACAAAATGGTAAATAATTTTAATCCTATCAAATATTTTAATAATAATTTAATACAATTTCAATTTGTTTTTCTAAATTTACATATTTTACTATTAAATGTTTTTTTTTGTAATTTAGTTAAATTATAGGTTTAGATGATATATTATTAATAGATTCTGCTTTCGGGGGTATGTTATAATATGCCGGGTATTGTATTACCACAGCCGTTAATATTTTGCCAATTAACTTTGGACTTTTAACTTACGTTTTAATGAAAATCTTTGCTTAAAATCCATATTAAAATTTAAAATCTCTTTTCAGCGAACTAATTGTTCTTATTATTAGAACATTATTATAACAGACAATAGATTGTAATCCATAGGTTTTAGCTTAATTTTTAGTAAAATGACATTGACATTAATTACAATTTCTTGTTCTCTTATTTCGGTTATCAAAGTTAACATATCAACAGTTAAATAATTAAATTTTAATATAGTACCACTTAAAACTTAAGATGAAAACTTTAAAAGTCCGCAATTAAAAATACAATCAATATATTTAATATTTTTTCTGCATTGCAATGAATGCTGTTTGTTTGCAGCTTCTCAACTATGCTCTTAGAAAGTTACTTTTAGGGAAAAAAGTTATTCTTTATAAAAAGTTCTGCATGGTCCAAAACCTAGAATGCAATCATCAGATGTCAAATTTTTCAGTAATATACGGAGTTTGTGTGAAAATATGAATTTTGTTCCAGAATAAAGTGCCTTTATTATTGACAATATCAAGAACTGTTATAAAGAAAAGTTATTTAGAATTTAAAATTGGGTTTAAACATACAGTCATGTCTGCCCAGTGATAAAAATAAGATTTTGTAATTTTTCTTTTTCTCTACAGTGGTACATGCACATTGATATTTCAAATGTTGCAATCACAGTGACAGGTCTGTCATTGAACGTCAGATATTTGAAAATTATAAATGAATAGTAATTCCGGTGACATTGAGTTTGGAGAAAAAATAGAAATTGTATTAATTGTGATTGAAGATTATAAAACGTATCGGGAAGCAGATGAAATATTTAATAACAAACATCCAGATAAAAATGTATACAATGTTACAGTAATGAATATTTATTTCATGAAATTAGGGTTGATGGAAATCCATCGATTTCTAGACAATTCGCAAGCCCTTCTTTTTTTTATTGGATTTGGCTTATAAGCCATTCACCCACTAACGGTTATAATATTTGCAGAATAAAAGGAGGAAAAAATGAATAATTACAAGCCTTTCTAGAACATCTTTAATATTTTTAACAGACCACAAAATTTAGCTGAACTTGAACATTGCATAAGAGATGAAATGCGCAGGTTTAGCCCGGAAAATTCGGGCAATGAATGAGTTGTTATTAAAAAAAAAAATCGATGACGTCTTTACACAAAAATAAATGATGGCTGAAAATCGACTTTCATGGAAAAATGTGTATTTTTATCAAAGAAAATCGACATGAGGATTTTTTCCAAAAATATTTTATTTTGATTTTACTGAATTTATTCCATACTGTACTGCGTGCACTATATATAAGAATTGAATGAAAACCAAAGTATTACAAGTTTATTCCATATAACCGTTATTATTTAGAAGAGAAAAACAAATGCAGCGATTTTATTGGCAGAATTAATCGAGAAATAACTTTGAAATAATTTAAGTGCATAATGTATTAATAAAATTACATTTTGCACTGGTGCTTCAAATAATTTTAGTTAAGTACATTAAAACAGTGCCAGAATCTGTTTAATAACACAGTATAATTGTTATGCTTTCGTATAAAGGGAAACAACAGGTCTATAAAAATCCGAAATAATAGAAAAAAAATAAGTAGCCATTTTTTAAAGTTACAGACGATCTAATTTCAAAAAAAAATGATAACCTTGATGTAAACATTCAACGGCCCAATTGTTTATTATGTAAGTAACTATGAACATTTATAGGGCTGGCAACCTTGGCTTTTATGTTGCCAGATGTTCCCATTCTTCATCCCTAGTACCTGCGTTCGACCTTCCCTTTAAATTTTAAAAGGAATTCGTTTAAATGAATGCTACACAACTCAAAATCCGTTCCAAACTAACATACGCTGAATAAAACTAACTCATATTTAATTTATATTACTCGTACTTTTTCAATCTAAACTGCAATTATCAAATTCAACTTTTACTTTTAAATGTAACATGGCTCAATGAATTTATATTTATGTTCAGTAGCTCCGAAAAGTCCGATTCAAACCAATATACTATAAATTAATCTAATTCAAGTATATACGCATTTTAGGGCCGAAAGACCTTAGGTCAATAGCCCATGTGACAGTCTTGTTTATTTAAAAAATATGTAAATAATGTAATCATGTCAAAAGGTTAATAGAGATTATGTATATATAAATTTTAGTAATTATTACATATATTTTATTTGTCCAATACTATTTTTATTTTTAAAATTAAAAACAGACGTGTTCGAGGATTTTCTTATTTTTACACACGTAGCACATACCGGGTGAATATTTCAAAACCGAACATAGGCATTTAACATGGGAAACATGTTTTTGGAAGATTCTATCTCCCCATTTTAACTAACAGGATTTATAATGATACCAATGGAAAGAAGATTTTTTTCCTCATCTAATGATATCTGAACTAGTTAATTTTCAGTTGTAATTCTCTATTATTTTACCAAAATATTCGCAATAAATACAATTCGGAAAATCGTATTAAGCCATGACTCGCAAGACAATAAACCGATTCAAACGTCATTCGAGTGACAAACTCAATATGCCGTTGGCGAGTACGATTTTGAGATTTCCAATTTTATTCACTGATATCAATTGTAATTTTCTAAAGAATTGAAAAAACTCTGGTTGAATTTCTGGTAAATGTAAAATCAGTAAACTTCAGTAGCATCGATCGCAACGTGTTTATGAAAAAATACAAAAATAACATAAATACATTTTAATAAATGAAATAAATGGAAGAAGTTACATTACAACATTTATTATTGCTGTAGCGCAGTATCCAATTTGATCAATTTAAATGAAAAAAACAAAGATCATAATGATACACCTGTTAACAATTATAATTAGAAATCAATAATTAAAGCAAGTGTTCAAATAAACCTCCATTCTGAATTAAACAATTCCCCATCCTATTGTAAAACGAATTTCTGACGTTTGCCAACTGTCTATTTCTTATCAACCCGCACTATTCAAATATTGTATTCCTCTAAGAATTAATGTTTGGATGACGGGTTTTGTAAATTTGGCTTTTCAGGTGTCCCCACAAGAAGAAATCGCACGGTGCCAAATCAGGAGATCTAGCAGGCCAGTTGATTTCACCTTCTCGTCCAATCCACCGATTTGGAAATGTATTATTCAAATATTCTCTGACGTTTATTCCGAAATGTGCTGGATATGTTGGAACCAGATATCCTGGTTTGGACTTGCCACTTCTTCTATTGCAGGGCCAACCTGAGTAATTAACAATTCTAAATCATTTTCTGAATTTAAATTTCCTATAATTTCGAAAGGACCTATAACATGAGAATTAAAAATGCCTGTCCAAATAATATTTTTTTTGAGGATATTGCGTTCTAAGATTTAAATTCAGATGGGATTCTCATGTGCCCAGTATCTATCGTTTTGAACGTTTGGTTCATTATTTAATGTAAAGGTACATTCATCCGTAAAGCAAATCGACGAGAGAAAATTGCGATTAGCATTAGCATCTAGATCTTGAATAATTTCACAAAAGGTTTGTCTAGGTTCTTCATGAAACGGCAATAGTTCTTGATGGTATTGAAACTGGTACGGACGGTAGCCGTACTTTCTTAAAATTTTACAGACCGTTCCTTGCGATTTACCACATTTTAAAGCAATAGATCTTGTACTTAGTCGAGGATTCCCGGATATCAGCCCAATAACAACTTCTTCGTGAATGTTTTCCCGTCTGTTGCCATTTATTCTGCGATGTTCTAATAAACAGCCATAATGAGATAATTTTGAAACTATCAATTAAAATGAATAATATTTACCTGAATTTAACCGACCAGAATTTTCTAATTGAAAGACTATTTGTTGTATTGTCGACACTGACTGTATGAAGCTCTTGTTAAACTGCACGGAGAATAAATCTCGCACCCTACGGTAACTATTTCCGCTGTAAACGTTTATTACTATAAATAGTTTTTCCTCGATGGAATACATTTTACAAAGAAAAATTAATGACAGTTATCATAAACTGATAATTTGTTTTCAGGCAAGCCATGACACACCATGAATCTGTTTATTATCTTACTAGTCATGGCTCAATACGATTTTCCCAATTGGATTTTTTGCGAATATTTTGATAAAATAATAGAGAATTACAACTGAAAATTAACTAGTTCGGATATCATTAGATGAGGAAAAAAATCTTCTTTCGATTGGTGTCATTATAAATCCTCTTAGTTAAAATGGGGAGCAGGAATCTGCAAAAAACATGTTTCCCATGTTAAATGCCTATGTTCGGTTTTGAAATATTCACCCGGTATTTCAAAGTAATAATATTTATTACTTGATAACAAAATTGATATTTATTATATGTTTTAAGTACATTTAGAAACTAAAATAATTTTGGCTTTTAAATGTGCAGCAATTTTCAGTCGAGTTATGAATTTTTTTAAATGTATTTTTTTCAATGACGCACACTGGAATGCAAAAATTAAAAAATAATATAAAACAGAAGGATAAAATCCTACAAAAATTCAGTTTACTTCACTAGGCGTCTATCTTTCAATAATAATTTTGGTTTTTGAATGTGCAGCAATTTTCAGTCGTTATGAATTTCTGAAAATGAAGTTTCTTCAATGTCAAACTTTCGAGCGCAAAAAATTAAAAAAATAATGTGAATCGCAAGAAAAAAATTCTACAAAAATTCAAATCACTTTACACGCCGTCGATCTTTCAAAATCATTTTGTCTTTTGAATATTATTATTATTAAAAAAAGTGTTTGAAATATAATAAAAATTAAATTGAATGCGGTAAAAAATAAATATAGCATCTATAAGAAATAAGAAAGTTTATGATACGAACGTCTTTGCCATTCTTAAATACCTCCTCAATTAACTAAGATATAAAGAAACAACGAAAAACAAACAAAAAATGAAGTAATTTTTTTCAATGGATTATTAATCAGCATAAAATTCTGCAAAAGTGCCATAACCTCTATCTCTTCTAATAAGCGGGATCCCCATGATGAGTCTCGAATTTGAAACAACCTGTATAATATCAAATATTACTGAGAATTAATACACCCATGATGAGGAAAATTATTCTATTTCTTAATTATTTCATTTTCATCTTGTGTTCGATCAACCAGTTTCCACATGCACGGCTTATTATAATTACACCCTTTGTACTAAACAGGTCACTGATTCGAAAAGAAATTACACACATATAAAAATTATTCTCAAATAATAGGATATCAGATGTCTTACTATGTTTATAATATTGGGCAAATTATTCTAAAAGTAATGAATCAATCATTTTCATCAAATTAAATTTTAAAATTAAAAAAAAAAATTGTGATTAATTTCCATTGAATCTTTTTCTGTCTAACTTTTCTCTATTACGGCACAAGAGGATGCAACTTTAATACCGTAATTTGTGCATTATTAATTATTCCAAGAAAAATCACTTTACTTTTGAAAATCAAAACCAATACACATTTGATTAAATATTATATTGGTATTCATTGTTTATTTCCGGCAATTTAGCTCAACAAATTATCTCAAAGATTTATAGCTCAGGCAAAAATAAGTTTACAAAATCAAACGTTACTTGAAATAGTATAATTTAGGCTATTGTTTGACCACCAATTTATAATTTAGTAAATGTTATATTCAGTTTAAAATTGTTCCAAAAACTTATTTTTTGCCGTAAGTTATTATTATTGATTGGTATTTATTTCTATATTAATATTTACAAGAAATGTATGAATAAAGTATTATTGAGCAAATGGACGTAATAAAAAATCGAAGATTTATTTCTCTACCATGCGTTACAATGGCCAATGAAATTCAGTTTGAAACCGCAAAAAACTTAAAGAAAGTTATTAATTTAAATAGCAATAGTAAAAATCTATTTTTAAATGTGTATAGAAGTGGATGCCATGCCTCAAATGTTTTTATCTTTCGCAGATGTTAGCATTCGTCACCCCCCAAGTTAACTACCTGTTTTCGACCGCCCTTTAAATTTTAAAACGAATTCGTGGAATGAATGCGTCACATCCCAATATCCGGTCCAAACTAACACACAATAGCACATAAAAACATTTACACATTAACAGTAAAATATCCATTTATGTAAAGTAATTTAATTAAAAAATCTTTGAACTAATAGCAAGGAAGGGATGTAAATCTGGTATGAGAAAATATCATTTTCATCGATTAAATGTCGTTCCGAATAAAATATTTTATGAATTATTATTAAAATCTTTGTTTAAGTTCTTTGGAATTTAATAATGCATTTAGTGATGATGTTGGATATTTGTTGCCACTTATTATTTTGTTGCCACAGCAACGCATTGTTTGTTTTATTTTTTAAACGAAATGACTCAAAAAATTTCTAATAATACAATTTAAAAAAATGGGATCAGAGAAAAATCTATAAAGAGTAAAAAAGTGTATTGTTATAGCAACAAAGTATTCAACTTTAGTTCAATGCATTTTTGAATCTGGTAAATTTAATTTAAAAAAATTAATTATAAAATTATGCGATATATTTTAGACACGCTACCACTTATTTTTCGTCAAATTTACTTGAAAAATGCCTTAGGCGACCCTAGAAAAAATAGTATTGCATCGTAGTTACAAATGCTCTATCTAAAAAATACACAACAAGGTCGGTTGTTTTTTGAAACTAACAATATTTTGCCATTCAAATAAAAAAATGAAATGAAAAATGTCCTGAAAATGTCTCTCATATAAACTTTATAAATTTACTAAAAATTAATTGATGTAACTTCCGGTAAAACCAAAAGTGCAACTGGTTTTTGGATGACCACTAAACTAAAAAAAAATCGAAAATATGACACTTATTTCTGGAGTATTTCTGAACACTCATTGGTTTTGATGCAAAATCAGAGTTGAATACCAAAAATTTCGAATTTTATATATTAGTGTCTTATTTTAATTAAAACTATTCATTAGAATTGATTCAGAAGATTTACAACATTTTATATCCGAAGTTTTGAACCAATGAAACTATGTCAGCATATTATTATAAAGTAAAATTTTATTATTTAAATTGAAAATAAATCACAAAAGTACAAATATTATTTTCTACAATCGTCAGAAAAAAAGTGTATTGACGCATCGCTAAATTCTCAATATTTAGGTATAGTATTCTAATTTTAACAAAAATATTGTTTGTATTTCGTGTTCGATGATTATTGGCGCATTCGAATGACATTCTCATGCGAAACAATAAAAACACAAATTTTGCGCACGTACAAAAATACAAAAATAACTATTATTACGATAGAAAAAATTGTGAATGATACACGCATTAAAAGTGCCTTTATTTTTATTTCGTAGCGTTGCGAACTGCTGGTTCGCCGTCGTTGTGCAAATTCCCTACTCACAAAATGAAGTAATTCTTTGAATGCTTGTCATAAATTATTTTCTGAATATGTACATCGATAATATAAAAACAAATTTTAGTTAAATAACCATGCATTTAAGGGTAAAAGATGTTCAAAAGGTAGAATGCAATGAATTATTGTAGGTTGCTGGCAGCGGCAACGTTGCTTTTCACACACTGGTAGGTTATGCAATACTTGTGGCAACCCATTCTTACACACGGTATGTTTCCCCACACTCGTGGCACCCTGGATACACACTTCACGTTTCCCAATACTTGTGGCACGGTTGCCACAATTGTTTTTTTGCAATAACTTTGTTTATATGGAGGGTAAAGCAAAATGAATCACATATTCAGAAATAGCGTGGAAAAGCGCAGCGAAAGGGCAGCATCTAAACGAAAGCGCCACAATTGAGGATATTTCATGGGTTGCCACAAGCATTGCGGGACGTGTATGTGTGTCTCTGTATGTGTGTGTGTGTGTGTGTGTGTGTCTGTGCGCGCTGTATCTCAAAAACTAATAGACCAATTGATATGAAACTTTGAACATAAGTTTTATTTGATAATCCGAAGAACTGAAAAGCTTTTGGTAAAATTTCGTACACCGGAAGTGGGTGTTTACCTTAACTGTTTTTTGTTTTTTGCCAATATTTTCTTAAATATGAAAAATATCACAAAAACATTTAAACAAATATTGAAGACAATAAAGAAATGCGATTATTTTGTTTGAAAACATTTTTCATAAAATCATTGTTATTCGAGAAAAAAATGTATTATTATTTTTTTCATTTTTGGTATACAATTATGAAACGCTAAGAGTTACAGCAAATGTATGTTAATAATAATTGTAGAGAATGCCAAAATGAACAATTTATGAAGAATAAGTTTTTTTCGAAATCTCTTTAGTTTTTGAGTAAACTGAGTTTTTGAATTTGAAGTACATTTTTCCATCTTTCATAATTTTGACGTTTTAAACGTCAGTTTTATCCGAGTCTACGAAACGTTCGATGCACACTTAAAATATGATTTAAATAGGAAATAAACCATGAAAGCGTAAATATAAATAATACCATCAAGTCGGAGAAAGTAACATGATGGCCACATCACCATTTTTTTAAGTTAGTTTGAAAAGGATAATATAAGCATTAAATACTATCGTTACCTTATATGTATTCACAAACATATGGTAAGGTATAAAATCTCTGAATATTTCCCGTAAATAAAAGTTAAAATATATATCATGGAATTGAATATCTATAGAACTCAATGGAATTGAAATATATGATAATAAACTAATAATTAAAATGTATTTCATTCCAATATCTCCATTTTTTTGCGCCAAAACACGTGTTCAAAAAATTTCAAATTACTAGATGAATTTTCAGGGTTTGTTTTACTTAAATTAAAAAAATAATTTAAATTATTCATTGATATTTCAAAAATGTAAAGACCGCTAGGGTTTTTTTCATAGTTTGTTTTTTCACTTATAACCAGGAAAATAAATACGACTTTTAAAAGCTAAAGAAAGTAGCGCTAAGCTCTATATTATAACATTACAATATTTTACTTAATTTCCAAATCAAGTATAAAATTATATATTATTATGTTTTGTTAATATAATTTGAAATTAAATTGTAATATTTCATATATTATTAGTTAAAAATTAATAAAGATATATAATAATTATAATAATTATGTGTATAGATATAAGGTATTTGAAATTTAAAAAAAAGAATCTAAACTAAACATAAACATACTGTTAGTCTATTATTAATTTGATAAAATTTTGCTGCTCAATTGTTGATAAATATATGAAAAAATATCAAAATATTGTAAAAAGATTAGTTATTCAAATTTTTCAAGATGGCGCACCAAACATTGAAAGATATGGTATTCACTAACAGGAATCATATGACGAAATAAAGTTTTCCGTCACTTGATCGCTTAGGGGCGAAAAAAATGGTTATGCTTAAAGAAAAGATGGTTAAACTTTAAAAAAATGAATACTCTAAATAACCTTTTATTTGGGTAAAAAATATATGTGAATTTTTCAGATTATTATAATAAGTTTTAGTGGTTACAAAAATAAAATCTTATTTTTCAAGGGTTTCAAGGTCATATCTCGGCAAAAATGTTTGGTTATTTATACGAAACTGAAAAGAAAATTATAAATACTAAAATATTTCCCGCCGATTTTTTTTGCGCACGGTACAGCTTGTCAAAGTTGGACAATTTTTTACATAAAAAACATTTTTTTTTCATCGCGTTGTTACGGGCGGTGGGTTGGACTTGGGGTCAAAATCAACTACACACTCTTAAAGATAAAACTTAAATCTTTCCCAAACTGAGAGTCATCGATTTTCGACCAAATTGAACCAAGTTACGACGGTTTGAAAAATCGAGTGTTTTTTCGCGATTTTTAGAGTGGCGCTTTTTTTGACGTCGAGGTTATATAAAAAATATCAAAATAACGTATAAATTTTAGTTATTCGAATTTTTCAAAATAACGCACCAAAAATTGGAAGATGAAAAAAATCACAGATATAGAATCCGTCACTCGGTCACTTAGGGGCGAGGAGGTAACTAGTCTTTTATTACCTTATAATTGTATTTTAAGCAGGGGTTTAGACCGAACCAATCACCGACATGCAGCAGCATTCCCTCGCCGAGCGAGTTTCGCATTTGTATTTTCTCTGACTGTACTTTTCTGTCTTTGAATGCATACTGTGAGAACATTATAGAACAAGACAGATGTAAAGTAATTCTACAATTCACGTGATTTGTGAGTCACTCGTAGCAGTGATAACCGCACACTTGCGACATTTTGAAAGATTTTACTTACCTTTTTATCCTCTTACAAAACCGGTTTAAATGCATATTTTTAACATGTCTTTAACAAAAATAATAATTTTATTTGAAGAAAAAAGACAGGGAATTTATTAAAAAAATTTAGTAAATCAAAATTCGACATTCTTACAATTATGAAGAGGGAAATACTAAAAGTGCTATAAAATCCTTTCGTATCCGAATATTTTTATATCCAGGCTTCGGAAAAAGTATTAATACATTTATTTATATAAGGGCATGTCTCACGCCTCACGCCCCCGCGCATTTTGTAGACATGGATGAACCCTCGAGAATTTATATCTAATATAGTTAACGTTGCAAGATTTTATCAGAGCCCTACATAAATATATAAAGTCGTGACTTTATTACCGTCATTTCTTTATCAAATAACAAGATACGTCGCGTGGCCTTTGAATGAAATGTTTGCATCGCGAAACCTTCAAGATGCATACACAATTAAGATGTTAACTTCGTTCACATTTTAAATGTTTTCTGAAATCTTGTGTAACTTATGGAAAGAGAAAGTGTTGATTTGGGTAATGCAGTTTTATAAATTACAACATTAACTCTATCGTAGATTTTGAGAATTTTAACGAATAATGTGAAGAGTTCTTATAACGTAATTTTATATTTTGCAACAATTTTCCATCGCGAATGGATTTTTTTTTGTAATTATCGGGGGTAATACCACAAGAGGTTATAATTCAGCCGAATTACCTTTATTCATTGAATCGATTAAAATTTCGTGAATGAATTGCACATTTGAGAAATTTGAGATGAAATGAAAAGTTCCCAATATAAAATTTATCCTGAAGAAATTGCACCCAGTAGAGGTATAGTACAATCGCCCAGAGGTGACAGTGACTCATCGCTCCATGTTTCTTGAATTAAGTTTCTAGTAAAGGTATGTCCATAAAATAATTCAATTTAGTCTAGGCGGGAAATTTAAAAATTCTCGAGCGTGCAAATATTTTCCCGACGAAACTTTGCTTGTGTATTTTTCGGCAATTGGTAAAGATAACTGGAAACTTGTCATTGAATTTAACCTTTTTATAAATGAGATGGATACAATCAATTCTGCTCTTAACTAAATCGAAATCGGAGACGGTCAAAACCAGATGCAAGCACGTGAATTTTGAGGTTAGAATAAATAAAATGAGAAAAGACATACGTTGCACTTAGCCCTTGAATTTACATATCGACATACGTTTCGTATTTTATTTCTTTTTTTTTAAGCCTGCGAACGAGTATAGATAATTATCCAGACGCGATTATTAGATTGAAAAAGCATGAGTCACTGTCACCTCTGCGCGATTGTACTATATAACTGCCTTGGGGCATGTATCATCATGAAGGTTCAACATATCTTCAGCACAGATTATAAATTGTAATTTAGTTGCTTTTATTCTAGAATTAATCAAGATGATATATAAACCATAGAGTAATTTATTGTTTGGAAATATTTAAATGGATATCGCGTGAACCATTGAAGACAATTTAATAATTCTTCCAGATTCTGTTTCTGAAATACATATTGTACTTTTTTTAATCGGTGGAATAATTAAAAAAAAACGTTTACTCTCCTAGATTGGCCATTGTACAGAATGTCCCAAATTTGACGCTTTTGAATGATTTCGCCCATTTTCTGAAAAGATAGTCAAAAATTTGATAGGGTGTCTAGGGCTCAATTTTTAAGCCTAGTTGACTGCCGTAAACCGCATCCAGATATCTCAATTAGTTTAAGAGTTATAGCGCGTTATTAATTTATTTTTAACAGGCCCGCAACTTTTTCCTTTGTAATTTTTTAAAATTTTTGTAGATACAACTCAATATTGTTTTTTATGTAGAATTTATTGGTATGGTCAGTATGTTTATAAAACGTACAGTTTTCGAACTGTAACTTAAATTTGTGTTTCTTTTTTTTAATGAGACACCCTTTATATTTTGTTAGGCTATTGTTTAAAATTTAGTTGAAAAAACTGATACTTTCTTTAAAAGTTACCGAGATATCCTATATAAAAATCGAACCCGGGTCACTGAATTTGCAATGAGGCCGTCTTGAAACGTATTTATGTCTAAGTAAAAGATGAAGCCTTTGTGTAGATAGTCTAATTCCGCAGAAGGACTCGATTACCTAGAAGACTACTGCAGTAGGAATGCGCTCGTAGTTTTGAACCTCCGATCGATTTCAGGGTAATGGCCCGTTGAGGACTGAAAGTGCACCAACGCCAGTCACACAATTGGGACATGGAATAAAATTGGAAAGATAAGCTTGAATTACACTTTTATTTACTTATTCTACATTAAGATACCTGTGTTTCTAGCAAATTGTGCTCTCTTTACTTATGCGGATAATCCCGAGATTTGGAATCCGCGTAAAAGCGTAATTTTAAATAAACTTCTCCATACAAACATTAGCTTTAAATTAGATAAATAGTACAATAATGTCAATCAATATTATAGACGACAAATTTTTCCTACGACACCTTAAAAAACTGATCTTTACATTATGTAAAATATCATAAAAACAAAATGGCAAAAACAGTATGGCGAACAAATTTTTTTTAATTGTCATTTTTTACTGAAATTTGGGATATAGGTTTTTTTTCTCATAAATATATTTATATATTTTATATTGAATTGTATATTAAAAATGACTGATCCTCCATCAATTTCACACTAAATAATTATTTTATTATATTGGATCCGCAATTTTGCTTTGGGAATTTTTAGGTTCATATTCTCATTCAGAGACCTCAAAAAACTCCATGTTCAAAATTTTATTAAAAATTACAATTTTTATAATTTATATCCGACAATTTGTTTTTCAAATTTTTAATTTCAGATCTTTAATCAGATACCACAAAAAACCCTATACAGGGTGTATTTGAAATAACGAACAGGCTCCTAACCACAAAGAGATTATGTTATTTTTAAACAATATTCGCAATTATTTTGTTTATAACTGTAACAAAAAACCCGCAATTAATGATTAAAGTTAATGAGGAAAAATACACAACATGTTTGGGGGCATCGGCTTTAGATATCGAATTACAACAAGCGCGTAGAAAATATCTGAGTGCTCTTTAAGTGTCAATTAACTTGAGGACTGTTTATCTTTTACAAAAAAAAAAAAAACATTGCGATAACACTCCAAATTTCGGAGACAAGAAATCGTATCTCGCGTTTTAAATAAACACACACATTCCATGCAGACCTAATTAAATGAGAAAAGCCTCGGTTCTCAAAATGTTTAAAAAACCTCGAAAAATTAAGAAAATTCAAATTTTTTTTTTGAATAAATTTTGACGGAAATGGGTTCACAAATATTTTGTGAATGTGCCCTTAATTGCCTGTTCGTTATTTCAAATACACCCTGTATACAGTGGCGGATTTACGAACAGGCACGGGCGCCTCGGACCTCGTAAATTTAGCTCTCAGAATGAAAAAATATTATTCAAAATAAAAATTAATTGTTTTTCGCTTTTTAGCCTTATAAATTGTAAAAGAAATAAGCAAAAATTTAGGTATTTTATAATATAAATTACGCTTATTATGGGCAGCTCCAACCCATTTTGAACATTCTTCTGTCAATGGATTGCAATCATTATTGCATTTGGATAGGGCAAAAAAATCTGAAATTTGACCTTCAATTGTATTCGTTTAATACTAGCTCTTGAAGGCATGGCCTGATTTTGGAAATTCGTACGATAATGTATCTGACACTTTGGGTAAATACATATAGATTCGAAAAGAAATTTGACTTTTAATTGAATTGTTTCGTATTCGAAATTTCAAAGATTAATCGATAAATTAATTTACACCCTCAAAACCCTCGCTTGTGTTCTGAAGATTAGAGTGTGGGATACGGCCCACCCACTGCCATTTATTTCTACTTAAACCTAACACAGAAAACACTGTTTGATAAATCTAATTTCTTAGTCAGATCACGGGATATGTAAGAATTTCAAAGGCGTACAGAAAGAACGTTTCTGGGGAAAAAAATAATAAAAAAGCGAGTGGTGGGTGCGCCCTGTCGCATCCTCCTACCCTATAAATACTCCCCAGAGTTTCTAAAAATGAGAACATTTGTGAAAGGATCAGAAAACCGTCAGATTACTTTCTTATCAAATAATTTACACTTATAAAACACTCGCTTCTGTTCTAAATTGCCCACCGCCCATCCTAACCTATTTTTTGATGAAACTGATTTCTTAGTCAGATCTCGAGTGATAAAACAGAGGGTGGGCCCTGTTCTACCCTCCAACCCCAGAGTTTCTATAAATAAAATCGTTTCTCAAAGGGTAAGAAATTCCAGCTACTGAAAATGACAATTTTTAAGTGTCAACAATTACAATTTCAACTGCCAAAATTGACAATTTTTAAGTGCCACAAATAACAATTTCCAACTACCAAAAACGATTAGAATTGATCATTTTCAACTGCCAAAAATGATAATTTTCAAACGCAAAAAACGACGATTTTGATTGCCGAAACTGACAATTTTTTCTGCTGAAATGATCATTTTCAACTGCCAAAATGACAATTTCCCAGCTACTGAAAAAGACAATTTTTAAGTGTTAAAAATGTATATTTTAACAGACAAAAATAACAATTTTCAACTACGAAAAATAATAATTGTCAACTGTCAACAATAGCAATTATCAACTGTCAAAATTTAAAATTTTCACATTCCAAAAATGACTATTTTCAACTGCCAATAATGACAATGTTTACTGCCAAAAAATGTCTAAAACTACATTTTTGAAACAAAACAAAAAAAAATTGAAAATAGAATATTCTAACAGACAAGAAAAACAATTGTAACCTACGAAAAATGATCATTTTCAACTGCCAATAATGGCAATTATTAACTGTAAAAATTGAAAATTTTCACATTCCAAAAATAACTGTATTCAACTGCCAATAACGACAATGTTTACTGCCAAAAATGGCAATTTTCAACTGTCCAAAATTATAATTTTTGACTAAAAAAAGAAACAAATTTTAACTGCCAAAATTGATCATTTTCAACTAAGAAAAATGACCTTTTTCATGTGCCATAATACATCTTTGCCTGCTAAAATTGACAATTTCCAAGTGCCAAAAATGGTATTTTTCCAACGGTCAAAAATGACCTTTTTTCAACTGTCAAAAATGACGACTTTTAACAATCAAAAATTGACTATTTTAATTAACTTGTCTAATGCTGAAAATTAACAATGTGATAGACCAATAAAAAATTTATTCTATTCTATTTAAGTTCCAAAAATGACAATTTCAAGTCTCGAGAATGGTCATTCTCAACTGCCAAAAATGATTATATTTAAGTGCCAAAAAAACGACAATTTTTTAGCATAAAAAACGGTAATATTCATCTGCCAATAACAGGCATTACTAAAATGTCAATTTTTAACAGGCGAAAAAGAAAATTTTTAAGTGTCAAGTGACCATTTTAACTAATAAAAATGAAAATTTCTAACTGCGATAAATGGGAATTTTCAACTTCCAAATATGACAATTTTTAGCGGTCAAAAATCCAAATTTTCATATTTCACTGAATGGCAATTTTCACCTGCCAAAAATGAGAATATTCAACTGCCAAAAATAACATTTTTTACTGCCTAAAATGGCAACTATCCAAAATTGCCAAAAGACAGTTGTCATTTTTGGCAGTTCATGGGTATTTTCAACTGTCAAAAATAATACTTTGGAACTACTAAAAATGACAATATTTACTGCCTAAAATGACACATTTCAAATGAATGACGGTGTTTACTGCCAAAAATGTCCAAAATTACATTATAGACTATTCTAACTAATAAAATAACTATTTTAAACCACGAAAAATGATCATTTTCAACTACCAATGATGACAATTTTCAACTGTGCAAAATTACCATTTTTGACTAAAAAAGAAACAATTTTTAACTCCCAAAATTGATAGTTTACAGCTGGGAAAATTGACCTTTTTCATATACCATAAGACCTCTTTAATTACGACGACGTAGTTGAGCTTTTTGCCAAAACAAAAGCACGAAGAAAAAATATAAAACTTGCATTTGAAAATATATTATAGTTTTTTCATTCTTTTGTTAAGATAATGATTTAAAATTGAAATAATTAAGGTCCAAATTTATTAATATGTACCAAATATAAGTTTTTAGTTGTGAATTTTGTTAAACTTTTTTTATATATAGAATAAAACACTTTTTTTTATTATTTTTTTTTTATTTATTTATTTTTTTTAAATGTTTTTTCATGATTTATACCGAGTGTCTGGGATAAGGGGCGAACATAGGGATTTAACATGTAAAATTAAATATGTGTAATTATTAGCTCCCCTATTCATTTTGGAGAAAAATCGTAAAGGAATATTTTTTAGAGAATTAAAAATTGTAAAGGAATCATCCATTTAAATTACGTTTATAGCAGAATTCACCTCATAAATAATAAAAATAAGTTGAACAAAGTACGATTAAAAAAAAACCTTGCCATGAGTTTGACAAATGTCATGTCATAGTGTAAATAATTTTTCCGCACCAAACATTTGGAAAAGTGTAGAAATTCAGCTTATATCTTTGTGATTTAAGCTAACTGTTTTGTGTTTTCAATTGGTTTAGATGAAACACAAACTTTTATAAAGAATGATATTTATAGAGAAATAAAAAAGTTTCCCATATGTTGCATACTTAAGTCGACACGTAGTATGTACAAACAGGTAAACGCCGGAACTCTTTATTGTTTATATAAAAGTCTGCATTATTTTCCATAGTTTCCACCTGTCAAAACTTCTTTACAAGTTGAATATTTTATGTCTGAATGCTCCCTTGCAAACAGGCAATGCGTATTTAATGGCTGGCCAGGTGACAAAGTAGCAGTTAAAACGTTCATCTGAAAACTGAGCTGACAAGCTTTCTCAATGAGAATATATATCTACTAAGTAGTTATCACGCTCTTGCCAATAATGTCTTACATCAGCTTTGAATCCAGGTGTACTCTCAGGGATCCACAATATTCCCAACCCAGCCGTAAAAACCTACACCCTAAAGTGATGAGATGACAATTCACTGGCTGCATCCGAAATCTCGCCTTCTCAAACATCATCCTTCCCACAGAGAAGTAAAAACTCCTACCAATTACCACCCCATAAACCCCTTTTTCACAATTAGAACAATAATGCATTTATTGAAACGATCAATCCACGCAATGTAATTGATGCGTATATCATTAATCTATCAAGAATGAAACAATACTACAATGCACGGTGACATTTAGTGGGACAATAACAAAAAGGGCCCTTCTGCGACAGTTTGGTTAAATCGGCCTCAATAAAGGGGGACTGCATTAATAGGACCCCAGTTTTGTTTGGGGCTGACGTCTGAAATGGTCCCTATAATCGACGTACAATAAACGTAATTTACAAGTGAGAAGGCAACTTAACGGAATTACCACAGTCCGAATTGAATAACTTGTATTCAATTACTGTTACGTGTAGCGGCTAGGCGTTGTTTCACCCTTAATGGTTCATCTGATTCAATTACCGTCACACGAGTTAATACAATAAGTGGATAACAAAAAAATAATCAATTATTCTCGAATTAAAAGAGATAAAATTAAGAGTGTATACTTGAAATATGTACATATACAGAGGGGCCCATAAGAAGCGCAAGTATAAATTCTATCTACAATTATGACATTTTTTTCTCATTACCTTAAGCCACTAATTGAAAATGGTGCAATTAACTGTCAATGAAAGGGCATTTATAAAGAAAACTTTTTATTTTATCAAAATCCAACATATGAGGTACAATCATCCATTAATTAGTAGAGCTGTAGTTTGACAAATTCACCATATGTTTTTATTGGGGAATTTGATAAAGCAGCGTTTCACATAAAGGCTAGTTATAAACACTTTACAGCAAATATTCACTTTGTCTTCCCTCTACATCAATGCATATTTTAACTACGTTTTAAACATTTTTGATCAGCTCAGGCTTAAAAATTTGGAAGCCGTATTTATTACATCTGGCAGCAAATTAATTTCGTATGGATGTTCGTATACCAAATCGCAAAGATTTTTTAATTTCAAAATTTTTCTAGGAACGATTGATCACTTTTATTTTACAATGTATTTTCTTGTAGGGACATTCCTGTTCTATTCAAAAATATGATTATTCTATAATGTTGCATGAGATATTTTTGTAGAAATATGAAAACAAATCAAAAATGTAATAGTTGGCCTTCGAATTAAAATTCAACGAAATAAAACGATTTTCCATCAATCTTCCAACCTGTAGAAAAATGAAAAAAATGGGTTGTATTTAATTGCCTTGTATTTCTAACCAATTTACTTACTTTTCTTTTAGGTCCTGCATTGCTTTCAATATATAATAATTTAAAAAAATATATATTTACGAAAGAAAACAAAATCTGATTCGGTGTTGAAAAATAAAAACTTGAATTACTAATACAATCCTTAGTGCTTGCTGGATTGATAAAGTATACAGCTATAAAAAAGGGCAGCGGCCGTAATTTACAATAATATCCAAGGTATACCGAATTGCATTAACTGTATTACCCCGTGGTGTGCAAAAAGTAACAACGATGGAATTTAAAATATTTATCTTAAACTCTTTTGAGACACCCCAGAGACGTGGTAAAAATGCTCGCTCTCCATTTGCAAGTGGCGTTTTCTAATTAGTTCAGTCGATTTCCGTGTACAGCCACTTACCTGCATGCCAGGAGTTTTCTTCATGGACGGGTATTTGTATTTTCCAGGCTGGCGAAATGGATTTTTAAGCAGGAAAATATCACGTATCACTGGGATGGATTATTATTTTTTAAGCAGGAAAATATTACGTTTCACTGGAATGGATTACTCGTAGAAAGTCGTGCACAATTCGAATGGTATTAAATAAAAGAGAGAAGCATGTCTACTTGATATTTTGATAAGAATGTTTGCAATTGTTCTTGAATCTACAGCATAAGCGGCTCGTGGAGGATGATACAGAGATGCCGTTCGTGCTGCACTACTTACTTTTATAGAGGAAGCAAGCACTCAATTCCGTAGCCTCCCCACTACTGCTCTATATAAATGCTAATCTAAAAATAGATCAATAACTATATGCCTTTTCTATTTAATTCACCTGCCCTTAACTAGTTAAGGGTTTCCATTTACATTTACATTTCTTCGATAATAAAGTATGAATGTGTATATGAACAAGAATATATGTATTGGCTTACCACTTATTTATATAAAATTAATGATGAAAACGTATAAACTTAACAATAAAACTAAAAGAGTCATGCATACGAGCAACTCCAAAAAGGATGTCGATTAGCCGGGCAACAATGGGGCCTAAACTGTGATAGAAACCGAAAGACGGCACATCTACGGATCGTAAAGGGTGGGATTTTTAAACGGGATAGTGTTGCTGCCGCAGTGACGGCTTCCGATCGAAACCCTCGTCTGCAATAACAATGACCCCAAGTTATCTCTACGGCGCCATTGTGCTGAAGAATGTATGAAAATAGTGGATTATCCCCGACAGTTTTACAATACTTGCCCGAATAAAATTGCAGTTTAAATCGAGATAAATTGACTCTCACAGTTTGGATCTTCTCACACACAGACAAAGAAATAACAAACTTGCGTCCACACATTCTGACTTCTGAATTTAAAAAGCGATGTGTATTACTAGAAACAAAACGAATATCGACGTTTGCTAAATCACAAGGACGAGTAGAATAGTTATATGAAGTGCCGAGTGGTCAGATTAGATAGTAAACATTAATTTGTGTATACATAATGTTACTAGAGCGCAATCAATCCATTATAACCTAAATAATGTATTTAACCATTTCGCTGCTGAAAAGGCTCAACTGGTATGCTGCAGAATCAGAACTTGCATATACATCGATGTGTACTACAAGCTACGATATATCTGGGTCTCGAATATACGACTGCGATCTTTTTTTGCGTAAACATCCTGTTTCTGCAGCGAAAGGGTGACTCTTAGAGTGCTTGCTACCGGAAAAATGGAAGGAAATTCAAAATTACAAAATGAAGGAAGGTAAATTGCAAGTGGATATATTAATATCATCCTTCTTACTTCTCCATAATAACTCCTTAACCCTTAACTGCATGAATTTTTAGAAAATGAACTTTCTCATGTAAAAAAAAATATTTTAAAAAATTAAAAAAAAACATTTTCTTGCCAAATTGGTACATTATGCATTTGTATACAATGTAAGTTTAAATGGAACTTTCTAAAACAGTTATTATATTTGTTCAGGCATAGTGCCACATCATAATTTTCACACTTGCATATGTAAAACCTTTACAATTAGAATATTTGCAACTCATTATTTTTCAGTTGTTAGCCAATGACCTAGTTGATCTCTTCTGACATCTTTCGTTGAGACCCGTTGTACTGAACCTTTCTGCTTTTCGATTTGGAAATTCCTTTCGATGGAAATTGGTCCATCCTTCCTAAAGGGGCTTTTGCGGATTTTTTTTCTTGAAAACTATAAACGATGATTTGTATACGTATACACAGTGGGCCAAAAAACGGTACAAGTAATTTTGTACTGTCATATCTTCGTGAGTTATTAATATTATAAAATAATTAATACAACAGCGAAAAGTCCAATTTTTATAGTACTTTTGCTCTAAAAAATAGTACTTATGGCTGGAGCACCTTTTTGACTTGAAGAATTAATGCATGAAATTGTATCCTTTCAGGATACTTTTGTCCCAAAAACAAAAATGACCAATAGAAGTGACAGATAACGTCCAAGATTCATTAGAAAACCAAAACAAATCATGACCCACTAATATTAGTACCTACGAACGCGATGTGGCTGTGTTTTATTAACTCCCGCCTTTGCAGTGCCATCGTTAATGTGAAATATCCTTAATTAAAATACTTTTCAAAAATGCAATCAAAGTCTAAACATTTTGTTTTTTAAAGCAATATTTAATGCGTTAATTACTATTGAAGATATAATTATTTCCAATTTGTACCGTTTTTTTTGACCCACTGTGTATATAAAGGAGCACCTCGAAGGAAAATGAAAATATGTTATTTTTGGAAAACTGTTCATTTTCTTATGGTGAGGTTTTGACCAAGTGTGACAGCAGAGCATTGTTAATTGGCTGGCAGTGTAGCTTCGAGCTGATTTCTCAAAAAAGGAAAAAAAGACGTTTTCCTAGAAGCTGAATTAATAACGCAGCTATTTGCAAAAAATATAGCTGAAAATTTAAAAAAGAATTGAAACAATCGAAATGCAAGATCACTATTTATACACAAAAGTCAATTTTCAATCGTTATAAATGATCATAAATGGTTAATACCTGCAAACAGGCCTTAAATGAATTTATTCGATTGGCTATTTTTTCAGTTATCTTGTCAGCCAATTTGGAACATGTAGTTCGGAGAAAAATACAATTGAACACTTTTTATATTTTTACGATACTTACGGTTCGTGGAAATTAATCTGCGATTCCAAGTCCATAAAATATGATATACAGTATGACCTCTTTAATCGGAACTAATAAATGCATAGGTTGATCCGGATTATCGAAATGTTCGGATTATTGAACACATGACGGAAAATATGCATCTTTTTTATTCTCCATGAATTCCACATTCTCAGTAAAAAATGCTTTATTTTCAAATAAAAAAATCATTTACAACACTACTACTACTTCTGAATAACAAAATAAAGTACATACATATAGGCATATTACATAAATCTTTATTAAAGTCAATAGTAAATCTAAGTAACATTGAAAAATTCGGTGATTTTGCTTTGTTTAATGTTCGCTTCTTCTGCCTTTTTAGCTCGTTTCTTCATTTCTGGGGTAATTCTGAATTTTTGTTGGATTATGAAGTAAAATAAGTGTTTATGAAATCTGAAAAGTTTCAAGCTCACAGAAATATATTTTTTTTAATTTTTGTTTTCGTCCAGAAAATGCACGACTACAGAATTACAATCCAATGTTTTTTTAGCGAAATAACTCTAAATATAGTTAAGGAGTGATTCTGGATTTTTTCTGGATTATGAAGTAAAATAAGTGTTTAGGAAATTTATAAAGTTTCAAGCTCGTGGCAATTGGTTTTTAATGTTTTCCATCGACCGGAAAATGCGTGACTAAAAAATTGCAATTCCCTGCGTCCTCGTATGATAACTAAAAATTTAGTGATGAAATGATACTGCATTTTTACTAGATTATGAAATAAAGTTTGTTCATAGAAAGTTAGGAAAGCCTCAAGCTCGTTAAGGGAAATCATATATACCGGGTGTTCGATAAAAAAATGCCCAACACCATAACTCTGTTATTAATTGACCGAAGTGAACGAACTAAAAACTTAAGTTAGTGGCCGTTTAAATGCTTATAAATGGCATTAATATTGATTTTTTCAATAATAACTTCATAGCCAAATTACAGCAAAATTATTTTTTTTTAAATGGGTGCCTATAATGTTTGAATTTTATTACATCAGACATTATTTTTTTGAATCCAAAAATGCCAGATATGTTACTTTTCGTTCAATATTTTTGTCGAAAAAAAAAATTTAAATAAATCTTCTATTTAAAATTATATTTTTTCAAAATTATATTAGCGTGCTTTGGAAAAAAGTGACAAATGTCCTATGTTCTAAGGTTTTGCCAAACATGAATAATAACAACCAAACAAATAAGTACCTACGTTACAACTTAATGTAGAATAGAATAAATAAGTAGTGCAAGTATTGATTTAAAATTCTGTTTCTAAGAAATGAAGTGTCAAAAATATATATTATTACTATACATTGGTTGTGGCTGATTGCCCTAGCTGGCTAAGCCAATTCTCTATCATCCTCGATTCCCTTACCCGAACTCCAGTCAATCATCTTTCCCTTTTTTATTACAAAAAAAGAAATGAACTATTTATAAAACTATAAAAATTTGTGTATGTATAATAAATTATTTAACGAAACACACTGATTAGATATTAACCAATAAATAATTTTAACAGTATTAAATGGCCACTTTATAAATATTGTTCAAATTGACTTATACCTTGTTAAATAAACAATATTCTGCAGGTAACCTCGAAGCCAAAAATCAAATGTGGTAAAATCAAGTGAACGTGCAGGACAACGAAGAGGTCAATTTGTTCCAATCCATCTTTCCCCAAATTTAGTACGTAATGAGTCATTATTTCTTCTAGCATTATGAGCAGATATAAACCTGATTGGATTGCAAAAGATTGTTAATGATTATGTCAGAAATACACACTAATAACAAATGGTTAACATTACTTTACAATAAATGACATTTGTTGATTCGATTTTTTTTTCAGCGCGCACTACTTTTCAAAATTGCCAAAAAATCATGTGAAGAAGATTTTTTATTATGTTTTTTCAGGCATAAATATTAAATTAAAATCAACATCACAGGCATAATTAAATTCGGAAAAACAATGTCTAATATTATAAAATAAGAAAAGTAGATGCAGCCATTTAAAAATTTAAAGTTGGCTATTATTTGGATTTGTAATTAATTTTGAAAAAATAAGTAATTACATTCAGTAGTAGTAGTATAAAATTTTATTGAAATCATACATATACATACATACATGCACACAAGCATGAGCTCAAAAGGCCATCGACCGAAGTTAAATTCATTTTATAGCATTTAAACGGCCAGTGGCATTGTTTTTTAATGCATTCAAATCGATCAATAAATAACATAGTTATGGCGTTGGGCGTTTTTTATCGAACACCCGGTATTTTAGCCGTCACGGGAGAATTACTGGGCAACAAAAATTAAAATAAATGGATTTGAAGAGGTAGGCCTATTTCGTCAACAAACTTTTTAGATTCAACCAACTTAGACTAAAAATTAAATATGTATCTTTGATTTTGATTACCTTAGTAACGAAAATTATGCTTATTTACGTACCCATCTTAGTGAATATTCTATTTGTCAGTAAATAAGGTATTAGTTCAAAATGGAGGTTCTTGTTGGTTTTCGTTTATGGCCCAGCTACAAAAAAAAAATGAAGAATGTGTTATTTATTTTTTAACTAGTTGTACACAATATGGATTGAATTAGAATTTCCTTGTGATTTTTTGCATAAGTACCCACTTATAGCTCTAAAGATTGACTCGAAATATGGTAATTATCAGCAAGTCGTTTGTAGCACTAATTATTTACAATTTTCATTTTCGCCGTTTTTTCGCTCCTTTTTTTCTCATAATCAAAACATTCAGTTCTTTTATTTCTCTTTAAATGTTTGAGTACAGCTTGTCTTGCGAGCAGTGGCTGATTGCGCAGTGGTCTTCTTAAATATCAAGAAAGGGGGCGCCAGAAACTCATAATTATTCAGCTAGCGTCGCGAGAACAGTAACAATGTAAATTTTGTGTAATCATTTGATTCAAGTGATGATTCCTATTAGATTTGGTATTGCGGCTACGCGGTGATTTTTGATCTCGTTTTGCATTAATTTATTCCTTCAGCCACCTAAGTAAGATTTCATACATAAAGGACATCGATAAGACCGTTTTCGCAGAATTATTAGTGGAAATGTGCAGCTGCTGGTGCTAAACAATGGACTGTTGATCCGCCTCCCGCTGCCTGCGTACTTGACAAAATCGGTTCGAACCCAAATTGCACCCTACCACCACCACCACCCGCAAGCCGGAGAAGAGGGCGTGGGCCCCGTAAAAGGCCATGGAGCGCTCCCCAGACAATCAGATGAAACACAATCATTCGACTGACGCAACGCAACAGTCGACAAGAGTTCTGCAGTCAGAACGCCCAAGTCTCCGCCACGCTGAGCCGAAACGCCGTCGATCCTGCGCTTCCGACGCCGCCGCTTCCAACGCCGCCACTTTCAACACCGCCACTTCCAACTTTAAGTGTTGTGCTGGTGACTATACTTTTTTCTTGACAATTGCCTTGTGGCATTATTTTCTTGACTTTTTTTTAAGTGTGTATATTTTTGAGAATACAACTCATGGCCTACTAGAATGTATTTTCAGCCAATCAGATGCAAGAAAATGCATACCAGCATGTGTATCACCGCGATGATAAAAAACAAAAGTAGCGGTGATATTTTATTGTGGTCCTGTCAGAATTTTAAACCTCAAAATGGACATACTAAATTATTGGGATGCAGTTTCTAACAGTGAAATCTGTGAAATGGTGAAAAATACGACGCTCAGAAACACCGCGAGTAATAAAGAGTCACAGTGCCGACAATTTACAGAGTCTGTGCTGCAAGAAACTACAACACGAATTAAAACATTGCAATATGTGAATTGTCATCAAGATTATAAAATGTTATTCTTTATATTCTCTCACGAAATATAACTCGTGGTACGATTAATAACCGATGATATTTAGTCGTTGAAACCGAAGCAGCACATTCAACTCGCGCTAGCGCTCGGTTTCAACTCCAAAATATCATCGGTAATAACCATACCACTTGTTGTATTACGTCTGAAAATTGAACATTTTTGTAAACTTTCTCCATGTGTAAATAATAGCAATTTTTATCGCGCCAATAAGACTTTTTTTCTACCTTTCTTGTGCTGTGTTCTTAGCGACCCGACTCCATGAGCTAGCTGGAAGTCATCGAGGGTGGTTTTTCACCCCGCGCTGCGGACCTCCCCGTGACATGATATGGGTTTTAGATGACACCGAGAATATGATGAAACTATATCTAATGGAATTTTCTTGCCATAATAGAATTACTCAGTAAATACAACCCAATTCTTGCGGAATTATTACAAAATCCGAATGGATCTATAAAATATTTGAGCCCATAAATTCAAAACAAATTGATAAATGCTATTGGAGAAAAAATGAAATGTAAAACTTTAAATGATGTGCGGGAGGCATCATTTTTTTCTTTTGTCACTGACCCAAGACGATTCCAAAATAGATCAGCATAGTAGAGTATGTCAAAATAGTTTTCATCGTTTCCCAGAGACTTAAAATTTTGTATAAGTTTTATAGGATTTGAAGAATTAGTAGGTCAAACTAGTAAAAAAATCGAATCTGCAATATTTTTAAAACATATAATTTTGATATTAAATAATTGAGAGGACCTGGATTCGATGGTACAGCAAATATGAGTGGAACTTGTAAGCTCGTATTAAAAGAGAGCAGCCTTTAGCTATATACGTTTATTTAAGTGCCCATAATTTAAAATTGGACATTAATGACTAATTTCAGAAAATTCTATGATTTGAAAATTTGTATTTATTTTGTTTTAAAGTAAATCCCGAGAGACTCAGTGAGAGAATACGATGTAATATTGACTCCTGTGCCACCAACGCACCAGGTGCGTCTTTGAAAAATTTATTTTTTTAATTTTTGGATATCATCAGTATAACTCTTAGCAATAACAGATAAAAAAAATAAATTTAAAACAAAAACGCGTGGTATTTGACCCGTGTACCACCAATACACCTGACGCGTTTTTGATGAAAAATGTTTTTTTTAATTTTTGTTTCTTATATTACTAGTATAACTTTTAGCGATAACAGATTCCACAAAAAAAAAACAAATTTTCAGTGCTCGAGGTACCGAGTGGTAGAACTGAAATGTAAAAGGGTCAAAAATGTGTTTCCAAATTTGCAGATAAGCTAAGCTCAGATGAAAGACTTATGGTCCTAAAAAAATATATTTTTCAAGCAAATTGAAGAACTATTTATGCCAATTTTTCCTCAAAATATAATTAAATTAAATGAATTAATATTGCATTAAAACATAGTTTACATAAACTTAAGACGACATATCAACTAACTTACTAGCCAAAATTTTACGATTGAAACATGTTTTTAAAAATAAAACGTTTATAATCCATATACGAATTTGGAAAATGTTTACTTATAGACAACCATATTACAGCCGAAAATTTTAAAGAAACTTGTACAGCATGCATTTTGTTCCTTACAATTCCCCTAACGGTAGCTGCTATAGAACGAAATTAAAAAAAATGAAAATAATCAAAAACCACCTGAGAAATTCTAGGTGTCAGCACAGATTATCAAGTTTGGCGATCATTTCTATGGAGAGAAACATTGCCAAACAAATTAGAACTGATGATATTATAAACAAATTTTGCGAATGCCAAAACAAACAAAACAAGTGAATTATTCGGAATGTGTACATTTGTAATGATTTTATTAGATTATTTTTATTTATTTATTTGTTGACCTTTTTATTTAAAAAATGCATAGTATATTTTATTATTCTTTAAACCTATGTAACTTAAACTTAAACCTAGGTACCTAACAAAGTGGTTTAAAAAATATACTTATGTAGGAAAGAGGCCCCAAAATTTGAAGTTATGCCACTGTATTGAGTCCGACTCGGCAGTGAAGATTGTCCCAAAAAATGTAGCCCAGTATGCTTTCAACGTTGGGCCGAACCTCTACAAAATCCTCATCCTCCTCTGAAGAAGTTGAATCATCAGTAGCCGGGGTCACATGTTCACTTGTGTTCATATCGACGTCATCCACATGTGATGATGCTGTTGACGTATGAAGCACAGTTCGAAGATCACTCGATACATCTGAATTTTTTTTTAAATTTGTATACGAAGATTTGTTATCATTGTTACCATTGTACAAAAGCATTTGCTTTCACAAGAATAAAAGCATTATTAGGCAAATTACTTACCTGGTTGAAATATTTTTTTTCTGCATGCTATACAAACGTAACCACATAACAAGGGTAATTTTTCCAACATAGCACTCTTTACTTTGCGTAACGACCGCGTGATTAAATGTTTTTTTCAGTTTGTAAGGGTTACAACAACGGTTCCGTTTCGGTTATCGTGCCTTTCGTCTCCCCATCTTCGTGTTACGAACTCGTCGAACTGAATAGTCAAAAGCGAACTGTCACTTTACTTTAGAACTTGTTTTTGGATTGTAAGATACATACAAATCTTTGTTGTGCATACATTTTGTTCGACTGACGCAACTTCGTTTATTGTAAATACCAGTTCTACATTAAAATGCACTTAATGTTTCCAGTATTACGTTTTCACATATGAGAAGATTAAGAATGCATAAGATTACATTTTTTTGCAAGTCTCGCCGAAATAGTGTTTATCTGAATGTTCTCATCAGAGTTCCGTGGGTGACTGTACATTGAGTCAGAAAAAAAAATATCTCGGAGACCTTTTCAAATCCCACGATGCCGCTTCCACTTAACATTCTGCACATTTCAGAGGTCATTCTGAAATTTTGTTAAAGAAAATCGAAGGTGGCACTCACTCACTTTTTTTATTTTCAATTTTTCAAATTGAAAAAATACACTCAACGTGTGAACTTACTATATTCTACTATTTTTTTCTGAAAAGTTCAATTCATTGTCATTAGGTTTTGTCCAGAAATTTTCATGGTAGCATGAGCCTATGCAAAAATATATTTTTTTGAAAACTTCGAATATTCGACTTTTCTGAAAATAAAATCCCCTATATCTCGGAAACAACCGAATCAAATGTGTAACTAATATGGCCTTAAATAAGCTTATTAAAAATACTATCACGAAACAAAGTACGGACCGATTCCGAGAACATGCCACTTTTTTTGGGCCGTTATTTTGTGGAATGCCCCAAATTTAATAAAACGAAATATATCCTGAATATGTAAATATGCAACCTGTTCGTAAATAATGAATAATGCATGTACTATATTTTTTTTAAGCAGAGTAGCGAAGTTGTACAAATAAATAATGCATTAAATTTAATCCATTGTAACAATAACTAACGTTATTTTTTATAGGCCTTCGTATTTTACAACTAAAATTATATAGAAAAGTACTGAACATGTCAGGTGGTGGATAGATAAGGATATCCAGGTCGAATTTAGCGTGGTCATTTGAAGTGGCAGCATGTCACCCATCGAGTTCCACTTGTCGTGCGTGCGTGACACCACCCCTGATGGACTGACACATCCTCAACGTCACGATTTGTTTGCATTGTTTTCTTTTATTTTCGTACCGAAAATCACCCCTCGTTTCAAAATTCGAGGACATTGATGGCGAAAGCGCGGCGCGGCATTTATCCGGCAATTCGACACGTGCTCGAGTGGCTGTATACCTGTGTACGTGTGTGTAATGTTGCCGGGGATGCCATTACACTAGATATGCGATATAGATAAACCCCCAGGTACCTATCGCTGCTGTTGGTGTGCTTGGGGGGCTCGGGAGGCACGTGACTATCATGTAGAGTGGCCACTAATGTCGCTGTTCAGCATGCGTGATCTGCCATAATTAAACTCAATTGGGACAGTTTATCTATGGTCCTATGGCCATTGATCATCGGTGCCTTCATACGTTTATGGTAAAAAATATTAAAAGTAACATTATTGAGAGGCATCACTAAATGATAAGCGAAATTTGTTATGATTTAAATAAATGTTTCTCAACCGTTTTCGACTAAACTCTCACTTCGTCAGGTTCTCTTCTTAATTCGCCCCCTTTCATTTGGAAGAGCTTAAAATTACATTATAATCCCTAAAATAATGTAACTTGAATTTACGTTAGGTGTTGGTGAGACATAAAGAAAAAAAAATTGAAAGAAGCGAAGTGAAACAACATTTAGTACATATTATTTTGTAGTGTAATTGTATGCATATATAGTTACTACTTTATTTGTCTCCAATTTATTAAAGGTTTTTGTACAAGAAGAATTAGCGTGTGTTCACAAGTAATATTTTTCTCGTCTAGTTGTTTATTTTCCTCTCTATAGTAACCGAACGTCACGGCTACCCGTGATCCTCATTTTCGTTTTCCTATTCCGGTCCAGGCAGTCACCACAATTTAAAGATAAATACACCATAGAGGCAACATCTAATCGAAAGTTTTAATGAGAACTTTAAGATATTTTTAGTATATTTAATAAAAGTGTAAAAAATGGTTTCTTAAATTAGCGCAAATGGACAATATTTCAAGTTTTCCACTTTCAAAGGCAACAAAATCGCGTCTTCAATTTCTAAAATTTCCCGAGTTGTTCATGATTTATATGTTGAAATGTAATCAATTTATTATTTTTAAATTTAGTGTGTTTTAAAAAAGTACTAAGAAATATCCATGACGAGTCACGAACAATTATCAAAATCGGAAATTTCAAAGGCAACAAAATTCCGTTTCTGATTTAAAAAAATTGCTGAGATGTTGAACGCGTTTTTTGATTATTATGATTTATATGCTAAATTGTAGAGAATATAGTTTGTTTTAAAAAATATTAAGAAATATTCATGACGAGTCAACGAAAATTACCAAGATTCGAAATTTTCCAAGTTTAAAGTCATCAAAATCGTGTTCTTGATTTTTAAAAATTGCTGAAGTATTCAACGTGTTTTTTATTATGCAGATTTGCATATTGAAATGTAGAAAATTCATTTTAAGAAAGTATTAAAACAGACCCAATGTTGAGGTAACGAAAATTGCCAAAATCCGAAATTCTCAAGATTCAAAATTAAAAATAGAGGTTTTAATTTTGCAATATCGTCTAACTTCAGAACTCGTTATTTGATATTGATGATTTGAATGCCAAAATTCAATGCATTTGGTGTATTTTAAATTGATTAATGATGATTGTGATCATGATGCATTCAGTGCTTAGAAAAAATATACAGACCGTGTCCAAGAAAGTTGACTTATGTGTTCAAATTTAGGGGATTTAGGGTGGTTTAAAAAAATATTAAAAGTATTCATGTCAACTCAATGAGAATTGCCAAAATCTGAAATTTTCCAAGTTCACAGTAAAAAATAGCGTTTTTGTTAAAAAAGAAACGCTGAGGCATTGAACGTGTTTTTGTTTATGATGATGTTTGTAATTTATTTTATTTTAAGCGATATTAAGAAATATCTATAATGAGTTATCGAAAACTGCCAAAATCCTTCAAGTTCAAAGGCAACAAATTTGCATTTTTTATTTTAAAAAATTGCTAATGTGTTAAAACATTTCTTGATTATATGCTAAAATATAGAGAATTTAGTATGTTTTAAAAAAGTTTAAAGAAATTTTCAAGTACGAAAATTGACAAAATCTGACGTTTTTCAAGACTGACATCAACAAATTCGCATTTTTAATTTTGAAATATTGCATAACTTTCGACTCGTGATTTGATTTTGAAGATTTAATTGCCAAAATGTAGCGAATTTAGTGTGCTTTAAAAAGCTTTAAGAAACATTCATGTGCAATCAATGAAAATTGCTAAAATCCGGCTTGTTGTTGATAGAAAAAAAAATCACGCTTTGGATTTTTAAAAATTACCGAGGTGTTAAACGCATGTTTTTTGATTATGATATTTTATATGTTAAAAAGTAGATAATTCAGAGTTTTTTTTAGTGATATTGAATATATTCATGTAGAGACAATGAAAATTGCTAAAACCTGAAATTTCACGAACTTAAAAACAAAATCAAGTATTTGATTTAAAAAAAAATTTTAACTTGCAAACGCAGTATTTGATTTTATTATAAATTTAAATAATTTAAATGCCAAAATAAAGCAAATTTAGTGCGTTTATAAAAGCATTAAGAAATAATCCTGTCGAGTCAATGAAAATTGCCAAAATGCGAAATTTTCCATGTTCAAAATCAACAAACTCTCGTTTTCAATTTTTAAAAATTGCTGAGGTATTAAAGGAATGTTTGTTTATGATATTTTATACGTTAAAAAGTAGATCATTCTGAAATTGTCCAAATCCGAAATTTTTAAGTTCAAAATCAACAAAATCAAGTTTTTCATTTTGATAAATTATTTAACTTACGAACGCCTTTTTTGATTTTGATGATTTAATTTTCAAAATATAGCAAATTTTTTGTTATTTTTAATATTAAAAAAAAATCACATAAAATCAACGCAACTTTGCAAATTTGCAAGATTTTTGATCTAAACAAAGCTTAATAATAATTGTTTCTAATTTCACGAGACATAATCTTAAGTCAAATTAATCAAATTTTAGGCGATCTCTAGAGGCGGTTATTCAAAATGCATTCGCCCACATAAGATGACCATCGCCCCTCAAATACGGATTCTCGGATAAAACGCACAATTTAGACATCGATTACCCACCAGGGGGCGAAATCACCCACGTTGAGAAATACTAATTCAAATAATAATTGTCTTAGATTGTATTTAAACTAGATTTACTTATACTTGATATTATCTTTTTATGTAACATCTATAATAATAATAATAAAATATTACAATACTTATGGTGGGTTTATAGGATTTTTAACATTAAAGGTGTAGTGATCATCGTTTTGCATTTAATGTTTAAGGGGGCAATGCAATACAAATTATAAAAAAATCGACTTTCATTTTTTTAAATTTTAATCAAGGAACATCTCCTGAAAACAAAGAAAAAAAATCAAAATATTCTCCGTAGAACCGAAGTTATTGATGAAAAAGAGAAGGGCGTTAATGGGCTCTTGCCTTTTAGGCCTCCTCGGCAGTGTTCAATTCTTCATCCAGTTTTCGTCTCGCTCGGAACCGCTCTTGACGCTTTTCTTTCGTTTCATTTTTTGAAATTTATGTCAGAAAAGGTCATTCGATTAGAGTCCAATTTTTTCAGGCCATTTACACAATGTTTCCTGAGGTCTAATCTAAAGTACCGGATAATTTTTTGTTGTTTATGTACCTGTCGTTGAACAGTGCAACAGATTCGTACGCCCCCAACTGGAGATTTTCGAAGCCAACGAAAATTGTTTTGGGGATTGTTGTCCACAATAGGTTGTAGCTTATTTCATAGTTTTATAGTGTTTTACGAATAACCGACCCATAAAACGTTTGAAGTTTGAGAATCGCATTATCCGATCAGAAAGAGCGGTTTTCCCAATTTTTTTTTCAAATTCTTCGGCCGCCTGCCCATCCTTTTCTGGACATGGCCAACACTTTCTAATTTTTCTATGTGGAATTTCTCTGGTACGACTGACATATAATATCCGCAACCCCCTTTTGTCTCCATCCCCTAGGTAGTGAGTGTAACGAACATTGTGGCCTCATAAACCTCCATACCACCACTAAAACCTTTATAGTGCCTTGTGGACATCTTCCAACTTTCTCTTGCGCAAACAATATTTGAACATAACATGAACATCTACAATTTTTCCTCTTTCAAGACTTGATGCCGACATCACTGCGTTTTGTGACGAAAATCCTCTTTTTGACCACGTTCTGTCCAGTGCAATGGTTAGATCTCGATCCCCTTCTTCTAAATTGATAGCTTTGTCTATAGAACGTTGTCCAACTTTTGTTGTACCTTTCTGGACGAGCCTCCTGTATCTGGGTAGTTTGTTTGGGGGTAAAGCGAAGTTCATTATGGCTCAAAGCATCTTAGCAGCTTGGATTCCCATATCATCGATCTCAATGCATAAATAAGCCGAAGATTTACACCATATAATTTGTGTTTTTTTTTTCATTCTCGCTTATAATTATAGAGCTCTTCACATAATTACTAGATTCAGTACACCCTAAACAAGAGACTGTGACTTCCTCTTACCAACACCGTCAAGTCCAATTTTCCTTCACATATCTTACATACTGCTATTGAATTTATCTGGTCACATCCACAACGTCGTAAGTTAGGTCTGAAGCAAGCTCATCATACTTGCTTGGTGAGGGAAAATTTTCTCCCTTGAACTTTTCTCTGTTGATGGTCAATTACTTTTAGATGCATGAAAATCATTTTGAGGTTCAGAGATGGAAGAGACATCGGGAACATTGTTTGAAGTTGATAGAATGCCTTCGGCAGTAACATATGGTTTAGATGTATGAAAATCATTTTGAGGCTCCGAGATTCCAGAGACATCGGGAACATTGTTTGAAGTTGAAAATGCACAAAAAAAGACCACAAGCAATAAAAAATTGCCGACGCTAAGAACGCGCGAGGCGAAAATTATAAATCAAGCGCATGAAAATAATACTGATGAGAATCAAATGTTTGATAAATAACTTCTACGTCTACTACTTTTTTTGTAGTAAAATGGTCGATGAAATAGACGAAAGAAATTAATGAAAAGCGTGAGGCTGGGAGAGTCTGAAGTTTGCCATCTTTGAAGTGGTCTCCCGTTTTTCGATCCTCTTCTGCACTTTTCTCTTTAGTTACTGAATAGATTTGAGAAACTAAAAAATCTACTTGTACCTGTGTTCATCCTAAATCCACCGAGTTATTTGTGGAATTTCTCAGAAAACCCGAGTCAGGACGGCCAACTGAACGTCATAAAATGTTGTCAAGAAATACAAAATAGTGGACAAAATAACGGATAATGCCATTACCAACGGACAACAAACTCAGCAGAAACTTCAAAACATTACCTGTAATATAAAAAAAAACTAGACACTAGCTTTATTCAGTACTTCAAAAAACGTACCGAAAAATGGGTACCTAGAAAATCGCAAGTTCCCTTGCCCCCTTACAGGAAAGATGACGAAAATTGAGTATTAAGAATTTCAGGTAATGCGTTTCCGTGCCGGCGTTGCTAAATCTTTAATCACTAATTTCTGAAAACAATTTTACAATTTTACAAATAATTCCTATAATTGTCTCAGAAAAGACTTAATTTATAAGCAACAATTTTTTATTTTTTATCGTTGACGTTTCCAACAAAATACTTAAATTACTCCAAGATAATATTTTAGCAGGTGATTTAGGATTAAGGTGTAAATCCGGCATAACTGTGTTGACCAGCTCTTTACATATCGGCTGTTTATCAGTGCAAAAATGTGTGCGCAGTTTAGTAACACTAAATGTTAAATCTTAAACTTTGTATAAACGCGTCAGCACTAATACGTTAGTTCCACTTTGCTTAAACGTTAATAGTCTTATAAACCCAGCATCAGAAAACTGAAAATCTCTATGCTGTTATTAAAAGCAGATATTAGACACAATTTTCTTTATTTATTTATTTTTTTGTAATAAAGGAGAGATGGTTGATGGGAATTCTGGTTGAGGAAGTGCGGATGATTTGGGAATTGGCGTAAGCATCTAGCTATTCGGCCACTAACGATAATTAAGTTTTTGAGATTTCATTTTAATAATGAATGGGGGGACATACACTAGACATCCACGGACCCGCACGGCCATTTCTTCGTTCCGAAAAAGTGACCGCACGGATGGGAATCGAACCCACGACCACGAGGGCCGTGAGCAGGAGCTTTACTCACTCGGCCACCGCGGCCCAATTTTCTTTAAATATTTCGTTTAATCACCCTAAGAACATCCGAATGGAGCCATTTTTTAAAAATCGCTTAATGGTATCCATTAAAAAGTAAAAATTTCACAAATATAGATGGAAAATATTGTTCAAGAATCTTGGAAATACGAGTGAAATTAGTTTAAGCTATTTACACTGAATTAAGATTCAAACCCAATTGGTTCTTTTTGTTAAATTAATTTCCAAAAACAAAGTATTGAATTATATAGACCAATTATTTAGCAAGTTGAGACATTTTTAAATAAACTGTGCTGCTACTTAAACAAGATTTTTGAAAAAATTGCGTAAAATGTAAAATGGGTGCTTTCAAGATATTGAAAAAAAAATATTTTGTCTTTGAAAACTAGAAAAGCTATGTTTTATTTTTTACGTAATTCATCACAAATTCAATCACAGTGTTTTTAACTTTTTTTTTCTTGCTTAAATTCCTGATTTATAAAATATTTCCTTCATAAAAACTAATTAAATATATAAATAGATATTATGGCGACGATTTTAGACGTTTGTACCAAATTACACACATTAAAAACGAAATTCACCATGCAATTTTAAACCAACCAAGTAGCCGTTAGGATGGAAACAACATTTAGGCGACATCTAGTACCTAAAATGTTAAACTAATATTTTTAATTAAGTGAAGTTATCCATCGAGAAGTATAGAGAACATTAATTTATTTTTCCCAGTCTGTTTCACTGTCTTATCATTTAGAATTTACAAATTAATATTACCGTTATTATTAACAAAAATACGTAAACATCAAAAAAAATATACATTTTTTTTATACAATTCATAATTTCATTTCAATTTTCACACTGTATGTACAAATATCCAATTATGACATGCGTAGGATACGTATTAAATAATTTAATTTTATAATTACAACTGTGCTCGTTATAATTGTTGATTATATTAATTTGGCGTTTTTGTCGCATGCACGTATTTAAATATGTGATTATTTAAATTTCTCATTTAACCTGAATGAATATTAAAATGCGAGGCAGCGGATCGTCATGATTATGGTCCGGAAATTGGGGTGCGCGTTTCGTGAATATTATATTTAATTGAAAATATGGTATGCGTATTGTTGGATGATTTTTTTTTTTTCAAAATAAATCTGTTTAATTATTTGTAGATTCATGAAATGTAAGCTTTGTCGCAAATATTTGTCTCTCAAGCGTAAGAAGTAGAGATTTCTGAATACGAACTAGCTGCAATCAGGTGTACAGGGTGGGCAAAATTCGATGTTTGTATAGGGGATTTCGATAACTATAAGAGATAGAGAAAAACGGATGGTGCATCCTCTTTTTTCGAGCAAAACTCAATAGTGAAAGCTTAATTTATCTATCTTCTTTTTTTTTCAAGTTACAGCCAAAAAGTAAATTTTTTCGATTTTCGATATATTGAAATATCTCAGTTGTTTATCACTTGACAATAATAAAAGTTATATGTTGTTGAGGCACTTTTTTGAAAAGAATACAATAAGCTTAACAGAATTCCGATATCTTCATTAATATGAAAGTTATAACATAAAGTTGTGTTTTTTAAATACAAAATATAGTTGGCTTAGGCCTATTTTATTAGATTTTTTTTTTTTTCTCTTTTCAACGATATATAGCATGTGAGCGTTGTATTTGTAATTTTATTAGAATCTATTAAAAATTACAAGTAAGTAAATTTTATTTGATATTTAAAATGGACGTGGCAGTTGGCCAATAAATAAAAATGGTGATGTGTCCATCATGTTTGGATTTCAAGGTTTATTTTCAATTTAAATCATATTTTAAATGCAAATCGAGCGTTTTGTAAAATCGGATGAAACTGACGTTTAAAGCTACGCGCACACTTGTCGGAACGGCACGGATGGCACGCATCGGCAAAAATTGCTTAACACACTTGTAAACGAGTCAACGCACATTTACCCGTTCCATGCCGTACCGATAAATGTGCGTTGACTCGTTTACAACTGTGTTGAGCATTTTATCCGCTGCGTGCCATCCGTGACGTTCCGATAAGTGTGCGCGTAGCTTAAGACGTCAAAATTATAAAAGATGAAAATGACAAACTATACTACAAATCCTAATAGTCAGTGTACTCAAAAACCAAAGAGATTTCGAAAAAAACTCATTCTTTATAAGTTGTTTATTTTGACACTCTCTATAATTATACAATTATTATTAACATAAATTTGCTGTAACAATTATCGTTTCATAATTAAAAACCAAAGAAAGAAAAAAAAAATATTTTCTAGAATAACAATGATTTTATGAAAAATACTTTTAAACAAAAGGTGTTCATTTCTCTGTAGTTTTCAATATTTGTTAAATGATTTTGTGAAATTTTTTATAGCTAAAAAAGTTAAATAAGTAATTGTGGAGGCTTTCACTTCGTGCTACATTTTGAATAATTCATAACAAATAACTTTGTTGGTATCACTTTATTAAGTTAATAAAGTAATACCAACAAAGTTATTCGTTTTTATTTGAATTAAAAAAACAGTTAAGGTAAGCACCCACTTTCGGAGTACGAAATTTTATCGAAAACTTTTCAGTTCTTCGGATTACCAAATAAGACTAAAGTTCAAAGTTTCATATCAATTGCTCTATTCGTTTTTTGGATACAACGCACAAGCACACACCCACACATCACTTACACACATAAATACATATACAGACACATATTTTGGTGACCAGAAATTCTTGAAATGGCATTGAGGGACCCCAAAATGATTATTTTCCAAAAAAAAAAATTCACGATGATAATACTTTCTCGTACTTCGTAAGAAACTAAAAATATTATTAATTATTTTAATTTAATTTAATTATTGGCAAATGCATTCATTTTCGGGCGTAATACCACAAGAGGTTAAAATTTTATCGGATAAATTTTATTTTTTGCACGAGCCTTTGAATCGGCACAAATTTCGGGAATGATTAGATGGAAAATCCACGAGCGCGAGTTTCACCGCAGATACGAACTGTCACTATTCAAGTTAGATGTTTACTAAAATTGTTAATTTAAACATAGTTGTCATGGTGAAGGTAAATACATTTTTATCCACTTGCTGTTTTTTTTATCCGCCGTTATAAACACACATTTTATCCATGAGAAAAGTTCATAAAGTGATATCATCAAACTTTAACCAAGATTAACGAACACATTTTTTTTTTGTTTCGGATGGAAGTCCCAAATGGCCAGCTTAGGCCTTTTCGAATAACTTATACCAGGAATTTTATAAATTGCAATGATCAATATAAAGGAACATGTTTTTATTATACAAAAATTAAAAATAAAATAAATAAAAAATTGAAAAATTTACAAATCAATCATCAAACTGTGGCCCTTGTTTAGAGGTTTTTTCTAAAATATGTAATTTCCCGACCTTCTTGGAACGGGTCCACAATAATTAGTCGTGCAAATTGGTTCTCCTTTCTTAGAACAGACGCAAGTGTTACATCCATCATTCCATCTTGACCCTGGAGTGCATGCCAATACTAAAATAAATAAACACAAAATCTGTTATTATGATTACAACTAAAATCGTTGATACATTCACAAAACTTTTGCCAATCAAAAATATTTTTTTCTAAAAAATTATTCGAGATTTTGACTTCCGCCAAGAGTTGAACCTTTTTATTTAAAGGACTGAGGATGTTTAGTTGTAGCAATTTACAGCTTTATTGTTATATACCGGGTGTCTTACTTAAGTGTCAAAGTAACTTGTCTTAAATATTTCAATTAGAAAAATATCATTTATATAAAAATTGTGGATAATTATCGATTCTATAATCAAAAAATATTTTTATGCATACAGGGTGCCAAACAACAAAAACTATTTTTTTTTATTGGAATCCTGGATATATTTTTAAATTTTTACTTTCTCCGTTACGAAGTACGAGAAAGTATTGTAATCGTGTTTTTTTTTTCAAAATTTTTTTTTTACGGAAATATCCGTTTTGGGGTCCCTAGATGCCATTTCAACAATGTCTGGAAAAAAAAATGTGCCTGCGTGTGTGTGTGTGTGTGTGTTTGTGCGCGCTGTATCTTAAAAACGAATAGAGCACTTAATATGAAACTTTGAATATCCGTCTTATTTAATAATCTGAAGAACTGAAAACCTTTTGGTAAAATTTCGTACACCGGAAGTGAACGTTTACCTTAACTGTTTTTTGTTTTTTGCCCATATTTTCGTAAATATGAAAAATATCACAAAAATATTTAATCATAATCTGAAGACAACAAAGAAATGAACATCTTTTGCTTGAAAACATTTTTCATAAAATCATTTTTATTCGAGAAAAAAATTTATTATTTTTTTTTAATTTTTGGTTTATAACTATAAAACGAGAATAGTTACAGCAAATTTATGTTAATAATAATTGTAGAGAATGCTAAAATGAACAACCTCTAAAGAATGAGCTTTTCTCGAAATACCTCGAATTTGAAGTATAATTTTTCCATCTTTCATAATTTTGATGTTTTAAACGTCAGTTTCATCCGAGTTTACACAACGCTCGATGTACATTTAAAATATGATTTAAATTGAAAATAAACCTTGAAAACGTAAATATAAATAGCCATTGGGAGAAAGTAACATGATGGCCACATCACCATTTTTATGCGTAGTTTTTTTAATACTAATTAAACTGACAATAACTTTTATTGGGCCAAATTTAACCGTTTCAGTATTATTCCGGTTTCTAGGGCAAGAACAGGCAATGTTTGGAAAGTTCCAGATAAATAATGAATTAATATTTTAAATTATCGAAGTTTTTTAAACAGAAATGTTACATGGTTTGTAATTAAATGCAATTTTTATGAAATAAGAAAACCTTCGCTTAATGTAGAGAATTTTTTTTTTCTTAATGAAACACCCGGTATATTTTAATAGTCATTTTTCTTGCCTTTCAAAAAAAATACCTACCTTTCTAGGTATTATTATCTAAATAAATAATACTTAAATTCTTTGCATTAACATTTCAGTAGTTAAATTCTAAAATGAGTTATCTGTTATTTCTTTAATGCACTTTTTAATACTGGAAAGTTATTATCTAATTCTTTGCATTAACATTTCAGTGGTTAAATTGTGAGTTACCTGTTATTTTTTTATTGCTCTTTTTTCTCGTTAACTAATAACAGTTAATGCAAACAACTACATCAAGAAATAAACACATAGCACCGTTTGCCATTTAACCGCTGAAATGTTCAATGAATTGGCAAAAGTTATCACATTATTATATCACAAATTAAATGTGTATAAATAAAACATTGAAAATTGTCGTTATCAGTGATGATATTATTATATCATGCTAATGTGTAAAAATAAAAAATCGATAAATGATGTATAAAATATTGTATTTAACATGCTTATGCTATTTATAATATTGTTAAAATTTAAGCTTACCAGGCATCAGTACGCAGGACACAACTGCGATAATGAGGAAGATTGCAAGTACGAATTTCATGTTGTTTGTTGGGTTTGAAATGGTATGCTTCTAGTTTTTCAATGCAGTCTATTTATATGCAAAATATTTCGCTAAGGGGGTTCCTTGATTCCAAAAAAAAAGATTGTACCATAACATTTCATTGATTACAAAACGTTGGCGGTTGTTGGGATAAACCGAACTTATTAGTAAACAAGAGATAACCGCATTCTTATCTTATTACGCTGGCACTAATTATTACTGATTGCATATGAACTGCATGTATGATGTGTAAATATTTTCAACGCTAAACGATAAAACACGGAGTATAAGTTTATCAAACCAAAGAATGCTTGAACAGTAATCCTATTAATAAATAATAATAAAAACAAAATTTAAAGGGGGTAGCGAGATAAGATGAGTGTGGTTGCCCCCGCGCGATTTGAGTTACAAGTGTGGAAACCTTATTTTAAATATTAAAAAAATGAGATTCGCATGCTCATTCACTGTCATTTTCGAGTTCTAAAAAATATGGGGTAAAAAATGCGTTTTTCTTAAATTATTCCACTGTAAAATTGTGTATTTTTTCCGGTCAGTTGTGTGATCGGATTTAATTGATTTAATTTTATTACACTCAAAACTAGAGAACGGCATTTTCCAGATTTTTGCGGGTCATGGAACTCCAAGAACTTGGTGTAAACAGCAGAAAAACATTTAAAAAAATAGTTTTTCAAGAATATTTTTTAAAGCTTTCTTGTGCGCTTAACCTCTTCACGCCCAGGTTCGCCACATGCGGCAACAAGCGAAAAAAATTACTTCTTTAGCGCTATCTATGGAATATTTTTTCATATTTTTTTGCATAAATGGGAAAGTTTGTGACAGTGAAATCATATTTCGTAGAAAACAACAACAAAGAAGTAATTTTTCATCAAACTTGGGATTAAATCAAAGCAGCATGGGCGCGAAGTGGTTAAAGGGGCCAAATAGCATAAGTGCATAAGTGGCCATACTAATGACCTTCATTATACCCTTAACCGCGTGTTAATATCTGTTTTCCATTTCTGGGTGATAATAATATAATTACACGAGTAATTGACAAAGTATGAGCCGTATATAATATTCTTTCAAGAAAGAATATATATTGTGGACTTGTTACATAAATAGCTATTATGAAACATATTTTCAAACAAAAGATGTTCATTTCTTTGTTGTCTTCAATATTTGTTTCAATATTTTTGTGATATTTTCCATATTTAAAAAAATATTGGCAAAAAACAAAAAAAACAGTTAAGGTAAACACCCACTTCCGGTGTACTAAATTTTACCAAAAGCTTTTCAGTTCATCGGATTATCAAATAAGACGTATGTTCAAAGTTTCATATCAATTGCTCTATTAGTTTTTGAGATACAGACGCACAGTGCGCACACACACACATTTTGTTTTCCAGAAATCTTTGAATTCGCCTCTAGAGACCTCAAAACGGTTACTTCCGCAAAAAAATTATTAAAAAAATTTTCACGATCACAATACTTTCTCGTACTTCATAACGGAAAAGGGAAAAAAGAAAACTTACTGTACAAAGTCTGAAAATTTTATGAATGTAACTTTGACAAATCAGCTGTATTTGTTTTCACAATTGTGTTCACAAATGTTAAAAATAACAAAAAAATTAACATATTTTATTTGAAAATATTTTTTCATAAAATTATTGGTTTTCGAGAAAAAAATGTATTCATTTATTTTTAATTTTTTAGGTTATGATGATGGACATAATCGAATGATTTCAATAATCGAATGTTTACTATTCGAATTAATCTGAAAATCGATTATTCATTCGAATGATAATTCGAGTGATCATTCGAATGATCATTCAAATGATCTGAATATCGATTATTTATTCGAATGATTATTCGAGTGATCATTAGAATGATATGAAAATCAATTATTCATTCAAATGATCATTCAAATAAAAGTTCGACTAATAATTCGAATAATAATTCGAATGATCGTGAATCGAGTATCGAATGATCGAGTAATCATATATTATTATTTTCATATCATTCATTCGAATGATATGAAAATCGATTATTCATTCAAATGATCATTCAAATAAAAGTTCGACTAATAATTCGAATATTAATTCGAATGATCGTGAATCAAGTATTTTTATTTTTGAGGTGGTATAGACATATTGGAATGATCACTCAAATTATCGTGGCTTAATTACTAAAAATAGAACTCCGGTTATTTTGCTTAAAATTGTTCATAAATACTTGTGTTCTGATTTCAGAAATATATCATAATAAAATTATAATTTAGAATATATTGTAAACAATATCAGAGTACTTCGCTGTAATTTTTCGTGGGAAAGATATCCTATTAATACGCTACGTAAAGTTTTGAATGATATATATTCGAGTACAAATTGGTATAATGACATTCGAATGGTCATTCAGATTATCCCAATAGCTAGTTTTCGAATTGTTCATTCGAGTACCGATCACTCGAATCAATCATTCGAATGATCATTTGAATGCCAATCGAATGATCATTCGAGTAGAAATAATTTGAATGATCATTCGAGTATAGATAATTCGAATGATCATTCGAGTATAGATAATTCGAATGGTCATTCGAATAATCATTCGAATGATCATTCGAATGCTCATTTGAATGATCATTCGAGTACCGATCATTTGAATGATCATTCGAATTACCATTCGAATTAAAAAATAAATTCTGGAGATAATAGACTATTTTGATAATCGAATGAATCGATTATCGTCATTCGAATGATCCCATCACTAGTTATAATTATGAATTGGTCGCTTTATCTAAAAAACTATTAAAGGATTAACATGAAACTTTGAACATCAGTTTTATTTGATAATCCCCAGAAACAGAAAAGCCTTTGGTAAAATTTTGTACACCGAAAGTGGATGTTTACCTTAACCGTTTTTTGTTTATTCACGATAATTTTTTAAATATAAAAAATATTACAAAAATATCTTAAAAACTATTAAAGACATCAAAGAAATGAACATCTTTTCTCTGAAAATATTTTTCATAAAATTAAATTTTTCAGAAAAATAAAATAAAATTTCGAAAAAAAATAATTTTATGAAAAATATTTTTAAACAAAAAATATTAATTTCTTTGTTATTTTTAATATTTGTTAAAATATTTTTCTAATATTTCATATTTAAAAAAATATCGACAAGAAACCAAAAACGGTAAAGGTAAACACCCACTTCCGGTGTATGAAATTTTACCAAAAGGTTTTCTTTTCGTGGGATTATCAAATAAGACTTATGTTCAAAGTTTCATGTTAATTTCTGGATTAGTTTTTGAGATACAGCCCGCACTTTAAATTTCACCTGACTTTACGTGACATCTACGGGTCACGTAGATCATCTACAAGGTCAAACGAAGGTCAATATATCACTACATTATGTTCCCCTCCAAACATTTTTTTATATCATTGATACAAGTAGAAGTAAAATTAAAATTAATTTTACTACTACTAAAACTTCTTTATTGAATGAAGAATACATGTTTTTGTCATTCACAACTCTTCTATCTTCTACTTCTTTTTCTTTGGCCATCGACCAAAGGTCTTTCAGCCATTTAAATTTTATTAACTTGATTGATTTTAATAATGATTTTAATGCGCGGATCTTTTATTTTTTACCGGTATTTTTAAGGTTTTTGATTTTCATTTTTTAAATATAGGGTTTTTAGATTTTGTAATCTGAATATTATTTTATTGTTTGATTTTTTTTAATTTTTTTGACTAATATTTTCGAGTTTTGTTTTTTGTCCTATATTTAAGATCTTTGGCCTGGTTGTTGATTTTTGGCCTGAATATTCTATATTTTGCACACAAAGAATTTTCGATTTAATTATTTGAATTTTCGATTTTTTCGTTTACATCTATTGTTTTTAGGCCCGAGTTTTCTATTTTTGGTATTTTGGCCAGGCCAGTTGATTTTTAACTTCATTGCCTATATTTTAGATTTTTGACCTGTATTTTTAATCTTCTGTCTTATTTTTTTTTATTTTGGCCGAAATTTTCGATCGATTTACTTGTTAAAATTTTCGATTTTTTGGTTAGCATTTTTCATTTTTAGGCCGGAGTTTTTGTTTTTTCATCAAGAGTTCCGATTTTTTAGCCAAGATTTTTGATTTATTTGTTTTTTGGCATTTTTTTCGTTTATTTTTTTTTTATTACTTGATTTTTGGCCAAAATATTCTTTATTTTGGCCACTATTTTCGATTTGTTGGTTAGAATTTTCGATTCTTTATTTTTATGCGCGAGTTTTCGATTTTTTGTCCAAAGTTCCGATTTTTTGGCCACAATTGTTGATTTTTTAATATTTAAGATCTCTGGCCCATTTTTCGTTTATTTTTCTCCGAATTCTTAATTTTTCACCTAAATATTCTTTATTTTGGCCATAATTATCGATTTGTTTGTTGAAATTTTTGATTTTTTTGTCTGCATTATTTATTTTTAGGCCCGAGTTTTCCATTTTTGGTCTACGTTTCTAAATTTTTGACACCGATTGTTGATTTTTCATTTTGATCTATATTTAAGATTTTTGACTCGTATTTTCGATTTTTTTAGATCTTTCTTTAGAATTTTCACCAAAATGTTTGATTTGTATGTTAAAATTAGTATATATACCTTTGTAAATCGGTTTTTAAAACACTTCTTGTTTGAAAATGGTAATTGTATTACCGAAACTTAAGTCACAAAAATAAGTATACAAGTAATACAAAACAAAGTTAAAAGTGTTTTATTATAATATTTAAAATGTATACCGAAGTAGAAGCCTCCAGCATAAACAATAAAATTAGTTTAGTTTATTTAATCAATAATTAGCCACAATTTGCGGATGTATACGTCAATTACAAAATTTTCGATTTTTGAATCTGCATTTATATTTTTAGCCCCGAATTTTCGAATTTTGGTCTAAATTTCCGATTTTGTGTCCAATATTTTAGATTTTTTAATTTGAACGATTGATTTTATTGCGAGATTTTTTTTTTTTTTGCTAATAGAGTTTCTGGTTGAAAACTTACTTTGAGCTAAAAAGTCATTTTGGCGGTAAAAATGGCAAATTATTTTTCCTTTACTTGAATTTTAATAATAACTATTGTATTATCAATATTGGAGAAAGTATCATGATGGCCACATCATTTTTATTTAAGTTTAAGCACATTTTTGTCTGTAGTTAAAATCGAATCAAACATAGAACACTCGATGTTTTCTGGATTTAAACTAATTGTATTACAGGAAAAGATATTTGTTTTCCTTTTAAAAACCAAAATATGACATATTAATATAAATTATGAAAATAAACTAACCAATTAATCAACACCATTATATTTACACGTATATAAACTGCACTCAAAAACTGTGTGCACAATCCAGACGCTTACATTAAATCAAGTTAAAACCTACCATCAAACCGAGCCCTAAGCCCTCACCCTTCACAATGATAAACGACACTTTGTACAGCGCGCATACACCTCGTTCATTACCTAATGTATAAAAACGCGACTCGGATGAGGAATGAAATGAAGCCCTCCTTCCCCTCCCGCCCGCGTAGAGCAATTTGTAAGATTACCCATCCACCCTACGGTATTAAAATGGCTGAGATTTCGGTTTCGAATTCGTTTACCCGTCCGGAATTTTCCACTTCTTCGGTGGGCTAATTGGGGTCCGTGATGGATTATCCGGAATTTACACAGTAAACATTATAATTTTATACGCTACGTGGATATCGAGAAAGCGGTGGATATAATTAGGGAAATTGGACGGGTTTGAATCACGCGCTCGCGTCTGCCCTGTATAATCAATCAGTTGCTTGGCAAATTTTCGTTTTGGTTTAGGTGGATTCATTTAGACTAAATATGAGAGTGCATAATTATGAAAATGGTATTCAGTCATTCGTAAAATTGTAACGATACATAAAAGCTGATGTATACTCGTAAATTTGATCAAAAGTCTATTCAATATTCTATAAATGGTCGATAAACTGTTGTATTGAATGAAAAAACTTTCAAGTGTGCAAACTAGATACAGGGCTTGTATTTTAACTCTGAACATATGATTGTTAATGCCTATGTTCAATGGTAAAATAATCACATCAACGCATTAATAGGTAGGCAGCCATACTTACTCAGATTGAACATAGGCGTTAATAATAGTATGTTCAGTGTTAAAATAAAAGCCCTGTATATTATTGCATGTATTGTAAAAATGCGTGACCTACATTTTAAAATTACAAATCAAAACCCAAAGCTGTAAGACCCTCTGTAAATTGCTTGTTGCATTACCATTCCAGTGTATTGTTTTTAATTAAAATGATTTCCCTCTTGAAATGCAAATATTATTTTATCAAAACAAACGGCCGTGTTTGTCATGTAACAGTAATTTTTGATATTCGCGTTGTTTTATTTTTATTTACCAAATCCATTCGCGATAGGACCGTATGGGAGCTGAGCCGTCACATATTTGGCGTCGTAAATTTGCACGACGATGCGGAGTGCTTTTTTCAGTAGCGCGGGGGTAGATTGCCGGGGGACGACTTTCGGGAAATTTCAGAAGGAGCCGACGCCATTTATCTAAATGTTTCGGCGAGCATTTTTGGCAGCTTAAAAGCATCACTCATGTCACGTCTCTCGGGTACGGAGGGTGTCTTACGACGAAGGCTCTTTTGTTTTCACGAATATAGGTTCATATGTGTGCATAAATATGACGGGTGCGAGTGCGGGTTTAGTTAATAGGCTGAAAAGGGCGACGCATTTCACCTAATGCGGAATAAATGAGGGGGAGGAATGTTGGAAAAAAATTGGATGCAAATTGAATGAACAATTTAGATCGGTAGCTTAAAATTGCATGTTACTTATGAACGTTGTTGAGAAAAATTGACTTAATTTTTCAGATTTCTAATACAACTATTTTCAAGAATATGCATCATTAAATTTAATAATTTGTTTTATGGAGATCACCTTTACACATTACATTTACATAATATGAAAGAATACAATACGGCACGGAATATTGTGGCCAAAATACGGGACATTCAAAAAGTTTCACTTTTGGGATATAAAATTAATTTCATATTATACAGGGTGTTCCAAAAGCCCAAAAAGTATCAAAGTTGTGTCTCTTTTTTATGGAACTCCCTAAGTTTTATGGCATTTTTGGATTCTCCGATCAAAATAAGTGTCTGCTTTAAAAATGTTTTTAATAACGAAACCTTAAGTTTTTTAAATAATTTGAATTTTGTCAAAACCTAAACTAATTTTCATGTTTCAAATATTTAAGAAGTATTTAAGTTGTGTAGCGACATTTACAGATAAGTGTAACAATGTAACGATTTCTTGAAAAAAATGGTGATGTGGTAATCATGTTACTTTCTCCGACTTGATGGTATTATAGCCATTTATATTTACGTTTTCATGGTTTATTTTCAATTGAAATCATATTTTAAATGTACATCGAGCGTTGTGTAAACTCGGGTGAAACTGACATTTCAAACGTCAAAATTTTGAAAGTTGGAAAAATTATACTTCAAATTCAAAAACTCAGTTTACTCAAAAACTAAGGAAACTTCGAAAAAACTTATTCTTTATAAGTTGTTCATTTTAGCATTCTCTACAATTATTATTCACATAAATTTACAGTAACTATTATCGTTTTATAATTATAAACCAAAAAATAAAAATTAAAATAAATTTTTTTCTCGAATAAAAATGATGACAGATACACACACACACACAGGCACAAACACAATTTTTTTTTTCTAGAAATTGTTGAAATGGCATCTAGGGACTCCAAAACGGATATTTTCCTAGAAAAAAAATTTGAAAAAAATCACGATCACAATACTTTCTCGTACTTCGTAAAGGAGAAAGTAAAAACATTTTGTGTCTGTGTGTGTGTGTCTGTCTGTGCGCACTGTATCTCAAAAACGAATAAAGCAATTGATATGAAACTTTGAAAATACGTTTTATTTGATAATCTGAAGAACTGAAAAGCTTTTGGTAAAATTTTGTATACCGGAAGTGGGTGTTTGTTTTTTGCCAATATTTTCTTAAATATGAAAAATATCACAAAAACATTTAAACAAATATTGAAGAAATGAAATGAGCTTACTTTGTTTGAAAACATTTTTTCATAAAATCATTGCTATTCGAGAAAAAAAAAATTCTTTCATTTTTGGTTTATAAATATGAAACGATGATAGTTACAATTTATGTTAATAATAATTGTAGAGAATGCCAAAATAAACAAATTATAACGAATAAGTTTTTTTCGGAATCTCTTTAGTTTTTGAGTAAACTGAGTTTTTGAATTTAAAGTATAATTTTTCCATCTTTCATAATTTTGACGTTTTAAACGTCAGTTTCATCCGAGTTTACACAACGCTCGATGTACATTTAAAATATGATTTCAATTGAAAATAAACCATGAAAACGTAAATATAAATGGCTATGGTACCATCAAGTCGGAGAAAGTAACATGATGGCCACATCACCATTTTTTAGATATCATTATCAACAAAACAAATTAAATCCCATTCTGATATCTTTTGTGACGGATTTTGAAAATCGAAGGTGCATAACCCATATTGGCTTTATTACTTTTTCTCCATTTCGAAGTGCGGAAAAGTATTGTGATCACAAGAACATTTTCAAACATTTTTTTAAATTTAATTATTAATTGATTATTAATTTTTTTTTTAAATTTCAAAAAAAATTTTGGCGGAAATATCCGTTTTAGGTCTCCTAGAGGCGATTTTAACGATTTCTGAGAAAAAAATAATGATTTTCGAAATCACTTTAGTTTTTGAGTAAACTAAGACTATTGGGATTAGAAGTATAATTTATCAATTCTATTTTGCATAATTTTGACGTGCCAAATGTCGGTTTCATCCAATTCTACAAAACGCTTGATGTACATTTAAAATATTATTTAAATAGAAAATAAACCATGAAAGTATAAATATAAATAATTATTAAATCATCAAATCTGAGAAAGTAGCAGGATTGACTATTTTTTATTGTGAGATTTGGATTTCTCTTTATTTTGCCAATATTTTAAAATGGCCAGTATTTTGATTTTTTTGATCATTTTTTTTAATTTTTTGACCTATACATTCGTCATTTTAGCCAAAATTTTAGATTTATTTGTTGTAATTTTCGATTTTTTGTCTGCATTTTTCGTTTTTAGGCCCGAATTTTTGATTCTTGGTCAAAATTTTTGTTTTTTTTTGTCTATGTTTTGGATACTTTTTTTTAGAACCTGAATTATTGGTTTTTATGCTCGAATTTTTGATGTTTTGACCGGTATTTTCGTGTTTTTGTATTGTATACAAATATATTTTGAACTGTATTTTAGTATTTATAACCAACATTTTTTTATACTTAGATCCGAATTTTATATTTTTTTTGACTGTAATTTTACATTATTTACTTGATTTTATATTTTTGATTTTAATTTAGGCGTTCACTTTTTGTTTCAAGTTAAAATTTGAAATTTGACATTGACAATTTTTTTGGTAAATGTTTTTATTTTATTTTACTTTCTTCCTTACGAAGTACGAGAAAATATTGTGATCGTGAACATGTTTTCAAATTTTTTTGAATTGTTGCCAACAAAGATATGGACATCTTTTCTTTGAAAATATTTTTCACAAAATGATTGTTATTCAAGAAAAAAGTTTATTTATTTTTGGTTTATAATTATGAAACGATAATAGTTACATCAAATTTATTTTAATAATAATTGCAGAAAATGCCAAAATGAACAACTTATAAAGAATAAGTTTTTTTCTAAATCTCTTTGGTTTTTGAGTAAACTGACTATTACGATTTGAAATATAATTTGTCATTTTCATTTTTCATAATTTTGACGTTTTAAACGTCAGTTTCATCCGGTTCTACAAAACGCTCGATTTACATTTAATATATGATTTCAATTAAAAATAAACCATGAAAGTGAAAATATAAATAATTATTATTCTATCACATCGGAGAAAGGAACATGATGGCCACATCACCATTTTTTGTCTATATTCTCTTAAATATGAAAAATATTACGAAAATATGTAAACAAATATTGAAGACAACAATGAAGTGAACATCTTTTGTTTGAAAATATTTTTCATAAAATCATTGTTAATCAAGAAAAAAAAATATTTTTTTTATTTTTGGTTTATAATTATGAAACGATAATAGTTGCAGCCAATTTATGAGGGTTCCAAAATAAACAACTTATAAAAAATAAGTTTTTAGTTTTTTAATAAACTTAGTTTTTGAATTTGAAGTATAATTTTTCCATCTTTCGTAATTTTCACAGGTAATATAAGTTTGACGGTTACCATCGATAATTATTTCATAAAATCATGATTTTTAATCCCAACGGCGAAAATGCAACGAGCCCGAAGAACGAGGTGTATTTTCTGATGATTGAGTCACAAAAAATAGGTCATCAGTATTGCAAAAAAGAAATTTATCCCCAAAATATTTTGATGAGCAAAAAAGAAGGTCCACACCAAAATTTCGGTACTTAAATTGAGCTGCAAATCTATATAGGAGTCACTTTACTCAGAGACTCACTTCTAGGAGTTGACTCTTTGAGTCAAGTCACCCATCTCTATTAAGTGTATACCACTTTACATTGTTTTTTAAAACATATCTCATATTTTGATAATCCCTAATATCTATAGGTTGAATTTGTAGTACTTTGTATGCTTTCTTTGTATTTGCTTTAATTGAAATTAATAAATAATAAAGAATAATATTCATAAGGAAACTAACTTAAGTATCCCTCTCCCATTTTAATGAAATTTGGTGGGTTTGTAAATATGGTCAAAATATTCGATACATATTTTGTAATTACAATTTATTTTATTATACTTCTGAAATGAATAGTTATTAAAATAACTTTGTGTATCCCGGCGCATGCACCCTGCATGTATTATGCAGGGTCTTGCATTTCACTTCCTGTCTTCCATAGTTCAGTTACTAATTAAGTTAGGATTTTGATACTTCGCAGACCATATTTGTATCTTATTTCAGGAAAATATTTTTAATTTTGCAGGGTGTCCCAAAAAAAGAGACGTCATGATGATATAGGTTTTTAGATTACATGGTGAATTTTATTGCTTATTCGTGTGCCTTTTATGCTTACCTAGATATCCTGACAATTTTATTAATATCTGCAAAAAAAAAAACTGGAATAAATCAGTTTTGCACTTTTGCTAAAAAAAATGATAAAAAATAAAAATAATGTCTCGTTAATAAAATTATACCGAGTACATATTAAATAGGGTTTGACAGTCCAGTTAACTAAGTTTTATTGATATGAATTATACAGGGTGTCCAAAATTTAGTATCAAACTTTTCAAACTTTAAAGCATCTTTTTTTTTTACTTAATTTTTACATATTATAGAATTCAGTTTTATCGTTTAGGTACAATGTGTATTATATCTTTGGGAAGAATTTGGTGAATTATTTTGTAGTTAGTTTATAAAGGTACTTTACTTCCCCACACCTTGATCGTAAATTGCCAGTTTCTGAATATTCTAAATTTTCTTCTTCAGTTTGTGAATGTTTCGCATATTCTTCAGAACTGCCTTCGGCAATAGTTCTTTCCATATTAGCTGTACATATACAATCTGTGTTTTAATTAATTTTAGAATGTACATTATTTACCTGTTAGTTTAGAATTATCATTTTTATAAATTGTACCTTCTGTATCATTGGAAAGACAAACGATTTAATAACTGGATACTACCTCAAATTTTAAAAATACCTACATTCGGGGTATTGCAAATAATCTTTGTTCCTATCACTATGACTACCACTATTGTAACTATTATCCATGATAACGTTACATGAAGAAACTTCTACTTAGGCTTGTATTGACTTGTCACTCTTCCACAATAACACAAATAAGAAGGAGTTCTTTGTTACTGGATTAATTTAAGCATAAAGTGTCTTTCAGAAAGATGCCCATGAATTGAAATGCGAATGTCTCTGATTAAATACAAAAAATTAATTTTATGCTTTCAAATAAAATAATTAAAAACTTTGAATAGAAATGTTATTTTTGTTTTATATCCTTCACTTTTTCAGTGGGCATCCTGTATAACGATTAAGCCCTGTGTGGTTTTGCATGTAAAAGTTTTCCGTATTATAATTTTTGAATTATTCATTTAATCGCAAGCAAATCCGGTTGCATTTGCCCGGTGTTGAGTAAATACCGCAATTTTAAAGTTAATTAAGCAATGAATTTGGCGGAGCGCCGTAATCTGCGTTCGGGATCTTTTGCAGTGTTGTAACATTCGTGTGTGTGTGTGTGTTTGTGTTTTCCGGGTCGCACGCCACATTATTGAGGTCGATATGCCAAACAAGCAGGCAACCGACCCACGGACCAACTCGCCGCACAACAAGGGATGAAACTTTGCGATCGCATAAATTATTATTCGCGAACCATCTGTCCGTGTAATTGGAACATGTATATATGTATGTATGCGAGTGCATGAAAGGCGAGTATTTCATTATGGGAATTTATTCATGGGCGACCGTAAAAATAAGGCAATTTTCCGGGCCGGTTGTCGCGGGACGGATCGGATCGCATTTTAAATAGGGTGGAGAAGTGGGATGATGAGATGGCGGAGGGAAGAAGGGCGTTATTGCACGGTACTTCTTCGGAATTATATGTGGAAATGTTTTCATCGGGACGTGGGAAATTCTCTCGCAAATTCGGCGGACGTGTTTGGAGGAACCGCGGCGGAACGCGCGAAGTGCTCCTTGGGGTGCGTGCGTGCGTGTGTGTGTGTGTGCGTCGCGACGCGACGCCCGCAAGCCTTGTGCGTCGTCCCGCCGACTTATCAATAAGACATTTCGCACCCAATTTATTAAACAGGAGAAGGGGTCTGCCGATAAACCAGATCATGCCCAAATTTATCGTCGGTTACGTTGAGTTATTGTTTAAGATCCGGAAATAACGCAATCATCCATGGTCATTATCACTCCATATTGCTTTGTTCAAACTAAACAACCTGTGGTAAATGTTTTATTGTAAATTTTATTTATGCAATAACCGGCGGAAATGCGAAGAACACGTTGGAACAATAAGAATCCGAACGTGACGAATGAATGCGAACGAATAGGAAGGGAAAAAGTAAAATACGGGTGATTTCTTTTTTAACATATAGATATTCTTTATTTTTATTTTACGATTTACAATAATAGTTTCATAATATTAAAGGCTACATTAGAGTGGTTTTAGCATATATGGGAGAGTTTCGAAGTATGTGAAAATCAACGGGACAACCCGGAAACTTGTTCATATAGATAAAGAACTAATTACTGTAAATTTTGAGCCAAATCGAACATCGCCTAAACGAGCCCTAGCCCTCTAAAATTTGAAAAAGTAGGTTTCCTTTTTTCATTTTGACCCCCCCCCCCTAATATTAAACAGTCCACCCTAATGGTAAAATTATATATTGTGTCGACAGAGAATGTTGATAAGAATCCATAATAAATGTATTTGTTAAAATCGGACTAAAATTAACGGAGTTATGATTTTTTAGTTATATCATACTTGTATATTTCGATATTTCGTGTTTTTTTTTTAGATATTACCAATTAGGTTAGGAGATAAATCATCAACGATGGCGTCTACGGTGTCAGTCCCCGAAGTAAATAGTGTTAAATTAAAGTGTAAAGTATGCAATAAATGCAAACAAAGTGTCGTTGATTCAAAGGCCTGTGAAGGGTGCCAAAAATCGTACCATCGATCGTGTTTCGACCTACATCTGCCAATTTGTTCTACAAACTGGAAGAAAACAACCAGTTTAAGTGAGGTTAGTCTTGAAGGTAACTCGCCAAATTTTACTTCAAATAACAATCTCGATATCAATTATCTCCGTGAAATAATCAATTTAAAAGATGAAATAATCTATGACTTAAGAGACAAAATAAACGTAATGAACAAAACCATTGCTTTACTCGAAGAGAAATGTGAAGTCCGCCAGCAGCATCTATCGGCGCACAGCTCAACGAGTTCTGTATTAAAGAATAGTTTGAAATTGAACACAAATGTTGAAAAATGTAATGCCAAATCTAAGGTACACATAGGCAACCAAAGCCACGAAACTGCGACTAATAGAAATTCGCGCACTAAGAACGAGACGGTAAATAAAACCATAATTACTGGTCCTGATATAGGAAGCATACACAACGATGCAAGCATTGAAAAACAGCAAAACTCTGTAGTTACATGTGATATGAACAAGACAGTACGGAACATGGATGAATTTAACCATCTTATAAATAATCAAGGCGAAGTAATGGATCCGCAAGATGACAAAGATGGAAAATGGGAATTAGCTGGAAATCGTAGAAATAAACGACGCACTATTTTTGGAACAGCGAAAAGTAGTGCAATCAAAGGTGTTACGCAGTACAGATATCTGCATGTCTTCATGTTAGATCCAAATCTCACAAAAGATGAACTTGTAAACTATCTCCACACCTGTAGTTTTGAAGACGTGAAATGTGAACCTCTAAAGTCGAGGCGTCCAGATGATTACTCTTCCTTTAAAGTAGGCGTTCCGTTAAATCGTATTGCGGATTTAAAAAAAACCTGATGTCTGGCCGGAAGACGTCCGCATAAATATTTTTTTAGTAAGCGCTCAACCGAAACAGCAAATGACGTAAAATTATTGTTCATAAACATGCAATCAGTTCGAAACAAAACTGATGAATTAGATGCACTCTTAATAGATAAAAACTATAATTTTCTTTGCATTAGTGAACACTGGCTCTCTCTAGATGAATGTAAAATTTCTTCTGTAGCTAATTTATTGTCAACTGCATTTTATGCACGTACGAGTGGTAATTATGGGGGGACAATCATTTATGCAGAGGACAAAATTCCTCATAAAAATTATAATAGTATTACAACATCAATATCCGTAGAAAAAAAATGTGAATTGTCATGTATTTATGTGCAAAATCTAGATTGTTATATTGTATGTGTGTACCGTTCTCCTTCAGGAGATTTTAATAATTTTATCACAATTTTATCAGAATTTTTAGATCGTCTGAATGTACATAAAAGCAATATCATACTTGGTGGTGATTTTAATGTTCTTTTCAACACTAATGGATACAAAGAATTGTATGTTATTGATACATTAGCAAGTTTTGGATTATATAAATTAGTAAACTTTACGACAAGAAAAGGCAACTGTATAGATAATGTGTTTACTAACATAAACAATAATCAAGTAACAGTATGCAGTATAGAAACAGATTTATCAGATCACAGTGGCATCTCGTTAAGTATAAATATGATAAACAGTGAAAACAGTATTGCACCTGTGCCTGTCCGAACAATTACAGAAATTGGCAAATTTAATTTTTATACTGAAATAAATAAAGTAGATTGGAATTTTATATCAGATACATCGTTAAGTTTAAATAATAAATGTGAACAACTACATACCATATTAATAAATAACGTGGAATTGTGTTTTCCTGCTAAAATACTGAAAGCAAATAATACAAAAATTAAGTGGTTTAATGAAGAACTACAAAACATGCGTAACACATTGCATATGCTAAGTGACCTATATAAACACTATCCAACAGATGAATTAAAGATAATAAAAAATAACTTTCGCTCATCATACAGAGAAACTATTCAAAATACTCGCAAATACGAAGCTGGCAAATACATAAAGAAAGCTCCAAATAAATCAAGAGCTATGTGGAGACTAATTGATTTCGCTAGGAAAAAATCAAGAAAAAATATTGATTGCAAAATTACCTGTACTGATTTTAATATTTTTTTAGTAATATAGCAGAGTCATTAATAAACAGTATACCAGAGATACCTTTCAACCATAATATAAAAACAAATCCATCTCTTAATTTTGAATTTATTGAGACTACCCCAATACTTGTGAGAGACGCAATCAACGACATCAAAAATAGCAAATGTGCTGATATATATGGCTTATCTGTATCGCATTTAAAGTGCATCATTAATCAAATTGTTGCACCACTTACAAAATTAATCAATGAATCGCTAGTAAGTGGCGTTTTTCCAGATGCTCTTAAAATAGCAAAGATTATACCGATATTTAAAGAGGGTGATGAACAAGATGTTAATCACTACAGGCCCATTTCAATTTTACCAATAGTATCTAAAATAATCGAGAAAATCATGAAAAATCAAATATTGAATTATTTTGAAACAAATGAACTTTTTAATAAAAGTCAATTTGGTTTCAGAACCGATATTTCAACAACTGATGCTATAATTGCCCTCAGTGAATTGATAATGAACGCTTTTGAAAAAAAAAAACGTATCAGTAGTATCATTCATTGATTTGAGCAAAGCTTTTGATTGCGTCTCGCATGACTTGCTAACACATAAACTAAAAGCTTACAATTTTTCTGAAAAAAGTGTCATGCTCATTAAATCATATTTAAGTAATAGATATCAGTCCGTTTACCATAATAACATGCTCTCTAATTCCGAGAAAATCAGATTTGGTGTACCCCAGGGCTCTATTCTAGGACCCGTACTATTCTTAATCTTCATTAATGACTTACCTTTCGAACCTAACATATTGAACAGCATATTATTTGCTGACGACTCCACTGTCATTAATGAGGTTAATAAAAATGAAGATGCAGAAATTATATCTGAATCAGCAATGAATGCTGTGAAAACTTGGGTTACTCAAAACAAATTAATCCTAAATGATAATAAGACAAAACGAATAGTGTTCAGCCTAAAAAAGGGCACCCAAGTAGCTAGTCACTGTTTCCTTGGTCTGCATGTCGATTCACTATTATCTTGGAAATTTCAGGGGGAACACCTAGCAAAATCACTCGCTAAAAACATTTTCTGCTTACGAAATCTGATAAATCGTGTACCAGAAAAGATCACTAAAGTTGCTTACCATAGTCTAATAGAGTCAAGGTTAAGATATGGCATTCTTGCATGGGGCCATGCATCATGCAGGCATAGAATATTTAGACTCCAACGAAAGTCAATTCGTATTTTAGGAGGGATTAGATATAGAGATGATTGCAGGCCAATCTTTAAAATTTTAACTTTGCCATCCCTGTATATACTTGAATGTGTTCTATACGTTTTTAAAAATCAAAACAAATACTCTAGTTTGCAACACTGCCATTCAACTAGACATAAAAGCCTAATTCAGCACAAAAAGATAAGACTTGCCAGAAGATGTAATAGCACTAACTACTTAGCTATAAATTTTTTTAACAAGTTGCCAAATGCCTGGAAAAGATTACCCTTAAAAAAATTCAAAAAAACAGTGCTTGAACACTTACTGTCACAGGCCTTTTACTCCTTTGACGAATTCATAAAGTTTACCATTTGATGTTCATTAAACTATATTTCTTAATGCACTGCCATTTGTTTTCATGTACGAATATTTTTTAAATTTGTAATAGTGTCCACTTATACCACAGTATGATATTGGCTTAAAATTTGATTGCTAGTTTTAATATGTTTTTTGTTGTCTATGATTATCGCTTATATTTATTTATTATTATAATTATCGCTGTCTTTTATTTATTTATTTGCTTTGATGTACATTGTTCTATTTTTTTATTGTATTAATATTATCTTGACGTATGCAAGACATTTATGTCAAAACATTAATAAACTACTACTACTACTAAAATTAATGCATTTTTATTAAAATCTCTTGTGATACTCTTTAAATGTTAATGATGAAAACTTCTTTTGTTCCTTGTAATTGGTTAATAGAGTATTACATTCTTCAATTAATTTGACTTTCCTTTTTGAAACGTCAGTCACAACACGAATTTTGCTAACAATCTCACGGCCGGCAATATAATCCTGACATTGGAGCCAAATGGTTCAAATTTCATAGCCCGCACTGATGAATAATATGTAATAATAATTACAGGATTGTGACCTAATCCTTGAGCGACGGTAATCAGAAGATGAACGGCATTTATGTCAATTATTTTACATTTGTCTAAATTGATAAATGCAAGTTTTCCCTGTTGTGTTTGTGGTTGTGGTTCTATGTCCTGATCCAGATCTGAGGTAGGATTAATATTGAAAGCAGCTGGACTGTTATAACCATTTTCGCTTGAATCGCTGGCGCTTCAGAAGTGGACGCCACTTTCATTTCTTGAAATTGATTTTCTTTTCCTTCTCTACTTCTAAGCACTTTAAACGCCACTTTCCACTTGCACTGTGAAACTTTCAATGCCATTGATTGATCCTGATCTTCCATTCTCTCTCTGCATTAAAATAAATGGTATACTTCAACTGTCATTGTTTGCAATGCATTCAGAAGCAAAATCGAACAAATCATTCTAACTTTTAACAATTTATTTTTCTTTATTTATATATGCTGCAGTTTATCGAGAAGAGTGCCTAATTTTGAAAAAACAGCGTTTTCGAAATGAATTGAATTTTACATAGTTTTATATCTGTATTTCATACTTTTTCAAATATTTAGTTTAAATGTTCAAAAACTTGAAAGCCACGATATTTTAAAAACGTAAAAAATCAGTGAATTTTTATTTTTACTTTGTTATAATTGTAACCAAATTTTTGTTTATCAATAAAACCTTTTTTGGATAATTACCTATTTTTTGCATTATTTAATCTATGCGTTCCATATTTTATATTTGATGTTAAGAAACTTGAAAACTAAAATATTTAAAAGAAAAGAGAAAGCTAAGGGAATTTTCTTTTCTTTAGTCGACACGTTTTATATTTTTAATTTTTTTTTGCTCGAGTATTACACAATTCGAAAACTAAAATTTAAAAAAATTCACAACTTGCGAAATAATCGGTGGATTTTCAAAAACTGAACTTAATTTAATAAAACGATGATTTGCAAATCTTATTTAATTTTTGTAGAATTTAGTCGATACGTTTTATATTTTTAATTTTTTTTTTGCTCGAGTATTACACAATTCGAAAACTAAAATTTAAAAAAATTCATAACTCGCGAAATAATCAGTGGATTTTCAAAAACTGCACTTAATTTAATAAAACGATGACTTGCAAATCTTATTTAATTTTTGTAGAATTTAGTCGATACGTTTTATATTTTTAATTTTTTTTTGCTCGAGTATTACACAATTCGAAAACTAAAATTTAAAAAAATTCATAACTCGCGAAATAATCAGTGGATTTTCAAAAACTGCACTTAATTTAATAAAAAGATGTCTTGCAAATCTTATTTAATTTTTGTAGAATTTAGTCGACACGTTTTATATTTTTAAGTTTTTGTTTTAAACAAAATCAAAATAATTTTGAAAGAGCGGCATTTTGTAAATTGATTGCATTTTGCATAGTTTTATGTCCGCATTTCATATGTTTTCTAATTTTCAGTTCAAATGTTCCAAATCTTGAAAACTGAAATGTTTCAAAAAACCACAAAAAAATCAGTGAATTATTAATTTTAATTTAAGTACAAACTTTTCAAATACAAATATACAAATATTTTTTAAAAATCACTTATAAAAAACGGAATTTTGTAATATACAAACATCTTTATTTGAAAACATATTTACAATTTTTTGTTTTTCTTAATGATAACAGATTACAATATTTCAATAGGCTATCGACCAGATCTTTCTGCCTTCTTATTCTGTTTTCTTCAGATGTGTTTTTTATTCCGGGGGCTAGTTATTGTAGTTTTGTATCCGGGAGGGCTATAGTGAGAAAGTATATTCACATAGGGTTACATTAGATTTTTGAAATTTTGGAGGAATATTAGGGTTTTGGAATTTACATAGTCAATCGACAAACTTGCAGTTATTAGAATTAGTAGCGAATCGTTTTGTAAGATACTGGATACGTTCAGAAATAAGTGTTATAGTCTGCTCGGTGGAATCTGGCCACTGAGGTCGTAAAACCGTCGGTTCGTCCGACGCACCGGATCGGATCGACGCACCCTCGAAGAAAAGGGATTGGTGGTTCGTCTAATTGCATGCCATACATTTATTACTATCCTTCGCTCCTATTGGTATACTCACTTTTACACCAGTTCTTCTCAACAAAGATTGGTCGCCTATGCGTCCTTTTGGTAACAATGGTAAACAATGTCGAATTTTGTTTGTTTGTGTCAATCCAGTGACAGTTTTTGCGGGCATGGATACAAACGAAGCTACGAATATTGCGTTTTAGAACCTGTTACCGACAAAATCGAAAAAAGGTATGCATCGTGTTACGACTCTTTTAAGTAGTGGTTATGTAAAAAGGATGCCAAAGCTATAGGTATAGACGAAAATGTGTTGCTCGCCTATATGTTGAAGCGTTACGTTTCTGTTATTTTATTATTTTCCAAGGTCTGTAAGTAAAAAATTAAGGTCCGTCGTCAAGGATACCAAACACCACGAATGTTATCAGCCAATTCAGTACCTGTAACCATGAATGCAATGCTTATTTACGTTGTCGGTAGCGGAAAAAAATATTACCTTCCCTACTTACCGAGCTCCGACCCTCTTTTACGACCACAGCGTCAAATTCCAGAGAGCGGGCTATATGTTTGATTTTTGATATAAGAGGTGGCTTGATAGATTATGAAGTGGGTTTAGAGAATGGCGCAATTTTGTTAGGATCCTGAGGTAGGAGCATTCACCAACTTCTAGGTTTCGAATGGTGGATGGACTGGAGTTAGAAAATAAGATTGCTCCATACTATAGTAGAGAATGGCAAATCATTTTGTAAATCTTGGTTGCTGTTGAAATATTAATACCTTCGCTTTTTTTGTATGGCGTTCTTCTTTGGGGCTGCTCACATTGGTTAAGTAAAGTTTTTGTTACCCAAAAATGTATTATTAGACGAATGGTAAATCTCGGGCCCACCCAATCGTGTCGCCCACATTTTAAAGATTTATCTACTTTAACACTACCCTCCCTGTTCATACTTGAACTATGTAAATACGCATATTTAAATAAAATAGAGTTAGATAATCGAACAACTCATTCTCATAAAACCCGCCACAAAAATTTAATGCTTCAACATAAAGTCCATCTGGAACTTGGTAATAGGTCTTGGAATATTCTTAACGTAAAGGTTTTCAATAAGCTCCCCCAAAATATTCGCGAATTAAATTACAACAAATTTAAAAGGAGGGTGAAGGTTATATTTATTAACCATGCATTTTATAGCCTAGACGAATTTCTAAACTGCGCTTATTTAGATTATTAATGTTATCCGGGTACTTGTGTCCGTTAATGACAAACTTCTGTATTTCTGTATTTTTGTTTATGTATGTGTTGACGGTCCAATACTGTAAGTCTTTATGGAAGAATTTTACAGGTAAGGCATCTCAAATATTTTGCACGTGCTTGAACCTTTGATTTATTGAAATTTTGTAAATCAGTTTAATTTCTACAGAATTCTATTTAGTTATATTTTCTTTAAATTTTTAGTTTAAATGGTAAAATATTTGAAAGCCAAAATATTAAAAAAATCGCTTAGTAATCGGTGAATTTTGATTGATACATTTTTATAATCTTAAAACATTTTGTTAGAAAACAAAACTTTCAGAAAAACTGTCTTCAAAATAGTTGATATTTTATGAATTAATTGTGCGTTTGCAAAGTTGTATTTCCACATTTGAAAACTTTTAAAAAGTCATATATTTTGTAAAAATCAGTAAATTTTTAAAAACCAGTATTTTCAAGAAACTTCCGTGATCGAGAACATTTTTCAAAATTGTTTCCAGCTCTCTAGATACGATTCCAACAATTTTTGGGAAAAAAATCATGTTGGTGTGTCTGCATGTGGGCACTGTATCTGAAAAATTACAAAATATTCATTAAACTTTGAACATAAGCCTTATTAGACAATCCAAAGGACTTTTGGTAAACATTCGTTCACCGGAATTGGGTGCTTACTTGAACCGTTTTTTTTTAAATTTATTTTATTAAATTTATTTAATGCTTCTGCCACAAGTAAGGTTGTCTCTAATTTATTTATTATTTAACCGTTTTTGTTTTTTTTAAATAATTTTTAAATTAGAAAAATATTTTAACAAATATTAAAGGCAATAAGAAATTGAACATCTTTTATTTATAAATATTTCTCGTACACTTTTTAATTTTTAAAAAAGAAATAAAAAATTTTAAAAAAAGTATTTTTTTGCCTATAATTATAAAATCATAAACGTTATATCAAATCACATTAACAATATAAAGTTAAACCTTTATATGCTATACACTTGATGAAACAAAATTGTAATTTATTTATTTACACGTAAATTAAAAAAAATAAATAAAATACGACGCTTGTATAATAAGAACAACTATAAATTCCAAAAAGGAAAAGGAAAAATGCAAAAAATAGTAGATTATACAGGGTGTCCGAAAAGTGTGGAATATCCCGTATAGCTCAGTAAATATCCACTTTAGAGAAAAAAGTTTTAAATAGAAGTTATCTACCACCTTGGATATATCAATTTTATTTTTGCTATAATCAAAAGAGCAAGGAATAACACTTTTTTTTAATGATAAGGCACATCTTTATTTTCTCTTTTTAACGGCATAAAACTTGATTACCTTTACATAAGAACAGTTTCAAAAGAAATAAGAAAATGTCTTGGATATTTATTTTCATTTCATTAATCAAATCGTACATGTAGCATTTAAAAACCGAATTTACCACTGTCAAATCATGAATGGTTTACACTTAGAATATTTACTGTGAGTTTAGTTTAATTACATTATTCATTTGTTAAACAATTTAATATTACAAAAAATAAATATCCATGATATTTTCTTGTTTTTATTGTTTTTTTTTAGTAGTCAAATTATATGTCGTTGAAAAGAGAAAAAAGAAACTCGATCAAATGAGTATAATAAATATGTGCGTTGCCATTAAAAAAATCGTTGCGCTTTTGTTTGTAACAAAAAATAAAATTTATATATTCAAGGTGGTGGATAACTAAGTGTTAAACTTCTAAAACTTTAAAACTATTTTCTACAAAGTGTATATTTACTGAGCTATACGGGATATTCCATACTTTTCAGACACCCTGTATATCAAGGGACAGAAGTGCGTGATTTTTCCTGAGGTGTAAAAAATAGCACCGAGGGAAAAATAACATTCTGTCCTGTTGTATATATACAATTTTTTTCACAAACGGAATATTTTAAGAGTAAAAGGGTCGTTCTTAAAACCCAACCTAGAAAGAAAATGCTGTGACAGTTAAAACAAATATTGGAACCTCGCAGGGAGAGAAATGTCATTTTTCTCACGATTTCGACAGCTGAGAAATCGACTTTCTCTCTCGTTTCTGAAAAAAAAAGTAGATTATACACTCGTGGACAAAAAATTCCGGACACCGAAGTTAATGTTATCATAAGCAAAACTTTTTTTTGGTTTTTTCCACAAGACATAAAACATTATCTACTAAAATTTTTTACCCTTTTTTTGGGACTTAAAACTGCACTCATGGACAAAACATTCCGGACACCGAAGTTAATGTTATCATAAGAAAAACTTTTTTTGTTCTTTTTCCATAAGACCTAAAACGTTACCTGCGAAAATTTTGTACGTTCCTCCACCAATTTTTTGGGACAAAATTTTAACTCAAAACTATGTAGTTTCGAGTTAAAATTCAGTCTTAAAAAATTATTATTATTATTATGTCTTGTGGAAGAAATAAAAGAAAGTTTTTCTTATAACAATAACTTCAGACTCCAGAATTGTTTGTCCAAGTATAGTTTCGAGTTCGAATTTAGTCCCAAAAAAAAATGGTTCAAAATGGTGAGTAGATAATGTTTTATGTCTTGTGAAAAAACCAAAAAAATGTTTTGCTTATGATAACATTAACTTCGGTGTCCGGAATTTTTTGTCCACGAGTGTATAATCTACTATTTTTTTTCAATTAGGGTTGTAATAATGTATTTTTCCAGTAACGGGAGAGAAAGTCGATTTCTTAGCTGTCGAAATCGTGAGAAAAATAACATTTCTCTCCCTGCGAGGGAGATCTTAATCGTAACATTAACTTCGGTGTCCGAATTTTTTTGTCCACGAGTATATCAAAGGAGAGAAATGCTTGTTTTGTGCAAATTTGTATCCCAATGGCCCGACAGACAACGCACCGAGGGAAAAATAGCGTTCTCGCCCGAGATATGTTGCATGTACTATTTTTTTCACAAACGGGATATTTAGGGTTTCTAAAACCTAACCTAGAAAAAGACTCTGTCAGCCGTGACAGTTAAAATAAATAATGGAACCCTCCATAGGGTGAGAAATATCATTTCTCCACGACCCCCATAGAATTTAAGCATTCTGAAATCAATTCTCACATCGTTCCGAATAAAACAATTAGCCTTGGATATCACAATTGTCAAAATACTATAAACATAACCACAAACGTGATAAAACGTAAGTTCTTTGTGTTCATTATTTTATTAGTCCATTTTATCTGGTCGAGGAGAAAGTATAGTCTGATACTCGGTAAGAATGGAAATTCAGATGCTCGTGGTTCCTCGCGCTCGCCTCACGGCTCGCGCTCGAAATATTCCACTCGCATCGAATTTCCATTCTAACCTTGTTACAGAATAGTATATTCTATAATATTCTAATAGTATATTCTGTAACAAGGTTAGAATGGAAATTCGATGCGAGTGGAATATTTCGAGCGCGAGCCGTGAGGCGAGCGCGAGGAACCACGAGCATCTGAATTTCTATTCTTACCAAGTATCAGACTATACTTTCTCCTCGACCAGATAAAATGGACTAATAAAATAATGAACACAAAGAACTTACGTTTTATCACGTTTGTGGTTATGTTTATAGTATTTTGACAATTGTGATATCCAAGGCTAATTGTTTTATTCGAAACGATGTGAGAATATTCATTCTATCCCTTGTTATGGAATGAATTACATGCAAAACGCATAAGCGCATAGTGTTTTGTTCCATAACAAGAGTCAGAATGTGTACGTTCTATAATCAAAATTGATTTCAGAATGCTTAAATTCTATGGTGGTCGTGGAGAATATACTATTCTCTCACGATTTCGACTGCTGAGAAATCGACTTTCTCTCCCGTTTGTGGAAAAACTAAATTATACTATAATAAACATACAAGTATAACAACTAAATTATTCACTCGGGTCCGTGGTTGTTGTATATGTCTTACATTGTTCATTTCTTCAATTATTCACATTTATTCATACAAAAATACCAATAAAATATAAACCATTTTTGACTGAACGGTTAAGCCTAAGTCAAAAAAAACAACTAAATAATTACATCATCTTTTTTAAAATTTACAATCATATTTACTCTTCTCTTAAAAACATAGAATGGCTATTGAAAATTCAACTTCAAAAGTAATTCTTGACAATTTATACTGGTATTACAAAGATTAAATATAAAGCACAGGTCCACGACATTTCTTCTCTCTGCAAGAGAGGGAATATTAAATAGTCGTCTCAACGACAAGGTCGGTAAATTGTTCATTTCAGATTTATAACTAAGTATTCTTAAAAAATTGTTTTGGACTCGTTCTAATTTTTCTACATTTGAAGTATAGTGAGAGATTCGTACATTAAAACTAGATGATAATCTATTGATAAACAATTTCCTAACAATTTAGATGCTGTTGTTACGGGATTCATTTTATGCGTGTTGAATAATGATTTTGAGTCTAAATTCACCCCTAGATCTTTTACAATGTTGACGTCTTGTAACATATGATTTTCTATAAAATATGTATTCTGACCACTGACTAGCTCTATTACGCAAAAAATAATTTTTGCACATTTATTTAAGTTCAAATAAAGCTTTTTTTAACACACCAACTAGAGTACTAGTGCATAATCAGCGCACAGTGGTCCAATGTCCAAAAAACCTGGCCAAAATATGAAGGTGTCGTTCAATTTCGATTAAACATTGGATTATTAGGTTTCTGAGATCGCTGATTTCAAGCCTAAAGTATTTTTTTTAAACAAAATGGCAGATCCAAAATTGAGGACCACTTGTTTGAAAAACGATGGGGTTCCAACGAAATTTAATACTTGATGATTTTTGAGGTCGCTGCTTCCGAATCTGATGTCAAATTAAAAAAAAAAAATGGCGGACCCAAAACGGCAGACCAGTTATGGGAGAAATTATGGATTTCAACAAAATAAATTCAGTTTACAGATTTTTGAGGTCGCTGATTTAAGAAATAACAGACCACTTACATGAATAATTGCATTTTTATTACAGTTTATATATTAAAAAAAATATTAGTGGTTCTGAATTGGCATTTCTTCAATTTTGCTTTCAATATAGTAATTTTATCGCAATTTGATTCAAAAAAAAAATCATGCATAACAATTACACTGTTTAAAATCTCCACACAAGTGTATACATTAAATTAGTAATAGTCATAAACAGACACGTTTCCATCGCTTTCGACTGATGCGCTATTATTTTCTACATCAACACTGAATTGGTAGGATCTGAAAGTTCCTGAACTTCGGGCAGACATAATTTGCAGTCTTTGGATTTATAATTTTGTAAGCTTGAGATGAGGGGATCTTAAGATGTGAGGTAATAAACATCTTCCATTATCTTCTCACGTGAGTATTTTCGAGAAAAGCTTCCACGATAACGTCTAATGTCTTTGTTTCGGGCTTCTTGTGCATCTTCAGACGACTGTTCAATTGGTATTGTCCTGCAGAACAAGCCTACCACTTTTTTTCGGTTCCGCCATCGCCGCGGCAGAATTTACAGTATTAAATATTTTTTTAAATCGTCGGCAAAAAGTTTTTATTGAACAAATAATGTCATTAATAAACAAAATAAAAAGCATTGAGCCAGAATAGAATTCTTGTGAAAGCCTTGATGTTACATTGATAATTTTTTTAAATATTCGAATCTATTTTTATACAGTGCCTGTGATCAGTAATATAACTTCGAAGCCATTGAACTATATTGGAACCAAAACCCATAGATATAATCGCGCCGATTTAGCAAGTCCGTTGAGGTAATAAACGAAAGCTGGTAGGTCCTACCCCCAAACCGAGTTCATTGGTATTCAGATATATTGCATGCAATAATATTTATAACTCGGCCTGTCACCCATTGGTGTTGCTTGTTACAACGTCCGCTTCGATATTTGAATGAGTGGCTCTCAAAACATTCGAGCAAAGACGTTTCAGTTGCGATGTAATTTTTATCCATAAATTATTAAATGGCGTCATAAATTCGGCTTACCTAGTGAGCTGCATCGATATACATGTACCGCCCAGGCCGCTTAGAACAAATCGGTTGTTCTCTGTGCAAAAAAAAAAAGAACTGATTATGCAAAACAATTTGGTATACCGCGTTTACTTCGCAATTGCAACTCGGTTAATATGGATTTATTTCATGTTAATTTTCCTAAATTACGTGAGTACCTGCTTAGACTGTAACTTCAAATTTTAATGTTTAATTTAGTTTAACGGCCTTGTAGCGATTGTTATCTCTCATTATAAGTACCGTAAACTAGTTGTAACTGTATCACTACTTGTATTAATATTTATTATATTTTTAACTTATTCCAACATGCCTATGGATGTTGGGCATATATGTTTTTTTTACATTTAAAACTTTTTGCTAAGGAAACTTATACTTAGATTTAGGATTATATTTTAATATGTTGTATTTATCTTATATTTATATCACTATCAAATAGCCTTCCGTAAATAAATAAAGAAATTATTAAAGAATTAAAAGGTTTTTAAAAGTACCATCGGCTAATTCCGCGTGTTTATTTAACCAAGAATGTTAAATAATGTTGTAATTATCCCAAAATGTATTGTCGTGAATGAAAACGTTATTTCAAATGATTCAAAATGGGTTGAAAATAAAAGCAAAATTAAAATGTTACGCAATTTATGTACAACAAAAGCAAAATAAAACAGCGGCTAATTACAAAAACAAAATAATAAAATGTTAGTTTTAAATTACTTACAAATAAAAAAAACAATACAATAATATTTACAAAACGTAAACAATTTTATACTTAATTCCTAATGTTTTTTAATCCGAATCACTAGCACAGTCAGTATCTGACTCTGTCAAATCCGAGGACGAATCATCACTATTTAATGATATTACTAGTGGTAATACGTCGTCCATTACACACTGTTTTACAAAGTCATCATTAATAATTTTATTTGTACTTTGGATGCAGCTGCTCCAAATTTGCGGTGTAACTTGGTCGAGGGATGCTTTCCAACAATGCTGAACGTCATTATCATTTCCTGAGGTTGCTATTATAATTTTATCATAATGATTTTTTGCAATCCCCCACACCTTCTCAATAGCATTGTACTGACAATGATATGGCGGTAATCGTAAAATTGAATGTCCATATCTTTTAGCCAGAATGTCGACTGCATATGTTGGAACACGGGGTTTATTTATTTTAAGTATCGGTAACAGCTCACTTTTCGTCATATATGGCTCGAAATGTATGTTGCGTTCCCTAAGCCACTCAATAATATCTTTTTTTTTTGACGCACTTGTCGGACACCTGTTTAATTGCCTTGAATGGTACGAGGCGTTATCCATCACGATGATGGAAGGTTCCTCCAAACTTTTTAGAAGTGACTCTTCAAACCACTCTTCGAACAATGTGGGATTCATTGATTTGTGGTAGTCACTGGATGAATTGCTTGAAGGAAATACCAAGCAACAGTTAGGAATAAACCCCTGTGAGTTCCCTGCATTCAAAATAATTAACCGTTTTCCTAGTGATAATGGATTCACAGATTTATTGGCAGCCTGAATACTTCCATCACTCCAGGTCTTCTTTACGGTTCCACTTCCTTTCGCAAATATCCACGTTTCGTCCAAAAAGACAACATTGCTGGGATATGGATTATATGTAAATGATCTTAAGAAGTACATCCTTTTTGAAATAATATGTGCTTGTTCGCATAAAATATGTCTATTATTATGTTTTTTAAATCTAAATACCATTAAGTGAAGCAATGATTTCAACGAAGTTCTTCCAATTTCGCATAATTCCTTTCGTATGATTTCATCAAGAATTCCATCAACCGTCACAAACTTTTTCTGAGTATACATTTCGTACACGATTTTTCTGATTTCTCCTTTTACCGCATCAGGCATATTTTCCACTTTAGGTGCTGATCTATTCCTCCTTTTAATTTTGAGGCATTCACCACTTTTGCGTTGTGCACAAACTCTTTGAACTGTCTTTGTTGAAACTTGCATTGCACTCGCGGTTCTTTCATATACTTTATTTATCGACGTCAGTGGTCCACCATTTTCACGTTCAGCACAAAAATAATAATATCATTCACCCTTCTTCGCTCAAAACTTTTCTCGATGCCATTGTTATATCACTTCAACAAACAAACTGAGACTGAATCTGTAATCTTTACGAATCATATTTAAATATCCACAATGTTCAATTAGGACTGTAATTAAAAAGTCATAAATGTATTGAAAATGTTCAAATTGTTTAGAATTTACTTAACTAATCGCCTTAATTTTAACGATGCCCATGAAGAAAGCAGTAATCACAAATTGGATTGTGATAACATTACATTTGTCAACCTTTAAAAGTCATTAATATGTACTTAAGAGATCGGATTCATCGTCCACATTTTCTGTGTTCACAGTAAAGTTAATGATTCCAAACGATTGCTATAAAAACATTGTTTAATGTCTTATGTATATCTGAAACAATTCAATCACAAACAAAATAATGTTTGTATTGCTTTGAATGGGTATTTTATTGGGAACCACTGGCATTCACGACCGTGCGACGGGTCCGCCCTGTGTTTGGGGGCGGCCTTCTCTTTTACGACCACAACGGACTTGGTAATTCGGCGCGCCTTTAATAACAATTATATAATAGAACCTATGATTGACCCGTTTGAACGCTTTCGTAAAGTCCGTATATATCGCATCCACTTCAAAACTTCCTTCGAAAGCAATACATTCAAGATGTATGTTTTAAATACAAGATTTGTCAAAGTAAATCGTCCTTCGCAGAAACCGTGTTGCTTATCTATGAACGCATGTTCACAAGCCCATTTGATTAGGGGTAATTTATCAATTAGACACTTGTTATGCTTCATGTAAAATTATTAATTAGGCACTTGTTATGTTTCATGTTTAATTTTTCAGTTACCTGACACGTGTTTCGGTTAAATATAACATTGTAAATCCTTTGACAATGGTTATACACACCTGTGAGAAAATTGAAAAATAAACATAAAACATAAATTAATTATTTACATTAACAATAATTGTAGCTAATACCAAAATAAACAATTAACTAGTTTTTAAAACGAATCAATAACTATGAAATACACCATTAAAAATCCTATTACAATTAAATGGAGAAAGTTACACGATGGCCACATTTTTTTTTGTTGCAGATATCGCAATTTCCCGATTGAAATCTAAAATTCAGGCGGCGCGGAGTTTCCGTTAAAAATGCATTAATTGCTTCGATCGGCGCCCTTTCCAATTATCTGTGGCAATTATGGGCCGAGTTCCGGCAAAAGTGGCGTCCGTTCGCATTAAACGCTGGACAAATTGGGAATTCGGGGCGATCGATGCCCGTTCCCGTGTTCCCGTGTCCCCTCGTTTTTTCCCCAATTGGCGATCATGGCCCACGATCACGTACACAATTTATAATTCCGCCATTCGGCTTCTAATACAGATCAAATCACAATTTATTTCAACTAGGCAAAAAAAGTATCGTATTCAGGAGATCCTATATTTTTTTTTAAATATCAATTATTATAAAAGCAGTAGATAATTTGTACAAGCATAATTCCATAATTTTATTTACAACAGTCTATGGACCTTCGGTCTTTCTATCGAGTGAGCCACAAAATTTTGTTTCAGAGTTGGCTGTGAGATAAATGAGGTATGTCGCATATTATTACACCATGAGACTAGATTAGTTTAATTGAATTAGATTTAAAAAAAAATGAAATAATCTCAGACATGACTGTTATGTTTCTCTCTCTCAGGCATGGCCAACCCCGAAACAAAATTCTGTGACTCACACCTTATAATAATATCAATATATTTATCTGCATTAATAACAATAGTCTTACACAATCAGGTACATTAAAGGAAAAGAAAATAATAATATTCAACAATAATATAAAAGCACTCTGCTCTTTATTTCTTTACTCTTTCTGTTATCCTCATTGATAATTTCTTTTACAAATTATGTTTGCTTACTACTGTATACGTGAGTTAATGCTCTTAAAGCACTTATATTTTAAATATCCATTTGTAAAGAAAGGGCCTAAAATGTAAAATTGAAAAAATTAAATGAGGCCCGTGCTCTTTTTTAATAAACAATAACAAATGTAATTATTTTATTACCCGTTTTCACCGTATGAACACATCCCCATTTACTCAATCATCAAATATACACCTAGGTACGTTTTGTGTCAATGTAGATTCGCAAATATTAATCATTTATGTTAATTAGTTGCGCGAGAGATCCGCGGTAGGGATATATTTTTACAAGAGGGAATGAGGATGGGTTGCGCTCGCGAAGGTAATTAATTCCAGCGTGGAGTTTGTCGCGGTTTGATGATCTCGGATCTTGGATTTCAGGCGATATTAATTAATCATGGGGAGGGAAGATGATCTTGCACTTTGGCCTTTGTGTTTGAGAAATTTCAATTTACACACTAGGTGATCTATTACCGTCTCGAGTGGCGAAGTTATGCGGCTCGGAGTTGAAATTTCAAGCACTTCTTCACCCGGAATAATGTTTTAACGGTAGCATTTTTGAGTTCTTAACTTGAATTTGTCGGTCAATAAGGGTCACGGGTTTAAGTTGTGCTACAAATATTTGCTCAAACATTGTCACTCATTATAAAATTGAACTGCTGTAAAAATAAATATTTGGCAGTCTATCAACATTCTGGAACAGAATAATACACCTGATGAACTTCGAAAGTTTTTTCATGTGTTAAATATTCAAAGGTGGTATCAACTGAGACTTAATATTTTATAAAATACGAAGATGTACAGAGCCATTAGACAAATGTGTCTGCAAATATTAACATAATATTATCATTAAAACTCATAAATAGTTCGACGAATTATATCGGGTGTGTATAGATTGGCGGATAATCTACACGTGGCGGCATTCTACATAAAATTCTGAAAAGAAAATGTCGGCTTAAAAATGTTCATCATGCTTCATATACCATTTAAAAAAATGTACATTTGCCAACATCGCATTCAGGAGCTGTCCTGCTTTTTTATAAATCTTATGATTAATTATGCGAGTTGGTTGAGAGTAGAAGAGTAATAATGGTAGAGTGGTGTTTATTTACAGACGTATATACAAAGTCTGGATTGTCATAGTTGAGTGTCCTACCAACAAAAGAAATTTGCATTTTTCATTCAATATCCGGCGTGGCACTAACCAGGGAAGTAGTTGTTTCAATAAGGTATTTGTTTGTAGTCTTAGTAAGACCTAATGTTGCAGAGTCACGCACAGGCTAAATATTCATATATTCAGGCCATTTTTCGTCTTTATTACATTTATTCTTTAAATCTGCAATAAGTGAGGTTGTCTCAAGTTAACTTATGTCTAAAGTTTAATTTGAAAATACTTTTTGAGATACAGCGTCCATAGACAGACACACAAACACATAGCTACACAGGCATCCAGACATGCAGACAGGCAGATATTTTTCAAAAATTGTAGAAATCGTCCCGGGGAACCACAAAATAAATTTAATTTAAAAAAAACTCTTTCTTGATAAATTTTTCATTTTAACAGTCTCTACAATTTTGTATGTTACTTTATAAATAAATTAATTAATTTGATGTAATAACTATTATCATTTAACAATTATCGACCAAAAATTATTTTCTTGATTGCCTGTTTGCTAAGTAGAGGGGATTAGAGGGTCCTGCATCAGGAATTTCGTCCAAATAAATATATACCATAAGACGTCACAAAACACTCCCCACCCTCCCCCAATTTACTTTGCGACCAAAATGATATCGCGGTAAATTTAAAATCTAAACATTCGATGTGTAGAAATCTCCTCAGATTGGGAGGCAAGTACTAAAAGACAGCAAGCTACAAGGCAAGTACTGGGAGACAAGTGGTGGAAGACATGTACAGGATCATGTACATATCTTGTATCTGCCCCTCATTACCCTTCTTGCAACCTACTACCTCCCAGTACCTGTCTACCAGTCTGGGTATCTATATACCTGTGTATTTTTGTCAAGACCAGAAGTGGTATGTATTTATCGAGAAAAATGTTTAATTTCGAAAATTATTGATGAGACATCCATTTTAAATTTAGCGCCATTTTATTTATTTGCTCACTCTGTATATTCATTATACTGATATAATAATAATAATATAATAATGCTATTTAGTGCTATTGCCAGTTGGATTACACAAGTCCACAGAAGCAAAGAAATACAAATTTAAAAATGCTTTAGCTTTTGAATTTGCCGCTCGACTCCATTTTGGTGAGGATTTTTTGTGACGTCTGGGAAAATTTACTTGGGTTTCAATTCCAAAATTGAAACCGTAATTGGTTCTAAAACCCAAAAATTGGATCTAAAATTCAGTAGCTTGGGCTGTAATCTAGATGTTCAGCCTCATACAGCAAAGGTCAAAGGTAGATATCAAAATGTATAACACTGGGCAACAAAATTTTTGTTTCATTGATAAAAGAACTTGGTGTACTGAATTCAAATATGACATTATTTTTCTCCATAAACTACTGTTTTTATGCAAGTCAACAATGAACATTTTGCAAAATTTGCATATCACATATCAGCCTAGAAATATAGTCACATTACGAGCCCAGAATGAAGGTTAATACCTTACAGTTCTGCTATGTTATATTCCGGAAAAAAATATATTTGTAGTTCTTGCGTTTATGCACTTGCTCAAGGCAATCTCGTTTTATACTCTAAGCAGTAGTCTGCCATTCTATTCCTGTCCCATCGGCCTTGAAGCGTTTACTTTGTTCGTCACCTACATCCCCAAAGTTTTCTGGGAATTTATCAAAGTGACTGTTCAAGAAACGGACCATAAGTATGTTGCAAACCAGTTCGCGGAAAGACAACAGTGTTCCATATCCAGAAGCTCGTAATTTACGCACAAGTTACATGTCTAATGATTGTTTTTCTTTCGGCGCGTTCGAGAAGAAATGTGTGTTTTCGGACGAAGAAGGTGACTAATTTCTGGATATTTACGCAGCAAATAATGATGCGCTCGAACACGCTAGCTCGGCACCTGTTCAAAATATCAACAAAAGAAAAAAGCAGGTAACTCGTGAAGTGTCTTGATACAAAAGTATGGTGAACTAAATTTAAAAAAGGCAGAAAAATGAGGCGGAAATTGTAGATGTCGAAGTTGGGCGAACGTCCGTAATTGGACGGCACCTGTGCAAAATATATAAAAAAAATTGTGATGTGGCCATCATGTTACTTTCTCCGACTTGATGCTATCATATCCATTTATATTTACGTTTTCATTGTTTATTTTCAATTGAAATCATATTTTAAATGTACATTGAGCATTGCGTAAACTCGGATGAAACTGATGTTTAAAACGTCAAAATTATGAAAGATGTAAAAAATGCCCTGCAAATTATACTTCAAATTCAAAAACTCGGTTTACTCAAAAACTATCGAGATTTCGAAGAAAACTTATTCCTTAGAAGTTGTTCATTTTGGCATTCTATACAATTATTATTGACATAAATTTGCTGTAACTATTAGCGTTTTATAATTATAAACCAAAAATTAAAAAAATAATTATAAATTTTTTTCTCGAATAAAAATGATTTTATGAAAAATGTTTTCAAGCAAAAGATGTTTATTTCTTTATTGTCTTCAATGTTTGTTTAAATGTTTTTGTGATATTTTTCATATTTAAGAAAATATTGGCAAAAAACAAAAAACAGTTAAGGTAAACGCCCACTTCCGGTGTACGAAATTTTACCAAAAGCTTTTCAGTTCTTCAGATTGTCAATTAAGATGGATGTATAAAGTTTCATATTAATTGCTCTATTAGTTTTTGAGATACAGCGCACACAGGCAGACACACACACACAAACACACACACACACACACACACACAGGCAGACAGACACACACACACACACACACACACACACAGACACAATTTTTTTTTCCAGAAATTGTTGAAATGGCATCTAGGGACCCTAAAACGGATATTTCCGTAAAAAAATTTTTTGAAAAAAAAATCACGATCACAATACTTTCTCGTACTTCGTAACGGAGAAAGTAAAAAAACGAAAAACTGGAGGTTATTTGTAAAATATTTGACTAAAATATTTGGTCAACCCCACCATTCTGGCGTTATTCGTTGAAAAAATTCAGTGTTATATTAATTATTTAAAAATTTTAATGACTCACGAAGATATTTTGGTACAAAACTTCTTGTACCGTTTTTTTCTTGGCCCACTGTGTATATATTTTTTGCTGCCCAGTGTAATTTAGTTCTTAACTTGATAATAACATAAATCAAAGATTTTTTAAAATCAGAACACATTTTATAAAATCGTTTAAATTCCTAAACTAAGGCCCTAGAATACAAAATTAAGATTTGGAAATCCGAAAATTTGAGAGATTTTAATCCAAAATCTGAGCTTTTGGTAATAAAACGCTAAGTTTGAAAGCTGAAATAAAATGTATGTCTTTATAACCAGAATTTAAGATAATATACAGGGTGTATTTGAAATAACGAACAGGTATTTAAGGGCACATACACAAAATATTTGTGAACCCATTTCCGTCCAAATTTATTGGAAAAAAAAATATTGAATTTTCCTAATTTTTCGAGGTTTTCTAAACATTTTGAGAACCGATGCTTTTCTCATTTAATTAGGTCTGCATGGAATGTGTGTTTGTTTATTTAAAACGCGAGATACGATTTCTTGCCTCCGAAATTTGAAGTGTTATCGCAACGTTTTTTTTTTGTAAAAGATAAACAGTCCTCAGGTTCATTGACGCTTAAAGGGCACTCAGATATTTCCTACGCGTTTGTTGTAATTCGATATCTGAAGCCGATGCCGTTTAAAAATTAGGTCACATTACCACTGCCCCCAAACATGTTGAGTATTTTCACTCATTAACTTTAATAATTAATTGCGGGCTTTTTGCGAATATTGTTTAAAAATAATCTCTTTGTGGTTACGAGCTTGTTCGTTATTTCAAATATACCCTGTATATACTGTAACATTGAAGAAAGTGCTATGCATAGCACATTGCGCTATAATAGCTTAAATTAAAAAATAATAATAATATGACCAAAATCTCAATAATTTATTATTTGTGATCAATTTATTATAAACAAAAATTCATTTTTGTAATTTAAATAAATCTTGTTGTATATAAGTTGTTCGTTTTAGCATTTTCTACAATTCTTGTTTATATAATTTTAATGCAGGTAGCTATTATCATTTCATGATAAGAAACACCAATAATTAAAGATGTTTTTTAATTTATTTCCCAAATATCAAAGATTTAATTAAACACATTTATTAACAAAATATTTGGAGTTCTTCATGATTTTCTACGTTTACTAAAAGATTTTTGTAACATTAACTTTTTGTGGAAAAAAAAGATTAAGGTAAACTCCCAATTCCGGTTTTCAAAAATTTTCCAAAAGCTTTTCAGTTCATTTAATTTTCAAGTTAACCTTACAGCGCCCACAGACAGACAGACTGACGGCCTTAAAGTAGTTAATTTTTTGGTTGTCCAATATTTGTTTTAAAGATTTTGTTATATTTCTCATATTTATGAAATTATTGGAAAAAAAAACAAAAAAAAATATTAAGGGAAACACCCACTTTTGGTGTACGCTTTTTCCAGAAATCTTTGAAATCGCCTCTAGGGATCTTAAAATGGATATTTCCGTTAAAAAAAAATGAAAATATTTTCAGGATCACAAAAAAAACTCGTACTTAATAATGGAGAAAACAAAAATGGTATACATGGTGTCTCAGACATGACTCCCCAGGCCTCTATCTTTCTTATTTTTAAAGATAAATATAGAAAACCATATATACTTTTAAATTTTAAATGGGAGCAAATTCTCTTTAAAATTATAAGAATAAAATTTTCAAAAATATCTGCTCATATTTTGACAGTGATTCTTATTGTAATTTTAAACAAGGTGCAATAAAATAATGATATTGAACAACTGTAATGACAATCTGTGTCAAATATTTCCATGGCCAACTAAAAAAATGAACTTAAAAATCAACCTTTAATCTCATTTTTCTCAATTTTTTTCTAATGTAACAATCATACTGGTTTATATGATTGTAAAGAGATTAAAAAATACTATTATAATAAGTAAAAAACAAGTCCAGTGCCATTTGAAAAAAAAAGTTGAACATCACTGTCGAAATATGAGCAGATATTTTTGAAAATTTTATTCTTATAATTTTAAAGAGAATTTGCTCCAATTTAAAAATATATATGATTTTCTATATTTATCTTTAAAAATAAGAAAGTTATAGGCCTGGGGATTGATGTCTGAGACACCCTGTATATGATTTCTTTAATTTATGCTCTTATATCGCATGGTATCGTGTGAGCCACAAAATTTTGTTTTAGAGTTTGCTGTGAGATAAATGAGGTATGTCGCATATTAATACGTCATGAGACTAGATTAGTTCAATTGAATTAGATTAAAAAAATGAATTAATCTCAAACATTACTGCTGTGTTTCTCTCTCTCAGGCATGGCGATGCCTGTTGCTCTGCAACAAAATTCTGTGGTTCACACTTTGTTATCTAATATAGATTCTGTTAAGATTTTGGTTATAAATTTTCTTTTACTATAATTTCGGAGAAATTAAAATTATATAAAGTTATAGCGGTTGAAACTCAAGCGTTTCTGTTATTCAGATAACAAAATTTTATACAAAAATGTATGCAATTTGATTATTTTTTTCTTCTCTAATTGATAACAATTCATTTATAGTTGGTCGTAAATAATAAATTTCCATCTGGTACATAACTCACTATATAGGGTGATCGATATTCGCAAATTGCACCATTTATTATTTTTTTAATGAAACACCCCGTAGATTATTTGATCGTATGAAAGTGGATAGAAAATATTAAAGATATACATAGAGAACTCAATAGACTACATTAAATTACTGAAGCCACTACTATTTTAAATATGGAATATATAATAAACTAACCCATGATAATGATAATAAATTTAAACTTGTGAAGTGAATTATCGTCCGGTCCATTTTCGGTAGTGTCGTCTACAAATTTCAATTAGCACACACCACACACACACACACACACACACCCCCCGACCATCGATAATTAACGTCTCCGCTTACGTCGCATTTAATGAGAATTAGTGGGCGTCGTTTCGATCGTTGGTCGTCGGGACGCTTTCACATTTCACGGCGTTTTGGTTGTTATTTCGGTTTCACGCCCCGAATTGATAATCGCAATTAGGGCCTCGGGCAATAATTGATATTATAGGAATTAATGGGGTCCCTATTAGCCCTATTATCGTCGTCAACGGGAGCGGTCTCCTAATGGAGTTTCCTATACCGAAATCACCAAATTAACTGCCTTAGAAGCCATTGAAATTAAATAATGTCTACCAAAGATTTATACATGTATATATACGGTGCGCGCCTGATGTTTGGAATAAATTCAGGGAAACCGAAATACATTTTTTTTTGGAAAAATCCTCGAACAAGTCGATTTTCTTTGATAATTGCCCTCATTTACTTATTAACCAATGAAATCGAATAATGTTGATGACATGATCCACTAAAATTCTAATTACGATGCGTAACAGACCATGCTGCATGTTATGCTTGGCAATTCACCCTGGGTGGTATCTAATCAGATAATCCATCATATTGGTATTGCCTAGCAATGCGTTGCTACATTTTCTATAACGTATAAAACGTCAGTTATTGCCAGACTATTAAACAGTTTGCTCCTGAATTCGATCTGTTTGTATTTTCGGGTTATGTGTTCGTGTATTCACATCAGTAATAGTATTCATGCGCAATTATTAGAATCTTGGTAAGCTCATTTTTACTACAATCGTTGTGGCGCAGATTAATACATCTCTGGCACTTGGTGTCACTTAATTTAATTTTTCAAATTATGAAGTGTAAACTTTCTGTTTGGCCAATTGTCTTCTCGAGTATAACTCGTGACTGTTTTTTCCTAGGCAGTTATTGGCGTCTGGATCGATCTTGCTTGTTGCTTCTAGAAAATCGCAACAAGCAATCGTGATCCTGATGCTAATAATTGCCGGCAAAATCATAGGCACTCGTTAGATTACTGTTGATAAAAAGTCGTTGATAAAATTTGTTTTTGAGTAACGACATCAGCGTTTTTTTTTTAATGACAGCACCCTATTTTTGTTCTTGATTTTGAGAGATATTTTCATTGTCGAACTGGCAGTATAAAAATGTTGCCATCTTACATAGGAACATACATGTACAATTCTATTATATTCATATACAGTTACATTTGAATTAAAACAATACATAATTTCTAAAGTTATTTTTTCTCCACGCTACAAATTGGTGAACCCGACGTGATAATGATTATCGATGCAATGGTAGATCAAGTTTCAAAAGTCGCCATTGATGTTCCTGTTGATATCCCTCACGTTGCTCAATAGACCGCGCATGTTAAACTACCGGATTTTTGGCCATTGAAGATGGAGTTATGGTTTGCACGTGTGGAATCAATTTTTCAAAGCCGAAGGATCACTAATCAATTACAAAAATATCATCATATCATTTCTTCCCCTTTTCCTGAATTTATTACCATAATCCGGGACATATTAGTTGATCCACCAACGGAAAATCATTGCCAATTTTTACGGGAACAGCTGATTAAGCGTACATCTCCTTCCTTGTCCAAATGCTTACATGCTTACAACGTTTGTTCGCTATGAATGATGTCAGTCATTTACGTCCCATGCAAATACTACGCAATATGCAGCAGTTGTTTCAGCATTTTTTAACAGCTCATGGTGACTATGCTATTGATAAGTTAGCAGGCTTAGCTGAAAGGCTAGTAGATATTCCGGATCAGCCTTCTGTCAGTGTGTCAACTGTATTATCTGTTCAAGAAGATACTTCATTTATGCAGAAACTGGACACCCTCTTAACAACTTTTAAATAAGGTTTAGTGGAAACACGATTAAATCGTCCACGAAGTGTTTCTTCTTCTGGATACAAGTCTAGGAAGCCCTTTGATCCTCTTTCTCATCGCACTTTTGGCGGATCTCCTTCTCCCAGCTCACTATGATATCACTCCAATTTCAAGTGGAATGCTCGCAAATGCTTTCCTCCCTACTACTAGTGCTTACAAATGTTGTCAAACTTCACAAGTGCAATTGTAATTATAATTATTTTTTTCTCACAGATAAGATAAAATAAGTTTTTAGTTGACAGACGAGGAAAAGTTAGTGTGTTCGCTGAAACTTCTTTTGATGGCGTGTTGGATTTATATAATGTTGAGTTTTTAAAAGCTGTGAATCTTACTCCCATTAAAACTCATGGTAAGTGCTCGATTACACTTGATTTTGATATTAATAGTTCCTTAAATTTGACTTTTGTAATAGCAGATTCAATGCACTCCATTTTACGTGCAAATTTTCTTAATCAATATGGTTTTATACTTAATTTTAAAACTGGAACCTTTTTCTTAATAATGCTAGTGTAATTAGTCCTCGTGTAAACTCTACTGGTCAATCGATATTACACATCTAAGTTTATATCCGAATTTAACAAAACCACTTAATTTCGGTTTACTGATTTCACACTCAATTCAACATCATAAGGTGTGAGCCACAGAATTTTGTTTCTGAGTAGGCTATGCCTGAAAGAGAGAAACATAACAATCATGTCTGAGATTAATTCATTTTTGTAATCTAATTCATTTGAACTAATCTAGTCTCATGACGTAATAATATGCGACATACCTCATTTATCGCATAGCCAACTCTGAAACAAAATTTTGTGGCTCACGTGATATTACTCATGGTCGACCCGTCTTCAGTAAATATAAACGTTTTCCACCAGACCAGTATCCGATTCCGTATATTCAGGATTTCACGTCATCGCTGGATGGGGCTCAATATTTTTCGAAACTGGATTTGACTAAGGCGTATCATCAAATTCCGATCGAAGAAAGCTCAATTCCGAAGACTGCATTAACGACGCTTTTTAGTCTGAATATATAAAAATGTCTTTTGATTTACGGACTCCTGTCCAATCTTTCGAACGTTTTATGAATGAGTTACTCTTTGGATTGAAATTTTGCTTTGTCTTCATAGATGACTTGTTAATTTTTAGTAAGACATTACTCGAACATAAACAACATCTACAATAGTTATTTATGCAACAAGTGAGTAAAGTAATACTTTTTTTCACGAGTAGGAAAGATTGACGCACGAGCCGAAGGCCTACTCTCGAGTTTCATACAAAATTTTTTCTACGTCCGTAACTTTGAATAAATTCGGTAAAACCTTAATCAATTTTTATAAGTAATAATACTTTTAAATTATGAACATAATAATAATCATCAAGTTTACTTGATCGGAAACGAATGTTTGACATTTATCGGCAGAACTCGCGGCGTGTTGCGAAGTGTTCATGACACACTTTGTGCAAACGATTTTTTAGTAGCGTTAAAAAATGAACCGCTACGGCACTTTTTTTCACGCAAAAGGGTGAAAAAATGAACCGTTATGGCACTTTTTTTCACGCTTCCGGAAGGCTTCAGAAAACACATATTTTATGAACGCAAATTAATGAAAAAAACTGTACATTTTTTAACGGACGTAGAAAATAGTTATTTATGCAACAAGTGAGTAAAGTAGTACTTTTTTTAAGTTGCTTTACTCCTGCTCTCGAGTTTCATACAAATACGTCCGTAACTTTAAATAAATTTGATAAAACCTTAATCAATTTTTATAAGTAATAATACTTTTTTTAAATGAAGAAAATAATAATCATATCAAGTTTTCTTGTTCGGAAACGAATGTTTGACATTTATCGGCGGAACTCGCGGCGTGTTGTGAAGCGTTCATGATACAATTGTTCACACACACAATTTTAAAGTAGCGTTAAAAAATGAAACGCTACGGCACTTTTTCACGCTGTTTGTAGGTTTCAGGAATCACATATTTTACGAACCCAAATTAATGATGATTTTATAGCGGACGCAGAAAAATTATATTTAAAAGGTTTACTCAATACGACATTGTAATTAATGTAGACAAATGCGAGTTGTCAAAAAGACTTGTCAAGGGGGGTAAGGGGGGGTCGCAGCGAGGGGTGAAAACCCCGCCCTCGTTGACCTCCAGCTAGCTCATGGAGCCGGCGTCGCTATAAAACAGCACAAGAACACACAAGGATGAGGTAGAGGTAGAAAAAGTCTTATAAAAAATGTCCAATGTTCAAGAAAATATAAAATAATAGGAAATAATGTCACAGCACAAACAGTCACGAAAAGTAAATAGTCACCAACAATTCACTCAATGTTCGTGAAGCACGGGGATACCAGGCGGATCCGCGGACGAGTGACTGGTGGCTCGGCGGCAACGGGAGCGGCGGCGGTGGCTGAGGCGGCGATGGCAGCGGCGGAAGCGTCAGTGGCGGCGGCGACGGCAGTGGTAGCGATGACGGCGAGGGAAGCGGAGGCGGCGGCTGCGAAAGCGGCTGCGGCGGCGTCAGTGGATCAACGACGTTTCGGCTCAGCGTATCGACGACTTGGGCGTTCTGACTGTTGTGACGAATGTCAAAGTCGAATGTTGCACTCAATCTCTGAGTGATTTCAATTGAATTCTGATCTGAGTCTCTCGATTGTTGAATTATGCCTGATGTCTTGAGAGTGATCCTAGGCCTTTTACGGGGTCCTCGCCCTACTCTTCTCCGGGTTGCGGGTGGTAGTGGTGGTAGGGTGCGACCACGAGGTCGGCGCACATGTTCGAACCGGCAAATTGCACTTCCGAGAACAATTTGGGTTAGAACCGAATTCGTCACGTACGCAGGCAGCGGGAGGCGGATCAACAGTTATTTGTGTTGTCCTGGCAGCTGCACATTTCACAAATTGTTCTGCGAAAACGGTCTAACGATGTCCTTGATGGGAAGATGCACAGCGGTGAAGGCTTATGCATTCATTGTATTGTTACTGGCAGCTATACTTCTTCGAAAATTATCTCGTTTGGAAATTTCAATAATGCGGAATTTATGTTAATATTGAAAAGGAGCAATGGTTAGCTCATAAAATTCAAATTAAGATAATTATAGTCGGGCCGCTGAGAGCTGCCTGTGACTCATTGCTTAAAATCGCATGAATCAAGATTTAAGTAAACGTATCTCCGTAAGAAAATTTGGTGCCGCGCTGATTTTCATTGAATGCCTTAATTAAGAACTCGGTTTCAAAAAATCATCTCTATTCCTCACTGCTAAAGAATTAATTGCTTTTAATGATATTAGAGCAGCTTTAGTCAGAGCTGTTTTTCTGACTCATCCGAGACTAGGCGTACCTCTTTATCTGGCAGTTGATGCGTCCGACATACCCATCGGAGCACGTTTACAACAATTTCTAGACGGAACTATCGCTTTCTTCTCTAGGAAGTTTTCTGTTAGAGTGTTCATATACACCGTCTTTGAGCGTGAACTATTACCTATGTTCACTGCTTTGAAGTATTTTTGTTATTATCTTTAGGATCATATTTTCTATATCTTAACAGATCATAAGTCACTTGTTTTTGCTTAGAAGAACTGTACTATCATGGTGAATCCTCGAGAATCCAGCCAAATGTATTTTATTTCCCAATTCACATCTGATATAAGGCATACATATCGGGAAGCAACAATATGGTTCCTGATGCTCTTTCCAGAATTCCTGTTGTTTGCAACGTTTCTGAAATTTTTGCCACGGTCAGCTTAGAGAGCAAAAATATGATGAGGAGTTGGAACAGTTTTTGAGCAATCATGGCACTTTATCTTTGGTTTTGCAGTCTTCCAATATATCAAACTCGACGTTGATTATTTACTGTGATTTTTCAACAAAATTTCCAAGACCTTTTCTGCCTATTTCTTTAACACGTTGAGCGCCGCGTCAGCCATCGCTGGCTGACACTGGACTTTCCATTTAGGCCGCGTCAACCAGCGGTGGCTGACAGCGTATACCATGATATAGAACTATAAAATTGACATTGTTTTATGGAATTGCAGAAAATTTATTCAAAATTTACTCAACTTTGACACATTACAGAATTACATTAAGTGTCGAATGAATGAATGCTTATAGGCGTCTCATTCTAAACGTAAACACTCTTCTACTGCGATAAGAGACATTGGCCTACAATATAATTATTAATAATAATAATAATATTTTTTTAAATAATCTGCAATCAACATTTGGCAAGGTCCCGATCATTCATTTTTGGAAAATTCCATTTTGCTGATTTTCGACAGCTTCAAGAAGGACAAAAAAATGACTTTTTTTGGAAAAATGTCCGCCATTTTGCGAAAAATCGGAATTTTGAAAAAGTGAACGATCGGGACCTTGCTGACATATCAGCAATTAAAAGTCTTGTTGAAAATTATATTTCAGATAACTAGGGTTGACCCACTCCTGTACACCGTTTGACCCTTCACTTCTGACAAGGGCGCTGTCAATGCCATCTCCAGGTCTTCGAAGACAACATTGACATGTAAAAAAATCATGTATAAAATTCAATTGATCTACAATAACATAAAAAAAGTTTCGTATCGAAATCTTCTCTAGTTTTTTACAATAAATTCTTGAAAATTGGCTTCGAATTTTTAAGTCCCCCTTAATCATAAATATTTAGTAAGCTTTAAAAATAATGCGAGAACGCCTATACTGTCAAATAATTAGGCAACCTAATATGAACAAATAACTGAAGTGACCCTTCACTTCTGACAAGGGCGCTGTCAATGCCATCTCCAGGTCTTCGAAGACAACATTGACATGTAAAAAAATCATGTATAAAATTCAATTGATCTACAATAACATAAAAAAAGTTTCGTATCGAAATCTTCTCAAGTTTTTTACAATAAATTCTTGAAAATTGGCTTCGAATTTTTAAGTCCCCCTTAATCATAAATATTTAGTAAGCTTTAAAAATAATGCGAGAACACCTATACTGTCAAATAATTAGGCAAGCTAATATGAACAAATAACTTTATATTGAATATGAATTTCAATTTCGCATAATTTATATTATTTGGTAGATAAACAATAAAAAATATGCGAAATTTATATTCATATATAAAATAAAATTAATTCTTACTTATTAAAATTCATCTAACCTGCGAAAGAGCTGGGGTAGTTGATCATTAAATATATCAACCGAGAAATGAATACATTCGACGGTAAACATTTCCTTTTACCTCCGAAAAAAAGCAAATTTAAATACACCACTTTATCCCTTAAAATATCACTTCTATCCGACTCCCCTGTTAAAATATTATGATCACTGCACCCAAATTACACGTAAAACCACGATTCGCTTTCCTTCATCCCCCACTCCATCATCCCCCGTCGTCGTGCCGCCGCCTAACGATCGCATTTTACCCCCCCGAAACGTGGGACGGCTCGTTTATTTAAAACACGTACAGAATGAGCCGTCATCGAGCTGATTAACGAGGACAACTCGTGTCGCCCTGCAAGAATCCACCGCCTCTGCATGTGCGAATTTTTGTCATTCTGCTCGAATTCAAAAGAAGCACTCATTTATTTGCCGAAATGCTGGATTAGGAAGGGCGTAGTTAATTAATGCTGGGGGTTGAGTGGCTTCCAATGAGATGTAATTGTATCGCTTGTTTGGAATGGGCACGAATGAAATATTATTGTGGATAAGTTTGAATGACAATTGAATGAAATTATCAAAACAATGTATTTGTGTGTAATACGCAGTAAAATAAGGATTTTAAGAAGTAAAATTAATTCTATATGTATATATTATTCTCTATATAAATGTAAGGAAGAATAAAGACCATTTATACTCGGCGCACCGAATAGGTGGTATGATCACGTTGCGTTCATCCCGCGTCGTCGTGATAGTTCGTCGAGATGTTATGAAAAGCCTGATTCACACAGCCTTACCACATTTTAGGTCTATGCCGGAAATATAAATCTTTCTACTTTAACCCACAAAATCTAACTATTTACCACTTCCTGATTAATTGTAATTGAAAAAGGCTGATTTAAGGATAGAAAGTAATCACTATACTTAAATAAGACAGAAAAATGAGAACACATGGCATACAACGGGCGTGATAAAAATTTCGGGTGCGTGACATGCGCTTTACATGCGTTTGCGCTGACCAATCAGCGAACATCACGCGATAATCACGCAAACCCATAATACCACCGATTCGGTGCGCCGAGTATAGTAGTAAAGATTTTAGACAAGATGCGAATAAAGTAATTTAAGCCGCTTGCGTGAAAGACTTCACACCGCTCGTGTAAGGCAAGCGCTACATTGGACGAATTAACCGCTACGGAAAACATTAGATGGATGTTCTATTGCGGATTGTCCGCTGCTCAAAACAAGCACACATTAGACGAATGTTTCATTGCGGAACATCAGTATGTATTTTTTTTAGTCAACCTACAATCAAAGAATTCACTACGCAGATGAATCCGTCGGGCAGAAAGCTGTACTTTGCGTTTGTTAGACTTTTCTTCTGGTGGAGGAGCGGATAATGCGAATACGGCACCGGCCTAACACTTCTCTGACCCTTCCCCTGAAACGGCCAAGCCGGCCTCGCTTGCCAAAAGAGCCGTCTTTAACCCTCATCCCCACGACAAGGTACCCGGGTACCTTTACGACTTTCAAGTGAATTTTTTACTGTTACAGAATTTAAATTTTCAGCTAGTTCTCCGTGACATCTTAAAACTCTTTAATAATATTCCATTTTTGTTTGACACAACAAAAAATATTGATTAACACTTTATTTATTTGTTGTCAAACATATTTATCCTCAATCCCCACGACGCACAGTATACGATTTGCCCAAACTAGAGGGACAAAAGTAGATATGAGATTTAAAGGTTTTTAAATGACCTAAATTGATTATTTACATAATATGTGATGATGTGGTAGCAAATAAAATATATTTATGTTAACTGCAAAACATTTATTCTCATTTTAATAGTGACGTTATATCACTATAGTGTTTTAAATTGCTTTTTTTGGGTAATTTTCTTAACAAGGAAATAAAAGGATCGGATGACACAAGCGAATACTTAAGTAAATCTAAGTTTGTGCGAACCCGAGATGTTTTCAATGCGTGGCCCAGTCTTACTTTGCGTATTTCTTTATTTTTGGCCTCCGAAGCCTCTTCGGACATTTGTCCTATTGGAATGACAGAATGTCTCATTATCTCTGCTCCATGAACTAATATCTTATGTAATGTAGTAGGCATATTATACCACGGGTACAAATGTACAAATGTTGTTGAATTTATCCGGGTCTATTTCATAGCCAGACGCTATGGCTGCAAGAACTGTACGAAGATGGGAGAGCAGATTTTCATCGAGGCCGGTGATACGAGCAGTTTCTTTGTACTTATGAAAAAATGTTCTTGCGGTGTTTCCGTCATTGCTTGTTCCAAAACCCGGCTTAACTTTGTCTATTATTAGACCGATTTCTTTAAATTTGGCCTTAATTTCTTCCTTCTGCTTTTTAAAATGTTTTTTATTTTCCTCTCCTCTGACTTGCCACTGGCATATATTCATTCGGTACGTGATATTTAGTAGGCATTCCATTGTGCGGATATAAGCATGGAGGCTAGATATCCCAAACCTATACATAGTTTCATTAGGCTCTCTTGCAATTGTTGTGGAATTCATCTCTTTAGATGTAGCTTTACAGATGTAACATGTTTGAGTGGACTTATTTTCGGAGAGCACGTTACATACTTTGCCATCTATCATCGACAAAATCATATCGTGTTTTATAGTCATATCAACTCCATCTATTTGTACAACAGTAGGCACTAAAAGTCGATTTTTTTTCTCGATAGCTTCACATTGTTGTTTTATCAACGACTGTGTTTCTTTTTTATATAAAAACTTTATAGTTCTGCAGAATCTTGGTGAAGATGGGCGTGGGTTTTCCCAAATTATTATCTTAGTGGCATCATCATTATCTCTCACAAGTCTTAGTGGCACCAACGATACCACAAACATATATTCATCTGTATTGTTGGAACTTTCAAATGGCTGCTTGTATAAGCTATGGCCAGAAGAGCTGTCACATCCCCACTTGTAAATCATTGTGTAATTCGAGCCGTTTACGTCAGCTTTCAATACTTCTCCGAGAATATTTTTACATATTCTTGTTGCGGTATGAGTCAAAAAATCTTTTAGCTCAACTTCAGGGTATGTGTCTGTTAGGGTGAATTTTTGCACAGGAGGGTAACACTGTTCTTTCACTTTTGCTACTTGATCATAGCATGGGTAAAGATGGAATCCTCTTTCATTTGCCTCCTGTTGAATATTCTTATATGTTTGCACAGTAAAATCATTAGAAATAAACAAAGCCAAAGCTTCTTCCGGGGTGTAAGGCCGTTGTTCTGTTTTTGCTTGTATTCTTCTCCTAGCTTTTTTATATCCGGTACCTCGTCTCGGTGAAGCTGTAGAAATTTCCTGAATCAAACTAGCAGCGTCACGTTTCCCAGTGGCTCGCACACTAGATTCGGCCGCAAAAGATAGCTGTTCAACGTCATACTCTTGCAACAAATGCTGAATTTTACGCTTTCTCGTTTTCGTAGAACTGTCTTTAAATTTTTTTTTTGGTCTTCCAATACTGGAACTCGGTTTTGGGGACCGTTCATGGAACATTGTAAGCACCAATTCTTCATTTAACCATTCTTCGTTGGCATTTAAAAATAAATCTAAACGTCTCTTTTTGCGAAGCCATTTAAGACGAATTTTCTCGCATTCATTTTTCAAAAAGGCCTTTAGGAGCTTCTCCTGGTCTTGTGGAAGGATCAAATTAACGAATTTTGTCTTCACAAACTCCAAAACTTGTTCTAATCTGCCATTGGGCGGGGTAGAACGCAAAAATTCAAATAGCGATTTTCGTAGAATTCGGGCACCTATAACAAAAAAAATAAGAAATAGTTAGAATCGCAAGAAGTCGCACAACCAAATCATGTTTTTAACAAACATATACGATAAGAGAATACGTTAAAAGCTTGATCACGCCTTGACTCATCTTAACTATCTACTTTAGGACTTTGTGAATTTATCTATAACATATTTTTTGTTGTTATATGAAAGGTAAATTTCAAGACAATATAACGAAGTCTTCAAAAATATTTTAGTGGATTAATATCAAGTTATATATAGGTATTTACCTCGAATTGAAGAATCCATCACTGAAAAGTTCTTGAAATCGCAAAAAAGAGAAACACATGCAGACACACCAACGGTTACGGTCGCACTGACCGAGCGGGCGGCTACCTGAATTCGACATGGTAAGTTCGCCCCATTGTTATTGAGGGGACCGCGGCGCAATAACTGTTTCTGAATGCATTATCAGTTGTAGGTTTCGTCCAAGAATGTAATAATATTATGAAAACTATGTGTTTTAACAATATAATTTGAGACTTTTGTCTCCCTAGTTAGGGCAAATCGTACACTGTGCGACGTAGGTACCTGGGTACCTTTATGTGTTTTACATTATCTACTATTATAATTTATATATATAAGCTTAAAAGATTTTAGGATAAACATAAAACGAACCAAAAGTAAGAAAAAATATATTTATTGTTATTAAATTTATACACAAGATAAACATTTTGTATAATTTTCCGAGTGTTCGTCACAAACAGGTTGATTACATTCAATGCATCCTTTCCTTGTTTTTCTTTGCTTTTTAGATGCGGATCTGCAAATATGACAGCTGCCTACTACTTTTACGCGTCCAGTTGCATCCCTGGGTGTATTTTGGTTATTTTGAGATGGGTTATTTACGAGTACCCTCCCTAACATGCATTGAATCCCTGACTTTGTTCCAAAATGTAGATATGTTTTGGGACATCGTGATCTTGTTTCTATATTCGGTAATGCAAGCTGTTTACCCAAACCTTGTAGAAATTTCTTGCGTAGGTTGTTTACTTTTGCCTCTGATGGGTTGTTTTCCACATAAATAATATAAGCTGCCAATGCTGCTATATCAATTATATTATAAAATATTGATACAGGCCATCGATTTGTCTTACGCTTTGTCGTATATTGTGATACCATTTTGTCCATATTATCAACGCCTCCTTTTCCGGTATTATAATAATGTATTATTTCAGGTTTTCGTTTAGATCCGCTCACAGTATTTGTGTAATGCATTGTAGATAATAATATCACGGCTTTTCTTACTTTGGGCACGTACGATACCATCGTCACTTTGTCTTTGCCAAATCCAAATATCGACGAAAATTCTTCTCGACTTTTATTGGCTAGCATCTGAGGGGGTATACATGCTTTGTTCTTTTTCAGAGTACCAACAACCGATAATTTCCATGACATCAACAAACGCGCTAATGGCAATGTTGTAAAAAAATTATCCATTACAATATTCCTACCAGAGTTCTTAAATCGGTGGCATAAATCTTTCACTACCCGCTCGCCTTGATTTTTTTCGCGACCATCTATTGACTTTCCAGTATATATCTGGCCTGTGATGGGATAAGAATTATGTGAGTCGCATACCCACCAAATTTTTATGCCGTATTTTGCTGGTTTTGAGGGCATATATTGTGTAAATCGTGTCCTTCCTCGGAAAGGGAATAATTGTTCGTCTACTGTAAGACACTCGGATGGTACATAATTATTTCTCAAATTGTTATTCAATAACAACCACAATTCAGAAATCGCAGCAGCTTTGTCAGTTTTTAATCTTTCTGCTCTGGTGTTAGCATTGTCAATTCGTAAAAACCGTTGAATAGCCCAAAATCTATTTATTGACATAGTCGCACGGTAAATAGGGTACGCTTCACTTTTCCAAAGTTCTTTGATATCCTCTGTATTGGAATGGTGTACTCCTGCCGTTATTAATATTGCCAAATAGCCATCAAACTCATCTGTAGTAATGTCCTTCCATATTTTAGGCTGTTCCGTAGGATTTGCATTATTCCGTTCCAAATACACAGATTTGGCTTTCCGATTCGTTTCTCTAACAATTATATCACAAATTATTGGGGTGAAAATACACTTGAACGTATCTCTTATTGTAAGGGTTAGCGTATCTTTAGAGGGACCAGATTTTTGGCGTAGAATATTGTGCTTGTATGTTTGCAATCCATCTTGTGGAGCGGAAGCTATCCAAACTGTACCATCTTTACCATGTAGATCTTGCACAATATTATCAATGGGTTCATCACCACATTCGACATCACTATCATCTTCTTTTTCAATTTCTATTTCAACTTCGGTGTCAGCATAGACATCCTCAACATCAGATTCTTCAATAGGAAAAGTTGATCGGGGTAACAATTCTTCATCGGCTGATGCAGTACCTTCATATTCCTCGTCGTGTTCATCACCATCGATATCGGCAAGTCGTTGAAGATAAGTAACTTGTTGCTCATAACTCATTCTATAAAACAATACATTTCATTAGAAAAATGTATTTCTTTTTAAAATTATTATAATGACTTACCTTCGATACTCGGCTTCCGAAACTTCAGTGAATGAGTCTGCCATCTCAATCAAAATTATTACAAAGTAATCAAAAATAGTTTGTTTCAACGTGAGATAATTATACTTTAATATTTAAAAAAAATATAATCGATAGACATAAATAATGTTTAATTTATACCTTAACTATAATTGAGAGGGGGAAGATACATTTTGTAGAATATTCTCATCTATTTATTTAGACAATAAGAGTATTATTTATGTTAGAAAAATAATGCTGTTTTCTTTGAAACACACTAATAAGCTTAACGACTTTCCAAATGATTAACACTAATCCAAATTAAAAATGGTATCCAGTAATTGGATTATAAGTACTTTGCACCGTTCAGGTAATTACATCAAGGGGGCTCTTAGTCCTGTTTAAGGTAAATGTATTTCATTATACTAATCTGTTATAAGATGAACAATGCATAATCCGGTTAAATATCCTTATTATCTCGAATTAAGCCCTTTTTAAATGAGCCAGGTACCTACGTTGCGGGGATACGCATGCATTTTCCATCGTGGGGAAGAAGGTTAAAAGGGTCGACCCTCTCTGGGCAAAAATTTAAAATGCCCGCAAATTCCGCCCATCCCTACTGTACAGTCAGAGAAAATACAAATGCGAACTCGCTCGGCGAGGGAATGCTGCCGCATGTCGGTGCTTAATTCGGACAAAACCAGTCAGTCCCTGCTTAAAATCCATTTATGAGGTAATAAAAGGGTATCCCGATATAAGATGGTCAAAATGCCACCCGATACAGATTTTTAAATCAATTTGAAAATATCATTAGTTGTGACCTTAACCAAAGTAGTCGTAAGCCGTATATCAAACAAACCTGACATGACCCGGGAAGCCCCAAAATAAGATTTTTTCAAATATAATTTTTTTAACCACTAAAAAAAATCTGAAAAAATCACATATATTATTGATCAAAATACCAAATCAGATGAATTTTTCAAGGTCATTTTATATTTTTATAAATTTATCAACAATTGAAATAAATTTCGGATAGATTGAAATATATAGGGTTATTCACGCTATACGGCACGGAATAGTGTGGCCAAACCACGTGGCTTTCAAAAAGTTTGACTTTTAGGATATATAGGGGTCTATTATAGTTACTCTTTAAAATTAATTTCATATTATACAGGGTGTTCCAAACGCCCTAAAATATCAAAGTTGTGTTTTTTTTTAATGAAACCCTCTGTATTTAATAAAACCTTTAATAAAATTATCGGATTAAAATCAAAATCTTGGATTTTATTGCAAAAATTTTGTTTTTAGGATCCAAAACCATGAATTCTATCGTCCAAATTTGAGATTTTACATGACATTCCTAGATTATAATCCAAATTTTTTATTTTAGGACTCAAATTCTGCGTTTAAGAGTCAAAAACTTGGATTTTATGTTCCAAATGCCAGATTTTAAATGCAATTGATCAATTGAATCCAAATATAGGATTTTGGGTCTCAAGTTCTGCGTTTAGGGACCAGAAACTTGGATTTAAAGTTTCAAATTAGAAATTTTACATATAATTATCAAATTAAAATCCAGACTTTTCATTTTTCAACACAAAGTTTGCTTTTAAAAACCATGGATTCTATGGTCCAAATTCGAGATGTTTATTGAAATTTTTGTATTAGAATCCAAATTTTGAATTTTAAGTCTCAAATTCTACGTTTGGGGCCAAAAACTTAGATTGAATATTTCAAATTTCGGATTTTAGATATAATTATCAAATTAAAATCCAAATTTTTAATTTTAGGTCACAAATAATGCGTTTAAGATCCAAAACCGTGGTTCAAATTGGATAATTTTCATGAAATTCTTGGATTAGAATCCAAAATCAGTACAAAGTATTGTAGTCAGCAAATAGATTTTTTTTAGATTTTTGATCTATATATTCGTTTTTTTTTTGTCTAAATTTTTGATTATTAGGCCCAAACATGATTTATTTTTGCCTAAATTTAATTGGTAAAATTTTCGACTGTTTGGTCCGCATTTTTTATTTTTTCAGATGAATTTTTAAATTTTTAACCTGTATTTTCGATATTTTTGGTCAAAATATTTTATCTTTGTATTTTAATTTTTTTTTAAATATTCTAAATATTCTTTATTTTGACCTAAATTTTCGATTTAATTGTTCAAATTTTTGATTCTTTGGTCCGCATTTTTTATTTTTCGGGCCGAAATTTTAATTCTAGTTCCAAATTTTTGATTTGATTTTGATTAAAATATCTATAACCTGAATTATTGATTTATATGCGAGATTATTTAATTTTTTCTGGTATTTTCGAGTTTTGTTTGTTGAAATTTTCAATTTTTTAGCCTGCATTTGTTATCTTTAGGGCCGAATTTTCTATGCATTGTCTAAATTTTCGACTTTCGGGCCTACATTACAAATTTGTATTATTATTTTTTTAGTCTTTTGACCTACATTTTTCTTTAGTAACTTCTCGATTTTATTGTCAAAATTTTCGATTTTTTGGTCCGCATTTTTGATTTTTCGTTTAGTCTGCGTTTATTATCTTTAGGTCCGAGTTTTCGATATTTTGTCTAAATTTTCGACTTTTTGGCCAACATTGTAGGTTTTTATTATTTTTTTACCTTTTGCCCTAAAATTTTAATTATTTGCCTGTTAAAATTTTTCTTTTCTGGGTCCACAATTTTTATTTTTATGCCAGAATTTTAGATATTTGGTCTAAATTTTGTATCGAATATTTTAGATTTAAAGTCTGTTTTTTATCCAATATTTTAGATTTTTTAACTTGGACTATTGATTTCATTCCGTGATTTTTTTTTATTTTTTGGCTATTATTTTCGAATTTCTGATCAGAAACTTATTTTTGGCAAATTATTTTGCTTCTACCTAAGTTTTTAATTTTTTGTCTGCGTTTTTTATTTTTAGATCAGGATTCTTGATTATTTGGCCCATATTTTACATTTCTGTGTTTTCGATTTCTTTGTTCCAATTCTTTTTATTTTTCATTATTTTGACCAAAATTGGTTTGTAGAAATGTTCGATTTTTTGTCTGCATACGCCCGAGTTTTCTATGTTTTGTCTAAATTTTCACCTTTTTATGCCCTACTTTTTTGGCCTATATTTTGTATTTTCGATTGTTTTGGTTTCAATTTTAGTCGACTTAAATTTTTGATTCGTTTGTTAAAAATCTTGATTTTTTGGTCTACCACTTTGATTTTTGGGTACGAATTTTAGATTTTAAGTCTTAATTTTTTATTTTTTTGTCCCATATTTTAGATTTTCTTAACTTGAATTATTGATTTTATTGTGCGATTTTTTTTTTAAATTTTAATTTTTGCAATCATTTTCGAATTTCTCGTTGGAACTTATTTTAAGCTAAAAAGAGTTATATTTGGGGCTGAAAATGGCAAATGTTTTTCTTTTGCTTGTATTTTCAATTTTTTGGTCTGCATTTTTATTTTTAAACCAGGATTTTTTATTTTTTCGGCCGATATCTTTATTGATCCAAATTTTTGATTTATTGGCCAAAATATTCGATTGGTCTAGGAAGATAAACGGTTCTTTGTTTCTTCAAAAAGGGGGGTATTATATAAGTGGCTGTACCATCAATATGTTCCACGAGCCGCCACTGGTAAAGATATAAGGTATTTGAAATTAAAAAAAAAGAATCTAAACTCAACATAAACATACTGTTACTCTATTATTAGTTTGATAAAATTTTGCTGCTCAATTGTTGATAAATATATACAAAATATCGTAAAAAGATTATTTAATCAAATTTTTCAAGATGACGCACCATACATTGAAAGAACATTGACTATATATATAAATAAAATTTTCCGTCACTTGATCGGTTTGGGCCGAAAAAAAATGTTTAAACCTAATAAAAACATGAATACCCTAAATAACCTTTTATTTGGGTAAAAAATATATGTGAATTTTTCAGATTATTGTAATAATTTTTAGTGGTTAAAAAAATAAAATCTTATTTTTCGAGGGTTTCAAGGTCATATCTTGGCAAAAATGGGATTATTTACACGAAACTGAAATAAAATTATTAATACCAAAATATTACCAATAATTTTAAATAAAATTACTCTTTAATTGATAAATATATAAAAAATATCAATATAACGTAAACATTTTAGTTATTCAAATTTTTCAAAATGACGCACCAAAAATTGAAAGATAAAAAAAATCACAGATATGGAGTCCGTCACTCGATCACTTAGGGGCGAGAAGGAAACTAGGCGTGTAAATTTTATTACCTAATAATTCTATTTTAAGCAGGGACTGACCGGTTTGGACCGAACTAAGCACCGACATGCGGCAGCATTCACTCGCTGAGCAAGTTTCGCATTTGTATTTTCTCTGACTGTACCTATCCATGAAACAGCGATGATTTAAGATGTTTCACTTGGACGTCTGGCTTGGCCTACAGCAGTGTAAAATGTGGCCATGCGGGTCTAAAATCAGACAAAAAGTCACTTGTAAACACTTAAATCTAACGAGTCATAAGTCTAAACCATTATAGCGTATTTGGGCCGTAAATTTGACTGTTTTTAACTGATTCTTTTCAAATGAAAAGTCTTCGGGTTTATCCGCCCGAAACTAACTTTCCTTGCCCCGCCGAGGGGTAAAAATATTTTTCGGCCAGGAACGACGCTTCGTCTTTAAGCAAGCATGGTCACATTGCCCTGAATACCAGAGCCCAAAAGGCTTTTTATTTACCTTCTCAGTGGAAGCACTTTGCAACTAAAAAAGCTAATATATCGTAATAATGACTTGATAGAATTGAAACCACAGTCGATTGTAATATAAAAAAATTATTAAAATGCAATAGACAATTATGTTTAATTTATCCATGATATAACCGCTATTATTGCTCTTATCTCTTCTTAATTGCAGTAATTGCTTCACCCTAGAGTATTCATGCAACTTCCTTGATTATAGGGAGAAAAACTATTTGACCTAAAATTCACGTTTTATATCATAGTGGGAAATAAATACATTTTCAAAGAGGTATGTGAATGCTGGATTTTTTTTTCACCATTTCAATAATCTTTAATTGTATTCATTATACCCATTCATTACATATTGTAAAGTGCACATTTTTATCATACCTCTGTGCATTTTTTTTGTAACAGCAATACCATCCAATTTTTCATTGTAATCGAGCCGTCGCCCCTGGGAAGCGACACAAATATTTGTCCCAATTAATTTCCCAATCGAATTGCGCGGCTCGCGTCTGCTCGCGCCACGAAAAAACAATAATTGGTCCGGGGAAATCCACGCATGGGAAAAATTCGGGGCGGCGACAATGGTTTGCGACAAAAAAGCTCAGCACGTGCTCGTCCTTTTTGTCCGGCGCCCTTTACGAGGGCCCTTCACGCCCGGCCGCCTATAAAAAGTTTTTTCCTCATTGGGGTGAACACCCCGTTCGATCTGATGAGGCATATCCCAACTTTGATGTTTAATTAAGCGTGAATGTTAATATACATCCACGGGGATTCACCTGCTCGTGTTTCCGGGATTTATACGGTATGCATTTTTTTTAATGATAATAAATAAACAAAGGGTTACAACATTTTTCCTAAATAAACAAACGTACATATTGGGAATGGTTTAGGGGTCATTAAAAAAATCTAATATTTGGATTTGTGTTTGTGTGCATTTGCTTGCGTGTAGATTAGGGTGTTCGTAAAAAAATATTTCGAGTGTTGTTTACGCCACCCCTGGTTTGGTTTCAATATTAAAAAAATGTTGTTTCAAATCGCAGCCCAATTGATTAGTATAAACACACTGGGGTGTGTTAAAGAATCGCAATTGGCTAAATTCAATAAAACGAAATGTAGCCTGAATATATGAATATTCAACCTGTTCGCAACTTTGCAAGCAAAATTAAGTCTTACTAAGACTGTAAACAAATAACTTATTGAAACAACTACTTCCCTGGCTAGTGCCACGCCGGATATTGAATAATACAAAAGAAATTTGCATGTTATTACGCAATTGGCTATTTAAAATACAAAGAAAAAATGTATTATTTTTGATCAAATTGTTTAACTAAACAAATCTCTTCAGTTTTGGCCATACTAACAGATTGCACTTCAAATGAAATTTAATTTTCAAAAATGTATAATTGACCAAAATGTTCAAAAATGGGGCCTAAAAGTACTTTAAACTGTAAGTAATATTTTATGATATAAATATTTGAGAAAATGGAACAAATATCTTATTCGGGAATTTTCGGGGTAACCAATGAAGAATCTGATTTATTTTAATCTTGGATCCAATATGGAATATTTTAATTTTCCACATTTCTTACTACCAAATGATATTCGTTCTTACATTAATATAGGCGTAATATATACAAATAACTTTTTTTTATTTTGAAAGGCTATCGACCAGAGGTCTTTCTGAGGGGTGTGAAGTTAGCAATGGATCCAGCAATAGATTTTAAAAATCCATATCTCGGAGAAAAGAAAAGCAATTAAAAAAAAGTTAGCCATACCATTAGGGGAGGTCTAAATTAATAACAGAAAAAGAATCAACCCTTTATATTTGTTCACCCCTTTCAAAAAAGTTTTTGGTTTCTTTTTAAAGTTTGCAATCTGCCATAAATAAATTAAAATGCTTATTCTTATCACTAATACAAGTACTTAAATAATCAAGAGTAAAAAAAAAACGTTGCGGGCACTCCTTCAACAAAAAAAAAATTCTCGGTAAGTCGAAGAAATCCACATTTCGCGATATTAATCTCGATTTTTGACAAAGTTTGCAATCAGCCATAACTAAATATAAATTCTTATTCTTATCACTAATAAAGGTACTTTCATAAACAAAAGTCAAAAAACGTTACGGGCACTCCTTCAACCCAGAAAAAAATAATTTCTCCGTAAGTCGCAGAAATCCACATTTCGCGATATAAATCTCGATTTTTGACAAAGTTTGCAATCAGCCATAACTAAATAAAAATTCTTATTCTTATCACTAATAAAGGTACTTTTATAAACAAACGTCAAAAAAACCGATATGGGCACTCCTTCAACCCAGAAAAAAATTATTTCTCCGTAAGTCGCAGAAATCCACATTTATTTTTGACAAAGTTTGCAATCAGCCATAACTAAATCAAAATTCTTATTCTTATCAATAATAAAGGTACTGTCATAAACAAAAGTTAGAAAAAAACGTTACGATCACTCCTTCAACCCAGAAAAAAAATATTTCTCCGTAAGTCGCAAAAATCCATACCTCGCGATATGAATCTTCTTTTTTGACATAGTTTGCAATCAGCCATAACTAAATAAAAATTCTTATTCTTATCACTAATAAAGGTACTTTCATAAACAAAAGTAAAAGAAACGTTACGGGCACTCTTTCAGCCCAGAAAAAAATAATTTCTCCGTGTTCAGAAATCCACTGAATCCACTGAATCAGCCATAACTAAATAAAAATCCCTAATCTTATCACTAATAAAGGTACTTTCATAATCAAAAGTCAAAAAAATGTTACGGATACTCCTTCAACCCAGAAAAAAATAATTTTCACAATGTGGATTTCTGCGACTTACGGAGAATTTTTTTTTTAAGGAGTGCCCGTAATGTTTTTTTGACTCTTTATTATTGAAGTACTTGTATTATTGACAAGAATAAGCATTTTTATTTGTTTATGACAGATTGCAAACTTAAAAAAAAACTTTTTTGAAAGGGGTTAAAAAATATAAATGGTTAAAATTAAGGGTTGATTCTTTTTGTGTTATTAATTTAGACCTTCCTTAATGGTGTAGTTAACTTTTTTTTCGAATTGTTTTTCTTTTCTCCGAGATATGAATTTTTAAAATCTATTGCTGTATCTATTGCTAACTTCACATACGTGTCTTTCTGCCATCTTGTTTTGGTCTTCATCTTGTTTCCATAGATACAGCGGTGGCCACATTTCTTAATTAATCCATAGATGTCAAATAATAATAATATTCATGTTTCATATTAAATTAGTCAAACAGGAACACTGTTGTCCAGGATTTTGAAGTCGCTATTTAATAATTTATTATAAAAACCCCAAATTAATACAGGGTGGCCCAGACCACCCGCATCAGGCCTTTTGAGAAAATGGCTGGTCGTAAAGGGTTGGGACAAAAAAAACATTACAAAATGTTATTGTTAATCCCAAAAACGGTTGGTATCCCTGAGAGTTAGTCAAGAACTCCAGATTTTTAAATGGTACGATGGGTCGAAAATGGTATCGTTTATAAGGTCTATAAAAAAAAAAAAACTTTTGTAGGAAACATAATTTTATTACTGGCACCTATTTAGAATATCTGATTAAAGTTATTAAATTTCAATTTTCCATAGCTAACTTATTTTAAAAGTTAGCATTTCAAATGATAGTTAAAAAATATCAGATGTGTACAAATGGTCCTGCATTCACTTATACTCATTGTTGAGCTCCTCTAGTAACACTACAAAATATATGAAAATGATGCTTATTTATTATAAGTTTGAATTATTGTCTATTACTATTTTTAAATAAATAACAATTAACAACTAAAGGTAGAAACGCCAAAGTGGCGGAATCTATTACCTGAATGCTGTACTGAACCAAATCCGGGTGGCTTTAACACCGACAAAATATTGACATTGCCAGCGGCGGCAAATATAACAATATTAATCTGAACATTAAGTATTGTTCCCCCATCAGCATTTAGACAATAGATTCCGCCACTTTGGCGTTTCTACCTTTAACGGTGTTTGGAATACTTATATTCCAATAGTAATCTCCGTTTCCCCATCAGCAACTAACTACACTGATGAGACCTGAAAGGTCGAAACCGATCTGTAGCTGTTCTGATGGGGGAACAATACTTAATGTTCAAATTAACAGCTAATTTTGAAATAACCACATAATTGATATCAGCTGTAGAAATGTTTATGATATACAGTTAAAAACTAAAGATTGCATTTTATCTACAAATTAATTATACATTGTTTCGTGATACTTCAAATTTTCGTTTTGTAAACCCGTGAAATTGTTTTCTATATTCTCCTACTTGAAGCTAAAATTTTTGTTTCTTCATTTTTAGTCAGTGCAGAATTTAAGTCTAGTATTAATTTTCCAGCTCTTTCTGCGGCGTCTCGCTTGTTACTGGCAACTATTTAATTATATTTTATGAAATTTGAAAGGCCACAATGACAAATCTGCTTATAAAAACGTTTTATCAGGTTTAAAACGATGAAGGAATACAAATACAAACTATTCAATTCCTTATTAAAGTATTTAAGGAACATCTTATACTGTTATTATGTCGCTCTTTTTTTTTCTGCATTAAAAATGTATTATTTTTAGATCGATTATTTGAGAAATGTAGAAAATTAACATTTCGAGTTCGCCATGTTCGATCCAGGATTTTGAAATAGTATTTTACGTAACAAGTTCCGAAAGTGATATTTTACGGGATGAGTAGGAAATTTATAGGGCGAGCCTTAGTTGAGTCCTGGAATCCTGCGAGTCCCGTAAAATCACTTTTGGAACGAGTTACATACAATATTTTTTTCTGCAGCCGTTTTTTATGTTAAAAAAAGCAAAAACATACACGAATGTTATATGGCAAGCGCTGTCATAATTAAATATGAAGTTTATGTTTTTTTTATAAAGGCCGCCTACATATATACGCAAAATCGTCCCGAAAGTAACAAAAAGCGTCCCAAAAGTATAGAAATCGTTCCGAAAGTGAAACAAAATCGTCCCGAATATAACAACTTTCGGTACGATTTATGTAAAGTGGTACTTTGTATTTAATAAATCACACTGAAGTTTTATTTTCGGGACGGCTGCAGAAAAAATTAATTTTTGATGTAGGATTTTTAAACAAATTGAATATTCATATATTCAGGCTACATTTCGTTTTATTGAATTTATAGGATTTTTAATTGTGATCACGAAAAACTCGAGTTAGATGATTTGTTGCATTTCCTTAAATATTTATGCGAATTTCACGTGCGAGTGGATTTTTTGTTCTTTCAGGGGAGTAAATACAAATATTTACGTTTTAAAATAAAATGTGTTAAATACAACGTATTTCTCCCACCGGGACAAATTAAGGCGGGTGCAATAAAATGTGAAAAGTGTTCTAATTGGTATTATATTGGTTACACTGGGATAGCAGGGGAATACTGGAACTATTATTTAGTAGAATCGAAAACATTTGAAAGCAACAAATGACAATGCATCCGTTGCAGTGGAGAAGAAGAGGAAATAAATTCATGCGATGAATAATTTGGAAATTGCAATTGTTTGGTTTTGGAGTGCATTTTTCTGAGACGATAAAATTCATGCCTCTGTGCCGAAATTCATCAAGGAGGATACCTGCTTAGTTCAACCGACGAAATCCGCACAAACGGAATTTGAATAAATTATCTTTACAGCCCTTTGTCTTCTTCGGACAAGGGCTGCAAAGCATTTGGTCGCCAGATGTATTTCTGGAAAATTTAAGAAGTGTGCAGTAGTGCCAAATGAAAAATAGTGCGGATAGTAGACACACCCCCATTGCGTCCCCCTCCTTAAGGGCGCAAATATGAAGTTTCATTTTCATGTAAATATTTGTAAATTTTTAGTATTAAGCAAAATTTGTACAAAGACAGACGTTTATAATATACACAATTATTATTCAAGTGAATTATCTTTTTGTCCGGTATTAACAACCAAGTTCCCTTACAAGGAACACTGAAGCAGCAAACTTCGCAAATTGCAGTCTTCAAAACATTCCAGCAATTACACATGAATAGGGTTCTTGCAGATTTTTTTTTCTTTGGCTTAAGCTATTCGTGAGGCGTAAACAATCAAAAAGTGACCGCACGGATGGGATTCGAACCCACGACCACGAGGCCCAGAAGCAGGAACGCAACCCACTATGCCACCGCGCCCCCTTCTTACATTGTTGACATTATGATTCAGAAATTTTTTTGTTGGCTCTGTTTGTCATGTCATAAATGGTTCAACTACAATGTACAATACAAAAAAATTCCGCTAACACAAACTCCCTTAAAGCATATACTTCACACCTTGTGAGTCAGGAAAGTGGATATTTTCTGTGTCGCAAGAGAAAAGTTTTTCTCATGCTGTTAACTCAGTTTCGGTCTAAGGTTGCTTGTATATCGCTGGTTTGGTAATACTGTTTACGTAAAAGTCAAAAAAGTTATGCATAAGTTAAGTTAAGCCTAAAACAGGTTATTTTATGTTAATGAAGGCCTTAGTGTTCAAATGCTTATACAAATTTGGGTGAATAAATGAACAAATTAATAATGTCAGATGTATACAACAACCACGGACCCGAGCGAATACTTCTCGATCCCCAAAAAATCTTTCGCCCGGGCTGGGATTAGAACCCACACGGTACGCGGTGCAACCAAAACAAGCGCTCGCCTGTACCCACTACACCAACGGGCCTCCTCGCCATAAATACTTCTTAAAACATTAAAAATAAATAAATAAAATATTTCTTACCACCAGCAGCAGCAGCACAATCTAGACATTTAATATCTATAACTTTCTCTTCGTCTTCAGTCACGTTCAAACGTATGTTATAATTTTTTAAGTGCACTTTATGTTCAGGGCATGTGTTTGCTTTTACTATACATAGTTCTCCTTCAGGTTTAACTTTAACTGCCAATAGAATCACAATAGTCCTCACGTCCAGCTCTAAAATAATGTTCAAATAAATAAATAAATAAATGATTTATTTAATTATTAGAAATAAATGACCTGCAATAATCTACTTCACTGTACTATTATCCAGTTATCTATCTGAATAGTACAACAAGGACTTGATACTTTTGGTGACAGAGAAAAGAGCCGCTCATTATAAATACAAGCATACAAACCGACATAGTGATTACACTTTATTCTCAGATTTGCGTCGCAAAAGTTTCTACATGGAGGAAAAAAAATGAAATTAATGAAATTTCGACCATTTTCAAACCGCCATAACTCAATCGATTTTGATGAATATTTGAGGGCGAAAAACTTTGAAGTGTCTTCTTCAAATTCATGTATGCGAACTTAAGCGTAACCCCTTCTGCCCCCTCTATTACCTCTGTGAAAAAAAATGTTTTTTCAGGAAACCATGTCCAACTTTGACGATGTCTATGCAGTTGGAAAAATTTTGTCGACTCAATCCACCATAAAGGCATTAAAATATGATCAATTCCCTATGCAGGACTGAAAGAACGATTTAAATGCGAAGCTGCACTGATGAGAGATAAATCTCGAAACGCGTCTGCAGATGGCCAATTACTTAATTTTCATATATTTTTTAATTCAGTGGTATTTTTAGTTATTATAAAATTTGTTTCATCTAGTAACACTAGATAAGTTTAGCACTGTGTGTTCTTGTCAAAATGTTTCTGGTTTTTTCATTTTAATAATAACATTTACAGTTTAAAGTTTCACATTTCATTTTAGAATAATTTTCTTGTTAGTCTTGTATGTAGAAATAAACGATCTTAAACCAATGTTATTATCTAGTAGTACTAGTAATAACATGCAAATTTCTTTTGTATCATTCAATATCCGGCGTGGCACTAGCCAGGGAAGTAGTTGTTTCAATAAGTTATTTGTTTATAGTCTTTGTAAGACTTAATTTTTTGCTTGCAGATTAACGAACAGGTTGAATATTCATATTTTCAGGCTACATTTCGTTTTATTGTATTTATCTAATGCTTTCTGCAACAAGTAAAGTTATTTCTGATTTGTTCAAGTTTAATGATTCTTACGGGAAAAAATCTCAACCCCCAAACAAGAACAATACATTCTTGGGCAAAAAACGTCCAACTTTGGCAACGTGTACCGAGTTGGATAAAATGTGTCGACTCGATCCACCAAAAGAGCATTAAAATGTGTTCAATTACCTGTGCAGGACTCAAAAACGAAGTTCCTCCGGCAAGTTGGACATTTTTTGCCCAAAAACGTGTTTTTCTTGTTCGGGGGTTGAGGGGTTCGAAAAGAGATCATTCCAATTTGAGTTTTAATTTTTTTTCCTCCAGTGTATTTAATGTCGGAGTTTAGTAATTAAAGAATTCACATAAAATAAGAGGAAAAATGTACCAGATGTATTGGCAGGAAACGATAAAAGTAGCCTAAATACAGGAACATTTGTTGATCTAATTATTTCCTGTCGCTCTTTTCAAAATGCCCAGTAAGATTTAAATGCTAGCACAAAATTTTAAAAATATTTTTTTTTTCAGATTTCTGTTTATCTGTGCATCAATTCATTTTTTTAAAGAAATATTTCGGAAAATATGTATGCCACACTTTTCTCCTGCTAAAATTTATTATTTTCGAGAAGCGGTCCTGGACGGAGTGGTTTGGCACCTGCTTTCAGTGCGAGCGGTGTGGGTTTCCCCTTTTTTTAGGTGAGAGGAGAGGGAATCTTTTATAGACACCCCTGTAGTGGGGTAGTGTAGGACTCCTCTCCATGAAGGGCGCAGAGCAAACCAACTAGAACTATTTAGAAATGTTTCCTACAATAACGTAGTGAATCATGGGGATATTATAATTGACGTGTGTGACGTTACTAATTGCAATAAATCATTAATTAGTAATTAAAGTTTAAAGAAATTTTATAGTAATATGGATATGTTGAGTAAATTTTTGTTCATGGCTAAAAATTTGGAAAAAATTGGAATGAGTTGATGGATGTTGATTTGAATTGAATGAATTCACTGGCCCAGATGTAGTGGACGCTTTCTTTTTCTATGAGCTTCAAGTTGGCCTGAAAAAAGGCTCACATCGAATTTGGAAAAATGGCTGAGGGCCAACAGATGGATGAAGTCGCCAACACTCGGCTTCTTAGTTTCTAATCGCAGTTGCGCATTTCTGATAAACCACGGGGCGCCTACGCGAAATGGAGAGGGTGATAAATGCAGAGCATCCATACGTCATTTTGGGATGTATGATTGCCTTGAATAAGTGGATTTTACTCGATAGGAATAGTTTGGTTGCTATTAAGGAGAAGGGATTTAAGTTGTGCAAACGAGACATTTGCTCTAATAATAGCATGTGGGACATGCTTGTTCCAATTAAGTTTACGGTCCATAATAAGGCCAAAATATCGTACATTGTCTACCCTCGTCATTGACGGTGAGATTATTATAGGACAAAGAGTGACCCAAGGAGAAGAAAATAGCTTGGATTTTATCAGGGTTGATTGAAATTCGCAATTCCTGTGTCCACTCCTCGAGCTCGTCGAGAGCAGACTGAATTTCATTCATCATGTGAGGAATATATTTGCTACGATACAAATATGCTGTGTTATCTGCATATTGAGTAGTGAGAATGTTTCTGGGATTGGGTAGATCATGTACATAGATATTGAACAATGTTGGAGAGAGAACAGAGCCCTGCGGCACCCAGCGGTCAAATTGCAGATTCATAGTGAGCGGAGAAAGTGCGTTTGGAGTTTATTGGAAATTATCAAGCGCTTCCTCTCATCAAGGAGCTCATCACTGGCAGTGAGAGGGTTTGGCGAGAACTGCGGCTCTAGTCTCTCCGCGAAGGCTTCGGCCTTGCTTTCGCAAGGTAGACAACGCCATGGATCCTCGAAGTGACCTTCCAAAGTTAAGGTTTACGCTGGGCGGCATAGACGATGAGCCTATTCCAGCGTTCATTACGGAGATCTTTAAGATCTTTTTGGATTTCATTTTGTAGATGATTTAGATTTTGGTTTGAGTCCTGCGCCAGGTGGTAAGTTTTATTAACCGAACCGCTTTCAAAGTGTCAAAAATCTATTCCGCTGACTTTGTCTAAAACTCTGCCTGGTATTGGTGATAATTACGCCAACACGATCCATAAGCGCTTAATTAAAATCATCATCAAGAACTGAAAATTTATCCTACAGCGAGTTTTTAACAAACTATTTACATATATAAATGAATTATGTAAATTAATAAAACGAGCCACCAGAAGCTGAACCCAATTTTCCTAAGAATAACATCATCCCGAATAACATCTCATCCCCACTTCAATCTGCGTTTAACCTAGAAACGAAACAAAAAGAAACTAATACCGTAATTTGCCTGGCGAGGAACGACCCGCGATAAATTAGGCCGCTGCGGAGGCGGCCCGGGGTCTCGGGATCGGGTCGCGACGCCGCCGGAAACAGATGTAACTGCGCCGCCCCTCCACCCCGTCCCATTATCATAACGCAAAGAAAGTGCAATTTGTAAAATTGACTCTGTCGTATATCTTTCCGGGACTCCGGCAACTTTTCAGTGCATCCATCACCGGACCGAAATCAGCCACTTTTACGATACTGATAAGCCCGCGGAATCCGCCTGCGAGTATACCGAAATAAAAAAAAATAGGGCAAAGGGAAACGATGTAAACAATCCGGGTTTGGTAAGAAGGGATCGTGGTCGATGTGCTCGGTAATAAAAAGTAATTCTGACATTGCTGTGTCAGTTTAACATGAGATAAAATAGAACTTACTCTTTAAAGTAGGGATTCGTAAAGTTTGGTACAAGTACATTACTTTACACTTGGTGATATACAAAATATCCTTATACAGGGTGTCGCATAATATTTGTTTTACGACTGATATCTAAGGGCTGTTGCGAATTTGCATTTGTATTTATTAGTTTCATTCAAGTGTGTACAAAAATATAAATCTAAATATGTACATAGAAATTATTCACAAGTAATTTTTATCGCACTTGAATAGGGTAGCATTCATGTTAGATGATCTTCCACACGTACCCAAAGACTTATGTGGCTATCTTCGATGCATAGAACCTTCCTTCTAGCGAAGCGAGCATTTTCTTTGTTCGTTTTGGCCTTAAATTCATTTGACAACGCAATGTAGACGTTTTCCCGAAATATGTTCTTGCCCGCACGGTACCTACAGCAGCGATAAGGAAAGCACTTTCCCGCACGCTATATTTTCTTTGTACTGCCAATTTTTCATACTTTATTTTATACTTCATCTTAGATTTTTCCGGTAACAAATTCAGAACGATAGAGCCAGCAACATCTGCAATAATCCAATCATTGTATTCGTAGAAAGCGGTAGACAGTCTTGAAAACTGGAGGTTGAAGGTTCGATACTTCGGGGAATTTACTTCGAAAGCTCAGGATCTACAGCAAAATAATCTATATTTGATTCCCCGTTAAAACAATTGACTCATGTTGGGCAGAAACAAAACGACACCCATCCAAATTTGAAGCGTGGAAACGGGAAAACGCTGTCGACAATTTAAAAAAATTGTACAAAATTATTCAATTTGCTTTAAAAGCTCATAATCAACAGAAAAAATAATCCATTTTTGATTTCTCATTTAAACAATTGCCTTATCCTAGGTAGAAACAAAGCGAAATTCATCCCAATTTAAAATGTGAAAAGGAAAAATCAATTCGACGATTTGAAAAATTGAAAAAAAAATATCAAGAAAGGATCCGGTTTTTTAACTTTTCGCCTTACAGGACAAACCTATTTAATATGTATCCGTAACGCTTATGGATGATGAAAATGTAGGTTAGACCGCGGAAAAGTCTGAAATATCAAAAATTCAGGATGGATTATATTGATTTTCTCTGAAACCATCAATGATACAAAAAAATGTTTCAAATAAAAGTTGAACAGTTTAGATACTGTGGTTACAAAATCTACAGAAAAATAATCAATTTTTGATTTCCCGTTAAAACAACTTTCTTATCCTAGGCAGAGACAAAACAAAATTCATCCAAATTAAAAATGTGAAAAGGAAAAATTAATTCGACTATTTGAAAAATTGTAAAAAAAATTATCAAGCAGGAAATTTCCATCAGAAGCTCAAAATCTTTAGAAAAATATTCCATTTTTGATTCTTCGTTGAAATAATTGCCTTATGCTAGGCCGAAATGTCATGCTTCCAAATTCAAAGTGTAAAAAGGAAAAATGAATTCGACGTTTTGAAATTTTTTTAAAAATTAATAAAACGAGGAATCTGCTTGAAATGCTCAAAATCTACAGAAAACTAATTCATTTTTGATTCCCCGTTAAAAAAGTTGCCTTATTGTAGACAGAAACAAAATTACATCCATCCAAATTCAGAGTGTGAAAAACAAAAATGAATTCGACGATTTGAAAAATTGTAAAAAATTCACTAAACAAAGAATTTGTTTCAAAAGCTCAAGATCCTCAGAAAAACAATTCATTTTAAATTTCTTGTTAAAATAATTGACGTATCCTTAGTAGAAACAAAACGGCAACCATCCCGATTCGAAGCGTCAAAACAAAAAATCATTCGGTAATTTGAGAAATTATTTCAAAATTAATCAAACGACTAATTTTCTTCAAACGCTCTAGATCTACAGAAAAATAATTCATTTTTTTAATTCCCCGTTAAAACGATTGCCTTATCCTAGGTAGAAACAAAATGACAGTGTGTAAAGGACACATGAATTCGCCGATTTGAAAAATTGTAAAAAAAAAATTGCTTCAAAAACTCAAGATTTACAAAAAAACAATCCTTTTTTAATTGACCTTTAAAACAATTGATGTATCTTTAGCAGAAACAAAACGACAACCATCCCAATTCGAAGTATGAAAATGAAAAATTCATTCGACGATTTGAGAAAATTATTAAAACAAGCAATGAGTTTAAAAAACTCAAGATCTATAGAAAAATAATCGATTTTTAATTTTATATTAAAATAATTGATGTATCCTTTTCAGAAACAAAACGACAACCCTCCAAATTTCAAGTGTGAAAACGATAAATGCATTCGACGATTTGAAAAATTGTAAAAAACGAGGAATGAGCTTAAAAAAACTTAAAATCCACAGGAAAAATAATCTATTTTTTCGAAATAAAACACTTAAAACTTAATTGCACCACTGTATATTTGATAAATGTGACTATAGTTTCGACTATACACAAGTCATTTTCAAAATTTTGAATCACTGTTGATTTGAAAAATGTCACTACAGTTTCGGCTATCACTAGCCATTTTGAAACTTTTGAAAATGGCTAGAGTATATTCGAAACTATAGTTACATTTAGCAAATATATAGTAGCAAAACAAAGTTTTAAGTGTTTTACTTCGAAATAATATTTCGAAATAATATCAATACCCACCAATATTCAAGAAATTATCTATTTTTGATTCCTCGTTTAAATAATTGCCTTATGGCTGAAAGACCTCCGGTCGATAGCCAAGTAGGAATTGCGGAAAAACATAATTTTTTATATGTATGTTATATCTAATTGTATCAATTCTTAAATAAAGATGTTTGTATATATAAATGCCTTATCTTGGTCAGGATCAAAACAATAACCCCCCAAATTTGAAGCGTGGAAGCGAAAAATGCTTTCGACAATTTGAAAAATTGTATAAAATTAATCAAACGAGGAATTTGCTTTAGAAGCTTAAGATCTACAGAAAAATAATCAATTTTTTTATTTTCTATTAATACAATTTCCTTATCCTGGGCAGGAATAAAATAACTTCTATCGAAATTCAAAGTGTGAAAAATTAATTCGACGATTTGAAAAATTTAAAGAAATTAATGAAACAAGGAATTTGCCTCGAAAGCTCAAGATTTATATAAAAATAATTCATTTTTAATTTCCTATTAAAACAATTAATGTATACTTGGCCTTGTATCCTTGGCAAACAAACGACAGCTATCCAAATTTGAAGTGTGAAAACGAAAAAGCATTCGACGATTTGAAAAATTGTAAAAATTAATCAAACGAGGAATGCGTTTCGAAAGCTCAAAATCTACAGGAAAATCTATTTTTGATTTCCCGGTAAAAAAATTGCCTTTTTCTAGGCAGAAAAGATCTACAATCATCTGCAAATTTGTAAAAAGGAAAAATACATTCCACGGTTTAACAAATTGTCGGAGCATATTCACACTTTTAATCTAATTATATAAGATTATTTTCGAAATTTATTTGCATTTGTAAATAATGAATTTAAAATAAATTAATTATTTATAGAGATTGGAAATCCTTTATTATACAATAATAATAATGATAATAATAATAATACTAATAATAATATCATTTATTTCCAGTGTATGTACAGTAAAACTTAATTACACAAGTAGCATAATAGATATATACAGCACAAACATGGGAACACGTCACACGTCTTATTATGTATTTAAATTCCTGTTACAAACTGTATCCATATCCATTTATATGACATATTTGTTTCTATTTTGTGTAATAAGTATGGAATAACCTTGCTTATTTACAAGACGCGGTATGTTTTAAAATGGCTAATATTTCTTCCATTTATTTTGCCTATAATAACGGCTCTATAACATGCAACCGTTTGGCACATTCAAAGTCAGACACCCTGTATTAGTTTCCTAATAATTTCTTAACGAGTTTGGTGATAAAATATTAACATTGGGGAATACGGAAATAAACTACCGAATCTGACAAATCACACTTTTCTTTTCAAAAATTCTGGGCGCCTGAACACATATTTCAATTTTGATAATTTAATCATTAAAATATGGCCGAACCTATGGTTTACGAAAATATATTAACCTTTACCTAACATTCTACCATATTCGCGACAACAAAAATATTCCCGTAAGATCGGCCGTTTCAGCCACAATTGAAATATTTTTGTAAGGTCGAATTTTTAAGTTCCCAGTACATCCACCATAAGATCAATTCATAAATAAGATCATTTTAGTTGTCTGTAAAGCGAAGGTTGCGACTATTATAAATTATCTCGTTATCTAGGGGTTAAGATAAATGAAAATGTTTTTTTTTATAAATACCTCAATTTTCGAGAAATATTTTTTTTGTAAAATCAGAAAGGGCCAAATTTGCAGGATTTATACCTAAGGTTTACCAGAAGGTGTGATATACTTAAATAATTGACACCTTTCATTTGGAGAAAGTTTCTTGCAGAATTTTTTTGATTTTGAAGAAACTGGATTTTTTGGAAAAATTATTAGATTCCAAACATTTGAGATGTTTACCTTAAGACTAAAGAGAGCAAGTGTTTACTGCTGAATTGATTTTTGTTATTTAATATTTTAACTTGTTCGCTAATTTGTATCTTTCGTGTAGAGGTTCTAGCCTCCTTGGTGCATCCGGGCGGTCGTTTTGATTATGAAGAATGGCGGCACGGGTTTATTGATGCCTAGAATTATTTACTGATCAGAAGACGGCCGAAGACGATCAAAATAGAAATTGCTTATTTTGAAAATATTTGTAACAGTGTAGGATGCTGTCTGTGGCTTCGGTAGCAACAGTGGACTGAAACTGTTTTCGCGAGAGCTACCGACAGCGTGTGGTGATCAATTAAATGCACTTATGTCGGGAAAAATGGGATCACAGAAAAATCAGCCGACTAACTTGGGGATGTGGTTCCTCGGCGTCCGTCTCCTTCCCGGGAAGTACTAAATACCCGACACTTCGTACAATGATTGAATTTGGCGATGGACGATTTTGTGAAGAGCGACGTGATAAGCGAAGCATAAATACGTGTTAGTCGCACGGTTTCTTGGACGAATCTCTCGCACTCAATTGTTCAAATCGGCTAATTCTGGGTAAGGGTTAACAAAAAAACAGGAAACATTGTGCGCACGGAAACAAAGGATAGAAATAATTGGCAAATAAATGCAATCAAACAAACTATCAATACCTCTCGTTATGCGTTATTTGCATCGAACAGTACAAAATTAATTAATCGGTTTTTAAAACACTTCTTGTTTGAAAATGGTAATTGTATTACCGAAACTTGAGTCACAAAAATCAAAATATAAGTTATACAAAACAAAGTTGAAAGTGTTTTATTATAATAAACGAGGAATTTGCGTCAGAAGCTCGAGATCTACTAAAAAAAATCCATTTTTTACTTTCTATTAACACAACTGCCCTATCCTAGGCAGAAACAAAACAACTTCTATCCAAATTCAAAGTGTAGAAAATGAATTCGACGATTTATAAAATTTTAAGAAATTAATCAAACAAGGAATTTGCTTCAAAAGCGCAATGTCTATAGAAAAACAATCAATTTTTAAAGGTAGAAACGCCACAGTGGCAGAATCTATTGCCTGAAAATTTGTGTGAAAACGAAAACTGCATTCGACGATTTGAAAAAGTGTAAAACATTTATTAAACGAGGAATGAGCTTCGAAAGCTCAAAATCTACAGAAAAATAATCTACTTTTGATATCTCGTTAAAAGAATTGCCTTATTCTAGGCAGAAAAAAATCGACAACCATCCAAATTTGCGGCGTGAAAAGGAAAAATACATTAGACGGTTTAAAAAATTGTCGGAAGCATGTTCACACTTTCAATCCAATTATATGGTGTATTTCCAAATTTATTTTGCGTTTGCAAATAATTTATTTAAATTAAATTTGAATTTTTTATTCAAATTGGTATCTGTATGTATTTATATGACAAATTTTATTTTGTGTAAGATGAGAGCTATAAAATAACCTCTTATTTACAAGATGCTGCATATTTTAAAATCGTTAACATTTCGTTCATTTATTTTGCTTATAATAACTTCTGTACAACATACAAGCGTTTGGCACATTCAAAGTCAAACATCCTGTAAATGCTTTACTTTCCTAATCATTTTTTAACGTGGGTGGAAAAATGTAAAAATTGGAGTTTTTTTAAATAAACTATCAAATTCGACAAATCACACTTGTCTTTTCAAAAATTCAGGGCGCCTGAACAAATATCACAATTTTGATACTTCTACCATATTCGCGACAACAAAAATATTTCCGTAAGATCAAATGGCGCCGCATTCGGCACAATTATGACCGAATTAAGTTCCCGGTACTTCCACCATAAGATAAATTCATAAATAAACTCATTTTAGTTGTTATGCGACGGTTGCGACTATTTATAAACTATCTCCTTAGCCAAGTGTTGCAATACTTTTTAAAACATGAAAAACTTTTTTTTATAAACACTTTACGATTTTCAAGAAAGTTACATTCTTTTAGTAAAATTAGAAAATGAGATATTTTTGGGATTTATACCGTAAAATTTTTCATTTAGAATTAATTGCAGATTTTTTTTGATTTTGAAGAAAGTTGATTTTTTGGAATTCCGAACATTCGAGATTTTTTTTCGAGAGCAAGCGATCTCTGCTGGATTGATTTTTGTTATTTAATATTTGAACTTGTTGGCCAAATTGAATCTTTCAGGTAGAGGTTCTAGCCTCCTTGGTGAAGGTTTATGTCTCGTCTGAGCGGTCATTTTTATTGATGAGGAATGGCCGTACGGGTTTATTGATGCCTAGAATTTGTTACTGTTTAGGAGACGGCCGAAAACGTTCAAAATAGCAATTGCTTATTTTGAAAATATTTTTAACAGTTTTGTAGATATTAAAAAAGGTATAGTATACGGTTGGGATAAAGTATGGAACCAAGTAAATATCTTTAAAACAAAAAGGGCTAAATTTATGGAACTTTGCAGGCAAGTATAATGACACATAACGCATCTGATGCCATATTTTTTGTTACTACTGTACTTCCTGTTTCACCAGAAATACCCTCAACTTTTTTAATTTGAATTGGACACCCTGTATATTTTTGCAGATTTTAAAAGACCTTTTTATTTTTTAAGTTTAGTGGAAACAATTTGTAAAAACGAGAAATAAATTACTTTACAATTAAAGGATAGGTAAATGTATTTATTTTAGACTGATGAGAATAATAATTTAAACAAAATCACTTCAAATGTTCAAAATGCTCGCTGTTCACCTCCTGACAATATGCAAGCCTATTAATAAATTCGTGAGTCACTCTTTCCAACACTTCTCCACGTATTAGTTCACATTCATCAATCATTCTTTGTCTCAATTTCTGCAAGCATGTTGGTCGTCTAACGTAAACACATGATTTTAAATAACCCCAAAGAACTAAATCTAACGGGTTAAGGTCCGGAGAACGAGCAGGCTACTCTATGAATCCTCTACGATTCATCGATTTGAAAAATTCGCATCCAAAAAATCCCTAACCCGCCGATCATAGTGGGGAGGCGCTCCATCTTGTTGAAACCAAACATTTTGTGGTAACTGCTCATTCTGTTTAAGTGCAGGAATAATTTGGTTATTCAGTAAATCTAAATGCAAGTTTCCGTCTATAAAAATGGACCTATATTTTCGACAATTCCCATCTAAACATTCAACTTTTGTGGATACTGGATATGTGCTTCATGAATCCAATGAGGATTCTCATTTGACCAATATCTTGAGTTATGGCGGTTAACTATTCCATTTAAACAAAAAGTTGCCTCATCGGAAAACACTACATTAGCTGCAAAATCTTCGTCGTCATTACAAGTGTCCATCAGTCTTTCGCAAAACTCCATCCGTCGATCTAAATCTAAAAAGTCTAAGGTAAATACATTTACCTATCCTTTAATTGTAAAATGATTTATTTCTTGTTTTTACAAATTATATCCACTAAGCTTAGTGTGTACGAATTCGAAATAAAAAGGTCTTTTAAAATCTGCAAAAATATACAGAGTGTCCCATTTAAATTAAAAAAAGTTGAGGGTATTTCCGGTGAAACCGGAAGTACAGTAGTAACCAAAATATGGCATTAGATGCGTTATGTGTCATTATACTTGCCTGCAAAGTTTCATAAATTTAGCCCTTTTTGTTTTAAAGATATTTGCTTGGTTCCATACTTTATCCCAATCTAGTGATTCGTTATAAAATTCCGCAGAAAATGGTGCCAGATTAAAGTAAAATCAAGTTAAATTAATGAAAAATAAAATTTCCAATTTTTTATGAATACACCAGCGACCAATCCAATTTCTTTTTATTTAAACTTCTTTAAACTGAATTCCTATGAACAATCCCAAGTAAAAAAAAATAGTACTAATATTATATGTCTGTTAACCCGAACGAATGCCGCCATATTCGCGTCATTATAAATTAACTTACCAGCGCATCCACCAAAGATACATTTACAAATAAGCTCATTTTAGTTGCCTGTAAAGCGATGGTTGCGACTATTATAAACTAGCGCGTTAGCTACTGGTTGATTATGCACTTTTCTCGCTCCAGTAACAAAGCAATTAGTTTTTTTTATATTCCATGAATCTACTGGTCATTGTTCTAAAAAAATGCGCTCGTTCGTTAAGGGTTAATACTGTACTGTTTTAATTGATTTTATTTTATTTTGTAATAGTGTTCTACTTATTGTATCTGACGCATGTAAAGCTGTGCTAACAACTTGAATATCCTACGGCATATCAGCTATTTCCAAACATTTTTACATCCATTATTTTAACTACCTCTTGTAAGAAAGTCACATAGAATAATCATTTGAAAATTTCTATTTTGACCAGTTACTCATTTCTTTAGATTTTCAGTAATCAAATTATCATTCGTTGTCCGCAGATTTTTAGTTCCGCTTCACTATTTGAACATTAATAAATTCCACTATTTTATATTACCATCCTTAATTATTTGAAAATTTATGGGAGCACTCTAAATACGAAAACGGGAAATGAGCCGAGATATATTGCAGCAACATTAAATGGAAGCAACCTTTTGTTTCTGAAATTGAATGAACTGCCTAGACTGTTTTAATAACGCGGTTAACTAACCTTCTCGCAATCAAATCCCTGCATTCCCTTGATCGTTAGTGAAGACGTGCCCAAAAGGAAACGGTGGAAAACGCACTAATTAAAGCGTAATTAACACCAAAAACCGGGAAACTCGCGCTCCCAACAAAAGGCGAGAAACAGCCGGCCCGAGATCCTTGAAATAATCACCTCTCTGAGAATTTATTAATGTAGAGTTTAATTTAGAAAAATCTCACGTAGAATATTAAAGTTAGTTTACAAAGATATAGTCAAGAAATTTTGAGAATTAACGATAGAAGCTTCTGCATTCGATGCGGCCGCTGTGGGTTCGAGCCCGAGTGGTTAAATTTCATTTACGAAAATTTGGGTATTTTAGTTGTACTTTTTATTACAAATTATGAATTTAATAATCAGGAAACATCGATTTTGGCTTAGTTGCTTACGTTGATTTTTCCGAATTATTTACATTTTCTTCAAACAGCCTTTCTCTGTAAAGGTTATAAGACAATCACAAATAATAAATAATTACAAAAAATAGCCTCATACCTTATAACCATTTACTTTGTCTAACTCGAATTTCCTTCAAATATCCCGCCTTTAAAAAATAAACCGCTTATAAAAACAAAGCCGACAAACTGCTTAAAAGATATTCATGTACAGTCTTACATTTGAATTCAATACTTGAATATTAACCAGGATAAATGGAATGCATAACCGATTTAATCACAGTAGCAGTTTCTCGTGAAAATATGCAGGAAATGAGGGTCGTGCAGATTTAACAGTGTTCGGTGCATAACTTGAGATTCATTATCAATGCAGGCCTGGAAATTGGATTTCTTGCTATGCAAATGCATAAAATAATTGAAACCCAATTTTCTGTGTACAAACGAGCAGAGAACGAATTGAATATTAACGAAGGTTCAAGGTGAAATAGGGAATATTAAATGTATTTAACAAGACATTAAAATATCTTAATTATATTATGCCTATACATAAGGAATAAATAAATATAGACACATTTTAATTACTGAAGGTTTTAATAATATTAACAAGATGTTGGCAACAGTTTTGATTATTTTTAATTAAATTTTATAATTTTGCTAACGCACTCGGTATATTGGAAATTTACAATGTACAGGGTGCGTCAACAAAATTCGATGTTTACAAAAGTTTTGATTATTTAAAAAAAAAATTGGAATTTTGCTGACGTACCTGGTATATTGGAAATTTATAATAGGGTGCGTCAACAAAAATTCGATAAATTATAGGATTTATTTTAAACTTGATTGTCACAATTTTTCGTGATAACTCTCTTGAATTACTGCTTACATTCTCGTTCTAGTACATATGTACTTTGTAATGCTGATCTGTCCAGTCGGTAAATACTGCTTAGATATTATTCCGAAAATATGTGACTGCGAGATGCCTCGTCTAATTACTGTAGTCTCCCAACAGTCAAGCGGCGGCTCTTGGATCTTTGCAGAGGAGGCTAAGACAGACATGCCACTCGTACTGCACTACTTACTCTCACAGAGGAAGCAAATATTTTACTGCTGTTTTGGCCGAATATTCTTCCGTGGCCTCCTCGCTGAACATCCACGAGCCGCCGCTGCAACAGTCTAAATTAGAATCCCTACTACTACGAATGGAGTGTTGTTCTCTTCAACAATTCTCTAGACGTATTTGTCTCTTTGAACCAGTAACCAGTGCCGAAGCAATATTTACCGACATCTGGGCTATTAAGAAGCTAAAATTCTTCAGACCAAAACATATTCACGTTATCCGACAACCAGTTTTCGACTAAATGACTTATATGTGCTGATGCACCATCCTGCTGACAATCGTCAGCAGTTTTTGAGATACAGCGCCCATAGATATTTATAAATAAGTCCGAATTGTCTTGATGACCTTAAAATTTATATTTTCATTTCGGAAATTTTTACGTAATGAATAGGTTGGGGCAAAAGTCCGCATTTTTGCATTTGCGATTATTTGAGACTCTTTCCTTTTCAATATTTTTTTTTTAAGTAAGGACGTGGATGGGACTGCGGGTTAAGGAGAGTGAATCATCTGGGACATTGGTGCCGGCTACTAGTTCATCTGCCACAGCCGTTGTCTTGTATATAATATAGTATATAAGAAATTAAATGAGTAAATGAATAATGATACACAGCCACAACGACCACGGTTCCGAGCGAATGTTTCGCTATCAGAGAAATGGTCCACTTGGACTGGCAAACGAACCCACTCGACTTTTTTCAGTATGAACTTGAAATTTTACGGCATGTTCGCTAGGGCCATGCCCTCAGCTTTAAAGATGAAACTCTGGCCAAATATATAGAGAATGCAATCTAAAATATGACAATTTGGATCTTTTGCCCACCGAGAGGGTCAAAAAACCGGCATCTTGGATCTTTGTCCCTTTTAGGTAAAAACATAATTAAAGACATTTCTCTAAACAACTTAAAATTATGTTCAAAATTTTATAAGACATATAATACAACGCTAATGTAATTTGAAATCACTCAAGTCACTAGTTTCTTCGGTTTCCAAAAAACGCATCGTGTTGGTTGCTCTTTTATAATAAAATCCATTGTAACCATCATCCATCATTGCAGTTGTCGAAATTAATCTTTCGTTTTTCCACAAAATTTTACTACAGCAAACTCCCCTGGAGTAGACCCCTGTCTGGTCCGGCATCACTTTCTGAAAAACTCATATCGAGAAGTGAAAATTGGAACTCTAGTTTAGTAGAGGATTGATATTCATTTTTGTTTTGTTTTTCAGCAACAACTTTTCTAATCGTTGTGTTGTTTCGCTTGATGCTGGCTTTCCTTTATTTCTCTTCAATTTTTCTTCTATTTTCCAGTTCTATATTTTCCAGCTCCTCTCTGTTTTATGTTTGGTGTTGGAGAAAGAAGAGCAGGTTTTATTTCTTTTTTTGTTCACTTCCTCTTGTTCGTATCAATAAAGGAATGATACCCGAAGCTGCCGTAACAGACAACTGTTTAGTACTTTCGTTTGACCATCCAGATATTTGAGATTATTATTTTCGAGAACATCCAGGCCTATATTTCCCAGCTCCTCTCTGTTTTCTGTTTGGTGTTGAAGAAGTTTTATTCCTTTTCTTGGTCGCTTCCTCTTTTTCGTATCAATAAAGGAATGATATCCGAAGGTGCCGTAACAGACAACTGTTCAGTACTTTCGTTTGACCATCCAGATATTTAAGATTATTAATCTTACACTTCAAACATTAGTTCTATCTGGAAGATTTTCTGCCTCTTCAATAGGTTCTTCTGCTTCTGCTTCGTCATTGTCCTCAGGTCTGTCTCCTCGAAGCACAATATGTAATTTAAGTGCATGTCTCCATCACCTCTAGCTACATTACTATTTCTCAAGTAGTCAGGACTAAGCGCCCACTTTGCCAGGTCAGCTACTTAATTCGGCCAATGTAATTCTCAATAGCTTAAAATTACATGATGTTCCATAAAATTATCTAGTTTAAGTTAGACATAAACAAAAATATTTGAAAGGAATAAAATCAAAATTGCATTTAGTACTTTATTTTAAAATTACACCAAATTCTCCACATAATAGTTAATTATTCGAATTATCAAAACCAGACGCGTTTGACAGTCGTGCAATTTAAAAAATCAAAATTGCAATTTTAATTCCTTGGATTTTGAAAACGCGTAATTTTGACGTTTTGCGTTGATTTTACGAAAATACGTATGAATTTGTTTTTAAATTTTACAAATTTTTCCAGTTTTTGGCATTAGAATCGATCCAAATCGGACAATGCGTTTGGCAGTTATGTTGTTTCAAAAACCAGAATCACGATTTAAAAATCTTCGAACTTTAAAAAAGTGTGATTTTTGTAGTTTGTGTTAATTTCACGAAACAAATTTTATAATATTTTTTATAATTATACTAAATTCTACATATTTTAACCTTTGGATAATGAAAAATTGGACAAAGCGATTAAAAATTGTGCAATTAAAAAAAAAACAAAATCGCAATTTGAAGTCTTCGCACTTTAAAAAGGTGCAATTTTGTCGTTTTGCGTCGATTTCACAAAAATATGCTTTGACTTGTTTTTAAATTGCACAAATTTTTCCACTTTTTGACGTCAGAATTATCAACATCGGACAATGCGTTTGGCAGTTATGTGGTTTCAACAATCAAAATCACGATTTTAATACCTTCGGACTTTAACAAAGTGCGGTTTTTGCAGTTTATGTTAACTTCACAAAAAAAAAATTGTAATCAGTTTTAAAGCTACATTAACGCGGTGGGCGCGGTGGTCTAGTGAGTGGAGCTCCTGCTCACGAGCCTCGTGATCGTGGGTTCGAATCCCATCCGTGCGGTCACTTTTTCGGAAAAAAAGAAGTGGTCGTGCGGGTCCGTGGATGTTTAGTGTATGTCTCCCCCAATCATTATATAATATATAATCGAGTATATATATATATATAATAAATAATTAGAAATCAATATATACAGTTAATTGAAAACTCTGGCGGAATAGAACCAGTTTCCTATGCAAAAAAAAAACTTTTCCACATTTAGACGTTCAAAACATCAAAATCAGACAAAGCATTTCACAGTTGTGCAATTAAAAAAAACAAAACCCCAATTATTAATCTTTGCACTTTTAAAACGTGCAATTTAAACGTTTTACGTTGATTTCCCGAAAATATTTATTAACCCGTTTTTAAATTGCACTGAATATTCCATTTTTTTACGTTAGAATCATCAATATCGGACTATGCGTTTGGCAGTTATGCAGTTTCAAAACCTAAAATCACTATTTGGAAATCTTCGAACTTTAAGAAGTGTGATTTTTGCGGTTTGTGTTAATTTCACGATACAAATTTTATACGTTTTCAAATTATACTAAATTTAATTTATTTTGACGTTTGAATAATAAAAATCGGATAAAGCGTTTGACAGTTGTACAATTTAAAAAACCAAAATTGTATTTTTAAATCTTCGGACTTTTAATACGTGCAATTTTTACACTTTGCGTCGATTTCACGAAAATTTTTATTAACTGATTTTTAAATTCCACAAAATTTTCTACTTTTTGAAGATAAAACCATCAAAATCGGACAATGAGTTTTGCAGTTATGCAGTTATCCAAAATCACGATTTGAAATCTTCGGATTTAAAAAAAGTGCGATTTTTGCAGTTTGTGTTAATTTCGCGAAAAACGTTGTAATCAGATTTAAAATTGCACTAAATTTTCGATATGTTTACGTTTGAATCATTAAAATCAGCAATTGGCTGTAGTGCAATTTAAAAAATGAAAATTGCAATTTTTAATCATCGGACTTTTAAAACGTGCAATTTTTATGTTTTACCTTGATTTCCTGGAACTATTTCTATGTATTGGTACTAAAATGTGACAATTTCAGTGTTTGTATTTAAACAGTACATTACATTTTTTTTTATATCTTTAATATGCTAAAAGAGCCACTGTCTAGTTTAACCAATAATATTAAAATAAAAATACATTACAAAAGCAGCAAATAAAATAATTTCTTATAAAAACTTTTACCTCGATTATCTCAATTGTAAAATATTTGACTTTGGCCTTTTTAGCACCAAGCCACAGATTTATTAACCCGTTTTTAAATTGCATAAATGTTTCTAGTTTTTGATGTTAGAATCATCAAAAATGGACAATATATTTGGCAGTAATGTAGTTTTAAAACTTTAAAAGGGTACGATTTTTCAGTTTGAGTTAATTTCACGAATTAACTTACAAAAAAAGATATATGATAGTAAAAGATTATAACATTGCATGCATACAAATTATAAGTTATATGAAATTTAAAGTCGTAACCTCTTCACGCCCAGGTCGCCACATGGCGACAAGCAAAAAAATAAATAAAACAACAATACTTTTCAAAAATAAAATGTACCCCTTTAGCGCCATCTATGGAATATTTTTTCATATTTTTTGCATAAATGAGGAAGTTTGTCACAGTGGAATATTTCGTAGAAAAACAACAACAAAAATATTTTTTTAAATAAACCTGGGATTATGCTATAACCCAATCAAAGCAACATGGGCGCGAAGTGGTAAATGCTAATTTTGCAGTGTTCAGTAAAATTTGGTTCTAATTTTGAGGGATGTAATTTTAAGTCACCTTGCCTGCCATATTTTAGGCTATTTGAGATATCTCTGCAGACAGGTATACATTTGCCCTCGTAAAATGTCAATCGCCCTTCAAAAAGCGGATTGTCAGATAATCGCCCAAATTAAATGTCAATAGCCCACCAGGTGGCGATATCACCTACGTTAAGAAACATTAATCTGATCTACACCGGTGAAAAAAAAAATGAAACACTTGAAATCCGTGAAATTTCGACCATTTTCAAACCGCGCATTATTAATAGATTTTTATGAATCTTTGAGGGCGAAACACTTTGAAGTGTCTTCTTTAAAGTCATGCATGCGAACTTAAACGTAACCCCTCTAGCGCCCCTGTGAAAAAAGTTTTTTTCTGGAAACCATGTCCAACTTCCGACGATGTTTACGAACCTCGAAAAATTTTGTCGACTCGATCCACCATAAAGGCATTAAAATTTGGTCAATTCCCTATGCACGACTCAAAGAACGAAGTTCCTACGACGATTTGGCACCAAGTTATGGGTGTAAGTGAATTTTGAGGTTTTTCGCACATGACTGGCAAAGTTGGACATGGTTTCCAGAAAAAAACGTTTTTTTCACAGGGGCGCTAGAGGGGAGCCGAAGGGGTTACGCTTAATTTCGCCGCATGCATGACAAGTTATGGCGGTTTTAAATGGTCGAAAATTCACGAATTACAAGTGTTTCATTTTCTTTCCAGGATATTTATTATCTCGTTTTTAATTGCACAAAATTTTCTACTTTTGAATTATTAAAATCGGACAATGCGTTTGAAATATTCAAACTGTAAAAAGTACGATTTTTGCAGTTTATATTTTCTTCACAAAAAAATGGTTAGTTTTAAAATTACATTAAATTTTCCACATTTGGACGGCCGAAGCATCAAAATCAGACAAAGCCTTCCGCTCCATTTATGGAAGAACGCCACAACTTAAAAATTCTCATTTTTTAGTTACATTTCCTAGACTATAAAATTTTGATTTAGCTCCACATTAATAGTTAATTACACACCTTATTGCTTCAAGAAACACTATTGATATTTCATTTGGTTGCACTGGTTGATAATTATTAAGAGTTAAATTAACATAAAATCTTTAAACATTCGTATTCAGAAACTGTGATATTTTAACTGATTTAATGATTTTTTTCCATAAATGAGGCGATTTCACAGTTGTGCAATTAAAAAAAAATCAATATCGCAATTTTAAATCTTCGTACTTTTAAATGTGCAATTTTGACGTTTTACATTGATTTCCCGAAAATATGTAGTAACCCGTCTTTAAATTGTACTACATTTTCCACATTTTAACGTTAAAACCTTTAAAATCGGACAACAATTTGAGTAATCCCGCGACGTGGTATTCGGTCACTACTTGTCCAGGGTGTGATGAAGTTTACATAAGTCATCGTAATAGGCTTTAAACGGTCGAAAAAAATATCTGTCTGGGGTCTATACATGATGAAAGACTAATCAAGTGAAAATGATTGTTTTTGGTAGACTAGTATGAGAAATATGATTACCTAGCATTAAGGACGTGGCTGTCAGTAATAGGATTTGTATACTTGCGGAAGTATTGCAAATGATCGACGAATCCAGTGAATCCATGTATCCAGAGTCGGTTACACCCAAAGCAGAATCAGTTGGAGCATTCTTTACCAATAGAAGATTTAGTCTCTTGCATGCAAAAAAGAAATATGGTGGAACATGGAATCCCACAGCACTTATAGAATATGCTACCATCGCATTATTTCCCTAATCAGCAGCTACATTTTTTTGTAACTTATTTGGGACAGTTTGAAAACGCTTTCATCCATGTTGTAGATTCTGTTGGCTGGAAATTTATATTTCTCAGTTACAGTTTTACAGTTTTCAAATTTTGATAATATGTGACAATTTCTGTTTGTTCTAGCTACACTGTTTTTCGTGGTTTACGCAGTGAGAGACAATTTCTTTTCATGAATTTTCTTGTCCAATCTCTACCCGCTAATTTAGTTCCATCATTAGATAGATGTTTGACGCCATTTCTTTAAGCATTCTGATAAGACAGAAAACGGAGACATTTTAGAGTGTGTCCATAGAAATGCAAGTCCAACGCCTTACAATGTGTATTATATGTTTTTCTTGCACTGCGGTAAGTACAGCTCGAAACCGTTCCAAGGAGTTTATGCTGGTGCCAGCTTCCAGCTTCTTTCGAATGGTAGAGCCAGAGGTTCTTCCTATTTACTATAATGATATGCCTCTCTTTTTCAATTCTTTAGTCTATCTTAGTGGATCCTCAGTAAATGGCTTCAGGTTCTCTTTTTTTTTCTAAAAAAAGGTATTATGGGAATATATATATAACAGCCGACAGTTTTCAGAACCATCACCAAAAGGGTAACAATCCGCATTAAATCCGTAGCGGATCCCATCAGACACGCGTACGTTTGCCTCAAAATTATTTTTTAGTGTTAGCTTATTGTTAGTTTAGGCGTATCGGGAAAAATATAACCTTAACCGAATTTTTGCTTTGTGTGCCAGGGAATCAAGTTTTTCCGAGGGATCAAAGTATTGAAAACAATACCCTAGAAACACGTAATCTTCACTTATATATTTGAAAATGTTAGATTAGAACACAAAATTTATTTATCTCATGATTATTAAAATTAACGGACGCACAAAGCACGTGTTTGGACTGTTGCCATTTCTGCAACATACCCACCCAGCCTTAGTTGATGAATAATAATTAATCTGCCCCCACTACGTGCGTGGAGACTTTTACCCCACACGGACTCTTTCCCCCACCTACCCTACATTTGCGTTAAAAGTACGGAAAGAGTAAAAATACATGGCGATACATACACTGTGTACATAAAGTAAGGAATCAATTCGATTAAAATTTTCAAATATGAACCCCTATTTTTTGTTGCATTGATGGATTCTACGTAAAATTCTGAGTATTTTTCATGTAGCATACCCCTTGTTGATATTCAGCTGTTTTCGAAGAAATGGCGTTTGAAAAAGTACTGCTACTATTTTATTTCTGGTAAAAGATAACATGGTTTCATCGAAACATTGGAATTAATAAAGAAAAATCATTATTTACTTAATAAAATGGTTTTTCCTTACCAATTCCAATGTTTCGATGAAACAATGTTGTCTTTTACACGAAATAAAATAGTAGCAGTACTTTTTCAAGCGCCATTTCTTCGAAAACAGCTGCATATCAACATGGGGTATGCTACATGAAAAATACTCAGAATTTTACGTAGAATCCATAAATGCAATAAAAAATTAAGGTTTATGTTTGAAAATTTTAACTTAGGGGTCGTATCTCAATTTTGGGACACCCCGTACATTTGAATTTTATCTCAAAAAATGCGCGTTAAAAAAAACTAATACACATGTCCGAGCATTTTTCTGAAAGAAAATATCCTGAATTTTAATCGAATTGATTTCTTACTTTATGTACACAGTGTATAAACAAATTCTTATAATAACAAGATATTTTTAATAGTTTTTATATATTAAGTTAAATACTGATACAAATCCAGGTTTACTGTGATAATAGTTATATACATCACTAGTCTGGTACGTGATGTGTTACTGCACGAGTTACGTATTAACGTTCTATTTTGTCCACAAAATAACAGTCCGTTAAGAGACTCTCATAACCCACTTATCGGACTGAAATATATCTGGAAAATCAAAGAAAGCGACAAAATATGAAAACAAAAACTTATACGAAAGGTGACAAGAAAACAAACAAATAAAACACACGGGAAAAATATCTTCATAAATAACGGAACCGTATCAATGTTTAACAACCATACAAGCTAACACAAAACATAATTCAAGTAACCTGCCTTTCGAACCCCCTTCCCCAGTATTATCAATACACTCAAAATAAAGTAAACACAACCGGAATATGATGAATACGGTGCCCTTCGGAAGTTCACCAATATTTATCATCTGAATTATTAACGAGGCCCCCGATCGAACCCTCCTACGAACTGTAAATTATAAATTACAATGATTAAGGTTGAAAACACGGGCGGACGAAAAAACAAATCGCATCCTCCGGCATAATTAAAGTGCGAGACCCGATGCTTTCCCGCTTTACATGTTAATGGAAAAAGTTTCCGCACGAAATGAAAAATAAAACGAACGCGAAAAACGCTTTATACCTAATGTATTGGCTAATAAGGTTAGTGTTTCTGTTTTTTTTTTGCGAAACGTTTTGAGCTTTTAGCGTTCCGTTTCGATTTAGGGGGATAAATTAATTTTTCCATTTTAACTTGACTCGTGAAAATTGTGTATTTTTATTAACTTCGCCTGAATCATTTATACATAAATAATTTTACTCTAATGAATTAAATCCTTCTAAAATGAGAATATATAACTTGTTTATTATTACTAATAGAGATTTGATGAAATGGGCAAAGTTATGCAGTTTTATGTTCTGGCTCAGATTTGGCTGAGAAAATTTGTGGTTATTAGGATAGAACAGAAATTAATCAGTTTATAAAATTCCAAATATCTCAACTAAAAATTAGATAAAAAAATGTTTTATATAAAATTCATTTAGTTTGAAGGGCGATTATGAAGGGTGGGCCATCTAACGTTTGGAACTTGAATCGGCTATAAAAAAAATATTTTTTCAAAATTATGAGTATATTAGAAAAATTGGACATTTTCATTTAATGAATAGAAAATACTAAACCCAAGTCGTTTAATTAGCTGCAGTTTATTAAAATATTGATAAATTAGTAATTAATTACTTGAGCTTCTGCAGCGAATATAGTAAGAACAACAAATATTATTTCTTATATTTATTGATGATATCTGCAACTGTTTCATAAATTCGAACTGTTTACTGTTTGCTGACGATCTTAAAGTCTATCGTTGCATTGATGACATTTCAGATTGTTTCGATTTGCAGATTGATTTGGATAATTTGGGTAGCTGGTGCGTCAGTAATCATTTATTTTTAAATATTGGTAAATGTAAATCGATAACTTTCAGCAAAAGAGCTGTTAATATTGGATGCACATATAACATCAATGATGTCAGTCTCGATACTGTATCAGTCATGCGTGACCTAGGAGTTTTATTAGATTCAAAATTATCCTTTGCATCTCATATATCTCAAATGTGTAATAAGGCAATTCGGTTACTTGGATTTTTATTGAGGCATTGTAAGCATTTCGACTGTGAAACGACTAAGATTATTTACTGCGCTTTGGTCAGATCTAATTTGGAGTATTGTTCTCAAATTTGGTCACCATATTATAAGAAGTACTCGTGTAAAATTGAATCTGTCCAGAAAAAATTTTGTTCTTTCATCTCGTTTAAAATGAATTTACCATTTAAGAACTATGATATGATCTGCAGTTATCTTAACATTGATAAACTGGAGTTGCGTAGAATTAAATTTGATCTTTGTCTACTGCACAAAATTGTTTCTGGACACATCAACACCGACTTACTTTCATGTTTAAATTTCTTTGTTCCGCAATCAACTAGATTATCCAGACAGAAACCAGTTTTTAGAATTCATATGGTTACTTCTAATTATAGTTATTATAATACTTTAATGCGCTGCACGAGATACGCCAACGCTCTTAATTGTTACGTTAACTTTGATTTATTTGGTAGTTCATATGTTTTGTTTAAAGTTTCTCTGGGTCGGATTCCACTTATTACTTTGTTATAGCGAATTATATTCGCTGGTGGAACTTTTCTTTTCTTTTCTTTTATATGTTTGTTAGTACTTAAATTTTTTTTTTTTAATTTTCTTTAATTTTAGTTTTAGTTTTAGTTTTTAGTTATTAGTTTTAGCTCTTAAATTTTTAGATTTAGTTTTCATGTTATATAGTAAATTATGTTTCAATTACTCTTTTTTTTTTTGATTTTATTGTATATGGAAATGCTTTGTAAAAAAGGTGTTAACCGTTAAATAATAATAAATAAATAAATAATATCAATTAAAACAACTACTCCCCGTGCTAATGCACCCCCGGGTATTAAATTACATGATTGATATTTGCTGTTACATGTCTGAAATCTCATTCAGCATTTAAGAATGAAACATAACATCATTTAAATGACTTCCAAGGCTGGCTCGACAGTACCCCATCCGACAAACCCAATTTTTCAGTACATTTTCGATTGTTTAGGCACCAATCGCATGACTGCAATTTCTTGTTTCAAAGCATCAATAGTCTCTGGATGGTTAACGTAATATTTATACTCAAGGGCTTCCCACAAAAAAAATCCAACGGTGTAAAATCACAGCTCCTTGGCGGCCTATTCACATCAGCATTTCGGCTGTTTATTCGATTTCCAAAAACAGTGCGCAAAAGATCGATGGTTACGTTGGCTGTGGGGCAAGTGGCCCCGTCCTGTTGAAACCAAATGTCAACCATGTCATACTAGGGCCGACTGAAAACACATCGAGTCCATTTCTTGGACTAATTGAACGTTGAAGGCCTTCAAACCGAGGTCTTAATGGAAGATTCTCCTCAGAAAAGTGCGAGAAATTCAGTTCCTGAGAACGATGACGAGTTGATGTTAATGCATGTTCACGCACACTCTGAGCAACAGCATCAATGCGCACTGGAGGAGAACGCGAACGTGTTATTTTATTCAGTAAAGATCCAGTTTTGAATTTCTTTCGTAAATTTCTTACCGTTTGAGTAGAGGACTCACCACTTTCGAAGTATTTTTTTTTTTTAAGGAAGGATGATTGACGGAATTATATATGATATGGGGACATACATTAGACAGCGTAGGTCATTCAGCCACAACCGATTATTTATAATATATTATTCATATTAAATGAAAATAGACATCCACAAACACCCATGCCCTCGCCGGGATTCGAACCCAGGACCGTCCGCATTAGTTTTGTCGTGCTGACGCACGCGGCTAGTGGGCCGGCACTTTCGAAGTAAATTTTCCATATTTTGCAACTTTTTTCAAGTGTAAAACGTCCCATTTCGTAAATGTAAAACATAAAAATTTCAAATTTCATCTCATGGTTGTCATTATACCTTTCAAAATCAAAATAAATGGTAGTTGAAATTCCAAACGTTAGATGGCCTACCCTTTAAAAACAAGTAATAGTGTTTTATTTATTATTCATCTTAAGGATCAATCCAAAGATCATTTCTTACTCCCAAAAGATCAAGAAGCAGGATTTTTCTGATTTAGCTGCACCATAGCCCTCAAAATGAAACTTCCTTTGTGGTGAGCAGAAATATAGCAGTAAAATAACATAAAACCTGTCGAAAATTTTTCCAAACGTTAACAAGAGCAATCATCCTTATAAACCAGTAAACCTCGATGGCAAATGATATTAACGCTTTCCTACTACCAAAAAATTGAATTGCGGATTTTTGCAATTTAAAATTGTAGAGATTACTCTTGTATACAATTATTACGTAATTTTAAATCTTCTGTCAAATAGTGTAAAAATTTTAAGGAACGAAAACTCCAGTGTAATCTTACTAGGATTTTCAACAATTAATAGGGGCAAAAATTAACTTAAAAAGAAGAAATAGCAACGGGAAAAGACTGCTAGCCTTCAGTAAAAGAAACAATCTGGTAATATTCAAAGATAAAAACTTAAATAAACGATCAAATAGTTGCAGGCATCGGCAAATAATATTAGAATAAAATATTGAAAGAATTTCCATGCCGTATCTCCGAAAAATTAATGAAAATGCGTTACATACAAAAATGTTATCTTTTAGAGCTGTACCTTAGGTAATGCGGTTACGATAAAATAAGCAGTAATAGTGAGAAATTAGTAATTGACTAAATAATAGGAGAGGTGGCTGATGATGAGGGTAGTACAGGTGACAATAAAGATGGTTGTGGTTCGATTGACACATTCACTTAGTGAGTTGAATACTATTAGTGCAGTAGAGATGCGTTATCCTTACCATCATCACGAATCAAGCCACGAGCCACCACTGTACAAAGTTATTGTTTTTAAAAACATACATAAGTTCGCCATTTACGGCAGAACCTTGCGGCCACTACCTAAAAACTTTTCAAATTTACACATAATCGATTGTACTTGAGATTTCCACACTTTTTTCGAGAAAATCACGCAAAACCAAGCTTTTTTATATCCCGAAGAAGCAATTTCCGAGCTCCCACAAAATATATGTCTACAAAATTGCTGTAAACTCATTACTTTTCAAAACTCAGAATTGATTATATTTTAAGATTCTATAAAAGTCTGTAAATACTCTTGTTTCACTCTAATCTTGCAAAAACAAGACCTTTCGAAACTCTCAAGAAGTTATTTCTGAGATCCTCAAAAATGTGTAAATAATTGCTAAGAACTAAAAAAATTAGTGAATATCGATAATATTTTAAGAAACTATAAAAATCCCGAAATGCTTCAACACTTGTGTCTAGAAAATCACGTGAAAACAATACTTTTGGAAACTCTGAAGGTGCAATTTCCGACCGACCCAAAAACTTCATACTTTCCAAATTTACTTAGAATCGATTGTATTTTAAGATTTTATAAAAATCTGTAACGTTTGTTTCTAAAAAAAAAACATCTGGAAAACAAAGCCTTTTGGAACTGCAAAGAAATAATTTTGGAGCTCCCCAAAAAAATGTGAAAACGATTTTTACAAACTTAATACGTTCTAAATTTACTCAAAGTGAATTATATTTGAAGGTTCTATTAACATTCAACACTTGCTTCTGGAATCACGCGCGAAAACAAAGCCCCTTGAAACTGTAAATACACAATTTCGGAGTTTTCCAAAAAATATGAAAAACAAATTCTACGATCTTAAAACATTCTTAATTTACTTAAAATGAATTATATTTTAAGGTTCTATAAAAATCCAAAAACACTCCAATTCTTATGTATAAAAAATCAAATGAAAAACGTTTTGAAACTCCAAATGCATAATTTCTGAGTTACATAAAAAATATAAAAACAATGATTACATCCATGTGTTTCTAAATCTACTAGGAATTAGTTATATAAAAAAACTGCTTGAGGCGCGACTGACGGAAGGCGCAAAAAAAGCCCGGAGAAACAGCATGGCAGCCAGGAAAGACGCCCAGAATCTGGAGATGAACGTGGAAGGGATTCTATATGGGCCCGGGATAGCTGACTGAAGGTTACTTGACAAAATCGTTAAAAACTAGGTCTCAAAACTTTATAAACGCGATTATCTCGAAACGATGTTTTCAAAATTGGCGGGAGCTGTATCTGAAAAACGGCTCATCCGGTTTAAACGGCGCTTGGATTTTCGAATTTAGAACCTTTTTTTCTAGCCGAGGACGTAGCCGTTTTTCAAAAGAATCAAAAATGGATAATTGGTGCAAGCTTTTTATGTCCATTTTTAGGGTCAAAAACCGGATTTTTTTTCAAAACGTCGCCAAATTTTTATTTTTTAACCAAATCAAAAAAGCCTACGTACTCGGATGGGTCATCTATCAGAGAATAACCACAAAAAATTTCGTTGTACTAGCTCCAATGGTGTGACCGCAATATTTCCCGCCCCGCGACAACTCAGACCTGAAGAACCTGGTGCAGCAGCTACAGGAGTCATCAGATCCCAACAAATAAATTCTCCCGTAAAGAGGCCATTTAAAAAAATAAAACCATGCGTTTCATTTTTTTAATTGATCGTTATTTACCCTTTAAAAAATCGAGAAAATGACCTATTTTTCATGCCGCCAGAGTGTACTACCCCCTTTAAACAGAAACAAGATACAAAAATATAGAAGAAGAAATTTGAGAGCAAGCAATGGCTGTGGGATAAGCAGAGAAAACAACAGCATGATGGCCTTTATTTATTTATTTACGTATGTCCATTTAACCACAATATACACTACACTATATCAAATTGAAGGAGAGAAATAAATAAAAGGTTTACGTAAAGAAGACAACAGTACGAACATACACATAAATAAGAATTAACACAGTAAAATATCATGAAGACATGTAAAGTGAAAACAAAAACTTAAAAGTAAGACATGCATTTATAGTAATTTACGATACAAGTAACGTTATGAAGGTTTTTACATTACGAGAGAAAGGTTTCAAAGTACAAGCGACGTAGGGGCGAGATCAAACCCGAGGTTACGCAATCTATTGTTACTGATGGAACAAAAGTCCAGGCACGAAACACCAAAATTTTTGCATAATCGGTTCTCTTCAAAGGCACTGAAAATGTATGCAAACCTCTTAGAGGTATCGACGGCACGTGGATGCACATTGCTCCAAGTATTTGAAGAGAAACACTGAATAAAACAATTACTAAGTTTTTTACCACAATTTATTTGATGTATGTACAAATATTACGTATACATACATATCACGACTTAAGTTTGATAATGACAGTAAAACGTCGAAACTTAAGTCGTGATATATATGTATGTATAGGTAATGTTTGTACATACATCAAATAAATTGTGGTAAAAAACTTAGTAAGTGTTTTATTCAGTGTTTCTATAATGAATTACCACGTAGTAACGGTCGCAACCATTACCATGATTACTTGAGGAGAATTAATGAAGCCATGAAGCTACTTGCGGAGAAAAAGAATATCCCACAAAAGAGCCTGTTCATGTTCAGGTGTTGCCAAGACAAAAGTGGTTAGCAATTCATGATAGTCACGATCATGCAAATCTGAAGCACAAAAATTTAAGGAATTTTCTCTAGACACGTTCGATTATACCAATATCTTGTGCGGTGTAGGGATACCAAATTAAGGAGAAATATTCCAATTGCGAACGACTAAGTGCTACAAACAATGCGCTCAAAGATATTTAGAACAATATGCTAGAAAAGATGGGCATGAAAATAAATAACTCAAAAATTAATGTAATATAATGAAAGTAGAAGATAAGCAGAAGGAACTAGATATAGAAATAGAAGGCGGAAGTGTAAAGCCATTATAAACATTTTCATACTTATGGTATATACCAAAGGAACACAAGAAGCGGAGCTTAGAAAACGCAGCAAAGGAATACTTTGCAAAAACAAAATTGATTCGTTAACAAAACAGAATTATCGAGGAATAACAAAATAAAAAGTTTTCAAAGGAATATATAGCCATAGTAACATATGGATACGAGTCATGAGCTCTTTTGGGGAAACAAAAAGAACACAAGCATCAGAGATGAAGAACTTACAAAGAGCCAGAGTCTTGACAAAAAAGGCTAGAACTAGAAACGTAGACAGACAACTATGAAGTATTTCAAAAATAAATTATTCGTAATCGTCAATAAATTGAAATTCGCATGTCCTTGATTAAATATTTGTAGTTATTTTTCAGACGGTTAATATCAAGAATAAGAATAAGAATTGAATCGTCTTTTTCATTGTAACAACATTAGACATAACAAAACAAAATACAAAAAAAACATGGTTAATGATATTTAATACAGATATTAAATATCTTTAACCATATCTAAAATGTTGACCATTGTGCAAAAAGCTTTAATCATTTCAATTAATAATAATAATAATAATAATAATAATATTTCTTTATTGCCCAACAGTACAATACCAATTACAGGACAATATAATTAAAATTATTTTAATAACGTTAATTAACAAAAGTTAATTTCTAAATAATAATGAAATTAAAATATTATGTTATAATTATAACAAAATTATTAACTAATACCAGAAAACAAATAAAATTAAAAGTAGATCATTTGCGTATTTACTCATTCTAAAAATTGATGAGTTTAAGAGCAACTTTGATTTGACGGTCGGTAGATAAAACGTATTTGTGTACCGAGAAGTTAATCTAGGAACAGCAATTTGTACTTTCCCCAGAAGAGCAGGACAGTCAACTAAGTTGTGTAGCAGTTTAAACATCATTGCGGCACTACTATAATCTCGACGACTGGAAAGTGATTCAAAATCATGGCGCATTAATAAATGTTTATAATCAGTATTTCTTTGCGGGTATATTCCATCAATTTTGAATGACAAATACTTTAAACACCGCCTCTGAATCCGCTCAACTGTTAATATGAGATATGTGTAATGGGGAGACCAAATAACAGACGCATATTCAAGTTTGCTCCGAACTAATGCAGAATAAAGTGATTTCATAACGGAAGGATCAGTAAAATATTTGCAAATACGCATTATGAAACCAAGTGATTTAGACGCACTCAGGCATAACTGAGTAATATGGCCAATAAATGTAATTTGAGAGTCAAACAATACCCCGAGATCTCTAACCTCGCTTGACTTAAGTAATACAATACCATTAACATTATAGGCAAAATTAAAACAAGAACGTTTACGAGTGTAGGTAACAACAGAGCACTTCTTAATGTTTAATCTTAACATATTTAACTCGCACCATTGAGTAATTTTGTCCAAATTATCTTGTAGTAAAAGTGCATCACTTACGTTATTACTAGTTGCAAATATTTTCAAATCATCCGCGTATGCTAACACATTACAGGTTAATGAATTAATTAAGTCGTTTATATACAAAATAAATAACAGAGGTCCCAGGTTTGAGCCCTGAGGAACCCCTGTTCTAGAATTAAATTCAAATGACTTGTAGCCATTGTACTGTACATAACTCACACGATTATATAAATAGGACGTAATTAACTGTATAGTAGAATAACTTAATCCAAAAGTTTCCAGCTTATTCAACAAAATTCGATAATCAATTGTATCAAAAGCACGGGAAAAATCCGTGTAAATGACATCTAACTGATCCCGATTATCTAAAACTTCACTAATATATTGTGTAATGACTGCTAAGTTGGTAACTGTTGATCTTCCAGTCATAAAACCGTGCTGCTGAACTGAAACCATTCCCTTAACTTGATTATAAATCTCACAGTGCATGATTTGTTCTAACACTTTAGCAAAATTATTGAGTATTGAGACAGCACGATAATTATGTATGTCACTTCTATCACCTTTTTTATGCACAGGACTAATACGAGCACGTTTCCAAATATTTGGAAATGAGTTCGTACGTAATTCCAAATTAAAAATAATTAACAATGGTTTTACAAAAACAAATTTACAATCTTTGATTAAAAAACTTGGTACTTGATCATCGCCACAAATAAAATTATTTTTTAGTTTGTTAATACTCTTGACCACATCCTCTTCCGTAAGCATATACATATTAGAGGGAACACCAATAATTGGCACTTCACTTCTGTCTTCAACAACAGGTGGTGGTAGGAAGTCAGTGGAAAATAAATTTGCAAATGCTGAAACAATATCTTCTGGCATATTATACACAGCATTCTTATCATGAAGTTGAGGCGGAATCCTAGTGTTTCCAGATTTGCTGCGCATGAAGTTCCAAATCTCCGTGGGGTCACGGAGATTAATTATTTTGCGTTCTGTTTCAATTATATATTTCTTATAGGCTTCCGAAATTTTTAACTTAATTATAGCTCGTAGTCTATTAAATTCAGAATGATAAAACTCTGAATTAGTTGCTCTCCACTTGCGACGATACTGTTCCTTAGCTTTGATACAATTTTTAATATCACCTGTAAACCATGGTGGAAAAGATGCATTTCTTGGAACAGATATAGATATAGGCACAGTAGCATCAAATATATTATAAATGGCATTATAAAATTCTTGAACAGCTTCATTCACATCAGTATGATTCTCTAGAAAAGACCAATCAGCACAAGTAAGTTTTTCATATAAAATAGGGTAGTTGGCTTTTCTGAAGTTATAACGGTTGTTATTATTACTGGGAAATGCCGCTGCCTTTCTATGTACTGCAATATCCATGTACGCTGAGAGAGCAGGGTGATGCAAATCTTCAGTTATAAGTGGAACCTTATCACGTTCCATAATAAATTCCGTATTAATATTAGAGAGTACGAGATCAAGAAGCTTTCCATTTGCATTATAAATCCTGTTGTTAATAGCTAACGGCGATTAATTTCCGTTTGAAATTCAGCGTACATATGTGGGGTCACCCACAGCAGCTGGAAGAAACAAGACAAGTGAAAAGAGTATGAGAATCCACGAAACAAGGAAAGAGGAAAGGGGGAGACTATCAAGGTATAAGGAGATAAAAAAAGCATTCAAGGCAAGAGGGAAACACGAAAGTACGCAAAAAGTCTAGCCAAAAGTGGGGAAAAATTGAAGAACTTGGCACAAGCATAACCACAAACACAAACCCAACACCATTATAAGGTGGGAGCCACAGAATTTTGTTTCAGAGTTGGCCATGACTGAGAGAGAGAAATATAGCAGTCATGTCTGAGATTCATTCATTCATTCACTGTCATTTTAAAATCTGGCAAATCGAGACAATTTGTGTTAAATAATGGCTTTTTCATTTAATGAAGTTCAAAAGCGATACACCGTAGAAATACATTTAAGAAATGGCAGAAAAATCAATGGTGAATGGGTTTATGCGGTAAGAGATGCGTGCGAAGATTTTCTAAAAGAATTTCCGCATCAAGCTGTTTCGTACGACCATTTCAGCAGATCTATCCGCCGTTTTGTGGATTTGTTTAGGGAAACGGGTAGCATAAGTCGCAGAGAAGGCACTGGGTCAGCACTAGTAAGAAATGAGGAGACCATTGAGGCAGTAAGGCAGGTAATGGAGGAACGTCCACAGACTTCTGTACGATACGTACAGCAAGAACTAGGTCTTCCTTATGGAACTACCAGGCGTATTCTCAAAAACGATCTACATTATCATCCTTACCGTTTGCAAGCAGTGCACGAAATATTGCCTCTTGACAGACCCCAACGACAGGAATTTTGTCAGCGATTCATTAATCGTTTTAATTATGATGATGCAGCTTTGCGAAAAGTTTTTTTTACGGACGAACCGTGGTTCCACCTCTCTGGGTTTATGAGTGATAAGTTGATTATTAAGTGCATTAATATTGTGATAAAAAACATGACAATAGATTCTTCTTCGGGACATTGCCAGCCATACACCAACCTTCCGAGGATGTAACAAAGCATCAACAAAAATATGTGCGTTCTCTGCAGCCTACACTGTACGGTTTTGCAAGTTCACGTAGCCGCTAAGTAAAACCAAGCTTCGTCACTATAAAACGTTATTTCTAACAAATCGTCATTATTTATAAACTCGTTAAACCAGTTACAATACTACACTCGGCGAAGATAATCCTGATTATCTTGCCCCCTGGGGCGGCAACTGTTGAATCGCAGTTATATGGATGTAAATTTAAAAAAAATTGCCAAGCCTTCCGCCATGTACCGAGCGACTTTGTCGGGGCAGATAAACATCGGAGCGATTTCTTCGGACTCACATCTAGTCTTTACTGATTACCTGCAACGACTGCTTCCGTAAGGTCAGTAGGCCGGCATGTAGATATTCCTTTGGAAACGCTGCTGATTTTACGAAATTTCTTAACAGTACGGCGAACATGTTGCACAATAGTTATTTATCTAATTAGTGGGATAAGAGCATCATTAACTGACGAATGCGGTGAGTTGCTGAGACGAGGGCGTAGCCCGAGTCGAAGTAAGAGCATGAGTCTCAGTTAATATGCCTTATCCCACGTATTAGATACAACTTTTTATCTACGACTGCTCAGAATTACGGAAATTATACTTTTGAATTGAATTCGACGAAAAATCGGAATATCATAGTATGTATGTAGAACCATAGCAACATGTAATTTGAATGTCAACAATTTAAGTCAAAAGAATTAATTTTCTAATTTCTGTTTTTCTGTGAAATAATGAGCGACTCCGAATCTCTGCCTTCGGATATCCAAGAATCGGCCACGCAGGTAGTTTCAACGTTATTGACGGAAAAATCAAAAATTAAATATGAGCAAGCTTATGAATGTTTGCGGAAATGGTGCGATGAGAAGAAAATAAAAAATGAAGCCAGTGAAAAGGTACTTCTAGTATATTTTGAAAATATTTCGGAAAGCTATAAACCTTCAAGTCTGTGGGCATATTATTCGATGATACGTGCGATGATATCCATAAAGAAAAATGTAGATATCAGTAAATTTATTCAATTGGTCGCATTTCTGAAGAGGTAGTCGGAAGGATTTAAACCGAAGAAATCCAATATTTTAACAAAACAACATATAACCCGATTTTTACAAGAAGCTGATGATGAAAAGTGGCTACTAACAAAGGTAAATAAGAACAAGGCATGAAATTTTAGATTAAGAAATATTTTCAGGTAGTTTTGATCTTTGGAATTGGTGGAGCCTGTAGAAAAGAAGAACTCACTTACATGCAAGTGACCAACGTTAGGAACGAAGGGCAGGTCTTCTGCGTCACAATACCAAATACAAAGAACAAAATTTCGCGAGAGTTTGTTATAACATCAGAAGACATTGATGGGATCAATTTCGTAGACATTATAAGAAAATACATGGCACTGCGTCTACATAATGCCGTAGAGAGGTTTTTTGTTGGTTACAGGAATGGCAAATGTATAAAACAGCCCGTTGGCATTAACACGATTGATAGCATGCCGAAAAATATTGCTTCTTTTTTAAAATTACCAAATGCTAAAGAGTACACTGGTCACTGCTTCAGAAGATCGTCAACCTTACTGTTGGCAAACTCAGGGGCGGACCTGCTAACAATAAAAAGGCACGGGGGCTGGAAGAGCAATACAGTAGCCGAAGGATACATAGAAACTTCGGTTGAAAATAAGAAACGTATCGCAACGAATATTCTTGGAGAAAAGAATGTACTTGTAGAAGCTTCAACCAGTAAACGCAGTAGTTTGGAAATTTCTAAAACAGAAATGTCCTCAGGAATACACTTGAATAAATGTAAACATGTTATTATTAATGTTCATAAATAATTGTTTAATAAATTTGATCGTTAGTTGGTATTAAAAAATGAGTGTGTTTTTGATTTCATTACCTCACTAGTTAGGTAATGAGTTTCATTACGTAACTCAAATGAATGTCAAATTCGTCACTTATCTAAGCAGTCGTAGATAAAGTAATTATGACCGAACTCAAGTTCAGAAAACTGCTCATAAAATTGTTCTTCGCAGGTTTCATAGGAATAATTCCAAATTCCTTCTACGTTGTCTCCGTTTGAAAATATGCTTCAATAATAAACTTGTGGGGCTCTGAGAATGTTATTTATAACCTTAGATCCCATAATTAAGATTTGTTAATATAGTTACTTTTTTACTTACCAACGAAATATCTGCAGTATGGATGAGATGGTAAAAAACGTAAAAGGCAAAACTGAATATAAAGCAAAAACGACCGCATTGGCATTGCACTTGTGTTTATGATCGAATGCACACATTCGCAGGCAAGGTACCAACATTGCAAGATGAAAAACAGCGTACCAAATTGAAACACATTGCTGAACGCATGGTATTAGTTCCAATAGCCCGTAGGCTGAATGTTCTAATTTTTAATATGCGACATACCTCATTTATCTCACCGGCAACTCTGAAACAAAATTTTGTGGCTCACACGATATAACCATATAGATTATAGAAATTGAATCAATTGATACAACTATTCATAAAAACAAGACGAAAACACGGAAGGAAGAATTTTGTACAAGCCTAACTAAACGCACACACTCAACACCATTATATGATAGCAGGGTACGAATTATAGATAATAAATTAATTGACACAGTTATTAATATTTGCTAATGAATGATTAAATGCTGGGTATAATCAATTCTTTACGCAATAAAGGATTGAATATTGCCGTTGCTACCGCTTTTAGAGATTGGGGATAAAATCAAAGTGCTCGCTCATTCATAAATTTAATCGATAAAAGTAAAACGCGAGCAAAAACTCCGAGCGCAGTTAACGATAAATTGTAGCCTTATCTCATGGACAAAGAAGACTTTTATGGTACTATTTCACGTTACGACGTTTTTACAGCACGCTAAAATTAAAATATGAAATCAAATTAGGTGCTATCATTAATGTTTTTACTACATCAATTAAAGCCCTTTATATGTTTTTAATACGAATGAAATTTAAAAAAAGACTAACATTAAAAAATCATAAAGAAAAAAATATTTCCTGATTGTTATTGGAATAGAATTAATTGTTTTAATACATCGCACCCCGGCGAAAACAATAATTCTTGGTAAACTTACAAATGCAGTGTTTTCAGAATAGATTGTACTAACTGGAGGATCTCCGCCAGGAAAAGTGATGCAAATAGCTGAAAAAAATGTATTTAGATATTAAATTGACATTTTTACGTTAATGTCGATATTAAAAGTTATATTTCACTTATTTTACTAATTAAAACTATATTTTGAGTTGCGTTAGTGTCCTCGCCAGGGAGCGACAATACCATAAACTACCATTGGTAGTTTATGGTATTGAAAAGTTTTAATATGAAATAGGTAATTAACCTTAGCCAACGAGCTGGTTTCTAATAGTCGCAACCATACGGACAACTAATATGGGCAGATTATATCTTCTGGTGAATGCGCCGGGAACTTACAATTTACTAGCCATAAAGCGTTCGATCTCACGAGAAAATTTTGATTGCCGCGAATACGGCGCACAGTGGGACGGATGACTATTCTAGCGCGACAAAAAGTAAAAAAATTGATACTCAAAAAAAAAAAACTGAAAATCTCTTTCTATAACACTTCTTCAATTAAAATAACCGTTAGAAGTCACCTGTCGCAGATACACTTGCTATGAAATGCGACAATGACTAGACTCACCTTGCCGAATACTTACGAGTTGATATGGAGGAGCATATTTGTACATGTTCAAATGCAGAAAACAGTTAGTAAATGTGCATTTAAATAATTGGGATTTTTTTTGTGCAATTAGTACATGATAAAAATTGTTCTTTCAGTGATAAGTATTTTTTCAGTTGTTCTTATTTGTCATTATAATGTTTTGATTTCATAGTTAATTTTATTATAAATTTGGATATATTTTGGCTTGTACAACAAAATTGCCGAATTTTGCCGAAAAACGGCTTTAATGTCATTTTTCTTCAGACATTTTCACATGATTCTTAGCATGTTCTAGCTGCGATAACTTGCGATAACTTGCAAAGTTATGTACTAGCAAGAGAAGTAACCCATGTGTTCCACTCCGATTTTAATTAAATTTAGTGGATTTGTAGAGGGGCCCAAAATATTTGATACGTGTTTTTTTTTTCTCGACTAAAAACCATGTTTCACCCCTTAACTCGCCCTTCAAAAAATCAGCTATATTTTTGTTTTTCGGCTATAATTTCCCAACAAATTATGATAGCGCAATTTCGTACATTTACAAAATTAACGCCCGTTTGTATGTTCCACCCTCCCTTGAATAGTGTCCTCCTAAATGTCCTTCATTTCGATATTTGAACACTAATCTGTAACTATCCGTATTCGATCGATGCCGAGGCGATCCGTTGTATGCTTCCATTAAAAAAAAAAAACACGATTTAAATCAGTGAGAGTAAACACTTTTTACAGAAGTTAGTTTTATATTGAGAGACTTTAACCTTCAAAATAAATCTAGATTTGAGGAAAAATTTCTTTGTTGAATTATAAAATAAAAATTAAGATTTATAGGAATAAAATCCGGGCATGACTTAAAAGTTTAAATTTATTATGGTTACATTATTTTGCTAAATAAAATTTAAGTCATTATTATTTAAAAACCTCCATACAAAAAGTAATATTTTAGGTGTATTTTCCGAATTATAGCTTTTAGATGGGCGCAAATTAAAAAAGTTCACTCACATTTGAATACAGCAGCCGAAATACCATAGGATCTTACTTTTATTTAGAAAGAAACGGTCCATTTGACTTTTGTCGCGCTAGAATAGTCATCGGTCCCACTATGCGGCTTTAGGTAAGGGTTAATACTACCAAATAAAAATACAGGTTGTATTCTGAATGTTTAAAATTGTCGACTAGTTTCATCTTACCAGTGCACTCTCAAAAGATTACATAAAGCTGGTGCAAAAGAGAATACAAAAATTACCGAGGCATTACCATTCAATCAGTCATAAATAAATTATTTGATTAATGACACACTGTTTCTTGCAAGGGCATACAGGTATATACATTGGGAAAAAATATTTTATTTTATCCTATGATGTTAACATGCCAATAACTCGTTAGCAACGAGTAACGCTAAGGTACCTTTAACAACACTAGTGTTGTTAAGAAATTCTTAACAATACTAGTGTTGTTATATGTATCTTAACGCAACTCGTTGCTATAGAGATATTGCCAAACAAACATGATTCCTCTTTTTGGCGGTTATTAAACATTTTTTTTTAAATTTAAACAAATATAGAAATAGGATAAAATAAACCGTGTTACGACACACGTAAAGTTATTTGCTTTTATATTACTTGAGAATTTAAAAGCACTCGCTCCTACGTCGCTCGTGCTTTCAAACTTTTCTATTGTATTGTATTGAAAGCCTTCATAATGTTACTTGTATCATAAATTACTATAACCGTATTATTTTATAATTAAATTATTTGTAATACCTTTTTATAAAACTTTCATGAATCGTAAAATTTACAGTCATATTTATTGTAACATTAACTGGTTTATAGCGTATAAAGCATAAAAAGCGTTTCATCTAATTAACCCACGATTTCTCCGCCGGAGAAAGCTGTTTTTACAAATAAACGCTCCGCAGAAAATTCCACGTCCTGACGGAAATACAATAACCCAATGTAATTAAAAGAACATCAAAAGGGGCGGCGTTTTTAATGATCGGGCAAGTTATGCCTTGGAGTAATCAAAAGAAAATTTATTTCCGTGAGTGCTGAAAAAATGTATAACTTCCAGCGGTAACGGAATTAAATAAGAATTGAGATAAGATTATTCTCCAAACAAAGGTATTGATTTCAAAAGAGATAAAGGGATTGGAATTTATATTTATATTCACGGAAAGATATCAAAGTTAACTAGATTTGTAAATAATTGCATATCTATTTAACGTCTTGGTGTTAAATAAATAAAAAAAAACTCAATTCTTATAAGAAGAATTCCTCAAAGGGAGAACAGGAACTTTATTCACGTTTAATTATGTGTACCGACGTAAAAAAATCGATATTGTTATTGTGTATATATCCATATCCTGGGTAACGAAAACTGGTTTTCCTTTACAACTGCCTTGATCCTCAGACTTTTCTTGCTCCAAGTAACCGTACACCTCTTTTCGGATACAAGTTGAAAACGTAACCGAAGTCAGTGACAAATATTGTTCGTACAGATAATAATAAAGAAATATAGACGCATTTGCCATTCTCTTTCAAAATGTTTATAAAATAAAAAAAGGCGGAAAACAAAAGTACGATAGAACTTATGTGTGTATAGTTATATAAATTATGTCCATTATATCCGTTATGACTTAGAGCCAAATTCTAGTTCGGGCATACATACTGGTTTAATAATTAAAAATTAAAATTTTATAATTGGCTAATCAATGAAATAAATACGATAAAAATTGATATTAATAAACGAGGGTTCCACAGATAATAAATAAATAATACAAAGAGAGAAATATAAATTTAGCGATACCGTTGTAAACCTATAAAGCTGTAGAAATATTTGCCTGCGTTCTACAAATTGGATTATTGGATAGAACTCACCACCGGCCTTGAGTTCAATTTTCACGTAGTTACAAGAATTGAGTTTGGTTGTTGTTATTCATCAAATATTATTAGAAAACTAAATTAAATTATGATTTTAAAGAGTGTACATAAACACGAAGGGTGGTTGGGAGCCCTATTCCAAAATTAAATTTGTAACACCCAGGTTAAGGTTTATACAGTGTGTATCAGCCAAATGGAATAAATTCGATAATAAATAAATGGGGGCGTGTTCGAAAAAACGCTCGTATACGTCGATTAGTATTTTTAGTTGCGCATTTTTTCCAACAAAAACTTTTTATACAGGCTGTGTCATGTAACAGAGGCCAATACCAACTTTCTTATTTAAATGCTACACCCTATATATATTATTCAATTTTTGGATTGCTCAGAAAATGCTAGACATATTTCATGTACCATGTCCTATACCTATCTGCAACTGTTTGGGAAACAAACACACACACACACAGACACATTTTTTTCCAGAAATTGTTGAAATGGCATCTAGGGACCCCAAAACGGATATTTCCGTAAAAAAAAATTTCACGATCACAATAGTTTCTCGTACTTCGTAACGGATAAACTAAAAAAATAATATTATTTAATTACAAAAATTCGCTACAGTACACTCAAAAACTAATTAGTAAAAAACAGTTAAAGATAGGTATAGGACATGGTACATAAAATATGTCTATAATTTTCTGAACAATTCAAAAATTGAACAATATATAGGGTGTTGCATTTAAAATAAGAAAGTTGGTATTGGCCTCTGCTACATGACACACCCTGTATAAAAAGTTTTTGCTGTAAAAAATGCGCAACTAAAAATACTAATCGACGTATCCGAGCGTTTTGTCGAACACGCCTCCATTTATTTATTATCGAATTTATTCCATTTGGCTGATACACACTGTATATTACATGAAGTAATCCTCCCTTCGTTTTCATATACACTCAACCTACTAATCATGGTTTTGGTCAAATGAACTCGGTTTGTTGCTTATGGAGGTTTTAATAATACCGACAAACCAATGTTTGAAGTTACGCGAGAATTTAATGAGAGGGTGGTGGGCTCAATACGGGTGGTGGGTGTTCCCTCTCCCACAATCCAACCTGTAGAACACAAGCTAAATTTTCTACAATGGAAAAAGTTTACAATACAATCGCGAAATTTCCATTTTTTTCTTTGTTTTATTTATTTGTATTCGCGCAACCCTCGTTTTTATTCTTGAGAGTGGATTGTAGGATAGGACCGGGGATGCCTGATTTCAAATCTCTCGCGAGACAGAAATTTTTCTCACGAATTATTTTTAACAATTAACGATTTTAGCAGACCTATTTTAATTGCTAAACTTTTTTCCATTTATTAAAAAAAAATACTTGTAATAATTTAATGATAAAATAATATTTAATAATGAATAGTATTATTCTAAAAATTATTTAATATTTATCACTTGATTTCACCTCCATAATAAAAACTAAACCTTGATTTAAAAACAAATATGGAATTCTACAGTATATCCAAAATTCTGTTTTACCAAATTTTTTGGGAACAAAGTTGGGATATATTCAGTAAAACTGAAATAAAATATTTTTGGAAAAAATCCTCGAACTGGTCAATTTTGTTTTATAAAAATACACATTTTTGCATGAAAGAATATTTTCAGTCGTCATTTGTTTTTTAGTTATGACGTCCGCCATTTTGTTTTTAAATGGCAACCTCCTATTTTTGTTCTTGATTTGAGAGATCTTTTCCTTTTTTCCAAAGAAAAATTATCTGGACCTTCCATATAATCATATAATACGATATGGTTTCAACAAGACAGCGCACCCCCGCACTAGGCGTGTTTATTGACAATTGCTTTACGAATAGATGGATTGGCAGATGAGGACCGATATAATAGCCCGCGAGAGAGATGAATGCGTAGAATTAGCCTGGAAAATATTCAAAATGTTCAAGAACAATTTCTAATTGTTCGAGAAATAAAAACAAAACAAAAATGACTATTGCGGGGATGCGCCATTTCACTGAAACCATATTGTATTATTTAGAAGGTCAAGATCATTGTTGTTTGGAAAAATTGCTACTACAAGCGCTGGAACAAGGTCATTTTGCAGAAACTCTAAATATCAAGTTCTCACCTTCAATTGTCATTTACTCGAAAAATTTCTTATGTAAGATGGCAATATTTTTATACTGCCAGTTCGACAATGAAAAGATCTATCAAAATCAAGAACAAAAATAGGGGGTTGCCATTTCAAAACAAAATAGCGGACGTCATAACTCGAATACAAATGACGACTGAAAATCGACTTTCGTGCAAAAATTTGTATTTTTATAAAAGAAAATTGACATATTCGAGGATTCTTCTAAAAATACTTAATTTCGGTTTTACTGAATATATTCCATACTTTAGGCACGCACTGTATAATCTTATTAGATCTAATTTTAAACAAGCAGTAGAAGCAAAAAACAATAAATCTTGACGCCAAACATTCCTCAAAAAGACTAAAAATTGGAATTTGGAATAGAGAAAATGTATTTAATATTTTTTTTTAATTATAGAGAAGAATAAAAAACAGACCACCTTTGACCACAAGGTAATTGGTTTTATATTTGCCATAGGAATTATTACGATTTAATTTTACAGTCAAGATCTGTGATTTTTTTAACTAAGGGGCATTTAAAGGTTTGGGACAAATTACTATTGTGTGGGACAGTCTCGCGTATTGCAGGTCATCTGGTATCCCTAGATACCTACCTATTATTTTCAACTGACGAGATGATGGTTTGTGGCGATCAAATGGTCGCAGCACTTAGACCATTCGTCGGTCCTTTGTGTCACTCCTTGGTCCTTTATGCCAATCGTTGGTCCTTTGTGCCACTTGTTGGTCTTTTGTGCCACAACTGACGAGAAGTTAGCCATCGATTTCTCGGTACATGCACCAAAAGTGATGAAGTAAGCCTGGACGTTTTTTAGAATTGCATCCCGAAATAATCAAACCACGAGAACACCCTATTACAGTTGCTATGCTGCTGATTGTTACCCGCCTGTCAGTTCGAACCATCTCGTCCACCCGTTGAATTGTTGCATTTGTGGCAATATGAACGGGACGGCCAGTTCGATGTTCGTCAACAATTTTTGAGCGCCCTTGTAAGAATTTTTCGAACCAGTTGTACACTGCTTTATGCGAGAAACACTGTTCACCGTAAACAGACATTTCCTTGTGGATATGATTTGCAGGAAGTCCTTTTACCCAGAAAAAAAAACGCACAACAGCACGCTGTTCTTCCACAGTACACTCTTCCAAGCACGGTCGCCATTTTAACACTGCCTACACATGCACACGCAACTGTCACTTGAGTATCATAAAGCTGGATTGTGCTGCCACCTATTGACACATTGGGAAATAACTAACTGCTATTTTCAGCTTTCTCACATCATCTAATTACTGAATTTCCCTCGTATTTATATTTTCGTTTTAAACAGAAATCTTTGATTGGCGGATAAGTAAAAAATGGCATAACACAATATTTTTTTAATACGCCCTTTTTAAGGCACGATTTTTTTAAGTGCTACCCAAGGAACAATGCGCTACTCGATGAAAACATATTTTTAATAATTTTCACAGACTGTATTCGCTTAATGTATGATACTTGCTGAAAGGTACTTGAATAATATTTAAAAATAGTACCCCACTTTTGGTGGTAACGCCGGGAAATCTATGCCTGGAAATTAACGGCTAACTTCTCGGCGGTTTATTTTCATATAAGCTCAAGCCAGAAACCATGGTCTCGATCAAATATTTTTTAATGTTTGCTACGAGGATTTGATGCGTAACAACAAACAAAAACAGTATTTATGTCTATGCAAAAATTGAGTCGGATAGTGGTGGGTAGGCATTATACTTCAAATCAAGTTATAGGACATAAGCCTATGAAGTTTTTATGAAGGACACAGTTGACAACAGACAATGCAATATTTACATATATTTTTTGGTTTGATTTATTTCTTTACATCTATTCAACAAGAAAAACAGTTTGTATGGCTATGACGCAATTGAATCATGGCAAAGCAAAATTAACAACAGTAGATATAATCCGAAGTTCCAAGCTCTGCAGGTGTTTGCAAGCCCGCCTCGTTATTTTAAAATTTTGAAGCCTGACGAAGTGCGTTTGTTGACGAAGTTCAGGTGCGGGAACGAGGAGAAGGGAAGGAAGGTGTGGATGGGAGAGAAATACACGAGGTGTGGGTTTTGCGGGGAAGAAAGAGATGAATGGGAGCACTGGATGAATGGATGTGAAGAAGTGAGGGAGGCGATAAGGATGAGAGTGAAAGAAAGAAGTAGGAATGTGTGTCTGTGTGAAAACGGCAGCGGGATAGAGGTGTGTAAGTTATTGGTGAGATTAAGGACAGAGAAGTGTAGCTAACTGGAGGTCGAGAGGACTGTGAGAAGAGATGTGGGGCGGGTAGAAATATGGAGGTTAATTTTATAGTTGTTATACGAGGCTATGCCAAATAAAGGTTTTTTTTATAAAAACCAAGGTTAATGGGTGGTCCCTATTCTACATTCCAAGCTTGAGAACAAAAATTGAGTGATGCACATATTAAAAGAAATAAATAAAACAACGAGTGAAATTAAAATCTTGCGTTTCTGTTGTAAACTTTTACCGTTGTAGTAACCTTGGCTTGTGTTCAACAGATTGGGTTGTAAGATACAGCACACCCACCTCGCTGGGTTTAAATTTGCGCGTACTTGCAAATATTGTTTTTGGTTGCTGCTATTCATCAGATCTTCCTAACAAATGAATAAAGTTCATTTGACTAAAACTATTATTTGTTGCTTAAGTATACATATCAGCAAATTTATAAATTATGCGCCGATAGAGCGACCGGATTTTGATTAAAAAAAAAAAACGAGGAGCACACCCTTAGTTTGGACTCTTAGGAGACACCTCATGCAAATGAACACTGCTAGAATAGCTTTTCAGCCTTTTTTGTAAAAACCGTAAATGGATCTTTTAATTTTTTATTCTTTTCTTCAGCTTAAATTGAATGAAAAGTGGGTCAGATGTGAATCCACAAACCAAATGCAGTTGCACTTGCATGGCAGGTCGTTATTTTTGTTACTATTTTTACTTGGTTCAAATCATTTGTTTAAACAGGAATACATTGCTTGTATTTGGTTTTTATCCTTAAGTCATGGACTGTGAGAAGGAAATTTACCTCTCATAAAGAAAAGTAAGTATTCAGCCATTAATAGTGCCCTTGGCCTTCTGTGTTTGTGATACCTCTAAACCATCTAAATCTCGGTTACAGGATCACAACAATCCAGGAGCAAGCTTTAAGGAACTGATGACCATTCTCGGCCACGCTTATAGCCTCGGATGTGGATTACGACATTTGGGGGTAGAGATTTCACCCTGCTCTACCCTGTACACTCTTCAAAAAAGGCATAAACAACATTCACTGGCCCGAAATTTACATAGTGGGTTTTTGATCGTGAATAAACATTTTCGAAGGGCTGTATCGTTTTCTACATGTCCTTTAAAGATCTCCGAGTTCCCAAGCTGAGTTGGTCCCTCATTTCCCACTCCTCTAAATCCCTAATCATCAGCTACCAAAGTGTGTCAGTCCCTGCTGGTCATAGAGACTGATTTTTGGCCATTTAGCCGCCTCTAGTTTTGGTCCATGACATTTCGGGGTGTATGTTCTCTTCTTTGTCCCACGCGCTATTTCAAACCTCTTCACTAGCATTCGCTAGGCCAGAAAACCCAACCTAGCCTCTGTATCACAAATGGCCATTTTCGGTCAAGTCTGTAAATTCTTTCACTTGGCCCACATGGTTCGAGTCATTTAAATTGGGCTTTCCTGACACTTACTACTTCGGACCAAAGTTTTAAAAACCCATCAACACGGCAGAGAGGACAAGATGGTCCAAGATGGCCATTTTCGCACATGTGTGTGCCTTTTGAGTTTAGCCAAATGTGTGGAGGCAATATTTCAACATTTTTTTTCTGGCTCCTTCAGCCATTAAGGATCTATACAGAGTCTTTTATCGAAAATGGCGATTTTCTGCCAGGTGGAAACATTTTGGTTCCGTTCACACTTGAAAATAACTCCTGCTCTACTCTGGAGACTTCCCCCATAATAAAAGAGTCTGCAGCATTTTTGACATGTGGAAACATTGAATAATCCGAAAAAATGTCTGAATTTTTTTGTCGATTTTTTGGATAAAAAAGCTAAAAAAACTATTCTAGCAGTGCGTTTTCCTTGGTTCATTGGCTTGAGGTGTCTCCTAAGGGTCCAAACTAAGTGAAGAATCGACATGAAAGGGTGGGCTCCTCATTTTTTTTTTTAATCAAAATCCGGTTTTGCTGATATGTAAAAACAAAGCGTGGAGGGTGGGTCCTATCCTACAATCCAAGCTTGAGGACAAAAGTCAAGGGTTGCACAGATTCAAAGAAATTAATAAAAGAGATAAATGTTAATATTGCGTTTCCACTGTAAAATTGTAGATACCTTGGCTTATATTTAACAGGTAAAATTGTATCATGTGAGCCATAAAATTTTGTTTCAAAGTTGGTTGTGAGAAAAATGAGGTATGTTGCATATTATTACGTCATGAGACTAGATTAGTTCAATCGAATTGGATTTAAAAAAATGAATTAATCTCAGACATGACTGCTATGTCTCTCTCTTTCTCTCTCTCTCTCTCTCTCTCTCTCTCAGACATGGCCAACTCTGAAACAAAATTCTGTGGCTCACACTGTATGACAGGGCCCAACCACCTCCCTTGGTTTCGATTTGCGCGTACTTACAAATATTGTTTTTGTTTGTTGCTATTCATCTGATCTTCCCAACAAATAAAGTTCTTGTTAGTTATTCTTGTAATTCCTTTGAGAATGGTCGTCATTGACCAAAACACGTGTCTGGAAACTGAATACATATATGAATATGAAATCAAACAAGTGTTTTATTTTACTTAATAAATAAAGTTCATTTGACTAACATTTTTTCTAGCGTAAGTGTATGTGAAAACCAATGGTGGTGGGTGGTCCCTATCTTTAAAAAAAACAAGCTTGAGAGCAAAAATTTAGAGTTGCACAGATGCAAAGAAATAAATAAAACAAAGACAGAAATTAAAATCTTGCGTTTCTGTTGTAAACTTTTATCGTAGTAGTAATATTGGCTTGTGTTCAACAGTTTGGATTGTAGGATAGGGTCCACCCAACACCCTTGGATTCAATTGACATGCAGTTACAAATATTGTTTTGGGGTATTTTCATTCATAAAATATTTTTAACAAATATTATTTGACCTAAAACTTGGTTGTACATAAGGACTGAAAGGTTGTGAAAATAAAGGGCGGTAGGTGGACACCATCTTACAATCCAGCAAGCAGAATGAAGAACAAAGGTTGTACGGATATAAAACATTAAATAATTATCCTGAAATTACAGATGCCCGAAGATACAAATATTATTGGCTTTGCAGACGATTTGGCAATAGTTATAAGAGACAGATGTTAATCAAGTCTAAATATTAAAGCAAATTCAAGTTTAGAAATAATCACAAATTGAATAACAGAACCTGGATTCAAATTAATTCCAGAGAATGCAGAGGCAGCATTTTTGTCGACTGGACGAGCGGGAAAAATTTTAGGACATGAAATCGAAATTGAAGAATGTATGTAATGTTTAGGAATAATTTTGAACAATAACAAGAATTTAATAAATAAAGTCCCTAGAGCAGTAAAAAATGCAATAAATTGCGAAATTTCGATTACAAGAATTTTACCAAATAGTTTAGTTTAGTTTAGTTTAGTTGTTTATTGATGCTTGACAATAATGTCTTACATAAGTCACCATATACAATGTAAACACACAGTAATGTACTTAGCAAATAGAAATACAAAATGACAAAAAAAACATAATACAGATGCAGAATATAATATAATACAATAATGCCTAAACAGACATGTATGAAAAAGAAACTTCTAGAAAATATAATAAAACAAGCAACATCATACTAGCCCATTTCATATCCAAAACCGGTGAGCATCATCAGGTAAATGCAATTTATTTGCCAGAAGAGATAAAGATCAAAACATTTTTGATTATAAGTTTATGGTAAATTAGTAAGTAATACCCAGTAAATGTGAAAAATACTATTCGTTTAATTGTAAAAGTCAAGTTAAATATTATTAATATTAAATATTGGCGGTGCTGGTGAAAATAAAAGAATACTATTAGGTTGCTAAATCAAAATTACCGTATGGGGCTACAAGTTGGGTGAATTGCATTAATAGTAAAGGAAACCGAGAAAATAATAGGTCTAAGATTAAGTGCACGTAGAATTTGCAGAGGATATAAAACGATCTCAACAAATGCTATAGAGGTATTAGCTAGATCAAAGACTAGATCAGACCAGAGGATTTACTAATAGAATAAAGAGGAAAATATATTTATATTCTAAGTTCTGACCAGATAAGGGATTTGTATGGTTACTTGGAGCAAGGAAAGTCTGAGGATCAAGGCAGTTGTAAAGGAAAAATTGTGATGTGGCAATCATGTTACTTTCTCCGACTTGATGATATCATAGCCATTTATATTTACATTTTTATGGTTTATTTTCAATTGAAATCATATTTTAAATGTACATCGAGCGTTGTGTAAACTTGGATGAAACTGACGTTGTAAACGTCAAAATTATGAAAGATGGAAAAATTATACTTCAAATTCAAAAACTCAGTTTTCTCAAAAACTAAAGGGATTTCGAAAAAAACTTATTCTTTATAAGTTGTTCATTTTAGCATTCTCTACAATTTTTATTAACATTCATTTGCTGTAACTATTATCGTTTTATTATTATAAACCAAAAATAAAAAAAAAATAATACATTTTTTTCTGGAATAAAAATGATTTTATGAAACATGTTTTCAAGCAAAAGATGTTCATTTCTTTGTTGTCTTCAAAGTTTGCTTAAATGTTTTTGTGATATTTTTCATATTTAAGAAAATATAGGCAAAAAACAAAAAAAACAGTAAAGGTAAACGCCCACTTCCGGTGTACGCAATTTTACCAAAAGATTTTCAGTTCTTCAGATTATCAAATAAGACGGATGTTGAAAGTTTCATCAATTGCTCTATTAGTTTTCGAAATACAGCGCGCACAGACACAATTTCCAGAAATTGTTGAAATGGCATCTAGGGACCCCAAAACGGATATTTACGTTAAAAAAAAATTTGAAAAAAAAATCACGATCACAATACTTTCTCGTACTTCGTAACGTTTACGTCGGTACACATACATTAAACGTGAATAAAGTTCCTGTTCTCCCTTTAAAGAATTCTTTTTATAAGAATTGATTTTTTTTTAATTTATTTATTTAACACGTTAAATAAATTGGTGACCCCGACGCAGCACGCAGCCAAACGCAGACGTCTCACAACGATCAGCCCTCGCACGGAGGACCCCCCTACCGACGTCTCACAACGAACAGCCCTCGCACGGAGGACCACCCTACCAACGTTCTTTGACTGGACAACACTGTGACTGATCGTAACTTTGAAAGCAATCTGTCGAAAGCACTCTGCCTGCTGGAACCAACGTCTGCTCAAAGATCCTCACAATTCCTTGTTCCAGGTAATTCGACGTAATCCTCTTGCTTCTTTCATTCTCTTCTTTTACTTCATCCTTTTACTTCTCACACACCATATACTATGGAAAAACAAATTGATACCAGTCAATACTTTTAGTTATAAACTTCCGCCAGTTTCAAAATTCGAACCCACAATTTGGTTTATACAAATCGAGTCTGTTTTTCGGAACGCCAGAGTTCTTACTTGGAGCAAGGAAAGTCAGAGGATCAAGGCAGTTGTAATGGAAAACAAGTTTTCGTTACCCAGGATATGGATATATAAAAAATAATAATAATGATTTTTTTTACGTCGGTACACATACATTAAACGTGAATAAAGTTCCTGTTTTCCCTTTGAGAAATTCTTAATTCTTAAGAATTGAGTTTTCTTTTATTTATTTAACACCCAGACGTTTAAGATTAATTAAAAAACAAACAGAAGAAATTACTATGAATAAATGGCAAAACAGATCATCAAAAGAAAGATGGACATATTAAAGAAAGAAAACATGGAAAATTCAATTGTTTTGTTACCAAATTTAGGTGACTGGTCATGAATGTTTCGGAAACTATCTTTACAAAATTAAAAAATAAATAAATAGTGCACAATGTAAGTATTGTTCAAAAGAAGACGATGACACGCTCAACACATATTATTAAGTTGTGATAACAGGTCAATAGAGAGTGAAAATTTAAATGCAGAATTAGTTAATGAAATTACAACCGAAAATTTTATAAATTTAATATAGAAAGTAAAATAAATTGGGAAAAAAAAGTTCTAAGAAAGAAAATAATTATATCATGAAAGATAAATAAGAAAATTAGAAAATGAGAAGACGTAAAATTTGAAACAAATACGGAGATTAAAAAAGATGTAATGTATTTTAAAATAAAATAAAGTTAAAGGTAACGCGGAACTTGAACAAGCAATACCAATGGTGATGCCTCCAAGTTCTTGATTCATGCGGGCCTCTTGTTCAAATCAACTAACGTGTCAGCAACATCTTTAAAAAAATAAAAAATAACTAAGTACATAAAACAATAAGAAATATGTAAATTTTGCATCTTTTTTTAAGAAGGATGTTATGAATTAGCTTTCAAGAAGAGCAGATGATTAATGAATTTGGCTTAGCTAGCTAGGGCACGGCCGATTTGTATTATACATCATTTATATTTGGGTGAAATGGGACAAACACTAGACATCAATGGACCCGCATGGCCATTCTTCGTTGGAAAAAAAATGACAATCCGGACAGGACTCGAACCCACATCAACGGGAGCCAGAAACAGGAACTCTGCTCTCTAGGCCACCGCCGCCCGGACAATGGGTTAACAGTAAGAATTACTAAATCTAATACACAAAATTTTGATTTAGAATCGCTTTCGGTCTATTATAATAATAGAAATGCCGTTAAATTGAGGAATAGATATTAGTTTCTTGACAAAAATGTATTATTTATTAAACATTCCCTACAAGTTGTCCGTATAGTTATGGCTAAAATAAGTTCGATGTAACATTATGTAATTATTACATTTTTGGTGACTGTAGTTTCGATAAATTGAGCTTGTTAGTCTTATACGAGTGCATTATTTCTATGTCTGAATCGTGGCACAGTTTTGTGGGCACCTTAAAAATGAGAGGATAAACCCTTAGGTGAGAAGTCTTTCTGAACCAGTTAATTCCTCGATGTTTAGATTTAGATTTAGTTTTACTTTTTAAAACTTTTGTTTGATGGATAATCAATCAATCAATCAAACGAAGCCAGAAAATAAAATCCGATTTTAAATTATTTTTGCGTAAAATTGATAACTTTTTATTAACAAAAACTGTTAAAAAGAAATCACTATTACGTGATTTATTACTATAACTAATTAATGGTGCAAAATGTATAACGAAGCAGAAGCGTCTGGTATAAACCACAAATTCTGTTCAGTTTATCTCACGCATCGTTGATACAAATATCAACTAAGATTATAACTCTAGCGGATATAGGAGGGGGGATGGGCCAACTAACAAATTTTAAATTTCCAAGTCTCTCATTCATTCATTTTCCAACTGTTAAACTCTTTAATTGTTGGATGGTCGGATAGTGCTCACCCACCACCCTTAATTTTTCAATATTTTTTTTAAATTTTTTTCGAATGACTCCTTCCCATTAGAAACAATCTGAGCCCGCCCCCTAAACTATAACACATTTTTTGTCAAGTACTCACAGAATCCACACTATTGAACATTTTTATGATCGTTTCTGCACACAACGGGCGAAAGTTGGTCGGAATTGGGACGAAGCCTGCGGTTTAAAGCTCCACCGCAGGATCGTGACGTTCCAGATGTGCAAACTCCCAACTGCATTATTATAGCGTCCTGTAAGTGCGCTTTGTGTTTGTAATATCTCGACGAGGCCCCGGAAGGACTAATATGGGCTCTCTCTCTCTCTGTGTGTTTCTCTTCGAGGATTTCGGGACGAGATTGTAATCGCCGATCCGCAAACGGAAATCCCGCATTAAGGATTTTATCTGCAAATTGAGCCCCAGATACGGAAAGGGCCCTAGTTTTAACGATGATTACTTCAATAGGTTCAAAGGGCTATTTCTAGGTGTTATTAACGAATTTCTGCAACTATCCTCAGTGGGGGAATTAGTTAATTATCTCCCTTGTATTCCGGAATACGCTTGGGTATTCTCTTGAATGGAATCGGCGACCATTTTTTTTTCAAGAAATTATTCATTAACAGAATGAATGCTTATTCATTTATCCCTGCAGGGAAAGAAAACTAATTTATTTTCAGTATGAAGCAGTTCTGTATATTGAGGATAATTAACATTTACGGTTGACTTTTCTGGGCGAGAGCCTGACCCGGAAAATGGCTGTCTCGGCGCGAATTAATATTGGCCGTAGGTTAAATTTTCCTGGTTCGGCTCAGTAAACTTTCCACCGGAAAAATTCTATTTTGCAGGCCTTTAAGACCTTCTCCATATAACCTTTGCTGAAGTTGATTACAATTATAATTCGAAGCTTTTGTTGAGTATTGAATCCTGAAAGAAATAATATACAGTAGACTGTGCCAAAAAATATCGATATTTTTTTTATTTCGCTCTTCTTCTGGAATATAATTCCCCGTTCAAATTCGTTCGGGTTCCCAAAATTTGAAGCAAATCGGTGAATATTTAGTAGAGGTGCATCACGCCAAAAACGTGTTTTTGAAGCTTTTCCTCAATTTTTGAGAGGTTTCATGTCACTGTTCTAAGGATGTTTGACACTCGGGACACATTAATACATTCAAACACAAAGTATTTAATGCGTTTCAGTTGCCACATCCACTTTCGGATAGATATATTGACAAAAAAAAACATTTTTTAAGGACTAAAAACCGTAATTTCAAAGTTGAACTTCAATAACTTCACATTTTTAGGTTCGTGATGCGTCACATGGTGTTTTAACGTAGTCTGGTATCACGTAGCTTTATTTGAATTGATAATTTTGGATAAAAACGTCCATCAGTTATAATAATCTATGCTCGAGTAAAAAAACTCACCTCTTAAAAATGCACTAAAAATAAATATAATAAATAAAATAAAATCAAAATTAATTCGAATCATTTTCTTCCCGATACGATAATTTGGCGCGAAGTTATGAATTAAAAAAAAGTTGCATTTTGCACATTTTTGGCCACAATTTCGCTAATTTTGCACCAAAATCGATTGATATTTGTAAAATTAATGGTCGGATAACAAAATTAGTAGAATGGAATTATATTTTGTAATTAACGCTATACCTCTTTCCGCGGTGTCATCCGTAACGTAAAAATCGACGTAAAAATGGTTGTTTTATCCGAGAGTAGATGTGGCAACTAAAACGCATTAAATACTTTTTGCTTGAATGTATTAATGTATCTCAAGTGCCAAACATCCCGTTATTGCAGAACAGTGACATGAAACCTCTCAAAAATTGAGAAAAAATATTCATATATTCAGGCTACATTTCGTTTTATTGAATTTATTTTCTAAAAACACGTTTTTGGGTTGATGCACCTCTAAATATTGACCGATTTGCTTCAAATTTTGGGAACCCGAATGAATTTAAACGGGGAATGATATTCTAGAAGAAGAGCGAATTAAAAAAATATCGATTTTTTGGCACAGTCTAATATACAGGGTGCCCAAGCTAAAACAATACATTCGATATAGTCGCAAAAAAGGTTTTCACAAAAAAAGCTCGTCTTTTTGATTAAAATCTCTCAATTTTTAGATAATCCGTGCAAAAACAATGACGTCATCAAACAAGGTTTTTGAATATTAATATTTTCTAAATATTAAAGATGTTTAAAAAGTTAAAGAATATTTAAGTGAGAATTTTCTGTTCGATAGTTCGTCTACAAACCTTTTAAATCGATAAGCATTAAAATTCTAAAGTATTATATTATTTGATACTTAAATAAATTGGTGTTCTGAATTTTTACGATATCCGTTACGAAATACAAGAGAGAATTGTGAACGTGAAAAATGTTTCCAAATTTTCTTTTTTAATGGAAATATCCGTTTTGTCGTCCCTAGAGGCGATTTCAACAATTTCTGGAAACAATTTTTTTGTGTCTGTGCTTGTGTCTGGCTGTGCGCGGTGTATCTCGAAAACGAATACAGAAATTAACATGAAATTTTGAACATAAGTCTTATTTGAAAATCCAAAGAACTGAAAATCTTTTTGTAAAATTTCGTATACCGGAAATGGGTGTTTACTTTAGTCGTTTTTTTTTTAAATATGAAAAATATTACAAAAACATTTGAACAAATAATGAAGACAACTATGAAATTATCATCTTTTGTTTGAAAATATTTTTTTTTAATATTGTTGTTCAAAAACAAAATTAATCTTTTTTTTCTTCTTATTAATTATCAAACGATAAAAGTTACATCAAATTTATGGTAATAATGTTTGCAGAGAATGCCAGAATGAACAACTTATAAGGAATAAGTTTTTTTTTCTAAATCTCATTTGTTTTTGAGTAAACTGACGGTAAACATTATTAGAATTTAAAGTATAATTTGTCATTTTCATCTTTGATCATTTTGACGATTAAGACATCGGTTTGGCACCTCACACCATTTTTACGCTACAGCCATTGCGAACCACTTTATCCATTGTAAAAAAAATACCCCGCGAGGATGTTCACCCTTAAATGCATGATTTTTTATTTTTGCATAAAAAAATAATAATTGAAAATTTTGTGGACAAAAAGGAAAATAGAATTTTTTTTATCCTTAAAGCAAAAATTGTTATTTAATAAAAATCTGCTGTTTGCAACATTTAATCTAAGATGATTCTTTTAATTAAAAAACAATTGTCAGTTTTGTTTGAGAATTTAGAAAAAAATGCGAGATGCAAAGTTTTGATTTCGCCATTTCGTTTACAGTTTTCAAATGTTTTCAGTGTGTAGATTTGAGAATTTTGAAGACAATTCTATGAGGTAATTTTTTTTGAACAGTTGCAAGATGCAAATTGCAGTTCTTGCAATTCAATTTTAAGGCTGCCATTTTTATTTCAATTTTTATATTTTATTTTATATTTTGTTTTATATATTATATTCTAATTAATACTTAAATGTACAGGGTGAATCCCGTTAAATATATTATTATCATTATTAATAATTGATTTTTAGTACGTGATTTATAAGTAGATTTGAAAATTTTGAGAAGACAATTTAAAGATCAATAATTGTTTTTGAATTCCCTTTTAATTGTGAGATGCAAATTTTACTTTTTGTAATTTAAGTTTAGAGTGTCGCCATTTTGTTTCCAGCGAGGGTAAATCAATTGACTTTTGCTATGCCAAAAATACATTACTTTTAAGTGAATTTAGAAACTTTGAAGGCAATGAAGCAACCGATTATTTTTTTAGAATCTTTATAATCGCGCTATGCAAATATTACTTCCTTCAAATCAAGTTTGGAATTACGACTTTTTGTTCCCAGAGAAGGGATGTCAATTGTATTCTAATAACTTAAAAATATATGATTTCTAATTTTAAGAATTTTGAAGAAACGTCCAAGATCAATATTTTTTTATTTATTTATTTTAATTGTGAGATGCAAAGTGTACCTTTTTCAATTGAAGTTTCGATTTTTGCCAATTCGTTCACAGTTGTCATTTGTTTTCAGTATGTCAAAAATACGCAGAAGTCACTTCCAAGGGTAGAAACTAAATTCAAAACGTACGAATTTTTAATAGCAAAATATACAACTGTTTCTAAATTATTCATGTTTTCCCCCTGTTTTCAGATGTGACTTTGCATGAAGATAAAAATCTGAAATTAGTTAACTTTCGAAAAATACGTTTTCTTTAAGTAAGAAGCTGATAATTAGTTTCCTATTAAAAATGCAAACAATGTAGAAGAGAGAAAATATAATTTTATTTATTTTTTAATGTAAATCTTTATTTTTGTATTGAATATTAACCACCAGCTGTCAAAATTACATTATTATTATGCGGAATCTCCTCTTCTTATATATTTACCACAAAAGTCAGTTTCGCTTTGAAATTGCAAAGAATGTAATTTTTTTTAATTTTTATGCAAAGAAAACGTTATTTCTACATTAGATACAAAGTGACAGCTACCACTACCTATTTTTGTACCGCGTCTGTTCTTCCGCGTAAGAAGCTCAGATTCGTCTCGAAATTGCAAATAATGTAGAAAAACTAATTTTTTTTTTTGTAGAAAAAAAAACGGTGTTTCTATGTTAGATAAAAATTGACAGCTGACAAAATTACATCATTAGACACGTATTTTAGTACTGCACGTTTTCTATTAGTGTACTTTTTCCAATTGAGAAGCTCAGATTTCGTCTTAAATAGCTTTAAAATGAGAAGCTAATTTCGTTTTCATGTAAAAATCGTTATTTCAAGGTTAGATCAAATGTTGTCAAAATTATATTATTTGACACGTATTTTAGCAATGCGTCTTTCTTTCTTGCACATTTTCCACTTGAGAAGCACAAATACCCTTTGAAATTGCAAATAATTTAGGCAATGAGAAGCTTGTTTTGTTTTCATGTAAAATCTTATTTCAAAGCTGGATAAAAAGTTATCTCAATATTTGACACACATTTTAGTACTGCATCTTTATATCCTGGACATTTTTGATTTGAGAAGTGTTAAAATCTCATTATTTGACACGTATTTTAGTACTGCATCATTAAATCTTGGAGATTTTTCACTTGAGAAGTTCAGATTTCCCTTGAAATTGTAAATAAGGCAAAAAATAAGAAGACAATTTTGTTGTCATGTGAAATTATGTCATTTCTCGGTTTGGTCAAAACTGACAGCTGTCAGTCATTTTTTCTTCTTTGACCATTTCCGCGTGAGAAGCTCTGATTCTCGTTGGAATTGCAATCACCCGATCCTGCAAAACGCTCAATGTACCTTTAAAATATGATTTAAATTAAAAATACACCATGAAAGTATAAATATGAATAACTATTATACCGTCAAAATTAGAGATTGTAAGATGATGGTCACATGACCATTTTGTAAATCCGTCGTGAACTTCGCGAAAGTGTCGGTTGTGACATTTAAAATATAAATGTTTATTTTGCGTTATTCAATTTTCCATTAACTTTGGGTATTTGTTTCTAAACGAGCGCAATCGTCCAGATCCGCCACTGTGTAAAATTTAGTTTTGATTTTGCAACCAATCTCTTACATTTTGTATTATTTGTTTGAGAAACCTACGCTCGAAACTGTTTAACTCAAAAATATTATCCGCCGCGTAAACATTCAAAATTATAAATACAACTATAAAACGCAAAATTGTGTTAAACGGTTATCGAACTGGAAACTTGTAACCCAGTATTTATTATATTGGTTAGGATTTTTTTCAACTAAAACATCAAAATAATCTAATTCATCAGAAAACAGTAATAAAAAAATATCATTTTAAAAATTATTAAAAAAAAATATTCACTGGATAAATTAGTTCTTTTGTTAGAATTCTCGACTATATTCACCAGCCTGAAATGTAGGATAAAGCCCACCTACCGCCCTTCCATAATAATGTTACTTACAAATCAAAATTTAAAGTTACATTTCTTCATTCATTCAAGTATTTAATTGTTTTGGTAAAATTATTACGAATGTTGTTGGCACAACTGGATTGAGAGGGGATAATAGCACGTCCGAGGGCGGTAAAATGAAATTGAAAAATTGATCTTTTTTATAGTTTCTAGGACCATAAAAATATAAATAAAAACATAAAATTCAGATACTATCAAATCATTTTTTCAACATAAAATCCCGAGAACATACTTTTGCAGCTATTTGTCTGTTTCGCATAAAAACAAATCATTTACTCCTGTATTTTTTCTTTGCCCAAACCCATGGCTTTTTACGTAAAATAATGAATCAGTCTTGACGTGGGCATTTATCAAAATATTAAATGCAAAAGTTATATAATACATTATAATAAACACCCAAAGTATAAATTCAGCTCCTTTCGTTTGAAATTTTGACTATGTTTTTTGATCTTTAGTCATACTGTGAATTTTATTTTGTAAGAAAGGAGAACACAGATGTAGTAAATAAATAAATAAATGAAGATTATATTTTCAAATTTAAGAGGAACCAGTAACACTCGATGATCTGCTAAATCCAGTGTAATCAGCTCACTGAGTTAAAACAAGAAGAAAACTATACACCAGAGACAAAATTTGATGTCTCATTCGTACTTTGAAAGATTTCCGCCTTATATCGTATTTGGTTGCTTGGGCAGATACATTGAAAGAAATTGACACAGTTAGCAAGGAAATGCGGAAACATAACATAATATTGTCAAAGACAATACAAATATCGGAAGATCTCATCAAAACTATTAAAAGCCTGAAAAAATGAAACAAATGAATGGATGAAGACTGCTATAGAAATAGTGCAAAAAATTGAAGTGGACCAACTATAGAAACTCGCAGAATCGCAAAAAGGGAAATGATTCCTGAAGAAACGGTGCAAGATGAAGAGAGAAGTTTGTCTATAGAAGAAAGTTTTTAGCATAGTATGACAGAAGTAATCGATCTGATATTCATCCAGTTGAAAGATAGAATGCAGCGTATAAATACACTCAACAATATTTTGTCTTTTCTAAATTCTAAAGATTCGAAAAAAAAACTTATGCTGCATACTTAGTTGGTAAATATCTTAAAGATATGAGTGAAGATGTTCCCTACTGAAATCGTAGTTCTTGCTGACCAATTACAGAATTCCAGTGGCGGCTCGTAGAACATGTTGATGGTAGAGCCACTTATACAATATTCCCCACCCCTCATTTTTTGAAGAAAGAAAGAACGATTTATCTTCCTAAACCAAGTAACTGGCGAACGAGTGTTTTAAGAATGCATTAAAAATTCTTGCTGAGATTAAAACTACTGGTGGTGCCATGGCTTCTTGGCTCTATATAACGAGCCGCCCCTACAGAATTCAACAGTTAATTTTGAAGAAATGAATCAACTTGATCTTCTAAACCTGATCCAAGAAAGATATTTCACTGATGCCTGTGTGCATAGCGTTAAGAGTTTACTTAATGCTCCCAAGTACATCAGCAATCTGCGTGAGGAATTTTAGCAAACTGAAGATAATTAAATCTCTGATCAACACTCAAGACAAATTGAAAAACCTCGCAATACATATTATAGAATGCCAAGAGGCTAATTCAATAAATTATGAAGACGCCAGTAACTAATTTTCCGAAAGAAAATCAATGAAAATAATTTTGTAGAAATATTTGCTCACAGCACTTTTTTTTTAGCACAAAGCTGCGAAAACCATCATTGCTTGTATAGTGATGGTTTTTAGTGGGTTTTATTCTTAGTCGGCATGGAAAAGAATTAAAAATACTGGTATAGTATTGTTAAGTAAAAAATGTGTATTTTTATTTCCATGAAATAAGTTTTGCTCTAGAAAGACTATTAATTATATCCTGTTATTGTTTATTACATTAAATGGCAAAAAAACAGCTACAGTGGTGGCATGGAGCTGATTCGCCCCCTTGAGAAATTTCCTAGTTCCGGCACTGGGTGCGTGGGCTCTAATCTAGCCTCCAATCAGTAGAACCCGAAATAAATTAAATCGTACAATTTGCTATTTGGGTGAAATAATTCATTGGTAAAAATCCTAGACTATGTACAACTAGATGAATTGTAGGATAGGGCCTACGCACTGCCATTGATATCAAGGGTACTTAAAGTACAAATCAAAATCTGAAATTAAATTTTTCATTAATTTATTAGAATGATGGAATTGTAAATATAATCAGAATAAACAGTATTTTATTGCTTTGATTAAATTAATTCGAAGGGTGGTGGGACTTTATTGGACCCTCCAATCAGTAGAACTGAAAAAGGAGAGTTTTTTGCGAGAAAATAAAATAATGAAATAATTGTAGAATTTAGAAAACTAGCTGAATTATACAATAGGGCCCACGCACCGCCCTTGATACTAATGGTACTTGGATTACAAATCAAAGTTTGAAATGAAATTGCTTCATTCATTTATTGGAGTGGTGGAAATGTAAAACAATCACAATAAATCGTGTTTTACTGCTTTGGTTAAATGAATTCGTGGGATGGTGGGTGGGCTCTATTCCACTCGCCAATCAGTAGAGCCAAAAAGGAGAGTTTTTAAGTGAAAGTAAAATAATGACATAATTAGAATTTACATTTCGTGAAATATTTTATTTGGAAAACCCTCGACTGGCTGAATTGTAGAATGGGGTCCACCCACCGATTACACAAAGACAGTTTAATTTTTCTTCTACTGCGTAAACTTCGTGTACTTCCCTTTTCTGTTATTCTGCCAATCACGTAGAAGAAGTAAATGAAAACTCCTAATATCGTAACTTTATAACTTAATTATACATTAACATCATTCGGATTAGATTCACGTGAAAAGGTGAATTATCATTTATTCCGCCGTATTTAATACCATCAAAAGCCTACCATATTTAAGCATTAGCTTCAGCCACCGTGAAGTTTCAAAAGAGCAGTCTGAGCTCTTTTTTGTGCGGAAAATCTGTGTCTGCGTTGATTTAATGAAAGAAAATCGAGTAAATTTAGGGCGCCCAGGTGAAATTAATTTCGTTTGCGACAAATAAGGAGCCTGCAATAAAAAAAAACAAAATTGTGCCCACTTTAATATTATCACACTGTCTAGCATATAAAGGTAGTTAAATACAAGCTATTATGTCAATTAAATTTAATTAATGATGAAATATTCAGGAAAAAAATTAAACAAAGAAATATAATAATAATATTAATTATGTGGCTGTAATAAGACCACATCTTATGGCTTGTTATTGTAAATAATTGTAAATAATTTTTATTAAGAATAATTAATAATAATAAAATCATTACTTTATTAAGAATAATGAATAATAATAAAATCATTACTGATATTCCAGTTTCAACAGACAATGAATATTCTATTCTTAGACAAACAATTAGATTCACATTACAATACGGAAAAATATAAACAACACAAAACAAATGAGCACAGTTGTGTTTGGCTTCAAATTAATTAACTCCCATACCGTTTCAGATGTATTAATGGTAAATATTTAGCCATGGGGCGTTTCAATGTTTCATTTTCAATATTAGCATAACCACCTGTAAATATTTATTACAATAATTTAGCGGCGATCCGGCTCATACCTGTGTTTGATAATTTATTATAATGCATGCAAACATGCAAATAACGTTTACATTATGAAATATAAACGCATAAATTTGTAATTCAAAGCGGCGTTTATGCGCCACGCTAAAAGTCGACCTCAACTAAAATTGAAATGAAGATGTTAACCAAATGTTCATCACAAGATAATGAAGTCGGAAAGCGTTATATTTTTATTAGATTGGGTTTTAAATAGATTTTAAATGTATATACAGGGTGATTCGAGAAAAATGTCTCTGGAGGTGGTGCCGTTATTATGTATTTAACACTATTTCTTCATCAGTTCCTTGTATTTGTATATTTAAGGCATACATCGGAACAGAAGCAACTTACGTTACAGTGAATTATAAGTGAATTTGTTTAAATGTACAAACACATGGTGTTTCATAACAACAAACTGATTTAACGGCAATAACATAAATTTATCACAAGTATTCAAATAAGCATGCGTTCCAAAATCAGGAGATCTTACTATAGGGCCTCGATTCTGCTCCCGGTACTTTTTGTCATCGGTGGTTTTTCGCGTCATTTCGGTGAGTCGCGAGCAAATAGAATACGGTACTCGGCCAAAAACGCGTCATATCGGTGACAAAAACCACCGGTGACAAAAGTCACGGGTATGTAGAATCGACCCCAGGCTTGTAAATTAGATCACTACAACCAATCCAACGGTTTGAGAACGTAATTTATGTAAACTAGGACCGATCCATTATTTGATTTGCACTTGCGAGCAAAGAATTTAGAATTTATATTGATTAATCCCAGAACTCGTTCTTTTAAATTTGAAATATTTCGAATAGAGCGATTGTCAATATTGTCCAAATTGTATGAAAAATACATTGCTAACCATAAACTATTGCCGACATCAAACGTTTTTTATTAGGAATACTCTTTCATTGCACATTGCCTAATGGTTTCAAAAATATATGTATAGAATCGCCACCATCTTAAAACTCTTCAGTCTACTTAAAATATATTCAGCTTCGAAATTCAATCAAAATTTCAATTTCAAAACAACCCACCACTAGATTTCAAGATAATCGCACGAAAACGCAGCTTGCAGTCTTGCTGAAGTTGCCTACAGCCAGATGGTTTGGAAAAACATAAAAGCAATCGCTACCAACTTGAAACTTTCCAAAATTACTCAAAATTTATTTTGCTACATAATCTATCAAAATCTCAAAGCACGCCTTGACTATAGTTCAAGATAATCACAAGAGTGGAACTTGCCTCCTCTGTCAACGTTTTAAAAAATTTAAAAATAATCGACATAATCTGGAAACTCTTTTAATTTACTTAAACTATACAGGGTGTTCAAATTTGAGCAGAGTGATCTCGCTTATTAGAAGAGATAGATGGTATTTAATTTAGTTTTAGTTTTAGTTTAGTAAATTAGTAGGTTAAGTGGAAGAGCAGTAAGAGGTTACTGCCTCACTGAACTTCGCATACTCTGCCATGATATTTCTTGTACTTTTATTTTTTTTTTCTCGCAATAAAAAGAATTTATTATTATTATTATTATGTTTAAATTTAGCAGTTTTTAGATTTTTATTCTGATTAATAATCAATTAAAAAGATTACTTTAATTATTTTGTTTTCGAATTAAGTACAAAAAAACCAAAAAAACTGTTCTTTTTTTTACTTTATATCATCGTTATTTGAGGTGAAATTTGAAAACGGTACAGACTTTCTAATAGCACTTTTTATTACCTAATAGACCGAATAGGATTTTCCCTTCTAACATGTTTCGTTTCTTTTGAACCATTATCAACTTTCTTATTTCTTATGGAGGCCATATTTATTTTTTATCAGATCTGAATGTTTAATTTATTGTGATAATAATTTAATACAACATATATTTAATTTCATAAATGAACATATAAACGTTCAGAAATCTTTTATTGGCAATCCATGAAGCGTTTACTAAAAATCATCCTTGTCATGGAATTAAAAAGAATTAAAAATCTGAATAACTGTTTGCAAATATTGGCGATATTTCACGTATCTGTGATTTTTTACTGGTATTGAAAAATCACAGGTACAGGTCGTTACTGTTACTAATAGGTGAATTTCACTGCTGCTTAAAATCACTGTTACTTAAAATCACTGTTACTTAAAATCACTGTTGCTTGAAATCACTGCTACTTAAAATCAGTGTTACTTAAAATCTCTGCTATTTAAACTGTGACAAACTGTGATTGCTACTTAAACTGTGACTGTTACTTAAAACATAATTGTAAGAAGACAACCCAAGGTATCATTTCTAAATGTTATTTAATGTTCATTACTTTATTCACCCATTTTTGCAGGGTATTGCATTTAAATTTTGAATAAATATTTAATAAAAAAGACAAATGTTTATAAAATGCCATAGTATACCATATAAAATGAAATAAATTACAACTTATGTAATAACAAGTATTTATTAATTAAATGAGATTTTATAAAAACGAAAAAATTATTTTGCCCGGCATGGAATTGAACCTCAAACTCGCTCTGATCGACGTAAAGACACAATCAAAAAATTAAAACTAAAATTTAAAAAATCCATATCTCCACTGTGGAATTTATAAAAACCAAATTGATTTTGAATAAGCGATACTTCGACCATTGAGGATATTTTTTATGGAATTTTGTGCTCAAAAAATGAAAACGAAAATCTTCAAAAATCCATACCTCTGTTAAAAATTATTGAATTTACAAAAACCAAATTGATTTTGAATTAGCTATACTTCGGTCATTGAGGATATTTTTTTATGGAATTTTTCTACGCGTTTTATATTTTTTTTTCTGCGATGTTTTCATTCAAGGGCTCAAAAAATAAAAACGAAAATCTTAAAAAATCCACACCTCTGTTGAAAATTATTGAATTTACAAAAACCAAATTGATTTTGAATTAGCTATACTTCGGTCATTAAGGATATTTTTTTATGGAATTTTGGCTGCGCGTTTTATATTTTTTCTGCGATGTTTTCATGCAAGTCCTCAAAAAAAAAACTATGATCTTCAAAAATCCATATCTCTATTAAAAATTGTTGACAAAAACCAAATTAATTTTGAATAAGCGATACTTCGACCATTGAGGATATTTTTTTAAGGAAGTTTTTCTAAGCGATTTATATTTTTCTTTGCTACGTTTTCATTCAAGTGCTCAAAAAATTAAAACGAAAATCTTCAAAAATCCCTATCTCTATTGAAAATTGTTGGATTTACAAAAACCGAATTAGCGTTACTTCGACCATTGAGGATGATTTCATATGGAATTTTTCCTGTATTTTTAATTTTTTTTTTCTGCGATATTTTTGTTAAAGTGTTAAAAAATTAAACCGAAAATCTTCAAATGGATTTTTAAAGATTTTCCGTATTGAAAATTATTGAACTTACAAAAACCAAATTGATTTAGAATAAACGGTACTTGGGCCATTGAGGATATTTTTTTATAGAATTTTGCCTGCACGTTTTATGTTTTTTTCTGAGATGTTTTTGGCCAAGTGCTCAACAAATTAAAACGAAAATTTTCAAAAATGCAAATCTGTATAGGTTAATGATTTTATTTCAAAATAATCCTTCGAGAACAGAGCAAATAATCTTTTAAAAGATGCGTCTTTTCAGAGGTAAAACCAAAATAGGAAAACATTTGACACATACCTAAAACTTTTCAAATTTACTGAACAAACATTCTGCAAAAATCTCCAAATACTTTTCGAATTTTGAACTGAATCAAGGATAGTCGTATATTTTTTGGTATAGCAGATAATATAGCCTAAATATTATCTTCAGTCACAGGTATAATATCACTATTTACGTGACCTGGTGGACAAATATTAGCAGAATTATATCAAAAACATTTTTGAGAAATCATTAACAATATCAGCAGGTGTTACGACGTTTACTAACCGTGATCACAGTGACAGTTTAAAATCACTGATATTAGAAAGTAGCAACGTGATTGAAAAGTAGCAGTTTTGCCCATTTCTACATTTTAGAAAGCCTATTTCTGATATTTGCAGAAGATCGCTGAAGATTTTCGAGTTTATTAATCGATTTTCAGCGAATTTCAAAGCTGCTACCTGAAAATTCCTTTACTGAAATTGGTTCGATCTCACCTAGAGTATGCTTACTTTATACAGTGCCCGCCTATATTATGGAATATATTGAGTAAAACCGAAATAAAACACTTTTGGAAAAATCCTCGGACAGGTCGATTTTCTTTTATTAAAATACACATTTTTGCACGAAAGTCGATTTTCAGTCAGATTTTAGTAATGACGACATCCATTTTGTTTTTAAATGGCAACCCCCTATTTATCTAAGTGTATAATTAATATATGTTAATAAATATCATCAATAAAAAACTATATGACTTACCCCAAATCCTAAATGAATAATTTTGTTTCATACCTACGGCCCTTTACCCATCTGGGAAGGGACACCCTCATAACAATGTTAATGAGCTGTTATGGGTAGAGCAAACGTTATTTGTTAGATCTCCAATCGATTAATATTAACAATAAATAATTGGTCGATCGAACTAATCTCCAATATACAATCGATTCATATAATGTAAATAATTGTCTAATTAAGTATTCAAGCTAATACATAAAACATGCTAAACAATTATAACCTAAACATTTCCAATTTTCCAGACAAAACTCCATATTTTCAGGGCTGCAAAATAAAAATAAAATTAAAATTAAGTCTTACTAAGACCATAAACAAATAACTTATTGTAAAAACTACGTAGTACGACTTAATTTCGCACAGTTACGAACATATTCTTATATTCGGGCTACGTTTAGTCTTTATTAAATTTATTTATTGCATAAGCAACAAGTGAGAGTGTCTTAAGTTTAATTCAAAGTTAATTAACTAGCAAACGTAACTCCCATTTCTGTACTTTCACTTATTTAGAGAAGGGTATTACCTTACCATAAATGCAACAATTTCTGTCCTATTTAATAACGTTGAAATTGATTTTTAGTTACATACGAATCCATTCAAATACCGTTGGACAAGGTTTTGTGTAAATAAGGTAAAATCTGATCGAATCCGATCTGGAGACCTAAAAAGGGACGATATTATAATTTCAAATTTTATGTGCGGGGCTCGACCTGCCCGAAAAAAAGAAAGGAACTCAGGAATCTGTGGGGCATAAAAACGAATCCCTGATTTAAAGGTAGACATTTATTGTTTGATCGGCAATTCGCTAGGCGATTTCACGGGGATCGCACAGGAGGGCACTTTTATGGTATATTTGTAAGGAATTTGATGGGGGCATTTTTTATTTGTTTAAATATTACATTCGCACACGTTATTACGAAGTGAAAACAAAATATATATCAAGCTTGTGTTTCATCACATAGATCTATAAGTTAATTAATTGTTCTAATATTTAAGTATAGATAGTTCATATTCTTAAGGTTAGTAAATGAATCGGAAAATTTTCTCTTGAAAATAATCGAAAATTTCAAACATTTAGCATATAAACTGAGATTTTATTTGGAAAAGTTACCATATATTTTGTTTTACTATCCTTAATAATAAGTTAATTTAAGGGGAATAAACACTGTGACGTCCGAAAAAATAGCTCTTTTTGCGATTTTTTGTGAAGCCTATGAAGTAGTCAGATAAATATTTTTCTTTGCATTAAAAAAGTAATCTTCTGCTAAAATCAAGCCAATGATAATAAACCACTTTTAGTAAAATAATTCAAATGAGTTCAACTACCTTTAGTAAAACAAATTCTATTTTTATTCTTCAAAGATCAAATCAAAGAAAACCTACTATTCAGGATATATTCTTATTTAAATTTCAACGCTACTTTCATTATTATATTATTATATACCGACTAAAACAATCCTACCAATTTTTAAAAAGTTTTTGGATAACCTTTAGTATTTTTGTGTAACAAGTTAAAAAAAATGTTTCATTTCAAAACTCAGAATATTTTTCCTGGGTTTGGTTCTTATGTAGCACTTGGTGAGACATGTACAGGGTGTTTCAGAGCTCTGGGAACGGCCAATCACGTGCTTATTTTTCAAAATTTCGAAAAATGTTTTATACAAAAGTTGTGTATAATAGTGAGCTGCACGCCCTGAAAATATTTAAATTTATACAGGGTGTCTCATAACAAAGTTACACACCAAACTTATGTTTTTTTAAATGGAACACCCTGTATTTTTTGTCATTTTTGAATGATATGGAGCGAATAAAGGTGAGTTACTTCAATACTCCCTATACCTATTGTTTGCCGTTTTCGAAATATTTAAAGATTTGTTGAAATGCATGGTTTGAGTGAAATTTTATTTTTGCCCCAGTGATTGACGTTGAACGATTAAAATCATTTCTTTTATTTGGTTGAAGGTTCGAACTATAGAGCCAACCTTGATTTCATACAAAAAATTATACAGGGTGATTAAAAAAATGCGGTACAAAAACCCAACTTATAAAGTTGAATAACTTCGTTTTTTCAAATGGCACACCCTGTATTTAGTAACGTATTCTCAAGTAGAATCCAATTATCTTTCAGATTATAATAATTATTCCTAATATGATAATCGCCGAATACAAGAAAACTATTGAGATTAGGAACAGGGAACCCTTATACAATCTGAAAGATAATTGGATTCTACTTAAGAACACGTTACTAAATACAGGGTGTGCCATTTGAAAAAACGAAGTTATTTAACTTTAAAAGTTCGATTTTTCTACCGCATTTTTTTTATCACCCAGTATAAGTTTGTTGTAATTGAAGGATCACGTCGTGTGAACTAGCTGTTGTGGTTGATGATTCTCGTTGGTCCAACAATTCAACACTTGTAGATCAGTCGTTATCGACTTGATACAATATAATTTAACTTCAAGAAGAGAGGCAGGTCGACGAATAAGGTGATTACTTTATTTTTGGTAGGAATTACAAAAATGAGTGTGTTTTCTGTATTCCAGCAAAATTCTTCTTTTTTTTATATTAATTGTTTTTCTCGCCTCCCTGGTAACCGCGTTTTTCCGGGCTACCCGTGATCCTCGTTTCCATTTCTCCGTTCCATGACCCAGGCGGTCACCACACCACTCCCCGTCGGTGTGGTGACCGCCTGGGTCACCACAAGTTTTTGTATAAAATCATGGTTGGCGAACCTTCAAGTAAATAATTAAAATGATTTTAATCGTTCAACGTCAATCACTGGGGCAGAAATAAAATTTCACACAGACCATGCATTTCAACAAATCTTCAAATATTTGGAAAACGGCAAACAATAAGTATAGGGAGTATTAAAGTAACTCACCTTTATTTGCTCCATATAATTCAAAAATGACAGAAAATACAGGGTATTCCATTTAAAAAAAAAACATAATTTTCGAAATTTTGACAAATAAGGACGTGATTGACTGTTCCTAGAGCTCTGAAACACCCTGTATAATAATAATAAAAGGCACTTAGTACGTTTCGTAAATTTTAACTTTATTGCGATTAATTTCGATGGTATTAAATAATTTTTAAGGAATTGCGGAATAAGGTTAAATAAAATTAAAATTATTTTGAAAATGCCAGTATAAAGCGAAACTAGTCGAGAATCTAAAAAAAATCATTTAAACTTATTTAGTAGAATTAACTAGTTTTCCAAGTTTAAACTACTTTAAGGTAAAATTGTGTTCTTTAAAAAAAATTGAAAAAAATTTCCAATGCAAGCCATTTATATCCTCCGACATCCCTGAAGGTTTCAACTCTCTGATATAAATAGAAAAAAATAAATCACTGAAAGAAGAAAAACGAAAAACCGGGAGACGCGCTCTGGAAGGATAGGGGATGTTTTAAAATTTGTGAGAAAATACAGATGAAGGCTCGTCTTGAAAGTTTCAACTGTCTGATATAAATATAAAAAAGTAAATCACCAAAAGAAGAAAAACGAAAAACCGAGTGATGCGCTCTGGAAGGGTAGGGGGTGTTTGAAATTTTTTGAAAAAAAAATATGAATCGAAAAAAATACGTCCTCGAAAGAAATAAAAAGGAAAGAGAAAAATGTCCGGGGTGGGCCGAATAACGCGCTCTGGAGGGGTGGGGGTGGTCAGAAGATTCTGAAAAAATTAGGGATCACGGCTCGTCTCACCCCCCGCCTACTCTGAAAGTTTCATCTCTTCGATTTCCATAGAAAAAAATACGTCCCCGAAAGTACGCCGAAAAGTAAAAAAGGGGGCGTAGTCCGATTGGGGCAAAAATTAAAAAATCGGCCACCGAGTGTCCCTTTGAAATCGATTTAAGTTTCTAAAAAACACGGCCGCCACCCTCCCGCTAGGTAGCCTATCGACTTCTGATCCGGCGCGTTTTGATGTTTTTTTTTTTCGATTTTCAAAAATTCGCCCAGGGGGCTCTACCGGTTCTAGAGGGGTGAGAGCGTTCGGGATCGACTTGATCGACTATTTTACACAAACTGAGAAAAAAAAAATAATTTCGAGCGTACTTTTTTGGTTGATAACCAAAATCTAACAATTTTTTTTACCTTTTGGCGCCCTCTATACGGTGTCAAAATTTCAACTCTCTACGACTTTTACTTGTTTTACTATTCAAATATTTAAAACTCAATTAGTATATATAATGTCTATTTCATATTACGTATATATTGTTATATTACCCTGCAGGGTCCATCGAAGGTGCAGTAAATTATTTAAGATACAATTTATTGCAAATCTACTCGAACTATTTTGTATTCTAAAATTAATTTACAATATTTACAAAATATTATAATCATTAATAGTATTTTTGTTTTTGTTACAGGTAAGCTTGGACTAGGATACCATGGCAGTTGGAGTCAAGTGGTAAATGTTAACACCAGAGTTACAATAGCTATTATTTTGTCTGAAGGGAGATTATTTTTGAAATTCTTAAGGCGTATGATAATTTTACTGACAATTTAAAACGATACATTCGTAACTGGACGTACGTATTAAGATATGGTTTGTGTGGTCGGTGTTGCTTCGTTACAACAGCGCTATTTAAATCAAATCCTTTGAGAAAACTAATCAACTCGTGCATAGTCTTATCTATTGGTATTAAAATTAATGTGAGGATCACTTGCAATAATTATGTGATTATTTAAAGCAAGACAATTAATTTATGTCTGCTCTATAATGTTCCAGAATACATTTATATCAGCTTGCGGTGGGTGGTGGGTAAATATTTATAACATACACAAAAATATCATTAATCAATGCATTACAGATAGAAAATTCGAATATACTCTCGGTTAAAATATTTTAAGGTATTTTGTAAAATGATTAACCTTTCCGAATTAGAATCATTGAGTCGCCAAAATGTGTTTGGTGAGAGAAATAATCAAGAGCAACAAACTGACCTATCTTTACATTAGTAATTTCTTCTTTGAAAAGTCTGGGTTCGGATCTATTTTATTTTATTTCGAATGGAGCATATATTTATAAATAATAATTTAAACAGTTGTGAAGGCTGTTTTATATTATATAGATTTTTCCGTCCGTGGTTACTCGTAAAAAAGTTAACGATTGATAATACATATTATCACTTCTGGGTTTAATATTGCGCGACAGAAAATTATAACAGCGAACAATGATGCCATTATGCCAAAATTCCGGTGTTTGTGAAGATGTATATACATTACTTTGAATGCCGACTTTAAAAGATTTACTTGCGTGATTAATTGCGTGATTTCTACCTCTTTAGTCACTATCGCTGCATTTATTTCCGAAGACGCCAAATGCACTATTTCATACTATTGGAACATGATAGAACAAGATGGATATTAAATGCAATTCAATTCTACATTTCACGCATCGTGGCAGCGCTACCGTACGCTTGCGACATCTCGCGGCCGAAGTACGAAACGCTGTCATCGGCTTTAATTGCAAATCACGTAACTAAAAAGTGAAATACGTGGATCGAGATGAATATCGTGACAAAAATTTCACGTGAAAGCGTGTCCGAAACGGATTTCAATTATATTTCACCGCATGGGTATTCAGAACTGACACGAACTGCCCCTGTTCAATTGAAGTTAGCTGTTTACTAAAATTGTTAAAACAGAGATCGTTGTCATGGTGAAGGTAAATAAATTTTTAACCATTTGCAATTTTTTTTTGTCCGCTGTTTTAAATTACCTTTTTATACATGACTTGAATTATCTTATATTAATGATAATAATAAATTGTATTTATTGATAAAATAATGATGGTAAGGCCATTTCGTTACTTTCTTCGATTTTGATGGTATAATAGCTATTTGTATTTATACTTTTAATTTAAATGATGTTTTAAGTGAACATCAAACAGGATCGGATGATACAGAGGCTTGAAACGTCAAAATTATGTAAGATGAAAGTGACTATAATTATAATTTAAATTCTAATAATCTTTACCGTCAATTTACTCAAAAATTAATGAGATTTCGAAAAAATCTCCGTCAAAATGTGCCTTATTTAGTGCAATTTAAAATTTGGTTAAAAAATATTTTCGTAAATCAATGCAAAACGCCAGAATTTTAAGTTTTCGAAATTCACAGATTTTAAATTGCGATTTTGATTTTTTAAATTGCAGAATAGCCAAACACATCTCATTTTGATGATTCAAACGTCAAACGTTAAAATCAGACGTGTTTAGTGCGATTTTAAAATGGATTATGAAATTTGCTAGTAAAATGAACACAAAATGCAAAAGTTAGCTTTTGTCAAATTTGTATATTTTAAAATTACGATTTTGATTTTTTAAATGACATAACTGCCGAATCCATTGCCCGCTTTTCATGCCAAATTTAGTGCAATTTAAAAGTTGGTAAGAAATATTTGCGGAAAATCAATCAACATATCACATTTTCAAAGTTCAAAGATTTTAAATTGCGATTTTAATTTTTTTACTTGCAGAACAGCCGAATGCGTCTGATTTCAACGATTCAAACGTCAGAATATGACAAATTTAGTGTAATTTTAAAATGGAATATGAAACTTGCTCTGAAACAATGCAAAAAATTCACTTTTTGAAAAGTTTAAATATTTTAAAATCGCAATTTTGATTAATGAAATTACATAACTGCCAAACGCATTATCCGATATTAATGACTTCAACGTCAAAATGTGCAATTTAAAAGTTAGTTAAGAAATATTTTCATAAACTCAATGCGACATGTCAACACTTTACGTTCTCAATGTTTTTGACAAAAATTTCAATTGCGATTTTTATTTTCTTTTTGAATTGCGGAACAGCCAAACGCGTCTGAATTTGACGATTAAAAGTATGACGAATTTAGTGTAATTTTAAAACGGATTATAAAATGTTCTTGTAAAATTAACACAAAATGCTAAAATTGCACTATTTTAAAATTTGGCGATTTTAAAATCGCGATTTTGATTTTTGAAATTGCACAACTGCTGAACGCGTTATCTGTTTTTGATGATTCTATTTTCAAAATGTGGAAAATTTAGTGCAGTCTAAAAACCGGTGATTAAATATTTTCGTTAAATCAACGCAAAACGTCAAAATTTCACGTTTTCAAGATCCGAATGTTGAATTGCGATTTTGAATTTTCATATTCCAGAACAGCCAATCGCGTTATCTGATTTTGATGATTCAAACGTTAAAATATGGAATATTTAGTGTAATTTTAAAAACAATTACTAAATTTTCTCATTAAATTAACAATAAATGCAAAAATTGCACTTTTTTAAAGTTCAAATATTTTAAAATAGCGATTTTGATTTTTAAAATTGCATACCTGCCAAACGCGTTCTCTGATTTTAATAATTCAAACGTCAAAATATGTCGAATTTAATATAATTTTGAAACGGATTAAGAAATTTTCTCGTGACATTATTGTAAATGTACACTGTAATTCAACTCATTGAAGGGCGAACAAACAAATTTGCAAGTGGATACAAATTTATTTACCACCACCACGATCTTTATATTAACAATTTTAAGAAACAGCTAACTTCAGTTGAATAGTGGCCGTTCGTGTCAGTTTAAATACCTCTGCGGTGAAACATAATTTAAATCCGTTTCGGACACGCTTCTGCGTGAAAAATTGTTCACGATTATCATTCCATGTGCCAGGGAGCTAAATATTGTCTTTTCGCTAATTATAGATTTAGTTTCATACATTTGATATTAAAGCCGGTGACACTGACAGAACGGCATTTCATACTTCGGCCGCGAGATGTCGCAAGCGGGCGGTAGCGCTGCTACTATGCGTAAATTGTAGAATTGTATTGCATTTAATATCCATCTTGTTCTATCATGTTCCAATAGTATGAAATAAACATTTATATATTAGTGTATTTGGAGTTCTCTCTTTTATGTGTGTCGGAAATAAGTGCACCGTAATATAATATAAGAAAAAAATTAAATGTAAGTAATAATATTTATTTATACAATGCAATAATTGAGCCGTTTATTTTGAAAGTGGGGCAAGTCCATTTTTGAAAAAAAAGAAGAAAATTATAATTATATATAAAACTTAGTATAATCTTTTTATCTGTAAACAATTTATAGTAATAAAAAATGATATTCCCTAATTTTTGGGAGGTAGAAGTTTTAGTTATTAACGGTATTGTAAATGTGTTTATTTTGAAAGTGGAGCAAGTCCATTTTAGGTTGAAATTATTTTTAAACGAATATATTACGGCAGAATTCAGAATAATGCAATTTGCTTAGTATGAACATTAAAAATTCTTGTAATTTCCAAAAGCAACAGAATCTGATGATAGAACAACATGAAATTCACTTGATAAATGCCGAACTGGCAAGAAAATTTTTGGAAGAAGTATTATAAGCGGAATAATTGAATCGAGGCTTCCAATTTTCATAATTATCGAGTTAATATGTATGTTTGGGATGAAACTTTAGCATCCAGAAGAAAGAAGTAGCATCTTGCTATTGGAAGCACGGATAGCTTATAGTGATATGTGCACTGGCTAAAATAGAAACATAAAATTGGCCTTAATGTGGTTGAAAATTGTTCAGTCCAGTGACAATGGAATAAATATCATTGATAACGAATTTTTATTCTTACCAAACGATAGCGATTTTGGTGTGGTAGAAATGGCCGGAAAACTAATTCCTTGTATATCCTCTAGGAGATATATAAGTAATACGGCATTGTAAACATACATTTTTAGTACATGAAATGAAACGCAAAAATTTTGTTTCAACCCAACCTTTCGAGGAAGCGGTTTTAAAAAGAAAGAAAAACATGGATGGAGAAACTCTGAATTGGTTAAGTATATGCGGGATCAGATTGACAAAGAATGCATCATATAAAATGTTAAACAAAACTTCGATGAAACGACATGCTGAATTTAAAATTACTGATTTATCACTACAACGAGGTAAACCAAGTAATTTCGGAAAAATCAAATTACCTTCTTTGCATGAAAAAAGTAGATCCATTACATTTGACAAATATGAGGACATGATAGATTTATTACCATATATACATCCCATTCGTCATGCATATTTTAATAATATAAAATTTTAACAATGTAAAATTGATAAACGAATATGTACAATTTCATTGAAATTCTTAATAAAAATGAATTGTTTTTTGTTATGTTATATTTCCTACTGTAATATTTAAAAACTGTTTTCTTTGTTTTATTTCACTTTTTATCAAAGGAATAAATATTTATATAAAATTAAATTATTATTATTATTATTATTTTATTTTCATTATAAAAAAACGCTGATACAAATGAAATAGTATCCCTTTAACGATTGCAATAATTCATTAATTTTGAAAGTGAGGCAAGTCCATTTACGTATTATAAAACTTTTATTATCATTTTTTATTATTTAGCCAGCACTAAAAACACTATTGGATAATAAACATACATTATTTAATGCCACAAAATACCAAAAATATGTGTATTAGTGCTTACCGATATTTTTAAATTTGTTAAAATGCAAACCTTTAAATATCTCACAATAACAAAAAATGGACTTGCCCCACTTTCAAAATAAACGGCTCAATTATAAAAATCATTTTAACGGCTAGATCCCAGTGTTTGCACCACTAGCAAACACGCAGGCTCGAAGTTCGCGATTCCCGTGGCACTCAACCATTTTCACTTTACCCACACACGATTTTGACGATTGGTGCTTCATCCAATTCCATTACAAATAAACAATGCTGTTTTATCCATTGTACATTTAATCAATATAAATTGTTAATATAAATATAGTTTTTATTCGTTAAATTATCTCAACAAATACCACTCGCAGTTATAATTTCGGCAGGATAAATTTTATTTTAAGCACTCATCATTTCATCGAAAATTTCTTGAATGAATTGATATTAGGCAAAATTCACTCAAGCTGGATTTTTCCTTCTCAATTCATTCTCGAAATTTGTGTCGATTCAATGGCTCGTGCAATCAAATAAAATTTATCTGGCCAAATTCTAACCTCTTGTGGTATTACCCCCGAACATTTTCCAGGATTGGATGATACTGACTTTTGAATCGTACAAATAATAAAAGAAGAAAATTACAAATTTTACTGATATTCTTGACTATGAGTTTAGTCGAAAAATTGTTATTCCTTATAAGTTATTCGTAAGTTTCAATAAATGCTATGTATTTAATATTGTTTCATAATTATAAACCAAAAATGATTAAAATTTTCAAAATTTTTTCTTTTCTTTCAAAAAACGATTTTATGAAAAATTGTTTACAGGGCGCACAGCCAGTTGCAAACAGACGCACACACAGACACTTGCTTTTTTCAAAAAATCGTTGACATCGCCTATAAGGACCTCAATACGTTAAAGAAAATTGAAAATATTTTCATGAACAATACATTTTCTCGTACTTCGTAACGGAGAAAGTAAAAATACATTTAAATCTTTTAATTTGTATCATGACTGGTCATGGTATATTTGGGGAAGTCAAATTTTAAAATAGTTAAATTTAATGTTTTTCCCTAATCTCGGATTGAAACTGGTGAGCCGGTATATTCCCAATCGTTGTTAATATACTTGTATATTAAATAATGTTACAAATATGATTTCATAAATTACCAGAGTTATTTTAATGGAAATTTTGATTGTAATTTCTAATAAAATTAAATTACAAAACCTAAAAACGACATGGTCGTCAGATGCAGCCACTAGTATAATTTGAAATAATACCTTTAGACTAAACGCCATTTGAAAAACAATATCATTCAGCATAAACAGCACCCAGTTCCTCCAGTGTTTTCATATTTTTCCTCAAACATCGTTCCTTGTTATTTTTCCATCGCCCCGGGCGCTTCCGTCTCCTCGGAAGTTGCACAGGAATTAATTCCTCTCGAACAATAATAAAATGTAAATAAGGGGCGGGCGAGTCTCCGTCCAATTTAATCAGCCCTTGGAAATCTCCAAGGATAATTGTTATCGGTAAGTGAATTAAAATAAAACAGCGGCGACTTATCTTCCTTCGAGGACAGCCCGTTTCTCGCTCCGTCTTCTAATCCCTGGGACTCGAATCTGATTGCTCGAATTTGAATTTGTTCTGTTAATTAATTCACGTTATCATTAATTCCAAGAAAAATTATGCACTATACTCGGCGCACCGAATAGGTGGTATGGTCATGTTACGTTCACCCCGCGTTCTCGTGATAGTTCGGCGAGACGTTATGAAAAGCCTGATTCACACAGCCTTGCCACATTTTAGTTCTGTGCCGGAAATATAAATCTTTCTACTTTAATCCACAAATACTAAGTATTTACCACTTCCTAATTAATTGTAAGGCTGATTTAAGCATAGAACGTAATCACTACATTTAAATAAGACAGAAAAACGAGAACACATTGTATACAACGGGCGTGATAAAAAATTTCGGCTGCGTGACATACGCTTCACATGCGTTTGCGCTGACCAATCAGCGAACATCACGCGAAAATCACGCAAAACCATAATACCACCGATTCGGTGCGCCGAGTATAGAGTCCACATTTTGTCAATAATTTACGAGCGTAAAGTATAACTTTACGCCCTAGAACGAAAATAGTATGTGATTTCGAATACGCTGGAGCGTAATAAATTGAGAAAAAAAAAATTGAATGGGCATACGTTTAAATTCGATACATTTTTACGATTTAAAAATTGATTTTACCATAAAAGCGGCAGATGGATGATAGTTTAAAGACAGTAAAAACTTTATGGTAGTAATAATTAAACTTATAATGAGAATCGTTCGGAATGTTACAAACTTTACAGGTAATATATTTTGATAGACTGTAAAGCCCATAGAACCATCTTAAAGTAATAATTACCCGCGTTTAAAACTATTCCAATGCCGTTGTCGGCCCTCATGAATACAAAGCGCCGCGACGCTCTCTCGTACGGGAAATCGCGTTTTCGGGCCGCGGCGCGCGTATTTTTCCATCACAACTCCGTTATTTATATGGATAAAGCTCTGAGCTGTTTTTTTTTCTATTTGGTGAGTGTGTGTTTGTGTTGCCTTTGTGATTTTTGGTGGTGAGTTTGTGTGGCGGTGACACGCCGGCATGCATGCATGAATATCACATTAAATTACCGACTTTATTTGTTACACGTACGCGACGCACACCGCAAACCAAACACCGCCCCACCGCCTCGGGAACAAGGGTTGAAAACCATCAACCATCGGGGGCGTACGGCAAATGTGGCCGATGCCGAATAGTTTACATTCTGCATACTGCGGATGGCGGTGATACCCCCGTAATTATCTGCACAGACCGCAGCTTTAATAATGGCACTCTTTATTTAGGATTAATAGAGCATGCATGCAGAAAAATGTCAAGCGGGAAACTAATTGCGTCTCTCATTGAGGAACTTTGTAAAGTTTGATCAATCAAAAAACGTTGCGTTTAATAGGGATCAGCTGCTAATTTAAATTTGAGGATAGGAAATTTATAGCAAGTATATTTGGTATAATTACTAAACATGTGCTAATTGTATCAGATACGACTTATATTATAATGCGAGTGTGTCCACTAAATAGGGTAAGATAACAATGTTTCAACTATTATCATAATATAAACATTAAATATTGTTTCCCCATCAGAACACTGTGAAGTACTGGTTAGCAGAGAAAGAAAAAACATGTTTCAAAGGTATTTAAGGTTCGCCGTAATAAGTAAATTTACTATGTTAAATAATAAAATGTTTTAGCCCTTTCGGTCATGATATGTATCTAAACACGGTAAATTTTACTGTTTGTAAACGTTGTCCTCACATTATCATAACCAGGACCTTTCAGGAAAAATGCGAGGCCCACATTCCGCGCACTGCAATCGAACAGTCAGTACAGTCGGTAAGATAGTCTGACAAGCTAACCAAGGCACGTATCTAAACACACGAGCTCACCAAGATACGTGAATCAAAGCAAGCTCACCAAGGCACGCTACGACAAGCTCCCCATGGCATCCAATGCTACGCCTTCCGGTCCGGCAGCATCAGACCCGGAGCACATCACGCCGGAGTCGACGTCACGACTGTCACGTTAGTAGAAGAGTACGACGCTACTGCGTGGACCACCCGAGGCTATTATCACCAATCCCATCGACAGCACGGAGGCGAGGCCCAGAGCGAACCCGAGGACCAGCAAGGACGCACGCCATCCTGAGGCCCGTGTCACCGCTGCCACCATCGCCGACGAGGACCCCCACGAATAGGACAACCACGACGACTGAACCTGACGGAGGTCCTGTACACCGGAGTGAACCCGACGACTGTGCACTAACCTTAATTATCTGTACCTGTATATATTCGTATTCTGTAAATGAACTGTTACGACCACATCGAATTCTCTTGGATCCAACGAACTATGCAACGCAACCCCCACAAACCCATTTAGTCGTTCTTCGCATATTGTCGATAGTAGATAGTTTTCAGAACCATAAATGATCTCTCACCTCCTATCCTTACAGGTATAGTTAACAAAATTGGAAGCACAATCGATGTATTGTGTATTTGTAAACACTCTTCAGCAGTATTAGTTCTTGTACAATTTCATAATTTATTTCATTTTCATATTCCTCTTGTAACAATTTGGCCTTGGACACTACAGGGTGTTTCAGAACGGTCAATCGCGTGCTTATTTTTCAAAATTTCGAAAAATATTTTGAACAAAAGTTGTGTATAATAGTGAGCGCACTCCCTAAAAATATTAAAATTTATACAGGGTGTCTCATAACAAAGTTACAGACCAAACTCTTGTTTTTATAAATGGAACACCCTGTATTTTTTATCATTTTTGAATTATATGGAGCAAATAAAGGTGAGTTACTACAAAACTCCCTATACCTATTGTTTGCCGTTTTCGAAATATTTGAAGATTTGTTGAAATGCATGGTCTGGGTGAAATTTTATTTCTGCCCCAGTGATTGACGTTGAACGACTAAAATCATTTCTATTATTTGGTTGAAGGTTCTAACTATAGAGCGAACCATGATTTCATGCAAAAAATTATACAGGGTAAAAAAAATGCGGTAGAAAAACCTAACTTATAAAGTTGAATAATTTCGTTTTTTCAAATGGCACACCCTGTATTTAGTAACGTATTTTTAAGTACAATCCAATTATCTTTCAGATTGTGTAAGGGTTCCCTGTTCCTAATCTGAATTATGAAATTAGGAATAATTATTATAATCTGAAAGATAATTGGATTGAAATTTGAAATTTGCTAAATCGACTGCTTTATTGAGGATTGGAATTAAATCTTCTGTGCCAGAAATTTGGGCATTACCCATCGCTAGATTCTAGGTTATGTTAAATATATACAAACGCACTGCAATCAGAATGGCCGAGTAGCGTTCATCAAATAATAACATTCAGCGTAAATGAAAATAAACATGTTGACAGTTGAAAATTCTGACGAACGCGCCCATTGATGTAATTCTGACTGATTGGTGTTTTCTGCTCGTGTCAGGAGTCAATTGTGTTGTCCTCATAGCTGCACATATCACTAATGGTTCTGTGAAATGTCCTAAGGATTTCCTCGGGACTTGAACGCACAATAGGTGGGTGTGTCTTACTGGCAGCTGTACTTCTTCGAAAATTATCTCGTTTGGAAATTTCAATAATGCGGATTTATGTTTACATTGAAAAGGAGCAATGGTTGGCTCATAAAATGCAAATTGAGATAATTACGCATTTATTAAGACGCGTAGATAAACTAAGCGCCGATAACAAACGGCCCCAGAAAATGAGAGAATTTTGAAGAGCGTAGAACGTATATACACGTGATGGCTTCCAGTTGAAGTCGTCATCGTGGGTATGTCTTCACGAGGATGGATCCTTCCGATGTTGAGGTGTTCCACTGGGAACTTCTGTTGGGCGTCTTGGGGAGGCAGCAGTAGCTGGTCTTTGGAGATCCCTCCGTGGTTACGGTGCAAGGGGATTCAGGTATCTCGACACCGGATCTCTGCATCTTTGGATGCCTGGGTCCTAGGATGCTCGTCGCATCCTCGGAGCAGTCACGTCTGGTTGGATGTTGTCATCTAATCATGGGCGCCACTGCATGTGTTTCCGCATGCAGGCGGGTGGTTGTAGGTGGTGCGTGTCTGGGCTGGTGTTGTGGGCGGTTCTGGCTCCTATGCCTTTGTGTTTTGGAACGGTTTTCCAGATATCTGCCAGCTGGTCGGGGGCGGCGTCACGACACGTTCATGGGTGGTGCCTGCGTGTCGTTAGGCGGTCGTGGATTGTTCGATTTTGTCAGGTATTGTTCATGGTGCACTGGAGTGTTCGTGAGGGCACTTACACTAGGTATTGCCTCTATATCGCGGGTACGACACTATATCTAATTGTTATTGGTCGCGGTCGCGGAAACGGTCACTCGCGTCACAATTAGCGGTTCCATAATCGTGATGGTGGTCGCGGTCATCCGGGTTTGCCTTCTGTAGGTAGGGCGGTCACTGCTTGCGTGGTCCGAAGGGGTGCGTAACGTTTTGTCGACACTACCTGCTTACCCCTCATCGACGGAAGGGGGGTGCAGATCCAAAGTGTCGCCCACCAATCGTGGCTCGGGTATTCCGAGATGTAATTTTCGATTGCCTGGTAGCCATTTATGGAATTCATGAATGGACTGAAACCTTCTTTATATTGCACAATACACTTTCGTTGTACATACACTGTTGCTGTTATTATTTAAAATGATTATTAAATTAATTCGACACATTCATTAATTCAGGTAATTAGTGAATAACAGTGGCGTAGCGCGGGTCCTAGGGCGGGGGGGGGGGGGCGGTTTACTTTTCTAGGGCGTCGGCCGCCGTTAAGAAGTGTATTTAGAAATATAGGTGTCCGTTATATGACCAAAGGTATTAATTATATAATGTTTAATAGTAATAATAATATTCTTTATAATCTAACACATGAGCCAAAGGAGTGTCGACAAAACGTCACGCACCCGTCTTGTCGGCCTGCGACTCGGTTGGGCTTTCTACCTGGACCTATACACCATCGTCATTGGTCGCTGGGTGGCCGGCCCTACTATCTTCGTTTCGAAATTTAGGATGGTGGGGATGGACTGCGACTCCATTTTTTCCAAAAGTGTCGACAAGACGACCCCGACTCGTCCGAAGGAGCGGCGGTATCTTCGGATATCAGGAGGGCGGCGTCTGTAGATTTCGGGCTGCCATGTATCGTCCGGTGGGCGGCGTCGAGAGACGGTGCGGCGTCTTTGTACGTTGCGGCGCCTTGAAACGACAGGCAGCAAAAATTGGACTGGAGAACGGTGCTTCCTCGGGCGTCGTTTTTCTCTAACGTCCAAGCGGAACACGTGTTTCCGTGCGTCGTCGGCTAAGAGGTTGTAATCCCTCTTTGCGGCCAGAGAGAAGTGGGCAGCTGTGGCTGGTCGGGGATACGGCGTGATGGTTGGTGGTAGCTTGGCGGGAAGTTTTGGCAAAACTATCGGCAGACATCGTTTCGACGGCCTCTGGATGGCCGCATGGATGCACGGCCCCGCCGATTCCTCGTCTGGTAGAGGCTGCGCTGCTAGAAGCGGCGACGGTGGTGGCACAGTTATCATGGTGATGGTTGGGGTGATGACGGGTAGGACGGGGGCCTGAACTCGCGACATTCTCATCCTCACAACTGGCAGCGGAGTTGGCTCTGGTATCAAGGTGGTTGTTGCGACGGCAACAACGGAATAGCTCGCGGCAAGGGGCGTCACTTCCTCGTACTTCGGCTCGTCAAGTTCCTTTGTTCACGCCCGCAATTGTTGTGCTGGCGTCTTCGGTGGCGAGGTCCTTTCGGGAAAGTCGTAGCGATGACGTTGACGCTGGCATCTAATCGCGTCTCGTTTCGCCCGCCAGATCATCGCAATTTCCCTCTCGATTCGAAGGTAACGAATTTTCTCCTCGTACATCCGCTTCTCGAAGGCGATCGCTTTGTCGATGTTCATCTCTGTGTCTCTCGTCCTTGATGCTGGCATCCTCGGGTCCTGAGCGTAGACTCGGCCTAGAGTTGGGTAACATGTGGGGGGGGGGGGTGCTGCGGGAGGTGAAAACCCGCCCTCAATGACCTCCAGCTAGCTCTTGGAGTCAGGTCGCTATGAAACATCACTAGAAACACAAAGGATGGGGGGCAGAGGCAGAAAAATTCTGATAGGCGCGATAACGATCGCTCTTATTTATACGGATTATGTACAGCAAGAAAATAAAATATATACACGCGGGAAAGTCAAAATTAAACAAAATAAAGTCAAGAAATATCACAAACAGAAAACAGTCAGGAAAAGTAAATAGTCACCAACAATTCACTCAATGTTCGTGAAGCACGGGGATGCCAGGCGAGTTCGCAGATAGCTGCTCCCGACGCTGCTCAGGACACACTAGTCGTCAGATTGGACCAGTGGGTGGCGCTTCTTCAGGCGTCGTCTGCTGGCAAGGGCATCGGGCGGAGCTGTGGGCTTCCATACATCGATGGAGGCTCTCTGTGGTGGCGGCACGATTAGCAGCGTTTTAGCTGGCGGCTTCTTGGTCAGCTGGCGTCGTTTGGTGGGCAGTGGTATCTTAACTGCTGACAGGCGCCGCCTCGGCGATGTGATTAAGTCGCTGCACGCCCCTGGCGATTTCTCCTCTGGTGGAGGCTGGGCTGCTAGGGGCGGTGTCGATGGCTGTACAATCACGATGGTGACGGCTGTGGTGGTGGTGACGATCTTCGTTACGATGGCTGGCTGAACAAATGACGTCGTGTGTTCTGCGATTGGTAGCAGCGTCGGTTCCTGCACATTGGTGTCTGTTGCGGCGGCAACAACGGGATGGTCCGCGGCAAGGAGCGTCACTTCCTCGTAACGGAAGCGGCGGCGATGGCTGCGGCGGCGATAGCAGCGGCGGCGGCAGAAGCTGCGACGGCGGCTATGGCGACGTTGGCGGCGGCAGAAGCGGCGGCGGCGGCTATGGCGACGTTGGCGGGTGCAGCGGCGTCGGTGGATCGACGGCGTTTCGGCTCATATTTGCGCATGTTGAGTAAAAATACGATGCTTGATTTGCTTCACTTAGGCAAGTGCGGCCGAAGTACTCACAAAAACAGACAAGCCAGCTACCAGAAAAAAGAGGCATCCCACTACTGAGAGTCCAATGTAAAAAGCTCAAGAAGAGCCCACGTGAAAGTTCGTCCACCAGTCGCTGTCCGTTATGACAATATTGGACATCCTCTCATAATCAGTGACAAAAAAAATTGACAGATCCAAGAAATCAGGTTGCAAAAGAAAAACCAATTTTTTTCTGCAAAAGTCAACAGAAACAAAAATTGTTTTTTTTAATTAGGATTCGTCTTCAAAAGTTCAATATAATCAATAACCAAAGTTTTATAGTGTGCACTTATAATATGCTACCTCTGTTTTATAATAAGTGAGCCATTATCGATTTTTATTTTTTCCATTATGATTGAGCCATTACCGAATCTGCAACTGATACCGACCGCAAAGACCCTCTTCTTTTGTGATCAACTAATCGAATGCTGGCAATTTTTTCTGTTCTGTAAGTTTTTTTCCGAACCGACTTTCCTTTCATTTTAGAATCAACATTTTATGCGTATTCTCATCCAAACCACAAACAGAATCATTACCTTGTTTCCATATTCTTTTTAGAGTGGTTCTTCATGTTCTGAAATTTTCAATTGCCAAAATAACAGCTCCCCTTTTCAGCCGTCCATTTTTCTGATGTTTCAATAAAAACTGAATAATAGCCGTTCGTTTTTGGTTGATTTTGGTCTTCTAATCGTTTGAAACTTCCGGCGTTAGAAGACTTTTGCTTAAAAAATCAAATGTTAATTGTTGCTTTTGAAAAATTAAACTGTCAAATATTTTGACGTCCATGGCACATTTGATTAAGAATTTGGTGTTTATTAAGAATATCAAAATAGAAATTAAAACAATAATTAAGTGTCAATAAGTTTGAAAGAAAACTCAAATGGCTCACTTATTATGGAACAGAGGTACTATGTATTTTGGTGAAATAAAATCTTTTTGAATACTTATACTTACCCACTTGAACTTGAAATATTCTCATTTGGGAATGCGTTACACCTCCCTTGGAGACCTCCTCGGAGATATTTTATGCAACTCAAAAATCATAATTAAATTCAAAGCCATGATTTTTTTGGGAACAAATAATCGTGACCGAAAGTGTTAAGTTTCAAATTATGGTTGTATATAAGAATATATCAGCACAAGCTCTTATTAACATAAAATACAATCAAAATAACCAGCTTAATTGTACTCTAATTCAAAATAAAGATGGATGATTTTGGATAACAATTCCATAGCTGAAATTAAGTTGTACAAATATTAACATACTTTATCAACAAAAAACTGTAAACGTTTACGAAATCGATGACGCAAACATTTGCCAAAGTAAAACTTTGAATAATCCCTACATTAAAGCCATAGCAAGTTTTTACGTGGCCCTAATTAAAGGCAACAATTTCAGGAAACACATTCGTGTCGGCTTTGCAGATTTCGCCGTAAACTATCGCCAGGGAAAAACAGGGGCCGAATTTCCATAATTCGCGAGCTTTGTGTTTATGTGTGTGTGTGTGTGTGTGTGTGTGTGTTTGTCGCGACGTGACGGAATTTTATGAAAATTTCACAATTAGCATAATAATTCACCGTGAATGTGCTCTAGTGTTACCTAAATTTACATATCATATTCACCCCGGCGCGAGTAGAAAAACGGAGCGCCAAATAATCGGCCTGGCGTGTGCTGAAAGCACTTAATTTATAAATTCATTATATACGCGTTAAATTAATTTCGCGAAACATTATCTTCCATTAATATTACCTTATTTTAATTATGCGTTCTAACTGGATGCTACTTTGGAATAATATTCAAGATGGCGCTTGTCACTCGTACATCTGTACGCTTCTTTTGTTACATTGCCCAATTTACACTCCGTGAAGATTCGAAGATATTTTTCTTGTATCCAAGTACTCTTCTATAAACGCAATAAGGAATGCGAGATTACAAAACTTACTTCAACTGTTTTTGAAAATATGATCGTAAAATATGACAAGCGACCTTTATACACCATAAAACTTGGAAACAGTTACATGATCATATTTTCATCTTTTAGTGGACTGAATGTTATCTATTAAAACAATTGAATTATAATGTAAATTTTTTGTCATACCCGCCTTATTTCGCTGTGATTCGTGGACAAAGAGATTGTACCATTTGAGTATAAAGCAATAGTGCAGCCGTGCCGTTAAAACAGCTTAAACCTGTCAAAACTTTGAGAGTTAGTGGCGTCATGGCACGGGAGAAGTTCTCTCGCGAAGGAAAGGAAGTGTGGCGCGAAGCGTGTAAATGCAGTCCTGGGGCGCCCTTTTGCCTAGGTACCAAAGGCCCTTTGCGGTGTTTATGTTCTGCACCGAAGGAAATTTGTTTGTCGCATAAAGCCCTTTGCATGTACAAGGCGCCGCAAACAATCAATTTAATAAGTTATTTCAGCATCGCGTGGAATTTATGCATTCAGACGATTTACACGATGCATTCACAATTTTATGTCGCCTTAAATACTACATTTCTAGTATCAAGAAAATAAATCTTTTTTACTTCTTACTTCAGTTCCTTGCTTTAAGTATTGGCGCGATATAATTGCACTTTTCAGAAGAGACCACATTAATAAAGTTTTTTTTTTTTACAATCGAAACTATTTCTTTGTATCAATACGGTACACAATAAGGGTGACAATTGCCCTCATTTACTTATTTACCAATGCAATCGAATAATGTTAATGACATGATCCAATAAAATTCTAATTACTATGCGTAACAGACCACGCTGGATGTTATGCATGGCAATTAACCCTGGGTAGTATCTAATAATCTCTCATGTTGGTATTGCCTAGAAACGCATTGCTACATTTTATATAACGTATAAAACGTCAGTTATTGCCGGACCATTAAACAGTTTGCTCCTGAATTCGATCTGTTTGTATTTTCGGGTTATGAGTCACTGCTTTCATCAGTAATAGTGTTGATAGGCATTTCTCAAAATCGTGGTTCAGTTTTACTACAATTATTGTGGCGCAGATTAATACAGGTCTGACACGTCTTATGAAGTGTAAACATTCTGTTCGGTCAATTGTCTTCTCGAATCTAACTCGTGACGGATTTTTCCTAGAAAATTATTAGCGTCTGGATCACTCTTGCTTGTTGCTTCTAGAAAATCGGCACTTCTGATTCGCAGTCGTGCCGATTTTCGTCGCAACAAGCAATCGTGATCCTGACGCTAATAATTGCCGGAAATCATAGGCACTCGTTAGATTACTGTTGATATATTATTGCGTCTGTTCATCTTATAGCCCTCTCGTATTTATTCATCGTGAAAACATGATTACCATTGACATAATTACCCCTAATGAGAGGGCGAATTGAGTGCCCTCGCTAATTACATCAGGTTTGTACTTTACAATATTGGCTTACGTTTCTTGCTTTACAGTATTGTATTTATTTGATTAATAATCGAAAATGCCTATTACACCAAAAAATAACATGTGACTTAATTAATCAAATAATACAAATTGAACAGAAAATAAAATTAGAATTGAGTATTATAATACATAATAATTGTTATATTTATTAAATATACTATACAGCATGCATGTGACCACTCTTCCATCCCAATCAAAGAAATTGCGTTTTTTTTAAATCCAACAAGTAAGCTCTATCTAATGCTGATATTTTTAACTTAACCGGTTCTGACCGAAATGGGTTATTTGGATCGGATGTTAATTTCTTTGTAAAGGAACATGGTATTTTTGCAGATTCGGATTCTACGTAAAAAAACATCAAACTTTTGTATCAAAATTTTAAAAATAAAATTGTACACAATATTGAAACATATTCAAGGCCGATCCTAGATTCTTGGAGGCCCGCATGCAAATGTTCAGTTGGCCGCCCTCTCAAGTGCATTTCTTGGGGGGGATTTCTCAATTCGAAAAATTTAAAAATTCTTTGTAATGTTTTTATAAGGTTTTAAAGCAGAAAAATATCATGTCCGAGCATAATCAACAAACCTGTTTATTAAAATATTTTAGTACATGGAACATTGGTGATATATTAACGTAAAATAATGGAAAATGAAATATATGCAATATAACGCTAACAATTATTCAAAAATATTTGAAAATAGCAATGATATAAATTCTAAAACAATACTTTTCGCGATTTTTTTTAATGCAAATTCATCAATTACATTTGAAATATCTAATATTTCATAATGTTTCAACACTTATGACAATGATGACCGTAAATAATTTTTAATTCATTTTTATTTACTAATACTGAAATTTGGAAAAAAATCTTGGCTAATTAAATGAAAATGAAAAAATTGGGAATGATTAGGAAATAGATCTCGAAAAGATAATAATTCTTTTATACGTTCGATTCCATCTAAATCTTTTATCAATTTTCCGTTTATGTTTATCTGTAATTTAATATCTAAATTCATACATTTTCTTAGATATTTGGGCTCTGCAGAATAAAATACTAGCACAAAAAACAGTTTTTACGTTCGGATATCGAATAAATTGCGATGCCCAAAATTTCAAAATAAAAGTGAATTCTAAATTTTTCCCCAGCATCCAAAACACTTTCATCGCAAGATAATTGAATATCCGCGGTTTTTATCTTATACGCACTCCTGAGAATGCAACTTTAACCCCATTCTTCTGCGCAAAATCGGTCGAAAAAATTGTCGAAATTTTGTCCGTTCCTTCTGGAAACAAAATATTTTTTTTGAATTTGTTAATGCTTCCACACACTCTTCTAAGTCGATATCGGATTTTTGCAACACTTTGCTAATAATATTTATTTTTTCAAGTAAATCATGCCATATTACCAAAGAACATATCTTTAACTTCTGCGTCTTTGGTCAGAATTTTGAGTAAGGGCGGAAGTACTCAAAGAGTACACGTTTTAAATTCTGCTTCAGTGGAATTTATGCGTTAAGACGACTTTCCCATCGAGCTTAACGGAATTTGGAATAAATATATAAAATAATAGAAAAATAAAGTTTTTTACTATATGTATTTAAATAAAAATAGAAACAACCTGTCTTATTGCAGAAAGTATTAAATAAATTAAAAAAACTCAAAAAACGAAATATAGCCTGAATATATAAATATTCAACCTGTTCGTAACTCTGCAAGCAAAATTAAGTCTTACTAAGACTATAAACAAATACCTTATTGAAACAACTACTTCCCTGGCTAGTGTCACGCCGGATATTGAATGATACAAAAGAAATTGGCATGTATTACTAGTAGGCGTGGCACTAGCCAGGGAAGTGGTTGTTTCAATAAGTTATTTGTTTATAGTCTTAGTAAGACTTAATTTTGCATGCAGAGTTACGAACAGGTTGAATATTTATATTTTCAGGCTATATTTCGTTTTTTGAGTTTTTTGAATTTATTTATATGTATTTGTTTAAGAAATCAGGGAAAAGAGTTATCCCATTTTGAAAATATTGGCTTAAATAATGTGGCATACGAAGCGGCTTCTCTTTAGATGTTTCAATTTTATTTAAATGAGGTGACAATAAGGGGTCAAATTTAGCCAGCATTTTTACTGCCTTTAAAAAAAATCCGTCATTTCTCTTATAGAGATTGGAAGTACTTCCTCTAAAAGAAAGACATTGACTTACTAAAAAGTAAGTTTTTATTTAAACGGATTTTTAACCATTTCGCATCATTTTTGGAGACACTTAATATGCTTTACACTGTTCTTATGTTTAAAAAAAAATTGGTACAATGGCGCCCGTTTTTAAAACCCGTAGTTATAATTTTAATGTTCTTTTCCAAATAATTTACATAGAAAACAAAATTCCCGGCTTTGTCCTACGTTCCGCGAGCTTCGTCAGTGCCCCCTCCCCCCTCTATTTACCGCCCACGTGCCATGCACGCTCTAGCCCTCTGGTGGGATCGGCCCTGAACATATCGTTGGAGAGAGTGTACAAAAAACAACGTGCATTAGGGCGTTAGCCGCTAATATCCACATTATTCAAAAACTAGTGTTTAGAAATGTCCAAAGACCACGGCAAAAGAAAGTTTATTTTCCGGCTCGTAAAACATCAACAGAATGTCACTGTACCTTTGGTTTATCCCCGGCAGGGCGATTCTGGCTACAGGTAGTTTTAATCCGTCCCAGGGAGATGGGGGGCGACCACAATAGCGTATACTTGAGGGCAAAGTGGCGAATGGGCGAATAGACTCTTGACAATTGTCGCAGAAGTAATCAATCTGTTGGCAAGTTCGAAAAGAAGAAAAAAGTGTTTATATTTGCCCCAAAAATCTCTGCGCGTGACCCCGGGATGAGAGGCCTCCCGGAAAGAAGAAAATGAATATCACGCGGCCGATAATGTAGTGCCCGTCATGACTGCTTGCGGTCATCACTGAGACGGCAGAGGCCAAAGCTTCACGAATGGGCGTGTGTAGTCACCCGTGGCGGTGTAGACTTCGGCAACCTGGACAACCTCATCCCGTCCGGGGAACGTTAGGGAAATTCGTCTCAAGGGCCATGTCAGCGGCGGCGGCGGTGCGTTGTCATCCTTAATTACGACGAGGGTCCCGGACGCAATAGCGAATTCTGGTGATAGGAACTTAGAGCGCTGCTGCAGAGTACTCTGCTTGCCACCGCTCCCAGAAATCATTGCGAATGTGCTGGACTAGTCGCCTGAGGGCGAAACGGTTGCCAGACATATGCGGAAGATCAGCGAGGTCCCTGGATGAGAAAATGGCCTGGCGTGAGGTCGCCGAAGTCGTATGGGTCGGATAATAATGGGCGAATTGAGTACCGCTTCGCTTTGGATGAGAGCGTCGGCAAATTCTTCATAAGAGAGGAGCTGCGTCCCGACGAATCGGTAAAAGTGGTAGTGGATTTTACAGCGGCTTTCCAAAGCCCACCGAAGTGATATGAAGCGCCAGTTCGTACCTACAGAGGCGCTGACAACGATGGCAGTTTGGTGTTTCGGCGAAGCAAGGGACAGGTATAGTTCTGTGAGTTCCCGGTGAGCGCCGACAAAGTTAGTGCCAGAACTTAATCGATGATTCTGAGTTTAGTGATGGACTGTTTATGAATATTCTGCAGAGTCAAGGGAGGCACTTGCAAATCTTTCATCTCCGACAGGTAATGAGCAACATACGAAATAGCACCTATCAGCGAACGACGTTAGCCTGTACGCCACAACCCGTACATAGTAGAGCTACTTATTCCGGAAACAACCAAAACTCCAATACCGATTCGAATAGCTCAGTAAGAAGTGAAACTTTCAGGATAAAAAATGAACCCTTGACTTCTCAGGACTTTCGTTGACAGTGCAATAATATGCTGCCAAAAAATTATTTACGGACACCCGGTTACCTCGAAATAAATGGAGCCACCTTCATTACCCTCACCCCAACGGTCCTCCACCACCCTCATGACGATAATTAAAGGTAACGGCGCTGTGACCGCAAGGGGCTGCAAATCGGCGGTAAGCGGCGAAGAACCAGGCAGTGATGAGGTTAGAGGCGAATTACAGATGCACAGCTATGGTGGCAAAACAGACGAAAGTCCAGATGTAGGCCTTTTGGACGCAGGTAACTCATATGCATCCGGTGGTGATGTTGAATGGCTCATAGTAAACAATGCCAACCCGGAGAAACGGTGCTGGGGGGCTAATGCCGTCGGATGGTAGAGAGCCCATTGGCTGAATCATAGGGCAAGGCTTGCAGCTGAAGCAGCGGTTACAACGGGCGATCATTCCCTCCATCGAGGATCGAGAACGACTGATGAAGAAGGGCATGAGTAGCCATGGCACCGAAGGTAAAATTGCGCCCGTCGCATCGGTGTCGCAAGCAAGTTCTGGATGGGAAGGGCGCGTTCTTCTTCCACCGTCTCCGGAACAGTCACATTAGTAAGGCTGTTAAATGGCCACCGGTCGGGGGTTCTTGCAGTCACTTAGGTCCACTCCACCATAAAGGGTGATCACGAAGTTCACGTTCGAGCAATCCTCGGGACGTGTTGTCAGCGGGGTTATCTTCGGAGGCAACGTGACGCCAACGAGGGGATGGTAGAATTTCCAGAACTCCATCGATTCATGAGATGGCGACAGTGAATTCATGGCATACACGCGATGAACTGTGATGCTATAGAGCTGAGTACAGGGAGAGCAGGGAGTGCATTCATTTGGCGAGGAGATGAGCAGAGCTCAAGGCTAGGGATTTTAACATTTTTCGGTGGAGGTATCCGAAACTTCTAAGCGATATACGGCGACCCACGTTTGGGGGTGACGCGCAGATTGTCTATGGTAAGGAATCCCAGTTCAGAGGCGTCGCAAAATCCGATAAAGCAGATTTCCGTGGAGGTCTTGCATTGCGGAAAATTACGGGAATTGAGATGTCCTCAAGCAGCTGGAGCTCTACCTGGAATTGCTGCCGTGCTTAGGTGACTGCTTCAAGCAGTGAAAGTGCGCATTTGTAAAGCCAAAAAATTTCACCTAAAATTCCAAAAAACCTAGAGATAACCCAATAATATTATTTTTTTGTTTCATACATATTTATTTCTAAAATGTTTCCTGAAAATTTTAATAAAATTCATTGACGGGTTTTCAGGAAAATTAAAAAATCTCACAGAAAATGCGCATTTTACAAAGTTACGAATTTTCACCTAAAATTCAGAAAACATTCTTGGGGTTTTCGTTTGTTTCATACGTACATATGTTTAAAATGTTTTCTTAAAATTTTGATAAAACCCATGGAGGAGTTTTCAGGAAAATTGAAAAAAATTCGTAGAAAGTGTGCATTTTCCAAAACCACAAATTTTCACGTAAAATTCTGAAAAAACCAGTGTATACCATATACACCGATAGATTGGACTTTTTTGATATTTTTAGTGACAAACACTAGAAAGTGAAAAGTATCATTTTTTTCATTGCATAATTTTGCAGCACGTTAGGTTGGTGCCGGTATACTCCCAATATATTCATACGCGAAGTCGCCAACCGACACATTATTGACATTTTGTTGTTGTTCTTGAATTTTAACTATTTTTCGAATTTCCGCCACGATGTGAGTGCGATTTTCCTAATAAATCACAATTACACTTTTGAATACTTTTTGTGGCGAGAGGTGTTCGGCCATCTAGTGGGATTTCGGTCTCTCAAGTTGAAAAAAAGTCTAATCTATGAGTAGATGTAGTATAAACTCAATTTTGGTTTTTTCGTTTGTTTCATAGGTACATATGCCCAAAATGTTTCCTGAAATAAAAAAAAATACATTTATTAACAAAAGATGTGCAGTTTTTCTGCTATCTTCAATATTTATACAGGGTGGATACGATTACCTTTTAAAATCAAGGAATTTTTTTTTTTAATCCAAAAAAATTTAATTACCAAATCTGATGATATTATTTTGAACTTCCGATTCTGGCCGGAAATGGGTTATTTAAACAAGAAATTCACTTTTATATAGAGCATGGTCTTTTTTATTGCAGATTCGGATTCCACGTGAAAAACATGAAACTTTTGTATGAAACATTTTTTTCGAAATTTGTAATTTTTACCTTGAAATGACCTGGCTTAGCATAATATGAAAGGGTAAAGTAGAAAAAACTGATTGACTGTTCACCGTGAAATTAACGCTAAATGCGCCGGATTGTTGGAACCACTTGACTTAACGTATTGCAAGCGATACATCTTCAAGAAGATCGGACAGTGCATTTTGTGCAAATTTAGAGCATAAATTATCGTTTACCTTTTTCATGCAATTAATATCTTAAATAGTAAAATCGAGCGTCGTAAGAATTGAAAACGTTTTCTTTCTTTATTTCGTTTCGTTTTTGTTTTGTTATCTCGTTGACAACAAATAATAATACCTAATTGTACTTTCGGGGGTAATATAACAAGTGCTATGATTATTATCGGTGATAGCGCCGAGTTAAAGCCCATGAAAATTGAACGAGTGCACAGCACGAGATAGCTTTAACTATCATCGTGGATTAACCATAGCACGAGTTATATTTGGGGAGAGAATACAGCGAACGTTACTATACCTATAAAGAAATGCCTCGCTCTCGGCTTAAAGATAATAAATGTCAATTTTGACGTTTATAATTTTTACAACATTAAAATAACGATTTTGATCAAATATATGAATCCTCTACGAATTCGTTTTCGTACTTCATCGTCCCTAGCCTTTCTTCATCGACTGCAATCACTCATTTTATTAAACAAATTCTCGTTAATAATTTTTTTATATGTATCGGCGAGAGCATTATAAACGTCACATTGATGTTTCAACCAAATTTGATCACTTGATTACTTGTAAACAATTTGGGAGTAACATGCGGTGATATACCATATATATAACAATTATTTAGATAAGGCATAGCCATGATAAACAAAATAACGGTCTTAGATTTGCTCAGCACGTTGTTGTCTTTATGTCATATGAACAACTGGTGGCGAAGACGTGATGCGACGTATCAAACCTGCAACGTACGTTCCGAAATACAAAGCCACCCCTTATCTAAATAATTTTTATACATATGGTACTTTTTATCATCGATTTGATAGCCTCTTATATGTTTTTATTTTGCCGTTTCACCCAATCAAATTAGTCGAAAATACCCTATGTTAAACCGAAATAACCTCTTTTATATTATGTTAAACGGATAGTACAAGTGGCCTAAGAAATGTAATTTCAAGGTCAAAAATGACGAAAATATGTTTCATACAAAAGTTTTTTTCTTCTTGTAGGAAATGCAGTAAAAATACCATTGGAAATGGTCTAAATAATCTATTTCCGGTCAGAACTGGAAGTTGAAAATATCATAAGCAAAGAGCATACCCGATTTAGCAATAAAAATTCTTTGGAATTTAAAAGAAAACTATTTTCCTTGACCTTAAAATGGGCGGACGGGTGGTCCTATTCACCCAGCATAAAGTTTTTTCTTAAAATTTCAGGAAAAATACAAAAAAAAACGTTTAGAGTAAATCCACCTTTGGCCTTCAAACTCTCACCAAAAACTTTTGAGTTCTTCAGATTGTCGAGTAATGTTTAATTAGAAAATCTCTATGATAGACAGATAACATGCAAATAAGCAATGGTTGAAGCTGTTTCGAGGGACGATGGATACTTCCGTTGAAATTTGGAATTTAAAAAAAATCACGAAAACAACACTTTCCCGTACCTCGTACGAAGAAGATACAGGCGGGGCCTTTTAGGGTAACGAGAGACTTGGATGCCCAGCAGTGTCGTGCTGCCGCTAAATTAAAAAAAATCCTCAGTGCCGGCGAACCATTATAACCATTTACGTGGTAGGTACACCATGCATACGTGCTTAAAATAGTAAATCAATGGTAAACCAATTTTATATTCAAGATATATTGTATTTATATTCATTTCATTATAAATCAACACAATGACCAAAAAATGAATCTCTTATCCCCTTGCGTTACGCTAGTGTGCGCCGAGCAGAAACTTTTCAATCTGCCGAACGAAGGTAAACGCCGCATTCGGAGCTATTCGGGCTGCGCCGCTTCTCGTCATCCTAAAAGGCCCGGTAAGTGATCTTTGCAAAGTAATTACGAGAGATATAATCTTGGGTCACCTTGTCCGCATATTATGCCCGCTGCAACGCATTTAGCAAATTCGTCTGGGTAACTTTCATACGGGTTGCAGGAATGATAATAATAATTTTATTGGTGCTTTTCACATTAGTGTTACACAAGTCAGATGAGTACATAAAAACAAACAAAGAAATACAAAATTATTAATGATATATCATACATGACTAAACAAAATTACTGCTAAAATATTGTAAAATAAAATTTAAACTAAAAACCATATTAAAATTGTAACCATTACCAGTAGTTAAATAACAATTAGTAGGTAAATAGGCACATAAAATAATTTGAGAGGTTACACAATACAGTTCACAGAATAAAGCTGGTAATAAATGATGCCATCGCCGCGAGCAAAGTGACCATCGCCCTCCAAAAGCGAATTGACAGATAATCGCCCAATTTAAATGCCAATCGCCCGGGTTAGGAAACACTGGTCAAGCAGCTTCCCGGAGTCTGTGAAAATGTTCTTACATCCATTAAACAGAACCTTCAAAAAAAATTGGTCAAATGTTTATGTGACCTGAAATAGCAAACCACCTACTTTTACTGGATAAATTATAACATACTTTTTAAGGATAAATTAAACGCAATTTTCTTATACCACTATATGTGTATAGTGGTAGATAACATCGATAATTTCTATTTCTTTGTATCATATTTTATTACCCAATCAAATTTGTTCAACGCCATGTTGGGTTAAAAAAGCCAATCAACCTTTGCTTATACCGTTGACTTACCGACGGGAGCTTATCGCATCCCAACGACAGGAGCTTATCACCTCAATCAATTCAAGTCAATTTGTAGTAATGTGTCGATTACGATGTGTCGTAATTTGTCAAAATGTCATATTCCGGAACTGAAAACATCGAGTTGATCAACATTTGTTTATTTTGATTCTGAAATAGAAACTCTTCTCTAATGCACCTCGTGCAATGATAAATCCTTATAATGTTGGAAAAAATACCCTCAAAAGGAATTTTGTGAAAATTATCGAAAAATAATCACTGCCCTTAGTGTTTACAGTTGAGAATTGTGTTTTATTTGTCTATGATGCCTGATGGCACACATGAGGATTTTCTGATGCTCACATCTTTGGATTTTGTGAATATACAAAGCCTGAGAGATGAAATCAAAATTTGTCAGTAATCCATCATAGTTTTCTTAAGAAGATTTTTTTTTTTTTGTTTTCTTTGCTTCTATTTAATGCATTATTTCATCAAGATAACACATCATTAAAATAATTTTAAATAATTTAATTATCTAGTAGGGCGGCCCGTTGGTGTAGTGGGTAGAGGCGAGCGCTTGTGCCGGCTGCACCGCGGCCGTGTGGGTTCGATTCCCATCTCAGGCGGAAGATTTTTCGGCGATTGAGAAGTATTCGCTTGGGCCCGTGGTTGTTGTATACGTCTTACATTATTCATTTGTTCATTTACTTTCATTATTCATACAAATAAAAATATAAAAATAGCCGTGTGTGACTGAATGGCGAAAGCCTAAGTCAAAAAAAAAAAATTATCTAGTATTCGGGTTAATACGCTAATTACTTTTGTATAAAAAAATACCTGTATATATTCAAAATTTCTCGAGCACTTGAAAATGGGATAAAGTTCCCATCAAGCCCTCCTTTGCTGCAGTCTCCAGAGCGTGCATACGTTTTAAAATCGTTAAATTTCATAGCCGAATAGAGAAATTTCCCATCGGAGCTCGTCCAACCGCACACCATGTACGCAGGAACGGCCCCCTTTCAGCCCCTCCATTCGCTCCCAATTTCACCCTCGCGGATGTTGCATTAATATTGAAAAGTTCTCTCGGCGTAAATCCGCCGGGAAAGTTGTCGCGACAAATTATCCTTTAATATTCGAGATATCCCCATATTCCAAGGGACCCATCGCACTTCTATCCCTGTCCAGCCCCTACGGGATTACCCGTCTAGATTTTTGCACATGTGCAACGAGGTGCCGGGAAGGGAGGGGTGTGCGTCACCCCCCCCCCCTTCCCATCTTCTTGATTTATGGTAATAAACTCGTGGGGATTCCGATACCCTGACGGGCGCGTATTTTTCCGCGCCGCCACTCTAAAACGAACTGACAGATTTTGATATAATTTATGATAATTGATTCAATACGGTGTAAGTATATCAAGTATTTCATAAATAAACCTCGCGGAGCGTAGGGAACCCAATTTCGATCCAGGCCGGGGGAATATAAATTGGATGAGAAAGAAATAATATTTTTGTTATGTAACCAGAAGAGAATAACACGCAATTTTCGGTTTTTTTTACGAGACAATTTTTTTTACCTGTTTAAGTAAATTGCGTTTGAAAAATACCCTATGTAGATATAAATTTTTAACTAATGCAAACAGATAATTATTGACGAATTATTACTACGGAGTTTGGAGCTGCTGTAATCCAAGTTTTGTATTTTCTTTTAGAATTATTGTACGATACCATTTATTATTTTAGTTCTCCTTAAATCCACAAAAGCAACACCATTTCCGTTTACGTCGTCTTTCAACATGTTGATAATGGAAGTCCCCACTTCTTCTAAAATTTAATGACTCATAATAAGTCGGTAAATTTACACAGGAGTCACTTGGCTCCTCGACTCATTTCTAAGAATCGACTCACTTATGAGTTACCCATCTTCTTGGAAGGGCAGATATTTGGTTCAAAATGAAATGTCAAGTTTAATGACGAAGTTCGCTCAGTAATCTAAAAAGTTTTCCAATAAGAGTGATATGATTTCTTAAAAAAAAAACACACACTTATTGTTAAGGAAATTCAAATGTTTTTTATTTAATGTGAAGTATAATCGATACAATCAAGTTCTAAATAAAACGTCATTCAAATGGCCTCCACGACTTCTTCTGCAGGAACGGTTTCGATGAACCCAATTTTCGAGCACTTTTTCCACTAAATCAAGTCGTATGTCTTGAATGGCACGTTCAATATTGACTTGTAAAGCTTGAAGAGTGTCTGGTTTATTTCGAAAGACCAATGACTTCAAATAACCTCCACAAGAAATAGTCTAATGGTGTTAAATCACAACTTCTTGGAGGGCATTCAATATCACAATTTCTTGAAATAATCGAATCTCCAAACTTTTCTCGCAATAATTCAATTGTTGCATTTGCTGTGTGGCACGTAGCCCCGTCTTGTTGGAACCAAATGTTGTCAAGATCAACTTCTTCCAATTTCGGCCATAAAAAGTTGGTTACAATCGATCTATGCCGCTCTCCATTGACAGTGACGGTATTACCAGCTTCATTTCGAAAGATGATTCCACCAGACCAAAAACCATACCAAACTGTCAATTTAGGTGAATGTAATGGTTTTTCTTGAATAATTTGTGGATTTTCTTCGCACCAGAATCGACAGTTTTGTGTATTTAACGCAAAACTCAGATGAAAGTGAGCCTCATCGGAGAAGATGATTTTCTTAAAAAAATCGTTATCGTTTTCAAGTTGTTCCAAGGCAAAATCAGCAAATTCACGACGTTTACGGTGGTCCAATGGTTTCAGTTCTTGAGTGAGAACAATTTTATACGGATGCAAACCCAAATCCTTTTATCCGCCAGGTTGCGGTTTGAGACAGTCCCAATTGTTGAGAACGTCTTGGAATCGACAAATTGCGGTCTTCAGCAAACTTGCCTGAACGGCAGCAATATTTGCATTACTTCGAGCGGTTCTTTGTCTTATAGGCACTTTAACATTATGTAAAGAAAATGTACGCTCAAAATTTTCAACAATTCGACGAATAACGAGCACACTTGGACGATTATTATGACCATAAAATGGCAAAAGCGCACGAAAAGTTGCAATTGGAGAACGATTATTTTAATAATAAAACTGAATAATTTGTAAACGTTGTTCTTGCGTATATCTCTCCATGATGGAATTGTAAACACTACTGAATACAATGAAAAATAAATGACAGATCATATTCCAAATGGCCGAAACGTCACTTCAAAATCATATCATCCCTATTGGAAAACCTTTTACAATCTAAATTCTTGTGAAATGGTAACAAAATATTTGACACGTTTTATGAGTAATTGTTCTAAACCTAGTACCCTACTAACGGAATAGCGAAATAATTAACTATGGTATGTTACCGGCGTAGCTCAGCGGGGTAGCAAAATGGGAGATGGTACGACTCTGTGAACAAACCAGATGTTACTGACTAGCACGTGTGAGGTGGCCCCCGTTACCTCGTTGGAAAGTAAGGAGCGTATGTCGGATTTTCTGGACCACTGGGTGGATAGAGGGTTGGGGTAAGAGGCACCGATTAACAACCGCAGCTAGTCGATTAGCACTCGGTGGGTCGATTAATCAGTTTTGGACATTGCGCTTCCTACCTGAGCTCCAGTACCACGACAAGGTGAGGCACTGAACACTGGAGTCAATCGGCGGATAACGGTATCCGCTGGAGGGGTCCAAGAACGAGTGAAAAGGTGATGTTTTCGGCAGGCACTATGACACTGGGCACTGTGGTGAGCGTTGCTGGGTTATATTCACGAGACACTTAGGCACTGTTCCAAAAAAAACGAGCTAGCGAGCATGTCAACGCCACTGAAAGAACATATATCGAGCATTACATTACAGTATAATCGATCTCAGAACACCGGCGACACCGAATTTGGCCGACTATTAAGCGTAATAAAAATGATTCAAAAGTCGGCTATCTGGTGATTAGTGATGTGTACACATGTGTAGAAATAATATTCTCTACAACCTGACAGTATTAATTACCTCAACAAATAAAATAAAATAAAAAGGCATTTTGTTCTGTTCCGATTGGGTAGAAAAAAGCCACCATCATCTTTAACAACATCAGTGTTATCATACAAAGACGCCTCCGCCTCGTCAATCCCCTCGAACCTGCCCCCATCAAACAAATATGATATCATCTCGAAAACGCGAGGCTAAAACATCACTCCACGATTAAATTCCCTTTCCTCCTCCTTTTCGGCGCGCATTCGAGAGGAGGAGGGTACGATTAAGGGGGCGACTGGAATGCGAAAGTGATAAAGGTGAGCCCGGGGTGTCAAGTGGATGATGGATTGGGGAGGAAATTAGGTAACACATGTACGCACGAATGTCTTGCGTAAATGCGAAAAAGTGCGTGCGTGCGTGCATGTCAACGGGGGGGTGTTAATTCGACTTGGAATAAATGTGCCTCATTACGGGATGGATTTTCGAAATTTACATGTTTATGGATGTTTATTAAATTATTCATGTATTTTAAAATTGTCCGTGTTAAACATGAGAATTTCTTATAAAGGGTGTTTCAAACTTAAATTGTATTTTGAAACCCACGAGAGGTTGCGCATAAATATTATATATAAACGTGTACAATATTATATTATAGTTTTGTTCGGTCTAATGTCGAATCATCTATCATATGGTCTCCTTATTATAAACGATATACAGAACAAATTGAACGGGTTCAGAAGAAATTGATTTCATTTGCGTCCTATAAACTGAATTTGTCCTTCGGGGATTATAAAGCTGTTGTTTTCTTAATATTGAGAGCCTTGATTCCCTCAGAATTAAGTCAGACCTATGCGTACTATATAAAAATATTTCTGGAATGATTTCTTCTTATGTATTTGAAACCATAGATTTTTACTTTCCTGCAACGTACCATTCTTTAAGGGCTAAACCAATGTTTAGATTAAAACCTATATCTAACAACTACAGCTTTAATAATTCCTTACAAAGGGTCATAAGATATGTCAACATTCTAAATTCTGAGGATAGTTTTGATACATTCGGCGATTCTTTTATTAAAGTTAAGTTTAATTTGTGTTTCCTTATTATAAACCACTTAGTTTAAATTATATAAGCCTACTACTTAATGCTATTGTAATTTAGTTTAGTAGTTCCATTTATGTTTTGTTCTTTATTTTCTCTCTTTTCTTCTCTGTACGTTCTTCTTGAATATATATCTATCTAGTTAGTAAAAATGGTGTTAGCGTATATTATTAACAAATAAATACATAAATCTTCAGCACTCGTTTTCCCGGCGCATCCACCGAAACCGACGTGCGATTTTTATTTTTTATTTTTGCAGTCTTATTTTGCAGGTATATAAAGCAAATATAAACTGTCGAAGAGCCTCGAAAATTAATAATAAAAAAATTCGAGCATCCCATTGCTCCATGGCATTTAAAAAAATTGTAATTTAAAAAGGGCATTGCAAAAAAAAATTGCAATGCCTTCCTGCACACATATTTAGCAATTGCAAACTGTCAAAAAAACGTGACCGATATTACTTATATTTTTTTTAAACTTTGAAGTGAAATTCGTGGCTGGCGCAATCTAGTCAATAATCGCAATGTAAAAAAATATTTTATTTTTCAATGACTTCCTGCAAGTATATTCTAACATTAAACAAAATTCCGTGGCTCGCGCATTAGTCAAAAAGGGCATTGCAAAAACAATAATTTTGTTCAATGTTAAAAAAACTACAATTAATATCTGTCACGGTTTTTTGAGAGTTTGTAATTGTTAAATATTCTTGCAGGAAGGGATTACAAAAATATTTTTGCAGACTTTACCCACATTCTAAGATGTGTTTAGTAAACTGATTTTTGATTATAGAGAGTGTCCCAAAAAGGTGTGACAACACAATGATGTATTTTTTGAAATCACCTGAAATCGGTTGAGTGGTTTCAGAGAAATTAAAATAAAAACGACTTTTTTATGCTGAATGCGCAGGGGTATACGAGGGGCGTTTGAAAAGTCCGTGCAAAAATAAAAACCACTAACGAGTTTGGGGAAAACCTTTTTTATTTTTCGACATAGTCCTTTTTGGGTTATACACTTCGTCCAACGATGTTCTAGTTTGTTGATCCCTTCCGAATAATAGGATTTGTCCATGTCTGCAAAATGTCCGTAAGTGTCTGCAATCACCTCCTCGTTTGAATAAAATCTTTGTCCCGCCAGCCATTTCTTCAAAATGGGGAACAAATAGTAGTCCGAGGGAGCCAAGTCTGGAGAATAGGGGAGATGTAAAACGAGTTGGAATCGTATTTCCATTAATTTTGCGAGCACAACCGCTGAGTTGTGTGCTGGTGCGTTGTCGTGATGGAAAAGGACTTTCTTGTGAGCCAATCGCGGGCGTTTTTCTTGCAGCTCGGTTTTCAAACGGTCCAATAACAATAAATAACATTTACCTGTAATAGTTTTACCTTTTTCCAGATAGTCGATGAGGATGATCCCTTGCGAATCCCAAAAGACAGTCGCCATAACCTTTCCGGCCGAAGGAATGGTCTTCGCCTTTTTTGGCCAGTCCGAAAATTTTGAAACCACTTATAAACTGTTTTAATCGTAGGTGCAGAGTCACCATAATGTTTATCAAGCTTCTCTTTAGCCTCCTAAGGCGTTTTGCCTTTCATAAAGTAATGTTTAATCACCACACGAATTTTTTTTTCGTCCATTTCTTGAAAATCACTCGACTTCCTTGATTTACACGAATGCCAAACACAAAGAAATAGACCAATATGGCTGAAACTTAGTGTGCGTTCATTCAAGAGATGCTACTAACTAAACATGACCTCGATATGCGCCGGTGGTACCATCTCTCGGACTTTGCATGGACTTTTCAAACCACCCTACCCTCGTACAGTGTCCAAATTTCATCTCCCGTTTTCTCAGTTTCTAATAGAGTTAGGATTTTGAAATTTTGCAGAGTTTACCTGCATACTACGGCATATTTAATTTTTGATTATACAGGATGTCCCAAAAAAGTGTGACGACATGATGATGTATTTTTTAAATTACTTGATGTATATTTTATTGCTTAGTTAGCTGCCTTTTACGATTCGCTACATACCCATAAAATTTTATTTAAATAGGTTTAGTGATTTTAGCGAAAGAAAATTAAAACGATCTGCCTGAGATTACTCGGGGTCCTGCACTTCCACCTCCATTTTTTTTTTAATAGAGTTAGGATTTTAAATTGTTGCATACTTTAGCTAAACTCTACGGCGTATTTAGAAAAATAATTTTTAATTATATAGGGTGTCCCAAATACATGTGACAACATATTCGATGTATATTTTTTAAATTATATGCTGTATATTTTGTTGCTTATTTAGGTGGCCTTTACAACCCCTACATACCCCTAAATTTTTTGTTTAAATCGCTTTAGTGGTTTCAGAGTAAAAAATTAAAACTATTCTTTTATGGTGCATACGCTCCCGTTTCCACAGTTTCTAATAGAGTTAGAATTTTGAAATTTTGCAGAGTTTACCTACATTCTACGGCGTATTTAAGAAAATTGTTTTTGATTATACAGGGCGTCCCTAAAAAGTATGATAACATGATGATGTATTTTTTTAAATTACATGCAGCATGTTTTGTTGCTCATTAAGGTGCCGTTTAAGATTACCCACATACCTCTAAAATTTTATAATTCAGTGATTTTAGAGACAAAAAATAATACGATCAGCCCAAGATTATTCAAGGTCCTACACTTCACTTCTAATTTTTTCAGTTTCTAATAGTTAGGATTTTGAATTTTTGCAGAGTTTACCTACAGTATACGGCGAATTTAGGAAAATGTTTTTTGATTATAAAGTGGGATATATTTTGTTAAATTATATGCTGTGTGTTTTGTTGTTTAGTTATATTCCTTTTATGTATCCCTACGCACCCCTAAAATGTTGTTCAAATCAGTTTACTGATTTCAGAGAAAAAAAATATTAAAAACATCTCCTTTGTGGTGCATGCGCCGGGGTATGCAGTGTCCAAATTTCATCTCTGGTTTCTTTTTAGTTTAGTTTGAAATTTTGCAGAGTTTGCCTACATTCTGCGGCGTAGTTAAGAAAATGATTTTTGATTATACAGGGTATCCCTAAAAAGTGTGACTACATGATAATATATTTTTTCCGCTACCGACAACGTAACTAAGTATTGCATTGTTGTCCTTGACGTCGGAACTTAATTTTTCACTTACGAACCTAGAAAAATAATAAAATAACAGGAACGTAACGCTCCAACATATAGGCGAGCAACACATTTTTGTCTATAGCATCGGCATCATTTTTACATAACCACTGCTTAAAAGCGTCATAACACGACACGACTCATATCTCTTTTTCGATTTTGTCGGCAACAGGTTTGACACGCAATATTTGCAGCTTCGTTAATATCCATGCCCGCAGAAAGTTTCACTGGATTGACACAAACAAACAAAATCCGACATTGTTTTCTCGGTTGCTGGGTTACCATAGGATGCATAGGTGACTATAAAAATTTTGATCCCAAATGTTACAAGCCGTATTTTAGAATATGTTCTGATCTAAGTATTATTCAATGTCTAAGTATTATATTTCCGGTAGCGGAAAAAAATAATAAGCAACACGGAACGTAATGACAATTAACATTTTCAGCAGGCAACGAGTATTTTGCCTACCTCAAATGTTAATACGTCCTTACGTTCCTTATTGCTTAAATAACTATTTTTAAATTGCATGCTATATATTTTGTTGCTTATTTAGATACCTTTTACCTATAGACCCCTAAAATTTTGTTCAAATCGATTTCCGTTCAATGAAGCAAAAAAAGAAAATCAACTTCACAGTGTTTTAATGCATGTCATAAGGATGCCATAGATGACTGGTTGTAATTTTTTGCATTGCTCTTGTGGTCTAATGCGCCACTGATTTATGTTCAATGTGAATAAAATATGGGTAATACCGGTCACGGTTTTTTGACAGTTTATAATTATTAAATATACTTGCGGGAAGCCATTGCATTTTTTTTTGTTATGCCCTTTTTGAGTTACAATTTTTTTTAATGCCACCCACGGATCAATGAACTACTCGATAAAAAAAATATTTTAATTAATTTTCACGGCTTTTTGACAGTTTATATTTGTTAAATATACTTGCAGAAAGGGACTGCATGAACAGAATTTAAAAATCAGCGTCGGTTGTGGTGAATGCGCAGGGTAATATAGGCTGGAAAGTTAAGACTTCTCGTCGGTTATTTTGAATTATCAAAACAAGTAACTATGCTACAATTTTCACAATTTTAAGTGACAATTTAAGATGATCCATCTAAGATCTCATCTTAAGCCATTATTTTTGGGGGCACACTTTCCATGTGAAAAATATTTTGTGTGCGATTTTGCGGGGCATTGGGGTCGGGGGCTAAGTACAAAATATCAAATGGAATAGTATACTCTGTAACAAGGTTAGAATGGAAATTCGATGCGAGTGGAATATGAACCACGAGCATCAGACTATACTTTCTTCTCGACCAGATAAAATAGACTAATAAAATAATGAACACAAAGAACTTACGTTTTATCACGTTTGTGGTTATGTTTATAGTATTTTGACAATTGTGATATACAAGGCTAATTGTGTCATTCGAAACGATGTGAGGATATTTATTCTATCCCTTGTTATGGAATGAATTACATGCAAAACGCATAAGCGCATAGTGTTTTGTTCCATAACAAGAGTGAGAATGTGTACGTTCTATAATCAAAATTGATTTCAGAATGCTTAAATTCTATGGTGGTCGTGGTGAAAGGTATATTAAGTTGTATGTCGTTTGAAAGATCTGAATAAGAAACGATTATTAACGTTGGTCCCAGGTCGATACACCCAACCAGTCATGAATATCGAATATTGAAAAGTTAAAGTTTGGGTATAAAATCTCTTTCTTTGCCAAAATTACCCACACACAGATAGAGTTGTGTCAAGCACTCGAGGCGTAATGGCAGGGACCATCTTAAATTTAATTGCCTCGGGAGATTTATTTTCGCGTTCTCCAAATACTTTCTCACTTTGCGAAAACGTTACCTCCACAAGTCTCGAGTGGTTGATAAAACTGTACTCAAAATCCCATTCTATGCTTGTTTCTGTAGATACACATGCACAGAAGCACACTCATCAGTAAAGTGTTTAAAGAAACATTTCCTTTGAGAAGAATACTACCCAATTATTATGGCCGAACAACACATTTCCACAAAAGCTTAAATCTTGTAAATATTTACAATATTTTATTGACAAACAAATAATTGATACAATTATTTCATATTTTATGTTAGTGTTATTAATAATTACAAAAGCTAAAAGGTAAAACGTTGCTAAAGCTATTACTCCTATTATGTAAAAGCTCAATCAATATTTTATCATCAATCAAATTTCGTTCGTAAAATCTCCCGGAAAATAGGTTCGCGCGACCATTTTCAAGATCGTAAAGTTAATTTGGATCCTCCGGTCTCCTTGCATTTTACGAGTGGCCGTACGCTATCGGCGAAATTAAGCGTCCAATCTCTCGAGAGAGTCTTGAAACAATGCCAAAATATCATAAACATATCTATCGCATAAGGAATAACATGCCTTCGAATCCGGACAAAGAACAACAAAAGACATGAATAAATCATAAAAATACACAACAGAACACGCATAAAAAGGCCCAGTATTTATACGTTTGAACGTTCCGACTAGTACAAATAGAATGCTGCAACACAACAGAGCAAACAGGGGCTGTGGATGCGAAGGGGTCGGGATTTTACCGGGGGATATGTGTTAGGGATTCGATTGATTTGTTTTATCCAATTACTAATATATCATTCAGTGCATGGCAAAGCTTGGAATAATAACATTAATGTTAAATAATTGCAACATGAAATTAATACTAATACTAGCAAATCAAATGACAATTCAGAGTTTGAATAATAAACATATTTGATATTCACTATAAGAATGCTACCAATTAGAAAGATACTAATTATTTCAAACTTAGTTGAAAAGGTCTTAATAGGACAAAACTAGTCAAGAATTTTGAACATTTAAACTCTCTGCCTTGCTGGAAGTCCTTTATAAGTTGTAAAGATAATTCCTTTATAAACTTGCTATGTCTTGTTTTATAATTATTAGTATTTGCTCTGAATACCACTTCTACATTTATTCCGGCTGTATTCAGCACTGCAAAAAATATTGTCAGTGGCCAGCGCCTGCTATTTCTAGAAACGTTATATTAAGCAGGCAATTTATCCACCGTATCAACACCGCCTTTGGTTAAATTATAAAAGGTAACCATTTCAAGTTTACAATCAATTCTAGTGGCTTCGTCGATCATCATGATGCAACGATTAAATTAACAAAACATTCCTGTTTTTCTTGGGAACATGTGACAAAAGTGCCATGTTGCTTTAAAACCCAAAGACGCTTGATTTTAGTGGTCGATCTTTTGAACCTAAGAAAAACGGAGGTTTTTTTAAATTTTTTCTCTACTGCTGTTGGACTATGTTACGTAAGTAAACGATTTATGAGTCCATATGAGGTAAACCAGTTATCAAAAGTTATATTCCGTTTCGTTCCAGAAACTGAAACTATCATTCGCAATACGATATCTTCTGGTTTATTGCTCATTCTGAAAGGACCATCTGGCTGCTGCCCACGATATACTTCCATGTTGACAGTGTAAAACCAACGTGAATCGACAAGGGCAGACATTTTCAATCCATACTTTGCCGGCTTGGTTTGGAATATATTGCTTGAAACTGCAACGCCCCCGAAATGACTTTTCGTCGATGGTCAGGTACTCACTAGGTGTATACACGGATTTACAATTGTCTACAAAATGATCAATTACATCCCTAATTCGAGCCAGCTTATCAAATATCTTCCTTTCTTCGCGGCAGTTTATATCATCAAACCTTAATAATCAGGAAAGAAAACCGTTAAAAGGTCGTCGTTTTTTCTAAATATGTCAATTCCAGTACCATCACTTTCCCATAAATCGCACAAATTTTGACGATTAGATCTAAAGCTACCAGCAAGATACAAAAGTCTAATCATAGCCAATATTTCAGGTTTGTTCGTAATTTTCACTTTATACTGAATTGCTCATATGCTTTGGATTTTTCTTAAATTTTATTGTTTGTGCAAATAACAATATGATCTATAATAATGTCATTTAGAAATAATTTCCACGTATCAATAAGAGTAACAGCATTTCTGAATATTTTTTTCACTCCTGGTAAATTAATTATTATATTTTCAGAACTAGTTCGTACAGTTCTTTTAGGAATTTGTTTCAACCATTTCGTTTTGCGATATTTTCCAATAAATACGAGATTAATATTCATAGCATTGGTGTCACTTTCATCTTCGTTGTCAACTTCTTCTTTATTATCAATTTCTTGATCTGTGCCGGAATTATGCTCGTCAACTTCCAGTAAGTCCGCTTCATTTTCATCTTCTGATAACTCAATTTCATCTGCATCATCACATTCCTTCCACAAATTCAACAACCTTCGTTCTTCACGTTCGTAATCATTCATTATTTTGTTGAAATTTGCAATAATAACACTCTTTGTAACAGAAACTAACACACGGTTGCTCAGCAAAAACTGCACTGTCATTCGTCTAGTGGGCTGTGTGAGACCCCTATTGGTGTTGATTTTATCGACATATCAATTTTACCAGGTTAATTAGCTACCCAATAGATGGAGGCATCGCGAATGGTTTCTATAAATATATTCAAGTAAAATCAAGCTTGGGGTTTGTCAGACCCCGGTCAGACTAATGAAAGGGTAATTCGCCCACTTTAATTATTAACCGCTTAAAATTACATGATAATGGTAGGTTAGACATAAAGCAGCAGAAATTAAAGTAAACAAAAGTGAAATAACAATTATTTCAACCATACAAAAAAATAAAATATAATGTGATCATCATGTAACTTTCTCCGGATTCCGGATTGAATTGATGGTATAATCAAGATTTGTTTGATTATTTTCATATTTATCCTTTTTTTTCAAAAACCAGCTACTTTTCAAAGATTACTAATTCGTTGTAAGATATTATTTTGAGCATACGCTATAATTAATTTTAACTGTTATAATTTCATAATTATAAAAATAATTCAATTTTTAATTTTTTAAATTATAAAGTTTCTACAGAATATTTACTAGCAAAAGATGTTTAGTGTTTAGCAGTCTTTAACATTTTTTTTAAAATGTTTTTTATATTCAAGAAAATATTGGAAAAAACAGGGAAGCGTTAAGTTGAAGTCCCACTTGCGATGTACGAAATTATATTAAGTTTTTCGGATAACCTAGAAAAAAAAAAACATTCTAAACTTGGACGACAAAAAACAAAATTGCATTTGGCGATTGAACGAGTTGTAAAAAATGAATCTCAACACGAATTTAAAATTTAAAAATAATATCTTAAATGAGCATATTTTTTGTGTCCTATTAAAGCAATTAGCGCATATTAGCTGGAAACAAAATGCCAACATTCAAAACTTGGACTATAGAAAAAAATGCATTCGATGATTAAAAATTAATTCAGAAATCTTGGCTGAAATAATCTAAATTTAAAACTCGATATGAATTTAAACATTTTTTTTAAATCCCAGTAAAACAATTGATATATTTTAGCACGATCAACATATGTTAGCTGAAAACAATATTTCAACACTCAAAACTTGGACTGTAGAAGATAAAATTGCATTTGGTGATTAAAAAAGTTGTGAAAAATTAATCTTTGCTCGAATTAGCTTCAAAAATTAAAAATCAATATGGATTCAATATACTTTACAAATCCTTGTAAAACAATTAACATATCTCAGCTAAAAACAAAATAACAATACTCGAAACTTGAAAGATTGGAAACAAAATTGAATTCGGCGATCGAAAGAGTTGTAAAAATTAATCTCGGCTGAAATTAAAGCATACAAATTTTAAATTATTTCTAGAACTAACATAATTTCCACGTCCTGCTAAAATAACCGACATATATTAGCTAGAATCAAATTAGAAACACTCTAAACTTGGAGTAGAGGAAACAAAATTGTATTCGGTGATTGAAAGAGTTGTAAAAATATCTCAGCTTCAATTGTTTTTTCAATGTTAAATGATATTTTTTCTATGTTAAATTATATTTTTTCACTGTTAAATTATATTTTTTCAATGTTAAGTTATATTTTTTCAATCTTAAATTATATTTTTTCAATGTCAAATTATATTTTTTCTATGTTAAATTATATTTTTTCAATGTTAAATGATCTTTTTTCAACGTTAAATTATATCAACAGTGGGTTAAAAAAATTAAATTAGTTTAATTATTGTTTTAAACATATTTTTCATGACCTGAAACAATTTACATATATTAACACAAAATATAAACACTCCTTTGGATTCCAGAAAACAAAATTGCATTCAGTGAAATTGTGAAAAATTACCTAGCATCAAAATTTCAAAATCGATCTAGATTAAATAAACTTATCAAATTCCAGTAAAACAATAAACATATCTCGGATAAACACTTTAAATTTGAACCATGGGGAACAGAATTGCATTCGGCAATTAAAAGAATTGTAAAAAAAATAATCTTAGCCAAAATTAGCGACAAAATTTTAAATTATATCTATATTAAATGTATTATTCAAGACTTACTAAGACAATTGATATCTAGTAGCCAAAAACAAAATGACAACACCTAAAATTTGAATTATAGAAAACCAAATTGCATTCGGCGATTAAAAAAAATGTAAAAATGAAACACACTTGGAATTAACATTCCTTTGAAAAAATTAACATATCACATCCAGAATCCTAAAAGTGACGATGAATACTTGCACTGAAGAATACAAAACTAAATTCGGTAAAGTAATGTCGGCTAGAAATAGTTTTAAAATGTTAAAATTAATCTAGTACGAACCTATTTTTAACAAACTAGTAAAATAAGTGATATTTCAGCTAGAATAAAACAACATTTTAAACATAGACTGTGGAAAATAAAATTGCATTCGGAGATTAGCTAAATTGTAGAAAATAAATCTCAGCTGGAATTAGCTGTAAAATTTCTAAATCCACCTATTTTTTAAATTTCAGTGAAATAATTGATACATCTCAGCCAGAAACAAATTAATAACACTGGAAACTTGAACTACAGAAAATAAATTACACTCGGCAATTAGCAAAATTGCAAAAAAAATAATTTCAGCTGTACTGAGCCTTAAAATTTAAAAAACTATGTAGAATTAATTTATTTTTCAAATTACAGTGAAATAATTCAAACATCACAACTAGAAAAGAAATTGCAACACTTGAAACTTGAAACAAATTTGCATTCAGCGATTAACGAAGTTTCGCTGGAACCAGCTTTAAAATTTTAAAATCCATCGAAATTGAACCTATTTTCAAAATACAAGTAAAAAAGTTAAGTTTAATTCTAAAATATTACACATAAGCACACGGCAGACACAGAGACAACCATTTTTTTCAAAAATTGCCGGTATCGTCTCTGGTGACCTAAAAATGTTCATGATTGTAATAAATTCGATTCAATTAACATTTAGGTCGTGCACATTGCTGTAGAAAGCTGTATAACCAAAACAAGTATTTTTTTTGTAAAAAGGAGATTTTTTCCGTTAATAAACTTTATTATTATTATTATTAAAATATAAAGTAATCTGGTTTCAACTTACCATTAGGGACAGTTAATATATTTTAGCCGTTAAAACGAGGACATTAATTCTGTACCGGGAAAGTCTTAAGACCAATAAAGGTAAATTATCATTGGGCAAAATCGAGTTGATCGATTACCCACATGTGGACTTGTTCCAATGACGTATTTCACATTAACATCCTCGAATGGCGAACCTGAATCCTTCCGAAACGAAACGCTGCCTCCCCCACAGATAAGATATTGTTCTGTAACTGATGAAGTGTCATCCTGAATGGAACTGTTTGTATCGTGGAACACAATGGGAAAGGATGCGGAGGATCGATCCTTCAGGACGGTGGGAATACATCATAGATAATATGCGCATACTTAAATATATTAAACACCGTTCCGCTGATTTATACAATACAATGCAGACGCGAAAGGGACAGATCCTGATGGATCCAAATTTCTGCAGAGGGAAATAATGCCAACGGATCATTTCATACACTAAAAAGTATAAATTTTTAAGATATTAAAACACGTATTAAAATCTGTACTAATAAATAAAACATATATAGAATTCAAGAATACAAGAAAAATTAAAATATCATTAAGTTCACGTCGTAAACCCGTCCACAAAAAAATCAAATTTCGAGTCGGTAAAGTTGGCGTGTCTTCGGACCCGTATAGCGGCTTAATCCGTCCTTTGAAATGAAATCGGAAAGAAAACATTTCCAAGCACATGGATACCCATCAAATTGAGCAGGTCAGAACAGTCAATGACACCATAAAGTAATTTATTAACAAGTACCACATCAGAATTGAACCGTCTTGTATCGACTTGATTGATTTCTTAGCCTTTCGGAGGTCGCACACATTTTTTGGACAAGAATAGTTACGCGCGGACTCTCAGTCCGCTGTACGATTTTGCCGAAATCAATTTATTTTTAAAACAAAATACAACTCGTATTCAATTCATGTTTTATTTATATTGAAAAATACAAAAATAAACATATTTAGACCAAAGTAGTAAAAAGTAAAAATGAAAAACCTGTAAAAAATATAATTTTATTCACAGAACATTCCCGACAAACATTCAAAGAATAATAAATAAATTTGAGACAACCTCACTAGTTTCAGAAGCATTAAATAAATTCGATAAAGACGAAAGTAGCCTGGATATACGATTATTCAACCTGTTCGTAACTGTACTACTACTAACAAATAAATGACACTAGCCAGGGAAGTAGTTGTTTCAATAAGTTATTTGTTAGTAGTCCTAATAAGATTTAATTTTTAAAGTTAAGTTACGAACACGTTGAATATTCATATATTCAGGCTACTTTCATCTTTATCGAATTTATTCAGAGAATACCCTAAACACACCACTTTTTGACAGTTTGCACAAGTAAATCGTGTAGGTCTTTTTTTCTATCACAGTAGGCCCAACGGCCACACCTATCTACAGCAACCGGAGGTGGTGGAGGTGCCTCAAGTCCTAAAATACCTACTTTTGATTTGAAGTTTCATGATGTCTGGAATAAGATCAGTTGCACGGTGACGAAGGTGGCCCTTAATCAATTAAAAAATAATGTTCCTAGTAATATCCGTCTTCGAATGTTCCACATGGAGTTGTTTGTTGAAAATATGTCCAAAGTATTAAATCCAGCAACTTTAAGCAATGAATAAAATACAGCCATTCGCCATTTTCGAGTGTTTCATGAAACATCATATGTGGCACACAACTTTTTAATTCAGTCTACTCCTCCTTTGGTTCAGTTATATTCCGTAATTATTACCTGCTTATTTGTGTCTTCATAAATACTGGTATACCTGATACTAATACAACATTTTTACCCTTCTTCTGAATGTAAGAAACTAGTGTAGCATTTTTCTGGAATGCAAACATACTAAATACAGGACGACGCGTTGAAGGATACACAATGTTTGGGCACAGCTCCCTTTTACTTTCCCCTTTTCTTCCCAAAGGAGTCAAGTTTAAAGATTTTTGAGTAACTCCGTTCCTTTTATCGGTTGACAAAGTCTTAGAACAATATTCATTGGTGCTAAGGGGCCCTCAGGTTGCTTACCAACAGACACTTTCATATTGACCATATAAAATGTTTTTGAATCAACCAGTACAAACATCCTTATGCCATATCTGGAAGGCTTGCTGGAAATATATTGACGTAAACGGATTTTCTTCGTTTTTCGTCAATAGAAAATGATGCAGTTTTACAGTTATTGACGAAATTATTAAAAACTTCCCGTATCGCAGCAGGCTTTTCATATTGCTTACGTTCGTTACGAGTTGTGAAAATATCAAACCTTACTAATTTTAAAAATAAATCCTTTATTTTTCCAATAGATGGATTTAGTAATCTGTATCTGGCGTTGTAGAAGTCTAATCGGGTTCCAATTTATGGCGTTAAAAAGACGATATTTCTTACAAATAAACTTCTCTGACAACTTTGTAATTGGTTAAATTAGTTTTGTTTGGGCGCGCGTCAAAGATGGATAAAATACGCCATATTTTAAAGTTTTTCTTCTATAAAGGCGGAAGCGCAAGCCAGACAGCTCAAAATGTGGATACTGTTTATGGTCATGATACCGTAACAGCCAATCCCCGCGCGATTTTGGTTTCGTCAATTCCGTTCCGGTAATTTCGATGTCAAAGATATACCACGCCCTCAAAATCCACATGTCGAAAATATCGATAAAACCATGGAAATCGTCATGTTCGACCAACATGTAAGCACTGTTTCGATTGCCCAGGAGCTGGACATTGCACAAAAAACCGTTTGGAATCATTTGCATTAAGGTGGATAGAAAAAGAAGCTTAATCTATTGGTACCACACTAGTTAATACAAAAAAAACCTCATGGATCAAATTAATATTTGCAAATTGAATTGCTGTTGAATCTCAACAAAATCGACCCATTTCTGAAGCGGATGGTGACTGGTGATGGATCACTTACGACAACGTCAAACGAAAACGGTCGTGGACAAATCGTGGTGAGCCGGCACAAACGGTTGCCAGGCCAGGATTGACCGCCAGGAGGGTTTTGCTGTGTGTTTGGTGGGATTGGCAGTGAATCATCTGCTATGAGCTGCTCCTCTATGGCACAACTCTTAATACCAACAATTGGACCGCCTGAAGGAAGCAATCGCCCAGAAGCGATCAGCCTCGTTCAATAGGAGAGGAATTGTGTTCCATCAGGATAATGCCAGGCCACACACTTCGCTAGTGACTCGCCAGAAACTCCTGGAGCTTGGTTGGGAGGTTCTTATATCGCATCCACTTTATAGTCCAGGCCTGGCATGAAGAGATTACCACCTGTTCCTGTCCATTGCAAACGATTTTGGTGGTGAAAAATTTGACTCGGGAGAGGCTTGTGAAAATCGACTGTCCCAGTTTTTTGCCAATAGGGACGAGGGCTTCTATCAGAGAGGCATAATTAAATTACTTTCAAAATGGCAACAAGTTATCGAACATATCGCATATTTGACCTAAATCGCATTCCTGTTCTGCCACTGCATTCGATTCACATCGGGGTCACCAGTTTTTGTAGGGTCGTCGAGTTGATGAATGAGTACTTGTCTCTGATTGGAAATCTTCTCTTAATTTTTATTTTATAAGCGAATAAACTACAGACAGAAAAAAATGTGTACAAGTCTATATTATATTTTTCCTAATGTTGTTGTTTTTCCACTTCTTGTATTCGATTCCGTCCCCGGTATCCTGATTTCATAATTTCCATAGCAAAGGCGACGCCACAGCATCATTTTAACTAAGATAAATAAAGTCTTCAATTTAATGCAAAAATAATGGATTTCTTTTTACTACACCAATATACTGCAACAGGAAACGAAATCTCTGTTGGGACATTGTTAATCGAAACACTTCTATTCCTCTATAATGTTTGTTCCAAAGTTCGTGGAGGTCTACACAACTGGAATTTAGAACTCCAGCTAAATGTCCAATCCTTGCCTTGATTTCTAATAAATCCGTATCTTTAGTATCTCTTTCTCGCCGATAATTAGAGCGTTTCACTTGCAAATGTTGATTCGTATGTTGGAAGATTAAAAGTGGGCCCAAATTTCTGATTCTTTTATCAAGTTTTTACTGAAGATTTCACACCCGGAAAATGTTTTATGATTTTTTTTCTAGTTCTCCTACATCTGGGTATTGGATGTTTAAACCAAATCTTTTCCTTTTAACGTTGGCTCCTGATTAACTGGAATTTTATAATTATCCTCAGAATCGGAAGTGTCTTGTTCGGTGTCACTATCGAACAATTGTTGTTCCAAATTATCAACTTCTGAATCATCTGTGTCATTTTCAGCATCAACAGATTCTTGTATATCATCCTCAGTCAAGTATGTGACATAAGGGTTTAGAAACATTTTTTTCTCTTTTCCAGATAACTACATCTGAAAAAAATGTTTTGCTAATCTTTCTGACACATTTTTACAAAAATACATACTTACCTTGTTATCAAAATAACAACAAATGTCAAATTGCAATATAAAGAAATCTCACATTAAATAAAATCTGTACCAGAAGGGTCGCAAATTTAATGAGTTATGAGTCAATGTTAACACATTGGCTGCCAACAAGTTTTTTTGTAAAATGTCAAAAAAAGTTGTTTTTAAGTTGTATTTTATAAAATGAGTAAGAATATGCTTATTTAATTCATTTTAATGCATTTTTTAGACGAAATTACGGGATTTTCATGTGTCAGTCATAGGTGACTGACAAAGCTCCAATGGCAAAAAATTATGCGTTTCGCCTCGTCAGGCAATGTGTCAGTCATGTGTCTCACTCTCACAAACATTCTCTCTAACAAATTCAACGACCAATCAAACCCGTAACTGACAGCGCTAAATAGTAAGTTTAAAGTGGGTGCTCACTGCCAGTCATCAGTGACTGACGTGGTCCCATTGGAATACTTCAGTGTCAGTCACATGTGACTGACAAACCGTTAAAAACTTACCAAAATAAGAACAAAGTTTATTAAAACATTATTGGGACCGCTGTTGCACTTTTACTTTTTGCATAATACTGACCAATAAAATGTATGTTTAATGGTCTAAATAATGTCACATATTAAAGTTATACCCTATTCAAAGACAAGCTATAGTAGTATATAAGTTTGAGGTAAATATAGTACTCTTGCAACAATTTTTGTCAACACAATTTGTTGGGATCAGTTGCTCAGATTGTTTCGGTGGGTGTGGTTCGTTGTTATGTTGGTTCGAAATTATGACCGCCAACAATATGAGAATTGCAGAAAAACGTAAACAAAGAAACTACGTTCAGTGGCTACTGAATAGTATTTGCACTCGAGGGTGAGGGAAAATAAAAAAAAAGATAAATTATAATGCAATTAATGACATGCATACAATCAATATTCAAATAGGGTCACACTCAATTTATATGAGGGATGCAGTGCTTGTGGGCTCTGAGGCCCTGGGGTGGTGGTGGTTCGGAGGTGGCTCGTGGTACCATGAGGACTGGTGCACCCTTCGTAGCTCTTTGCCCTCCTATCGCCTTCGATGCTGGGACGAGGCAGTGATGCTGTGCAAAGGGTCCCCACGTGGACGTTAATCACTACTCGATACTTCTTCCTTGTCGCATAGTGGTAAAACAGCTGGTCAAAAGTCGAAAGAGTAATAGCGGTAATTTTGTGTTTAGTACACAGAATCTGGTTTAGGAGACACTATTACATACTTTTCCAATTGGAGAGTAAGGTTGGTTGTGTATCTGCGGTGGTAGGTTGGTTTAAAGTGAATGCTATCAGAACTCTGTGAGTCAGCGACAATAAAATCTCGAATTTCTTCAAAGTGCCTGTTATTTTTCATTTCACGTAATTTTTTTTTTGCAAATTAAATTAATGGGAGGTTTTAAGGAAGATATCTTGGTATTTGTTAAGAGTTGGTAGTAATAAATATAGATCGACAGGTATCAAATATCACATTGAAAACTCATTAATAATAACAATGGGCAACAAAATTTTTGTTTTTGTTGCATTGATAAAAGAACTTGTTCTAACCTAATTTGGGTGTGCTGAATCCAAATATGACGTTATTTTTTCTCCCTAAGCTACTATTTTTATGCAATTCAACAATGAACATTTTGCGAAATTTGCATGTAATATGTATAATATAACAAGTCATAAATTACATAAGATCTTAGAAATATAGTCATATAATGAGCGCAGAATAAAGATTAATACCTTGCAGTTCGGCTCTGTTCTATTTCGGCAAAAATTTGCGCTTGTAGCTCTTTCGTTTGTGCACGTGCTCAGAGCAATCTCTTTTTATACTCCAGCAATAGTGCGCCAGTATATTCCTGTCCTATCGCCCTTGATAGAACTTTTCCATGATCATCCGGTTTTAGTGGAAGCATTCACTTTGTTCGTCGCTTACATCCCCAAAGTTTTCTGGGAATTTATGAAGGCGACTGTTCAAGAAATAGTCCCAGTTAACGCAAAGACAACAACTTCTAGTAAACAGAAGCTCGTAGTTCGCACGTAAGTCACACATGATTGTTTTTCTTTCGGCGCGTTCGAGAAGAAGAAGATGACTAATTTCGGGATATTTACGCGGCAACTAATGGTGCGCCCGAACACGCTGGCTCGACACCTATTCAGAATATCAACAAAGAAAAACACCAGGTTATCGTGAGGTTTCTTGCTACAAAAGTATGTTGAACTAAATTCAAATAAAACAGAAAAAGGAGGCGAAAATTTTAGATGTCCAAATTGGCCGAACTCGCGTGATTGAGCAGATATATCTCGGCACCTGTGCAAAATATAAAAAAAACGAAAAACGGGAGGTTATTTGTGGTATATTTGGCTGAAAAGTAGGCAAAACTCATCACTCTGACGTTATTCATTGGCTGGCAAATAAATAAATTCAACACCCAACTAAAAAATAACGACAAATCAAAATATCAAATTGCATGATAACCGAAGCTTGTAGAAAAAACTGATTTCAAATTTGAAATCAGCATTGCCAAAATACTCAGAATCAGTTGGAAAATCTCATGCAACAGGAAATATTTTTTATTTTGTTGCCCTGTGTAATTGCTATTTTACACATGCATTTGTCGTAAATCATTAAAATGATGATGAACCCCGGAGATCCACCGATTTGTAAATATGATTCGAAATATAAAAAAAAACAAGCTGCGCTTTTTTTTGTAATACTAATTTTCAGTAGCTACGGACGATGACACAGGCCTGCACACAGGGACATGTTTAAGTTCTCGTGAGAAGGGTTGCCGATCCTTACGATTCTGTTTCTAACTTCCTATATTATATGCTTATTATTTATATTAAAATTATGTGAACTGTTATCCAGTTTACCTCAAATCGGTAATCAGCGACCTCACAACCACTTATACCTTACAATTGCAGAAAAATGTATTTTTGCAATTCGCTGCTCTCCATTAAATTGTGCATATTCAAATCTAAATTTGTAATCAACGACCACGAATACCACGAGTACTAAGTTTCATCCAAATCAAGTGATTTTTTTCCAATTTAGTCCGTCATATAGGATCCCCTAATTTGAATTCTGCATTTTTGACTTACAAATTCGTAATCAGCGACTTCAAAAACGCATAAATCCGAGTTTCATGAAAAACTAGTGATTTTTTGCAGTATGGTCCGCCATATTGGATCGACCATTTTAAATTATACATATGTTACTTCAAATTACTAATCAGCGATCTCGGAGACCCTTTTTTGCCAAGTTGCATTCGAATACAAAACTGTTTTCGACTCTTGGCCAACTTTTTCAGCGTTTTTATCACTGTGTAGTTCCTCGTAGCTACTTCCCGGATCCAGAAAAATTCACATGTTCACAGATTTTAAAGCCACCCCCCCCCTCCAGGATGTGATTACGAATATAAAACATTATTCAGTAACAAAAGTCGCGAGTCGAAAAAAATAAATTTGATATAAATACAATTAAAAGTCTGAGATCATGTAATAGTAGAGTTGAAAAAAAGTAGTGAAGGAAAAGTTAGCAAAGTGAACGAGATAGAAAAAAGATAAGATATGGTACGCCTCTGCCCGATATGTACTACCAATCATTGCATTCATAAAAGCGTACTCAGCCTATGAAAGAAATAGTTTGCCTTAGAGCGTTCTTAGATTGATTTTTGTATATTTTTTGTCCATCAAAATACTGGGTGTTCAGTTAAAAAATAAAACTCTGGTATGTAATTCAAAAATGGAACACCCTGTATATATGAAAATTTATATGGGACATTGATTCATCACGCTCAAGACGGCTAAAGGCGTATACAGACTGCTATCACGACACGTGAACTCACGTCCTGTCACGATGTGATTTTTAAACCATGATAGCATGATTGGAAGCACACTATTCTCAAGTGGCAGTGTGATTGGTCTTCCAAAGTTAAGCATTGAAAATTGAACTGGTGGTGGTTCTTCGGATTGGGAAGAAGAACCTGAAGCTGTGGCTGCGTACTTTGTTCTCAATTCAGAGATAAATCGCCCCTGTAATAAATAAAAATAGAAAATTTAGGCGAACTTCATCGGTTTCGAACTAAAAAAAATCCGAAAAGTTTTTATATGTATAATATTTTCGAATAAGCAAAGATGAATTTGATTTCTTACATGCTATCTTTAGAAATATCAAGAATCACCTGATTTTATGTTGTATATGATTTCGTGCTCTCTCACTTTTTCAACTATCAACTCCTCCATTCTTAAAACACCTTTCCCGCCTAGCCTAACCTGTGTGGAAAGGAGAAATGTAATATAACTTTTGTCAAAAAGATGTAGACACGATAGAAAACAAAATCACGTGCAAGGTCGCTGACGTGACGTGATACGTCTTAGGTGATGTCATCGTGTGTCTAGTATATACAACAACCGTGTTAACCCGTTAATTGAACTGAGCTTATAGAAGAAATTGTTTGCGTTAGAGCTACGAAGAATAATTTTTGTATACATATTTATAAAAATATCTAAATACTGAACAAAATACTTGATGTTTCATTAAAAAATACAACTTTGGTGTGTAACTAGCGGCGGCTCGTGGATGTTCGGCGGTGAGGCAGCGGAATAAAATTTGACCGAAAAAGCAACGGAATATTTGCTTCCTCTATTAGAGTAAGAAGTGGAGCACGAGCGGCATTTTTGTCGTTGCCTCACCTACGGAAATCCACGAGCCGCCACTATGTGTAACTCAAAAATTGATCACCCTGTATACATGAAAATATTTTTAGGACATGCAATCAGATACTATTTATAATAATCCATCAACAGATTTTTCCCACAGCTTTCAGTAAGGGCACAATCTTCCGCTTGTCCGACTGTTGGGACAGCCTGTATATATTCTTCAAAACTTGAAATTTTACAATAACTTTACAATACATAATATAGGTATGTATAAAAACCATTAAATTTATCAAAATTAATTATTATTGAAAATCCATTACAACCGTTTTCATTACAAATTCATATCACGAGTTAAAATAATCGAAAATTACAAATTCTGATATTTCACGCGAAATTAACAGAAATCACGATATATATTTATTGCCACTTTATTGAACCATTAAATACACTATAAATAAGCTCATGAAATTAAAACGATTTTCAAATATTTACACATCCAACATTCATCACTTGCTATTTATTGTTTCAGGTGGTTTGTGCATTCAAAATACTGCCAAGTCATGCATTACTCAGCATGTTAATTTTCGTTGAATCATTATTTATTCACTGTTATTACAAATACCGTTGGTGGTTATTATTAATTAATTATTATCATAGACGCGTATTGATTTAAAATTTTCGCCCAATATTCATTACTCATACGGCAATGAAAATCAAATTTTGAGAGGAATAGTTATATAAAATCGTAATTACGACATAAAATAAGAAAAATGTAATTGCTATTTTATGTAAAAAATAGTATTTTCAAAACAAATAAGTAATTGTGGAGGCTTTTACTTCGTGATACATTTTGAATAATTCAAATAAAAACAAATAACTTTGTTGGTATCACTTTATTAACTTGGAGTAGTTACTATAGTTTCGACACTTTCAGTTTGAAAATGACAAGCTGAAATTGTTTTATTTGAATTATTTTCAAAACTTAAATTGAAAATTATTAATGGAGCCCTGGACCCAGTCGGTGTGGGCTCGAGTCCCGTCTGGGCGGTCACATCTTATGACATAGACTGGCTGTATGGGTCCATGGATGTCTAGCGTTTGTTATATTTTGAATTAATTATAATTAATATCGGTCGTGGCTAAATACCCGAAGCCAATTTCCAACTTAGAAGTTTCCTCACCCGAATTCCTACCGACCAGCCTTCCTTAAAAAAAAACTAAATAAAAGCTCTCATCCAAATGAAGATAATTCATTGCCAGTAGTGGTGTTTGTTAAGGAATTTGTCCAGCTGGCAATCCATCCCGAGATTAGCCGTGTAGGATTATGTAATTGTATGTGCAACTGAGCTTGTTATTTCAGAGGCTCGTTCGTCACTTTAAAGCACCATAAATTGTATCCCTAGTGGCGAATGGTAACTGTCACCCTTCCAATTTCAGACCCGGGCCAACGCATAATTAACAATATTATATTTTGAAGTCAACGTCAGAGAAATAGCTTCCATCCTGTCTGACACAGAAATCGATGTACAGAAAGTGCTAGAACAAGAAAGTACGTGCGTGTACATATTGTAAATCCAAGTGACTTTATCCATATACACGTCATTCTTCACCCGTGAGCATTCGTCGGTAAATACGGATTTTTCATATATTCAATATTACGGCCTCTTCTTTTCAATTCTAGCACCCTCAAGAGTGCCAGCCATCAAATATTTGATTGGGGCCGTGGAAATTTCCCACTTTCCACCAGACGAAAATCCCCCCACGTAATTGGATTTCTCTGGTTTATTGTGCGTTTCCTTTTCGGTTCAAGGCTAAAATGAAATTGTATTTGATATTTTAATAGGCGCAATGAAAGTAATAATAGAAGAAAGAAGGAATATCAGATTTCCGGGTGTTCGTTTAAATTTGAGTATCGCCCCTTTTTCTTTATCGTATCGTCAATGTGTATAAAAAAACCTTACTTTTTTTCTCGAGCGATGTTATATCGTGTAAATGTTTATATAAAAAAAACTTATTGGAAAATAAAATTGGATTATTTCTCCATCGCATTTTTTTATCAGACTGCGTTAAAGATTTTTTTTTTAACAGAATGCAAATTGCTTCTCTGATAGGTAAGCTTTTTATTTCTGAAATTATTAAAAATGCCTATAATCATACTTAGATAATCTCAAAACTAGTCTTGTTATTAAAATGTATTTATGTACAATAATATTTAATAATCCTTACTTTCGTCTTACGATGTACATAAGAGTAATTTCAACGAACATATTTATGTTGTACGGTCATTCAATGCTGTTCTTCTTTGAAATTAATAAAATAACTAGGTCTGATAGTACAATAAGATATATATTAAATAAATCTGCCATTTTTGATAATCGTGAAAATTCTCTGAAGTAAAATTCTCAATATCTCTTAACATATTTATTTCTTGCTTCCAGAAACATCGTATTTGGAAATATTGCTGCTTTAATCTCTTCTCCATAAATTATAAGCACACTCGTGGGCATATACAATCAAAAGTATAGATCTGTGTCTAAACTATATTTTCTCAAGACATTCACTGCATATTCATAAGAAATGGTTTATGGAATGAATTTAAACTGTTTTATTAAATGTACATCCAGACCAATAATATTCTTCTTCATATTTTCGAAGAAACTGCTCGCATCATTAATTTTTCCATATCCAATTCCAACTAATTATTATTTTTAATTGAGTTAGAATGTCCTTTTTTATTTCTTCAAAATGTTTATTTTCTTCAGCTCCACGAATCTGCCATTTTTTTTTTTTCTGTATGCAATGTGAAAGGCACTTAAAACACCGGATCCAGGCATGTAATGATGAGACACCGTAGTTATATGCACTGATGATTTGGGATAGCTTCCTCGGTTTATTTAAATTATCCATTATTCATTTAGGTGTACTAGATGACAAATCAGAAATTACACTAAATGTCTTACCATTGATCATTGTTCATTTTAGCAAGTGATTTATATGGATCCCATAACTGTCTATAATAATTTTGGTACTATTCCTTCAATTTATTTCTCAATGTTCCAAATTTCCATTTTGTAGTTCACTTTAAATACGAAAATACGATTTTATCAGGTAGATGGTTTTGATTTTTTCCATACAAGTATATTGTTTTTATTTGGTTTCAGTTGCAATGGAAATATACAAACTGTATATAAAAATGCACAAGTTTCACCAGGAACTTTTTGTTTATATAATGCGTGGCAGAAACTCCCATCACACCCCCACTTATGTATTAGGGTTAATTCATCATCCAATTCTTTATATCTTTTCGTTAAGACCTCTTTTTGAACGCTTAGCAACTTTTCAGTGGTATGATTTGAAATCGCTTTAAATTTAACTTCTGCAGATGTTTCAGTTATAATTATTAATGATTCATCAGAATAGCGTGCTTTTTTTTAGAATTACAACCTAACTTGGATAAATGTTTGCGTGTCTAGCTTTTGCTCCAGATTTAATCAACTCTTAAGAATGTTTAGTGAAATTATCAGCAATAAATAATGCAAGCGCTTCTTCAGCTGCATACGTTATAAACTCAGTCCTTGAACTCTTCAATGCTTTCTTATGGTTGTTCCTCTTGTAGGAGAATTTTGATTAACTTCTTTTACAAGGTTGCATCACGATGTCCTGAAAAACGCAAACTTAATTTAAGTAAAGGTTTTTCGTAACTAACACAATTAACTGCTTAAGTTGTTAACCAGATATTCCTGCTTTAGTTTTTAAATCAAACTTAACTGTTTCATTGAATGAACAAAAATATGTCGGTAGTGCGATGTGACTGTTTACACTTTCTTCAAGTTACTCGTAAAGTTTTTTACTTGAATTTTTAAATAATCCAATTTTTCTCTGTCCAGTTAAAAGCTGCTGCATTTTTGTGGTTTCTTCATTTTTTGTAAAATAAAAATGTACCTTTCAAAATATAACTAATTATCGTAATGTACCTAATTATACGGCAAAACTTGGCAAGATTTTGTTAATGAAATGGTAAGCTTAATAAAGTCAGTTTATTTTGACCGTTTAAAATAAATAAAAAATAAAATCCACGTTTTTTTTATAAGAAAATGGTACTAATAAAGTATTAATTATTTTGCGTGGGTGAATCCATCAATACCCGCCTATGGGGGTAACTCAAAGCACCTAAAAATTTGCGGGTAAGGTGACATCTCGGGAAATTAGAACCAAATATTATCAAACTTGATTAAACATTGAAGGACCTGAAGGTTCAAATTTTGCAATAATAATTTGCAAACTATACTCATCACTAGAGCCAGGATGTTCAGGCACTAAAAAATGTTAAAATAGGCAGGCAAAAAGGCACTTAAATATATGAAAATAGGCACCCAAAACACAAAAATAGGCACACAAAAATCTAAAAAATTTTGAAAATAGAGAAAATTATGGGCATAAAACAAAATAAATATTATTATCATTTAAATGGATTTATTGCACAATCATACATTTCATTAGAATAGATCATAAAACAAAATAATTATTAAAACATATGAGAATTAGAACTAATAAAAAGATGTTTTTTTAAATTATCCGTAGTTAGTGCTTGCCGTCTATCTGAGAGTATATATTTTAATTGCGAAAACGATCTTTCTACGTCTACTAATGTAACTGGTGCAAATTTAAAACATGTAATTTCTGTTATATCGTAATTAACATTTGCTTCATTTGCATAGCTTGAAAGAATGTTAGCTAAGCTTTTTACAATTTCAAAGTCTCTATTCGCACTAAACACAGATTCACATTTTTCCTGTATAATGCGCCCCTTATTGCCAGAAATGCTACAAATATTTTTAATGGTATTATTTACAATATGAACGGAATTAACCAAAGTTAAATTTCCGCTTTCTAAACTTCTTATTGTGTGTGGAAGCATGGAATAATTAGATGAAATAAATGCTAAATCATTTTGTAATTTTTTTTTTTCGAAAAGTTTTTTCACATTTTTGATTGAAGCCACCGTTTGTTCATCTAAATTTAAAATAATTTCTTTAATTTGTGCAAAATTAGTTGCATAATAACAAGCAGCTGATATCCATGTACCCCAACGAGTGAGTATTGGTTGGGGTGGTAAAGCCAATTCTGGTGCCATTTCTTTAAAGAACCTTATCCTTGATGGCGCTGTTCGGAAAATCTTTTTTACCGAAGATATTAACATATCTATGTCTGAAAATTGTTCGCGCACTTCTTCCGCCACACGATGAAGTCCATGAGCCACGCAAGTTAAATGTATCATACGTGGAAACAATACTTTGAGAGCATTTCCTGCCTTTTTTATATAAGGAGCAGCGTCGCTGATGAACATGAGCACGTTGTCGTGTAGAATTTTCTCCGGCCAAAGTAACGATAGCGAATTTATAAATAATTGAGAAATTGTAGAGTGGTTGGTTCTTTCGAGGCAATCGGAATCTAGTTGGTAGATCCTGGAGGTGTGATCTTGTTCGAGTGATCCAATTATTACATTGGCAATGTGTCTGGAAGATCAAAGGTACATTTTAATTCATGCATAATTAAAATTTTAATCGTTTGAGAAATTACCTTCCTAGAGCATCTGTAGTTTCATCTATTGATAGCCAAATCTTCCTGTCTTTCATATGAGTTCGTACTGCTTCCAATGTCTCTCGATAAGCACGATCGAGATAATTTTTCCGCAGCGTTGATTCACATGGCAAGTTTTCTTTAATATACTTTTCGAAAAAAGCTCGCAAAGATTGATCTTGTATTTTCCATAATGGAATTCCAGCACGTACAAACGCATTGCACAAGTCGAATGAAAATTCAGATACACGATTCGATGTTGTTAAAAATGTCGGCAACAGGGAAGTTTTCGGGGCTCCCACTTTCAACTGTGCTGCTTTTTTATGGTTAGTCCCTTGTATGTGTTGGGAAATAAAATATTTTTTCTCAAAATTCACCGATTTTTCACACATTTTGCAAAACAACACTGTACCATCACTCGAAAAAATGTCACTTCCAAAATCTTGCACGAATTTGTTTAATTTGTCGGTTACTGACGCACGTATTTTCGGCATGGTACACAGACGTAAACGTGGTAAATTCAAATAGTAACGGCTTGTGGGGTGACTCATGTAACAGCCGAGGTGGCAATACAGATAGGTGCGGTCACGCCGCCTGTCGTCTCTGCAACTGACCCTACCTATTTGTATTGCTACCGTCGGCAGTATCATGAGTCACCCCGCCGGCCATCACTGATTCTGTAAACGCCTATCCCCAAAGCACCGAGAAAAAAAGGCGCTTACTATTTTGTTCACAAAGGATTTTATTGGAGATTCCCTACACCCGGAACTATAAATTTTCTCGGAATGAATATTCATGATTATGGACATGGCCATATTTGGCATTCCTAATACATAAATAGGCGTAAATAGGCGTTTATAAGGAAAAATGGCATTTATGCATTAAAACAGCCAAAATAGGCATTTAGAGGCATTTTAGGCATTTTGCCTGAAGATCCGGGCTCTACTCATCACTATCAATGAATTTTAAAAATTAAAATTAAAAAAAAAGTTTGTTAGAGCAAAAATTAAAGAAAAAAAATATCTTGCCTAAATTATAGTTTCCGAACTGCCAATTTTGATAAATAAGCCATGAACAACTCGCTATCGTGGTATTTGGCAGAATATCAAATTGTTGCAAAATTTAATTGCATCATTTTCAAGAGCTTTAATTACTTGAAACTTTCTTTGAGTAATTATAGAAACATGGCATTCAAGATTATTTTTGTCTAAACTTCAGGTATTCAACCGATAAAAAAGGAGAACTTGCAAAGCAAACTCTGGAAAAAGGGTATTTTTGACCAGCAAAACTTGTTTTCCAGCGCATCCACTTTATAAATGCCAGTTCGATTATTTTCTTTAGACGCTGTTTATGAAGACTACTATAAACAAATTGCCTTAAATTGTTTATCATATATTTATTAACACACCTGTGTTAAAATAATAAAAATAACTAGCGCCAAACGGCACTTATGATTTTTTTTGTCCCCCGCGGATCCGTGGCTGACCATTCACGTCGCTATTTATGAAGACTACTATAGACAAATTGCCTTAAATTGTTTATTGGATGTTTATTAACACACCTGTGTTAAAATATTAAAAATAACTAGCGCCAAACGGCACTTATGAATTTTTTTGTCCCCCGCGGATCCATGGCTGACCATTCACGTCGCTACTATAAACAAATTGCCTTAAATTGTTAATTAGATGTTTATTAACATACCTGTGTTAAAATATTAATTATAACTAGCGTCAAACGGCACTTATGGACTCGCGCGAATCCGTGGCCGACTTCAAAAATTTAATTAGTATTATTATTTTTTGTCTGTTCAAATCTCCATTTTTAGTTTTCTCTATATGCTGAAGGTTTGGATGGAAGAACAGCTGGGTTGTTACCCAAAGCTGAATCCCACCTTACGATTCTCTCTAATTTATTTTGTAATTTTTCGCTGTATATATGTGTGTATCACCACCATGTGAGAATAAAGTTTATTATTATTATTATTATTAATTCGTTGCCAATTTTTATTAATTATTATAATTATAAATGGTTTATTGAATTTTGCTTAGTACGTTTTGGTAATTTAATCTTCCAGATAAATAACATTTACATGAAATTTGTTAGAATTTTGGTGATTGTCGAGGAGCAAAATCCGTGGCTAAGTTCTCGTCGGTCTTCTAATCCAGCAATGTTCATAACTGTGACGTATTTATAAAGAAATGTCTATGAAGAATAATCTTGTAAAATTGTATTTATCAAAAGATACATGTAGAATACACAGGGCAATTTCTGAAATAAGTGCATTTGTGTTAGGCCTTTTAGTTCACTCGTTTTTGGTACAGCAAAGTTCAGATCGGTTTCTTTAAATATTAGAATAATTTTCCTCAAAATCCTAAGCATCTATCGAAAAAAATGTTAAATTTATAGAACAATTTCCATTGATTTTCAGTCATCATAATTTATATTTAGCACGGCCATTTTTCTTGCTGCAAAATTTCAAAAAGTTTCAATATTTCACAATAATACGGTTCTTGAAGAACCATATTAATGTATTACCCTGGCCAGCAGTAAGTCCAGATTTAAACCCGATGGAAAATGTGTGGGGGTTTATTACACAACTTATGCACAACGCAAATTTCAGACTCAGAAGTGCGGATGAACTCTGGCACGAAATCAAAGAATGTTGGGAGGCAATACCTTTTTCCTATATTACGAATGTAATAGCATCTATGCCTAGGCGTCTAAATAGTGTTATAGATAATAGACGAAATGTTACCGCGTTCAGATTTACTGTATTGCTAATTATTACTGTCACTGTCAAATATTAAGGTTACATAAGTCAAATTCACAACACTAAAAAATAAGAAATAATAGACACATGACAAATTAGGGGTGTCATTTTTTTTTGTCCACGGTAGTACGTGTCATACTGGCGCTGCAATGGTTAGTATTCCGAAATTAGATGGCGACCAAAATGTGTATTTGGCCTCCGATAAATATGATTATTTCTATAAATAAGTTTTAAGTCAAAGGGAAATGTCATATAAATGAATGAATTATTATATTATATCTTTATCAATCAAATTATTATCTCAGAAAAAAGAGAAACGTACAGAAACGTTGCTTTATTTTAGTAGATGTATTACAAAACTTATAACTAAGAAAACTTGTTTCACAAATTAATTGCAAATCACGCGGCCTCCACTGATAACACATGACATTCAGGCTATGAGAAATGCAAGGCGTGTCTTATCAAAAAAATATGCAAAAAATAAGTAAAAAAAAACACAAAATTACAAGTAATATTAGCTGAAGAAGCGACTTGGCCCAGGGGGACTTTTTTTTCAACATTGTGGCGGCTAACGTGTTAAATAATTTTGTTTAGGTAATTATAAAGATATGTTGTTCAGAATTTATTCGTTTCCATCAATTTCAAGAATTGGTCCAAATAAATGTGAAACTTACAGAGAAATTTCTAGAAAACTACATTGTTGGCGCAATAATTTTGCTTCTAGCGAACCATTTTTGTTGCTGCGAATATCGGATGATTTTCTTTGGCTAATTGTAAAGACATGTTTTATAAGAACAATTTTCTAAAATTTGAGCATGTGTTGAAACAAACATCAATTTTTTAAATTTTTTATTGCCATTGACTGTTTGGTCATCAGCCACCATAGATGTATCATAACTTGAAATTTACTCAGAAATTTCCGGATCAAGTGAATTTATGATATTCAAAAATAATTTGTTTTCTATTGCAATTATTGTTGCAACTACGGAGTAATAATACATTTCCTAAGTTAATTGTGAAGACATGTAATTAAACATTAATTTCTCAGAATTTGAAGTGTCTGTCGAAAGAAATGTGAAATTTGCAGCACTATTTCTGGAAATGGTACATTTTCAAGCATCAATATATCTCTTTTAGGACATACATTTTCATCAGTGCAAAGTTGAGATACTATTATTTTGGTAGTTGTAAATATAGGTTATTCAAAATGGAACTGCTAAAATTCTAAGCATCTGTCGAAATATAGGGTGTTTCAGACCACCGGTACACCCCAAATATCTCCTGAAATACGAATCGGATTGAGATTTAAAAAAATATGCCCAAAAATGTTTTTTGAGTCCTCATGTGGTGTGAAATGTGAACCGCCCCCCTCCCCCCAGGTCCGGGTAACTTTGAAATCTTAAATGGGAACCCCTATTTTTTATTGCAGATTTGGATTCTAAAAAATATTAGGTTTTTATCCGAAAAAAAAATTTCGATGGCGCTATAATCGGCAAAAACATTTATTGAATTATATTTATTTCTCGCATTAAATGATAGATTACGACATTTTTTACGTAGTCATCTTTTAAATAAGGCCTTGATTGAAGTCATTGGTAATTGTATGTCAGAATTATATTTAAAAAAAAATTCTTTGTAAAAAAAATCGTAGAAACGAATAAAAATTAATTTGATTATCAAATTCCATTCTATTCTGTTCTATTGCGGTAATGTATTAATGTTTGTAACGACAAACATGATTTTTTAATTTAAAAAAAAACATATTAAGAAAACAATTTTTTTTTGCTAATCGAAAAACATGTTTCGAATAAAAACCTAATATATTTTAGAGTTTTTAAAAAAAATTTGGTTGTATTTTTTTGTATGTCAATCCGATTTGTATTTCGTGAGATATTTGAGGTGTACGGGTGGTCTGAAACACCCGGTATATGTAGGAATCCCAGGAACATAAGCGATGTGCGAAAAGTAACGTAGTTGTAATAAACTAAGGAAAAGTTGTAAAAAATTGAATCTTGCATAAACTAACAAAAAAATATATTCCCGGAGGGGGTATTTTGCAACATTCCTTATTATTTCAAAATTTAATTATGCTATTTTGAAGAACGCTAATTACTATTGAACTTTTAACTTGAACATGTTTTTTCCTATCACAGTTTCGAAGATATTCGCTCAAAACAAATATGCTAAATTATCTTTTATATGGTGTTTTTGCCCTTAAAACTACACCATTGCCGATATAAAAAAATACCTTTTAGGAGTATTATTGTTTTCCTGCTCTGCAAGTGTAATAAGTATCAATAAAATCGGCGAGTAACACTTGTTAGTAACATCTAACCTAAACGTAACCCACATTAGGTAGGTATAATTATGTCATTTAAGCTGTATTAAAGTGGGCGGAGCTGAAACAGTGGGCATTTCTTCAAAAAAGTTTGAGAAACACGGATCTAGATAATCCCCAGAGTATAATGTATTGATAAATGAAGCCGAAATTGGAATTCCGAGAAGTTGATTTTAGGACAATGATGTGCTAAATTCGGCATTTCGACCACTGTATGTCGGGGCGATTTGACCTTAGAATAATAACAAAAACCTTAATCTTAAAAATATCTCTCTTACAAATTTGCTAAACACATCTTCAACAACTTTATTGTTATTTTTTGTTATTTTAATAGAACATGAAATTGACTCAATTTTCATGTTGTTAAAACTTTTGGATTAAGCCCGAATTAATCAAATCATTCAAACCAACATACATCACTATTTAATCCCTTATAACCCCAACATAGCCGCAAAAAATAAGCGACCATACATCACAATCCATCAGTACATTTCATCCTTTCGTAACGACAGTGGTCATGATGAACTTTAAGTTATGTAATCTGCACAGACGGGTAGATTTATCTGTTCAAATACGAATTCCTTATTATCTCTATCAATTCAGCGAAAAATATGTGTTAGAATCCCTAATGACCTGCACATAAAAAAATATTCCCGTCAGATAGTTTTACCAAAAGACTTTGGGATTTCCGCCGGCCAGGTCGAATTCAAATGAGTTCCAGCAGCTCGAAACGCAATAAAATCGGACGGAATTTCGCAGCGTCGAATTCGCAGGACATAACTCGACGTGCACGGGATGCCTGACGTTACATCCGTTTCCGCTTCCCGTTCTCTGTGATGCCAGTCGAAATACAATAAAATATTTAACTGTGGATATCGACTATGGTTCTTCCCGGCGCATCCACCATTTCATGCCCGGGGTCACAAAATGTTTATGTTAACATGTAGCATGTCACATAAATTAATTATATAAGAAAAAAAAATATATATACAGTATGTTTTTTTTATCGTGGGACATAGGATTTTACATGCTAAGAATTACCTTATGTTAATGTATATTTTAACATATAATTTTAAAGCAAATTTTAGTTAGTAATAAATCAATTACTTTTCCACATGATGCGCTTAATTAGATTAACTTAAACATGTTTTATTTCATTAAAAAATTAAATTAATTCATTAATCAATCTGAAATTTCAGAAATTCAAGGTACTTTGATTATTTTTGCTCAGTTATTTATTTTAAATAATTTCATTTTTTAATTGAATAAAACTTGTTTAAATTATTCTGACTAAGCGTATCATGTAGAAAAATAATTGATTTATTACTAACTAAAATTCCCTTTAAAATTTTATGATAAAATATACATTAACACAAGGTATAATTATTAGCATGTAAAATCCTATGGCCCACGTTAAAAAAATACAGTGTATACAATTTAATTTAAATAAACAAACTGCTTTTGTGGTCACTGTAACATTTAAATTCCCCGTGTGTTTCACAAATAGAATTTTAATTGGGAAAATACGGAGCAAAGTACGGCTTAAATACGTGTCCGTAATGAGATTAAACATTATTTAAATGTTTAATTATAATTTTAAATATATCTATGTAATTGGACGTTGTCAGGTCGTATTTATTTTACCATTTCCGCATGATGTGCTAAATGTGTTAATCGTGTAACGTTAAAATTTTAAATGTGGTAATTCTTGCGGATAACAAAATCTATACGTAAAAGTCGCAATGCAAAAATTTCGTTCAGTTAACAAAATTTAATTGAAACCAAACAAAATTATCGAAAATAACTGCATTACTGCTACATAATGTTTTCTTTTTATAATAAAGAAAAATATGTCTTTGGCAAACAAAAAAAGTTCCGTATATTCCCATAAGTGTTTTTACATAGAAATTTTGGCATTTTTCGCAACCATAATAAACAGTTCAAATGTAGAACAACCAAATTTTTTCCTAAAACTGCTCTTATGTCGATATTCCAGCATTATCATAACATGAAGCTATTACTCGCAAATTAAATCAGAACATGAAAATTCCCCTAAACAAGGCAATATTATTATCCCCCACTTACGAAATACCGAGCCCATTTATTTATTAAATTAATTCTTCTCAAAAATACACCGAAAGCCCACACTGCTATAATTTAATAATATATTTTAATTTAATCAAGATATTAAATGTAAACATTCATTATGTTATTCTTTGTGAATAATAAAATTCAAGAGGCCGAAAGACCTTAGGTCGATAACCCATGTTGTTTGTATTAAAATTAAAACAATGTAATTATATAAATGGGCTGTTAATAAAAATAATATACATAATATATAAAATTCAAGATAATTATTATTTCATAATAAAACTAATATGTCCGAATGATTTAAAAAAATCCGATAAACCAAACTCGGAATTCAATTTCGCTCGATAGTTAAAATAACGTTAAATAAAACCGTCGAGCAGATTTGCTTAATGCTTGAATCCCTTCGGCAAAAACAACACAATTCCGGACTTTCTGGATTTCCTTCGTCTAAGGTTTATACAGCTGCGAGTCGAACTACCATCGAGTCCTAACTGCAGTTGGCTTAATGTTGATAAGAACTTGGACCGATTACGATTGCAGGCGATTTCTTGTTGCAATCGGGAGACGTGCACTAATTATCTTGTTCGCCATTGCTAAAGTAAGGTGCCTAGTTTGGAACTGGACGTTTTTACTTTGGATCCCACGTAGAGGATGAGATTATGTTTCTTTTAACTTAATTATAGAAATCACTAGTTTAGTTTCTCTTATTCCACAATTTTATACTTTTTTTTAGTCTGGTATGTCAAATTGTTGCTGACAAGAAATTCATTTTTTCTGCTTTAGTTTAATAATGGACTAATTGGTTAATCATAAACCGTTAAACAATGAGGTTATTTAATATTTAACAGTTTTTTTCTCGGGGGTATATATATCACAAGAGGTTTAATTTGGCCGGATAAATTTTATTTGTTTGCTTGAGCCATTGAATCGACACAAATTTCGAAAATGAATTGAGATGGAAAAACCCACGAGCGCTTTAGCGCGAGTGGATTTTGCCTAATCTCAATTCATTCAAGAAATTCGCGATGAAATGACGAATGCTTAAAATAAAATGTATCCTGCCGAAATTATAACCGCGAGTGGTATTTTTTGAGATAATTTAACGAATAAGAACTATATTTATATTAACAATTTATATTAATTAAATGTACAATGGGTGAAAGAGCATTGTTTATTTGTGATGGAATTGTATGATGCACCAATCGTCAAAATCGTGTGTGGGTAAAATATAAATGGTTGAGTGCCACGGAAATCGCGAAATTCGCGCCTGCACGTTTGCGAGTGGTACAAACACTAGGATCTAGCAGTTAAAATGATATTTATAATTATTGTTTTCTATAAATATACAGATCGAGTAAAGAACGTTTGGCACAGGCGGGTTCCATGGGTGCGAGAGCGCTGGAAATAAGAGACACACATTCTTTGAGTGGAAACTAGAAGGAAGATGAGTCGTAGAAGGGGAATGCATCATGCGATTCCACATAACACGGCAATGGGACGCGGCATTTATTTAGTAAATCTCGATAAACGTTAGGAGTATGTCGAACGTAGCGATAGGAACAAAATACGCATAATGTAAGAATTCATGTACAACATTTTTTTTAGGTTGTCATTGTTGGATTTTCTTTCACAGATAAGCAAACCAATATGTCCCGTTCTTGCAATTCGGCATTGCGAGGACGTTTTGGTTTTTTATGTTGCGCGGGAGATAAACACCCAAGCGTTTCAATTTTTTTTATTAGGTTTCGTATTGAACCTTTGGAAGGAGGAAGGCGGTTTTCAAACGCAACAATAAACAAATTTATAATTTCCCGGAGCGAATTACCTTGGTGATACCATTTAATAATCAGCAGTTTTTCCGCTAAATTCTCCAGAGGCATGTTTAGCTCGTGTACAGATTTATTAATTAAAGAGTAATACTTACTGCACAGTCTGCACGAGTTTACTTTAGAGAATGACAAAATTATTTTTGTTTGTTATCATACTTAGATTAGATGGGCAACAGTGCCCGAGGCGCACGGCCAATAAGAAGCCGCCTATATCCCTCCTAAGAACGCGACTTCGTAGCCGTTTCCACTCAAAGAATGTGTATCTCTTATTTCCAGCGCTCTCGCACCCATGGAACCCGCCTGTGCCAAACGTTTTTTACTCGATCTGTATATTATTACTTACATTTAGTATACATTCCATACATTTCTGACGTTTCTTATATTATATCATATATGACAACCTCTCACCAAACACACACACACACACACTCGCGCACACAGTACAAGCGGCATGAAGTTAGGAAACCAATAACATCTGATCGTTAATTGATTGGGTGCACTTATTTCCGACACACATAAAAGAGAAGGCGCCAAATACACTAATATATAAATGTTTATGAAGTACGAAATGCCGTCGCACATAGGTCGAAATGTTGAATCTAGCTGAACATTTCGCTATAAAGCGTAAGTCTAATTAAAATTGTTCGTAGTCAAAGAAAATAGTTTATTACAAATATATGTTATTCAATATTAAATAATTCTTCCCTTCTACCCTCCAGCATTTTTATTTTAGCCGAAAAATTGTTTAAACAAATCTAGAGGATAATTTCACCATTAGCATTTTTGTTATACAATTTATATCTAAAAATAGTAACAGAAATATAAACACTTGGAAAAAAATAGAAACTTCAAATTTTAGAAAATAAAAATTATATTACATCATGTTTTTATTTAATTATAAAATTATTCACAATTCTTCCAGATTATCGAAGTCTGAACCGCGTGGCAAATGTTAGTTCCTCCTGGGAGTAATTTTCCACCAGTGGCTTAATTTTCCGTTTTTTTTCAGACATCCGTCAATTTAGTAAAAGATTTTTACGGACCTCTGGATTTACCACTAGAAGATCCAGGTTGGGGTTCATTTGGTAAACTCTCAGTAGAGAACACTTCCATTTCATTTAGCCACTTTGAATTTATTTTCAAAATTTGAAAATGCTCTTTTAGAAGTTTGCCATTTCATTACCAATTTTGACGTAAAATGTGTTATTTTTTGTTTCAACGAATGTAAATTTTCAGTGCCCGATTCAATATCAATCTTCATAATGTCAATCACAAAGAAAAAAAACTTATTTTTTTCTTCTAGCGTTTGGTGAGCGCGCCAAATGTCGAATAATGTTCTCCGGGAAACGGTTACTCTGCCTAAAAAAATCACTGCTTGTAAACGGGCAAAAACAAGCATGAAATATTACTTGTACATTAAACTAATTAGTTAATATGTATACAAAAAAAAATCATTGCGGATATCGGCGAATATAATAAACTTTAACCACATTCAAATATATTGTTGTAAAATATTACAGTAGGATTCTTTACTAAATTTAAATCATTGTATCTATGTGTTGACTAAATTTAAACAAAGAATAATTAAAACTATGTTGTATACATACCAGTAGGATATGTATCCATCGTTAATTTAAATTTTGCACTAAACACAAATGTAAAGGAAAATGTTAAACGTACGCGTTTGGAGCGCGTGTACGTCACAACTAAACGACGGAAACAAAGCGTGCACTTTGGGTACCGATAACTACTGGGAAAAGGGTCGGAGGGTTTTATGGCTTTACCTGCGTACCCTCTGGACATTGTACTACTCATATTTAAAGAAAAAAATTGATACATTTATTTTTGACAATATCGATAAATGTTATTAAGAGAAGTTGAGCACAACTAAAAACCACGTTCAATTATTCAATTACAACCTTCCAGCATGCATCTTGTTATTTTTTACTAATTTTTCTGCATTATAAATTACTATTAATTTTGCTAATTTCAATAATGAACATTTTTCTCTTGTAATTGATAAAAATATGATAACCTTTCCTTTTAATTTGCAAATAAAACAATAAATACAAAAAATAAATTCTGTCGCTAACATAATTATTAATGAAAAAAATCCAAATTTAATTTTCACCTATTCCACTATTGCCTCGACATATCCACCCTCTCTTTCAATACATCTCAACCGTTCTATTGGCAAATTCCCGCAAAGCTTTCCTTATCATATCTGGAGAAATTTCCCGGCATGATTCTGAAATTATCCTCTCCAAATGATTAACATCTTGAAACGGCCCTTGTTGGTAAACTTTTTGTTTTAAGTGACCCCATAAGTAGAAATCCAGAGGGGTTAAGTCAGGGGATCTAGCAGGCCAAAAAAGATCGGAATATCTGTGAATCACTTTTCCATTGAAAATATGTTCAAGATAGTTCCTAGTATTTAATGTACTGTGGCATAAGGCACCGTCTTGTTGGAACGAAATACATTGACGTTCTTGTAAGGGAAGTTCGCCCATAAAATCATTGATGTAATTTTGTAAAAATTGTAAATAACGTTCGGCATTCATAGATTGGTGGAAAAAATACGGTCCAATTAATCTGTTTACATAAATACCACACACACGTTCATTTTAAACGAATATTGGTCACGAGTCTTGTAAAATTGGGATTTTTCTCAGACTACCAGCGACAATGTTTTGACGAGACAATTCCATTTGCAGAAAATGTTGCCTCATCGGAAAAAATTATACGTCTCATAAAAAAAGGATCATCTTCTAACGTTCCTTGGATGAGACAGCAAAAATCAAAGCGTCTATCATAATCCCTTTCTTTAAATGTGTGAACGAATTTTGGTTTGAATGGTCTGTATTTATTTAGTTTTAAAATTCTTGCCACTGTGTATCTTTACTTACATTATTCTTTATCAAGGATTTCCTTTTGCGGAATGACATTTTTGGGTATTCTACAGCAGACAGCATTACTTCTAACTGCGTATTCTCATTGGCAACTAATTTTAGGCGTTTTACATTAAAATTATTTTTAATGCTTCCACTGGTCTTGAATTTGTTCACTATTTTCGCCACAGTTGAATGACTAATATTTTTATTGGGATGTCTATTGTTAAAAATACTTGCCAGTGAATACTAGATTACAGGTAACTACTATTAAATTTAGAGGTATGTTTCGATAAAGAAAACAAAACAGTTTTTTTTTTCAATGTAAACAGAAGTTATTACAAATTTTAACGTGGTTTTCAGTTGTGATCAACTTCTCATAATAACATTTATCGATTTTGTCAAAAATAAATATACTTTACTCTAGAGCAAAATTAATATTTTTTGAGAAATCTAGTAAACCATTGAAAAAATTAGATATCTGAAGATTACATTTTAGATTTTGGACCATGCAGAACTTTTTATGAAGAACATAATTTTTTCCTAAATTTTAATAATAAAGAAGTTTTCCACATGGTTCCAACTTACATATTGTATATTGAAAATGTTCGATAATGCATATGAGGTTCGCCACCAGTACCAAAAAGGTTTAAAAAACGAAGGCGTACTATTGCATAATACTGTATATTTTTTTTACCGGCGCGGAAATCGTAAGAAATGCCAACTACGGGAGTTGGCACCGATGAATTCGTATCACGGCGCCCCGCAATTTTTTTGTAAATTATTGTGTTAAACACTTTGTTTTGCAAAATGAATAGCACGAAAGAAATAGCGAAAGTACAATGTATGTTTTATTCACTGCGAAAATCAGACGCTTTTTTCGGTATTTTTATTCCCCACGGAAAAGTTAGTACCTTAAGAAAAAGTGTTTTAGATTGCTAATTCAAAAACTGGATATCCATTGAAAGGAATCGGTAATAAAGAACTGTTTTTATTTGATTTCGCTATAATAAGTGTTTACCGTTGCTGGAAGAAAAGAAGGAGAAGAAAGACAAAGAAATTTTAAAGAGAAGATAGTTTTGAAGCTCTGAGCAGAATACAAAAATTCTAGAAGAAATATCAATACAGATCATTTTTTCTTCACTTCGCTTCCTTTGGCAATGGAATGAATTGGCTTACTTTAGTAGGGATGCTGAGAAAAACAAGCCTTATGTTGCTAAAGAATTGATGCCACACAAAGACAGACAAGTTCCATCAAATGTTTTCGCTTTTAGAGGTTAGAGGACTTTATGTTCTTATGTTCCTAAAAAATAAAGCCCTTATATTGCTATCTAACGTGCACTTCTGATCTTCTTTTTGAATATTTCAGTTATTGCTTATCTGGCAACGTATATAATATTTGCAGAACAATGCTAAGTATCAAAAAAACCGATCGACATAGGATGTTCCTGAAAAGTCTGGGAAAAGATTTATGTCTACCTTCAGTGGCAGAGAGAAGCATCCATAGTGAGTCGCCCTTATTTTGTAAAGAGTGCGATTGAAAATGTTTTGGATCAAAAAATTACTTGTACAAAGACCCAAAAAAGTTGCTCGATATGCAAATCGGCATTGTGTAACGAGCTTACTTATAAAAAATGTTAATTGTGGAAAATAAATGTTACTTTGTAAAAAAATTATACAGTTTATTGTGCACAAATAAGGTCTAACTAGAAATATGAGTAAATGAGAATTTCTATTAAATTACATAGTTTTATCATGTTTCACTTTCATTAACATTTAATTTTACTGCTAGGTACCCGATGTGTTCCATGCGGTAGGAATTAGGTGCAGTTTCTAAATTTGTTAAAATAATCATTATCTACTTTTTCGAATAAAAATGAGTTAAATAAGATAAACCAATTTGTTTGCGAATGCCTAGTGATTTAATGAAATTGGTTAGAAAATATGGAAGTAATCACGGGGTACCCGTGACCCCATACGGTATCATGGGGGTTACGCAAGCACGTAACGTACTATAAGCATAAATTGGTTTCAACTTACTTGGAAGTAGTTTATCTACCGCATTCTTATTTCTGAGTGTGAGCAAGTAATATTTTAGGTTTATTATGTTTTTTAATGCTATTGAAATTGCCATAGATACATTTTCCAATGTCAAATATTAAATTTGTTTAAAAATAAAATTATTTTTCAGTGCTGCCACATGTTTCAAACAAAACTCACTAAACGTATTAGTATATATTTTATTTTAAAAATAAACCCTTAACCAAACCCAAAGTAGAAAAAATAGTATATTACACTTGTTTAATAAGAGGCATTATGGCACTCATTCAATTGAAGTACTCGTGCCAAAATGGACCCTCTTATTAAACTTGTAAAATAATTTTCTAATAAAATCACTTAAATGTCATAATAACGCGCAACTAGTCGAGAGTTTTAAACATTGAAAGTCTTAACTGAGTTTTTATTTGGTGGTATGAATAATTGATATTACTATGATTAGAAAAAATATATTTTAAAATTTTATCAATAGATAAATAAATACATAAATTAGTTATTACGAATGGTAATACATTTTTTTAAATCACTTTATTTCCTAGAGCATTATTGCAAGTTTGCAAGTGTGCAATTATTTTATAATACTATCGTCTACAATATTTTCTACTATTTTTTCGCATGTGAGGTCAAATTTCTAAGTTTTTAAAAGAGCTCATATGATCTTACTGGTGCTATAAGCAGCGTGGTAATCAAAAGGGGGCGAATTCCACCTCTTCCTACTAGACCACCGCGGCCTCCGCCATTTGCATTAATTTGAACTAATATATCATTTTTGTATACAACTCAATATTACATAGCCCACAATTGTTAGCAACTCCTCAAGCAAGAATTTAGAAATTGACTGCAATATTATAATACATAAATTAGTAGACTGGTTTATTCAAAACAAATTAGTTGTCAACCCGGATAAAACTGTTTATATGCGATTCTACAATAGGCAATGTAAGCAAGACTTAAATTTAAATTTAAAATTAGGTTCAACGCCACTACGCACAGGTGAAACAATTAAATTTTTGGGTATAAACATTGATCAACATCTTGACTGGCACATCCACTGTCAAAGTTTAGTTCAAATGCTCTATAAGTCGTGCTATCAAATCCGAGTGCTAAGATCGATCCTAACAGCAAGCCAACTTAAAACATTTTATTTTGCTACCGTTCAATCACGACTGGTATATGGAATATGTTTCTGGGGCAACTCAAGCTCATTCCAATCCATTTTTATTGCACAAAAAAGAATAATCCGATGTATGACATATATTACACCCAGAAATTCATGCAAACCGCATTTCAAAACTATGAATATATTACCTCTACCATGCCTGTTTATATTTGAACTTTGTATACACATATACAAAAACCGTACTAGTTTCACTAAAATTAACGACATACATGCTTATTCAACAAGGCAAAAGGATAACCTTTATATACAGCATCGTCGATTAAAATTATCTTGCAACTCCCCAGAAATACTAGGCCCTACAGTATTTAATAAATTACCTGATAATATAAAAATGTTATCAACTTTATACTTGTTTAAAAGAGCTCTTCGAAAATATTTATCTGAAAATGTATACTATAGTTTAGGCGATTATCTATGTAATTAGTTTTAGTTAAATAATTAATATTAATTTTCTTTGACGTGTCTAAAATGTAATTACAAACACTGTAATCATTCAATGACAATAAATACTTATTATTATTATTATTATAAATTAATTAAAAAGGCCTATCCAAGAAAATTTGAAGGATTTGAAAATGTGTAACTGTAACTGTTCCTGTGTACCTGAAATTTCACATACTAAAAGTCCTGGAGGGCGGGGGCAGTTTAAGAGTGACTTTTTCTAGTTTTTTTGTTTATTTTTCCGTAACTATCGATCCAATGGCAAATGTATCTAAATACAAAATTAAAGTATATAAAATTTCCAACAAAAGAACTCTGATTTTTTTTTTTGAATATTCAGAAATGATACTTTGCAAGTTATAGGGGAGACAAAATACAGGCCAATTTAATAAATAACTATTTCTGTAACAAGTACATAATTTAGGACTTAATCGATGAGCCTTGCGACTGAGGAATATAAATAAGGAGAATTCATAAAGTCCAATTATGTAAGCGTTACATACAAAGTTTTATGTATGACTGCTTTTAGCATTTTTGAAATATCTTTTAAATAGAAACTGATGCAATGTATTTATATACATACAGGGTTGGGCAAATGTCTCCGAACACCTGATTTCGAGCAAAACGTCTTTTTTTCTTATGAATTCTAAAAGAAATGTTTTATTTATTCCATTCGGTGACGTAATTTTATTTTCAACGGATACACTAGTTTTTGAGATATGATGTCATCAGCAGTTTTTTTTTTAAATGGCCCACCCTGTAAATTTTTACATTTTTAAATAGGCACCTTCTCAACAATTACAATCACATAGGGTTTAATGGGTGTGGTGTTTTAAATAATAAATAAAATGATGAAAAATAAAATTTGTGGCTGAATGACCTCCGGTCGATAGCCAATTAAGAATTGCGGAAAAACATAATTTTTTATATGCACGTTATATTTAATTGTATCAATTTTTAAATAAAGATGTTTGTAAATATAAAATTTGTAAATTTCGTCAAACGTTTGCTCAACCCTTGAAATTTTGATTTCGAAATATTAGAATTTCTATCAGGAAATTTTGCATTAAAAATATTGCATGCAAAACTAACCATCATTAACAACGTAATTTTTTCACGTTCGGTTAGTTCACCCATAATTGAATAGCAATGTTAATATTTCACAAAGACACTATCTGTCAGTGACAGAAAACATAGAAACACGAAATTGTATTATCAGAAAACAGTGTAAAAAGATGTAAAAAGCCAACTCGATGTAGAATTATTTTATTTAATATTTAAAAAACCACAATTTGCCCAATCGGGTATATTTTAATCACATGCATGTGCTGCCATACTAATGTCATTCATTGTAAATTTTTCAATACAAAATGGATGATTACGATTCAGAATCTAACACACAATAAACGACCAAACCTTGCAATCTTCTTCTGCAATAAATATAATAAATAATAGTAACTACTTTCACTATAAACCACTTCTATAGTTCATCTATATATTTTTTATATGTAATTTGTATTATATTTATTGGATGTTCTGATTAAAATTAAAATCTGTCATTTCTGACATTGATATGTGTCCAATGTTCTTTATCATTATGTACTGGTACGAAACTTATGCTACTTTGGCCTAACAAGAAACCTCCAAAGTTACTATTTTCATACAGTCGAACTTAAAAGGATTTATTGGCATTTCTTAGTTAATGTAACTAAAAAATGTATTTAAAAAATGAAGAATTATTTAAATAAAATTTTATGGTAAAAAGTTACTGATAAAACAGTGTACCGCATCAAAAAAAAATATAGGTAAATTTCTTATCCATCTTCATCGAGGTAGCCGTCTTCCGGTGGTGGATTGTTCGTGCAATTTCCTTCACAGTTTCCGCAGACTGAGGTGCACTTTATTCCAGACTTACGGCATCCGCAGCATGAGCAAAGCCAGATGGTTTTCATGACTAAGGCTGGTGCTGCCCCATCTTTCTGGTGTCAGCTCATTAAGCAACCATATCTGCAGTTGAAGACCCTAGATGAGTGCTACTCGACAGAGCTTCCTGTAGGTGGTGAAGCCACAGGGTCTGACTTAAACTTAACCCCCTTTCGTAGATTTTACGGAAGCTGAATATCTGTGACTGTTCATACTGGATTATAGAGCACTGTATATTTTTAAAAATATCAGTTCTCCTGCTCCTCATGTGGCACGAGGGATTATAAAAGACATCTGCAATGACTTTGGTGCATCCGTCTTCATGAAAAAAAAATCGCAATTATTGCTTTGTCTATTTTGTAGATGGATGAAGTGATGATACACAATAAATCCGTGTATAAATGAATGTTTTTCACTAACCCAAGCTTGTGTAGCTGCAAGAACGAATAGATTTTGTCTTAACTTTCCCTCTTCCTGGTTTTACAAGGAGTTTGAGGTGGAGCTAGTCCAAACAGCAATTCCAGTAAATCGACATCCACGCCTATGATTGCTACCTTGTTCTCACATGATGGTTTGCCAACTCCACATCGGACTAGGGTAGTGTCCGCATCCTCCTCAACTGTAGTTGTATTAATATCTTCCCTATTCAGTAGGTGACACGGCATGTTGATGAAGCGTCTCGTACTTCATATTAACTGAATCTTCGCTGTCGTCATACCTACGCTAAAATCCATATCAAAAGACGTCTTTTTCATAGCTCTGAAATTTTACTCACCATAAACGGACGTTGAAGCTGCCGGTTCTACTTTTTATGTACCACGATTGATCTAATAGTTACTAGGACAAATGTAGATGTAAGTAAATTAAGTATCTATTTGGGTATGGTCGCTTTACCGTAATTCACTGTCTTGGCTAAAGCCAAGGGTGACAATATTGTTCACGATATCAGTGTAATCATCAAAAACAATAGTGCAATTATTGCCATAACGTGTTTTAATACACGTACTTCTGGAAAATTGAAGAGAAAGTGGAGGCTACATTCCACTTAACACGACGAAGAAAAAATCCTTCATCAATCACATTAACGCCGAACCTAAGATCTGTTGCTTTCTTATCAACAAGGAAAACATCATACTACGGTATCTTTTTAATTTTTCTCATTCAAAGGTGCCAACTCGTACTCCTGCAGGTTCTACAAGTCAGGCTCACTCTTATTGGCAATTGCTATTCTTTGGAATATCATGAGAGGGTACACCACTACGATAAAGTTATTAATAGTGACGGTGTTGCTCATAGATGCCAGGGAATCACTGTATACTTTCGAGCCTGTTTTATCTCCACGAAATTTTGTCCTATCCTATCTTTTCCATTGCCGCCTTTCCTACTTCCTTCCCCCTTTGCGCATACCGATGCGCATTCTAGAGTTGCCAGATTTGGTGTTCAATATATCCACCTTCATTGAATGTACGTAATATTTACTATGATCCAACCTATGCAAAACGTATAACTTTAAAAGTATCACTCGTACTAAAAAAAATAATTTTGCACACTTAATTTTGTTTTTAAATAAATTTTCCGTAGGGTCGATAGTTATAGAGATATAAGCAAAAAAACTATAAAAAATCACACTTAAATTACCCCTACCACCACTTCTCCCCTACCCTCGAGTACTTTTAGAAAGTAGAAACAACCACATCAATTTTCAAAACTCTCACAAGTATTCCCTTAGATTTAATTAATTTGACTTGTCCAATACTAGACAAGTGTTAACGGTAATGGTTGTTAGGTTAATAGGTTAATTGTAATAAAATTATTTCTTATTTTTCAGGCCTAAAGATTATTTTCCGTCCCTAATTTGCGGGCGAAATATCGAGCATTGCGCCAAAGGGCGAAAAAACATAGCTGTAACGGACTAGCAGACGGGTCATAAAATACAATGTTTCTTGCTTACGTGAATAATTAATAAATTTAATAGAGTGTTCTTTTTTTAATGCACCAAAGGTATTAACATGTTAAAATCTGTATGCCTGTTACTGGTTTTTCAAAAAAAATAGTTTTTATAATGAAAAAAGTGGAATATATTAATAAAATTAATTCTGTATGTATGTATATTTGCTTCAAGTTCTCGCGCAAACATTTAACGTTTCAGGCCATTTTGTGCAGGTTTAATGTAAAACATACGGATTTTCTCTAGCCCGTACTCTTTTATTCTGTAGACTTGAAATGCCGTTGAGCATAAATTTTTTCTTCAATAAAAAGTAAGAGTTTTAAGTTTACAAAATTCAGTTCGCGGAAAATAATCTCTTTCTGGCAGAAATTACGTAATTTGTAATTTGTCAAAATCACACACAATGAAGTCGAATGTTTACAAAATAATTTTTGGCAACTGTACATACTTACATAATTAATTTCCTCAATATTTTTGACTTTTTTTTTTATTTTAAGAACCATTTAAAGTTTTTCAGGGAGGTGTAAACTTAATTCCTGTCAAACATTATGCGGAAATTCTAAAGAGAAAAACCATAAACAGGCACACATATTTTAAAAAGTAGTATAGTATATAATAACTGTATAACGCTCATTTAATAGCAGGAAACAAATGTAGCCTTATTTTCTACAGACGTTACGTACACATTACGATTTCTATTCTCTCGTATAACTTGGCCTTCGGTGGTTGCTAACCGACTCGAAGCCATCTCCACCCTCGAACCAAAACTTCGCTCTTGATACATGAACAACTAACTCACAAATAATAATAATAAATACAGTTTACTGAAACTCATAAGAGCTACAACTGGCCATCGACCGAGGTCTTTCAGCCTTAACTAACTCACAATATTATTAAATATTTATTTTCTTCATTTTATTTAATTAAAGGTAAAAACTTCTCACAGAGGAGATAACATCATATATTCCTGGTACAGCAAAAAGTATTACACCGATATTATATTTTCGGAATATTAAAATGAATAAACCTTCCCCGAATTTTTTTGTTGCACAGTGGATATTTCGCAACGAAGTTAGCGTGAAAATAAAAAAAAGCTACGGTCCGTGTAGAAAATTTGAAATTGTAATAACACCGCGTCTTCTGTTTCGTGTGCGTCTCCGGGAGAAATCCACCCACGTCCCCTTCAATTTACAAGGCCTTTCCCCTGGGGCTCTAAATATATTTATGTATCACAGGGGGCGTGGAAGGGAATTATTTTCTCAAATACTGGAAACTTTTCCCCCTATATATCTCCGTATTTTCCCGTTTTCAACTTATGTACCAAATCAACAGAGAGTTGGGATTATTCTAATAACTTAGATAAGATAAAATAAGATAAGACATTTATTTACAAAATCATAAAACGTCAAGCATTCACGTAGATCATAGTTTAACATATCATGAACTTTTCTAATCAGTACACACATCAACATATGACATAAAATCACCATTTCACGTGCACATCAAACTTTAGCCTAGAAAGAACTAGTTTATACCTAAAATTCTAAAGTATTGTACCCTTATATAATGGAAGGCGCCATATTCGCGACAACAAAAATAGTTTCGTAAGATCTAGCATGAATTTTAAGTTCCCGGCGCATCCACCGCGCAATTAATTTGTAAATAAGCTCGCTTTAGTTGTCGGTTAAGCGATGGTTGCTAGTATTATAAACTAGCTCATTAACTACGGGTTCATATTAAACAAAGCGAGAGATACTTACATTTTAAACACAATTGTGCTTTTGGCATAATTTTAACCAGCATCATCACTAATTTCAGCAATATTTCTAATTTTCAGATATTTTATTTTCTTATGAAAAATTGGTGATTAATAAAACAATTAAACTAACCCAAGGAAACATTTGATAAGCTACATATCAGTACTATTGTTTAGATTTCAGCAACTAGTCATTACTTTTGTATATTTAAATTTTTTTTAAAACATTAAATAAAATCGGTAAAGTATTGAATTGCCTAAAATATGATACTAATAATTTAATTTTAACTCTTAAATCACCTAGTTTTTCATTTGATTCGATCGCCATACCAAACAAATTGGTATTTGTGGCAACTTAATTTTTTTTATGAAAAATTGGTTTTTGGGATAAAAATTTACTCCAAATAAAATATCTATATAAATTAAAGAGTGGTACTATTATGTAATTAAAATTGTTGGTCATCATCTAGTTGTGCATTTAAATGTCTGAAAAATTTGTTGATTGTATTAAAAAATATTTTAGGTAAGAAAGATAAGGAAATAAGTTATCTACAAAATTGTAGTTTTGGTGTAATTGTAGGTGTTTCTATTACCTTGGTAAAAGAATATTTTACGAAACTTAAAAAAAAAATAAAAAAATTGAGGGATTAAACTGTCTATAACTTGCCGCTATTAATGTAAGGATAGCTATCGTGTTTATCCAGTTATTTTGTTATTTTATTGCAACTACAAACAAATATTTGTTATTTAAAATTATATATTTTATGGATAATTGGTAATTGGCATAATAAAATTCCCCAGATAAAATATTTCCGTAACTGAATTATCTGCAAAACGATATTATGAGTAATATCTAGAGATGGGCAAAACTGCTACTTTTGTATCACGATTGCTTTTTTCTAATATCAGTGATTTTAAACTGTGACTGTGATCACGGTTAGTAAACATCGTAACACCTTCTGAAATTGTTAATTGTTGTTTTTTCTCAAAAATATTTTTGATATGATTCTGCTAATATTTGTCTACCTGGTCACGTAAGTAATGTTCCTTTTGATATTATACCTGTGACTGAAGGTAATATTTTGGCTATATTATCTGCTATACCAAATAAATGTACGACTAAACTTGATTCAGTTCAAAATTCGAGAAGTATTTGGAGATTTTTGCAGATAAACAGAATGTTCAGTAAATTTGAAAAGTTGGAAAGTTTTAGGCATGTGGCAAATGTTTTAGTATTTTGGTTTTACCACTGAAAAAAACGTATCTTTTGAAAGATTATTTGCTATGTTCTAGAAGGATTATTTTTAAATAAAATCATCAAACTTTTGTTTTAATTTTTTGAGCACTTGGCCAAAAACATCGCAGAAAAAAATATAAAACGTACAGGCAAAATTCCATAAAATATTATCCTCAATGGCCGAAGTACCGCTTATTCAAAATCAATTTGGTTTTTGTAAATTCAACAATTTTCAATACAGAAAATCTTCAAAAATCCTTTTGAAGATTTTCGTTTTAATTTTTCAACACTTGAACGAAAATATCGCAGAAAAAAATATAAAAATGCAGCCAAAATTTCATATGAAATCATGCTCAATGGCCGAAGTATAGCTAATTAAAAATCAATTCGGTTTTTGTAAATCCAACAATTTTCAATAGAGATATGAATTTTTGAAGATTTTAGTTTTAATTTTTTGAGTACTTGAATGAGAACATCGCAGAAAAAAATTTAAAACGCGCAGACAAAATTCCATAAGAAATATCCTCAATGGTCGAAGTATTGCATATTTCAAATCAATTTAGATTTTGTAAATTCCATCGTTTTTAATGGAGATATGAATTTTTAAAAATTTTATTTTTAATTTTTTGGTCACCTGAATGAAAACTTCGCAGAAAAAAAGGCGTAGACAAAGTTCCATAAAAAATTATCTTCAGCGGCCGAAGTATTGCTTATTCAAAATCAATTTAGATTTTGTAAATTCCATAGTTTTTAATGGAGATATGGATTTTTGAAGATTTTAGTTTTAATTTTTTGAGCACCTGAACAAAGAGCATTTGGAGATTTTCGCAGTTTGGTAATTTTTTTTTTCAGTTCATGAAGTTTGCAATTTTAAAATTAGTTTCGTGGTATTGTTTTAAAATGTATGTTTAGATATTTGCACTGAATCTTAAATTAAAATTAATTTTGGGTTTATTAAGTCGTCGGACTCATCACTTTCGATCACAGCGAGTTTGTGGTTCAATTCAATGCCGGGCAAGATAATGTTTTCGTTTTTTATAAAATCTCAATTAATTAATTAATAATTGTTGGTACATAAGTTGCAATTTATTTTATTTTATATGGTATACTATGGCATTTTATAAATATTTGTCTTTTTTATTAAATATTTATTCAAAATTTAATTACAACACCCTGCAAAAATGGGAGAATAAAGTAATCAATATTAAATAACATTTAGAAATACCACCTTGTACTGTCTTACAATTATGTTTTAAGTAACAGTCGCAGTTTAAGTAGCAATCACAGTCTGTCACAGTTTAAATAGCAGTGATTTAAAGTAGCAGTAATTTTAAGCAACAGTGATTTTGAGTAACAGTGATATTAAGTAGCAGTGATACTAAGTAGCAGTGAAGTTAAGTAGCAGTGATTTTAAGTAACTGTGATTTTAAGTAGCGGTGATTTTAAGTAGCAGTGAAATTCGCCTATTAGTAACAGTAACTACCTGTGATTTTTCAATACCAGTGTGTATCGCTAATAAAGATTTTCGAATTAAACTTTAATCTTAAACTTTATTTGATGATCTGAAAAACTAAAAGAGTTCGATAATTTTTTTTTAAACTGGAGAAAGGTGTTTACCTTGACAGTTTGCTGTTTTCTTTTAAACTTAAATATTAAAATTAGGTAATACCATCAAATCGGAGATGTTATTATTCAGTTATCTACTTTTATACTTTCATGGTTTATTTTAAATTTTTGAACGTACATCAAGCGTATGAAAAGTCGAAATAACCGTCAGTTTATTCAAAAACTAAAGATATTTCGGAAAAAACCTATTTTTTATGAGTTGTTCATTTTGGCATTTTTTACAATTATTATTAAAATTCATATATTTGTTGTTACTATTATCGTTTCATAATCGTTTGATGTTCATTTCTTTGTTGACTTAAATATTTGTTTAATTGTTTTTGTAATATTTTTATATTTAGAAAATTATTGAAAAACAACAAAAAACGGTTAACACACATTTTCGGTAAAGAAATTTTACCAAAAGCTTTTCAGTTTTTCAGATTGCCAAATAAGGCTTAAGTTTAAAGTTTTTTTTTAAAATTCTGTATCATTTTTTGAGATACATGCGTTTTTTCAAAACTGGTCGGAATTGTTTCGGAGAACCTCGAAACTAATATTTCCGTTGAAATTTCGATTTCAATACTTTCTATAATTTTGTACAGTTAAAATCGTAAGAGTTGGCAAAAAAAGATTGAAAAGTTTTACCAAAAAATCTTAAATTTTAACCCAAGCTCCCAGCACTCAAAAAATACTCTTTCATTTAAAACAAACGTACGAAGTTTAAATAAAATCAAAAAACGAATAAAAAAAAAACAAAATTTCAAACAACAAATCCCGCAGACCATATTTTGTAGATAAATATCAAAGTAAATTAATTTTATCTAACAGATCCCCTAAATTTAAAAACCCACTGAACCAAAAATTTGAAATGAAATAAATAACCTAAAATAATACACCTTGAAAATACAGTCAAAACAAATAAAAAAGGTAGGTTGCTAATTCTAAAATAAAATGTAGCTTGGAAAATCTAAAATAAAGGACAAAAAATCAAATACTTCGACAACAAAACTTGTATTTTGACATACCGTATCCGTTCTGTAATGGCATAATAGGCAAATAAAAATGAATGAATGAACTTGAAAATACTGGCAAAAATAAAAAATTAACTGAATTGGAGACATCAGGTTAAAAATCTAAAATAAGCACCAAACAAAAATTTGTTCATAAAAATCAATAACCAAGGTAAAATAAACTAAAATACAGGTCCAACAAACCAAAAATTTTGACCAAAAATCGAAAACTGACCTGAACATAAAAAACGCAGATAAAAAAATCGAAAATTTTCAACAAATAATTTGAAAATTTAATCGGAAATAAAGAATATTTGGACCAAAAATCAAAAATTTGGAACAAAATAACAAAATTACCGACCAAAGATCTTAAATATCTGCTAGTATATCAAAAATCCTGGTCTAAAAATGAAGAAAATGCTTACAAAAAAATTTGAAAATCAAGTAATGGCAAAATAATTTACCATTTTCACTCCCAAAATTGCTCTTAATAATAGTCACGAAAATAGAAAAAAATCACACAATTAAATCAATAATTCAAGTTTAAAACGCTAAAATAAGGGACAAAAATTTAGATCAAAAATTTAAAATTCTGGGCTAAAAATCAAAAATTTTAACAAACAAATCGAAAATTTCGCTTAAAATAAAGAATATTTAGGCCTAAAGATCACAAACTTAGACCTGAAGAATCGAAACTAAAAAGCCCACTTATATATTTATTTATTGTAATAAAAATGATTTTAAATTCAATTTGAAAACTGTTCATGTCATTAAAAAAAAGAAAAGAAAAAGCTAAAAAATATTTTGACAAGGACACACAGTGCTAAAGTTATCCAGTGTTTCCTGATGAAACAAATTTGATAATAACTATTTACCAACTAAACTTGTTTCTATTAGATTCTAGTAACTGATCCGTGTGTCCTTTTTCCACACCAACGACATTAATAACAATTTATATCAGTTTACCAAACAAACTAACCAACTATCTAAACACCATCTATACTTGTGTGTTGTAATTACTCCTCTGAGGTGAGAATGAGTGTAAGTAGGGCACGAAGAGATTGGAATTCAATTAAGCCATTAGGGGTGTGTCCGCACGCACGCTTTCTGAATCATTTATGTGCTCGAGCGCGAGGGAATTTTAAAGCTCCAGAAAAACTTTTCTGCTTACACAGAGGGGTGGGTTTTGAGCCCCCGTAAATTTAGTAATGATTCGTATTAAATATTTTACGGACGGCTGAAGAGTGGGCTTCGCATTTTTTTAAAGCGTAATTGATTTAACTTTCATTATATCTTATCTCACTGGTTGGGGGATGCTAATGATCTAATTTAGTCTAATTGGAGGGTATTTCCAGACTTGTTCAATTCGTTATTTGTATATTACGTGATCGCTAGAGTGGAACGTTTATTTATACCTCTCTTATCAATTTGATTTACGAGAGTACACAAAAGGAAAAATAATTTCATGTTAGCGGTTTGTAAGTGTATTCGGTTCACGGTATTTATTAGTATACACGGATTTCTGTTTCAAGTGATTTCTGTAATTAATTAAACTGATTGGTTGTGAATTGATATTAATTTGAATAACAACGTATATTTGATTTTAATTTTCTTTCGCAGCAACGAACTCGCTATATTACACAGTGGCCCATTTCTCGGAAACGCGGGCAAAATTTTATGTTAGTACCTCATAATCTGATAAAAGAGGCGTCATTGTACATCATTGTGAACCGGCAATTAGTCGGGTCTTCTTCGTAAAGTATGAGAGCATGTCAAACTGAATCAGCTGTGCCACACTCTCGCTGAGTATTTATGCCATAAATTTGAGTGGTGTTTAACTTTTGTTTTCGTGACGTCTTGCAATTCGGTTTGATGGAGTGTATTGTCGAAGGTATGTAAAATGAATTACATATGTTGTTTAATATAATTTAATTTTTAACGGGTATAAACATTGATGCCAAATAATAACTCTTTATTGAAATTTGTACGCATTAATAATTTAAAAAGTTATGAAAATAGTTGTGAGTTTGATCGAGTTTTACGGTCTCTTATTTTTTTAAATAAAGTTTAGAGTAAATTGTTCAGATATTTTACGAGATCTCGTACCACGAAGCGCCACCGAGTTCTTCATATCAGTTTAAATCTCATGATTCTCGGCTAGTCAAGAGCCACACGGTAGAGTTTTTAATTTGACTCAATATCATCTTGAAATGTTTAAATTAATTACGTTTTGAAAACCTAACGTTAATTATTCCAGTAAATACCGTGCAATGGGCGGGACTCTCTACAAGCAATTTCATTTGCAACTTTGCAAGAAATTTGAAATTTTTGAGAAACATTTATCTGAGATAACAAAGAAACCATTCAAATGTCACGCAGATGACAAGATAGCTTTGAAAAATCTTCTATGTGATGAAAACAAAATGGAACGAAAGCAAAAGAACGACCAAACGGTTTTTTTTAATAAATATGAAGAAGAATTCAACAAGCTTGATGAGGTTATGTCATTACAATTAGATGAGAAAAAATGCGGTTAGGTTAACTAGGTACTTTACTTGCTGGGCTACACTTTATGGAGCTCTTGTTACATATATGATATAAACTGATAAGGGAACTAACCCCAGAGTTTCCCTCCGATTCATAAAAAGATCATAAAACTTAGACTTTTTAATACAACAGTTGGGAATTTCCTCTTTAAGATTACAAGCCTCCCTCACCGTTAAGAACATGCACATTTTCTGATATACATTTCGGACACAAATTACTGGGTCTTTAATAGAAAATACATCCTTCATCTTGAAAGAAGAACGCTATAACTCTTTTTGTCTGATTACTTTTTGCTTGCAGCATGTTTTGGTACATTTATCAAAAGATTGGCTATTGCTGGAAATTCTTCTCCCTCGAAAAAGAGAATCGGTTGTAAGAGGAGAGTTACAAGAGCTTCTCTTTTTCGAGGGCTTTCCGGGATCATTTTGAACGCTTTAACGAATGTCTGTTTACAGCGTTAGGAACGAGTTGATTTGTTTATCCTGATTTGGCAATGAACTAGGATTCTGTTTTCTGTTTTCTTTTTCTCTGCTGACACTTTTTTTGCCTTTCAGCATCTCGCTTTCATTTGTTAGTCAACAGCTTCCTCACCTTATTAATTGTTTCACTCTAGGATTTTTTTACTTTCTCTCCTTTCTCTACCACGTGCCTTTTTTTCGGAAGATGTTCCTACAGTTTAGCAGGATCGTTCTTTAGGTTCTTGCAATACTTTGCCACTCTGTTTCTAAAAGTTTCCATAATCTGAAAAACAAACATTGCTTAAAAAACATCTCTGGAGTAAAAATATGAAAATTTATTATTTGAGAGATTTTGTAACTTTAGATCTAGAAATTGCAGAAAATTGCAACTTCACTTAGAAATGCTTTGCAGGTGAATATAAGATATTTGAGATAAAAATTAAAAATTTTACTTTTTTGCAAAATTTTGCAATTTTGTGTGAACACAATCTGAACGTTCTTCTAAAATATGTATTTGACTAAAATAGGATATTTTTCAGGCAAAATGTAAACGTTTGGTATTTTTGGGTGTAAATGTATAAAAATAAAACTACGCCTAAAACACTCGGTAAAGATAAATGATGTTGTTTCTGAAACTAAAGTACATTCGACATCAGGGGTGCCCCAAGGCTCAAACCTGGGTCCATTATTATTTATTCTTTTCATCAATAACATTGGTTCTAATATTAAGTCTAATTTTTTACTTTATGCTGATGACTAGAAACTTTATCGGAAAATCTCTTCTCTTGATGATTATCATATCTTGCAGAAAGACCTGGATCACCTTACAATGTGTTTTTTTTAAACTGATCAAATTATGAAAAACGAATAATGTGCAAATTTCAATTGCAAAGGCAATAATTTCAATCTATCACAAGTTTGTTATTCTCGTTATAACCACCTCATAAATATGTTTCAGTTGTTTATCGCTTGCTATGCATATAAACGATAAGCACTCTTGATCAACTCATATTATAGCATATTAAATTGTCTTTCAAACAGCATTTTTTTTAATGATTAGTTTCTAAAAATATTATAGTTAAAGTCAAAAGTTCATAGTGAGCCGATTTCTATGCACGCAAGTTTATATTCCAAACCTGTGGAGTTTTATCTACATTTTGACATTTTACACTTATGATTAAAATTAATTTCAAAATTTGGTCACTCAGAAATACTATTATCGATATCAGTCGACTATTGATTAAAATTTGTACTGTAAACATTATTACGTGCTAAATAAATTATTTATTTTCAAGGTTAAAATACTAGCTCACCGCGATAGCAATATTCCTTTATTACGTCGAGCGCATGAAATATTTTATTAAACACAAATACTAATCCCTATAAATCATCAGCGCTTATAATTACAACCCGGCGCCTTCGCCGTAATTCACATCTCCTCCGTAATTGCACGCCTATGGAGAATTAACACTCAATAATGAAAAAAAAACGGGGCGCTTAGATCCGTTGTTAGGGGATTGATCGATGGGTAACGGGCAGGTTAAATCGCCATTATAAATTCGCGTGCGCTTTTATTGCCGATTAATATTTACCCCGGGAACGATTTATGCGCCCCTGCGGCCCCCCGAACCCCCGCCCTACGTGGCGTGCGTGGAAATTCGAGAGGCAGCCATTCCGCCTCAGGGCACGCACGAGTGCTCGGTTGAATTTCTCAAACCACGAGGAAAATCTAGAAGCAATAGCCGTGTGCAAAATTTCACCTTGAGGAAATACACTAGGAATAATGAAATTAAATTTTACACATGGAAACGTGAATATGAAGAAGTATGGAATGCTCTCGGCAGAGCTCAAAGATATTTTTCATCAATCATATATTGCACGAATGGATGAAGGCAAGTTAAAAAAAAATACACCAAGAAAATGTTTATTTTTTCTTTTTAATTTATCCAAGCAAGCAAATGATGAGAGTTTTCTAAAATTATTAATCAGAATGAATATTTACGGCTTTACTTCCTTCCTGTGTTTCAAGTATTAAAAATCGTTAACATAAACAGTAGCAACGTTTGCTACTTTAGGCTCAAGCAGTAAAATTTGTAGTTTTCGATTTGTACGCCAAAACTTGGCAGAACAATGCAGTGATGTAACTTGAAATTGCAGAGCCTTGCAGAAATTAGGGCACTTTAGATTCAGTTTGGTGAGCCTAAGATTTTATGGAATATTATATAATATCATTTTTAATGACTAAAGGAAATTAAACTTTAGTGGTTGAAATTTGGTTCAATAATTTTCGACGATGAGGGCCTAGATAAAATGCAACTACGATTTGACCCTTATCAGCGATAGCAAGCGAGCACTTATAAATTATGTCGCTTTAGAGTGGCAAAGTGAAAGTTCTTGTGCCGCGAGAGCAAAAACCTACTTTTCGAGGCAATTGTAGAAAACATTATTATTCATAGTTTCATCACCTAATTTCTAGAATATGAGTCAAATATTCAATAAATATCATTTCCACCTGTGCTGGCTATCGTGCTATTATTCGAGCAGTTCCATGACATTAGTGATTTTTGTGTAAGTGTAATATATGATTGTTAAGAATTGTAGTTGCGCAAAAACAGAAAATAATGAAATATGGCTTGAATGGGTTTAGTATTTTTTCTATTTTAATGATTTAAAAAAATACAAAATACAAGAAATCAGATCAAATCAACATCCGAGACCCTTCAAACAATGCAATACTTACTGAGGACAATTTTAATAGCATTTGCCTGATATTTTCACAATACATTTTAAAAACATCAGTTAACAATTTTCAAGACACAGTAGGTAACTCGTAGAACTCATACAATTTTAAACCCTCAGCATCTCCAACCGATGACATAATACGAGGGTCGTTTGATATGTAATGCCCCATATTTTTTTTCTCTACAATGAGTAAAAACTGAAAGTTGCACTTCTAGGTACTTCAAGTTCAGTGTTTCTCCTCCCGATGGACGAAGTTTCAAATTATTCCAACAGATGGCAGAGCTTTAGTGAATTTTCAAAATGGCGTCTGTTACTGATCCACGTTACAAACAGCGAGCAGTGATTGAGTTCTTGATTGCAGAGAAAGAAAGTGTGGGAAATATCCACAAACGTTTGTGTGCAGTGTATGGAGATTGTGCTGTCGATAGGAGCACTGTCGGGAGGTGGGCAAAGAGAGTTAAGGCGTCAGAAAGTCCAACAACTCAACTCCAAAACTGCCACGTTCCGAGCGTCCTGTCAGTGCCACCACTTCAGACATGGTGAGGCGCGTGGATGTCATTATTCGTACGGACCGCCGCATCACAGTGCAACAATTGGCCTCACAGCTGTCAGTCAGCAGTGGAACTGTGTGTGCAATGATCTAGACTCTCGGATATTCAAAAGTTTGCGCAAAATGGGTCCCAAGAAGTCTCACAGCTGAACACAGGATGCAAAGAACAACCATGTCATCTGATTTGTTGGCGAGGTTTGATGCTTGATCCTGTCCCGGATTGTGACGGGTGATGAAACCTGGATGCACCACTTTGAGCCGGAAACCAAAAGACAGTCAATGGAATGCCACCATCCTCAGTCACCAATAACGCAAAAATTCAAGTCAACTCCCTCTGCTGGAAAAGCCATGGTTACTGTTTTTTGGGACAGTGAAGGGGTTATTCTTGTTGATGTGATGCCAACAGGGAGAACTATTAATTTCGAAGCATACGTGAAGACCTTGGACAAAGTCAAAAAACGTTTCCGGCGTGTTAGGCATGATAAGAATTTGCTTGAAATCTTGATCCTGCGCGATAATGCACGCCCGCACACAAGTCTCAAAACCCGGGAACACCTCACTAAATTGACCCATCCACCATACAGCCCAGATCTGACACCGTCAGACTTCCATATCTTCGGACCTCTTAAAGACGGTTTGCGTGGAAGACACTTCGATGATGATGAGAGCATAATTCAAGCGGTGAAGACATGGCTTCGCGCACAGGTCAAGAGTTGGTACCGGCAGGGAATACATGCACTTGTTTCGCGCTGGCGTAAGACCGTAAAAATTGATGGAGACTATGTTGACAAATAGTACGTGTAGAAGAAACATGCAGCTCTATTGTCACCAAAATTTAACACCTTTAAATAAATAGTTTCTAAAAAAATGGGGCACTTATTGAACGATTACTTTACAATTAGATTCCGGTAAAAACTCAACCCCTGGAAATGATAAGATTCCTCGCTCTAAGCTCAAAAAGCTTCCCAAGAATATCCACCAATTTATCTTTAAAACCCCTTACTATATCTACCAAAACCAGTATTTACTCAATGAATCGAAGATAGCCGTAAATATCTGTATTTCTAAATCCGACAATAACCCCTCGTAAGTAAAATGCTACCATCGGATTACCCCTCTTCTAGGTAAAGGTGAATTAATATTGAATTCCTGCTTTAAGAAGAAAATACCAAAACTCTCCTTATTACCAATTTGGCTTTTCTCTCTATAAAAATAAACTATGCTACCGCTTACCATCCTTGCCTCGAATGTTCTAACCAAGCACCTTGAAGGCCATATGTCCGCTATTGCTTTTCGCGATATCAAAAAGTCGTTTGAATTGTTGTGGCATCGAGTTCTGCTTTATAAATGTTTCTTATTTTATATGCCTCATCACCTTGCAAATTCCTTCTAACCCGTTCCTGTCAAGTATCATTTTCCTCGTCTTTTACTCTCTAGCAAGGTGTACCGCAAGGCTCTCCGCTGCCCCCTCCCTTATAATATATTTTTTCGCGGATTGATATGAAATGTAAGATTTTTCGGACTGCTGTTAGGCCGTGAAATATCACTTTTGTAGACCAGGCTTTAAAAATGCTTATTTATGCCTAGTAAAAGTAATGAGCCAATCAGGTGAGACTACGTCATGTTATTTCGCCAGTCAGATGAGACGCCACGAAAATTTGTTTGACATTACAATGTATTTTTCGCTTAATTGAGTTGCCTTCGAATTTCCCGTACCAAAAAGGCCAGAAACAGGTTCCCCGAAATTTTAATAACACCGCGTGTGATTTCTCCGACCTCCATGCGGGTCCCTAACTTATCCTCGCGGGATCTGCCCAAAGTGCCGAATCGGTATTTAGCCCAAAGTGCCGAATTTCATACTACCGACCATGCCCAAAGTGCCGAACGTCGCATCGTTCATAAACAAGGCATCGGAGCCGAATGCGAATCGGCAATTTGGACATTCGGCACTTTGTCCTCGCACCAACCTATCAGTAAGGCCCAAAGTGCCGAATCCTTGTCGACACCACGACGTTCACCCACGCACCTACGAGTAAGGACCAAAATGCCAAATGCACCCATTCATGTATGTTCGTAATGTGCAAAAATAATACCAGTTTATCAATGGAAGACAAATGGTTTCAGGGTTGAAGAATGTTTTTTCTTTAATTTAAAATAAAACAAATTGTAATTTTATTTTCGTATTAAAACATAAATATTCGGAATTTTGGGCCTTACTTGTAGGCGCGTGCGAGCGAGTACGTTATGTCGATTGACCAAAGTGCCGAATCGGCTAGCATTCGGTAGTTTTTATTGATGGGTCGGTGCCGAATGTCCAAACTGCCGATTCGTATTCGGTTCCGACGCCTTGTTTACGAACGATGCGACGTCACTTGGCGTCGGTCGGCAGATTGGGCATAGTCGGTAGTATGAAATTAGGCACTTTGCGCTAAATACCGATTCGGCACTTTGGGCATTCAGCACTTTGTCCCGGACCCATCTTCGCACAAAAATCGAGTCGCCGAACGGTGGCGAAATTTGCTTGCCGTGACCGTCTCCTAGTGGCCTGGCATTTGACGTTTAAATGTCATCGACCGGCGCACTTATTTCCTGGCACAGTAGAACGAGAGACTTTCCTTCAGATGTTGACTGATAAAGAAGCCCAAGAACGGCTTCTGCGAAGTATTAACAACCCCGCGTAATTTTTCTCCGAGCACCGTGTGTTTGCCTAACTTTCCCACGTAATTGAACTCGAGCAGCAATCGGAAAAATCATCGAAAAGGATTTGAAGGTTACGCATTGTAAGTTTTATTTAAATTTAATCATTGAACAATAATAATATGAAAATAATAACTTTAATATGTTTAATCGTAAAGAAACGTGTGTGACACCAATAAAGTGCATTTTATTGAAAAGTTCCTGAATTCCTGAATCAAAATGTATCACAAAGTAATGGCTTCCACCATCAACCATATCAGTAAAGAAATGTATTGAACAGTTTTACGTCCAATTTAAATATTCACTTACGAAGTCATGATCATTATGATTATAAATGATTACACCACTCACACCGTCAAAATGCGGACACTACAATATCTATTATAAATGTCAATTTTTATTTTACTTGGGTACCTACGAAATTTTTACAAAGCTACCTGCGATATATTGATGGATTTCAATTTATTGAAAATTATCGCATTGCAAGTTATTACTAATTTCTCCTGAACAATTCGCGAAAAAATTATTTAACTCGGCAATAAAGCAGAACACTCGAGCCGCGTCCGTAAATCCGTCACTTTATTGCCTTTTTAAACAAATAACTATTTTCAGTGCTGTCATCTGCTGACAAAACTCACTAAATGTTTAAGCAAACATCATTCAAAACTCATTCAAGCGTCGGTATCACACTTTCACTGTCACATATTTTTCGAATGCTTTAAACATTGCTGTCTTTACATCAACAGCTTCCCAGAACTTAAAAAAAAAATGCATTCATCTGACCAAATAAATTTTATGTAGTGTCAAATCTTGTTTGATCATATTTAAATATTATTGACAAATTGTGTCACCCCTGCCACAATTATTTTCCTCTAACATCTAAACTTTCATTTTGACCTAATTTCTAGACTTTTTGTTTGAACTTGTGTGTTTTTAATACTCCAAGTACTGTTTGATTTGATCTGTTAACATTATGAGGAATGTAGCCTGTGGGAGTTCTCGAATTCTCTTGCAAACTAAGAACATCTAATTCAATGTTTTTACTTTCTGCGTTACGAAGTGAGTTTGTGTGTGTCTGTCTGTGCGCGCTGTATCTCAAAAACTAATAGAGCAATTGATATGAAACTTTCAACATCCGTCTTATTTGATAATCTGAAGAACTGAAAAAAAAATTGGTAAAATTTCGTACACCGGAAGTGGGCGTTTACCTTAACGGTTTTTTGCCAATATTTTCTTAAATATGAAAAATATCAGAAAAACATTTAACCAAACTTTGAAGACAATAAAGATATGAACATCTTTTGTTTGAAAATATTTTTCATAAAATCATTTTTATTCGAGAAAAAAATGTATTATTTTTTTTAATTTTTGGTTTATAATAATAAAACAGTTACAACAAATTTATGTGAATAATAATTGTAGAGAATGCTAAAATTAACAATTTATGAAGAATATTTTTCGAAATCGCTTTAGTTTTTGAGTAAACTGAGTTTTTGAATTTGAAGTATAATTCTTCCATCTGTCATAATTTTGACGTTTTAAACGTCAGTTTCATCCTAGTTTACACAACGCTCGATGTACATTTAAAATATGATTTCAATTGAAAATAAACCATGAAAATGTAAATATAAATGGCAATGATACCATCAAGTCGGAGAAAGTAACATGATGGCCACATCCCAATTTTTTAATCAAACTCACGTTTCTCTCGTTTCGGTTTCTTAAAAGCTCTATACTTATTTAATTATTTTTCAAGCCTTGCAAGTTTTTGAGATCCCGAAATTTCTCTATTCGCTTCGGGGTTGCTGTAAAAGTACACTGCTGGGCCACAATTCTCAAGGCATTTGAAAATTATCTCAATCAGTTAGTTCTTATGTAAGATGGCAACATTTTTATACTGGCATTCGACAAAAGATCTCTCAAAATCAAAAACAAAAACAGGGGTTTTCATTTAAAAATAAAATGGATGACGTCATTACTCAAAAACAAATAACGACTAAAAATCTACTTTCATGCAAAAATGCGTATTTTTATAAAAGAAAATGGACCTGTTTGAGGATTTAAAAAAAAAATTATTTCGGTTTTACTGAATATTTTCCATAATTTAGGCGCGCACTGTATAAAGTTGACTATCGTTTTACCATAATGGTAATGGTAAAAAAATAAAGTTATTGGGGTTGATAGTTTATATAAGCCATTTAATTTAATGTCTAAATCATTAAAATCAGAACATGAATAATGGAGATATAGCATTCGGCGTTTTTAGGAAACTGTCTGTATGTATATTTTATATACAGGGTCTTTTTTTAAATGGAACCAACGTGCTCCTACCGAGATCTAAAAATAATAAAAATCCTCGAATAAGTGGATTTATTTCGCATTTTCTGATGCACTTGGTAACATTATGACGTTAGTAATTTCTAAGCTTTGCCGTCATTGAAACAATTTTATATAGAATTCGATTCATTTTTTTATTTTACAACTTTTGTAGAGTTCTTAATTCTCTTTACAATTTTATTAGCAGTTTTTTAATTAATTTTACTGTCTGGAAAATATCTAGACATCCTTATTAAATGGATATTAAATTTGGAAATGATCAAGAAAAGTTCATTTTTAATCAGGTATAGTCGGTAGTATAGAAAATTAGGCGATTCCTGCATACACCTCATCTTGTATTGGCTAGTTATAATGACTACGACCTAAAATACCTGAGTTTTTTGAAAGTCAGTAAAATAGATATTTCCAATAGTAGCCTATGTAATCTAAGAAATACGCTCTTAGTACGAGTATACTATTAAATTTCACCTGGTAGAAATAGTGTTTTAGCGAGCTGCATGTTAAACCATTACAGACGAATTAATTATACATAACGTGAGAAATACACCGACGAAATTTTAAGTATATTTTGTTCACAAGTTTCTGAGTAAATGAAATTTTGCAGCTGAAATGTGTTAATAATGGTATAAGGAACAGCTTATAAGAGCTTACAGTTTTCGAAGTTGTGTTACCTACTCACACTTATACATCTATAAAAGCTTGTGTACTAAGTAATGTGTGATATTAAAATTATATTGAAATAAACGTTGCACTTGTTGAACACTGCAACGTACCGTATATTATGCTTTAATGGGATTTTTAAAATTGAATTGGCGATTAATTGACGTAAAAAGCTTTTACCACCGAAAATCACATGATTGGAGTATATTGTGAATGATACTTTATTTTATAATGAAATATGAATTTTGGAGTTTAATTAACAAAGCGGCTTTATCGAGCAAGTGAACAGTGGTACAATTTAGTATTTAAATCTATATTGTAAAATATTAAATCATTTTTACGATTTTTTTATTTATTGGCTCCCTGTACATCAGATCTTAATTTTTTTTTCAACTTTTTTAACAAGCCGAACATTTTACTTTTCGTCGTAAATCAATGATAAAGATTGTTTTTCTCTTATCAAGTCTATACCAATACACACTGTATTTCTACTTCGAGGGTTAGTATCCTTTGCTAGTAATATTATTCGCTTTTTAGTGTTTTGAAAATAAACGTTATTTCAATTAGTAGTTTCTGAACTAGTTAGTTAATCACATGAATTAATTTTATACAAGAGCTGGTCTTTAGATCTATAATCTAAAAAATATAAATAAAATAAGTTTTACAACAAATACCCGAAAAAAATAATCACTTGGTATGTTTCACTTTAATTATTTATTTAATTCCGACTAATTTCCACTAACAGTTATTATCAAGGAACAATTAAAGTGAAACAAACCAAGTGATTATTCTTTAGTTTTTTAATAATACAAATATTTAATTGTTTCGTCAAGTGATCAATGAAAATCAAACCTAAAAAAATATACCTACGTAGTATTTAAATAATTTTTAAAGGACTCTAAACTTACTCACTTATTGTATAGTATCTTAAAAAATCTTATCCAAGAACAGAAATAATGGAAATACATTGTAATATAAGCAATATCGCTTGCAGCACTTCCAGCGATGATACTATTGCCGCTTTAAAATCAAATTTCACGGTTACGCCGCAATACACAATAATACCAAGTGGCGTATAACTTCTTCCCCTCTTCAAATGATTTCCATTTGCGCGCACATACACGCACGGAGAAAACTTTTCGTAATGCTTGAAATTCCGCACGAAATTACGCCTAATAACACTTCATAAACATAACTAGGTTTGCTGAAATGAGCAGAGACGCCACTCTGAAAACCCGCACTGCATCACACACAAGCACACAAAAAAAAATGCTAAATTGCAGAGATAAATTCATTTGTGCGGAGTTTTGAATTACCGCTGCATTAGCATAAACTTTGCTGAAAATTGTAATAAAAGAGGGTGAAGTACATAAAAGTGAGTTTGTGTTCAATTATATGGGGAATACAATTTTATTCAATTTTGAAAAATGTATAAAATATATCTTGCGTTTGATATGGTTGTAAATGAAGAGTCAAATAAATGATAAAATCTAAATGTATTACAAATTATTGAGAAGTTATTTGTTTAACTAGGCAATACAGTAGTAGATTGACTGACGTAACTGAAGTTTTACAGCCAAGTCATTATAGCTGTGAACATTTAATTTCTTCCTGGATTAATTATTAGTTATTATTAATAAATTAATAATAACTTGTAATGTGATGATTTTTAATATTTTTGATTTTATCTACATTCACCATCGTAGGTATGGAACAATTTCGTAGGTATTCATGTAAAACGAAAATTGACATTCATAATAAATAGTGTTACATCCACATTTTGCCTGTGTGTGTTACATTCATTTTAGACCATGGACAGTGTTTCCGATGTTGAAATATTAACTCCGCCAGAGAATAGATTTAGATTAGAATAATTTCGTAAGTGACATGTGATGAATAATTTAAATATTTACGGACTACCATCTTACATTGTATCATATATCAAACGCGCAAACTTTTTTTTGAAATGAAATACAGCCAAATTATGTGAAAATTCATCTACAAAATTAATTCTAAAATAAACTAAAAAAATAGTGTTTTGAAAAATCGACTTTCCTGGCTAATCCCCGCCGAATGAATTATATAAATGCAAAAATACTTCATCGCAAGGTGACCCGCTGTCCGAGAAAAAGAAGGCAGTCAAGATCTCATTTTTAGTGGCCGGAAGAAAATAAACTTCCTAATAAAATACGTTAAGCAGCTGAAGCAAGATTTTCAGGTTGTTCAGCAGGACGAAGAATGAAATCAAACAACTGCGACATCAGTCCGATCTGCCGACTATTTATTGCATTTATCGCGACGAAGAAAATACGAACAAGTAATTCACCGGAAAAAAATGTAATTTTCAGTTCAGACAAGCCTTTTATACACCAAAGAAGTAAAAAGCTTTGACATGTACTATAAATGCCAAATTGACGCCACATCAATACAAACGAATAAGAAGAGAAGTAAAACGCAAAAGAAAATTACTGCTATACTTTCAGTAGTAGATATATAAGGAGGTTCTGGCCCACTTCAACTTTTTAAGACCCAATAGTGGACCATAAGTTTGATTGCGGTTTGGATACGCACAAACCTGTCCCAAAAAGTCCTCCCTCAGCAAGCCCACCACCTGTCTCAACAATTCTGTAGCCTGGGGTCAGGTTATTGACCGAACTGGTCTTGAATACACAACAATCGCACCTGCCTGATAATCCTGTTCTGAGTTTAGCTTTTCTGTATAGATATTAAAATTCGTTACAAAATGAGAAACAATTAAACCGATAGTATGAATGCCAATTTGAAAACTTTCAATGCGAATATCTCTGAAAATAAAAGAGTTAGAAAAACGCACTTTGGTACTGTTACCGGCGTTTTATTGAAAACGTCGTAACGCGATTATTTTAATTTACATTCACTAAAACATCGGACTCCACTTGTTTAGATCATTTCCTTTTCATAATCATTTAATTCCAAATGAGTCAAGTTGGTACACATTCATTTGATTCACTATTGTAAATATGTATTTCTGTAAATATTTTAGATTAAGTTAGATTAATATTTTGTATCCCTTATTATAATATTCGCAACAAAGAAGACACGATTTGAAAAGATTTCAAATCCCACCATAAACGACCAAAGACCGACCATAAACATTATGACACGAAGGGACGGACAACCATCGCAAAGTTTACGACATCGGACCATAAACGGCATAAACACCATTGTACCCTGGACCCAGCTGCGGACTTTATTACACGTCAGATAATGGGTAATTGGGAATACATCCAAAACCCAACAAGACAAAGGTTTGGCCTCACATCTGGAGACCAAACTCGACGCAAGATGGTATACCAGGAAGGGTCGCGGTTTCTCGGAAATCAAGCCGCGAAACCGTCCCTTCAAGGTTACCAAGAAAGCACCTCTCCACACTTTTCCACCACCAAGGAAAAGATCTCCGGCCAATCATCGTCACCCTCAAACTAGATGGCGGGGGTGAAGATATCGGAGATTGGGAAAAATCTAGGAGGACAAGGGCAGTTGACATCCGATCATCAACCAGAACCTACTTCATCAGCAGCATAATCCATACCGTGTCAGTGTCGAGTGTTGTCATTGTGGGGTTTATTCATTTATATTAATCATTTTCATACTTAAATCTCGCAGTCAGTTTTCTTTGTTAAATTATTTGTTGTTATTTTGTTATTCTGTACATTTTCAATTGTTGCATTCTTTGTTTTATACTCATTTTTTTTTTATTGTTCATTCATTGTTTCTTTTCTTTTTTTTTCTTATTGTAATAAATTGTTGTTCATTTAATATTGGAGTCAATATCTAAACCGACCATAATTTAATTAGTAGTGAGTGCGTAACCGAGCTAACGAGAAGGAAGGCACTGGTAAGTACCTTGCATCATATTTTTTTGAGCTATCGGAGTGTTACGGTGGAACGTCCTGTGAGTGCATAAATCATGCTCTTAAATTAAATTAAAGCACAATTATCACAAGGCGCTTCCCCACCCATAACAGTACAAATGTTATATAGGTAGGGGGGACTAGAACCACCATATTTTGGTTATGGGGGGAGTGACCCCTTGGGCCCCATTCAACCTAACCCCCAAATTTTAAATGACATCACCCCTTTTGTGGTTCCTTAAATTAAACGTTTTTTCTATGAGTAGTATTCATCAGCACAAGATTTTTTTTAAATTTAATACAGGACCGAACAAAAAGTATAATTAAAATCAAATAAACTCTGTTTCTATGCAATGCTATTTTATTTAATTAGATTCTCAAAATGCATTCCATTTTGGGCTACAAAAAAGGATAATAATATTTTTTGCTCCAAATACTCGAAGCAGTGAGACAGGTCTCAACAAATAACAATCACCTATTTCAGTAAGGTGTGTTAGATTGTATGTCAAACTCAAAAACGATCGAAGAGAAATAATTTCAAACGAATGTACTATTTAATTTTCTTTTTTATCAGGTATAAGACATGGTTTACAGAAGGGCTGAAAGAATTGAGATAGTTTATATTTATGATTTTGAAAATCGGTGTGCCTTAAGGACTGCTGCAGTATTTAATGAAGGAAATCCTAGAAAAAAATGTAATTCATACTTATGTGAGACAACTGATTCTCAAATTTGAAGAAACAGGATCGGTGGCATACAAAAAAAGAGTTCAGCGTCTTGTACTTAATGAAGCCGCACAAGTAGAAGTATTAGGACATTTTGCTATGAATCCTACAATGTCTCTTCATCAAGGTACAGCAATAACAGGAATTTGTCATTAATCTATTCGTCAAGTACTCCAGTTAAATCATTTTCATCCATACAAAATGCAAATACTTCAGAAATTGCGTGAAGACGACCCTGATGGAAGAATACAATTTTGCGAGGTAATGAAAAATTGCGTATTACTCCTGAGTTGTTCAAAAATATTTGTTTTAGCGACGAATTTACGCTTTTTATCAATGGTTTTATAAATTAACATAACTGCAGATACTGGGGTGATGAAAATCCGTATGTTTTCAGGGAAGGACACACACAGTACCTAGAAAGAAATAATGTATGGGCGGGAATATTGGGTGATACTGTTGTTGGACCTTTAATTATTAATGCTAACCTTAATGGCGATACTTACTTGGAAATGCTAGAAACCAGCATTCTACCTCTTATTGGTCAAGAAATAGAAAATCAGTTAGATGTTAGAGGGGGTAGAAAATTAAACGAAGATTTAATACATTTTCAACAAGATGGAGAGCCACCCCACTATGTTCTTTCTGTGAGGCAATTTTTAAATGATACGTTTCCAGATCAGTGGATTGGGAGAAGAGGTCCAATAAATGGCTGGAGAGATCACCAGATCTAACACCCCTCGACTTATTTCTCTAGGGTCACTTGAAAACTGTTGTATTTAAAACACAACCAACATCACTCGATGATCTTCGGCAACGGATTATTATAGAATGTACCTCTATTCCAAGAGAAGTGTCTCAGAATGTAAGAAATGAGTTTGAAAGTAGATTGTATTTTTGTTTAGCCCAAAATGAAATACATTTTGAGAATCTAATTAAAGAAAATAGCATTTCATAGAAACAGAGTTTATTTTATTTCAATTATAATTTTTGTTCGGCCCTGTATTAAATTTTAAAAAACATTCTTATGCTGGTAAAACGTTAATTTAAGGAATCACAAAAGGGGTGATGCCATTTAAAATTTTGGAGTTAGGGTGAATGGGGCCCAAGGGGTTACTCACCCCATAACCAAAATATGGTGGTTCTAGGTCCCCCTACCTGTATAACATTTGTACCAAATTGCGTTTTTCTAACACTTTTATTTTCAGAGATATTCGCATTGCAAGTTTTCAAATTGACACCCTGTATACACACACGCAAGTCAATAAAATAAAGTCACAAAAAAATACTGTCACGAAAAAGTATAATCACCAACACTTCACTAAAACGTTCGTGAAGCACGGCATCTGCCCGACGAGTTCGCGGATGGATGATGATGGCAGCGGCAGCGATGGAAGAACGGCAGCGACGGAAGCGGTGGCAGCGGTGGCGGAAGCGGCGGAGACGGAAGAGGCGGCGGCGGAAGCGCAGGCGGAAGAAGCGGAGTCGGCGACGGCGTGGCATCGTTAGATCGGCGGAGTGGAGGATCGGCGGCTAAGGTGACGTCGTCGGCATCGGTGAAGGCGGTTTGCGTCGACTGTTGTGACTGTTGAACTTGTCGACTGTTCCAAGTTGTGAATGTTCTGATTCAAATAATTGTAGAATTCCGACTCATCTGACGGAGTACTCCAAGAGCTTTATAGGGTTCACGCCTTACTCTACTCCGCGTGGTGGTGGTAGTAGGGTGCGACGAGAGCATCGAGGTCGGCGCACGTGTTCGGACCGGCAAATTACACTTCTTAAAACAATTTGGGTCGAAACTATTTCGGCACGTACGCAGGCAGCTGAGGGCGTATCAGCAGCCTATTGTGTTGCAGTAGCAGCTGCACATTTTCACGAATAGTTCTGCAAAATGTCCTAACGATGTCCTCGGCGCACCAGCGCACTGTAGGTAGAGTCTTATCCCTTCATTATTTTGTACTGGCAGCTGTACTTCTTCGAAAATTATGTCGTTTGGAAATTTCAATAATGAGGAACATGCTAATTTTGAAAAGGAGGAATAGTTAGCTCATAAAATGCAAATTGAGATAATTACGCATTTGTTAAGACGCGTAGATAAACTAGGCGCCTATAACAGATGGCAATTGTTGTTATAGATATTTTTTTCAAGTCATAAAATTTTCAAAATTGTTACAATCTTAATCTTACTTCTATTCGCAAGGGAATATTTCCAAATCTAGGGATTGTTATCGTCGCTTAGTTTATCTACGCGTCTTAACAAATGCGTATTTGTCTTGATTTGCATTTTATGAGGTAACCATTGCTCCTTTTCAATATTAACATAAATTCCGCATTATTGAAATTTCTAAACGAGATAATTTTCAAAGAAGTACAACTGCCAGTAATACACAATGAAGATGAACCTCTACCCGCTGTGCGCCGATTTACCGAGGGCATCGTTAAGACCGTTTTCGCAGAACAATTAGTGAAATATGTGCAGCTGCGAGGACAACACAATGGACTGTTGATACGCTCCCAGCCTCCTACGTACGTGACGAAATCGGCTCGAACCCAAATTGTTCTTGGAAGAGCAATTTTCCAGTTCGAACACGTGCGCCGACCTCGATGCTCCCGTCACACCCTACCACCCGCAACCCGGAGAAGAGTAGGGCGTGGACCCCGTAAAAGGCCATGGAGCGCTCTCCAGACGATCAGACGAAACAAAAACATTCAGACTTAAACATGCAGTTCATCATTCGTTACAACACCGTGACGCCCTCGCCGCCGCTTTTCGCCGCTGCCGCTTCCATCACCGCCGCAGCCACCGCCGCCGCTTCCATTGCCGCCGAACCACCGGTCATCCATCCGCGAACTCGTCAGGTAGATGGCGTGCTTCACAAAGCACAAAGTGAAGTGTTGGTGACTATACTTATTCGTGACTGTTACAGGATATGGATTTATAGATTTTTGCAAAACTTTAATTATAATTGAGTGGGAGATAGAAGGTTGTACTGATTTTATTTTACCGTACTAGTTTAAAATCAAATTATAACTGGAAGTACAACCTTCTATCTCCCACTAAACTAAATAACCAGTTAAAAATGGATAATCACCTAAACAATTTTAATTATAATGTTTTTTTTGTAGTAAATTTGAAAAGTGTTAAAACGTTGACAATTATTTCTATATTTATGTTAAGCCATAAAATATTTTAAAATCTTTACTCTGTTCTCAAAATCTAGGGTGTTTGTAGGTTAACATTTTAACATTTTTTTCAAGTTGTCAAGATGTCAAGGTTCTTTAAAAATCTAGGTAAGGATTTTCTAATTTTTTGTAGTCATTTATAAATGTATTTTTGGTAAATTTTAAAAATTCCAAGTTGTCGGCATTTATTTTTAAATGCTTCCAAGCGAATAGAGGTTTTATAAATTTTTAAACTTTCTTTGAGGAGATTTATCATGAAATCTAGAATTGTTGAGTTTGGAGGTTTTTGTCGAATTACAATAATGAATAAATGTTGGGTCATTCTGAAAAATTTCAAGTCGGTAGCAAGTGTTTTTATATTATTTTTAAGCTTTAAAGTATTTTAAAATTATTACAACCACACACTCTGTTCGCAGGATACAATAGTACTGGTTATCCCATTTTTCTAACTACCATAGTTTCCAAGAAAATTGAAATAGGCCACCGTTTATTCAGAATTCGTTATTGCTAAATTTGAGTATTTTAATTTTTCTGCTAAACTGAATTTTTTATTTCTCTTAAATCAACAACCTATTTCAATCATCCCAATTATTTATTAAAAAAAATGTCTAACTGGTACTATGTGGTACTATAAGGCTGTTTGTAATTAAAATTTTCATGAAATTAGGTTTAAATTTCGGGAAACTACTTGATTTAAAGAAAAACTTTTGATTGTACTATCCAGTACCATCTTAATACCACACTAGGTTTTTTTTAATAATATAATTTTCGATATTTTTAAGAAATCATTGAAGCGAATTTTCGTGGGGCACTTAGAATTCTCTGTGGCCCTTCCAGTATTATTTTCTCTTTGAGCCCCCCTAAGAAATACTCTGTGGCCCATATGGCTCACGTTGAGAACCGCTGCGCTATCCTACACGTTCACCAAAGCTCACGACACCAGATTTTTACGATTATTATGATAATTTCTTCATAGTGACAATAGATAGATAATAATGAATTAAAACTGAATACATCGAATTGCAAAAGGCATATGACTTAAGTGTTTCAGCCAAGAAGAATGCTGAATAGCTTAAAACCATTGATGTATTGCGAGTATCCATTAAAAAATAATTAACGAAATAATTATCGATGTTTGTGATTTCGTATCGTTGTTAGCAATGACCGCATTTAGGGAATTTGTAGCGTTGCAGCGCTGCAGCTGCAACTTCACTAGTGCCCACTTCTGATTCATCCGTAATTATGAAGGAAATAACCTCCTCGTTTATTTCTTCTCGGACGTTCTCCGTCTCCCCGACGTTTACAAAATAATTCTTCAGCAAACAAACAGGTTAGATTTATTAACACGCGTTTCACTGCTGCCACCTCTTTCGATTTTTCAGTGCTTCCAACTGCTTTTTAGTTTGCTACAACGCCTTACCTGCGTGGAATAATTATATGCTTTAACGCTTCATGAAGCGCTGCCAGCGCTTTAGGTAACAAAATTTTAAAATGGTCTTCACACTTTAACAACTAACGTTAAGTGTAAGTTAATTATTTATTTAGCCCGCTCGCTAGTCCATTGTTACAACAATATTATTTTCGCCCTAGGGCATAAAGCTCTTTGTTACGTCCGCAAATTAGTGCCAATTAGTGGACGGATCGTAGAAAAATAGGCTTTTATTGTTCTGTACCTCGGACAAGAGAACATTGTATAATATATAAGTAGAAATAATTATGCTAATACCCGCTTAAACACGAGTCATAATTATGTGAAAAGACAATAGTTAGAGCATATAATAAAATATGTTAGAAGTGATTGAATAAACAAAGTGCAGCGTTGTCATAAATTTGGCAGAAAATTGGTGTCATCGAGTAATTGGATGTGTTGAAAAATTGCGCAACGAATATGTTGATTTTGTTATGCAAATACGGCGGCGAGCCAATTGTGGGACGATGAGTTTATTTACGCCGGCGTAAATATTGATGAGCGATTATTTGCGGCTTGTTGGTTTTATGCATGCAACGCTCTGAATTTTCCACCCCTCCCCTCGCCCCATACGAGCAGCTCGAAACTTACAGAGGGGGAGTATATGCATAACAGCCTCAGAAAAAATCAGACCCCGGAGGAATCCAATTGATGCAACTGTTTGGAGAGCAAAGTCGATAACAAGCACTCTACAAGTATTAAATGACGGTCGATAACAGTAACGAGTGTGGGAGGTATCTGTTTCGATATGTTTGCGTTTCGCACCGGCACGCCATTGTGTTTGTGTATTTTACGTTGGCATTATCGGTAACTTCAGTTAATGATGATTTTTTTTTTGTATGTACATAGGAAACACTTAATCAAATATTATTGTAAAAGAATTAATAAGGGCACAAATAATATATGGCACATGGCCCAGATTTCGATCTAGTAATGCATATGTGACCCATAATTACTTTTAAAATATAATTGATTTAATAGTTATTCGTGTAAGAAAGCACTAAAATTTTACGTTTAATCATGAGTGTGGATGTTATTTACCTTGGCATTAGCCGATATTTTATTTTAGGTTCGCGTTATGGTGCCGATAAAATACATAAACCAGTGTATATGTATTTTATCTATAAATCGCCCGTAATTGGTGTGCAACCCAACATACAATTATTTTACTGCCTTAGCAGCAATTTATCGTCGAAATTTGTGTATTCTAGTGCCTAGTTGAAATATAATAACATATTCGATGATTTCCCGACTTACGGAGTATTAATATAGGTAATTAAATAAATAATGGACGAAGATTCTCCGTATAAAGCTGAATCTAAAGTGTGAACATGCCTCCGATAGGGATCGAACCTACAACCTCCCAGATCTGGAGGTCCATATTAGAAGCTATCGGGATGATTTCTCCACTCCGGTGGCATAATTAAACAGTAAATAAATGCTCGATATCACGCAATAAAATTTTTTTTTAACATTTTACACAATTTGAACAAATTGGGAACAGAATCCCCGCCTAGAGCACCAAGTTGACTTAAGGATGGGTAGAGATGTACTGAGGGAAGATCAGGATTACAGTGCAGGACTATAGTGATAAGAGCAATGCGAGTTTAAACTTGTCAAAGCATACAAATTACTGTACACGCGAGGTATTTAGAGCGCCAGCGTGCTACAGTGAATCTTCCTAACTGTTGCTCTATATTTTTATTACTGTTGCTATATATTTTAGCTGTATATTTTTATCATTGTTGGTGTATATTGTTCCTTTATTTTTTATTCTTTAGGGGGTGGTTAAGGGGGACTGGAAAATAAATGAATAAATTGAGAAAAAAAATGGGAAAATAGATCATTTTTAATGACTTTTTGCAATTTAAGGGGGCTACTCCCCCCAAATCTAACTCCTTGCTACACCTGTCTATGTTTTAGAACTTTTCACTACTCTAGCCCCTCAGAGGAAATGTAACGGTTAAAATAATCCTCTTGATCCCACCAAATGATCGGTAAGTGATAGTAAGTCAAAATAGGTTGGGGGCGTCCCCCAAAAAATGGTGGGTGTTGGGGGAAAACGAGAATAATATTCGGATTCAGGAAGTCATTTGACATAAGAATCAGCAGGAATGATTTCAGGGCTGATTTTCATGGCGACCAGTATTATTAGACAATAAACGAGGGTAAAATGTACAAATGTAAAATGTGTAGTACTAAGAGTAAACTAATACGACGTATGTTTGTTTGATTAACTAATTTAATAATTAAAACCTTGGCCGGTAGACAACAGGTTGAATTGTAATATAGATAAGTCCCACATCCACCCTCCGTATTAACTTCATATTAACCTACAAAATGTTGTTAAAAACACTTCTTTGGCAACTAATTGAGGAAATAAAGAAAAACCAAACCCGATTTTATAGTTTAAGTAGAAGTACAACCACCGCGGTGGATGGGCCGTATCCCACTCTCCAATTCTTAAATAATTTGAAGATTTACATGTGGACATTGGAGTTTGAAAAACTTGTTCTTTTGATTAACTTATTTATTGGTCGATAGACAGGTTGGATTATTGTATGGGGTCCATCCAGCACGATCCATATTAATTTTATTTTAACCTACAAAACGCTATTTGCTTTAAGAAACTTTTTTGTAAATTAATTGGCGAAGTTTAATGTTAAGAAATACGAACCGTATTTAAATAAAAGGTGATGGGTGGGCCCTATTACATCATTAATTGGTGGTAGGTGGGCCATATTATACCCTGTAATTCTTGGATAATAAACTAGTGTTTTAATGTGAACTTATAATAAGAGTTTAAGACTAATGTTCGTTTGATTATTTATTGATGGAACCCTTATCCGGTAGATAACAGACTGGATTGTGAAATAGGGCCCACCCACAACTCTCTGTTTTAACTTAATTTTATTTTAATAAACGCTATTAGGTTAAAGGAACGTATTTGGCAATTAAATGGCGAATTTGAAAGATTAGAAATACAAAACGCTATTTCGTAGTTTAAATAGAAGTGAAACGGGAAGCGATATACCCTCCTATTCTTGGATAATAGGGAAGGGTTTACATGTGAACATAAAGTATTAAGAATTGAAAAAAAGAACACTTTTGACTATGTTCGTTCGATTAACTTATTTATTGATAGAACCTTGACCGGTGAACAACAGGTTATATTGTGAGCTACGGCCCACCCACCATCTTTTGTGGGTTGGGGCCCACCCACCATCTTCGTATTTACTTTTCTATTCTTTCATAATTTTTCAATTATTTAGTGAATACTCTCCAATTATCATTGTAGGTTTTAATGCTAATATCATATTATGGCATTTAAAAATGCCAATTATATATAATATTGACAAGTATCAAAGTTATATCTTTGCAGAATTGATTTGATGAGTCGGAGCATAAGTAATTATTTTTTTGCAGATTTTAACTAATGAAATAATTTACACTAAAATATTCAGTATGTAGCAAGTAACCCTAGACAACGTACAAGGAGTTAATTCGCCATTTTTACAACACCCTTATACCGGGTGAATCATTTAACCTGGAGTTTTATAATATCTTGAAAAATACACATCGTATAAAAAAAATCTCTTTTTTTTATTCTGTTGATTTTCGTTTGCAGCGCCATCGGACAAATCGTACGTAGCTTTCAAATTTGCCGCACGCTTCGCCCACAGGGGGTGTGGGGGTAGGCGTAATTTAGTACTAACTCGAAGATATTAAAGTTTTAAGTCGGCTAGATTTTCTCTACGATGCGCATTTTTTGAGAAAAAAATTCCAGGTTAAATAATATATTAAATTATGTAGTCTCTACTAGAGATAGGTAAAACTCTTTTTGTGAGTCGACTGAAAAGAGTCAATTCTAGAAGTGACTCATGAATATGTTGATACATTAAAAAGTATGTCAGAAAAAAAGTGAGGAGCAAAAAAAAATAAAAAGGTCCTCACTTTCATGATTTATGAGTCAGGAAATTTTCACAAGAGTCGACTCACTCATGAGTTACCCATCTATAGTCTATTCCCCTTAATTGGACTTTGTGGTTTCGTAAATAAGTAAATAGACGAGGGTTTACATGCGAACGTACGGTAATAAGATTTAGAAAAAAACCCCTGTCTTATCTTCCTTTGATTAACTCATTTATTGATGGAGACCTTGGGCGCAATTATTATTAATAATAATAATACAGTTATCAATGGAAAATCTTTTACATAATTACGTATAATACAAATTTTATAAATGTAGCATCATATATAGGGTGTTTCAGACCACCCGTACACCCCAAATATCTCGTAAAATACAAATAGGGATAAGATAAAAAAAATACATCCAAAAATGTTTTTTGAGTTCTATTATCATGTAGTCTAAAATATGAACCGTCTCTCCACCCCCTGGGGGTGATTTTGAAATATTAAATGGGAACCCCTATTTTTTATTAAAGATTTGGATTCTATGCTAAAAAATTTTTTTTTTCGATGAGCGACAGATGGCGCTTTATTCGGCAAAAACATTTATTGAATTAAATTTATTTCTCGCATCAAATGAATGATTATGACACTTTTTTCGTACCCATCTTTTAAATAAGGTATTGATTGAAGTCATTCGTAATTTTATGACATCAATAAGTTTTTGTGTGCGATATCTGGGATATAGATAAGGATTCTTTGTAAAAAAAATCGTAGAAACGAATAAAAATTAATTTTATTAACAAATTTCATTCTATTCTTTTCTATGGTAGTAATGTATCAATGTTTGTAACAACTGGATTTTTTTTTGCTTATCGAAAAAAATTTTTTGATTAAAAACCTAATATATTTTAAAGTAGAATCCAAATCTGCAATAAAAATAGGGGCTCCTAAGATGTTAAAGTTACCCGGGGGGTTGGTTTACATTTCACACCCTCAAAAAATAAATTTAGACGTATTTTTCTGTATGTCAATCCGATTTGTATTTGGCGAGATATTTGGGGTGTACGGGTGGTCTGAAACACCCGGTATATCATTATATGATCAGAATCAAAATCAAGAGTTAAGGGAATTAAGGAACACGTATAAAGTCATATATAGACTTATATGAGGGACCACGGCTTCAAACCAAAGGCTATGTGGGATATTATTAACTCTAAGAGGGCATCTAATGTGAATGAAGAGCCGCCAAACATTTCAGCAACTGAATTTAATATATATTTCCACGAAATTTCTAGCAGAATCTTAAACACATTACCCGAATCCGACGTTGACCCTTTAATTTTAATGTCTAGGAACAATGGATATTTTCAATTTTCATAATTTTCCCTGAATACTGTAAGAAACGCTAAATATATATCGCTTGAAAAAACAGTAAAAGTGAGGATATCTATGGACTTAGTTGTGATATAGTCAAGGCTGTGTTGAATACTATTTTGTCACCCCTAACCAAACTGTTTAATATGTGAATTGGAAACAATATTTTCCCAGATGCGTTTAAGAGAGTTTTAGTCATTCCAATTTATGAGAAAGTCGAACACGATGATCCCGACAACTTTCGACCAATTTTACTGCAGCCTATATTTGGAAATTTTTTTTGAAAAAAATCGAATACTTTGAAAACTCGAAGCTTCTACGTAAGGATAAGTTTCGGTTTAGTAAAGGGCGTTCAACAACCGATGCAGTCTTAAATTTTGTAAGAATGACTTAGCTTGCTTCGAGCAGGGCTCAATGTCTAAGACAAGCTTTTTAGACCTGTCAAACGCATTTGACCGTGTCTCTCACCAAATTTTATTAAGAAAGCTTTACTTTTATAATTTGCACCTGGACGGCTTTGGCCTATTAATTTCATAGCTTTCCGGTAGAACGCAGTATGTGGTATCAAATGGGAATATTTCTGGTGCTCTTCCGGTAAACCACTCGTGCCACAGGGTTCCATTCCGAGGCCGTTATTATTTTTAATCTATATTAATGATATGTGGAAGATACTACACTTACGTGTATGAATACATCCAAACAACTAAATATGGTAACCGAGCTTCACAATTAAACCCTTACAATGGCCTCTGATTAGTTCCTAAATAATAAACTGCAACCCTCACGCTCTCTCTGGCAAAGGGCGGGAATGAAAAGGAATCCGCTTAATTCTTAGGAATTAATTTAGACAATCACTTGACATGGGCTACACACGGCGACGCTCTTGCTAACAAACTATGTTCCTTATTCGCAAACTATCGGCAATAGTTTCAAAAGAAATACTACGAGTGGCTTATTTCTGACTTTATCAGAGTCTTATGGGCTGCTTATATGGGGACATTATATAGATGCTGGAGGGAAGTAACGGTCGTACTTGTTAGGAATAGTAACAAATTTTTTCGAAGAAAAATCCTCGAATCAGGGAATCCGATCAAAAAGGGCTGTTAATAAGTCATCTATTTATCATATGCCGAGCTTTCGCAAATATTCATTAGCTTCATCAGGGAGACGATGTAAGATTAAAAATAAACTACCGCACTTAGTGAACTAAACGAGGCCATGGGCGATGAACAAGTTACATATTAAAAACTTTCCACAAAGCGTGGATGTTTAAAGATTACAACGAAATTTTACATGGAGGACGAAAAACACGGGTAAACACCGTCGGCCATCTTGTTGTTGAACAATAACCAGTTGGGAGGTGTACCTTCATTTCAATTTTGACTTTAGTTTTTAGTATCTTGTGCCATTTTTGTCATTTATTTTATTCATATTTTAATATTTTAACTTTGTAATATTTTATCATTTTAACTTTTAACATTTTAACGTTTTAAATATTTTAACTTTGTAATATTTTATCATTTTAACTTTTAACATTTTAACGTTTTAAATATTTTATCATTTCTATAGTTTTACATTGAACTTTTACTAATGACGGTTTTCTTTTTGTTTCTTTTTGTTCAATTTGTGTTACTTTTATTGCCCCCATTACATTTTAACCGTTTATTTATTACCAAATTTAATTATTTGACTTTTAAAGTGTTTATTATCCAATTAATATATTTTAATATGTATGTGTCCATGTGTATTTATTCACGTATATGTGCAATTGGCGGCTAATATTTATTGTAAACTAATATTATTATTAGAACATTACTTATACTGACCTGTGTAAAACATGTATTGTTAGGCACCAATAAATATTGTATTGTATTGTATAAACAACAACAACATTTGTAAAGTTCAACAATATGAACAGAAAATATTAAAATATATATAAACAAAATGAGTACAAAATGCACAATTGTATTTCTGTCATCGTTTCATGGCTAACTATTTTTTTTTAATAAAATATAAAATTGTAAAAATATGTGAAGTTCAACTCTGGTTTTCATTAAAGAGACATTTTATGTATCTTGGAAACTTATTTTAATATAAAAAAAATGGTGATGTGGCCATCATGTTACTTTCTCCGACTTTATGGTATCATTTATATTTACGCTTTCATGGTTTATTTTCAATTAAAATCATATTTTAAATGTACATCGAGCGTTGTGTAAACTCGGATGAAACTGACGTTTAAAACGTCAAAATTTATTGAAGTTGCACTTCAAATTTAAAAACTCGGTTTACTCAAAAACTAACGAGATTTTGAAAAAAACTTATTCTTTAGAAGTTGTTTATTTTGGCATTCTCTACAATTATTATTCATATTAATTTGCTGTAACTATAATCGTTTTATAATTATAAATCCAAAAATTAAAAAAATAATAATAATTTTTTTTCTCGAATAGCAATGATTTTATGAAAAATATTTTCAAGCAAAAGATGTTTGTTTCTTTGTTGTCTTCAAAGTCAATTTTTTTGTGATATTTTTCATATTTAAGAAAATATTGACAAAAAACAAAAAAACAGTTAAGGTAAACACCCACTTCCGGTGTACGAAATTCTATCAAAAGCTTTTTTTTTCTTCAGATTATCAAATAAGACGTATGTTCAAAGTTTCATATCATTTTCTTTATTAGTTTTTGAGATACAGCGCACACAGACAGACACATACGCAGACACAAAATTATCTAGGGACCCCAAAACGGATATTTCCGTAAAAAAAATTGAAAAAAAAATCACGATCACAATACTTTCTCGTACTTCGTAACGGAGAAAGTAAAAAAATAGGTTCAAGTGTATTATTTATTGTCAAATTATCTAAAAGTTTACCTTTCACAATTGCTTCCTTTCTCTGCTAAGAATCCGGAAACATCATTAAAAAAATGTACACTATTTACATTCTTTTAAATGTCTAGTTAGAGATTTGTTGTCGCGTTCTCCGAATATTTTCTCAGTGCGCAAACTTTACCTCCACACGTCTCGAGTGCTCAGTAATACTGTATTACTAGTCTAGTTGATTTTTTCGAAAATTTTAGAAGTGATTTTATTCGGCTCGTAAAACTGCATTACTTTGCCCATTTAACCATTTACCCATTCGAGATCCCACTAGAGAACATCTAAATAAACTCACGGTGTGTACGTTTTCAGAAGTATTTTAAATTCTCAGATATCTTTTCACTATTGTACTGTAACAACAATATTTTGAAATAAATTTATTCTTTGAAATAAAAAAAAAACTTAATATGACAACAAAGAATATAATCACTGTTACTTATCTCTTATAGCATAATTACAAAGGGATCTGTACCAAAGATACATTTTCTAAAGCAAATAACTTTACGAAGGTAAGAGCTCATAATTTTTGTTGCCAAATTACAATGAAAATAATAGTTTTCATAATTAAAATAACTATATTGTCTTTGAAAACCTAACCTGACCTAAGGAATACCGCCATATTGGTTGCTGACAAAAAAATCCTGTAAAATCGCTGCTGGATTCGCGGAAATAAAAATACCCAGCACGTGACGCAAATTTTAATATCCTGGCGCATCCATCATAAGATCAATTTACAAATTCGCTCATTTTACTTGTCTCTAAAGCGATGGTTGAGATTATTCAAATCTAGCTCGGTAGATAATGGTTAATATTGAGATTATCATACAACACACTGATTTTTGGCTGAAAACAACTACCCGGAGTATTCGCCATAACGTACCCGTTTTAAATGAAATGTACTTGCGTATCTAAAGTTTGTTAATCTGAACACACACCCTTTCTACACACAACTTCTCTATTTACTATTTGTCTTGACTGTAGTTTCCTTTGCCGGAAACACAGTGGAATTTTTAATTACATCTCCAGCTCGAAATAAGTTAAGTTGAGCAACATCTGCGAATTGTTGCGGTCATTCTCGGGTATGCGAACGTAACTGGAATTAACGACCGCACTTCCGTTATATATGTTATTTTTTCAGAGCGACGCATTTCATTTGTTCGAGTAATTAATTGTGCGCGTCGCTTAAGAACGTGCCCACAATAACTTCGGCAGGGCCGGAATTTTCTTGCCGCGGGGGCGAGCGACAACCCGCCAGGAATTTAAGGGCGGCGGGTTCAAGGACTGCTAGTTAATTTCCAGCTATGAATGCTTACAACAAATGGTGGAAATTAATTTAATTCTACGCGCCCGAACTAATATTGACATAGGCCTCGCGTTTCTCGAAATCCTTGTGAAGTTAACAGTGTTAACAGAGGGTAATTGTTTGGGTTTATTTTTAGGGGATAACGATAGTGGTTTAATGTTGTAATTATAAGGTTTTATTATAAGTTATGGGAAGTAATGTTACTATTGATCAGTTGACTACTGATTTCTGATATTTTTTTTTTATAAAAGTAAGTAAGTAAGTTTACTTTAACCCATTTTTGCCCACTGTTCCATTAGTGGAACAGCTATATTTTCGAAGAATTGCACGTGCACCAGCGTTTTGCCTCGTTTGTTTATGATGAATTTATTATTGGTAAGACCACTGTGCACTAAAGGAAAACGCACGATTGCCGAATATTTTGTGTTAAAAAACTGCATAGAAAATTTGAAAAAAAAATCGTTGAGCAAAAACGGATTAATACTTTAGGTAAAAATTTAATATGGTATTACATTATACTCGTTCTAAAATATGGCATACATTTTTCAGCTACTGTGTCAGCTACTTGGCCATCTGCCACTACCGGTTTTTTAAATATATCGATAAGTATTTTCTTTAAAATTACATAAATTAAGGCACAAATGGTATACATTTCGATTTATTTTTATGCGAGATGGTTGTACACATTTGTAAGAACATTTTAATAAAGTAAACTAATTTTGTTTAAAAAAAAAATTAACAAATCGATTAATAAATGGATTTATATGTATAAATTTTAATGGCAATGCTTCTACTGAAGGTATTGAAGTAATTAGGGAGCGTTTTGTTTTATTCACGTTAAAATTGTTTATTTTCTTAATAAAGCGGGTGTCTCTTAAAAATAATTGTTTTATTATTGATTGTTGTTCCGGCAAATGTAAACTGATCAGACACCTATAATTAAATATTTATTGATCACTAAGTTAATATAAAATTATTTTTGTTTCTTAACTTTGACGTTGATTTTAAATTTTTTTATAAATGTATACTATATTTTAGGACATAAGAGAGTTTTTATTAATATACTCTTTTTCTGTAGGTACGAAATAAATATCTATTTATATTTACCGACCGCGTATTTACCTAATTTACTGCGTGGAATAAAAATTTTCGTTCATATTTCCCATCAAATTTTTACCTTTGAACATTGTTATTTGTTTAATCAGCGATGTCGCGTATATAATGAAATTTAGAGCAGGCTATTTTATATGCAGTGACCATATTCAGTGTGAATAATTAGTACATGCTTTATAACGAAACGCGTTTGACTGCGTTTAACAAAATGCCAATCAAAATTTCGCCAGGGCATTCATGATCAATGGTGTTATTAAACTTTACAGTTTCCAAAAATTCATTGTGTCGATATAGGCTGCAATACATTCAGGAATTTATATAAATTTGTTATTATAATAGGATATTATTTAGTTAGCATATTATGGACGCTAATATTACAAAAAGATGGAATTTAATAATAATAACTCCAATAAATTCTCTAACAATAATCACTTACCAACAGTCGAAACCATTTTCATTACTAATAATTAAAATTAAATTCGATTAATACCATTTTCAATATTCTGCACACTAAAACATGTGAACTCACTCGGTGGAAAAGAAACTATTTTCAACGATTAAAAAGAGCTTTAATTTAAATCGGAGCTGCGTTAATGCATCGTAGATAAGCATTGATAACAGGCGACGAAATAAAGTGTTTTTGCGACCTCTACGCCGGACGCTAATTGCCTCCGGGGCAAAGGTCAGATGATTTGGCGGTTTGCACCTGACAATGTTTAGTTCCATCAATGAGTTCGGTGTTTTTAGATTTAGTTGTTCTTGAATTTTAATGTTTGAGTCAAATTTGAAGGATGGTTGAGGGGCGGTTGTCGTTTTATAGACATAATTTCAGTAAGGTAAGTGTATAGAGCTAATTAATTGGAAATGTATCATTTACTGGAACATGTTTTTATTTTCTAAAACGATTAATATTCGATTGTGTTGGACGATTTTAATAATTCACACAGCAAAATGCAATACCGATTTTGTTTTTCTAAAGAGGCTTAAAGTAACGATATCTGAAACCATTGTTAACTGTTGAAATTTTATTTCTGTGAGTGACTTCTCTAAAGTGATGATTTTTTGGTCTAATTGGTAGCTGAAAAATTAATAATTGTTTCGCTACTCGAAACAAATATTGAAAACAATGTAACACAACACAAGCCAAAATACAAAATACAAATTTATTTTACCACTTACATTTTTGTAAAGTTCTACGACAAACAATCTATTTCTATTGCCCTCATTAAGCCCCATCCCTGGACCTACAAGTGATTTCACAAGAAAATTTCATAAACCGTTTTAAAATTACACCAAAGGGCATTGCCCTATATGATAGTGAAAAGTCCCCTGTCCGGGATTTTGACCACACTTGGAGCATTCAGTTCGGTATCAAAAAAGACTCTGCCTCCTAAATTTTCAGCCCGCTTGAGCGTCTCTAGCGGCCGCTAGTTCCAAAAAAAGGTTTTTCCGTATTTTTGGGATAACTCGAGCTAGAAATAAAAAAGTTCCGAAAGTGATATTTTACGGGATGAGTAGGAATCCTGCGAGTCCCGTAGAATCACTTTTGGAACGCGTTACGTACAATATTTTTTCTGCAGCCGTTTTTTTTATGTTAAAAAAGCTAAAACACACACGAATGTTCTGACATGCGCTGTCATAATTAAATACGATGTTCATGTTTTTGTCAAGGCCGCCTACATATATACGCAAAATCATCCCGAAAGTAACAAAAAGCGTCCCGAAAGTAAAGAAATCGTTCCGAAAGTGAAACAAAATCGACCCGAAAATAACAACTTTCGGTACGATTTATGTAAAGTGGTACTTTCGATTTAATAAATCATACCGAAAGTTTTATTTTCGGGACGTCTGCAGAAAAATATTTTTACATGCGGGTTGCGGCGTTCGAAACCACTTTAACTGCCTCACTGTGGTATTTTTTCAGATTTTTCCGCTCGATAACCGAAAACTGGCGGCCATTTTAATATTTGTAACATGATTTTCAGCACGTTTTTTCTTCGCAATAAAAAATCCAAAAACTGTATCTTTTGGCAATTTTTCACTGCCTTCAAAATGATGTATTTCCAAAAAAAATGTAAGTGGTGCAAAAGGTCGAAAAACGTCGAAATACTTGATTTTGGTCATTTTTAACGGTTTATCCCCCTGCGACGTTTTTTAAGGGTATTGAGTCATCATAATGTTCCTAAAGGGGACTTCTTGGACACTTCTATCCCTCGAAAATCGTTACAGCACCCTCAAACACCACCAAGTAAGGCCCTCGAAATTTTTTCAATATAATTTTTTTCGCCCAAAAACCACATTTGCCCTTATTTCTAACCCTTCAAAAGAATAAAAACTGGAGCATACTGCAAAATAGCCTCTTTTCTCAACAATCAATTTGGCAGAAGGCTCGATTCTGATGTTCAAATGAGTGAGGAAATCGTGGATGCAGTGACCGCTACAAAAACTTGTAAAAACAATCTGGCCAAAGAAGCAGAGGAGAATAGTTAGAACCGGCGTAAACTGGAATTCAAAGAATATGACGTCTTCCGATATCTTAGACTTTCCTGAATTGACAAGTCGTGACTTAATAATATTTTTTACTGGTACCTACCAGCTAAAACAAACCATCTCCTACCTGACTGAGATTTTGGATGAACACGACAATCTAAAAGTAGGTTTATACAGAGAAAATGAAAACATAATAAGAGTTTCCGTACCTTCCAGGCATAAGAGTAGGAAAAATTACAATTGCTACGTGGAATATACACCGAATGCAATTGGATTTGGAAGTATATTGAGGTACTGTTGTGATTGTGCGAAAGGAAATCGTACAGTAAAGTGATGTCCTCATGTTGCTGCAATAATCTATTGTCTATCCTATGGTCTATATGAAGATAAAATGTTTCTTAATTGAATGTTTTGAAGGGTCAGAAATAAGGGCGAAATGTGTTTTTTGGACGAAACAAAATTATATTGATAATTCAACTCATGTATAAAAAGGTGCAAGGCGGACAAAAAATTTGCAAATGGTTAACAATTTATTCACCTTCACCATGACAACGATCTCTATATTAACAATTTTAGTAAACAGCTAACTTCAGTTGAACAAAGGCAGTTCGTGTCAGTTCTGAAACCTATGCGGTGAAATATAAATTGAAATCCGTTTCGGACACGCTTCCACGTGAAATTTTTGTTACGATTTTCTTTCCGATCCATGTATCAGTTGTCATTTAAATAAGTATTTCACCTTTTAGTTACGTGCATTTGCAATTAAAGCCGGTGACGACATTTCGTACTTCGGCCGCGAGATGTCGCAAGCGTACGGTAGCGCTGTCACAATGCGTAAATTTTAGAACTGGATTGCATTTAATATTGATCTTGTTCTATCATGTTCTAATAGTATGAAATAAACATTTATATATTAGTGTATTTGGCGTCTTCCCAAGAAATAATTAACGATCAGCTGTTATTGGTTTTGTAGTGTGTGTGTGAGTGTGTGTTTGGTGAGAGGTTATAATCTATAATATAATATAAGAAACGTCAGAAATGTATGGAATGTATACTAAATGTAAGTAATAATATATATTTATACAAAACAATAATTATAAATATCATTTTAACGGCTATCCTAGTGTTTTCAACCATTTTCATTTTACCCACACACGATTTTGACGATTGGTGCATCATACAATTCCATCACAAATAAACAATGCTCTTTCACCCATTGTACATTTAATTAATATAAATTGTTAATATAAATATAGTTCTTATTCGTTAAATTATCTCAACAAATACCACTCGCGATTATAATTTCGGCAGAATAAATTTTATTTAAAGCACTCGCCATTTCATCGCAAATTTCTTGAATGAATTGAGATTAGGCAAAATCTTTCCATTTTCCATCTCAATTCATTCTCGAAATTTGTGTCGATTCAATGGCTCGTGCAAACAATTAAAATGTATCCGGCCAAATTAAACCTCTTGTGGTATTACCCCCGAATAAATTTCGAGGGCCAGAAAGTCTCACTTGGAGATTTTTGAGGGTGCTAACACTATTTCCGAGGGGTCTTATTCGGGGACTTTATGATGACTCGATATTCCCAAAAAACGTCGCAAGAGGATTAAAAACCGGTCAAAAATTACCAAAGTCGCGTATTTCGACGTTTTTCGACCTTTTACACCACTTGAAAAAAATTTCGCAATACGTCATTTTGAAGGTAATGAAAAATGCCAAAACATACAGTTTTTGGATTTTCCGTCGCGAAAAAAGACGTGCCGAAAATCACGTTACAAATATTGAAATGGCCGCCAGTTCTCGGTTATCGCTTGTAATTTAAAAACTCGTGGTAACTTCTATTCTAAATAATTTTAGAAAGTTTCACGATTATAGCTATTGTTCTTCAATCTATTTTAACCAAAAATTATAACTTAAGCGGGAAAATACGTTTATCGGTTTAAAAAAATCGATTTTTTAAATTTCGGTTTTTTGGCAGTTTAAACCTTCAAGAATGTTGGCCTAAAACCGTTTTGTGAAATTTGAATAAATAGAGAGGTTACAACGCGTTTTGTCGGGCAGCGCACAGGTGTACGTCTCCCCTTTCTGAAGCGGTGCGCAAGTAAAATAGTGCTTATACAACTGTTTCTTTTGTCCTATTTACCATATAACTAACTTTTGAGATTGAGATACAAAAAAATCGCAAAGGCATTGAAGGTGGAAATAAGCTGACAGCGACAGTTTTAACAATATGATCGGGAGGATAGCACTTAAGATGGAGGACGACATCTTTATTGCAAATAATGAAGACTATGGGAGTGACGATTGGTCAAAACACGGTTTAATTCGCAGCAAACAACGACTCTTAGAGGTATACACTAGCAGGAATTTGAGAACAAAATTCGTCTCCGAAGGCCCGTATAAGCCTCCTCCTGGCTAAAAACCAACAAATTGACCAAAATATCTCGATCAGGAGAGCTCCTTGTATTCCTTCAGATATTGACAATGATGTGAAGTTGAATACATTCAGTTTCACAATAGAGTAAAAGTGTTCTACAACTTTAAACGCGTTTTTCTCAAATCATTGTTTTTCAAGTCGGTTACAATGATAACTTGAAGACGGATTAACCGATCCGCACATTTTTTTTAATGATAGCTTATACAATTCCATTGTCATTGACGGATCCGATATTGAAAATTTCAATTCCTTCTATTTTTTTTTAAACAAAGAAAAGTGATTTTTTTAGCGAAAATCGACAAATTTGAAGGTTCGCCATTTTGTTGAAAATTGGAATTTAAAAAATTGGATCTGTCAACGACAAGGAAATACACTCTCCTTTAAGATGCCGTTTAAATTTTGCGTTTCAGATTAACAGGCAAAGAGAAATCATTGTAACCGCGGAATCAAGCATATCTTGCGGAGATAACTTCACAACGCTGAAAGAGCGGGATTTTATAACTTAATCTCTCCAATAAAATGTGAATACGAAGCACAAAAGGCGTGTTTCATAATGCAAAAAGTCGTTTTTGTTTAATTTGTCACTTCGCTCTGAAAAAAAATCATTAAAAATGCTTTTTTCTACTCCCACCTCTAAAATGTCATTTATCGCATATGTTTCCATGATGCTAAGTGATTCTTTAAATACACCTTAACAAACTCTGACTTTGTGCATTTTAATCATGGGCTGAAGTTAGCTCCAGATTTGTAAATCGCTAAAATCAATTAAAACTCAAAATCCAGTTAGTTGTCACTTATCTATCAAAATGAAAAGTGAATAAATGAAACAAGGAATACTTTCAACTTAAATCAAATAGATAATACAAAACATCAAAGAAACTTAGGAGAATCAATGATTTCCTTTAGCAATTGCCATAATGTCTCTAACGTCTCTCATGTTAATGTATATTTACCCAAGTAGACCAATTTAATAATAATGTACTATTACCGTGTTCATTTAAGATAATTAAATAATTTCAAAATTTTCTTAATTTAGTCGTAGAAAAAGTATGCAATTCGTGTTATAAACTTCTCTAGACTCTCGTTATTAAACACTCGTTAATTAACTCGTGACTAAAGTGCCGTTTATAACACTTGTTGCATAATATACTATTTTTGGGGGGCTCCAAACGTATATACCCCCTTAATAATAGAAGTGGAAATATCTTGTAATTTAGGGATGGAATGTTTTGGTATTTATATGGAATCACGTAATAGCATCTATTTAAGCTAACTTCAGAAAGTTTTATTCTTGCAGCAAATGTTTTTCAATTTTATCAATCTTTAGAGTGAACAAAAAGACGTTCAAGTAGGACTATCTGGTAATTTAGGGATGTTTAAGGATTTTTATGAAATCATGTAGTAGCATCTATTTTAATAATTTTAGAAAATTTTATTCTTATAGTAAATGTTTTTCAAACCGAATTTAACTAAGAAATGAAAGCAAGGGTGTTTCATTGGGATTATCTTATAGTTGAGGAGAGAGATATTTAGGAGTTTTAATGAAACCACCTATTATTATTCATTCTAAGTAATGTCAGAAACTTTCGCGCTTATGGCCATTGTTTTTAATATTATTAACCAAATTAAAAAAAAATAATCACGAGATTAACACTACAAAATTTCAGTGTGATTATCTTGTAGTTGAAGGAGGAGGTATTTTATGTAGTTGCTTAACAGCATCTATTTGAAGCTACTTCAGAAAGTTTAGTTTTTGTATCAAATGGTTTTCAATTTTTTTCAGTTGACTTTCAATAAATGTAACTTTTTTAATTTAAAAAAAATACACTGGGATGTTCCAGAGAGATTATCTTGTAATTAAGGGGAAATATGTTCTGGGGGTTTAAACCACCTTGTAACATTTGTTCTAATTAATTTTAGAAAGTTTTTTGGTTGTTGACATTGTTTTTCAATTGTCTAACCGAATTATAGAAAAATTAACTTCAAAATGAATGGCATTTAAGTGGGATTAACTGGGTAATTGAAGAAGGAAATATTTTATCTTTATGGAATCAAGTAGTGGCACCTGTCTGAATTAACTTCAGAAAGTCCTATTTTTGTGACAATTGCTTTTAATTTTTTTCAACTTTCGTATTCTAGTAGGATTATCTTGTAATTAACGGAAGAGAAAATTTCGGGGTTTTATTAAACCACATGGTAACATCAATTCCAAGAAATGTTAGAAAGTTTCATGCTTGTCATTTTTTTTCTTTTTTTCACCGAATTTGATTATTAATTTCTCACTTAACCCGTGGTGAAACATTATTGTATAATTTTCTCCAGGAGAGACAAATAAAAATAGTAAAACAAAACCAAGTGTTTTAATTAATCAAAATTAAAAAACGTAACTTCGAAATGAAAACTATAGCTTTTAAGTAATATGGTAATTGAATGAGGGAATATTTTAGAATTTTTATGGAATCACGTAGTAGCATCTATTTGAAGTTACTCGTGAACCTTTTATTCTTCTAATTGCGAGATCTTCTGCCGCTCAGCTCGTCTCAGGTTTCGGTTATTTTCTCTCCCTCTTATGGTTGCTGTTTTCATAGTACAGTCCGTGTAACGTGCGTTTACATTTATATAGTTTGCTTAAAGAAATTTCGTTTAATAACTTAATTGTTGTGAGAGCAATTCAGTGAAAATTTAATTATACAAAGTTTTTTAAGCTGGAAATGTATTTCAATTTATTTTATTTATTTTGTATTAATCCTACTACTATTTAAATAATTCTAAAAAAATCTACTGTTAAATAGTTGTGTCTTAAATCAAGTTATAACCAGTATTAACCATTATTTAATTTTGCTTCTCAAAAAACGAAAACGATAATTTTGTGTGTACTAGCCAACGGGAATAACCTAATAATAGGACACATCACAATAAAATAGTAATAAATAAAGTAATATTGATGTGAGCATCCGAAGAAGTTGCTAATTTGTTTTTCGTGTCTTAAGAAGTGTTTTAAAATAGAAATATTTGTATAGTTTATCGATGCTATGGCAAATATGGCTCAAACGAATCTTGAACAGGACGTTAGTCCTTGTTTTAGCAGCATGAAACTTAGTCTTGAAATGGAACGATAATCGGGGCACATGGAAATTAATTATTAATATCAAAGTACAGCAGTCAATTTTATATTTCATTATTTTCTATGCAAAATTGACGCTGTGTCATTTTCTGTGTTCTTAGAGAGAGCGAATATCATGTCTAGTTAATAATGAACATGTTCCGAACAGTACGGTCGCCATCTATTTTAAATAAGAGAATTTTTAATAAACAACGTTGAATTTTCTCAACCGCGAGTTGTACGGATATCATACTAATGCGGCATATTCAATTTTACCGACAACAAAAGCATAATACAATGCGGTTAAAACCGTTAAGTATATTCATAAAATACAACCCAATTACTCGCAATAATAGGAAAACTAAAGAATGAAATTCTTGAATGAATATCAATTTATAACTTAAATTGGTATTCAGAAATGGATACAATTGGGTTTTAAGAATTTTATTGTTGCCTTAATATTATTAAGGTAAAAAAAACACACTTTTTAACTTGAATTAAAATCACTCCCGGCGCACCCACCATTATTGGGTTTTATTTAATAGCAATGCTACACACATAGCGTTTCGCTCATCACGCACCTTCTCTTTTTACAATTTCTCACGACATGTTTCCTACTATTTTAAACTATCATCTTACCATCTTTCAAATAAATAAAGCATTGCGCAAAAGTTTTCGTGTGGAAACTAAATTAAAATCTGTTTTTGGTTGTCTGTTTTACCCAACTGGCGATCGATTGCCATTTCCTTCGTGTATTTATGTGTATATACCTAAGCTTGTTATATCATAGGGTCACCCCTGCTGCCATGAAGAAATATATAATATTGGAGATATTTATTTTTAGCTCACGTTCTATCGTGTCTTGATTATTTAAAAAAAATCTGTAAAGAAATGTGAGTATTATTTATAGACGCTTATTATAAAACTTATCTCGACGTGAAAGCGTTGGTAAATACTTGTTTAACAAAGTGCGCTCGGATCGGGTTTAATTACTTTTGAATTAATAATGCGCGATACTTTACTAACAATAAAGTGCAATATTTGCTTAATACATCATAATTGCACTGTGGACGACTTCGTTGAGTTTCATTGTTAACTTTAATACCCCCATTAAATACCGAACATTCGGTATGCCCTCTCAACCAATTAAAACTTTCCTAAACGTAATCACGATAATACCCAGTATTCCCTTGTTTACTATACATAAACAAATGTCGAGCGCATCAGCCAAGTGATACCGAATTATCTTATCCGAGCATGTACATTCTAGAGACGATTAGGTATGAATAATTATATTTGTTTCATTTTGTAACTATAATCTTGTTTATTGGCGGGCGCAAATGGGCGATTATGGCCCTTGGGCCTATAATATTATTGCTAAGAAATAATAATCAACGTTCATCACGGTGGTGGTTTCTGGGGTAATATGTTTTTGTTGGGGTATGGTAGCTGTGCAATATTGAATTTTTGCTAAATTAAAAAGTCTATCCGCTCGGAAAAACAAACACTCAAATATTTATAGCTCTCTATTTAGGATAAAAAATCCCTCAATATGTTTTTTTTTGCCAAATTTTACATCCGCGTATTATTATTTTTGGTTCGGGAAAACAAACATTTTTAAAAATTCATACCTCTCCATTCAAGATAAAAATTCTGTTTATTAATTTTTGATGGAATTTTACCTCCGGTTTTATGTTGATTTTTTTTTTTCGCTTAGGAAAATAATATTTACTAAAACTTTATAACTCCATTTATGGTGACAATTCCCTTAAAAACAAATATATTTGTGCAATTTTACATGCGTGTTTTATTTGCTCGCGAAACAAACATTACAAATAAAAGGCTGAAAATAAACAACAAGCTTATTGGTATGAATTGAAAATTCCAAAAGAATAAACAGATATCAGTGCAGACGAATTCAATAATTATTTCTGTGAAATACCGCATGTATTACTTGATAAATTAAATGTACCGCCAATTAATCAAATTAATAGTAATAAACTGGCTACTAGAAATGCACCATATTTCAATACAGATGAGGTAAGTTATAGGATGTTCGAGACTCAATAATAACAAATCTAGAACAAACAGTGAAGATGTATATAACTTAACCCCTAAATTAATTAAGACCCTGAAAGAGCTCATAGTTGTCCCTCTTACGAAACTGTTTAATATAATAATAATAATAATCTTTAGCTTCTCCAAAGATCAGTACATACAAATACAAACATAAATGCATGTAAAATAATAAGTAACACAAAATAAACAATAATAACAAAATTCATTTAGAGAAAATATGTCTTCAAAAACTACTTTCCTAAATTATTGAAGCTGTGTCGCATGGTACCATTAGACAAATCAGAGGATAAGACAGATAAAACAAATTTTTGACTGATTTGACTCGAACAGATGTTTGCCAAAAAATTCAGTAATTAAAAACAAAATTCAAATACATAATATACCATTCTTAAATTTACAAACTTTCAACATTAGTAAAAATGTTATAGTAGGCAACAACTTGTAAATATTAGTTTAATATTTCAAATGATTTGGAGGAGATTATGGATGGTGCTGTCGCTATGTTTGCTGACAATACCAATCAGTCAACGGTAAAGATTTAAAAAAATCGAAAATATATCTTGTGAGGTGCAGTCACAAGACCAAAAGTGGTTCAACATAAATCATTTAACCATGAATGAACAAAAAACGATACCATGGTTTTCAGTCTGAAAAACTGGATGGTGTAAAAAATCTCGAATTTATAAAATTTCTCGGGATACGTCTGGATTCCTCTTGCAATTGATGTTGTGGCAAAGACATTGGTTTTGTTATGACAATTGACACACGAATTGCCTGCTGAAGCATTGCTCAGTGCCTATTGTGCACTTTTTTACTCGGTTATGTCATTGTAGCATGGAGTCCTGCCTCGAACAGTGAATTTTCATTGCAAATACAAGCTATGCGCAATATTGTTGGCTTGAAATATACTGACGATTGTAAATGTATATTTCCCAACTATGGGATCATCACTTTTCCTGGGGAACACATATTGCAATATCTACGAATATCTATGTCAGGAAAACATACATACAATGACACCAGAAACAAGATGGATGTTTTAACTTGTCAACATAAACTCCATAAATAGAGAACTGGCATGAGGCATTTCGGAATAAGCTCCCAAGAAATGTTTAAAATCTGCCATTTAAGAAATTCAAAAAATCGCTAAAAACTTTTCTAAAAAAAAAACATATTACGATTTAGAAACTTTTCTGAATGATGTTGGTAAAATGACTTGATGGCTTGTATATTATATTTTTATTTTTATTCTGTTTAAATAGTTTCATAATGACAAGTTAAAATTGACGATACTATGGTTACTCATTCATAGTTTGTTTTATACAAAAAACACGAACAGGCTAAAACATCTGGAAACGAAGAGGCGGACGAAGAAGAAGAGTTTGACCACGGAGAAAAATATTTTGAAAAACTTAAAGCTGAAAACTGTACAGGTTATTACAAACCTTAAGGGATAAGTGCCTCGCGTCCGAGTAAGACCAGAATGGCCTAAAATAAAATGATAAGCGCCAATATCTTAGGCCCGAAATTTGACCAAGTATGTAAATTTGTTTGTGCACGCCTCCTGGTTTGATGCAATATGTAGGTAGAGCTCATTACAGCATTTTTGTGACTTTATTTGATAACGAATGACAATTTTATTAGGTACATATTGTTTTCAAAGGTATAAACTATTTTTTCCGCTACCGACAACGTAACTTAGCATTGCATACATGGTTACAGGTACCGTAAGTGGCTGATAACATTCGTGGTGTTTGTTGTTCTTCACGACAGAACTTAATTTTTTACTTACGGACCTAGGAAAATAATAAACAGTAACGTAACGCTCCAACATATAGGCGAGTAACACATTTTCGTCTATACCTATAACATCGGCTTCTTTTTTACATAACCACTGCTTAAAAGAGTCATGGTAAAGGACACATACCTTTTTCGATTTTGTCATTAAAATATTTTAGCACGTAATATTCGCAGCTTCGTTTACATCCATGCCCGCAAAAACTGTCACTGGATTGACACAAACAAACAAAATTCGACATTGTTTTCTCGGTTGCTGGGTTGCCCTAGGACGCACAGGTGACTATAAAAATTTTAATACCAAATGTTAGAAGCCGTATTTTAGAATATTTTCCGATCTTTTTTGAGTATTATATTTCCGGTAGCGGAAAAAAAATAATAAGCAACACAGAACGTAAAGACAATTAACATTTTCGGCAGGCGATGAGCCTCGGCTCCGCCTCGCCTCGTATTCGCCTACCTCAAATGTTAATACATAATTTTCGGGACAAATTATACAGTTTGTCTGATGATTAAAAAAAATCAAATTCTATAGACGACTAGTCTCTCTAAATGTGCAAAATATCATTTCTTAATATTTGATATTAGCTTCAGAATCATGTATATGCTGACCATCAAAAATGCATCTATTTTCGACTCGGCACTTACCCCCTTAAACTTAGAATGTGGCTTTATAGTACTAGGAAAATAGTTTAAACGTTTAGGAAACGCCACCCAAAAAAGATGAAGCTACAAGAATTTAGTGACACGTTTAACAATGAAAAAGAAAATTTTGAAGAACCCGAAGCTGAAAACTGTTCAGGTCATTTTAAACGAAACTTAGAATGTGCCATCAATAGCATTAGGAAAATAGTTAAAATGTTTAGTAAAAGCTATAGAAAAAATATTAATCTATAAGAACATATTCAATTGGAATTTCAGAAAGCTTAATATTAAATATTAGGTGTAAAAACAAGATGGAATTCCTTAATTAACTACGATGTTTGAAAGATCTTTAAAATTAAAAAAAAAATGTATAAGAAAAGCTCTTATTGACCTTAATATGGCAGGTAAAATTAATTAATTGTCGTACTAGAAAAATTGGCAAAAGTATTATCTCCTGTGAAAGTGGCCCTTTAATCACTCAGCCGAAGAGATGCAACATTATTATCTGCAGAGGTAATTATAATTCTTTTTAATAAATGAACTTGAGAAAAACTTTTTGCAGATTTATTGAATAAATGTAATAAAGACGAAAAATAGCCTGAATATATAAATATTCAGCCTGTTCGTGACTCTGCAACATTAAGTGTTACTAAGACTACAAACAAATAACTTATCGAAACAACTACTTCCGTGGCTGATGCCAGTGGCGGCTCGCGGAACATGTTGATGGTAGAGCCACTTATGCAATATACCCCCCCCCCTTTTTTTAAGAAAGAAAGAACGATTTATCTTCCTAGACGTAATTCCTAGTAATTGGCGAACAAGTGTTTTAAGAATTATTTAAAAATACTTCCTGAGCTTGAAACTACAGGTAGTGCCATGGCTTCTTGGCTCTATATAACCAGCCGCCCCTGGCTGGTGCCACGCTGGATATTGAATGATATAAAAGAAATTTGCATGTTATTACTAGTACTACTAGATAATAACATTGGCTTAAGATCGTTTATTTCTACGTACAGGACTAACTTGAAAATTATTCTAAAATTAAATTTGAAACTTAAACTAGAAAACATTTTGACAAGAACACACAGTTATATGTTTTTTTTTTACTTAGGCTGAGCCATTCAGTCACACACGGCTCTTATTTTTAATTGTATTTTTATATGAATAAATGAGAATAAATGAAGAAATGAATAATATCAGACATATACAACAACCACGGACCCGAGCGAATACTTCTCGATCACCGAAAAATCTTGCGCCCGGGATGGGAATCGAACCCACACGGCAGCAGTGCTCGCCTCTACCCACTACACCAACGGGGCCGCCCGAGTTTTTTTTTTTTTAGTTTTATCATCTTAATTAGTGAAGGGCATAATCGAATGTTTTCAATAATCGAATGATTATTATTCGAATTAATCTGACAATTGCCCTCATTTACTTACTAACCAATGAAATCGAATAAAGTTGATGAGATGATCCAATAAAATTCTAATTACGATGCGTAACAGACCACGGTCCATGTTATGCATGGCAATTAACCCTGGGTGGTATCTAATCAGATAATCTCTCATGTTGGTATTGCCTAGCAACGCGTTAGTACATGTTCTATAACATCTAAACGTCAGCTATTGCCCGACTTTTAAGCAGTTTGTTCCTGAATTCGATCTGTTTGTAGTTTCGGGTGAAGTGTTAGTGCTTTCATCAGTGATGGTGTTCATGGGCATTTCTCAAAATCTTGGTAAGCTCATTTTTACTACAATTATTGTGGCGCAGATTAATACATGTCTGACACTTGGTGTCACTAAACTTAACTTTTCAAATTATGGAATGTGAACTTTCTGTTCGGCCAATTGTCTTCTCGAATATAACTCGTGACTGATTTTTCCTGGGCAATTATTAGCGTCTGGATCACTCTTGCTTGTTGCTTCTAGAAAATCGGCACTCCTGCTTCGCAGTCGTGCCGATTTTCGTCGCAACAAGCAATCGTGATCCTGCCGCTAATAATTGCCGGCAAAATCATAGGCACTCGTTATATTACTGTTGAAAATCGATTATTCATTCGAATGATAATTCGAGTGATCATTCGAATGATAATTCGAGTGATCATTCGAATGATCATTCAAATGATTTGAAAATCGATTATTTATTCGAATGATCTAAAAATCGATTATTTATTTGAATGATCATTCGAATGATTATTCGAGTGATCATTCGAATGATATGAAAATCGATTATTTATTCAAATGATCATTCGAATAAAAGTTCGACTAATAATGACCGTGAGTCGAGTATTTTTATTTTTCAAGTGGTACAGATATATTGTAATGATCACTCAAATTATCGTATCCGGTTATTTCGTTAAAATCGTTCATAAATACTTGTGTTCTAATTTCAGCAATATATCATAATACAATTATAATATAGAATATATTGTTAACAATCTCAGAGTACTTCGCCGTAGTGTTTCGTGGGAAAGATATCCTTAATACGCTAAGTAAAGTTTTGAATGATATATATTCGAGTACAAATTGGTATAACGACATTCGAATGGTCATTCAGATTATCCCAATAGCTAGTTTTCGAATTGTTCATTCGCGTACTGATCACTCGAATAAATTATTCGAATGATCATTCGAATGCCAATCGAATGATCACTCGAGTATAGATAATTCGAATGACCATTAAAATGCTCATTTGAATGATCATTCGAATACCGATCATTCGAATGATCATTCGAATTAAAAAATAGATTGAATAATCGATTGAATCGATGATCGTCATTCGAATGATCCCATCACTAATTTTAATAGTAACATTTACAGTTTAGAGTTTCAAATTTAATTTTAGAATAATTTTCAAATTAGTCTTGTATGTAGAAATAAACGATCTTAAACCAATGTTATTATCTAGTAGTACTAGTAATAACATGCAAATTTCTTCTGTATCATTCAATATACGGAAAGGCACTAGCCAGGGAAGTAGTTTTTCAATAAGTTATTTGTTTGTAGTCTTAGTAAGACTTAACGTTGCAGAGTCACGAACTTACTTAAAATTTAAAAATGCAAAGTAATGATTTTCCAGCCAAATGATGGAAGCACGTGTAGTAAGAATTTAAGCGCAGCGACAAGAACTTAATATCATTAATGAGTTATTTACACAACTCTGTCGCACCAAAAAATGAAGGATTTTTTTTAAATTTGCAGCGAGAAATGTAACTATTTCTTTCGCACAGAAGTTGTTTCCTTCGATGATCGTTGAAATGGATACGGATAGTGAGGGTTCTGAAAAAGATGCAATTGAAGAAGAATTGATAATTGAACAAGAATTAAATACAGAGTTCATTAAAATTAAGGTAAATACTTCAAATACAAAGAAGAAGGATTATATGAAAACGACAAAAAAAGAATGTAACATGAATCTGTATGAAGCAGCAGGCAAAAAACGAAAATTTAAATAATTTATTTCAAGCTGTGCAGACAATCAAACCTACATCCTCAGGAAACGAGCATGTCTTTTCTGTTTCTGCAAATTTTTCCACTAAAAGCCGAAATTGAAATCAAAGTCGTTAAACGCGCTTATTTAAAAAAAAAATACTATTTCAGAAAATAATGGCTAGATATTAATTTGAATATTTAAAACTATGTTTTCCTGGTTATTTTATTTCTTATTACATATATAAATTATACTAAATCTAAATTGTATTTGTTTTTTTTTATTTCAGAGATTTTAACAAAAACACAAAACTTACAAAATACCGGGAAATTTAAAATCAAATTTCCGTCTCTCAGGATTCAAAAAAATTGACGAAAAACAAAAACCCTAGTTACGAACAGGTTCAATATTTACATATTCAGCCTACTTTTCGTCTTTATTAAATTCGTTTAATTTGTTTCTTACCAGAGTATTTAAGAGGAATTCTGGTTGAGAAATTATGGATGATAATGGATATTGGCTTAAGCACCGCAGTTCATTTAAGTACTTCTTCTATTCTATATATAATTCGTATTTCATTGCTTCCAGAAACTATTTTCTAATCTCCGCACCTTCTGGCATTTCTTGAGATACCGTGAGATCAGAAAGTCGAAAATAGTTGGCTGTCTGGAATTCTCCAATGCAGTGCAGTGTACATTTGGTTAAATGTTTGTATTTTATCTGCTGATTTTGTCTATTTTAAACATTAGTATTTTTTTCATAATTAATCTTTACTATTAATAATAAATTTAAGATTCATTATCTAGCTGTTTTATTTAAATTTCAGGGTTTCCCATGCCAAAAATTCCCATTCTTTGTGACGCCACTGAACGTCTGTCAGTTACCATATATTTTAAGGGCTGCCAACTATTTTAGACTTTTTGATCTCAAGGTATATTATTGTATTGTTTTTGCAAGCGCAACATCACAAGACTGTAACTAGTAAAAATCAGTAGCCAGAATGACTAAACCACTTATGTTATAGCGTATTGAAATTAGGGCTGTAGATTAGTTTGATGTTAATTAATTTCTATAGCAAACATTTTGAAATTACATTAAGATTTAAATCCTTAACTATTTAGAGTTTTGGGATTGAAAAATTCAAAAACTTCAGAACTTTCGATTCTTCGAAAAATTCGAAAACTTCGAAGCTTTGAAACTTTGAGACTTCGTAACTTCGAAACTTCAAAGCTTCGATATTTCGAATCTTCGAAAAATTGGAAAACTTTTTTTGATTCTTCAGAGCTCCTCAGTTGCGAAGCTTCGAATTATTAATTAAAAACTTGAAATCTCCTTTTGACATTTATTGAGGTAAATTATTGTATTGTTTCTGCTAACACAACTTTTTTTCATAAATGTAAAATTAGGAAACGCATATTGGTACTACGTTCATAATTTGCCAGCGTTTATAAATATCGACAATATTACATTGACACTCTCTAGAGTACGCTGTGTTTCAAAGGAAAAATAATCGCAGTCGCATGTGAATTGAAATGCGCACGCCATTCAGAGAGTCAAAGTAAAAATGTTGACGATTGTGGAAAAAAAAAATTCATAAGCGTCAGCGAAAAATTTATTTTTGAAGCATACTATACTCACCATTGCAAATATTGCATCATAATTTTTGCTTCCATAAAAAGGGAGGAATATTTAGTAGAGAACTTGGTTGAATTGCTTCCATAAAAAGGGAGGAATATTTAGTAGAGAACTTGGTTGAATTGCTTCCATAAAAAGGGAGAAATATTTAGTAGAGAATTTGGTTGAATTGAACTAGATTATTCTCAATGTAATATTGCACGAGGAAAGATTTAAATGTAATCTACCTAGCTATGAAAAATTACGTGAATGGTTGTATTTCTAGGTAACCTGAAATAAAACAACTTTCGCATTGCTTAATCATAAAATGGTTATTTCCTATTTTCCAGTCTTCACATCTTGCACAAATATTTTCGCCATTTCGCAAAAATAATCGCAATTTCTGGTGATTTAAGTGCAAAATAATGAGTGAAGTGAAACGTTCTAAATTTCTTAACATTGGATCATGAAAGGATGATTGGTGTATATGAGGAAGATATGCTGCTCTATTTTACAGTAACATTTTTGTAAAGGCAATTTTTATGAGGCATAATCAATCCTAGATAACTCAAGATACGGAAGGCATGTGGAAGCACGAACCATGGAAAACTTTAGGAATTGAAAATTTGCTCCGAACAGAATAAACGTTATAATAATTGTCAACGAAGTGGAATTATTGGGAGCAACAACCTTAAACGTTTGAATGAAGATTTGGGCGTGAATATAGTCTCTGCACGTTGGATTGTAAAATTGCTTATTCCGGAGCAAAAGTTGTGTAGGCGAGAAATTCGAGAAGAAAACTTTTCGGCCTATAAGGAATTATTCTTAAAAATGTATTACTGGTAATTAGATGTAAATTACATCTATCACTGGGATCCACCAACCAATCAAGAATCTATGCAGTGAATACACAAGAGATTTCCACCACCAATGAAGGCAAGGACAACATCTAGCGGATTTAGCAGATTTTTCTTAAAACTGTATCACTGGTGGTTAGATGTGGAGATATTACTGAAATCCACCAACCAATCAAGAGTTTATGCAGTGGATATACAAGAGATTTCCACCACAAAAAAGGCGAAATCTTCATCAGGAAAACTGTTACAATATTTTGGGATGCCGAAGGAGTCTTGTTGATTCAAAATATGAAGATAGGTACTACAATTTTAGCAGATGTATATAGGAATACAATTCACCATTTAAAAGCAGCTATATGGTTAAAAAGATCGAATAACCATGGATACAAAATTACGCTACTTCATGACAATTTTAGGATGCATAATACTCAAAAACCCGAAAAGTAATCAGCGATTGGAATTTTTTGGAGGTGAGACTATATAAAGTAGAATCATAAACAATGAAGAAGGCAGACATCAGAAGATTTGGAGCATTTTTACTGTGGACGTGCAGAAGATTACTGCGAATTTCATGGACGAATTGTGTAAACAATCTAAAAAATGAAGAAGGATAAGGAGATCTTAAACGTCATTAAAACACGAAAATTGTAATACCTGGGACATATCACGAGAGGAGAAAAATACCATCTTCTTTAAATAATAATAAAGGTTAAAATACAAGAAGAAAAAACGTTGGAAGAAGACGGCCAAAAAACCTACGGGAATGGTTTGGTTGCACTTCAAGCCAACTTTTTAGAGCAGCTATCTCGAAAGTACGCATAGCGGTGATGGGAGCAATGGAGAAGGTACCTAAAGAAAAAGAAGAAGAAGAAGAGATGAGACATCCGTCCTACAACCCGGATGTGGCACCGAGCGACTATTACGTTTTTCTTTGACGAGGAACTGAAAGGAACTGGGGAGGTTTTTAAGCAAACCTACTAAAATATGTTTTTATTCATTTATTCATTTATTCATTCATTTATTAACGCAACTGCATTTACATGTACATAATAAAAACAGAACAAAGACAAATTACAAACATTTTAAAATATAATAAAATCAAACAGTAAAAGAAAACATATATATATATATATATATATATATATATATATATATATATATAAGTACATACTAACATGTGCATAAATTCAAATGTAAATAATATACAATTAATTAGTTAAGTGCTCTTCTACACTGCTCCTTAAATCTTTCAAAAGAAATTCCAAAAAAATCCACTAACAGTGCGACATTATTACCATTTCTACAAATGCGTGACATAGGGCTATGCATACCGTAATTCGTTCTGTGGTGTTTCATATACAAAAAAATTGATTTTCTTAATGTCCTACATGGTATGTTGATGTCGATAAGATTCATTAAGTCAATTGAGTTGACCATGCCATTTAGGAGTTTGAATATATATAAGAGATCAAATTCTCTTCGGCGAACAACCAGTGATGTAAGACCCACATAAGCGCCAGACTGTTCAGGAGTCAAAATAATTCCTGTGCGACTTAATTTAAAAGACAACAGTTTTAAAAATTTGTATTGCACAGATTCCAATCTATCGACTTGAGTTTTATACAAAGGAGACCAAATAAGAGAGCAGTACTCCAGATGAGATCTTACTAATGCATTGTATAAAACTACAAGCGTACGTATATCAACAAAATCTACCGTGCATCGCCTAATAAAAGCTAGCATTTTATTAGCTTTATTGATTACATGATCAATGTGAAAGTTAAACATCAATTTTGAGTCTAGTAACACACCTAAGTCACGAATGGAAGCCACTTTACATAATGGAGTGCCATTTAAAACATAAGTAAAGTCAGTTGGAGTTTTACTTCTAGAAAATGTGATTGACTGACATTTATTTATATTTAGATCCATGCCATTTGCTGAGCACCAATTATGGACTAAATTTAAGTCATTTTGAACCTCAATACAATCAGTTGCACTACGAATTTTGAAAAAGAATTTTAAATCATCCGCAAATAACAAGTGCGGACAGAAAAGTATGTACGATAAATCATTAATAAATACTGAAAACAACAGAGGACCTAAATGCGAGCCTTGCGGCACATCGGATGTAGCATTGAATGCGTTTGAAATGTAATTATTAATCTTAACCCGTTGAGTTCTGCCACTCAGATATGAGTTAAACCACTTAAGTAGGGGATTACCTATACCATATTCACGCAGTTTATGTAGGAGAATGGTATGGTTAACACAATCGAAGGCTTTGCTAAAGTCCGTATAGATGGAATGAACTTCAGCTCCACCTTCAAAGGCACGGATTATGTAGTCTGTAAAAATTAATAAATTTGTTTGTGTTGATCGACCCGCATAAAAGCCATGTTGTTTTTCGGTAATTATAGTACTGAAAGCTCCAAATAACTGATCATATAACAATTTCTCAAAAAGTTTTGGTATAGCTGAAAGAATGGAGATCGGCCTGTAGTTGCGAACGTTAGATTTAGAACCCGATTTGTGTATAGGTGATACATATGTTACCTTCTACGAATCTGGGAAAATGCCCGAAATTAATGATAACGAGAACCTTTTATACAACGGATTATAAAGTGTATTACTGCAATTTTTAAGAAATAGGGGAGGTATATTATCCGGACCTGGACCACATGTAGTTTTTAACTGCGACAGCCCTTCAAAAACACTTTCGGGACTGATAGTTATATTATTCATATTGACTGACATATCGGACGTAAATGCAGAGTTCATGTTAGATGCAGGTTTGTACACCGAAGAGAAGTAATCAGCGAATAAATTTGAAATACCCTCACCCGTTGTAGCAGTTTTGTCATCATAATTCATAGACATGGGGATCCCATGTGATTTGTTTTTACTATTTACAAAAGACCAAAACGACTTTATATTATGTGGTATTGACTGTTCAATATTATTTATGTATCTGGAATAACATAAAAGGGTTTCCGATTTACATTGTCTTCTAATCACAGTAAATGCTGTGTAATCTGAAGGATTGGATGTTTTTTTCCAATTTTTTTTTAGATTTGGTCAGTTTAATTAGCTCTTTAGAAAACCAAACTGGGTAGCTAACATAATTTACACGTTTTTTAGGTACATAAAGTTCTATCGCGAAATAAAGTATGTCGTATAATATTTGAGCGCCCGTGTCAACGTCGAAACAGTTGTTTAATACTGACCAATCAACACCAGCTAAGAAATTATTAATTAGATCATAATTTGCACGTTTAAAATCGGACTTATAATAAACATTATTTTCTAGAGTGTGAATGTCATTCAAAACAATACTGGCGTAAAGAGCCGGATGGTATCTATCAGGCGGAATAATGGGATAACCAGATTCAATCGGTAACATGTCACAATTTGATAAACATAGGTCCAAAGTAGTGCCATATTCATTTTGGTTTGCATTGAATTGATTAAGACCAGTGGATGCGACACCGTCGCAGAATAGCACCTCAGCATAGGATGATAAGTTAGTCGCAGTTAAACCATAACCGGCATCATCTTCAACCCATTTAACATTAGGAAGGTTGAAGTCTCCTATAACAATTATTTTGCTGTCAGAATGATCCGATGTAATCTCGTTAATTACAGTACAATGGTCCTCGTAAGCTGTTGGGGTTGCATTGGGCGGTATGTAACAACAGCATATGATGATTTTCACGGAACCCACGATGACCTTAACAATGATCACTTCCAAGGTTTCGTTAGTTGGTATGACAAATGATGGTATGTTCTTCTTAACTGCTATTAGTACACCTCCACCTCTGGTTTTTGTGCTGGTCCTGGCCGAGCGATCCGTGCGGTAAACAACATATCGATCATTTTCTCGAGAATATAGCATTACTGGAGAAACGTTGGATTAAAACTATGATTCCTTGTGTTTAATTATTTTCCTTTATGGTTAGGTATAATCAACGGGAAGCAATTGTTAATGGAAACATTTTAACGCCTGAACACTTCGTGTTATTAACAGACTTGTTTGTTAAATAACAATTAAACACATCCGTATAATTATATATGTAAACCTTTTACTCGCATTTAAAGAAAATAAATTCAGCTTTGTGGCCTAGTAAAAGCATCACGTACACGAACGGTAGAGCTGGGAAAAGTTTGTAGAGATGCAAGCTCTCGTTATTTATTTCGGTTTAGTGCGGAAAAGTCATTTCACGTAGAGAACGCTGCGGAACGAGCGACGGCGGTGAGAAATTTAAACGTTCAATTGAATTGTTTGTTATTTTCTTATTGAGAATGTGCCTGGTGGGTATGAGCTCGTTCCAAAGTTAAGTGCAACACTATAGAATTTTTCCATTATTGCTGCACATAACATGAATATTGAATTTCCTTAAGCACTACGGAAATACCGGAAACGGAAAATGGGATATTTATACGTTATCGGTGTGAAAAGTTTTAATACAATTTGTCGTGTGAATTATTCTTTCTGTAAAATTGAAATGTATTGGTTATGTTGTAAATAAAAAGGATAGTAACGTTGTCATCGTGCTACTTTCTCAGATTTGTTGGTATATTATTTATTTAAATTTATACTTTCATGGCTTATTTTCAATTTTAAATAGTATTTTAAATGTACATCGAGAGTTTTACAGGATACTGACGTCAAAAATAATAGATGAAAATGACAAACTGTACTTTACAGTCAGTATTCATTATAAGTTGTGTATTCTCTACAATTATTATAAGTACGGTGTGTTTCAAAACGAAATTAATCTCAGTCGTTTATGAATTGAAATGATTAACACTTTTTTGCACAATATGATTTATGATATCAATGATGTGAAAATTATTGGCAAATTTTTGGACGTTCATCAAGAGATATTATCTAGGTTTATTAATATATAAATGTGTGAGAGGGGTTATGGAGAATATTCTTCGGATTCCTAAGCACTTTTCGCTAGTATATTTATATGAATAATTTAGTTTGCTTTACGTATTTCCTGGTTTAAATTCTAATATAATTCGTGTAAGTAATAAACATCGAAGTAAGATTTTCGAATATTCACATGATGCATGTATTGTTTTTCAACAATATACTACACAATTTCACCTCTTTGTGTTTACGCTTACTTGTGGTAACAGAACACATCCATTTGCCGACGTACAATACCACAATAACTGGTTTAATGGTACTCAATCGATCACATCCCATCTCCGCCAAAGTTCGTACGTCACTTACGACATTAACCGCCGCATCGATGTATTCAAGCTAATTATACCTTAATGCATGCATTGCATTTCGGGTCTGATTCTGAAGAGGTGAAAGGATCGATTCCGATCTCCTGCTGCGATGAGTGACGCAGGCGATACCTGATGTATAGTCAATTTTCCCGCAATCTGACATGGAAAACATTGGGTCGAAACGGTTGACAGATTGAAATGTACATGCTGGTCCAGCGACGAGATAAAAATAGTCGAACGAGGAAAAATACGGGGAAAATCAAATAAGCGGACGGCTCGGCGAATGTGGATTTACTGATAGACGACCCGACGGATGTACAAAAAAATGTGTAGTTTCCAATACGGTTGTTATGGTAAGGGGTCGAATAACAAGTGTTAGCCTTATGTTCTATTTATAGATTATACATAGTCTTCTTTAAAAAAATTTTGATGTAGTCTTGACGTAACTAGTAAAGTAATGATTTTTTATTTATTCTCAACCAGTAATTGTCTTTGTAGTATTTCTGTAATAGTAATTTACGTAACTCGCAGGATTCCAAACTTCCTACTTCCTACTCATCCCGTAAAATATCACTTTCGGAACGAATTACGTACAATATTTTCTCTGCGGCCGTTTTATATGTTAAAAAAGCAAAAACACACACGAATATCATATGACAAGCTCTCTCATAAGTAAATACAAAGTTGATGCTATTGTCAAGGCCGCCTTGATATATACCCAAAATCGTCCAGAAAGTAACAAAAATTGTCCCGAAAGTGAAACAAAATCGTCCCGAAAATAACTACTTTCGGTACGATTTATGTAAAGTGGTACTTTCGATTTAATAAATCATATCGATGAATTCATCTCATCATTTCACCCAAATAATTAACACCCACTATTTCCCTATCATTCGCTACTACTCAAGACCTTCGGCCGATAGCCAATTGACTTGAAAACTCCATGTATTTAATTGTTTATGTATTTATAATAATTTGTAACCTTTGTCAATAAAGATTTTTGTATATATAAATCATATCGAAAGTTTTATTTTCGCGACGGCTGCAGAAAAAATACGTCTTTAAATAAAACAAAAATTGACTAGATATAAAACGATCGTGGCTAATATCGTGTGCTAATAGCAAATGACGAATGATTCTCATGTAAGAGCAGCAGCTTAAATTATTAGTCATAATCAGGCAGCAACCTTCTGTAGCCGATTTTTACTTCTTCCTTTGAGTATTGTGAACGTGAACATTTTTTCAAAAAAATTTTAATTGAAATATCCGTTTTCGTGTCTGTGTGTATCTCACTCTGTCTGTCTGTGCGTGTTGTATCTCAAAAACCAATACAACTACATATAAATAACTTTTATACTATCAAAGTCGGAGAAAATAACACGATAGACACCATTCCTTCAAATCTTACAATTCCAAAATTATGAGCTTAATTTTTGAAAATGCGCAACTACCGAACGCGTAGTTAGATTTTAAAAATTCGTATGTCAAAATGTAGCTCATTTGGTACAATTTAGCAAAGTATGTATTAGTTTTTAGTTTTGTTTTTGTAAAGTAAATTAAAAATTAACATATGTGATCTGGATTTTTGAAAAAGCACAACTGCCAAACGCCTTGTTCGGTTTCAATAATCTTTACATGACATTTGGAATAATTTTGATTATTTTTTACCCAAATGGTCAAAATTTGCTCTTTTTCGACTCTTTCACTTCTAAATATGTCAACTTAATTTTTTGAAAATGCACAACTGCCGAGCACATTAGTCGTTTTTTTTTACGATTAGCACATTAAAATGCAGAAGAAGTATTCATTTGTAAAAATTGCACTTTTTCAGCTCTAACGTTTGCAAAATAATTGTGATCTTGATTTTTGAAAATGAATAACAGGCAAACGAGTTGTCCAAATTTGTATATTTATTCGTCAAAATGTAGTTAATTTAATATAATTTAAGTATTGAGACTTCTTTGTTTAAATTTAAGTATTAAGACATTTTTTGTAAAATTAACTACAAACTTTTCGACTGATTCGCCTCTAAATCTTGATATTAGAAAATACTCCCGAACGCGTCATTCGATTTTAATAATTATTAAATGTAGCAAATTTAAAATAATTTTAAGCCTCAAAGACCTCTGGTCAATTGCCTATTAAGGTCATTTGTAAAAGTGTAAATGTATTGTCTCTCTCTCAAAAATAATTTAAAACGGTATTATTATTTTTTGGGGAAATTAATTAAAATGACAAAATTACACTTTTTCAAACTGTTACGATTCCAAAAATGTGATCTTGATTTTTGAAAATGTACAACTGCAGAACGAGTTGTGTGATTATAATAATTTTTACGTCCAAATGTAGCCAATTTGGAATAATATATTTGTAAAATTAACCAAATTTGTCAAAATTGCACTTTTTCGACTCTTACGCCTCCAAAATTGTCATCTTGATTTTTGAGTATGCACAACTGCCGATATTAATTATTTATACGGCCAATTGTAGAAAATTTATAATAATTTTAATAAGTATTAAAACGTTTTTCTGCGAAATTAACTAAATATACGATCGTATGTATGTATTCGAGAGAACATACAATGTATTGAATTCAAATTACATGAAAGTTGTTTCTGCCTTGTGTTGATTTGCTCTAATATATTTTTAATTTTATTCGTCTGTCAGTAATTTTATATATGAAACATCTTTATTGACAGACATAATATTATTACATTAATTTTTACATACTACATTAATGATGAACTGTCAAGGGCTATCGACCATAGCTCTTTCTGCCCGTCTCTGCCAGTCGTGTCTCGTCCGTTATTCGCTAGTCTGTTGTATGAAATGATGAATTGAATGAATTCAAAGTGTTTGGATAGGAAATTTGTGTTTTGGTGGGATATTGGGGTTGCGATGGATACAATATTGGTTAAGGGTCTCGAAATTAATCGGGTTTTTTAATTTTATTTCTACATCTATTTTAATATGTTTATATTGTCATACCATATGTAATTTTAATATGTTTGTAATAGTGTCTTAAATTTCGTATTTTATTTCTTAGTTATTTATAGTATGCATCACCTGACTTGTGAAAGCGATTGAATAATCACACAAATATAGTATTATTATTATTATAATTAATTCAATACGCAATTGACCCCAAGTCTTCCAGCCATTTGAACGTATTCAATTTTATCAAACATTTCAATTCTTTTATTCAATTGTAATATTATTATATAGAAGCCATTTTTAGTACAATATATTAAATAAACATACTATTACAAATATTAAGTTCTTTTGTTAACGAATAAAAACACTTTTTTAACATAAAAAATGTAACCTTAAAAACATAAATGATGCATTGAATATGCAAGGGAATTTCTCTTCTATAATAAACATGAAATATGTAGTAAGAGTACTTGCAAAAAGTAACCCTACGAGAAGGTAGCCATGAATTTCCTGCTACTGATTTTCCCACCGAAAGGGCACTACGAATTTTGAATTTTATTTATTCAGTGCTCCTCTTGAAGTACATTTAACAAATAAAAATTGAGAAAAGAGCGTGGAAATGTTAAGAACAATTCATTGAACCGTCGCTGGCATTTAAAAAAATCATAAAATAAAAAAGCGCTACATTTTTTTTTATTTATGCAGTATGCAGTATGCAAAACCGTAAAAATATTGAGATATTTTTTTTTAATATCAGGCAGCTCATAGATACGTGGCTGGCATTTAAAAACCATAAGTCCAAAAGGGTGCTAAAAATGTTGTAATTTTATTTACGCTGTGCCTTTCTGGAAGTATATTTACCAATACAAGCTGTGAAAATAGCGTGTAAATGTTAGGAACAATTTGTTTAAAAATATCGAACAGATCTTTGAATCGTGGCTGCTATTTAAAAAAATCATAAATCCAAAATCAATAATCCAAAATCATAAATCCAAAATCATAAAATCCCTAAAAGTGATTTTGTATGTGCCGGCCATGGATCTTTGAGCTGATCTATATAAACAAAAATATTTTCCAACATTTTCACGGTTTTTTTATTACGGTTTGTACTCATTAAATATACTTCCTGAAAGGCACTGCCTGAATAAAATTGAACATTCGTATTGCTGTTTTGGCGTAGGCGCCGGGAAAACATGTAGCTGGTGTGTAAATTGTGCGGGAATATAGTGAGAATGTGTTTATAAGAAAAGAAAGTCAATCGGCATGGGAATGGACACGGTAGGATTAAACAGGTTGGTTAAAATTGTAAAATTATGAAACATGTAACATTGGTTGATTTAAAAAAAAATAAGATTGGTTAGTTAGTTGTTCCTAATATTTGCATGATTTTTTGTCGGCGATTTTTTTGCACTCAAGGCAAATAAATATTTCCTAAACATTTTTACCTTAACAAAAAATAGGTGCCGTGTTGGAAATAAGAATTATTACTGAAGAATAAAACTTTCTCAGTTGTTTTTAATTTTAGCATAATTTTATATCAGCTTTTCATATATAATTTTTTCGATTTTTTTCAACCAACGCTTGGCCGATTCAAATTAAAGTTTTTAACATTCATAACTCACTTAAAAATTGGCATATTTCTAAAAACAAAAATTATTTTTTAAGAATTAAGATCGATTAGTTGTTTTTTATTTTGCATTTGTTTAAATTCGGCGTTTTATAATTGTTTAAATATTTTTCACTCAACGCAATTTTTTTTTTAAGCATGCATAATACACTTGATTGTTAAAATATTTTAAAAAACCAAATGAATTCTAATAGAATGCATCCTTGTCAATGATTTCTATTTTTTTCATAATTTTATTTAGGTGTTTTATATTTTTTTATATTTTTCTTACAACGCTTTCACAACATAAATCATTTTTTTTTAATTTTTCAATTGATCACTGGAATATTTTCAAAAACGAAATGAATTCTGATATTATGTATCCTTGCCAGTGGCTTCCATTTTTACTTCTCTTTGGTAAAAAGTTAGGGTTTCATCTTTTATTTGTACAGATGTACTCAAAACTCTTATTTATTAATTGTAAAATTGCATGTATTTTTTCCTTCAATTTTGTTATTTTAATTTTAAACGGATTGACGGTTGCGAACGGTTGTGAAAATTTTTGTGACTAGAAAAAGAAAACAATTGCTACCGATTCGAATTTTTTTCAATTTAATCATAACTTTTGCTTGTTTACGATTCAGTAAGAAATGCAAGTATTTTTTCCGAATTTTAAGATATTTTTATTTTAAACGGAATATGTTAAAATTTTAATAATGTAAAGACCCAAATAATATATAAAAACAATTGCTATCGGTAATAACTCTTGTAGTGTTTGGTTATTTTGGCACCAGCTTATTTAAATTATGAATTTATTCAACAATATGAATGAGAATAAAAATAAGTAAATAAATAAATATAAAAAAGTATAAATATTTTCTTTTAAATCAAATCATTTAAAAAATCATTTGCGCTTCTTATTCAACTGGATAATTTATGGGATAGGAATAAAAATAAGAATTTATTGATTTTTTTTCTTCATTGTTACAACAATATTATACACGCAATGAAACACTACAAATTATAAATATTAATAATGATATTTAATAAAACAATACAATAATTTACTAATAAATATAATAACCTAAAAAAGTTAGATGAAATGGGTTATCTTGATGTTTTCTTTAAAGTCGCCTAAATGGTTTGTAGACTCAGAAATATTTAAAAAAAAATGTTGGTGTTGCTATGATTTTAATTTTATTTTTAAGCGATTAAAGGTTTGCAGCGCTAAATGTTTTTATATGTTTCCATTTCTTGACCATAGCTGCTTCTAAGAAAAGATGCCACACAACGCTACTAAAATCAGACCCTGGTAAAAAAAGAAGCAGATATAGCTGCTTCGTAGGTTTTCAACAGTAATCTAACGAGTGCCTATGATTTTTCCGGCAATTATTAGCGTCAGGATCACGATTGCTTATTGCGGCGAAAATCGGCGAAGGTAACTCTTGTTACCGAATATTCTGTTTGTATTTGGTCAAAAAAGTTTACTCTACCCTTCATGAGATTATGAAATGAGATGACAGCTGGTTTTATCCAGATATAATCCAAATAACCATTAACTTTGTTGGTATCACTTTTTATTTCACTTTCTGTAACAGTTTCGACAACTTTTACAAAATGTGATATTAACAAAGTTAATATTTTGATTTGAAGAGAGTAATATAAAATAGAAATTTATCCTACTAAATAAAAAACTCTGTTTAGATTATGAATTTTTGAGACAAAAATAAGGCAAAACTGGTCAAGAATTTTTGACATTCAAAATCTAAACTGAGTTTTTATTTGGTAGAATTAATATCTATTTCATATTTTTTTTGCATAGGCTCCGACTATTCCGCCACTAAAAATAATATAAATTAACAGAGTATTATATAATATGAACAATAGGATATACAAGGATACATTTCATATTAATACTCCTTATAATATGAACTATCAACACATACATATTAAATTTCTTTTTTGTAAAGCTCTACTTTACGCCCGCAAATTAAGGCAAGAATGTGGTTTTTAGCACCGATAGTACAAGAACAATCTTTATTACGTTGTTAACTACATATCATAATTTTAAGTTAGAATATGATTAATTCATTTCTCACTTAACCCATGGTGAAACATTATTATATAATTTTGATTTTTAATTTTTCAATGAATGTAACAATTTTTTTAGTGACAACAATTTCCGAATTTTGTATTCAGGTAATAAGGGAAGTGATTTTAATCTGGGAGAGGGTCTCGAAATTAACAAGGCAATAAAACGGGGAAAAAACACGCTTTATAACATCGAAAAGATCTGGATCTCCCCACTATTACCTGAATTTAAATGGAATAATTCTTGTATCATCAATTTTATGTATATATCTCCTTGAGAATGACCAAAGGTCGAAACTAGTCAAATAAAAATAGTGAAACAAAACCAAGTGTTTTAATTAATCAAAATTATTTAAGTTAGAAATTTCTTTTTTGTAAAGATCTACTTTACGCCCGCAAATACGACCAAAATGTGGTCTTTAGCACCGACAGTACTAAAACAATATTTATTACGTTGATAACTACATATCATAATTTTAAGTTAAAAAATTTGTACCTTCAACATATAGTTATTATTATTGGAACAATAATTTAATACAATCTATATGGCTTTTAGAATATTCTGCACACCTGGTAATTATGTAACTATGTTTCTTGAAATGTTTTGGTGCGCAATTTATTTCTGCGTTTCAACCATTTCGTATCGTCGTCTTTCCCAGCATAATATTCAAAGTTGTCTAAAGTAGTTACACTCTTATCGCAAGAATCATCTCCGCAATCAGATTGCTCACTGTCATGCTCACTGTGTTCGGATAGCGCATCCACGTACTACACCTCTTGCAAATTATCTTCCCGAAGAGCTTGTCCTTCAAATGACATTAAAAATATACAACAACAGAAACTTGCATGTTAAACTTCAACTTTAGACAAGGTAATGATTGTTATTTCAGACGTATAAATCCCTGGTAATACTGGTGAGGCGCGCGTCCCACTTTAAACTGAAAAATATTCCTGACGCGCTTCCTTTATCAATTCCTATAGCATTTTTTTTTAAGGATGGATTTTTGATGGAATTGCGGGTTAAGCAATCCCTATAAGGGAATTGGCGTAAGCGATTTGCTGTTCGGCCACTAACGTTCATTTTAATATTTGAAAATTCATTTTCATAATGAATGGGACAAACACGAAACAACCATGGACCCAAACGATAACTTTTCGTTAATAAAAGCTACCGACTGAGCGTGGGACTCGAACCTACGACGCCTCGCACCGAAAGCGGGAGTGTAACCGCTCCGCCACGGAGCGCACCTATAGCAATTGGAAAATATTAAAAATGTTGGAAAAAATATAAAGATCGCTCGTTAAGAATCGATCGCATGTTCTTACATAATATTAATTAATCAGAATAATTAAGGTATTTGATAACCAAGCTACTCCGGTTCCACATTCAACACAAACAATCTCAATTTGTAGTCGATTCACTTGTTTTCATGTAATCATCTGCACTAAAGCTCTTCGACTCTTGATTCCTCCACAAAGCTGAAACCCTGCGTATGCCATTATACATTATAGTCGTTAAGGTATTAATTATAACCAATTTAATAACTTCACACACAGTTACAGTGGCTGCTAATTTACCCACAGGAACATGCAGTTCTATATCCTCATTCTCATGATGTACTAATGTGTAATTATTGGAAAATTCAAACAAAGAGAATTATGCTCATAATAAATATGACTTCTTATAAACATCATTGTAAAATTCAATAAATTATGTGTATTTAAAACATACTTAATTTTTAATGAAGTTTAAATATAGATTACCACTTTGTAAAGGTTTCAACCATCCTCATCATGACATGGTTATCCATTGTTATCCCGGCTTTAATGTAGAGTATCAGAAAAGTGCCCTCACTTATTATGACTTTAAAAAAAATCCTGAAATTGTAGCATTTTTGACATAATTAAAAATATGAAAATCATTAAGTATAATTCTGATGGATTCCAAGTTGTGATTCAATTACTAACATATCGTGTGTTGCATGTTAATTTTTATAATAATTTCCTTTGGGGATGATTCTATAATCTACCAATTAACCGCATCTGGGTCGACATCCGGTATATTGATTTATTTACTTATACAGCGAATATCGAATACATAGCGAGCGCGTAATTAATCCCTAAACGATGCACGCCCTAGAAAATATAAATTATGTTTTAATTCTCCTAGATCTCGGCCGGGAGTTTAAAACGCGATTAATCATTTTACTAGATGGAAGATTTATGAAAGTATCATGTAAAAATCTGTAAAGGGATTAAAATAATTATTTACTCAGGGTAATGAATCTTCTATAGGGAATTTGCTTGAAATAAAACAGCGATAAATAACCTCATACACAAAACGGGTGCAAATAGAAATTTGTGAACTGATTCCCACTTTTTACGAAGAATAAATTTGATTACATATTGATTGATTGAAAGCATATAATTTCTGAAAATATTCGTATTTAATTGGATCAACTGTCAACATGCTTCCGACATGGATCGAAACTGCAACCTCCAGGTTGCTAGGCTGGGGCGCTGCCACAGCGGGACCGAAACAGTGTGGCTTCTGTGAGCCTAGCAAGCTGGACGATGAAAGTTTGATCCCTGTCGTAAGCATGTTCACACTTTTGATTCAATTATATACGAATATTTTCAGAAACAATTTGCTTGCAAATAATGTATAATTAAAAATAGAAATTACTGAAGAGGTGTTATCGGCGCTTAGTTTATCTACACGTCTTAACAAATGCGTAATTATCTTAATTTGCATTTAATGAGCTAACCATTGCTCCTTTTCAAAATTGTCAAATCCACATTCTTGAAATTTCCAAATGAGATAATTTTCGAAGAAGTACAGCTGTCAGTAACGATACAATGAAGAGCCTCTACCCGCTGTGCGCCGATTTACCGAGGATGTCGTTAGGAGAACTATTAGTGGAAATGTGCAGCTGCCAACATAATGGATTGTTGATCCTCCCCCCAGCTGCCTGCGTACGTGACGAAATCAACTCGAACCCAAATTGTTCTTGGAAGAGCAATTTGCCGGTTCGAACACGTGCGCCGACTTCGACGCTCCCATCACACCCTACCACCACCATCACGACCACCAGCAACCCGGAGAAGAGTAGGGCGTGGACCCCGTAAAAGGCCAAGGAGCGCTCTCAAGACATCAGTCATTTTCCAACAATCATCAGATGATGAATGAACACTTAGCTTAAACATGCAGTTCATCATTGAGTCACAACACAACAGCCGACAAGTTCAACGACGTCGATCTACCGCTTCCGACGCCGCCACTTCTAACGCCGCCACTTCCAACGCCGCCGCTTCCAACGACGCCGCTGCCGTTGTCGCCGCTGCCGTTGTCGCCGCTGCTGTTGCCGCCGGTCATCCACCCGCGATCTTTTCGGCCTCTCTTGCCTTTTAGTGTTGTGCTGGTGACTATACTTTTTTCGTGACTGTTTATTTTTTTGTGACATTGTTTTCATTTTGAACTTTGAACATTTCTATAAATAATTTTCCGTGTGCAAATAATAGCGATCGTTATCGCGCTAATAAGACTTTCTCTGCCTCCACCCCATCCTTGTGTTCTTGTGCTGTTGCTCACAGCGACCCCGACTCCATGAGCTAGCTGGAGGTCATCGAAGGCAGTTTTTCACCACCGCGCTGCGACCCCCCGTGACAGAGGTTGAATTAAAATGAATACTTCGTATCACGAAATGTTCACTTTATTATAACTAGTTTCGTTCTATCCGGACGTCAAACAATCGAACAATACAATGCAGTAAAGTATTTATTTTAATTTAACCGAGTTAACAATTCAACATGTATCAAAAATCGATTCAGCAATCATTATAAAAATAGTCTTTGATTAACTTTAACGGTTCAGGAGATATTCTCCTATATGCCAAAAAACAAAAAACCAAGTACTGTTTTCATGTTGAATTGGCATCTTGACAGGCGGGAGACGAAGAATGTGCAATCAGTTTTTGATTATCTTCAACTGTTCACGACATATTCACCTATATGTCAAAAACAAATAAAACCAAAAATTGTTTTTTGGTGAAATTGGCATCTTGACAAGCCGGAGAATAAGAATTTGAAATCAGTTTTTGATTATCTCCAACTGTTCATGAAATATTCACCAATATGCCAAAAAACTAGTGAAACTACATACTGTTTTCTTGCTAAATTCACATCTTGACAAGCCAGAGAGTACGAATTTGCAATCAATTTTTATTATCTTCAACCGTTTATGAGATATTCACCAATATGTCAAAAAACAAATAAAACCAAAAACTGTTTTTGGTTGAATTAGCATCTCGGCAAGCCGAAGAATAAGAATTTAAAATCATTATTTGATTATCGTTAACCAATCAACATTATTTTAAACAACAAAACTGTTTGAAGAAATTTATTCAAGAGTTGTAAAGTTTCCATATATTAATAAGAACCCTACCTACAATCCAACCTGTGGCTCACGCGCCCTTATTTCCAACAATTAATAAGTGAATACAAAAAGGTCTTCACTGTCTTTCTTACTTGTTTAACTTATTTATTAGTTACAAACCTGGACGCGTGAGCAATGGATTGGATTATACGATAGAGCCCACCACCATCCCTCGAATCAACATTATTTAAACTACAAAACTCTGGTTGAAGAAATTTCTTTAATTATTTATTGGAGAGGTGTAGAAGTTTGTGTAGAAGTTTAGACAAAATAAGAAACGTGATTATGTACTTTAAATACACGTGGAAATGGAGGTGGTGGGTGGGCCCTAACCTACAATCCAATCGGTGGCTCATGCGCCCTTTTTTCCAACAATTAATAAGTGAATAAAAAAAATACGGTCTTCACTGTCTTTCTTGCTTGTTTAACTTATTTATTAGTAAAAATCTGGACGCGTGAGCAACGAATTGGATTGTAGGATGGGGCCCGCCCACCAGACCTCAAATAAACATTATTTTAAACCACAAAACTCTGTTTGTTTGAAGAATTTTTTTTGAAAATATATTCGACAGTTGTAAAGTTTAGAAATAATAAAAAAAAAAACATGATTTTGTAGTTGAAATAAAAGTGGAGCCGGGGGTGTTGGTTGGTTCCCTACCCCGCAATCCAACCTATGGCTCACGCGCCCATGTTTCCACCAATTAACAAGTGAATAAAAACAATAAGGTCTTCACTGTCTTTCTTACTCGTTTAACTTATTTATTAGTGGAAATCTGGATGCGTGAGCAACAGATAGGATTATAAGATAGTCTTTGTTTCAATTTATCAAGTGTCCTTGACACATGCATATCTTTTTTGAGTTAAGTTTGGCTCCAATTAAAATGAATTCTTTTTTAGACGGCTTAGTGGCGTTGTGGGCAAGAGCGCGAGCATCTGCCCGCTGGATTGCAACTCGAATGGGTTCTATTCCCCGCCCGGGCGGAACATTTTTTCTGTTCGAGAAATATCCGCTTGGGTATTATTCATTTATTGGTAGCTGAACGGTTAAATCACCTACGCCCAAAAAAAACACAAGTCTTGTTAAATTCATACTTCAATTAGTTGATTTAATTGTTTATACCTACATTTCTAGGCTTTCATTATTATTTATTAATTTAAACATTGGACATTGGACATTTGGCCCGTAATTAAAAATTACTTAATTTTAAATATTTTTTTCGTTCAGCATGTTCTTATATGTGTACTTTATATAACAAGACTTACGATGTATCAACTTTTGTAGTGGAGGGTCAAACATACGTATATTATGGACGAATTTCAATTTTATTAACTTAATTCTGGGGGAGATCATTTTGTTACAATTTTAATAACAATCGAATGCCATTTTTCTTCCTACAATTCAAGATTTGAGGATTGTAATTTTATAATAATAATAATAATAATAAAGTTTATTTACGGTAACCACCTTTGTATACATAAAATACAAAATATATAATAATAAAATAAAGTATGTGAAACATTTCAACTTAATGAGTACATCCATTACAAAGAAACAACATATAAATGGTAGAGATCAAAATTAACATAAAAGTTATATAATGCTTAAGTTATATAATATTAAAATCGTGAAAGTAAAGAATATCAAAAATAAATACAAATTTCATTATCTAAATTTCAAGTTTCTTTTAAAACTATTAAATGAATTGTCAAATAAATCAAACCAGTTATGGCAATTAAATTCATTTCCAAGTGTAGTTAGCCGAGAAATCGAATTGTTGTGACCAGATTCAGTATTGTGGGTGTTTTGGTAGAAAAGAGTAGTTGATCGAGTCCTTCTATTAGGAGTATGAAACAAAAACATTTTTAAAATATTTGGGGAGTCGATCTTTCCGTGAACCAAACGGTGTAGTAAGCATAAGTCCGCGTCAATGCGACGATCCGCCAGTGTCTTCATGCTTAGGACGTCCAATATTGCCTGGTAATTACCTCGAATATGATGACGACCTAGTTTGAACTCCATGCTTCTTAGGTATTTCTTTTGGACAAGTTCAAGTCGCATAATATTGGTGGTAGTAAATGGAGTCCAAATGGGTGAGTTATATTCTAAAATTGATCTAACAAGAGAGCAATATAAAACTTTCAAACTTGCAGCATTCATGTCTTTACTTATGGACCACACATATCCCCACATTTTTAATGCATTATTAGTAATATTAGCAATATGGTTGTTGAAATTGAATCTGGTATCGAAAGTAATGCCCAAGTCTTTCATAGTGGTAACCTGTTTTATGCTAACTGAGTTGATAGTGTAAGGATGCATGATTGGATTATTACAACGATATGTAGACATTGAAAAACATTTTGTGACATTCAGAGACAAACGATTTCTGACACACCACATATTTATACGATCCAGGTCAGCCTGAACCTCAGCACAGTCTTCAGGTGTATGGATGACTTTAAAGATCTTTAAGTCATCGGCATACAATGAAGAGTTACAGTTTACAATTGATTCAAGTAAATCGTTGATAAATAATAGAAAGAGGATTGGGCCGCAATGAGACCCCTGGGGTACCCCCGAAGTAACTGTAATTGCATTAGATGTAAAGTTACCGATCTTAACAAACTGTACCCTGTTATTGAGAAAGGAGGATATCCATAACAAAACTTCGGCACGTAAACCCAACGAACTCAACTTATCCAGCAAAAGAATAATGTCAATTCTATCAAACGCCTTGGTAAAGTCAGTGTAGATAGTGTCTATCTGATACCGACTATCCAAAGCATTCGAGACGAATTCCTTATATTCCAGAAGGTTAGATAGAGTGGACCTACCAGCAATAAACCCATGCTGGTTGGGAGAAATAATAGACTTAGTACACCAAGCCAACAGATCTGCAATCATTTTATCCAACATTTTAGGGATCGTGGATTGTATACATACGCCCCTGTAGTTTTTCACGTCCGCTCTCGAGCCAGATTTATGTAACGGGACAATGAAGCTATTTTTCCATAACTCCGGTACTACGCCTTGATTCAATGATCTAGCAAACATGATATAAATAGGACGACACAAGGAATAAATGCAATTTTGCAGGAAATAACTAGATAATTGATCAGGACCGTATGTATGCGATGGTTTTAAGTTAGAAATGGCACTAAACACATCTTGAATATTTAAAACTAGTTTAACATCATGAACCTCAGAGGAACCAGAATAAGGTTGATGGGATGAATTAGATGAAGTGGTGTAGACAGTCCTAAAGTATTCCGAGAATAAATTAACTATATCAAGACCATTATCAGCGGAGATATCATTATAAATCATTTCATTCGGATAACCAGCTTCCTTTTTTAACTCTTTGGCATATTTCCAGAAATAACGGAATTTGTTTCAAGCTGAGATATATCAAACATTATGTTAACCCTTTGCACTCGAGGCCTTTTTCGCTGGGGCGAACCAGCGGCTATATTACGGATGTGTTTACAGATACTTAAAAATCATTAGGATAGGTTGGGTTCGGTTGGGTTAGGATGCATCACACCTTCGGGCGCCGTAGCAGCGCCGATCGAGTGGACGTATTAAACCGCCTGGGCGCCGTAGCAGCGCCGCTCGAGTGCAAAGGGTTAATACTGGATGGATTTAGAATTTTTTTTTAAAGCTAATTCCAGTAAAGATTAATTTATTACAATTTCTATAATCACCGAATTCAACTTTATTTTTTACAGTTCAAGTTTTAAATGAACTAAATAAAAACATCTTTATTTAATATTTCTGTAACAAGTGAGGATTTACAACTTTTAAAAGATTGCTTATTGTCTCAGGCTGTGAAATATTGATTCTTAAAGAAGCATGTTAAAACTAGGTTGGATTTTGAAATATTGAAGCTAATGCCAGCGGAAATGAATTTACTACAATTTCTAAAATGACCAAATGCAATGTTTTTTTTACAAATTTCGGAAGTTTCTCTTTTTGCAAATTATGAAATATCAATTCTTATCGTGGGATATAAAATTAGGTTGAATCGGTATGGATTTTGAAAGTTTGAAGCGAATTTCAGTGAAGAATATTATTTTACAATGTGTATGACTAGAATACATAGAATTTTCTTCTCTGCAGTTTTTAGAGTTTTCATTTTATTTGAGGTGATAATATGTCAATTATTGTACTGAAATGTTAAACGTTAATTGTTGATGGATATTGAAATTTGTAAGCTGATTTCGCTAGAGATTAAATTATAATTTTTGTAATGACTGAATGCAATTTTCTATTCTACAGTTCAAGTTTTGAGATTGCGATATGTCAATTCTTGTAGTGGGACGTCAAAATTCGTATATAAAATTTTTGGAGCTAATTCACGCGAAGATTAATTAATCCTTTCCTCGGTTCAAGTTTCAAGGGTTGTAATTTTGTTTCAGGTATATATGACAACTCTAGTAAATGAAGGAATGTCAAAATTATATTGATTCTCGATAAATTTTGAAATTTTTAAAGTATTTCCAGAGAAGATAAATTTATTATAACTTCTATTATGGTCAAATGCACTTTTCTACAGTTCAAGTCTTAAAGGTTGAAATTTTATTTCAGGCCACAATATGTCAATTTGTGGTAGAATATTGAAACTAACAAGGAAACTAACCCACGTGTTCCTCTCCGATTTGAAATTAAAATTTGAAATACACCAAATTTCATTAAAATCGGACAGGAACACTTGGGTTAGTCCCTTGTAAGGTAATTTAGGGTGTAATTTGAAATTTTTAAGCTTAATCCAGGTGAGATGAGTCTATTACAATTTTTGTAATGTCCGAATGTAATTTTGTTTCAAGTAATGACATGTCAATCCTTGTACTGGTATGCCAAAACAAGATTTATTTTGAATGGATATTGAAATTTTAAACCAAATTCTGATCTATATTAAATTATGACGATTTTTGTAACGCTTGAATGCAATTTTCTATTCTACCATTCAAATATTGAGAGTTTTCATTTTGTATGAAGTTGCGATATGTCAATTCTTGTAGTGGGATTTCAAAATTAGACTAATTGTGGACGGATTTTAAAGTTTTCAAGCTAATTCCAGCTAAAATTAATTTAATATAATTTTTATAATAGGCGAATGCAATTTTCTTTTCTACGATTCAAGTTATAAGGGTTATATATTTCAGATATATATGTCAACGCTTGTAAAGGAAGTCAAAATTAGGTTAATTCCGGATAAATTTTTAAACTTTTAAGCTACTTAAAGAGAGGATTAATTTATTACAACTTTTATAATGGTCGAATGCAATTTTCTGCAGTTCAAGTCTTGAGGGTTGCAATTTTGTTTCAGGCCTCAATATGCCAATTTTTATAGTGGTATTTTAAAGCTCAGTTAATTTTGAAATTTTAGAGCTAAATCTAGATGAGATAAATGTACTCAAAAAAACAATTTGGTTTTTCACTTTAAATTTGCAGCATTGTCATTTTGTACCAGACTGTGATATGTCCATCCTTGTAGTGGGACATCAAGACTAGATTTAAAGGTTATTGAAGTTAGGCACTTGGTTGGTTTCACAATTTTTTACAAAATGATCTAAAAAACCGAAACTACAAATAAATTGTAAAAAAATGTGAAACCAATCAAGTGCCTAATTTCAACAACCTTTAATATTAAAAGTGTTTCACCACGTGATAAATGAGAACCAAATTCAACAAAGATTAGATTTATTTGGGATAGAGTTTGAAGCTAATTCTACAAACAAATTATTGTGAATCACACTTAATTTTATTTTCTTTATTACTTTATGAAAAAATTCACCAAGAAATATTTATGCAACACCTTTCCGCGCTCCATATAACATATCTTGCTTGATTTTTCTATTTTACAACCCGAACGTAACAAAGGGGAGAGGGTTAACAAATTAATTTAATTTGCGATCTAAATTAAGTGTACGTTTTGTATCAATTATTTATAACTATTTTTGTATTATAACAAGTTTGCCAAAGGATTAAGAATGCAATACAATATTATGTTAAGAAATGTATGTCAAATTCCCCAGTTTGATTTTTGAACGCGTTGACCAATTTTGATTCATCAAACGCTAAAATGTGCACGATTTGTCGATCTTAAAAAATAACTATGATATAGTTTGATTACGTGATACTACATCTTTATTAAATAAAATGTACATTTTAGTATTTTTCTTAAATTGAGGTTACTATGTTATTTCCTTAAATGCTATCGACTTGGATTAGATTTTTGCGGGCTTTTGATATAACGGTACATTTAGGCATTTTTGTGTTTCAAAATGTGGCATGATGTCCTCTTAAGGCGTTAGGGAATTCAATTTCCAAAATATATCAAAACTTAATGGTTTTAAGAACGTTAGGAGAAAGAATATTTTAGCGGTGAGAGGTTAGCTATTTCCAGCCACGAATTCGCCCGGCACACCCACTATCAAATTTTCTGATTGATATATTGCTTAAAAATAAACTTAAAATAACGAACAATTTAATTAAATAATAATTAATTCGCATTTCTCTGCAGTTCTGTTTCATTCAAACAATTAAACTTAAACTTGTTATGTCTGAATATGACGTCTGTTAAGATAGCAGGGCCGTATGGGCAGAACCCACTTAAAAGTATACCTGAATTAAGGGCTCTTTAAGGGCTAATTTAGTGCCCTATTCCCGATTTTAGTGCTCAACCCCTTAGGGTGAAAATCACAACATTGCTACCTTAACGTTAAGCTAGCAAGGCAACATCCGCAATTCGAGATTTGAAACGTATTTCTGTACCACATAATTAAGGGCTAATTAAGTGCTCTATTCCTGATTTTAGTGCTCCACCCCTTAGCTAAGAAAAAAAAAATTCTGCACCCTGTGTTTCATATCTCCTAAAGGAACGAGCAGACCTCCATGAAACTATACATTTATTTAGAACATTGCATGTACTAACCAAATAATATATCAACGATTTAAGTGCTCCACCCCAACTGATAAAAAAATATTTCCACCACCCTGTACTTCATATCTTCTAAACTAACAAGCAGACCTCCACGAAACTATACATTTATTTAGAACATTGCATTTACTAATCAAATAATATACCCACGATTTAAGTGCTCCACCCCTAACTGATAAAAAAAATATTTCCACTACCCTGTACTTCATATCTTCTGAACTAACGAGCAGACCTCCACGAAACTATACATTTATTTAGAACATTGCATTTACTAATCAAATAATATACCCACGATTTAAGTGCTCCACCCCAACTGATAAAAAAAATTTTTCCACCACCCTGTACTTCATATCTTCTGAACTAACAAGCAGACCTCCACGAAACTATACATTTATTTAGAACATTGCATGTACTAACCAAATAATACACCCACGATTTAAGTGCTCCACCCCTAACTGATAAAAAAAATATTTCCACTACCCTGTACTTCATATCTTCTGAACTAACAAGCAGACCTCCACGAAACTATACATTTATTTAGAACATTACATGTACTAACCAAATAATATACCCACGATTTAAGTGCTCCACCCCAACTGATAAAAAAAAAATTTCCACCACCCTGTACTTCATATCTTCTAAACCAACGAGCAGACCTCCACGAAACTATACATTTATTTAGAACATTACATGTACTAACCAAATAATATACCCACGATTTAAGTGCTCCACCCCAACTGATAAAAAAAAATATTTCCACCACCCTGTACTTCATATCTTCTGAACTAACGAGCAGACCTCCACGAAACTATACATTTATTTAGAACAATGCATGTACTAACCAAATAATATACCCACGATTTAAGTGCTCCACCCCAACTGATAAAAAAAAATATTTCCACCACCCTGTACTTCATATCTTCTGAACTAACGAGCAGACCTCCACGAAACTATACATTTATTTAGAACATTACATGTACTAACCAAATAATACACCCACGATTTAAATGCTCCACCCCTAACTGATAAAAAAAATATTTCCACTACCCTGTACTTATATCTTCTGAACTAACAAGCAGACCTCCACGAAACTATACATTTATTTAGAACATTGCATGTACTAACCAAATAATATACCCACGATTTAAGTGCTCCACCCCAACTGATAAAAAAAATATTTCCACTACCCTGTACTTCATATCTTCTGAACTAACAAGCAGACCTCCATGAAACTATACATTTATTTAGAACATTGCATGTACTAACCAAATAATATACCCACGATTTAAGTGCTCCACCCCAACTGATAAAAAAATATTTCCACCACCCTGTACTTCATATCTTCTGAACTAACGAGCAGACCTCCACGAAACTATACATTTATTTAGAACATTGCATGTACTAACCAAATAATACACCCACGATTTAAGTGCTCCACCCCTAACTGATAAAAAAAATATTTCCACTACCCTGTACTTCATATCTTCTGAACTAACAAGCAGACCTCCACGAAACTATACATTTATTTAGAACATTGCATGTACTAACCAAATAATATACCCACGATTTAAGTGCTCCACCCCAACTGATAAAAAAAATATTTCCACCACCCTGTACTTCATATCTTCTGAACTAACGAGCAGACCTCCACGAAACTATACATTTATTTAGAACATTGCATGTACTAACCAAATAATATACCCACGATTTAAGTGCTCCACCCCAACTGTTAAAAAAAATATTTCCACTACCCTGTACTTCATATCTTCTGAACTAACAAGCAGACCTCCACTAAACTATACATTTATTTAGAACATTGCATGTACTAACCAAATAATATACCCACGATTTAAGTGCTCCACCCCAACTGATAAAAAAAATATTTCCACCACCCTGTACTTCATATCTTCTGAACTAACGAGCAGACCTCCACGAAACTATACATTTATTTAGAACATTGCATGTACTAACCAAATAATACAAGTGCTCCACCCCTAACTGATAAAAAAAATATTTCCACTACCCTGTACTTCATATCTTCTGAACTAACAAGCAGACCTCCACGAAACTATTCATTTATTTAAAACATTGCATTTACTAATCAAATAATATACCCACGATTTAAGTGCTCCACCCCAACTGATAAAAAAAATATTTCCACTACCCTGTACTTCATATCTTCTGAACTAACGAACAGACCTCCACGAAACTATTCATTTATTTAGAACATTGCATGTACTAACCAAATAATATACCCACGATTTAAGTGCTCCACCCCAACTGATAAAAAAAATATTTCCACCACCCTGTACTTCATATCTTCTGAACTAACGAGCAGACCTCCACGAAACTATACATTTATTTAGAACATTGCATGTACTAACCAAATAATATACCCACGATTTAAGTGCTCCACCCCAACTGATAAAAAAAATATTTCCACCACCCTGTACTTCATATCTTCTGAACTAACGAACAGACCTCCACGAAACTATTCATTTATTTAGAACATTGCATGTACTAACCAAATAATATACCCACGATTTAAGTGCTCCACCCCAACTGTTAAAAAAAATATTTCCACTACCCTGTACTTCATATCTTCTGAACTAACAAGCAGACCTCCACGAAACTATACATTTATTTAGAACATTGCATGTACTAACCAAATAATATACCCACGATTTAAGTGCTCCACCACAACTGATAAAAAAAATATTTCCACCACCCTGTACTTCATATCTTCTGAACTAACGAGCAGACCTCCACGAAACTATACATTTATTTAGAACATTGCATGTACTAACCAAATAATATACCCACGATTTAAGTGCTCCACCCCAACTGATAAAAAAAAATATTTCCACCACCCTGTACTTCATATCTTCTGAACTAACGAGCAGACCTCCACGAAACTATACATTTATTTAGAACATTGCATGTACTAACCAAATAATATACCCACGATTTAAGTGCTCCACCCCAACTGATAAAAAAAATATTTCCACCACCCTGTACTTCATATCTTCTGAACTAACGAGCAGACCTCCACGAAACTATACATTTATTTAGAACATTGCATGTACTAACCAAATAATATACCCACGATTTAAGTGCTCCACCCCAACTGATAAAAAAAAATATTTCCACCACCCTGTACTTCATATCTTCTGAACTAACGAGCAGACTTTCACGAAACTATACATTTATTTAGAACATTGCATGTACTAACCAAATAATATACCCACGATTTAAGTGCTCCACCCCAACTGATAAAAAAAAATATTTCCACCACCCTGTACTTCATATCTTCTGAACTAACGAACAGACCTCCACGAAACTATTCATTTATTTAGAACATTGCATGTACTAACCAAATAATATACCCACGATTTAAGTGCTCCACCCCAACTGTTAAAAAAAATATTTCCACTACCCTGTACTTCATATCTTCTGAACTAACAAGCAGACCTCCACGAAACTATACATTTATTTAGAACATTGCATGTACTAACCAAATAATATACCCACGATTTAAGTGCTCCACCCCAACTGATAAAAAAAATATTTCCACCACCCTGTACTTCATATCTTCTGAACTAACGAGCAGACCTCCACGAAACTATACATTTATTTAGAACATTGCATGTACTAACCAAATAATACAAGTGCTCCACCCCTAACTGATAAAAAAAATATTTCCACTACCCTGTACTTCATATCTTCTGAACTAACAAGCAGACCTCCACGAAACTATTCATTTATTTAGAACATTGCATTTACTAATCAAATAATATACCCACGATTTAAGTGCTCCACCCCAACTGATAAAAAAAATATTTCCACTACCCTGTACTTCATATCTTCTGAACTAACGAACAGACCTCCACGAAACTATACATTTATTTAGAACATTGTATGTACTAACCTAATAATATACCCACGATTTAAGTGCTCCACCCCAACTGATAAAAAAAATATTTCCACCACCCTGTACTTCATATCTTCTGAACTAACGAGCAGACCTCCACGAAACTATACATTTATTTAGAACATTGCATGTACTAACCAAATAATACACCCACGATTTAAGTGCTCCACCCCTAACTGATAAAAAAAATATTTCCACTACCCTGTACTAAATATCTTCTGAACTAACAAGCAGACCTCCACGAAACTATACATTTATTTAGAACATTGCATGTACTAACCAAATAATATACCCACGATTTAAGTGCTCCACCCCAACTGATAAAAAAAAATATTTCCACCACCCTGTACTTCATATCTTCTGAACTAACGAGCAGACCTCCACGAAACTATACATTTATTTAGAACATTGCATGTACTAACCAAATAATATACCCACGATTTAAGTGCTCCACCCCAACTGATAAAAAAAATATTTCCACCACCCTGTACTTCATATCTTCTGAACTAACGAACAGACCTCCACGAAACTATTCATTTATTTAGAACATTGCATGTACTAACCAAATAATATACCCACGATTTAAGTGCTCCACCCCAACTGTTAAAAAAAATATTTCCACTACCCTGTACTTCATATCTTCTGAACTAACGAGCAGACCTCCACGAAACTATACATTTATTTAGAACATTGCATGTACTAACCAAATAATATACCCACGATTTAAGTGCTCCACCCCAACTGATAAAAAAAATATTTCCACCACCCTGTACTTCATATCTTCTGAACTAACGAACAGACCTCCACGAAACTATTCATTTATTTAGAACATTGCATGTACTAACCAAATAATATACCCACGATTTAAGTGCTCCACCCCAACTGTTAAAAAAAATATTTCCACTACCCTGTACTTCATATCTTCTGAACTAACAAGCAGACCTCCACGAAACTATACATTTATTTAGAACATTGCATGTACTAACCAAATAATATACCCACGATTTAAGTGCTCCACCCCAACTGATAAAAAAAATATTTCCACCACCCTGTACTTCATATCTTATGAACTAACGAACAGACCTCCACGAAACTATTCATTTATTTAGAACATTGCATGTACTAACCAAATAATATACCCACGATTTAAGTGCTCCACCCCAACTGTTAAAAAAAATATTTCCACTACCCTGTACTTCATATCTTCTGAACTAACAAGCAGACCTCCACGAAACTATACATTTATTTAGAACATTGCATGTACTAACCAAATAATATACCCACGATTTAAGTGCTCCACCCCAACTGATAAAAAAAAATATTTCCACCACCCTGTACTTCATATCTTCTGAACTAACGAGCAGACCTCCACGAAACTATACATTTATTTAGAACATTGCATGTACTAACCAAATAATACACCCACGATTTAAGTGCTCTACCCCTAACTGATAAAAAAAATATTTCCACCACCCTGTACTTCATATCTTCTAAACTAACGAGCAGACCTCCATGAAATTATACATTTATTTAGAACATTGCATGTACTAACCAAATAATATACCCTTGATTTAAGTGCTCGACCCCTAACTGTTGAAAAGAATAATTTCAATACCCAGTACTTTATATATCCTAAGCCAACGAGCATTAAGTTTAAAAAAGGCATTGTTTCGGAAAATGGACAAATTGTTTCGAAAAATAGTAAGATATGGACGATAATTTCGCATAAACTAAATAAAGTTATTGTTAAAAGTTCGCTTAATTCCATAATTACTTGCAACAAGTATAACATTCGTGACAAAATCTGTGAACTTTTGGGCGTTGCGAGAAAAAATAATATGAGAGTCTATGATAGTTTTAGTGTGGAAAGTGTGTCGTCATGCTGCAGTGACATATCAGTGGATGATGATTTCCAAAGATAATATAAAGTAATAATTTCAAAAACTGATTTCTTTGATTTAATTATCACAAAATCAAAGAAGAAGATACTTCGCAATGGAACAATTTCCACTAGACATTACAATATTTTTAAACCAGGTCTTTGGCAAGATATTTTTTGTAAGTAAATTATAAAACAAACACCCGTGAGATGTTGTGCAATCATTTCAAAAATCATTTTATAAGCAATGATTTAGAATCCGGTTACATTAATGGTAAGTGAATTATTATTTATTTAATAAGAACTATATTTTTGGACATAAATACCACCTCAGAACATGTGAAAAGAATCAATATGTAAATAAATTACGACGCCCAATACTTAATACTAATAAGTAGGGCTTATCAATTTCTTTTCCATTCGGATGTTTTTAATAGTTCCATGAGTTGGCTTATGGGTTGTACTCAAGAGGTTTTAATAATAATTCTCTAATGACAAATTACGATTAAATGGCAAGACATCGGTATTACGAATTAACTTTATTTAAAATTGCAATAAAAAGTGATTCTGTCGAATTTGTGAGAGAATTATTGAACTCATTAATTAGATCCAGATATTGTACTTATCCCTCAATTTTTTTTATATTTCTTTGTATGAGTTTTGATTTTATTTATGGGTTGTACTGAAGGAGTACAAAAAAGTGTGAAATAGCTATTTTTGAAAATATATTGTCTATGTTATACTCATAATAAAAATCAATTGGTATGTTTCACAAATTATAAGTTTATTCCGATGTTATATCATTTTTAAGAAATACGCACAAATGGGCAAATTTGTCGTAACATCTGATTTCTGGCTAAACGTCTGTTTCTTTTTTATTACTCTTGAAATAAATGTTTATAGTTTTGTTTATTCTGTTCAGTGACGTACAATTTTTTTTAAACAGGTACCCTATTTTTCGAGATATGACATTTAAGTTTTTTAAATAAATTACCCTGTATGTTTTTACATTTTAAAACAATCTTTTTAACAATTACAATGATATAGGGTTTCGTGGGTGTTCGACATGTGGTTTTTTAAATATTAAATAAAATAATTCCATAGTGAATTGAATTTTTTCATGTTTTTCCACGGGTCTCTAAACAACTTCGTGTTTTTATGTTTCCCGTCAGTGACAGATACTTTCCATTTGAAATACTAATATTGCCGTTCAATTGTAGGTGAACTAACTGAACATGAAAGAGTTGCGTTGTTAATGGCGTTTGGTTTTGGAGATTGGCAAAGATGTCTACAAGATGTGTGCAATATGTTAAATATGACTTTCCCTGATAGAAATTCTAATATTTCTAAATCAACAGCTTCACGAAATTCACAAATTAAATTTTCAATATTTTGACAAATAGGGACCTGAACGAATATTGAAAACACTACATTCCCGAATTTCTATCGGCAAAAGTGTAAACACATAGGGTCCCTAGGGTTACTGTTTGTTGGTATTACCACTGTTATTTTCTTCATTTTTTTTGGAAGGTTGGCGACTCAAAACATATTAATTTTGTGGAATTAGTCTAGGAAGGTAGAAATAGAATGCACGGAGTTTTATTTGGTTATGATTACTAGGAGATACCGTTATGATGGTGTCCGTTAAGGTTTATTTTCTATAAATTTAAATCGTAGAGTTCAATATACAGGGTCCTGCATTTCACCTCCCGTCTTCAATAGCTCATTTACTAATTAAGTTGGAATTTGGACTTGTCCAGTTGTTTTACAAATCCCAAGAACCGTGAAATCCTTTCTACATTATTTGGTTTTCAAAGCGATAAAATAATAATTTCATACTGCCCAAAAAGAGGAAAAGTTGTAACATTACTTAGTATATTACATAATAACAAGCAAATCGATAACGGATCCAAAAAGAAACATGAAAAATTCTGGACTATAACAGAACTTAAACTGGGGTCGACACTATGGATCAAATGACATATTGACAAATGACATATTGCGTAAAAAGGATGACCGTTTTTTACAATTTGATTGATATAAGCGTCATGAATGCATACATTGAGTGGTCATCTCTCAATAGAAATTGTTGCAAAAAGTTACGTTAAAAAGTTAGATAGCGCAATATAATGAAAATTTTGAAGAACCAATACCAAGCATAAGCACAGCATATGAACCTCCGAAAAAAAAGACGATGCAGCTTATGCATTGCTAAAAAAGATCGAAACACTGAAACAGCATGCTATAAATGTAATCAAAATGTATGCGGATAACATTCTGTAACATTATGTAAAAACTGTTTTAATTAAATATAACTAAAATATACAAAATAAAAATTATGGAGATTATGGAATATTTCGTTTTATTAAATTTATTTAATGCTAAAGATCATTTATTTCTTCACATCTGTACTTTCACTAATTACCTAAAACTCAGGTATAAAACTCGTTCAAACCTTCCATTCACGTAAGTGTATTTTATTCTTTAACTTTCAATTTAAACGCGAAGCTGCACTGATGAGAGATAAATCTCGAAACGGGGCTGCAGATGGCTTTTAACTTAATTTTTACATATTTTAGGGTTCAGTTTTATAGTTTAAAGTTTTCAAATTCAATTTAGTTTAATTTTCAAGTTAATCCTGTGAGTGGAAATAAACGATGTTAAACTAATATTATTTCCATGGTACTCGTAATAATGCAAATTTCTTTTGTATCATTCAATATCCGGCGTGGCACTAACCAGGGAAGTAGTTGTTTCAATAAGTTATTTGTTTATAGTCTTTGTAAGACTTAATATTGCTTGCAGAGTTACGAACAGGTTGAATATTGATATATTCAGGCTATATTTCGTTTTATTGAATTTATTTAATGTTTTCTGCAATAAGTAAGGTTGTTTCTAATGTATTTATAGAAAAACACCATTGAAGGCACATGGGTCCAATGGCCCCGAGCGGTAGTTATTGAAAGTTTTTTATGCGGTAGACGGAGGGTTAAGTTCAATTTAAATTGCTTTTGTTTAACTACAATTTAAACCAAAAACTAACAATTGAAAGGTCACTTATAATACACTTATAAACCCAGAATTGAGAAACGAATTAAATAATGTAAAAATTTACTTTATTCTGTAAAAATACCACACATAATTTAACAGAATAACGGATCGAAACACATTTAAATGGGCAAAATATTGCTGTTACATGGGGATATACGATTTCTAAAATGTTAAGGCTAACAAGATGTAGAAATAAAACGTTTATTGCAAGATACTTAATAAAAATAAGTTGGTGTAGGACACCAAAATGGGGAATCTCATACATAATTAGTAAAAGCTAAGTGTGAGTAGAGTTTTGTTGAGGTCTGCTCGTTCGCCTAGAAGATATTAAACACATGGCGTTCAAAATTTGTTTTTTTTTGTTAGTTAGGGGTTGAGTATATTATATGGTTAGTACATGCAATACTCTAAATAAATGTGTAGTTTCGTGGAGGTCTGCTCGTTGGTTTAGAAGATATGAAGAACAGGGTGGTGAAAATATTTTTTTTATCAGTAAGGGGTGGAGCACCTAAATCGTGGGTATATTATTTGGTTAGTACATGCAATGTTCTAAATAAATGTATATTTTTGTGGAGGTCTGCTCGTTGGTTTAGAAGATATGAAGAACAGGGTGGTGAAAATATTTTTTTTTATGAGTAAGGGGTGGAGCACTTAAATCGTGGGTATATTATTAGGTTAGCACATGCCATGTTCTAAATAAATGTATATTTTTGTGGAGGTCTGCTCGTTGGTTTAGAAGATATGAAGAACAGGGTGGTGAAAATATTTTTTTTTATCAGTAAGGGGTGGAGCACTTAAATCGTGGGTATATTATTAGGTTAGCACATGCCATGTTCTAAATATATGTATAGTTTCGTGGAGGTATGCTCGTTGGTTTAGAAGATATGAAGAACAGGGTGGTGAAAATATTTTTTTTATCAGTAAGGGGTGGAGCACTTAAATCGTGGGTATATTGGTTGGTTAGTACATGCAATGTTCTAAATAAATGTATAGTTTCGTGGAGGTCTGCTCGTTGGTTTAGAAGATATGAAGAACAGGGTGGTGAAAATATTTTTTTTATCAGTAAGGGGTGGAGCACTTAAATCGCGGGTATATTGGTTGGTTAGTACATGCAATGTTCTAAATAAATGTATAATTTCATGGAGGTCTGCTCGTTGGTTTAGAAGATATGAAGAAGAGGGTGGTAAAAATATTTTTTTATCAGTTAGGGGTGGAGCATTTAAATCGTGGGTATATTGGTTGGTTAGTACATGCAATGTTCTAAATAAATTTATAGTTTCGTGGAGGTCTGCTCGATGGTTTAGAAGATATGAAGAACAGGGTGGTGAAAATATTTTTTTTATCAGTAAGGGGTGGAGCACTTAAATCGTGGGTATATTATTTGGTTAGTACATGCAATGTTCTAAATAAATGTATATTTTTGTGGAGGTCTGCTCGTTGGTTTAGAAGATATGAAGAACAGGGTGGTGAAAATATTTTTTTTTATCAGTAAGGGGTGGAGCACTTAAATCGTGGGTATATTATTAGGTTAGCACATGCCATGTTCTAAATATATGTATAGTTTCCTGGAGGTATGCTCGTTGGTTTAGAAGATATGAAGAACAGGGTGGTGAAAATATTTTTTTTATCAGTAAGGGGTGGAGCACTTAAATCGTGGGTATATTGGTTGGTTAGTACATGCAATGTTCTAAATAAATGTATAGTTTCGTGGAGGTCTGCTCGTTGGTTTAGAAGATATGAAGAACAGGGTGGTAAAAATATTTTTTTTTATCAGTAAGGGGTGGAGCACCTAAATCGTGGGTATATTGGTTGGTTGGTACATGCAATGTTCTAAATAAATGTATAGTTTCGTGGAGGTCTGCTTGTTGGTTTAGAAGATATGAAGAACAGGGTGGTGAAAATATTTGTTTTATCAGTAAGGGGTAGAGCACTTAAATCGTGGGTATATTGGTTGGTTAGTACATGCAATGTTCTAAATAAATGTATAGTTTCGTGGAGGTCTGCTCGTTAGTTTAGAAGATATGAAGTACAGGGTGGTGGAAATATTTTTTTATCAGTTAGGGGTGGAGCACTTAAATCGTGGGTATATTGGTTGGTTAGTACATGCAATGTTCTAAATAAATGTATAGTTTCGTGGAGGTCTGCTCGTTAGTTTAGAAGATATGAAGTACAGGGTGGTGGAAATATTTTTTTATCAGTTAGGGGTGGAGCACTTAAATCGTGGGTATATTCGTTGGTTAGTACATGCAATGTTCTAAATAAATGTATAGTTTGGTGGAGGTCTGCTTGTTGGTTTAGAAGATATGAAGAACAGGGTGGTGAAAATATTTGTTTTATCAGTAAGGGGTGGAGCACTTAAATCGTGGGTATATTGGTTGGTTAGTACATGCAATGTTCTAAATAAATGTATAGTTTCGTGGAGGTCTGCTCGTTAGTTTAGAAGATATGAAGTACAGGGTGGTGGAAATATTTTTTTATCAGTTAGGGGTGGAGCACTTAAATCGTGGGTATATTGGTTGGTTAGTACATGCAATGTTCTAAATAAATGTATAGTTTGGTGGAGGTCTGCTTGTTGGTTTAGAAGATATGAAGAACAGGGTGGTGAAAATATTTGTTTTATCAGTAAGGGGTGGAGCACTTAAATCGTGGGTATATTGGTTGGTTAGTACATGCAATGTTCTAAATAAATGTATAGTTTCGTAGAGGTCTGCTCGTTAGTTTAGAAGATATGAAGTACAGGGTGGTGGAAATATTTTTTTATCAGTTAGGGGTGGAGCACTTAAATCGTGGGTATATTATGTGGTCAGTACATGCAATGTTCTAAATAAATGTATAGTTTCGTGGAGGTCTGCTCGTTAGTTTAGAAGATATGAAGTACAGGGTGGTGGAAATATTTTTTTATCAGTTAGGGGTGGAGCACTTAAATCGTGGGTATATTATGTGGTCAGTACATGCAATGTTCTAAATAAATGTATAGTTTCGTGGAGGTCTGCTCGTTAGTTTAGAAGATATGAAGTACAGGGTGGTGGAAATATTTTTTTGTCAGTTAGGGGTGGAGCACTTAAATCGTGGGTATATTATGTGGTCAGTACATGCAATGTTCTAAATAAATGTATAGTTTCGTGGAGGTCTGCTCGTTGGTTTAGAAGATATGAAGAACAGGGTGGTGAAAATATTTTTTTATCAGTTAGGGGTGGAGCACTTAAATCGTGGGTATATTGGTTGGTTAGTACATGCAATGTTCTAAATAAATGTATAGTTTCGTGGAGGTCTGCTCGTTGGTTTAGAAGATATGAAGAACAGGGTGGTGAAAATATTTTTTTTATCAGTTAGGGGTGGAGCACTTAAATCGTGGGTATATTGGTTGGTTAGTACATGCAATGTTCTAAATAAATGTATAGTTTCGTGGAGGTCTGCTTGTTGGTTTAGAAGATATGAAGTACAGGGTGGTGGAAATATTTTTTTATCAGTTAGGGGTGGAGCACTTAAATCGTGGGTATATTGGTTGGTTAGTACATGCAATGTTCTAAATAAATGTATAGTTTCGTGGAGGTCTGCTTGTTGGTTTAGAAGATATGAAGAACAGGGTGGTGAAAATATTTGTTTTATCAGTAAGGGGTGGAGCACTTAAATCGTGGGTATATTGGTTGGTTAGTACATGCAATGTTCTAAATAAATGTATAGTTTCGTGGAGGTCTGCTTGTTGGTTTAGAAGATATGAAGAACAGGGTGGTGAAAATATTTGTTTTATCAGTTAGGGGTGGAGCACTTAAATCGTGGGTATATTGGTTGGTTAGTACATGCAATGTTCTAAATAAATGTATAGTTTCGTGGAGGTCTGCTCGTTAGTTTAGAAGATATGAAGTACAGGGTGGTGGAAATATTTTTTTATCAGTTAGGGGTGGAGCACTTAAATCGTGGGTATATTGGTTGGTTAGTACATGCAATGTTCTAAATAAATGTATAGTTTCGTGGAGGTCTGCTCGTTAGTTTAGAAGATATGAAGTACAGGGTGGTGGAAATATTTTTTTATCAGTTAGGGGTGGAGCACTTAAATCGTGGGTATATTGGTTGGTTAGTACATGCAATGTTCTAAATAAATGTATAGTTTCGTGGAGGTCTGCTTGTTGGTTTAGAAGATATGAAGAACAGGGTGGTGAAAATATTTGTTTTATCAGTAAGGGGTGGAGCACTTAAATCGTGGGTATATTGGTTGGTTAGTACATGCAATGTTCTAAATAAATGTATAGTTTCGTGGAGGTCTGCTCGTTAGTTTAGAAGATATGAAGTACAGGGTGGTGGAAATATTTTTTTATCAGTAAGGGGTGGAGCACTTAAATCGTGGGTATATTGGTTGGTTAGTACATGCAATGTTCTAAATAAATGTATAGTTTCGTGGAGGTCTGCTTGTTGGTTTAGAAGATATGAAGAACAGGGTGGTGAAAATATTTGTTTTATCAGTAAGGGGTGGAGCACTTAAATCGTGGGTATATTGGTTGGTTAGTACATGCAATGTTCTAAATAAATGTATAGTTTCGTGGAGGTCTGCTCGTTAGTTTAGAAGATATGAAGTACAGGGTGGTGGAAATATTTTTTTATCAGTTAGGGGTGGAGCACTTAAATCGTGGGTATATTGGTTGGTTAGTACATGCAATGTTCTAAATAAATGTATAGTTTCGTGGAGGTCTGCTTGTTGGTTTAGAAGATATGAAGAACAGGGTGGTGAAAATATTTGTTTTATCAGTAAGGGGTGGAGCACTTAAATCGTGGGTATATTGGTTGGTTAGTACATGCAATGTTCTAAATAAATGTATAGTTTCGTGGAGGTCTGCTCGTTAGTTTAGAAGATATGAAGTACAGGGTGGTGGAAATATTTTTTTATCAGTAAGGGGTGGAGCACTTAAATCGTGGGTATATTGGTTGGTTAGTACATGCAATGTTCTAAATAAATGTATAGTTTCGTGGAGGTCTGCTTGTTGGTTTAGAAGATATGAAGAACAGGGTGGTGAAAATATTTGTTTTATCAGTAAGGGGTGGAGCACTTAAATCGTGGGTATATTGGTTGGTTAGTACATGCAATGTTCTAAATAAATGTATAGTTTCGTGGAGGTCTGCTCGTTAGTTTAGAAGATATGAAGTACAGGGTGGTGGAAATATTTTTTTATCAGTAAGGGGTGGAGCACTTAAATCGTGGGTATATTGGTTGGTTAGTACATGCAATGTTCTAAATAAATGTATAGTTTCGTGGAGGTCTGCTCGTTAGTTCAGAAGATATGAAGTACAGGGTGGTGGAAATATTTTTTTTTATCAGTAAGGGGTGGAGCACTTAAATCGTGGGTATATTATTCGGTTAGTACATGCAATGTTCTAAATAAAGGTATAGTTTCGTGGAGGTCTGCTCGTTGGTTTAGAAGATATGAAGAACAGGGTGGTGAAAATATTTTTTTTATTAGTAAGGGGTGGAGCACTTAAATCGTGGGTATATTGGTTGGTTAGTACATGCAATGTTCTAAATAAATGTATAGTTTCGTGGAGGTCTGCTCGTTAGTTTAGAAGATATGAAGTACAGGGTGGTGGAAATATTTTTTTATCAGTTAGGGGTGGAGCACTTAAATCGTGGGTATATTATGTGGTCAGTACATGCAATGTTCTAAATAAATGTATAGTTTCGTGGAGGTCTGCTCGTTGGTTTAGAAGATATGAAGAACAGGGTGGTGAAAATATTTTTTTATCAGTTAGGGGTGGAGCACTTAAATCGTGGGTATATTGGTTGGTTAGTACATGCAATGTTCTAAATAAATGTATAGTTTCGTGGAGGTCTGCTCGTTGGTTTAGAAGATATGAAGAACAGGGTGGTGAAAATATTTTTTTTATCAGTTAGGGGTGGAGCACTTAAATCGTGGGTATATTGGTTGGTTAGTACATGCAATGTTCTAAATAAATGTATAGTTTCGTGGAGGTCTGCTCGTTGGTTTAGAAGATATGAAGAACAGGGTGGTGAAAATATTTTTTTTTATCAGTAAGGGGTGGAGCACTTAAATCGTGGGTATATTATTCGGTTAGTACATGCAATGTTCTAAATAAAGGTATAGTTTCGTGGAGGTCTGCTCGTTGGTTTAGAAGATATGAAGAACAGGGTGGTGAAAATATTTTTTTTATTAGTAAGGGGTGGAGCACTTAAATCGTGGGTATATTATTTGGTTAGTACATGCCATGTTCTAAATAAATGTATAGTTTCGTGGAGGTCTGCTCGTTGGTTTAGAAGATATGAAGAACAGGGTGGTGAAAATATTTTTTTATCAGTTAGGGGTGGAGCACTTAAATCGTGGGTATATTGGTTGGTTAGTACATGCAATGTTCTAAATAAATGTATAGTTTCGTGGAGGTCTGCTCGTTGGTTTAGAAGATATGAAGAACAGGGTGGTGAAAATATTTTTTTTATCAGTAAGGGGTGGAGCACTTAAATCGTGGGTATATTGGTTGGTTAGTACATGCAATGTTCTAAATAAATGTATAGTTTCGTGGAGGTCTGCTCGTTGGTTTAGAAGATATGAAGAACAGGGTGGTGAAAATATTTTTTTTATCAGTAAGGGGTGGAGCACTTAAATCGTGGGTATATTGGTTGGTTAGTACATGCAATGTTCTAAATAAATGTATAGTTTCGTGGAGGTCTGCTCGTTGGTTTAGAAGATATGAAGAACAGGGTGGTGAAAATATTTTTTTATCAGTTAGGGGTGGAGCACTTAAATCGTGGGTATATTGGTTGGTTAGTACATGCAATGTTCTAAATAAATGTATAGTTTCGTGGAGGTCTGCTCGTTGGTTTAGAAGATATGAAGAACAGGGTGGTGAAAATATTTTTTTTATCAGTAAGGGGTGGAGCACTTAAATCGTGGGTATATTGGTTGGTTAGTACATGCAATGTTCTAAATAAATGTATAGTTTCGTGGAGGTCTGCTCGTTAGTTCAGAAGATATGAAGTACAGGGTGGTGGAAATATTTTTTTTATCAGTTAGGGGTGGAGCACTTAAATCGTGGGTATATTATTTGATTAGTAAATGCAATGTTCTAAATAAATGTATAGTTTCGTGGAGGTCTGCTTGTTAGTTTAGAAGATATGAAGTACAGGGTGGTGGAAATATTTTTTTTATCAGTTAGGGGTGGAGCACTTAAATCGTGGGTATATTATTTGGTTAGTACATGCCATGTTCTAAATAAATGTATAGTTTCGTGGAGGTCTGCTCGTTGGTTTAGAAGATATGAAGAACAGAGTGGTGAAAATATTTTTTTATCAGTAAGGGGTGGAGCACTTAAATCGTGGGTATATTGGTTGGTTAGTACATGCAATGTTCTAAATAAATGTATAGTTTCGTGGAGGTCTGCTCGTTGGTTTAGAAGATATGAAGAACAGGGTGGTGAAAATATTTTTTTTATCAGTTAGGGGTGGAGCACTTAAATCGTGGGTATATTATTTGGTTAATACATGCAATGTTCTAAATAAATGTATAGTTTCATGGAGGTCTGCTCGTTCCTTTAGGAGATATGAAACACAGGGTGCAGAATTTTTTTTTTCTTAGCTAAGGGGTGGAGCACTAAAATCAGGAATAGAGCACTTAATTAGCCCTTAATTTTGTGGTACAGAAATACGTTTCAAATCTCGAATTGCGGATGTTACCTTGCTAGCTTAACGTTAAGGTAGCAATGTTGTGATTTTCACCCTAAGGGGTTGAGCACTAAAATCGGGAATAGGGCACTAAATTAGCCCTTAAAGAGCCCTTAATTCAGGTATACTTTTAAGTGAGTTCTGCCCATACGGCCCTGCTATCTTAACAGACGTCTGAATATGTATTGTTTTCACATAAGTCAAGTATTATTTAAAAATAATTATAACTGCCATTTGGGATTCAACGCCTTTTTTGCAACAACTAAGTAGTCATTAATTTTATGAATAAATAAAAATACTAAAATTTCAGTAACTATGAACTATGTACTTCTTTAAGGGTACCCATTAAATTAGTCGTTCAAGAAATCGAATATATTTTTGTAAATATAAACTATTCCATATAGTTTATTTTTATAACATGTAACATAAATATCTGTAAGTATTTCTATCTTTAAGTTTTGGTTTAATTTTTATTATTCACAAAGTTAGCAACAGTTTACTTCAAACAGATAAACTGGAGAACCAATAAGGTAACAACAGTTAAATCTGACAAGAAGCTAACCAATAAATTTATCTACACAATGAAGTAATTTGAAGGCAAAATCATAATTGATAAAGAAACTATGAACAAATTAGGTGAGAAATGATTAATATTTGTCATCTAATTTGTTCATAGTTTCCTTATTAATTTTGATTTTGCTTTCAAATGATTTCATTGCGTATATATATATATATATATATATATATATATATATATGTATTGGCTAGCTACATTTCAAATTTAACAGTTGTTACCTAATTGGTTCCGCATGTTATCTGTTGAAAGTAAAATGTTGCTAACTTTGTTAATAATAAAAATTAAACCAAAACCTAAAGACAGAAATACCTACAGATATTTATATAACATGATGTAAAAACAAACTATTTGAAATAGTTTATGTTTAAAAACTAAATATTTGATTTCTTGAGCGGCTAATTTAATGGGTCCCCTACCTTTAATATAGCGCTACACGCAAGGCCGGCCGGATGGAAGTATTAGTTTTAAAAATCTTAACTTCCATTTGGAGTTCTATGCTCGCCATTTTTTGCAACAATTAAGTAGTATTTGACATTACGAATAAACAAAATGAATACAAAATGGGGTAACCTTGAACTATAAACAATGTATGATTTTTTTTCAAGTTAGCGGCGCACACTTGGCTGTCTGGAAGGAAGCATTATTAAAAAAATAATTTGGCGTTCAATAAATGACTTTTTTGCAACAATTAAGTAGTATTTAACATTACGAATAAACAAAAAGAATAAAATTTTAGTAACCATGAAGTATAAACAATTTATGATTATGACTAACTAGATGGAAGTATTATTTAAAAAAATGTATTTCTATGCTAAGCATTTTTTTCAGTAATATTGTAGTAGTAGTATTTGTCATTAAAAATAAACAAAATAAATAAAATTTGGATAACCATGAGCTATATACAATTTATGATTTTTTAAGTTAGCTGTGCACGCTAGGCTGTCTGGATAAAAGTATTATTACGGAAATAGGTAAAATTTAAAGGGACCTATAAAATTAGTAGAAACTAAATTATAATTTAATACAATGTAAGTTTGATGTGGCTCTTTATAATATATGAAAAAGAAGAATGCGGCTCTCATTGACCTCATGCATACCCACCCCTGGTATGGACTAGCCCCACAAGAAAAAAAAATAACAAACGGGCAAATCTGGTGATCTTGGAAGCCATTGTTAACGAACAATTCTCGCACAGCTGCCATTAATTGCCTTGCAATATGCAAGTCGCACCATGCTGTTGAACTCGAGCTTCGTGAAGTTGCGGAAATTAATACAGGTGCAACAAAAGTTTACAGCAATCTACACTCAGATGCAAAAAAAACGGGTCATTGGGTTATTTTTGCAAAAAACGCGCGTATATTTTTCTTTTAGTACTTTGAATAAAACTTTTAGTGTTTTACAATCTAGGCAGGTGTGTTAGAGGACGTGCAGTTGCACCAACCACAATAAACGAGCTTCGTGTGGCACTTCAGGAAGAATGGCAGAATATTCCACAAAATGATATTCGTGAGCTCATTAGTGGCATGGGCCGCCGCGCCGTATGCAGGCAATAGTTAGGGCTCGAGGAGGCAATTCGAAGAATTAAAATCATATTTAACAGAAATTTTCATTATTAATCCCTCTTAAGTTTATTTTGCAGAAATGCATTTTCTTTCGTGTATACGTATTAATGTTCATTAAATAAAGTAATAAGTACCATATGTTGTTTTTATCTACATTCTGATGGTCTCTTTGGTTGTAAAACACTAAAAGTTTTATTCAAAGTACTAAAACAAAAAATTACCCGCGTTTTTTGCAAAAATAACCCAAAGACCGACCCGGTTTTTTTGCATCTGAGTGTAATAGTTTTAAAGTGGAAATACTACGACAATTGCCGGCTGGATCACATGAGCAACAAATTTTCTTACAATCAATATTCACATTTTATTAGAGGAAATAAAATCATTCTTAACTAAGCATGATAGCATTTTTTTCGCTGAAGAAGCCAAACAATGGCAAAACATATGTTGTCATGAAAACATTTAAATTGAAATTAGAAACTGCTATCTGTTGGAGATATAATAAATAAATTTAATAAACACGAAATATAACCTGAATATTTAAAAATTCTACTTATTTGTAAATTTACGTAGTATTAGACCGGAAAGCAATAAGTATTTTAGTCTTTCCAAGAATTAATTTTATAGATCTACGAACAGGTTGAATATTCATATATTCAGGCTGTATTTAGTCTATTATTATTAAATCTATTTAAGAAAATTAAACACATTTCACTTGAAACTGAGTTAAATTCAAAGGTGTAATTCACTCTCTGTTTGATAATTTTATAATATTTATGTTGCGTTCGTACTAAGTAATATGAAAATTAATTGTAATTCGGCTTTTGTTTTAATTTGTTTTACTCATTTTCTCTTATTCTTATTTTTTCTCTATAATATAATATTTATTATATTTTCAGTTTTGTCCCGTAATTGGTTATTCCGTTGGACAATAAAATCTATTATTATTATTATTATAATTGCCCTGTAAGTGTCGAAACTTAAGTCGCAAAAAAAATAACGGGTGTGATATCAACAAAGTGCATTATATTGTAAAGTTCCTAAATTAAAATCTTTTACCATTATTATTTCTGCAAATCTTATTACTTTTAATCGCATTTTATAAATTAGAGAATATAACTGTAACTGGAATCTATTGCAGCCGAAACTCATATTTAGTACCTACTGAAAGTAATTTACCCTATTTAAAATAATCCACACTCGTATTACGTGCATGATTCACGGTCGGTTACCCTTAAAGCTGCCCTTAGCTCAATTTAAAATATATATGGCACTAAATCCGTGCATAAAATTCAGTTTATGGCGGGCCAAGATAAAATGCAGCTGCACCATCCACTGTTGCAACTGCACAGTTATCTACGTTCACCACAAAAAAAAAACAATTCCACCCTCACGATAGTATTTCAATGTAATGTCACTTCATAAAATAAATTTTACTATTTACCACTAGCTACACACTGTCTTGAATCCTGCATGTAATGGCTTGTATTAAATTGAGATAGATTTTGTTAGCTATTAGTTCTAAGTAAAGAGCTTGTAATATGTAAACATTATTGTAGATTCGTTATTTTGCACAAGTAAAATATTTATCTAGGCTGAACATATCATATTTTGTATGTGAACTCTCTTAAATACAGCTTCTTAGCACAGTTCGTTAAAAAATTAAACTTTGTTTACTAATTCTAAATAAAATTACGTTATTTCACCAAGTAATGTTCGCCTTTGGCAAATCAGAAAGCTTAAATAAATATCTTATAAAAAGCAATCTCCTCGTTCTATCTTGTAAGCTGGAAAAAATTCAGCTGTTACTTATAAACAAACAAAATGCTTAGATAGATTTATACAGTTATCATCAGAGAGAGGATTTTATGCATTATAAAATGCTGAAATATGTGCATATATTTATATGAATTTAAAATCTTGAAAATATGCAACAAATATGCACTATTGTATTGAATTATGCAAGTAATAAATTGAAATATGTTAGCAAAAATAATTAGTTGTTTTATATATATTTTTAATAAACAAAATAGTCACTTACATTTATTAATGTTAAAAATAAGACAAGAAGAATGCCATACTTATAGATAATTAACAAATTACTATTTGAAACTTCTTTCTTGGCTAATGCTACGACGAATATTAAATTACACAAAAATCGCAAATAATATTTTGCGAAAATTTACTTTTCTTCAATTCTTCAAATTTATTTTTTGGATGTGCTTCAATATTAAAATTAGATTTAAAAATACTGTGTCTAATAGATTTCGCTATAAACTTTGCAAGTTTTACATGCTGTTATATCTTATTTTTAAACAAACACATTTTATAACATGCAAGTAATACAATAGTCTAAATTGATTATGGTCTTTTTACATCGTGTTAGCATTTAACTGGTATATCCACTTAACTATTGACTTTTATGAACTTTCAACTAATTATGGGTTAATCACAGATTTTATTACAATTTTCATGAATAACTAAAAATAAAATTTAAAGGTTCATTAAAAATTATGTTTAAAGTAATTTACCATTTTTCTCCATATGCGGTACAATACATTAATTCGCCCTCTATACGACGCTCGACTTAATTTTTTATCCATACCGGTACTATTTTTTTTCCTTGGCTTCTTAATGTTAGAAAGCTTCCAAACTAATTTAGATACGCTCGTGTTGCAACATGGTTAATATTATCATTATATGTTAAAATATCCATTATATGGGTGAATATGTAAATTATGCAGCATATATAAAATATGCAAAAATATGCATTTTGCATAAAATCCTCTCTCTAGTTATCATATATCTTTAATCTCAGAGTCTTCTTTGTTCGAACCGTTTTTTTTTTTGCGAAATGAAACTTCGACATTCTAATTCGATTTTAAAACTTTCCTTATCTTTAGTTAAGAGATGGTTTCTCATGATCTTTGTTCGAATTTGATTTTAGGCACTAGTTGCTTTATTTGGGATTAGGAGATAGCTTCTCGTAAACCAATGATTATCTCAGATTTTCTTGAAATTTGGCACAGATATACTATTAGTATGTACTTGGAAATGCATGAAATTTTACTTAGATATGTCAACTCCGACAACTGCGAAAAAGTTTAGGAATTTTTTTTCTCGCAACCTAAGACGAAAAAAAAATAAAAGCTCCCTTACGTCATAGCTAATGCCATATAGTTAATGAGGATATTTTTGCATTTTATTGCAGACCAACCGTATTTGAGTAATCATGTACACCGACCGATCGAGAATGGTAAACATCGGCCGACGCGAAAAAGAATAATGTGTGACAATTTCAATATTTCGGGATGACTAGTTTTATATATACTCATTATACGAGTACATGCAAAAATATAAAAATTAACACAAATTGCATTTGAAATAAAGTCCCAAAACTTAGCCTGTTTGGGCGCTGGTTACAGTAGGATAGCCCCTTGATGAGCGGAGAATTTTATTTCACATATACTCCCGGCATATTAAAAAAATCCGAAATATTCACCTTTACATGTACAGGGTGTTACAAATTTAATGCATGAGCATAGCTATCTCGGTAACTATATTAGATAGAGAGTTGGTTAAATTCAGGCAAAAATGCGTATTTCAATGCTAAATAATTTGTTAAAAATAAATTTAAAATATTCCGACTACTTCCGGATATATTTGATAAAAATTGATTTTGGTTTTAATTTTCTTACAACTGTATTACTGGTTATTTTGCAAAGCCAAGAGCACTTTCTTACAGCAAACAATTTTGTGACTAGTATGACACATTAATGTTGAGAAGTTAAAAGCCACTCCAGTAGAAAATAGAGATTTCGCTTAAAAATGTCAAAATGGTCTTTACGTAACATGAACGGATTTTAAAATTGGTGAAGCTGGACAAAATTAAAAAGAAGGTCCTCACTTTAAAAACCTCCCATAATTTTGTTTTAGCAGCGGGGCGCGAGACAAACTGTTGAAAATCGGGACTGTCCCATCAAAGTTACCTCACAAATAATAATAATAATAACAATAAGTTAATTGACGGATTCTCGATTTTCACAAAATAATAAAACAAACACTTATATATAAAAAAATAAATAATCTAAAATAAGATATGATTACTAAACAATAATGGATGTATAAATGTCTCACAAATAAGGGGAGGGTCAGATTTGTGACTTACCGATTTGATCCATCTTTGGCGCACGTGCAGGTCATGACTGGGAGTGTAACAGGTGCAAGTAATACGGCGCACTATTCAGCCGTTTTCGAGAAAATAGTATATTCTGTAACAAGGTTAGAATGGAAATTCGATGGGAGTGGAATATTTCGAGCGCGAGCCGTTAGGCGAGCGCGAGGAACCACGAGCATCTGAATTTCCATTCTTACCGAGTATCAGACTATACTTTCTCCTCGACCAGATAAAATAGACTAATCAAATAATGAACACAAATAACTTTTTATTATCACGTTTGTGGTTATGTTTATAGTATTTTGACAATTGTGAAATCCAAGGCTAATTGTTTTATTCGAAACGATGTGAGAATATTCATTCTATCCCTTGTTATGGAATGAATTACATGCAAAACGCATAAGCGCATAGTGTTTTGTTCCATAACAAGAGTGAGAATGTGTAAGTTCTATAATCAAAATTGATTTCAGAATGCTTAAATTCTACGGTGGTCGTGGAGAAAATATTTTTCCGCTACCGACAACGTAAATACGCATTGCATCCATGGTTACAGGTACCGTAAGTGGCTGATAACATTCGTGGTGTTTGTTGTCCTTGACGACGGAACTTAATTTTTTACTTACGGACCTAGGAAAATAATAAACAGAAACGTAACGCTCCAACATATAGGCGCGCAACACATTTTCGTCTATACCTATGGCATCGGCATTCTTTTTACATAGCCACTGCTTAAAAGAGTCGTAATAGGACACATACCTTTTTCGATTTTGTCGGTAACAGATTCTAACACGCAATATTCGCAGCTTCGTTTGCATCCATGCCCGCAAAAACTGTCACTGGATTGATACAAACAAACAAAATTCGACGCTGTTTTCTCGGTTGCTGGGTTGCCATAGAACGCATAGGTGACTATAAACATTTGAATCCCAAATGTTACAAGCCGTATTTTAGAATATTTTCTGATCTTTTTCAAGTATTATATTTCCGGTAGCGGAAAAAAATTAATAAGCAACACGGAACGTAATGACAATTAACATTTTCGGCTGGCGACGAGCCTCGGCTCCGCCTCGGCTCGTATTCGCCTACCTCAAATGTTAATACGTCCTTACGTTCCTTGTTGCTTAAATAACTATTTTTCTAATTTATTAATCATTCGTATATTTACATACCTTTTGCGTTAACGAAAGTACACCGAGCTTTTGGCGCAACGGTAAAACCTCCGATTTGTACTCAGAAGGTCGGCGCATCAAACCCCATTGTTGAAGTTTTTTTTGGATTCATTCATTTTATTTTTTATAGTTTTTATAAATCCATGTGTATTTAAATATCCTAATTTTAGAATCAATTATATTAATTTTATTTTTAGGGGTAAAAGGATTCTTAAACAAATTAAATAGGAGATTGAAAAATCAATAATTGTATTTCCAGACTATTTTTTTATAAATCCTTGTTCGATATTATTTTCTATATGCTATTGTGCTTTTCGAGCGATGAAGGACTGCACGTACTACGATAGTTAATTTAGAACAAAATACTGGAAATAATAGTACATTTTTTTCAATCTCCCTAAAAAAATAAAACTATTAAAAAAACTATTTTTCTCGAAAACGGCTGAATAGTGCGCCCTATTACTTGCACCTGTTGCACTCCCAGTCATGACCTACACGTGTGCCAAAGATGGACCAAATCGGTGAATCACACATCTGATCCTCTCCTTGTCAGATTTTTTCTTGCAATGGAACCATATCAAAGCCATTACCTATAAATTACTGTGTACCTAAGGGTTAAATTATAGGATCGTTACTTTTCCTCATTTATATTAATAATTTTCCTAAGTACGTTGATGGTTGTAAGGTGGTGATTAAATTTGCAGATGACACCACCTTAGTTGCAACTGTAGTGGATATAAATACTGCAACATATACTGTACTATTGCTACTCTATGTCGAGCCCAAAATTGGTTACATTTAAATGAGGGAAAGGCGACGGTCACGAGAACGTTTTCCCTGTGTAAGTCGGTTCAGAGTAATGAAACGGTAAACTTCTTGGGAATGCATCTAGATAAGGGATTAATATGGATTGAACAGGAAGAACAAATTGCTAAAAAAGTAACAAAATCACTTTTTTACTTAGGAACCTGTATAAAAATCAATCGCTATCTATCAGCTTACTTCTCTTTGGTTCAGACCCACTTGGCCTACGGTTTAATTATATCGGGTCATTCTTCATATCGCCTTTGGTTATTTTCTTTTCAAAGAAGGGCTATTAGGATTATTGCAGGTATTGTATACAAGGATGACTGTAAGCCGCATTTTGTTAGGTCACGAATACTGACATTGCCTTCTTTGTATATTGTCAAATACCTATTATACAGGGTGTCCTATTTTAAATAGCCACCCCAAATATTTCGAAACCTGAGCAACATGACAAAAAATGTTTCAGATAAAAAATGTAGGGTTTGAAGAGGGACATATGCTGGTGATGTTGAAAATGACCTTAGCGTTAATTTTCAATATCAGACGAAGGTCAACTTTCATTTTTCAAATGGAACCCCCTATTTTTTATTGCGAGATCGTATTCTATGGAAAAAAATACAGACTTTTTGTAGGAAAAGTTTTTTTTCTAAATGCTTTTTTTAAGAGTTTTTGACAAATTTTGTCAGTCATGTTGTTTGAAATCTCAGATGAATCCAGGAGGTGATTCATGCATTACCCTCAGTATTAGCATCAAAGCAACGTGACAAACCATCAGGTGTTCGGCATGACGTCTGTTGGCATTAAGTTTCATCGATATTCAAACTTTTCAAATAATTAGTACAACACTGCGAACACGAAGTGAGGATTAGGGCTGCATTTCGAGCAATTTTCATCCAAACCCTTCGAAATGTTCACGTAAACTTGCGCCAGCGGGTACAGAAGTGCATTGACGAGGATGGACACTTGATCGAGCATTTAATTTAAGAACGAGATCGAACCTCCAGCCACTAAAATTATCGGCCCTTTTCAGGGCCAATGATGTGCAAAGTCCCATCGGCAACCGCCACATGGTGCATATTGGATGACGCCAATGCCGAGGGTACTGCATGAATCACAGCCTGGATTATCTGAGATTTCAAACAACACGACGGACAAAATTCGTGAGAAAACTCAGCATTAAACGAAAAACGCTTCCTACAAAAAGTTTGTATTTTTTCCCGTAGAATATGATCCCGCAATAAAAAATAGAGGGTTCCATTTGAAAAATGACCTTAGTTTGACCTTGAAATTAAACTCCCAGGTCATTTTAAAGGTGACTGGCATATGTCCCCTTCCGAACCCTACAACTTTCATCTGAAACATTTTTTGCCATGTTGCTGGGGCACCCTGTATGTAAAAAGGAATAAACAGAACTATACGATGCACGAAGCCATTCACACGAGGAACAAGGAAAATATGTACCAGCTTAGCATCAGGCTGTCGATAAGTTAAACTGGATGAAGTTATTTTGGTAATCAATTCTTTAATGCAAATTTATGGTTAGCTATAAATTTGCGGAAACTTGAATTTTAAAAATGTAAACAAAAATAAAGAGTATCCTCATATCTTATGCCTTTTATAGTTCCGATGAATTTTTAAAGTATGATTTTAATGTGTAATGGGTCTTGAATTATTATATTACTTCTTGTGTATTATTCTAAAGTTTTGTTTCAGCTTTTATCGTGTCTATTAAAATTTTATTATTAGTTTTATTATTGTTTGTAAATGTTTGATTTTAAATTATATTACTAATTTTATTATTTTAATATGTCTGTAAATGTTTTATTTTCAATTGTATTACTACTTTTATTATTTTATTATGTTCGTAAATGTTTTATTTTATTTTTTATTGCAACCTATATTTATGTGTTTAAGTTTAGATTTCACACTGTTTCCCTATTTACCATATTTTGTACTGACTTGTGTAACACAGATGTGATCAACACCAATAAAAAATTATTATTATTAACTTTCCGTGACCTTAACCATATTATTCAAGGTCATATTAATGTTACCTTCAAACCACTTAAAACCCACAATTTTTATATAGAAAATTTTTACGCAAAATGCGTATTTTTCGGAAAAAGTGTCTGAAACGGTCGTCACTAGTGTATCCTGTACATAAAAAAATCCAAGGAACAGTTGAGATCGAGGATTTTGCCCGACGCATAACTACATACTTTGCTATTACAGACGAAAATTAAAAAAAACGGGTTGTAATACCGAAATTATCTTGTAAGCTTGTCCAAGTCCTAAATCAGCTTTAAGTGGTAAATGAAACACGTGTGTTGAGAATTTTCACAAATTTGATGTCCATGATTAAATATCTGCCCGATGAAGCCATTGTGTGGCGACAGATATGTCGCAGTGTTTCGACATGAAAAATTTGTGAAAATTTTCAATACACGTGCTTCATTTAACACATATATTATGGAATTTCACCAAGTAACAGCCTCATCAATCCAATATTTAATCAGCTTTAATATCCCAGTTCGGTATTGATTGATTGACGGAAATTTGGGTTGGGGAGTTATGGATGATATGGGGACATTGGCTTAGACAGCGTAGGTCGTTTAGCCACAATCGATAATTTATAATATATTATTCATATTAAATTAAAATAGACTTCCACAAACACCCATGCCCTCGCCGGGATTCGAACCCAGGACCCTCCGCATTAGTTCTGGCGCGCTAACGCACGCGGCTAGTGGGCCGGCCCCAGTTCGGTATCATACGGCAGTTTTCTTATGTTCACTTACAAACTAGCTTATCTTGATCTTATACGGTTGAATTATCTCTTCTGAATAAACAAAGTTTATAATTCCAACTGGGTTTGTTATCTTCAGACTTTTACTTTCAGACAGTTTACTTAACTTCAGTTCAGATAGCTCTTCGTGTAAATTGTCTTTAATTGAAAATTCATTCATTTCCCAACTCATTACTCTTCGCTCAAACTGTCTTCTTTAGATAAAATAACTTCATCATTCCCATTCGGTTTTATGCAGGCGTTTCAGTTAAGAAGCTTCGTAAATCGAAGAAACATTGTATATGGTTTCCCCATCAGAACATGTACAGACCGGTTTCGGCCTTTCAGGTCTCATCTGTGTTGTTGGTGGCTGATGGAGAAACGGAAATTAGTATTGGAATACAAATATTCTAAACTCCAACCAAAGTGGCGGAATCTACAACATTTAGGCAATTGATTCCGCCAATTTGGCGTTTCTACCGTCAAATCGAAGAAAGTAACGAGGTGGTCACATCAATATTTTTTTAAACAGTTTACAGATAATACTCGTATTGTATTATTCATTTTCTCAATATCTATTTAAAATTAATAAACTCTCACTTGTTGCAGATGCATTGAATAAATTCAATAAAGAAGAAACGTAGCCTGAGTATTCATATATTTAGACTACTTCGTCTTTATTGAATTTCTGTATTATCTGTTTGGGTTTACTTAAATTTAGTTCAGACAGCTCTTCGCGTAAACTATCCTCTTTAAATAAAATTTAAATTTCCCAACACCAGTTTCGGACGGTAGTTTCCTCATCTATAATTAATCATCGTTTAGACTATCTTCTCCAGATAATACAACTTCATCAATCCCATTCGGGTTTATGCAGGCGTTTTCTTATCTTTAGTTAAGAAGTTTAGTAAATCGAATAAAGTTTCATGATGGCAACATCAACATTTTTTTTTTACATTTTACGGAAATTATTGCATTAATTTTCTCAATATCTAATTGATAAACTCGCACCTGTTGCAGATGCATTAAATACATTCAATAAAGATGAAAAGTAGCCTGAAAATTCATTTATTTAGGCTACTTCGTCCTTATTGAATTTCTCAAATCTGATTCGATTATTGCCAATTTGTTCGAAGGATATTGAAATTTTATTTATTTATTTATCTATACAGGGTGTATTTGAAATAGCTCGTAACCACAAAGAGATTATATTATTTTTAAACAATATTCGCAATTATTTTGTTTATAACTGTAACAAAAATTATTAAAGTTAAATACGCAACATGTTTGGGGGCAGTGGTAATGTGACCTAATTGTTAAACGGCATCGGCTTTAGATATCGAATTACAACAAGCGCGTAGTATCATATCTGAGTGCTTTTTAAGCGTCAATGAACTTGAGGACTGTTTATCTTTTACAAAAAAAAAACGTTGCGATAACACTTTAAATTTCGGAGGGAAGAAATCGTATCTCGTGTTTTAAATAAACAAACACACATTCCATGCAGACCTAATTAAATGAGAAAAACATCGGCTCTCAAAATGTTTAAAAAACCTCGAAAAATTACGAATATTCAAAAAAAAAAATTCGAATAAATTTTGACGGAAATGGGTTCACAAATATTTTGTGCATGTGCCCTTATTAAATGCCTGTTCGTTATTTCAAATACACCTTGTATAATGAATAGGGGGGACATACACTGGACATCCATGGACCCGCACGGCCACTTCTTCGGTCCGAAAAAGTGACCGCACGGATGGGATTCGAATCCACGACCACGAGGCCTGTGAGCAGGAGCTCTACTCACTAGGCTACCGCGGCCCCATTGAAATTGTTCTTATAGGAAAAAATGAATGCATTTATATAAATTTATTTCAGATTACTAAATCTACATCTTCGATTTATTTCTTTTTTAATTACCAGTTAATATTTTATAAAGGTATGTTTGCCTAGATAATTTTTAAGGCCCAGAGCGCACTAATTAAAGAGCTCTCGAAGTTATCAGCTGTACATCATGAATACAATCGCCACGGCCACTAAAGGACATTATTAGTGACGTAATAAAATACAACAAAACACTTTTGTATTCGTTCATACCACGTAAACTTTAATGATATACTCGAGCCGTCGTGCAATGATTACACACAATCCACGCGCCAAGTACCATCGATGTGAAATACGGAAGCGGAGAACATTTTTTTAATGAGATAATTTAATTGCGACCTCTCTTACCCACCCAAAGAAACGCAAATATTTGCACTGAAATTTCCCGGTTTATTCGATTCAATTATTTCGCGGGAATTGCTCCGCCGTGATTTATTAACGAGGAAGCACTTTCAGCGTATTTTTCATGCGGAGCTAATAGAAAACGTATAGGGTTTTGTAAATAATTCACCGCCAACAACAAAACGACCCACTTTGTGAAATGGTAGGTTGCGTGTTTCGCGGATGATATTTGAAATTTATTTTAATTTCGTTGAGTTGTTTACGTAGTGAAATATTTAGTTTCAGTGTGCACAAAAAATATATGCACCAGTTGATGTATTTATTTTGAGAACATAAAATGATTATGTCTGAAATAAAGATGATGTATAGTTTTATTTTTAAATAATCAATGAATTAATACTAATATAGTGGAAAATTCACCAAAAAATATTCAATTTCACATTTAATTACGCAGAAAAACCAAAATATATTTTTTTTAAACTTATGTTTTTTTAAGTATCACGTGGAAAAAGAAAATTACTATATGTTAACCTTATTAATATTATTAATAACAATTTACATTTGAACAATTAAGCTTAACTCTTTAACCTTTCTTTCCCAAATTATGTTTTGGAAATAAAAAAAAATATTTTTTGGGAAATTCTTGATTTACTATCATATTTTAACTCAAGAAAATTAATTTAAAAATGTCTCCCTATTTATCCAGAAAACAAAGCCATGACTTCTTGGAGTCCTTTGGAAAACGGTACCAAAAATGTTCAAAACACAAATTACGTGGACCTGATAAAATATATTACGCAATTTGGCATCTGCGGGAAAGAAAGAGTTAATCGGTTTTTATTTAAATTATTTATATTTAATTTTCATTTTTTAAATAATATAATTATACATTTTATTGTACTCGAAATACATCGAAATACAAAAGCCCATCGACCGAGGTATTTCAGCTATTTAAAATAATTACATTGGTTGGGTGTTATAATTATATAATATAAATATAATTCATTTCTTATTTTAGAGTATAAATTAAAATCTAAAATAAAATATGAAGGGTCTAATAGAACAGGAGTTTGCAATAAATTTGAAATATTGACGAAATCAATAACAATTAACATCAAAAAAATATTTAATTACCAGTTTGTCAGTTTTAGTTTAATTAAATCATTAAAAATTATTTTTGTTTTCCTTAATTTCTTTCTTCATCTTACTTTAATATTCTCAGAAACCTCCTGGATATTTTCCATTGCCATTCATATTTTTGTTTACAACTGTATTAGAATATACGTTTCGCATCTCGTATAAATTTCCATTTGTGAGATATTCAGAAGATTTAAAATATGATAGTCGAGAGTCCACAAAAGTCGTAAAAATTGCACTGCGATCTGTTTACTGGCGCCTCGATCACCCTTATCGTCGAATGCAATTTTCGCGGAGGCGCCGGGGAAGAAGCTCCGGCGCCGTCGCTCCCTTAATCCTTCCGGCTGGGCGCTCGATTAGTCCCCGGGAGTGGGCCCCACCGTAAAAATGCGATTTGCACTCTTATCTGGCCCAGCAATGACAAAATAAATGAAATAACATCCCCCGGGATAGTGTGCTCGACTTTATGACCGACAATAAACGACTCTTGGAAACTCCTTGTTTACACTGCCAGTCTAATCATTATATTCGAAAAAAACAACAATGTATTTGTTAATAATATTTGAATTACAAAGCAAAGAAAAAGTAATAACACTAATGTCAATATGATATTGATTTAAGTAAGATGTTTGCATCGATATACAAAGAGTAAAAAAAATCAATGCAATACATATTTATAATTGCCAATTATTTTTATTCCAGTTCTCATTTGGTTTACTACCTTGGTGAGGACTAACGTTGCCTCTTCGATTTTGTACGACATCTGTGCGGGGTTAGGTGTTACTCCATTGGATTTTCAAAAATTAAAATTGTAAAAAATCTTTTTGGGGGAGATAGACAAATGTGAAAAAATAAAGCACAACTGAGTAAAATTATATTGTTGCGTGACCCACTTTTGTAAATACAATTTACACAAATTTTAGAATTAAAAAAAAAATCATTTCCGTAAACATGAAATTATGCATAATTTATAAATTATTATTTTTCTTGTTTACAATTTGTAAATTTCATCGTTGGTTGCTGAATGGTCAAACCTATGCCAAAAAACAAAAAAAAAACAAAAAAAAATTGTAAATTGTGAAAATCAGCGTAGACTACTTGGTTATCTGCCACTACCGCACTATAAATGATCTAAAAAAAAATTAAAAAATTTGTGGAAATTAAATTATTCAAAAATTCATCATTTAGAATTCTCGTATAGATAAAATTATATTAAATTTCAAATATTATTTCTCGTAGAGATAAAATTTATTAAAGATTTAATCAATTCAATATTTATTTTAAAGCATTTGTTACATTAAAATAGAACAGGTTTTCTAAAGCGAATTATTTCTAAATTCTTATTTTTTAAGATGTTCATAAAGTAAACTTCTTTTTTTTTTGTTTTAAAAAGAGAGATGGTTCATAGGAATACGGATTAAGAAATCGCGGGTGATGAAATTGGTATAGCCTGCTAGGGCATATGTTCTCAACGTGGGCTATATGCACTCCCCCCCCCAATTTTTTTTTATAAATAGATGGAATAGTTTTCGGAAAAATTGAAATAGATCATTCAATGACTAGTTCTCTATTTGAGAGAAATAAAAGTTTCTTCTTTAAGCGGATATACAGCAAAAATGATTGTATGACTTGTTCAGTTTAGCATACAAATAAAATTACACAAATTAATTTGGCCTGTTTCAATTTTCTTAGAAACTGGCAGTTTTATATAAAAAAAGGAGATAACCGCTACTATTTAATCCTGTGAAGATTTATAAATTTGAAGGTTTGAAGCGTCGAAGATTCATAGAAAATCTTTGAAGTTTCGAAATTTTGAAGATTCGAATTTTGGAAGATTAAAATTTTCGATTTTTCCGAAAAAATCGAAAAAACTTCGATACTTCAAATCTTCGCAACTACAAAAAAATCGAAAAATTCATTCTCTTCGTTTGTTTGAATTCTTCGAAGCTTATTAGGACCCCTAGAGCCCAGCGTGCGTTGTAGAAATTTGAAAATATTTTAATGGCCTGAAAAAAATATAAAAACACTTGCCACCGACGGGAAATTTTCCAGAATTACCCAAAATTCCTTCGTTAAAAATAAGTTCTTTTCTAAGTAATATCTTGCAAAGAAAAAATTGTAATATGTAACCCTTAATAATCACATATCCGAAAAATGACGTAATAGTCATTCGGGGTGTGGTACACCCCACGCCTTTGAACTTCGGTCAATTCAAGAACCACTGCTCCTCTCTCTCTACCCTCCGCTCCCTAAGCATTCCCTCTTTGTCAGTCCTAATATTTCATAAAACCACTTACTCTCTTTCACCTTTTCTCCCTTCACTCTTCTTCCGCATCCCACTATAACCGCCTCCATCTCCTAAATTGATCCAACTTCATTCCACTGCACCTTCTCCGGCCTTTTCTTCATATGCCTAATTGCATTTATCCCACTCTCTATTCTCCCACATTCCTGTTCTCGCTCCACTTCTTTCCCCTTGTCTATCTGTATCTCCACTTTTATTAGTAACTGATCAGATCCCACAGCTTCCTCCACCTCCATTATTCTCACTTCTTCTCTCGAGCTACCTTTGATTGCTATATGGTCAATCACTGACGATCCCCGTGGTCCGATGTTTGTCTTCTTCCCTCCCCAATCTCTTTCTGTGCATCCATTTAGTATTCCCTACTTCATAGCCCACTCCCTCATCCTCCTGCCATCTTCATTTATGTACTTATCTTGTGAACTTCTTTTTATCATCACCCCGTCCTATCCAATCCCTCCACCCATATCACCTATCCTCGTATTGAAGTCTTCCCCCACTCTCCTTTCCAAGTTCTCTCATCTATCTCCCTTCTTATCTCTCCCCAGTTTTTACTAACGTAAACTACCCCCACGTTAATCAGGTATCTTCCATGTTGCCATTTCATCCACATCAGTCCTTCGCTTCCCTTCATAATCTATATCTTGCCACCTTTCCTGTTCTCTTTCCATCCAACTATCATTCCCCCCTTCGCTCTCTCTTTCATCGCACAGTTGTTGCCTCCTTTATCTCCCATTTAAAACCTCCCAGCAACCATCTTTTCACTTCTCCCCATTCCTCCTTCACCATCCATGTCTCTACTATCCCCAGCCACCCAATCCTCAAAATCCTTCTTCCACCTATCCTCCTTGCCCTTAGACTTTATTCCCGCTACGTTTGTAACAGTGTAAAATTCGCTGATTATTTGATTTGATTTTTGTGCACTTATTGTATGCAGCCTAACAAACAGTCGGTCTTTATCCCCGCTTGCGGATATATCGAGCGAGTGCGCTCTTCTTATTGCGCAGGTGATTTTTCTTATCATTCTTCTTCGGGCGAGATTGATGCTCAACCTCGTGGTGTTGGAACACGCATTAAAGTACAAAAGTTTTATTGTAACATAATTACGACAAGTACGTCGGATTAATAGTGGAAAATTTGTTCATCAAATTGTAGATATCAAGGGAATTGATTATTAACAATACGACGCATGGTCGGATTATTGGCACCACGGAAGACATCTTGATCGAAATCTGGGAGGAAATTTACCAAACTTAGATACATCCAAATAAAACCAATAAAACCGCACAAGATTTCAGGTACGTTTGTTGCATAATCTCTCCCATTTAATCAGTAAAATATAGTATTCTATTGAACAAATTCATAGACAAATCTTCACTTTTAGGTTTTTTTTCCCCCTTTCGATCTCAAATGTATTCTTTTATACGTCGTTTCGTTACCGTGCTGGGACTACGGCTATTTCTTCTGGATTGCCGTACTGATGTTAATTGGAAATCGAAGTCATCTGGGTTTTGGTGGAATTGGCTCCCGTTGGCTGAGGAATTCGGTGGTAGGACACGAGGTCGCCGTCCGTGACGTCGAGAGTGACGTAGGCAGGGGCGTAGTCCAAAATTCGTAACAACTCGAAGCAGCACCAGTATCAGATAAGAGTTAAACATTTTATTTTATCGGATTATTACTTTAAAAATTGATAGTGCGATAAAGATTTATGTAGTGTTATTCATTTTTTTTTTGTTTCTTTGTTTGTTTCAAATTGATTTAGAGTTTTCAATTGGGTAGTAGAACTATCCAGTGGCGTATCATTTTGTAATTGTATGTATGGCCGCGTATTTATAGAGCGGCCTTTCGGTTAATGAAATTAGTTTTGATTTTTTTGTGGTAATACGTCGTCGGGTCGGAACGCTAGCGCTAACGGACCGTCGCGATCGGCAATTTTTTTATTTCAGGGGGATATATTTAATTTATTTAATATTTTGAATTTTAATGGGAGTTCTCTATAATTACGGGTTTGTTCTATATTTTGTATTATAACAAATATTTGCGTAATTTTCGTCATACCAATATTATTGTTATTATCTTTTTTTTAAATTTAATTTAGCATCTTGCTATTATACATATATTCAGTTTTTTTTTAATAAAACTATTTTTATTTTTGGGGGAACTGTTAGATTCTTTTGTTGCCCTCGTTATTGAATTGTTTCGTGATTTTATTTATGTCCTGTCGGTGGTCGTCGTCAAAAATCACGTGGCGCCCAAGAATAAATTTAAAACTAAATTACCTACCCCCATCTCCATTGGGTAAGTCGGCCGGCGACTATCCAACTTACTATCGGGCAGGACTACCGTTTGCGGCAGCGTTTCACGTTTCAAAACCCCATTGTTAACGACCCTTCATTCCCCACTGCCCCACCTTTGTCACCTCGCCACCTGTCTTTCTCACTGGACTTCTGTCCCTGCCTTTTCTCTGCCCCTCCGTCCCTTTTACCACAAAGGTTAAGACCTTTCCCTTCACTTCCTCTACTTCTTTTTGTTCTACCTCCGTTTTTTTTTTCACTTCCTGCTCCTTTATCCTATCTTCTCCCTCCTTTGCTTCTACTTCCTCTTCCCTTCTCACTTTTTTGGCTCCTCTTGCCCCCTCTTTCTCCTCCTCCTCCTCCTTGCCCAGTCACCCCCTCTAATGTTGTCTACTTTCCCTCCTCTTCTACTCCTCTCCCCTAGTCCTTGCGTGTATTTTTGGCCCCAATGGCCCCTTCTTTAAAGCCCCCATCTCTGTATTCGAAGTCCTCATCCTCTATGCGTATTTTTTGATAATATACTTGCACCTTCTTCCCTTTGTTTCTTTCTTTTAATGCTGTTCTTTTAATTTTAATCTATATCTTTCTCTCGCTCTTCGTGAGGTCATCATCTATGTAAATATAACTCTTTGCGTCTCTTAAGCTGCTCTTCTTTGCCATCATTCGTTTCTTATCCTCCATGTTCGTACATTTAACTAGAATTAGCCATTTCTTTCCCTCCTTTTTAACTCCTACCGTCATTTCCTCTTCAATATGTATCGCGATTTTCTCTCTGCAAGCTTATTCACCACCTCTTCTACGCCCCCTTCCTCACTTACTCCATTTAAAACCTTCTTTCTTTCTGTTAGATTTCCTCCATATTTTCCAGCTTCACTATCCTATCCGTTCATTTCCTTTTCTTCTCTTCCCATGTTTGCTCTTTCTGTCTTATTTCCTTTTTGAGTTCCTTTATGTGTTCGTTATACTCATCCAACCTCCCTTCTAATTTCTCAAATTTTACAATTTTCGCCTCCATCATGTCAGTTCCGCTTTCTTCAGCCCTTTTCCTTTTGCCCACTTGCTCAAAAAACTATATATTTTTATTATATTCCGCTATTACATTTAGTTGATTTACTTGCACTTCTTTTCTATCTTTTCGGCTGTATCTCTTTGTTTTCTTGGATTGGCAAGTCCAATGACCAAAGTGGTCTCCTCAAAAGATTTTTTTTAGCATCTTGACATCTTTTATTTGGTTCAGTACTGGTATAATTTGATCAGTATATTTGGTAGTAGCAACACAAGTATCAAAGATATGAGGAAAGCATTCAAGTTCTTCAAGCCGGTTTAGAAGCATTACATTCGCAATTTGAAACGTTCTGGTTTCAGCGGTCCAGTATCTGCTTGAGGTATGTTGTTTAGGAGAGATTGAAAACAACATTACAAAGAATTGCTCAATTTATTTAGAGTTGGTTGTAATTGATTTGCTTAGTCTTTTCTATGCGCTGTACGAACATGTTTGCTCGACCATTTGAGAATTCTTATCCGTAAGAAAAAAAAAGTCTTCAGAAAGATCACGTTACCTCAAAAATAAATTTTGTTGAGATTCTTTTTTATTTATTTTTTAAAGCATTTATTTTGCAAGACAGCAGCACTTAGCAAAATTTGTTATGTTCCCATTTAGGAAAAGTGTGCAAAGGGTTAGATTTGAAGATTGTAATCTGTATTAAACTACGATTTATTTTATAACATTATTATAAGTGACGACGATTGTAGAAGCACCAATAAATTTGATTTGATTTGATTAGCTTTTGACAATTCACCAATTAAAAACTGGATATTTTTGAATATATTTCTTAAGTGTGAAAAAATCTAAAAATATATTTCTTGGGTAGATAAAAAAAATGATTTAAAACTTAAAACTAATCCAGGTAGGATTTAACTTTCGAAATATATTTGGGATTTTAAGATTCATGAGTATTAGAAATTGTTACGAATATTTAAATATTGTTGTGCCCACAATGTACAATGCTTGGGGGAACAATCGGAAAAAAATATTCTAGTCCAGAATTATTATTCAATGCAGTATCCTATTAAGTGGAAGGACTTCAAAGCATTCTATTGATAAACAATGTGCTTATACAGTGTCGACGCAAGGGTTGAAACGAATTAATTTAAAATTCAGGTGTTTGTTTTGTGGAAAAACGCCCGAATACGTCGACTTTTATGTTTGCCTGCGATTTTTTTTATTGTAAATTCATGTATACAGGATGGACCAAAAATATGTTACGACAATCAACATCTTTTTTTTTTCAAATGCAAAACCCTATTTTTAATCTCATTTTTGAATTCTGCATCAAATTCTAAGGATGTTTTATGTATCATGTGCTATACCTACACTCAACAGTTATTGAGAAAATTACGATTAATAATAACTAAGACCAATTTCTGAGGATTTTCTTGTAAATCGAGCGACATATTCAACTTTTTTTTTTAATTCTGGGAATGTTGTTTTGATTGCTGACTTGTCGCCGTTACTTTCCATGTCTGTAAAGTAATGGTTTTACTTCAAATAAGTATCAAGTGCAGTTGCAAAGTTTGGAAGAATGGCCCATCTAACTGAGAAGCACCGAATAGAAATTTTGATGGTGGTAGGATGTAGCGACAGGACTCGAACACAAGCTGAAATAAATCATTCCACATAAATTAGGACTGTTTTTTTTTGTAAACTTCTCAATAACTGTTGAGTTTAGGAATAGGACATGGTACATGAAACATACTTTCGATTCAGAATTCAAAAATAAAATAAAAAAATGCGCGTTTGCGTTTGAAAAACTGAAGTTGATGGTCGTAACTTATTTTTGGTTCACCCTGTGTACATGAATTTACCATAAAAAACAACAACCAAAAATTAAAATCGATGTATTCAGCGTTATTAAAAAAAACAACCCCTGAATTTTAAAAGAATGGGCAGAACTGCTACTTTTGAATCACGTTGCTACCTGTGATTGCTACTTTCTAATATCAGTGATTTTAAACTGTGACTGTGATCACGGTTAGTAAACGTCGTAACATCTTCTGAAATTGTTAATGTTTTCTCAAAAATGTTTTTCACATGATTCTGCTAATATTCGTCCACCCGGTCATCTAAATAGTATTCCTTTTGATTTTACACTTGTGACTAACGGTAATATTTTGGCTATATTATCTGCTATACCAAATAAATATACGGCTATCCCTGATTTAGTTCAAAATTCGAGAAGTATTTGGAGATTTTTGCAGGAAAACAGAATGTTTGTCTAGTAAATTTGAAAAGTTGGAAAGTTTTAGGTATGTGGCTAATCATTTCCTATTTTGGTTTTACCTCTGAAAAAACGTGTCTTTTGAAAGATTATTTGCTCTGTTTTCGAGGGATTATTTTGACATTGAATCATTAACCAATAGAGACATGGATTTCTGAAAATTTTCGTTTTAATTTTTTGAACACTTGGCCAAAAAGATCGGAGGAAAAAATATAAAACGTGCTGGCAAAATTCCATAAAAAATTTCCTCAATAGCCGAAGTACCGAAATCAATTTGTTTTTTGTAAATTCAACAATTTTCAATACAGAAAATTCTCAAAAATCCTTTTGAAGATGAATTAAAAAAAAATTCAAAACATCACAGAAAAAAATATAAAAATGCAGGCATCCTCAATGGCCAAAGTATCGCTAATTCAAAATTAATTCGGTTTTTGCAAATCCAACAATTTTCAATAGAGATATGGATTTTTGAAGATTTTCGTTTTAATTTTTTGAGCACTTGAATAAAAATGGTGATGTGGCCATCATGTTACTTTCTCCGACTTGATCGTATCATTTATATTTAGGCTTTTAGGGCTTATTTTCAATTGAAATCATATTTTAAATGTACATCGAGCGTTGTGTAAACTCGGATGAAACTGACGTTTAAAACGTCAAAATTATGAAAGATGGAAAAATTATACTTCAAATTCAAAAACTCAGTTTACTCAAAAATTAAAGGGATTTCTTATTCTTTATAAGTTGTTTATTTTAGCATTCTCTACAATTATTATTAACACAAATTTACTGTAGCTATTATCGTTTTATAATTATAAACCAAAAATTAAGAAAAATTTTTTTCTCAAATAAAAATCATTTTATGAAAAATATTTTCAAGCAAAAGATGTTCATTTCTTTGTTGTCTTTAAGGTTTGTTTAAATGTTTATGTGATATGTTTCATATTTAAGAAAATATTGACAAAAAACAAAAAACAGTTAAGGTAAACGCCCACTTCCGGTGTACAAAATTTTACCAAAAGCTTTTTAGTTCTTCGGATTATCAAATTAGACGTATGTTCAAGTTTGATTGCAATTGCTCTATTAGTTTTTGAGATACAGCGCACACAGCAGACACACACACACACACACACACACACACACACACACACACACACACACACACACACACACACAAAAAATCCAGAAATTGTTGAAATGGCGTCTAGGGACCCCAAAACGGATATTTTCGTAAAAAAAACTTTTTGAAAAAAAATCACGATCACAATACTTTCTCGTACTTCGTAACGGAGAAAGTAAAAATGTCGCAGAAAAAAAAATAAAACGCGTAGAAAAAATTCCTTAAAAAAATATCCTCAATGGTCTAAGAATCGCTTATTCAAAATCAATTTGGATTTTGTAAATTCAACTATTTTAATGGAGATATGAATTTTTGAAAATTTTAGTTTTATTTTTTGAGCACTTGAATGAAGGCATCGTAGAAGAAATATAAAACCCGCAGACAAAATTCCATAAAAAATCTTCCTCAATGACCGAAGTAAAGTTAATTCAAAATCAATTTGGGTTTTGTAAATTCAACAATTTTCAATAAAGATATGGAATTTTGAAGATTTTTGTATTAATTTTTTGAGCACTTTAATTAAAAGATCGCAGAAAAAAATATAAAACGCGTTCAAAAAATTCTTTAAAACAATATCCTCAATGGTCGAAGTATCGCTTACTCAAAATATTAATTTGCAAATTCAACAATTTTTAATAGAGATATGGATTTTTGAAAATTTTAGTTTTATTTTTTTGAGCACTTGAATGAAAACATCGCAGAAAAAATATAAAACAAAATTCCATAAAAAAGTATCCTCAATGGTCGAAGTATCGCTTATTCAAAATCGATTTTTGAAAATTTTAGTTTTAATTTTTTGAGCACCTGAATGAAAACTTCGCAGAAAAAAAAATAAAACACACAGACAAAATTCCCCAAAGAATGATCCTCAGCAGCCGAAGTATTGCTTATTCAAAATCAAGTTGGGGTTTCAAAATTCAACCATTTTCAATAGAGATATGGATTTTTGAAGATTTTCGTTTTAATTTTTTAAGCACCTGAACAAGGAGCATTTGGAGATTTTTGCAGTTTGGTAAATTGTTTTTATTTTTTTTTTTCAGTTCATGAAGTTTGCAATTTCATAATTGGTTTCGTGGTATTATTTTAGAATGTATGTTTAGATATTTGCACTGAATCTTAAATTAAAATTAATTTTAAGTCATTTTGGGTTTATTAAGTCATCGGACTCATCACTTTCGATCACAGCGAGTTTATGGTTTAATTCCACGCCGGGAAAGATAATTTTTTCGTTTTTATAAAATCTCAATTAATTAATTAATAATTGTTAGTACATAAGTTGTAATTTATTTCATTTTATATGGTATACTATGAAATTTTATAGATATTTGTCTTTTTTATTAAATATTTATTCAAAATTTAAATACAATACCCTGCAAAAATGGGAGAATAAAGTAATGAATATTAAATAACATTTAGAAATGCCACCTGGTACTGTCTTCTTACAATTATGTTTTCAACAGTCACAGTTTAAGTAGCAATAACAGTTTGTCACAGTTTAAATAGCAGTGATTTTAAGTAACAGTGATTTTAGGAAGCAGTTATTTTAAGTAGCAGTGAAATTCGCCTATTAGTAACAGTAATGACCTGTGATTTTTCAATACCAGTGAAAAATCACAGATACGTGAAATATTGCCCATCGCTAATATACACCAATGGCGCATATTTGATTTATTTATAAATATTTATTGGTAACCGGAAAGTGTATTTAATAAACTTCATAGTTACCTATTGGTCGGTCATAATATCAAGAATGGTAATATTTCAACTTGATAACTGATCCTAATAATTCGAACAAGTTGAATATTAATATATTTAGGCAGCATCTCATTACATTTTTACTTTGGTACTTAAAATTGCTATTTCGTGTTAGATTTTTTATTAACGATGTAATAACAATAGAATTTTCAAGGCGAATGCATTTAAAATCTTGTTTCATAACAGTGTGAAAAGGAAATTACGATATCCATTCCACACGAACATCTTGATAAACTGCAGTTAAGTTAAAAAGCAAAATAATAATGCACGCCTCTCAGTATTCGTGATGGCATTAACGATTTTCTCATTAAATTTTCTTATTGTTTCAGGTAAGTCGAGACTCTTCAATTTCCATCGCCGTCCGTCAGTCAGTCAACGTCGGAGTTTTATCATGGGAAGTCCCGACAACATAATAACTTCCTGGAAAATCGAACGGGCGAAGGTTTATTAAAAACAAAGGGTATGGCATGCGAACAACGCAGGGTGGATATCCTCCGGTATCGCCGACCCTGATCTGGGATGGCATAAAGGGGGGAACCGGTTCCGCACTGGAAAAATTAAAAATCCGTCCGCCCATTTCCACGCGATTACCCGAAATTATTTAAATTGAAATGCTTATCTGGATGGGAAAGGGAATCGCACGATTTTTTTAAGCCTGAGTTTCGGGGAATTGAAGATAAACATTGCGGTTGTAATGGAGTTTTTGTTTCGGTTAAATGTGAAATACAATGGTGTAATGTGTTATTATTGCAAATGAGAAATCATTTGGAGATTTTAAAAACTTAATCATTATTTTGTTTGCTGTGATTTTAAGTTAAAAAACGTTTCTCTTGTTCTCTTGTTCGGTTTAAATAATTTTTTTGGCGGAGAAATTCCTGGTACCGACTATTGACCAGAATTTATCCAATTATAGCAATTTTCAAGAGCTTTCCAATAAGGTATCACAAAGAGGGTGTTGCCATTAAAAAAATGAGTTGGGGTGGTTACAGCCCTAGGTGTTGCTGATTGAAGGTCATTTTTGTGGTGATACTGATTCGCCCCACATACCCTGAAAACGGTTTTGAGAATTTTTTTATATATATTTTTAGGTCCATTGCTCGATTTTAAATAGACACCCTCTATAATCCTTGACAGCGCGGGGTAAAATACCACCAAAGAAGCTGAAAATTAGTCAAGTGAAAGTAAACGTTAACTCTTTAATTGGAAATTAATGGCAAAAAAAAAACAGGGAAAAGCAATGTAATTTTAAAACATATATTCAATTGCTGTTTGCGAAATTACTAATGGCGTAAGAACCTTGCAAATATCCTTCGGGACGTCACGCTATGTTTCATGTCGAAATGTGGACGAAAAAACATTTATTCGTGCTCGATCGAACTGTTTTATAATATTTTGTTAGTGAATTTATTCGAGTGTGTTTTCATAATCGTTCGGTTTATTTACAGGGAGCAAAACATTATTTTTGTTTTAGTCAATAAATATTTTAGACAAATAAATATAAATTATTCATATTTTTTATGCTGTTTACTGACTAATTACATAACATACGTTATGAGTTATTTATTCGACTCGTTCGATTATTAAACCGTGTGGTTGAGCAATTATGTGTGTTTGAACCAATATAAATGTTTAATATTCACCAGTTTCATCCTCAATTATCCTAAGAGAGCTGTAGAAGACGAAAAGCTGACGCTTTTCATCTTCTACAATCTACGAGTCTTAAAAAGACTACAATAAACAAATTGGCTGGCCACCACGATCTCCAGATCTTACACAAAAATTTATGGCGTTCCAAAGAATACAAAGAAACAATTACTAGAGCGGATAATAAACGCTGCTGAGGAAATTGGAAATGATTTTAATTTAATTTAATTTATTTACCAAAAATCACCTACAAAATAATGTAATAATCTTTTACATATAAAAAATATAAACATATAAATAGGTAAATGAAAAAGTAAATATTTCGTCATTTTGATGATGATCCTAATATAATAGCAAGAACGTTTCGTTCCTATAGCCCGCGATGTAATTGTTGCATTAGTGCACATGGAGCTAGCCTGAGCGTTATTTTTACTAACTGCTACTTTGCAACCGTTACTAACAAATAATAACAGTAACCGTTATTGAAAATTCCCACTAACGGTGATTTTCTCAAAAGTTATTTTATAAAAGGAGAGCGATTAAATAATGATTCACTTCTTAGTAACAGTAATTCTTATAACCGATTCAATAACGAATCAGTTCTTAGTACCAGGAATCGATTTAATAACGAATCACGTCTAAGAAAAACTCGAACAAATATTGAAAAAGGTTGTGGCAGTTGTCAACGCTATAATAATAAAAAAATATTTAAAAGATATTTGATAGAAAATTGACAAACACAAAATAGGCATTTATTTATTTTCGTAAAGGCCAAGACAAACGACTGAAAAAAAAAATACTCAGGGGGTCAGTTGCCCATTCATTGGGCGCTCCAGTGATTTCACGAGAAAATGTCGTAACCCGTTTTAAAATTACAAGAAATTCGTCAAAATCGAACAACGCATTCGACATTTGTACAATTTCAAAAACAAAGCCGCGATTTTAAAATCTTGGAAATTAGAAAACTTCACTTTTTGCATTAATTTCAAGAGAACATTACCTTATCCGTTTTAAAATGACAATAAATTCACTATATTTTAACATTTGTATCATCAAAATCGGTCAACGCGTTTAGCAATTTAAAAATCAAAATTGCAATTTAAATCTTCGGTCTTTTTCGTAATTTTGGCGTTTTGCATTCATTCCTGACATTTCCGACCGACAAAAAATCTAGACTCAGGAAAGAGACCGCTTACCCTTCCCTGGGATCCGCCAGTTGATGTCATGAGAAGATGTCGTAACCCATTTCGGATAATACTAAATAGTACCATTTCAAAAATCTAAGTCGCGATTTTAAAATTTTGGATTGCAACTTGTGCCTTTTGTGTTAATTTCAAGAGAAAATTTTCGTTTTAAAATCACACAAAATTTGCCATATTTTGACGTTTGAATCATCAAAATCAAACAATTCGGCATGGTCATAATTTTAATTTTAAATTTATTTTTTTTTACTGTACAACCATTTGTTAGGTTCTTAATTTTATTAACTGTACACTTATTCACGCAATGTTTAAACTATTTAATGTATTTGACTTGTGTAAAATGTTGTATAATGTTAACGCACCAATAAAATTGAATCGAATTGAATAGTGCAATTTTCGAAATCAAAATCCCGAACTTAAAAAGTGAGATTTTTACATTTCGTGTTACTTTCACGAAAACATTTCGTAACCCATTTTAACTTACACTAAATTTTCCGCATTTTGACGCTTTAATAATCAAAATCGAACAATGCCTTCGGCAGTTGTGTAATTTTAAAAATCAATATCGTGATTTTCTATTTTCGAAGTTGATTTCATGAAAAAGCAAAATCAAACCAGATTGTGAATTACACAAAATTTGCCACAATTTTTGCCTTAGAATCATCAAATTCGAACAACTTGTTTGTCAGTTGTGCAATTTCAAAAATCAAAATCAAAATCGTAATTTACATTTTCGGAATTTTAATTCGTGCAATTTTTACGGTTTGCGAGTTTCGCAAAAAAATGGTGATGTGGCCATCATGTTACTTTCTCCGACTTGATGGGATCATGGCCATTTATATTTACGTTTTCATGGTTCATTTTTTTTTTCTTTTTTTCATTTTTGGTTTATAATTATGAAACGATAAAAATTACAGCAAATTTATGATAATAATAATTGTAGATAATGCCAAAATTAACAACTTATTAAGAATAAGTTTTTTCGAAATCTCTTTAGTTTTTGAGTAAACTGAGTTTTTGAATTTGAACTATAATTTTTCCATCTTTTATAATTTTGACGTTTTAAACGAGTTTCATGCGAGTCTACAAAACGCTCGATGTACATTTAAAGTATGATTTAAATGGAAAATAAACCATGAAAGTGTAAATATAAGTGACACCATCAAGTTGGAGAAAGTAACATGATGGCCACATCACCATTTTTTTTTTAAGAATAGAATCTGTTTTTAATTTTTGCATAATGTCATTTTGGCGTTTCATATATTTTGTTTACACTGCGCTGCCATAATTCAATTCAAAAATTTGTAAACATTTTTTTAATTATTTTATTTTTTATAAAAAAATGATGGACTGCGGGGTTAAGGAGAGTGAATGATTGGGGAATTTTGGCGTCGGTTACTAGGCCATCTGCCACCACCATTGTTTTAATAAATTCGAAATTAAATGAATAAATGAATAATGAAAGACAAATACAACGACCATGGTCCCGAGCGAATATTCCGCGGCCCTGAAAAATCTTTCGCCCGGGCTGGGATTCGAACCCACATGGCACACGGTGCATCCGGCACAAGCGATCGCCTGTAACCCACTACATAAACATTTATACATTTCAATATTTTCAAAAACTAAAATAATTTCGATTACTTAAAGCTATCTCCGCAGTTTTAGCGTACATCTTCGCTTACACTCAAATCAATTTTTAACATTTATAACTCAATTCTTGCTAATCACCAAAAATGATTTAGAAAAAATAAGGCCGTTTAGATTGTATCAGCGTTTCATATGTTTTTTTCGATATTTTCAATCTCCCCTTTCACAACTTAAATATTTTTATTGAAGCATTCATAATTTATTTCAAAATTGAAATATTTTCAAAATCCAGAATGATTTCAAAAATGTAAAGCCGTTATCGTGGCTTTAGCTTGTCATATTGTTTTGATATTTCATATATTTTCAAAAACCAAAATAAAGCCATCTCCTCAGTTTTAACGTTTCATATTTTGTCGATATTTTCAATCTTCAGTTCCACAACAAAAATCTTTTTTTTTACATTCATAACTCAAAAATGATTTCGAAAAAATAAAGTTCATTTCGGTTGTTTCAGCGATTATTTATTTTTTCTTTCGATATTTTCCATCTTCTCTTCCATAACTCGAGTCAATTTTTTAAAGAATTCACTTATTTAAAAATCGAAATATTTTCAAAAACCAAGATGATTTCCGCTTCGTGGTTTTAGCTATTTTTATATTTTGAATTTCCTGATCCACAATACAAATAAATTTTCTAAACATTCATAACTCCTTTAAAAATTAGAATATTCTCAAAGCCCAAAATGATTTTGTAAAAATAACGGATTTTCGGTGGTTTTAGCGAATAATTTTTTTTTCGGTGTTTTCAATCTTCGCTTCCACGACTCAAATAATTTTATTTTAAACATTCATTACTCACTTAAAAGTTTTGTATTTTCAAGAGCATAAATCAATGAAAACTTCTTGGCCGATTTAATTTGTGCAAAATTATTATTAAGAATAGAATCTGCTTTTAATTTTTGCTTAATTTTATTTTGGCGTTTCAAAATTCAAAAATTCATAAATTTAAATATTTTCAAAAACCAAAATAATTTCGACAACTTTTTGTAATTGCGCTCGTCAATATTAAATTTTTCGACACAAAAGTGAACCGTAAGTTCGATTGCGTATCGCTCACCAGCCTCAACCACCTTCAAAATTCGAAGGTATTTACAAACCTGCGTGTTCAACTACTATTGTCGCTTAAGGCCGCGCACTTTGGATGCGTTTTCGTACAAATTTGATTCATGCGGAAACGTACGAATACGCATGAACAATCCCAATCTACCAAGTACTATACGAGCCCGCAGACTGCGTGCGATTTGTCGTACGTATACATGCGTTTACTTACGACGTCCGAAAACTATCCGAACATTTTCGCGGAATTTTACGCGATATCACCGGGACACTGCTCATGTGGCGAAGAAAAACGTATTTTGTGTGCGCACTCAATTCGTACGAACAGTATTCATTCGCTTACGCACGATACAATTCGTGTCCAAAGTGCGTCCGGCCTTACGATACTCTAAAATGCCATTAATTGTGTCTCAATGGTGACGATAACTTAAACTTTTATTTATCAAGTATTCTTATGTAATTATTGATTACACGTTTGTGACAGCAGTCGGATAGCCTTTTTCACATACCTAGGATTAAGTTTATTGCCATATTGAACCTTCATAGAAACGTAATTATTGCTATAAATGTATACAGTATATTTGGTGAATGCGCCGGGTTCTTTAATTACAAATTTCATCTGGAAGCCACACTGTGGTCAAATAATTGTAGGGAAAGTAAAATACTATTTTAAAATACAATATGCGTTATTGCGTCATCAATCAATTTATTACAAATTTTGTCTACGTGAAGCTACTACATAAAATGTGAACTTATATTTATTGCCAAGGTTTTCGGCATGATTGAAAATACCTTTGTAAAAATTCTCGTAGTTATGTAAGGCGGAAAAGTGTATGAAATTGTATTAAAGCAAAAACAATCCGGAGCAAAGATTTCCGCAAAATTAAGCAATAAGTGAGGGGTTCGGGTCTATGCATTCGCCATGGCTTCTTCCCCCACGGGGAAAGCTGGATGAAAACGCCGAACGGCTTTCGTCCGGAATTGAAATTGATAGAGTCTGCTGGATGAAGGAGGTCGAAATAACGATTTATATTAGTCATAAATAATGCTACTGGACAATTTCGCAGACGCATCCATATTTTATTCTCTCTGGCAGCGAAATTACGAATGTGTCGGGAATTTATGGGCGAAATCTTGATTAAACCTGGCTTACAGGTCTAATTAAATTATATTTTGAAATATTTAATCTGCACCCTCGCCCAGTAATTCATTGTTTTGTCTGGTGCGATGATTATGATCAAATGTACCAATTTATTAAGCGTAACGTATCAAAATTATGTACGTAATATAATTCCATTTTACATTTATGATGAAACAGCTTTTAAAGGAAAATTAATAATATTCGAAAATTATGTCCTATTTTCATTAATGAATTGAAAATGTTTAATATAATTAATTGTTTTCATATTTACGTATTAGTGGTTCATATTATTGAGGATAGTAATATGCAATTGGTATTAATTCTACCATGTAAAACCCTAAATGTTTAAAATTCTCGACTAGTTATGGCATTTTTAAGAGAATTTTAAAATTATAACCTCCGCCTGCAGTGAAATTCGATAGAATTCTATTCCGCGACGGGACACATTCACGCAGTGAACGTGTTAATACGAAATACGCTCTTAGGAAGAGATCTGCCGATAATAAAAAAAAAACATTTAAAACCAGTGGAACACATCTAATGACAGCGACGTCATGCTATTGATAATAAACGAAAAAGCGGCCTTCGAGATATCAAACAAGTTTCACAGCAATTCTTTTGAGGACGTTATAAAGGTGGGCATACACGACAAGTTTTACCGAAGGCCGTACCTTTTGGCCACTAAACCGGGAAGGCTGAACCTGTACTCTCTGCTCAGACATACATTCTACGTTTTTGCAGCTGATTTTAGTCAGTTTTTATAAAAGCGCTGAGAGTTTTTTTGAAGGGCGATAGTTCAGGTCTTACATTTGGGCCAATCTAACCACGGTTTTTGCCTGTCGGATTAGTGTGCGGAAGGCTCACCTTCCGGTAAACCTTATCGTGTAACGTGTAATGGGTAAATAAACTGGAGGAATAAAATATTCTATGTTACTGTATTATTTTAAGTAACATAACTTTTTATTAGTACACAGATGTACATGTTTTGTTTTAGTAGTATTAAATCACGAAAGATGTCCCATGATTACTTGTATGGTATAGTTCAAATTTGTGTAAACACTTATCGACACGGATATGTCCGTTGTGGATATCTTGTTTTATAGCTCTACTGTGTAGTTGGCCTAATTTCTGGTGGAGATAATACCTCTGATTTATTTAGAATGTAAATACGATACATTTCATTCATTCTGATCCCGTTGTACTTAAAAATATCTCTCTCTTTACATCTGAGCATTCTGATAGGACAGAGAGACAAGGATATTATTTAGGATTATCGTATATATAAATCGACTAGTCGACCGCGTAACTATTCTTAGTCGCCCGCCTGTCTGATATGTACACATACTTTTAACTGCCAACCTTTTATAATAGTATTAATGAAAGAACAGAAAATAAATATTTCCTTTGTAATTCAACATACCATTTTTCACTTTAGGGCCAGTCATTTTTAATAATAATCGGTATTAATATCGGTTATATAACCCCATGGTAGTATCGAGAAGAAAGATTTTTTACCACTTAAATATCAATTCTATTTTTTAGAAACATATGATGTTTTTTTATAACAGTATTAGATGTAAAAGTACCATTCTGTCAATTTTGGAAACGGTTGCGAAAAACAAGTAATAATTTTGATTTTTGCAACTCGTAGGCGGATTTTTATATGATAACTCTCAAAAGCTGCACACATGGAAAAATTTTATTTTAGAATTTGCAAAATTGCTGAACAGTGTCATCTTGTCCGTTTTGGTCAAAAGTGCAAAGACAAATTTCAATTTCGCAAGTTGATTACTCTGAAATACGTTAGCGGAGTTTGACAACTCGGACGTTAAAAGATGAGATTTATTATACTGAAACAACTGCTTGTTTGAAAAATAACTGCTTTTGACATAGATCATAGATAGACATGAGACTCGGGTGACAACTTTTTCTAAGCTGATAACTCCGAAACGAGATCCCAAATTTTATGAATTTAAATATCAAATGATGCACAAGTTAATTTTCTTCATCAAAGTGTTGAAACAGTTTTTAGAAATGTAACTAGAAATTGTCAAAAGTAGCATTTTATTTGTTTTGAATGCAAGAGACAATTTGAATTTTTGCAATTACTTGCAATTGCGGATTTTGACATTTCAAAATCTGTAGAATTTTTTTTTATCCCAATTACTGATGTCAAAAGTATCATTTTATTTGTTTTGTACAAGAGTGCAGAAACCAAGGAACAATTTTGAATTTAATAAGTCCAGAAACCCAGAAACAATTTTGAATTTTGCAAGTTAATAATTCCGAAACACGTTAGATGCACAAATTGATTGTCAAAAATAGGTCTTATAAAAGTTTGTTTGCAAAAGAATGAAAAGATGTTAAAGTAGCATTTGTTTTAGACGCAAGTCTAAGACTCGGGAGAATTTTGGTTTCTTAAAGCCGAACATGTGTTGGCAGATTTTGAGAATTTGAATGTCAAAAGGTGCACAAAAATTATTGTGTTATGGCAGGTACTAGCAAAGCAACAAGAAGATTTCAAAAGTAGAATTGTGTTTCTTTTTAAGAGGTAACACCACTTTTTGGAAAACTCATATTTTTGGCTTCACAATATTTTAGGATCTTATAAACAATATCCAGTTGGTCCTATAGTGATAAAATTTTTTGTCCACGACTATCTTATAATATACTCATTGTATTTGTGTTTCTTCAATTATAAGTATATTTATTATTCACTACAGTCAGTGATTAATCATTATTCACTGCTTACTATCATTTTCAAAATTTTATCTAGTAGTCCGCAAAGTGTCATATAATTAAATTGAAACGTCAAAATCATTTACATTATAAGAGATTTTTGAAGTGGTTTAATATCAAAAATTAGAAGATAAATGGAGAACGACAGTGATAACGAGATTTCTTTAACACCGCCAAATATAAAAGAAGCTGCAGAAATAGCATCATTAAACTTATTGCCCGAAAAATCAAGAAAAATATATTTAGCGGCGTATGAATCATTTTTGGAATGAAGAAGGGAAAAGAAAACCAATTCCTCCTCGGAAGCTGTTTTATTGGTGTATTTTACAGAACTATCCATAAAATATAAACCCTCAACATTATGGTCCAATTATTCAATGCTTAGCAGTACGATCAACATTTATCATGGAATACATATAGAAAATTATATGAAATTGCGAGCATTGCTAAAACGAAAATCTGAAGGTTTTCAACCCAAAAAAGCCAGCACTTTTTCTCCAGAAAATGTCAATGATTTTATTATTAAAGCCTCTGATGATAAATACCTGGCAACAAAGGTAAGATTTTAATAATTTTCTCTCCAAAAATCATTCATTTCTTTCTTTAAAGGTTGCATTAATAATGTGAGTAATAGGTGCTTGTCGGACTAATGAAATGTATTGCATAAAAATGAATGATTTGCAAGATCAGTTTTTTTAATAAATGTGCCCAATACAAAGACAAAAATCACTAGAAAGTTCTTTGTCGTGGACAAAGTATAGTGTACAACTCGCATATAATGGCCATTGATTAATAGCTATCATTATATGCTCGTTGTACAATACACTATTAGGGTCTCTCAGAAATCCACTAAAGTGTGCGAATGCTGCAGGGATTTATGTGCTTGCAAAACTTTAAACGCGAAACCACGTTTACTTTCTCTATTACGAAGTACGAGAAAGTATTGTGTCGTGATTTAAAAAAAAAATTTTTTTTTACGGAAATATCCGTTTTGGGGTTTCAAGATGCCATTTCAACAATTTCTGGAAAAAAAAAATTGTGTCTGTGTGTATGTCTGTGTCTGTCCGAGTGCGCTGTATCTCAAAAACTAATAGAGCAATTGATATGAAACTTTCAACATATGTCTTATTTGATAATCTGAAGAACTGAAAAGCTTTTGGTAAAATTTCATACACCAGAAGTGGGTGTTAACCTTAACTGTTTTTTTGTTTTTTGCCAATATTTTCTTAAATATAAAAATATCATAAAAACATTTAAACAAACATTGAAGACAACAAAGAAATAAACATCTTTTGCTTAAAAATATTTTTTATAAAATCATTGCTATTCCAGAAAAAAAGTTTATTAATTTTTTTTCAATTTTTGGTTTATAATTATGAAACGATAATAGTTACAGCAAATTTGAGTGAATAATAATTGTAGAGAATAACAAAATGAACAACTTCTAAAGAATAAGTTTTTTTCGAAATCTCGTTAGTTTTTGAGTAAACCGAGTTTTTGAATTTGAAGTATAATTTTTCCATCTTTCATAAATTCGACGTCAGTTTCATCCGAGTTTAAGCAACGCTCGATGTACATTTAAAATATAATTTCAATTGAAAATAAACCATGAAAACGTAAATATAAATGGCTACGATACCATCAAGTCGGAGAAAGTAACATGATGGCCACATCACCATTTTTTCAAACTGGGAGTACATATTACTTGAAAACTGTCGTATGGATCGATTCCAAATTTTTACAGCAGTTTCACAATAAAATCCTCTATGGAAGTACGTAGTCCTTTTTTATTGAATGTGTACTTTTTACTGTTTACAATTTACTGCTTATTTTTTGGCCAAAAATCGAAAACATTTTTAAGCATGCCCCTTTTCTACAAAATTTGATTTAGAAAATAATCCATACGTACTTCCATTGCCAGTGGTAACTAGATTATAAAAAAAAAATGTTTTTTTGTGCCAGGTCTTATACTTTACGACAAATCCGTCCTCCCGTTAAGAAGTTAAAAAAAACGGCGATATCAAAGATTGGCTCTGACGCCGGTATTTTGCTTTAAAATGATAATACAAATGTTTTTTGTTTCATACCTCAATAGGTGTTAAATAAACCCTCTAAAAAGAAATCTCATTTATTTTTTCATACTCCCACAATAAATCGTCAAAATTAGGATTGTTTTTCGGCCGCTAGAGTGGTGTTATCACTTAAGACATCAAGTGACAATATGAATTTTTTAATGTCAAATAATGCAAAGTGAAAAAAAGTTGTTTTACTCTCGAGTTTCATGCAAAATTTTTTCTACGTCCGTAACTTTAAATAAATGCGATTAAACCTTAATCAATTTTCATAAGTAATAATACTTTTTTTAAATGAAAAAAATAATAATCATCAAGTTTTCTTGATCGGAAACGAATGTTTGACATTTATCGGCGGAACTCGCGGCGTGTTGCGAAGCGTTCATGACCCACTTTGCGCAAACAATTTTAAAGTAGCGTTAAAAAATGAACCGTTATGGCACTTTTTTTCACGCTGTTTGTAGGGTTAAGGAATCACATATTTTATGAATCCAAATTCATGAAAAAAACTGTACATTTTATAACGGACGTAGAAAATAGTTATTTTTTTATACAAGACGATAAAATAATATATAAACAAATTATTTGTATTTAATGTATTTAAAATAATATATTATCGATGAGCGGAAATGTTAATTCCTCGCTGTTAAAGTATTACTTTATCTACTCTTGCGTGTAAAATGACACTTGATCTACTATTTCGAGTTGATAAAAGCATACTTTAACATGCTATAGAAAAAAAAATTATTGGCAAAAGGATTGAAATATGACTAAAGTAACATTTAATCTCTTTTGGACAAAACAGACAATTTGGTTCGTTATACAGTGCGCGCCTAAAGTGTGGAATATCTTCAATTAAACCGAAATAAAATACTTTTGGAAAAAAATCCTCGAACAGGTCGATTTTCTTTTATAAAAATACACATTTCTGGATATAGGTCGATTTTCAGCCGTCATTTGTTTTTGAGTAATGACGTCATCCATATTTTTTTTAATGACAACCCCCTTTTTTGTGTTTTTGATTTTGAAAGATCTTTTCATTGTTGAACTGGTAGTATAAAAATATTGCCATCTTATATAAGAAATTTTTCGAGTAAATGACAATTGAAAGTGAGAACTTGATATTTAGAGTTTTTACAAAATGGCCTTGTTCCAGTGCTTTTTTCCAAACAAAAATAATCTTGACCTTACAAGATGGCGCACTCCGCACTATGCGCGTTTTTTTGGAGGATTGCTTTACGAATAAGTGGCGAGGACCGATAGAATAGCCCGCGAGATGAATGCGCAGAATTAGCTTGGAAAATATGCAAAATGTTTAGGGAGAATTTCTACATGTCAAAAAAAAAGAAAACGCCTCTAGTGCGGGGATGCGCCGTCTTGCTGAAACCATATTGTATTATATGCAGCGACGGTTCGCGGGTTTTTTTTCTGGTACGGCCGAGGTAGCAGGGGTGGCAATACAGGTAGGTAGGGTCAGTTGCAGAGACGGCAGGCTACGTGACCGCACCTATCTGTATAACCACCTCCGGTTCCTCGGCCATACCAGAAAAAACCCCGCGAACCGTCACTGTTTATATGGCAGATCATTGTTGTTTGGAAAAATTGCTACGAGCGCTGACAAGGTCATTTTGCAAAAACTCTCTAGCTGAATAACAAGAAGTTGTCAAAAGTGGTATTTTTTTAACTTAAAATTGAAAACCCTCACTTGTTGCAGAAGCATTAAATAAATTAAATCTCGTGTATTTCATTTAGCATTTGATTGGGTTTTGACAATATAATTTTGAACGTGTAGGCGGATTCTGCATTTGAAATCTTAACATGTTTTGGAAAACTGTTATGGTTATTTACAAAATTAGTTATAAAGAATGTCTCATTTTCTATGTTTTCGATACAAATGCAAGCACCAGGAGACAATTTTCATTTTTGCAAGTTAATGACTCCAAAACACGTAATCGGATATTTACTGTTCAAAAGTAAAATTAAATTTAAAATAGTTATTTTTGGCTTTACCTTACTACTTTCCTTATGATCACTTAACCCTTTCAGCCCTGGATTTTTAAATTTGAAAAAAATTTGTTTTGTTCATTATTATTTATGGGGAGCTTCTTAAGACCATAAATATCAAATTTGAACTGATTTGATTAATTAGTATAGGAATTAATTAGTGAGGCTTTGTTGAAGTGACATCTAGTGATAAACAGCAAAAATATGGATTGTCATAGTAAGTAGAGACATGTAAATGTTACGGTGGCAATTGCCACCACCAGGGCCGAAAGGGTTATACCGGGTGTGGCACTTAAGACGCCTCGGACCATAGCTCCTTTACGATAAAAGCTATCGAAAAAAATCTAAGAACAAAGTGGTGCATAGTTACCGTCGCTATGTTTTAAAAATATTTCTAATCATCAGTGGCGTGCCGTACTCCAGTGGCGTACCAAACTTATGTTTTTTTAAATGGAATGCCCTATTTTTTATTGCAGATTTGGAAAGTGCTCGACGAGTACTTATTTTTTTATCTAACATGTTATACCCTTCACTTTAGCGGTTTCGTTGTTATAACCCCTTCTTTCAAAATTGCGCCCCATTTTTGAGATTTTTTTGTAGAGAAACTACATGACGCCGGCGCCTAAATTTTGAATTGAGGTACAGGTTAAGACCTCGTATACCTTCACATAATTTTTTTTCGGGTAATTTATGGAAAAAAAATAATTTTTGATTGATTCGTATGTTGTCATTTTTTCCGAAAATTTCAAATGGCACCCCCCTAAAAAAATTACGGCGTTGTACAGCCAAAACTCTAAATTTTTCATTGGTGTAAAAAAAATTACACATTGCATAACAAAATTTCGGAGAAAAAAGGAATTTCATCGCAAATGTCGGGAAACGTTTTCCGTTCCCAAGTGTGCCATGAGAAAACAAAAGATTGGTAATTGTCAAAGTACCAAAACAAATACACAAATACGGTCAACATAATAGTATGTACCTATTTATTCAACATGATATGAAAAATGCAGATAAAGAAAATTTAACAACTTAAACTAAATGTTCGAAATGACGACCTTCCTGCTGGAGGCATAACCGCAACTTCTGGTGATATACCGCAGTTCATTATTTTCGGTAATAACTGCCTTCTTTCTAACTCTCCTTGGCTGTTTCACACTTCCCGTAGTAGTAAATCTCTCCAACACTTTTTGAAACGCACGTTCATTTGGATGTGCCCTGTGCGGATATCTCGCAGCGTACACTCGTGATGCCAAGAAACAATTCTTGTTACATTCTCCAAGAATAAATATCATGTCAACCATTTCCTCTTGAGTTCGGAACATTTTTAGAACGTTTATCAAAAATGACTTATGGCTGCTACTGGCGTCTAATAATTTACTTTGACAATTACCAATCTTTTGTTTTCTCATGGCACACTTGGGAACGGAAAACATTTCCCGACATTTGCGATGAAATTCCTTTTTTCTCCGAAATTTTGTTATGCAATGTGTAATTTTTTTTACACCAATGAAAAATTTAGAGTTTTGGCTGTACAACGCCGTAATTTTTTTAGGGGGGTGCCATTTGAAATTTTCGGAAAAAATGACAACATGCGAAGATCAATCAAAAATTATTTTTTTGCCATAAATTACCCGAAAAAAAATTATGTGAAGGTATACGAGGTCTTAACCTGTACCTCAATTCAAAATTTAGGCGCCGGCGTCAATTAGTTTCTCTACAAAAAAATCTCAAAAATGGGGCGCAATTTTGAAAGAAGGGGTTATAACAGCGAAACCGCTAAAGTGAAGGGTATAACATGTAAGATAAAAAAATAAGTACTCGTCGAGCACTTTCCAAATCTGCAATAAAAAATAGGGCATTCCATTTAAAAAAACATAAGTTTGGTACGCCACTGGAGTACGGCACGCCACTGATGATTAGAAATATTTTTAAAACATAGCGACGGTAACTATGCACCACTTTGTTCTTAGATTTTTTTCGATAGCTTTTTATCGTAAAGGAGCTATGGTCCGAGGCGTCTTAAGTGCCACACCCGGTATATACGCTGTTGGTAGACCGTTAAAAAATAGGTCGCCTGTAGTAATCAATAGTTTGGCCACCCCTGGTTTATAGTTTACGAGGAAAGTAACTCCTGTGTTTCCCGAAATTTAGTGAATTTGCAGAGGGGGCCAAAATATTTGAAACTTTTTTTTCTCGGCTAAAAAAACACGTTTAGGGGTGACCTCAACCCTCTAATATAAGCCATATTTTTATTATTCGCCTATAACTTTTAAACTTCATGATAACTTACAAACCCTTACTTGTTGCAGATGCATGAAATTTTTTTAAAAAGGTAATCTTATTGAAGAAACACAGTTTTATATGTCAAACTCAAGTTTAATCTGAAATAATTCAAATAGTAAATTACATTAGAGATAGACAGCTGATGTAATTGCCTTCACTTAAATAGCATTTGTTTAGTACTCTTGTGGTAAAGTCACCCCTTCATTATATCTATAATGAATTGACGCGGGAAGTTTTGCGATTAGCATTGGGCGTATGAAGGGCGCTGGAATTGTTCTTGTCAGTGGGATTGTCGAGATAAGTGGATCTCCGGCTTCTTGGCATTTATCAGGTGATATCGAGTGCGAGAGGCGCGGTGGGATGGAAACAACCCGCCATTTGTCAGTACGCCGTTGCGCATCGCGCGGGCCCTAAATCCGCGGAATTAGTTTGTTCTAATGATAAATAATACGTGTACGTCTGTGCGTCAGCCAGTTCCAGTCCCTGAAATAACCGACCGGATGCCGAAGGGTGGAAGATGGGTTTATGCAGCCCCCTCACGTTACGTCTGAACTGAACTCTGTCAGTGGGTATTTTCCGCAATTCGTTTCAAGTCGTGTTCGCGTAAAACTACGATAGAAAAGCATATAACTGCAGTCGCATGATATTGCTGAAATATTGCTTTGTGACATGCGACTTTAAGAAAGAAAAAGTAAGGGGGATTTACATAATGGTACGTTATTTTATTTACTGAAAAACTTAAAAATATGCAGTCATTGAATTGCGTCATATTGATAGATGGTGTGACGCCCGGCGCATTCACCAAAAAACACGAAGCATTTTATATCAAACTAACAGTAGGACCTTGCTATGATATTGATTTACTGGTTATTAAGGAACAGAATTCATTAAAACTGTATCGGGAATAAAAGGAATTAAAAAAAAATAATAATATGGAAAGTAAAATTATACATCGCAGTTTTCATTATAATATTTTAAATTCGTAGTTCGCTATTCTCGTCCCATTCTTTATTTCCGTCTACTGTAATGATTTATATTTTTGCGATTGGCTGAACATCTCGATCGTGGATTAACATATTTTTGCAATTAGTATGCGAGAGGGAGCTTGATAATTAGCGTCCCATCCACGGTCGAACTTTTTGTAAAGATCGCGGGCGGAAAATTCTGACTAATTCATTAGCAATTAGCTAATGCCTCCTAGACATTTAATAACTAAATGGAAAAAGGAGATGAAGAGACATTAATCAAATTCAGTTGCAAGATTAGCACTGTCGTAACTTGTCCTTGACAACGACTGTTTCTTCGTATAAAATACGATAGGGAATTGTTTTCATGAATATTTCCAAATTTCAACGGAAAAATCTGTTTCAATAACCCAGGACCGTTTTTGAAAATGTGTATTATGAGTTGAAAACTAATAGAGATTTAAGAAAAAAAAAACTTTAAACACAAGCAATTAAAAGAACTTTAAAGCATTTGATGATTTTTCTCATGTATTAAATATTTAACGATTATGTTTCAAGAAGTAAAAGTTTTCTACAATGTTTGTTTATACAATTTTGTAACTATTATTATTTCATGTTTTCGTATATATAACTATTGACATATATTATTGATATTGACTGCAATACGTCAAAACTTTTTACTTTCTCCGGTACTAAGTACGGGAAAATATTGTGATCGTGATTTTTTTTTTCAAAATTTTATTTTACGGAAATATCCGTTTTGGGGTCCCTAGATGCCATTTCAAAAAGTTCTGGAAAAAAAAATTGTGTGTGTGTATTTTTTAGATTTTAGATTTAGAGTTTATTGGTCTTTTTCATTGCTGGTTAACAATATTAGACAAGTCAATACAATTAATATATAAATAGACATATATGATAAAATAAATAAAATACAATAAAGTTTGTATACATAAAAATATAACATAAAAATAATCAAACTACTAATGTAATATCTGTTAAATTTAAAGTGAACTCAAATGGATGCTTCTAAGAGAATGCATGATTTTTAAAATTTACTATGCTACAAAATGCATGTTGTTGTAAAAATGATTTCAATGTAGACTTAAAACTACTATTAGAAAGTGTTGACCAAGATTGAGGGAGTTTATTATAAAGATCAATTCCAGATTGTTGTGGAGAATTTTCAAAAAATGTATGTTAATGTTTGAATGATACTATTTTTTCCTTGTTGCGGGTTGTGTAATTGTGGATGTCTCGATGTTTTTGAAATAATAATTTATTGCGATGAATATAATTTAAAATATTTAATATATAAATACACGGGAGGGTTAATATTTTGTGGTGAATAAATGTCGGTTTGCAAGTTTCTGTATATTTTAAGTTGAAAATTAAGCGATTAATTATTTTTTGCAATATAAATAATCTATTTAATTCGGTGGATCGACCCCAAACGCAAATATTGTAAAAAAGTTGTGAATAGACTAGCGCATAATAGATATTGATGATATAATCTTTATGAAACTGACTCTTAATTCTTGAAATTAAATAGTATGATTTATTAATTTTCGAGCAGGTACATTCAATGTGATCGTTCCATTGAAGATGTTTATCTATAACTATTCCCAAATATTTAGCGCACTTTACAGTTTCTATTTGTTGACCATTAAACATAAATGTTGATTGAATAATTTTCCTATGAACGTTTGTCATATGCATTATTACTGTTTTATTAGTATTTACCACTAATTTGTTTTGTTCACACCAATTGCTAAATTGCGACATTATTTGGAGTACTTTAGCTTTTGCTTCGTCTAAATTATTTGCTGATACTAATACCGCAGTATCATCGGCATACATGAACACGTCCCCTTCCGTAATATGATTTGGCAGATCATTAGCGTACATTAAAAAAATTAAAGGCCCTAAATTGCTTCCTTGGGGTGTTCCCACTTCGAGAAAATATTCACCAGATAATGAGTCTTTATATTTGACAACATATTTCCTATTTCTTAGAAACGTCATGATCCAGCTGTTCATGTAATCACGAAAGCCCATATTGTATAGTTTATTTTGCAATATATCATGATTTATTAAATCGAACGCTTTTTTATGGTCAAACATTACAATGAAGCATTCTTTATTTAGTTCCAGCATATTTAGTGTTCTTTGAATTAAATTTACTGTATCGGTTTCCGTGGACATGTGTGTATGTGTGTGTGTATGTGTGTGTGTGTGTGTGTGTATGTGTGTGTGTGTGTGTGTGTATGTGTGTGTATGTGTGTGTATGTGTGTGTGTGCGTGTGTGTGTGTGTGCGCTGTATCTCAAAAACTAATAGAGCAATTGATATGAAACTTTGAACATACGTCTTACTTGATAATCCGAAGAACTGAAAAGCGTTTGGTAAAATTTCATACACCGGAAGTGGGCGTTTACCTTAACTGTTTTTTGTTTTTTGTCAATATTTTTTTAAATATGAAAAATATCAAAAAATATTTAAATAAACATTTAAGACAACAAAGAAATGAACGTCTTTTGCTTGAAAATATTTTTCATAAAATCATTGCTATTCGAGAAAAAAAATTATTATTTTTTTAAATTTTTGGTTTATAATTATGAAACGATAATAGTTACAGCAAATTTATGTGAATAATAATTATAGAGAATGCCAAAATGAACAACTCCTAAAGAATACGTTTTTCGAAATCTCGTTAGTTTTTGAGTAAACCTAGTTTTTGAATTTGAAGTATAATTTTTCTATCTTTCATAATTTTGACGTTTTAAACGTCAGTTTTATCCGAGTTTACACAACGCTCGATGTATATTTAAAATATGATCTAAATTAAAAATAAACCACGAAAGCGTAAATATTAATGGCTATGATATCATCAAGTCGGAGAAAGTAACACATCACCATTTTTATTTTCTCTGTTACGGGAAAGCATTGTGATCGTGAAAAGTTTATTAAGTGTTTCATTCTGTGTGTAAATATGGATAACTGTGCACTAACGGTCGCAACCATAAAGATGTATAATCTTAATCAACACGTGAACATTGCGTTAAATATTATACTTAATGGAAAAGGACCCAATGTGGTTATTTTTGCCTTTTCCGCAAGAAATCGAGGTCTTCGTGAATCTGTGGGGAGAAAGTGGGGCCATCTAATCCCGGAAACGTCCAGAACTTTGTGCCGCGAGAGAGATGCCCGGATTAAAACCTGGCCAACTTTTTATCGTCCCGGCGCATCCACCAGAGAAAGTGGAGCGAGACCTAATCTCGCCATCTGGATTTCTTTTCATTTAATTAAAGAATATTTCACAATAAAAATTACGTGAAATTAAATAATTACTTATCTGATCCACTCGACTAAAATTAGCATTTAAATCGCGATTCGATCTTTTTAAACGGGAATTATAATCACGATAAGAAATCTTGATGTAACTTTCTCCGCAAAAGATTTTTCTAATTATGCGGTTGAGTGATAGACATACCAGCAGTGTCGTTTTGAACACAAAAGCAGAACTCCGCCTTTTTCCTCAAAGTACATTGCTTTATTTATTGTATTATTTTGTTATTATTTTTATGAGGAAATAAAGACTTTATTATTATATTCTTCGTACTTATCGATGTTTTCGTATGAAAATAGTAAACATTAATTTTGCAGAGAAGAAATTAATTTATAGGAGTTATAAATTTAAAACAAAATGCTGAAACAAAATTATGCATCAGTTAGAAATAACTGCGAGGTTACATTCTTCCAAAATAATTTCGGAAATTATTATTGTATAGTATTATTTTGTAATTATTTTTATGATGAAATAAAGACCATTATTATTATATTCTTCGTACTTATAGATGTTTTCCATAATTCATACGAATATAGTAAAAATACATATTGCAGAGATAAAATCATTTTTATAGGAGTTATAAATTTAAAACAAAATGCTGAAATAAAATTATGCAAAAATTAGAAATAACTGAGAGATTACATTTTTTCGAAATAATTTCGGAAAATACAGTGTTTAAGTAAGCATTGAATGTTTCAAAAAATTGATTTGAGTCGTGGAAGCGTTAAGTGAAAAAATATGAATTCCTAAAATAAAATTATACAAAAAAAACAACTAACAATGTTTTAAAGTTTCAAAATCTGTTTGGGTTTTGAAAATACGACAAATTTTAAATGAGTTATAAAATTTTGATTAGATTTCCGGAAGAAAAAGAATCTGAAAGGATATAAAATGCCAAAATAAAATTATACAAAAAAAGGTTCCATTCTTTAGAAAACAATTTGGTTTTTGAAAAAACTGAAATCTTGAAATAAGTTATGAATGTTCAAAAATTTGTATTTGAGTTATTTGGGTAAAAAAATCTAAAAAAATATTAAATTAAATTATGCAAAAATTATATTCTTCAAACGTAATTTGGGTTTTGAAGATATGTCAATTTTTAATTTTCTTATGAATGTTAACAACATTTTGATTTGAGTTGTGGGAGCGTGGAGAGAAAAACATAGAAACATAAACATTGCACGCCGAAATAAAATTAAGCAAACATTTTAGAAAACTGAGAAGGATTTATAATTTCGAAATCTTATTGGTTTTGGATAATATTCCAATTTTTAGGCGACTTAAGAATATTTAAAAAAAAGTTATTTGTGTTGTAAAAGTAAGTGAAAAAATCTAAAAGAAATAACGAAATAAAATTATGAAAAACTAAAAACAACTGATACGATTTTATTCTTCAGAAAACATTTTATTTTTGAACATATTCAAATTTTAGGAGGATTTCTTTTCCATGTGGCCAACTCTAGGAAGCTTAAGATGAATTAAATTTGTATTTAAAAAATCTGATTTGTGAAATCGAAAAAAAAATATGAAACAAGTTTTTATTTTATTTTATTCTTCAGAAATTAACTTGATTTAAAAAAAATACCCGAATTTTTAATTGAGTTATGTATGCTTAATTTTTTTTTATTTGTGCTGTGGAAGTTAAGGTGACAAAATTAAAAAAAAAAATATGAAACGCCGAAATTATATTATGCAAAAATTAACAACTAGGAAAGCCATATTCTTTATTATTTTGGCTTTTGAAGATACATTGATTTTTAAGTGAGTTATGATTGTTTAAAACATTTTGATTTGAGTTTTGGGAACGTAGAGTGAAAAAAATTAAAAATTGAACATTAAGCGTCGAAAAAAAAAATTATGAAAATATTTTAAAGAGTCGAAAGAGCTTCATAATTTCAAAATCATTTTAGTTTATGAAGATATTCCATAATCAAAAATGTTAAAAATTATATTCTTTAAAAATAAACTGGCTTTTGAAGATGCATCAATTTTTAAGTTACTTATGAATGTTTACAACATTTTGATTTAAGTTTTGTGAGCGTAGGAAGAAAAAAAAGCGAAACAGACATTACACGCCGAAATAAAATTAAGCAAACAGTTTAGACAACCGAGAAGGGCTTATTAATTCGAGATCTTATTGGTTTTGGATAATATTCTAATTTTTAGGCGAGTTAAAGATATTTAGAAAAAAATTGATTTATGTTGTGCAAGTATTAAGTGAAAAAATTTAAAATAATATGAAACAACGAAATAAACTTATGAAAAACTAAAAATCACTGATTTATTCTTTAGAAAACATTTTATTTTTGAAAATACTTCAATTTTAAGATGAGTTAAATTTGCATTTAAAAAAAATTGTGGTGAAAGCGGGTAGTGAAAAAAATCGAAAAAATATGAGTTTTTATTTTATTTTATTCTTCAGAAATCAACTTTATTTTTAAAAATACTCGACGTTTCATTTAGTGTTGCATGTATAAAAAAATTTGATTTGTGTTATGGAAGTTGAGGTGACAAAAAATCTAAAAAATATATGAAACGCCGAAATTATATTATACAAAAATTAACAACTAAGAAGGCCATGTTCTTTAAAAAAATATTTTGGGCTTTGAAGATTAATTTTTAAGTAAGTTATGAATGTTTAAAACATTTTGATTTATATATATATATATATATATATATATATATATATATAAATCTTATATTTTTGACTTGGACCACTTTCATAATTAACACTAAATGAATTTTATTTACTGTTTTACAAAAACTATTCAGTGGTTCATTTTTGACAATATTGTCAAAAAAATATATAAAATTTTCATTACGTAGACACCAAGGGAAAGACAGTTTAAACGTACCTTAACGGAGGCTACAAGCAGCACAAGCGGGATCAGGATTCTACGGTTTAAAATATTTTAATGGCGTAAGTCATACAACTAAAAATCTGACTCTTATTAATTTCAAAGGAGTGGTTAAAGATTATCTTGATGGCGGTTTATTTTATAGTGATAATCAATTCGTTGATAAGGTGTATATATGGATTAACTATGAATAATTGATTATATTTTTACAAATTTTAATTTTATGTGTTATTTTTTTTATGACAAAATGTAATTCTTGAGTATAAAGAGCTTAAGCCAACAATGCTTTAAACGTTTACATTACTAAAGTCAAAATAGTCTCTTGTCACTTATTTTAATGTCAATAAATTGTTTTCAAAGCCACCTTCGATTTTTATTCAATAAAACGGCTACTGGAATGGTTAATAAAACGAGTTTTATATAAATAACTTTTAATGCGTTAGGAATTTCGATAAAGTTGTAATAAGGAAAAGTGTTTGTTTTTTTTAATTCCGCATGGAATGATATAAAAATATACAGGGGCTAAAATTTAAAATAAGAAAAATAAAGTGTTTTAAAGTTTGGAATGTTTGACACTAAATTTTAGACACCCTGTATAATTTATATCAATGAAACTTGGTTAACGGGACTATCAGACCCTATTAAATAAGTACCTTGTATGATTTTATTAACGAGGTACTCTTTTTATTTTTTATTTATTTCTTTTAACCAGTGTTGCAGAACTGATTTTTTTTAGTTTTTATTTTTTTGCTGATATCACTGAATCAATTTCAATAAAATTATAGGACTATGTAGGCAGCCATAAAAGGTACCCAAATAAGCAATAAAATATATAGCATGTAATTTAAAAAAATATATTATCATGACGTCGCACTTTTTTTCGGACACCCTGTATAATCAAAAATATTTTCCCGAAATGCATCCTAGGAAACAAATATATTCCGCAAAATATCGAAATCCCAACTTAATTAGTAACTGAGCTATAGAAGACGGGAGGTGAGATGCAGGACCCTGTATACAAATGCCACACTCTTTTTCTTTCTTGATGTACTCGACTTAAAACTAATAAATTAATTAAATTGAATTGAATATTACCCTAATGTGGTTAAAACTTTAAGATGCATGAAACTTATGATAAATTTGTATAAAAGTAACCGCAATACTCGAGTATATTTTAAGAGTTAACCATCAATTCGTGCAGACCGAGAGGAAGCGTGTCACATTCTTTTTGTGCGATTTGCTCTGTCCATCATTGGTGTTCGTTAGTACGTCCTATTGCAGTGAGGGATATCCGATAACCGGAAATGAGAAAACCAGTTGATATAAAAAGGTTTAGGATGGAAATTAAAGGCTTCGAGATTTAGGGGAGGCGACGAAGGGAAGCGCGTGCCGGCGCGAGGAACCATTAAGGCCTTACCCCGACGACGTTTTATAGATTAATAAATCGCACAAGAACATACGCAGGCGAGAAAGTTTTGGAAAGTGTATATTTTAAAGCGTTATATACTGCTGTAGTTTTTAGCGATAAATTTCAAAAAATAAATAATCCTCTGTTACGGATAAGGGTTGTGAAGTAGGTTTTAAAACTGGGAATAAAATAATTATTGAAGCCATTACTTTTTGATATATTGCATTACCGAGGAAGTTAAATTCAAAATCCATCAATATTTATCTACACTGGCAAATAACCGTTACATCGTTACAAATACTGCTTGATTCTACCTAATCAATTTTAACTTATTTCTATACTCCTTATGAATTTATTTGTATACTATGTATCTGACCTGTGTAAAACTCTATTGTTATGACATAAATAAATTAAATTAAATAAATTAAATTAAAGAATTAAATTCAATAAATTAAATTAAAAATAAACACCTTTTCTAAAGTCAATTTATTGTGACTGGTTCCATCCTATTCCGACGGATTCTTACGAATTTTGCATGGCATTGACAGGGGAAGTCATTTATTTCTAGTCTAGTAAGTCTTTATTGTGCACTTATGAACTGTTTCCGTTGTTAGGACATCGAAGTTGAAGAAAAAGTTTAAAAAATCTATTGTTGCTTCTTGCATTTGGTTACTTCAAATTGCTTCTATTGTTGCTTCTTGCATTTGGTTACTTCAAATTGCTTCTATTGTTGCTTCTTGCATTTGGTTACTTCAAATTGCTTCTATTGAAGTTCTCAGCCAATTGCTTAATTAACAAAAGAAAGGAATTTTAAATCGAAAAAAACCAGTAATTAAACTGAATTGAAAAATTCACTACATTTTGAGCAATACTAATTATTATAAACAATATTATATACCGTGAGAGGGCCGAGAGGACTGTTGCCGTTAAAAATCTAGTCGTGAATGTTTTTTCAGATTTAAATAATTTTGGTCCTCTTACGTAACATGATAATTTTAAAATAATTAGTAGCGAATAAAATAAAGTGAATTTTTCAATTTAGTATAATTATAGATACACAAAGTAACGGTCTTAAGTATTTTCTATCTTTTCTTTTTATTCAATATACGATAATCTTTTACTTTCGTCGATATTTTACAATTTAAATTCATCAATGCTCCTCATAAAAAATGATAATGATATCTTGCAGCAATTATAGAGCGATTTGTGCCACTTTTTCTCGAATTTTTTTTTCAAGTGTTCTTGGCATTGTCACTGATGTCGAATTAGTAATAAAAAATAATAATAATTTATTTGTGTCAATACTAGTAGTCAGACAACACAAGTCAAAATAATAACATAAAAGTAAATAGGATGTTGGGTTTAATGAATTATAGGAATTAAACAGTTTGCTGTAATAAAACAAATTAATTTAGAAATTCAACTAAATTCTTCAGATTTTCATGTTGGAATCATCAAAATTGGAAAAAGTGTTCGGCAGTTATGCAATTTAAAAAATAAAACCTGCGGTTTCTAAATCTTAAAACGGGCGACTTTTGCATGTTGTGTTAATTTCGTGAGAACATTTTTTAATCCATTTTAAAACAACTTGATATTTGATATTTGAATAAATCAAATAAAACAAAATCGGATATCGCGTTTGCCAATTGTCCAATTTGAAAAGACTAAATTGCAATTTAGCGTTGATTTCAAGCAAATATTCATTAACCAGTTTCTAAATTACATTAAATTTTCTACATTTTAACGTTGGAATTATTAAAGCAATACAGATGAGCTATTTCAAAACTCAAAATTTTGAGCTTTTTTACGACAAAATTTTGTAATTCGTTTTAAAGTTAAACTAAATTTGGCATATTTCTATAAATAATCAAAATCAAACGACGCAATTTTAAACAAAAAAATCTCAATTTTTTTAATAATTCTACAAAAGCATTTATTAACCAGCTTTTAAATTTAATAATTTCCCCAGAATGTTTGTTATTATATGATTAATTAATATCTCACATAACCCGCGATGAAACATTATTATATCATATTGATTAATTCAAAAACACTTGGTTTTGTTTGGCTGTTTTTAGTTGTGTTTATTTGTCTCTCTGGAGAGACAAATAAAAACAGTGAAACAAAACCAAGTGTTTTAATTAATCAAAATGTTTGTTATTTGTTAAAAAATAGCGTTTGATAAATATTAAACGCATGTTCAAGTACATGGCTATAATAAGGTGTGAGCCATAGAATTTTGTTTCCGAGTTGGCCATGCCTGAGAGAGAGAGAAACATAGCAGTCATGTCTGAGATTAATTCATTTGTTTTAAATCTAATTCAATTGAACTAATCTAGTCTCATGACATACCTCATTTATCTCACAGCCAACTCTGAAAAAAAATTGTGGTTCACACGATACAATACTATGCTGGCCGAAATAGGTAAAAGCTTGCTAGTAAAGAAATTTAATTTGAAAGTGTTTTACATTATTCTTTAATCCGCTATTATTTTTTTATAGTTGTAACATTGCAACGTGTTAAGAACTATTCAATATACCTATTATAATCTGGAAACTAAGTCACTTTTGATTATGTATTATTTTATAGTATTCCTGTATCTACTTTAAATGATCTCAGCAATTATTATACCCAATTGCTTCTATTGCTTCCGATAGGTGTGTGCTTATGTATAACCTGTGAACAGTAAAGTTCTAGCACGAAACATTTTTTTAATGATTAATCAATTGAAGTACATTTTTCACATCTTGACGTTAAAAAAACTTTTGGCAGTTGTGCAGTTTCAAATTGCAACTTCTAATCTTCGGATTTTGAAAACGTGCTTTTTGAGGGCTGATTTTACGAAAATATTTATTAACCAGCTTATAAATTGCACTAAGTTTCCCACACCTTGACGCTGGAACAACAAAATCGGATAAAGCGTTTGGCAGTTGGGCAGTTTAAAAAATCAAAATCGCAATTTTAATCTTCGCACTTTGAAAACACACTATTTCGACGCCTTGCCTTGATTTTATGAAGTTATTTATTAACCAGCTTTTGAATTGCACTAAATTTTCTATTTTTTTACGTTAGAACCATTAAAATAATCTAATGCGTTTGTCAGTTATGTAATTTCAAAAATAAAAATCGCAATTTTGAATCTTCGGATTTTAGAAACATGCTATTTCTGCTGATTTCACGAAAATATTCAATAACCAATTTATAAATTGCACTAAATTTTCTATATTTTGACACTGGAATCTTCAAAATCGGACAACGGGTTTAGCAGTTGAGCAGTTTAGAAGTCGAAAATTGCAATTTCTAATCTTCGGACTGAGTTATTTTGCCGTTTTGCGTTAATTTTCCGAAGATATGTATCCAGCTTGTAAATTGCACTATTTTAAGGTTCGAATCATCAAAATCGGATAACACGTTTGGAAGTTATTCATTTTCAAATAACAAATCCGCAATGTCTAGTCTTTGGAAAACTTTAAAAGATTTTTTTTTTTAGTTTCACGAAAATATTTATGAACCAGTTTGAAAATTGCTCTCAACTCTACACATTTTGACATATAAATCATTACAATCAAATCACGCGTTCGGCTGTTTTGCAATTCAAAAATCAAAAATATTCAAACTTAAAAAAATAAAAAAAAAAATTTTGAGTTTTGAGTGTAACTCCTAAAAAAAAGTAATCCATTTTAGAATTATACTAAATTATTCATATATTTACATTTAATTCGTCAAAATCAGTTAACTTGCAGTTTGAAGTTTCAAAATTCAAAATTTTAATTTCTAATCTTTGGACTTTAAAAACGTGCAATTTCGACGTTTTGCGTTTATTTCACGAAAATACTAATTCACCAGTTTTTTAATTCGACTAGATTTCCGCCATTTTGACATTAGAATCATCAAAATCTGACAACGCCTTCGGCAGTTGTGCAATTTTAAAAATCAAAATCACGATTCTAAAATAACACTGGTCGGCATGAAAATCAGCCCTCCTAATTCATATGTAAAATAACCTCCTGAATCCGAATATGACCCCCGTTTTCTCCCATCAACCATCATTTTTGGGGGACGCCCCCACCTATTTTGATCACTCTTTGATAATTTAGAGGGATCTAAAGGACTATTTTAACCTTTACATTTCCTCTGAGGGTCTAGAGAGGTGAAAAGTTCCTAAAACATGGACAGGTGTACCAAGGAGGAAACATCATTTCATTAAGTAAATAAAGATTTTTCTCTATTAATTCCACTGTTTCGATGAAACCATGTTTTCTTTTACCAGAAATAAAATAGCAGCAGTACTTTTTTAAACGCCATTTCTTCGAAAACAGCTGAATATCAACATGAAAAATACTCAGAATTTTACGTAGAATCCATAAATGCAACAAAAATGGGGGTTCACATTTGAAAATTTTAACTTAGGGGTCGTATCTCAATTTTGGGACATTTGATTTTTATCTCAAAAAATGCGCGTTAAAAAAATAATACAAGTGTCCGAGCATTTTTCTGAAAGAAAATGCCCTGAATTTTAATCGAATTGATTCCTTACTTTATATATACAGTGTATATTTCATATTACTATCCTTAAGGGCAGGGTATTCGTACGCTTCTTGAAACTTCATATTGTTCTCCTAAAGTTGATCTTGTAAACAGTTAAGGAACCAAAAATTATAAATAAAATTAAATTGTTTATGTCTTGAACTTAGTGTTATTGTAGAAAAAAAACAAATTCTTATTTTTTTGTCATTAATTAGCGTAAAATTGTTTTATAGTAACTTATTTTGAGTTTGATGCATAGATAATTCAATTTAAAGTGACCATACTAAAACTCATCATTATTGATTGCCAATTACTCAACTTCAATAAGAAGTTAGATTTCTTAAAATTGCTTAAAAGTTGTATGCGCGCGACGAAATTTAGTTCAACGCATTCCTCACGAGTAGCGCTCATCCCTTTCTCTCCAATTAGGTGGATGCTGATAACGATAATATATTCAAGGGGGCGTGATTATAGTTCTCGCCTTTGTGTGAGCCACGCATCGTATATAGCAAAAAAATGGAAAGGGTAGATACGTGATGTTTCCGAGCCCGCCTACAGTTTTGTTCTCTCTTTGATATGACTTCTCATAGTCGCTCGTCACGTCTGAATACCGTGATCTTAATAAATAACTAGATGATTAAAAATATCAGAATTTTTTTTAAGCGAAAATGTAAATTAATTCAATGGAATAAAAGCAATTAATAAAAGCTTAATCATGAAGATCGTTTCAATCTCAATATTTTACGTCAACAATCTTCCAGTCCAGTTAATTAACTTCCTCAGAATCCCATCATCTGCATCTGTTAATTAATTGTAGCTTTGTATTTTAAATATAATTTTCTCGCTGTTATCAAGAATATGTAACCAACAAATCCTAAAGTTAATTATAATATGTGTCTTGGTTCTAAATTCACACCCATCTAATGTGTCCTCTCGCCCAAAAGGGGGATTAATTAAATTTACACGGTTATCGCCGGATTTGCATTTTAAACGTCTCGGTCTGAGAACGAGGGGCGGACACGGCAGTCAACAATCCTCAGACAACATTGCGGAAATGCAGCTCACGAATTATCCGGCTGTGAAATTCAAATTTGGGACGTGGTATCTTATAATGTTATTTCCCGACTTAATCGAGACCTGCAATAGGCTATTTGCGTTATAGCAAAGTAGAGTTTTAATTAAAGTTGGCAGCTTTAATTTAATAATCACACTGCTATCAGAACTACAAATGCTTCGGCCTGAATAACTGTATTAATTTAATAATAATATCTATCTTCGACTGTGTGAAAATTCTATTTTTTCACTCCCACTTCTAAAATGTCATTTATCGCATTTGTTTCCATGACGCTAAGTGATTCTTTAAATACACCTTTACAAACTGTGACTTTGTGCATTTTAGTCATGGACTGAAGTTAGCTCCAGATGTTTTAATCGCTAAAATTTGAAACTCAAAATCAAGTTAGTTGTCACTTTTCAACAATCTATCAAAATGTAAAACAAATAAATAAAACAAGGAATACTTTCAACTTAAATCAAATAAATAATACACAAAAAAATTTAGGAGAATCAATTATTTCCTTTAGTAATTGCCATATTGTCTCTAACTTAACTATTGTATATTTACCCAAGTGGAATAATTTAATAATATTGCACTGTTACCATCTTCATTTAAGATAACAGAATAATTTCAAAATTTTACCAATTTAGTCGTAGAAAAAGTATATTATGCAATTCGTGTTATTAACTTCTCTAGCCACTCGTTTTATTAAACACTCGCTCCACTCGTGACTAAAGTGCCGTTTATAACACTTGTTCCGTAATATACTATTATTCATTTTATTTATTAATGGAGAAGATTGCAAGCTTTGGTCGTTTTGTTTATCGTGATCACCCATTTTATATTAAATGTACAATTAATGACATTAGTGTGATGATGCACATCATGATCAAATACATTAGCGCTAAGACTCACTCATAAAGTCCTAAATTACGTACTTATTACTTATCTATTATTGCATCATTTGTGTAACTATTTTATGTATCCCAATTGATATAATTGAATGAATTCATGAGCAAACAAAAAGAATAGTAATAAAAATACACAAGTATTGGTATTGAGTAACACATAACTGGTGCAATTAAATATTGACCTTCAATATTATATTGAAATTACAATTTTAAACACATTAATATTTATTCATTCATTATTGGGTAATGGAAATTTTATTAGGTAGCATTAGCGTGCCCGTCGACTTTTATAAAAGTTTCACCGGATTATTCCTAAATTTACTAAAGAGGAAAATACACATCAAACTTTTTCATGCCCACATGGTTTTTACAGCAACTTTTCCGAGATAAAACTCGACGCCCAAACTAAATTAAAGTTCGCTTTCGAGCCCAGATCACGCCGCGAATCGCAAATTGTCTTAAAGGGAGCTTAAAAATCGTCGAGTCAATAAACACCTTGTCCGGAGAAAAAAGAACTTTCCGGAAAATAAGAAGACCCCATTTTCGTCGTATAATTTGATTTTTTGTTTCACTCTTTATATATTGTCATGTTGTCATTAAAGATAAACATAATTGACGTCGACATAATATTTTGTGTTCTGCGAGGGCCTGGCGCATCCACCGTAAATATTATTCGGTTGATTATTTTTCTCCGCACTCCTGTTACAGACTAGTGATTTAGAAACAACAGTTTTTTTGCATGTTGCTTACTTCACAATAAATTGATCACGATTATATTCATTATTTTAAATTTGGTATTTTTAACTAATAAATTAAATATGTTGTAAAAACTAATTCATAATAAAAATGAAAAATTTCTTAACCTCTTCAGGGACAAATTAATTTTGAAGTTTCAAATCCTTTCAGAAACAATTGATATCTCGCTAGTAGAACCGGACAGGAGGCATCTGCATGGAAATGTGCAACTGTAGCAGCTTTCAGAGCACGACATGAAATGGCAGTATTAAGCTAAATCAAATTTGTTTGAAATGTGTTCGTCATTTTTAAAAACTACACAAATGTGTTTCTGTCCCTGAAGAGGTTATTAGAACCGTAATTAATTTCACGTAAGAACTGCATTTAATACAGACCGTTACTAATCTATAATTAACCAACAGGTCACTAAATTTTAATTACAAATAGTTATTATTGTAAAAACAACATTTTCAAAATATTGGCTTAACGCCAACCGACACAATTAAACTCTTCGCCTTGTCTTCGGTACTTCTGCAAATGATTTAAGTTTTCTCTTCAGAGGAAAATTAATTTTTAAAACAAACAGCAATGATCCAGAATTATTGCATCATTACCAAATGCAATTTTGAGCAGATGTCTATTGAATGAATAGTCTCTCGATATGGCTAAAGTTATCCTTTGGCATGTTAGCACACACTTTCACTTTAAACATACTATTTCCACGTTCAACACAAATGGAAATAATAGTACCTGAAAAACGTTATTAAAAGAGGTCGCTAAAAAATTAAATTGTTGGGCCTGTGTGTTTGAAATAAAAATTAAGCATAATTTAAATTTAAATATAAATGCTTAACAAATTTAATTTTTATATAGCGTTAAGCATATAATTTAAAAAACATTTTCAATGTGATGAGCCAAAACAACATTTAGGGAATCAAATTTACACGTCTTAAAAAAAGTCTCTCTACTCGTTCAATTGTAAGGGGTGCATTGTTATACTCATAATAAGGAAATCATACAAAAGATACATATTATAATTTACTTCGAATTAGAGCATAATCCAATGATTTAATACAGCTATATCGGCAAAGCAAGTCGATGTTCGCATTAAAAATCACAATACATTATAGGCAAAAGCAGATATATTATTTATGTGGTCATTGAAGTTAAGATGACTATCAAATAACACTCCAAGATAAAAAATAAATTCTTCGTAAGTCGCAGAAATCCACATTTCGGGATATAAATCTCCATTTTTGACAAAGTTTGCAATCAGCCATAACTAAATAAAAATTCTTATTCTTATCACTAATAAAGGTACTTTCATAAGCAAAAGTCAAAAAAACGTTACGGGCACTCCTTCAACCCAGAAAGAAATTGTTATGACTGATTGCAAACTTTGTCAAAAATTGAGTTTTATATCGCGAGGTGTGGATCGTTTTTTTGACTCTTGATTATTAAAGTACTTGTATTAGTGATAAGAATACGCATTTTTATTTATTTATGGAAGATTGAAAACTTAAAAGAAAAAACTTTTTTGAAAGGGTTGAAAAAATATAAAGAGTTAAAATTAAGGGTTGATTATTTTTGTATTATTAATTTAGACCTTCCCTAATGGTGTAGTTCACTTTTTTTGAATTGCTTTTCTCTTCTCCGAGATATGAATTTTTAAAATCTATTGCTGGATCTATTGCTAACTTCACACCCGTAGAGAAGAGGTCCTAAGTTTGACTCTTGTGGAACACAAAATTTACTGTGGAACGTATATGATGTAATATCATTGTAATTAACATAATTAGCCTTGCTTTCTAGATACGACGATATAAACTATATTAATTGAGAAGTAAGTCCAAATGTGCCAAGCTTACCTAGTCAAATATTATGATCAATTGTATCAAAGGCATGGCTGAAGTCAGTAAAAATGTTATCTGTTTGCAGTCGTTTATAGATATATAATTATCAATTACACACTCAAGCAAAGTTACACAATATGGCAATTGATCTGTTGCAAATACGCAGTCACCTTTTTTAAAAATTGGATTAATAACTCGAGTCTTCGATAAGTCTGTAAATGTTGATGAGCGAAAAAATAAATTGAATATAATTGAATAAAGTTTTGTGATATTTAGTACCAGATTCTGCAAGATAATAAAAAAAAATATAAAATTGCGGCATGCTTAACTTTGATTATCAATCAATCAAACATGGTTTCGAGAAAACCGCGTTTACAGATTGTATGCCCTTTAATGAGGTTTAATTGAAATCATTGATTGTTAGTGGTTTATCAGCCAACCCATGTCCATAAATGGCTCCTTCCTCCCCTCTCTCTCTCTCTCGTAGTCTTGATTTCTATCAGACAGTGCTTGCCGTCTATGGTTTCAAAAACGTAGAGTTCTCCTTTTGTCACTTCACTGATAACTGAACTGGACTAGCTTGGTATGTAGTCATCACCACATATACAGAGTGACCCATTTGAAAGCGGGCCACCCTCATATTTTTTTTATTTTTGGAGCGATTTTGACGAATTTTTTTTTTTTAATGTCGAGGGAGGAAAGGTGTATTTTGGAGCCAAGCGGCGTCCAGTTTTTTTAAAAAGCAAAGCCTACACGATAATATTCAGAGCCGTAAAATCCATAATCCATATTAGAGATTGTTTTATTAAAAATCCGCGTACGCCACTGGAATTGGCGTCCTCTGAAATATATCTGTACCAAGTTTCATGAAAAAATATTCAACATTAACGATTCTATGACTAAATTACTGACAGGTGTTATTATGCATTAAGAATACAGCTACACACGGATGAACAATTCATAATAGTAGGCTTTGCAATTACTAAAGTCACAGATGAAATAAAAGACGAAAATGTCAAATGTCAGTTAAGTAGTGAAATTTACGTACTGTTCCGTAAGTACACTGTCAATAAGTATGGCTTATAATTTAACGGTACAACATAAGATTGAAATAGTAAAACTTCGTGGTGACAGAGACAGGTCTGGAAGGGAAGTATCTCGAATTTTTAATGACAGACATCCAGAACTTCAAAATATTAGCAAGTCTACCGTTGTGCGAGTGTGCAATATTTTTAACGAATACGGAGCTGTATCTCAGCACATTTTAAAAAATATTAATGTAGTACAACGGCCACGAAAAAGCAATGAACGAATTCGAAATTATTTCATCGAAAATCCGAAAAAAAGTTTGAGAATTGCAAGTTTGGACCTCCAGTTACCACGGGAAACAATAAGAAGAAACCTTAAAAAATACAGTAATATGAAGCCTTATAAACCGAAATTTCTCCACACCTTAGAAGAAGGTGATAATGATAAGCGAATGGAATATTGCTTATGGTGCCAAGGAGAATACCTTAATGACATAAATTTTCAAAAAAGAATTTTGTTTAGTGACGAGGCAACATTTACAACCAATGGGACGGTAAATTCATAGAACACGAGACAGTGGGCACAAAAAAATCCAGAATGGGTAATAAACTGTAGGCGACAATATTCACAGAAGGTAAACGTATGGTGCGGTATATTAAATACCAGAATAATTGGCCCCTTCTTTTTTGAAGGCAATTTGAATAGCCAAAGTTTTTTAAATTTTTTAAACAATGGATTTTCGGATGCTGTTGATGAACTTCCACTTGCAGAAGTGGCTGGTCTACTGTTCCAGTTAGATGGCTGTCCTATCCACAATGCCAGGACTGTGAGAGCGTGGCTGGAGGAAAATTTTCCTAATCGGTGGATAGGGCGAAATAGTAGGTTAATGCAGTTTCCTCCCAGGTCTCCTGACTTAACTCCCCTAGATTTTTTTCTATGGGGGTTTATTAAAGAAAAAGTCTACAATACTCGTCCAACCAACGCAGAAGAACTGCGCGAAAGAATAAGGCAGGCATGCGCTGAAATTACACACCATCAATTATCTAATGTTATGGCAAATATTAAAAGACGATATGATAAATGCATTCAAATAAATGGAGATTTAGTTGAAAAATCCAGAATTTAAAATTAATTTATGTGTTAATTTAATATTATTTTAGAAGAATGTCTGTAAAATACTGTTTATTAAATGTTGTTATTAAATAAAATAATCGTTGAAATTCATTTGTTATCGCATGGGTTACTGGATAAAAAGCTTCTTAATGCATAATAAACAACTCGTCAGTAATTTAGTCATAGAATCGTTAATGTTGAATATTTTTTCATGAAACTTGGTACAGATCTATTTCAGAGGACGCCAATTCCAGTGGCGTACGTGGATTTTTAATAAAAAAATCGCTAATATGGATTATGGATTTTACAACTCTAAATGTTATCTTGTAGGCTTTGGTTTAAAAAAAAACTGGACGCCGCTTGGCTCCAAAATACACATTTCCCCCCTCCACATAAAAAAAAATCGTCAAAATCGCTCCATAAATAAAAAAATTATGAGGGTGGCCCGCTTTCAAATGGGTCACTCTGTATATGAATTCTAATATATTAATACTGATTATTACTTCATCCTAAGTAATATTTGGTATACTTATTATTCAAGTTAATTACATTTAATGTCTATATACTTTTAGAGAGAAAAGAGCGTCGGCAAAGCCATTCACAATCTCTTGTGGCGATGATAATGTAATGCCTTCGAATATCATCTGATGAGGAATTCTTGAAGTACACAAACTTACAAATGTCTGTGGGTTTACTTCTAAATTTGTTTTCAATATCTGACATATAGGACGCACCGTGACCAGACATATCCGCACAGGAAGACTGCTCACGCGAAAACTGCGCACAAAAATGTGCGCACAGCGAAAACTCCGCACACGAAAACTCCTCACACGGAAAACTCCGTACAGAGAAAATAACGCAGAGTGATAATTCCGTACACGAAAATTGCTCCCACTGAAAAATGATCACACGGAAAATTACTCACTTTTATCAATCCTCACAGGGTGCGCACAACAAATATTTTTGCTATAATTATTACATTTCACATTAATCTAAAAGCAATAATGTACTGTGTTTTTATTTTTGAAAATGTTTATTTTTTGATGTATTAAATTTTTGAAAATTATTGTTTAAAAAAATACTGATACGGATGCAAAACATTTACCTTTAAAATTAAACTACGATTTTTGAAAATGTATAAATTTTTGCGTGAGATATGAATTTTTAATATTTTTTTAAGTTGTCGAATATTTGAACAAAGAAAAATAGAAAAAAAAATATTGACATGATTGAATTCCTTAAAAAAAAACTCTTATGCAATAATAATACATTTAACTTTAAAATTAAATTTGATTTTTGAAAAAGAGTCAATTTTTGTTAAACAAAACAAAAATCGTAAACAAAATTGGGTTCCTCAAATATTGATACATCCACAGTATGACTGTTAAAAAAATATTGATATGATACGAAACATCTGCCTTTAGAATTAACTTTTAATTTTTAAGTAAAAAAAAAGAAAAAAAATACTGATACGATTGAATTCCTTAAAAAAACTCTAATGCAATTATAATACATTCAACTTTAAAATTAATATTGATTTTTAATAATAATAATATAAAGGGTGAGTTTTTTTCGATGTTCTCTATGGGGATCTCGGAAACTATAAGAGATAGAGAAACTGTTAAATGGGCAAAGAAGTGTAGTTTTACGAGTGCAATAAAATAACATATTTTAAGAAGAGATATTTTGAAAAATGTAAAAAGTGTCAATATGAAGTGTCATATAAATATATCTCGATTATTATGACAGAAAAAAAAAACTGTAAAGGAAAAAGTTGTAGATAATTTTATGCAGCTTAATTAAATAAATTCAGAAAAAATTTGACGCCATTATTTTCCAAGATATGACGCAAACTTACATTTTTTTAATGGAAACCATAGTTGGCTATGACCTCATTCGAAAGACTATTTTTTGCTCTTTAATCCGACATCACAAATGACATAGTTATTTCTGAAAATATGTGAGTTACAGTCATTTTCAAGTTTTATTATTGCACCGCGTGCCGTGTGGGTTCGAATCCCAGCCCGGGCGAAAGATTTTTCGGGATCGAGAAGTATTCGGTCGGGTCCATGGTTGTTGTATACGTCTGACATTATTCGTTTGTTCATTTATTCATCCAAAAATTGTACATAAATAGTAGCCGCCTTGAGCTGGCCATATGGGCTACGATGCCAAAAAGTTTTATTATAAATAAGAAAATAGTTAGCCATGAAAAAGATGAAAGTAAAACAATTGCAGTTGTTTATAACCAAAATAAAATACTGTAGTTATTATTTTTATAAAGATATACAAAGTTGACAAAAAAACACCGTATAATAATTCTGAATTATAAAAATAATAATAGGATCGTTTGATCAAAACTGCAGTCATTAATAAATAAATAGTGTGATAATAATGGTGGTGAGCCATTTTTAAGATTTATTATAAATCAAAAAATAGTTAGCCATGAAAAAGATGAAAGTAAAACAATTGCAGTTGTTTATAATAACAATAAAATATTATGTTAATTATTTTTATAGAGATAAACAAAGTTGACAAAAAAACAAAATAAAGTATAATAATTCTTGAATTATGAAAATAATAATAGGATCGTTTGATCGAAACTGCAGTCACTAATAAATAAACAATTTGATATTAACTAAGTAAAAGTGCATTTTATTTCAATAATAATAGGAGACACATTTTAATATTACAAATGATGCTCAAAAAGTCCTCCATTAATATTATGGCATTAATTACATCTTTTTAAAATTTAATTTGTCTCCTATTATTATTTAAATAAAACGCACTTTTACTTAGTTAATATCACATTGTTTATTTATTAGTGACTGCAGTTTCGATCAAACGATCCTATTATTATTTTCAGAATTCAAGAATTATTATACTTTATTTTGTTTTTTTGTCAACTTTGTTTATCTCTATAAAAATAATTAACATAATATTTTATTGTTATTATAAACAACTGCAATTGTTTTACTTTCATCTTTTTCATGGCTAACTATTTTTTGATTTATAATAAATCTTAAAGATGGCTCACCTATTTTTAGAAATAACTATGTAATATGTGATATCGGATTAAAAAGAAAAAATACTCTTTCGATTGAGGTCATAGCCAACTATGGTTTATATTTAAAATAATGTAAGTTTCCATCATATCTCGGAAAATAATGGCGGTAAAAATTTTCTAAATTTATTTTATTAAGCTGCGTAAAATGATCTAGAACTTTTCCTTTTACAGTGTTTTTCTATCTGTCATAATAACCGAGATATATTTATTTGAAAAAATGGACACTTTACATTTTTTTAAATATCCAGTTACCCTTCACCCCGTACATTTAAGAATTAATTAGAATATAAAATATAAAATAAAATATTAATATAAAATATAAAAATACAAAAGTTAAAATTACAATTTAAAATTTAAAATTGGGACAACTTTGAGATGACAAACAAAAACAAGTAAAAACAATACAATGCAATACGCTAGACATAAATAATTAAAATAATTAAAACCCCCGCAAGAAAGTTTCAATTATCTAAATTTGGCCACAAACAAATATCGAGAGATCTATTCGTGATAAATTAGATTTAAAGTCTGAAATATTATTTAAAAATAGTTTAAAATTGGCGTTACTTATTAGGCCATTCGGTACTCTTAAAGTCCGTGATAAGGGTGCATCGAAAACCAATCAGTGTAAGTACAGAGGAGCAACCAATGTGATTATTGAAATCGAGTCAATTTTTGTGTGAGTTATGAATTTTTCAAAATAAATATTTTAAGTTAAGTGATAAAATTTGTAAAATCCTACAAGTGTAACGAATTTTAAATTCATTTAAACTTTAAAATTTGTACTCTATGATAAAAAAATCAGAAAAAATATATTGAATTGCAGTAGAATTTATAAAATTCTACAAGTGTAACGAGTTTTAAATTCCAATCAAAATTAAATTTCTGCATTGGTTTAATCATGAGCCGAATTTGCTTTAAAAGATTAAGATCTATGAACAGGACAATACATTTCTGATTTTCCGTTAAAACAATTGTCAAATTATAGCTGAAAACAAATGACAACATTCTAAACAATGTCTGGGCAAACGAAATATGCAATCTACGAATTTAAAAGTTGTAAAAAATTTATTAAAAGTTCAACTTCTATGTAAAAAAATAAACATTTTTGATTTCTCATCTTAGGTTAAAACAAAAGCAATTTTCCAAACTGAAAATGGGAAAACAAAGATTGCTTATAAGGATAGAAGAAAATAATCAAAGGATAAATTCATTTTAAGAGTTTAAAATTAATTGAAAAAATTATAGATTTCGGATTTCGAATAAAAATGAGTGCCAAATCCGAGATTGAAAAGAAACAGCAACACACCAAAATCGAAAATTGTACGATTTAAAAAATTGATCATTGAATCAATATTTCTTTTGAATTGGTTATTTAAGCTCCAGAAAATAAACCCATTCGATGGTGAGAAAGCTAATTGCAAGTGCTATTTGGTAAAAAGGTAAATGTAATTATAAGATTCTGTACGATTTGTCAATAAGCTACTAATGCCGTATTTTTTTGTATACATTATTGTAGCATAACATAAATGAACTATTGACCTGATGGTCTCCACTATACCGTTATTTGTTGTATTCAGATATTATTAAATCGCATTGAAAAAATCATTATTGTGTATAATTCATTTCTTGAATTTTACATAAATGAGCTATTGATTTGATGGTCTCTCTGCTCCTATCGTTATTTGTATTGAGAGATATTATAAAATTGCATTGAAAAATTCACAATAAATTATTAATTCAATAAAGTTGAATTAATTTCATTTAATCGCTTACCAACAGTAGGAACTATCTTCATAACTGATAATCCATTTCCATTAATGTAATTTTCAATATTCTGAACACACTAAAACACGCGAAGGTATACTGCCGAATCGAACGGTTTTCAATGACTAAAAAGAGATTTAATCTGGAATGCGTTCATGCATCGTGGATAAGGATTGATAACAGACGACGAAAGAATGTGTTTTTTGCAAACATCTACGCCGGATACTAATTGCCTCCGGGGCAAAGGTCAAATGATTCGGCGGTTCGCACCTGGCAAAATTTTCCAGTTCCACCGGTGAGTTTGTTCGGTGTTTTAGATTTTAACAGCGCGACGGAGTGTTATTCTTGAATTTTAATTTTTAAGTTCACTGGAATTTGAAATACTTTCATTTGATCAGGCGACGAAGTTGTGCAAATTTCTATCAAGTTCGCCGGCTCGAAAAAAATAGAAAAATAATAGCCAACGACGTTTAACTTTGTAGAATAACTGGAAATGCATTCTAGATTATGATTTCGTAAGAGTCCATTTACACCCCTTCACTGGATTTTGAAATATTTTCATTTGATCAGGCGGAGAAGTTGTGAAAATTGAAATATACGAAACAGCAGAATCATCGTTTATTAATACACGTTCTGTAGCGTAAATGTAGTATAAGCTTTGGAGTGTTACAACCCTCTATTAGAATCTTCCAAACACATGCGTATAGATCCAGTAAATTTTAATTCTAATCCAGATCTTCAATGATCAATCAAACAAAACAAAAAATAAATTAAACATACCTGTGATGGCATTATCATTAAATTGTTTATTCAAATTAATATATTAGACATTTATACTTTTAATTAAAAACACAGTACATTATTACTTTTAAATTAATGTGAAATGTAATAATTATAGCAAAAATATTTGTTGGGCGCACCCTGTGAGGATTGATAAAAGTGAGTAATTTTCCATGTGAGCATTTTTCAGTGTGAACAATTTTCGTGTGCGCAATTATCACTCTGCTTTATTTTCTCTGTGAGGAGTTTTCCGTCTGAGCATTATTCCGTGTGAGGAGTTTTCGTGTGCGGAATTTTCGCTGTGCGCAGTTTTCAGTGCGCAGTTTTCTGTGCGCAGTTTTCGCGTGAGCAGTCTTCCTGTGCGGATATATCACCGAACCAGGACACACAGTCTGTGATTTAGTGAGAGTCCGCATTCTTTGAAAAATTCTCAAATTTCATCTCCTCTGTGCCTATTGTATCAAAATGTACGTCGACTAAACAGTAAACTTATCGAATTTTATAATAACGTGTTAGCTTAGGAATTTGGTATATTTTTCTTAACTGAAACATGGTTACATAGTGGAATAGGTGACAGTGAGCTGTTTCCCAATATTTGCGATGTCTATCGAGCTGGTGGTGGTGCTCTAATTGCTATGCACTTCAGGGGAGATCAGAACACTCAAACCAACTCTCGAGATTATGCAAATCATAGCAGTTGAGGTAAAAATAAACTCAACACCGATAGAATTTATCTGTGCATACATAAAACCTTCAACAAATAGTTAATATTATAAAACATTTTTTGAGTGGGTTGTCATATTTTACGCTGCTAATAATAATATTGTTATTGTTGGCAACTTTAACATTCCGCTGCTACTCTGATGGAATACAATCTGAGTCTTTGCGTGCTTTTAATGCCTTACTTGATTTTAACAGTCTCATACAGTATAATAATATGCAAAATATAAATGCGAAAGATCTAATTATCCCAAACACTATTATTTCGAGTATTGAGAAAAGTTTACCTTGGTTAATTAGGATGGCCATCATCCCTACTTAACCTTCGATCTACTGCTTTAAATAACACGAACACAAAAACTCAAAATACAACGTTTGGAAGACAAACTTTTCAGCATAATCTCTACCGATTAGTCTTTAATTTGCGAGGCCACAAATGTTGATACCGCTTGTGATAAACTTTATGACATCCTTTATCTGTGATTTGTACGGTCAAAACAATGGTAAAACTCAGTCCCCATTAAGAAGACATACTCCTTGGGTTAATAAGTCTACATCTAACCAACTGTTGCCTAAGGAAAAGTACCGAAAACTCTATCGTAAATATAGTTTGGTGATCAAGTTTGAATAACTGGATAACTTGTAAACTATCCATATCAGCTGCCCACATTGACTGTGTAAAGAAGACAGAACGAGAATTTTACTTATGGAAATATATACTCGAAAACCCATATTTTAATCCCATATTTTAGGCGATTTAACATTTGGCGATACTAATCTTTCTACTCCTATATGGATATGGTCGATGGTTTTGCAGATTACTTTCAAACATCTTACGGAGATCCACATACCCCTTGTAGATCTACCCTCTTCGGTGACCTGCGCATAAATTCGTCACAAGTTAGGCATAATTTACATCAGCTGAAACCAATCCTTACATCAGGATTGAACAAGATTCCAGCTATTATAATAAGGAACTGCACAGATTTTATTTGTGAACTGTTAACTTTCATTTTTCATCTGTTCTTAAAAAATTTCCCGAATTATTTAAACAATTTAAAATATGCCCAGTCTTTAAATCTAGGGATAAGTCAAATATTGAAAATTACTGACCCATAAGTTTCTCTCAAACTTCTGAAAGGTTTTTGAGTCTATTTTAAGTGAACATATTTACCACAATGTCAGTTCTAAAAGATTAATTTATCAACATGGCTTCTTTAAAAGGCGATCCACTTATATCTATGTAATATATGTATTGTGTCGGGAGCTTTGAGCGATAATAAACCGTTCCTCGTAATTGATATATATCTTACTAACTCATTTAACCGGCTTGATCACGGCCTGTTAATAGATTAATAGATTGTTTATATAAATGTTATTAATATAATAGCCACTTATTAAGATAATCGACAACAAGTTGTTGAAGTTAATGGAATATGATCGGTACCTTACTTAGCTGTCAGTGGGGTTCCTTAGGAATCTAAGCTTAAATCCTTACTATTTCTACTATTTTGGATGGTGTTTGTAAAAATTTGAGATATACGGACTTGATTTATACTGCCGACTTAAGGATTATTAAAGTGGTTGAAAATCTTTTCGACTATAGAGTGCTTCAGCATGATCTGAGCGGTGTTAATCAGTGGTGCAATACTCACAAATTAACACTTAACCCTAAGAAATGTTCAGAGGTTACGTTCTATCTTAAATCAAATGTAATATTTTAGAATTATACCATTAATGATACTACACTCGATAGAGTCTCCAAAGTAAAAGATCTTGGGGCTATTTTTGATAGCAAGCTCATATTTAATTCACATACCATTAGCATCAGTAAAGCGTGTTATAAAATGGTAGGTTTCGTTATAAGACCTTGTCAAAGATTTAGTAACATTGATGTCATGAAAACTCTTTTATAAGCTTTTGTTCAAAGTAAATTAACAAATTGTTCCATTCTTTGGTCACGTATGCATCACAAGACCTATTTATACGATACATTTTCTCATTGACTTTATCAATTTAGTGTATCGTCGAATAACCAGCCAAAGTATTTAACATTGTTTCTTGTGTGAGGTGCTGTAGAGTTCATAAAAATATTAAGTTGTTATGTTGGAACCAGTACAACTTTTTCAATGCTATCATTACATTATGTTTCCAGAATTTTATTGGATCGGTAGGATACTACAAATGATGTGTCATCTATATAAGCGATCAAACCGTCTGATATGTGGTTTTCCAAAACATTTAAATAAATACGAAATAGAATTGGTCCTAATATGGACCCCTATAGTACCCCCATATTTATAAGTACTTTGCCAGAGTAGATGTTATGCGCTTGACCGTAGTCTTGTGTACGCAACTTGATATTTTGTTTCCTGTTGAGCAAGTATGATTTGAACCCTTCATGTGGTTATAGAAATATGTTACCAATTATTTTGTTTAGCTTTATTTGTTAATAACGAGTGTAAACTTACTGTAAGTATAACCACAAATAAAGTACTCTACTCTACTCTTCTTTAATCTTATCTACTCTATTCTACTCGACTCTCCTCTTATCTTCTCTACTCTACTTTACTCTACTCTTCTTTTATCTTCTCTGCTCTACTCTACTCTTTTTCTATCTTCTCTACTTTACTTACTTCCTGTGCACGAAATTTTACCAAATGCGTTTTATTTCTACTGATTTTCGAACCAAGGTTATGTTAAATGTAAGAATACTCGGTACTTTTTAAGATAGTGCTAATAGACACACATACATTTTCTGAAAATTGTTGGAATCGTCTCTGGGATCTTAAAATGAATATTTCTTTTAAAGTCGATAATTCCAAAAAAAATTGTGAAAACAATATTTTTTCGTACTTTGTACAGAAAAGGTATTGAAAGTATTGAAACACTTCGAAACACGCTGTGCTATACAGCGAATCATTTATACTATATAATAAAATGAAGGAGATGTGTGCTTCCAGCAATACGTACAATTCGATACCATACACTTTGTACATAACCAACTCATCCACTTAATTTGAAAGGGATATCACAACGTTGAAATTTCACAACTTACAACAATACCCTTAAAATTTATCCTCGAAACTTAACGCAAACTTTCCGCTTGTTTCGCGAAAATATTTATATGATCCCATTAAATCCGCATGGAGACTCATTCCAAGATTACATCCCCTCATGAAAATAACCCCACCCTGCAGTGTATTGTAATTGCAAAATATTTATGGCGTCGCAAAATTATTACCCGTGTTTGTGCTGGAAACAAGAAGGGTTACTTGTAATTGCGAACAACTTTATGCATAATTCAAGACGGGCGAGGGTGCATGCTAATGCATTTTTAAATTAAAAGCGCAATTACTGATTAATTAATTCCGTTATTTTCCTGCAATGCTATTTTTTTAATATAATAAAATATATAAGATTTTGAATGTTTAGTATGAAGGTGCGCTGAAAAAATACGGGCAGACATTCCTTATGAAATTTTATTATGACTTTGAAATTTAATACAGGTAGGGAAAGGTATATATCGTTCCCTGCATATTTGGGATTGTCGAGTGTGCGCGGGATGCAAAAACAATGCGGAAACGCTAAGCAGATATTAAAATGTGAGTTTAAATTCCATAGAGAAAATCATAAGGTTATTCTCGATACGTTAAATTTTAACATGTGAAATATGAGAATGTAACTTCTGTATACTTTGATATACCCAGAAGGCAACACGTACAAACATTTCTAAACTCCGTAATTTTGCTTTACTAATTATATGGATAAGAAAGTTAACTTAATCTCTCAGTGTGTTAATTAGTTTATGGCTGTATTATTTGAAGTTAGGGTAAATACACCACACTCGGTTAAGTAATATTATCCTTCCAACCATTGTTGCTCAAAATTTGGAATCAAATATCGATTTTATAATCATATATTCACAGACGCTGCCTATCTGTATGACGACATTGTACATATTTAACATTTTCTCATTAAACAAATATTGTCCTTCCAAGTATGCTATAAACCGTTAAAACTTTACGGTCTATATCTTCACCCCACTTGAATATTTCCAACGAAATTAAAAACTAATATTACATAAAAGAAAATGTAGCAGTGTACAATCTACACTAAAAATAACATATCGCTGTGGCGAATTCCACTTTTACGATGGAGAGAAAGACGTCGCTCGGCGAATTACTGTCTCTCTGTGTGGCTTTCATTGCGGGGTTATTTATGACGGTGGCGTTATTAAAATTTAACCGATAAGTTATAAAAATAAAAATCACCGCGTGTAATTGCGTCCCCGACAATAAAATCCGAAACTGCCGACGGTCGGGGATTAATGGGACGTGAAACATCGACGTCGGCGTGAAAAATGCGCGTACCCACATTTCCTTCACACGAAGCCCACCCTCGCCAATGGTGATTATGAAATAAATAACATTCCAGGGACCATAAATCACGAACAAGTGGATGTTATAAATGTTGAAAGAGTGTAAGCGTGTGTAAAGTAATGTTTTTATGTTTTAATATTTTGAATACAATTGGAGCTATTTTCAATGTAAAGGCGGTATTTTTACATGACTTAATTTTAATATTCAATGTGTGTAAAAAGTATTGTAATGACATGGTAAACATGATTTCTCTGAAAAATCCTCGCACACGTCGATTTTAAATTTAAAAAATGAAATTAATTTATGTGAAAATTTTTATAAGGCAGATGATTAATCATCTGCCTGATGAACACACTGCGTGGCGAAACATATGTTGCAGTGTTCGACATTAAAAATTTGTGAACATTCTCAACACACATGTTTTACTTACCACATATATTATGGAATTTCACCAAGTAACAGCCTCATCAATCCATCAATGAAATTAATTGTTTCGAAACGAGGTACTCAAATGATAGGTAAGTCATGAATTAAAAATCACTAATACTTAACCCGGCCCCAAGCGAGAAAAATGTGAAAAATCGTAGTTGGGCCGTGTAAGACACTAGGATGACTCGTGGATGTCAAATTGTCAAATTTCAAATTAATTTCTGATTTGCTGAAATACATTGATTTCATCCCACGTAATGAGTATTTATCATAGATTCATCTGTATAAGTAACTTTTATCGCGATGCATGACCTTCGATTTGTAATTAATAACCTTAATTCTTTATGGTAATTGCTAAAATTGGATATGTAAATTTTAGTAGCTCCAAAAGAATTATTGATATTTATTTATTATTTATTCCTCGTATTTACATAACATGGCAAATTAGAGTGTCCAAAAAAATCAATCAAAATTCTGATCACACGTGGTACAGGCAGAGTTCATTCCATTCATGATCTTCCACTCGTACCTGTAGTTTACCTTCATGGTGTATTTTATGTTCAATTAAATGTTTCCTATAGTTTGCTTTTTCTTGCCCTAATTGAAGTCATTTTTTATTTATCTTCTTTTGTTTTCGACTTATAGCCAAAAAGTATTTTTTACCATTTTCGATATATTGCACTATCTCAGTTGTTTATCATTTGATAATAATGAAAATTAAATATTGTTGAGGTACTGTTTTGAAAAGAATGAAATAGGCTTAACAGCATTCAGATATCTTCATTAATATGAGAGTTATAACATAAAGTTGTGTTTTTTTAAATATAACCTATAGTTGGCTTTGGCCTATTTTATTAGGTTTTTGTTTTTGTCTTTCCAACAATATATAGCATATGGGGGCTGTATTTGTAATTTCATTAAAATCTAGTAAAAATTATAATTTTTCAATCATTAAATATATTTTCCCACGTTCATCCTTGGTTGGTTTGTATTTCTGGGGTAATATTAAATGTTTTATTTATCATAATACTTTATTTGAAAAGTTTCAATAAATTAACAATAGAAACACTGAATAAAACACTTACTATGTTTTTTACCACAATTTATTTGATGTATGTACAAATATTACATATACATACATATCACGACTTAAGTTTCGACGTTTTACTGTCATTATCAAAAAAAACATAGTAAGTGTTTTATTCAGTGTTTCTATAATGAATTACCACGTATTAACGGTCGCAACCATCACCATGATTAAATTAACAATAAATTGAACTGATAATTTTCTCAATAAATGTGTCTATTATTCAAAATACTATTTATAACACGTTTGCATGCATTATTAAAATTGTCATTTCTCATTTTATTAAATTTGTCTTTTGTAAGTCTAGCGGCGTCAAATCAGGTGATTGTGGTGGTCAATTTTTTCCAATCCAGTTATTCCCAAAATTAATATTTAATAGATTTGACACTATTCTTGTATTATGGGCTGGTGCTTCATCTTGTTGAAAAGATATAGTTCTTCGTTGAATTAGTAGTAAGGTACCCAAAAAGTTTTCAATAAAGTGTTGGTCTATAATTTTATAAAAACGTCGTCTGTCAAGGTTTCTCGTTCATAAATTTTGTATGGTAAAATGTTGTTTTCTGTTAGGGCACACCATTAATATTAAAACCAAAGCGTCTTTGGCACTGGACGTCAACAACATGGTGAGAGTTTGAATTAAACCAATAATGCTCGTTATGGCTATTAAATATTCCTGCAGAGTTAATGTATGCTTCGTGCATCAAAATAGCACAACGGTAAAAAGAATTGGAATTGAAGATTTTGTTATTGTTGTATTCGAATAGTGTAAGGCAGAAATTTAAGTTTTTCAAAATTGAAATCCCAGATTCCTCTCAAAGGGGGTAGCGGGGGTGGCGGCCCCCGCGCTATTTGAGTTGCAAGTGTAGAAACCTTGTTTTGAATATTAAAAAAATGAGATTTGCATGCTTATTAACTGTCATATTCGACTTATACCAAAAATGTGATAAAAGTCCTAAGTTCTAACATTTGTATTTGCTATAATAATGTATTTTATCCTAAAAATGTTATATACGACTTATACTTTGTTAATTACTCGTGTAAGTATATTTTTATTAGCAAGTTAAGAAAACCAAAATTTATTTAATTTGAGTTTTCGCGCGAACAAGTGAAGATATTAACACGCGGTTAAGGGGATAATGAAGGTCAATAATATGGCTACTTATGCTATTTGGCCCCTTTTTGTAAGCGTACAAGAGAGCTGTAAAAAAAATATTCTAGAAAAACTATTTTTTTTTTCACGTTTTTCTGCTGTTTACACCAAGTTTTTAGAGTTCCATGACCTGTAAAAAATTTGGAAAAAATGCTGTTTTCTAGTTTTGGGTGTAATAAAATTAAATCAATTAAATCTGACCACACAACTGACCGGAAAAAATACACACAATTTTACAGTGGAATAATTTCAGAAAAACGCATTTTTTACCACATTTTTGGTGAATATGACAGTTAATGAGTATGCGAATCTCATTTTTTAAATATTTAAAACAAGGTTTCTAAACTTGCAACTCAAATCGCGCCAGGGCCGCCACACCCATCTTATCCCGCCACCCCCTTTACGAGGTGAAATAGCTGGCTCAGCTCTAATTACGCCTATAGCTGATTCTTTCACTATCATATCGTGTTGATCTTGAAAGAAAATTGATTTGTTTAATAAAAAACAATTCATGTAAATAACACAAGCCGACTCAGATGAAAGTGAGAAAATATATTTGATGTTTCAAAAACAACAATTTTTAATATATTTTAATGAAATTGCAGGTACAACCCCCACATGCTATTTATCGCTGAAAAGAGAAAATATGACCTAATAAAATAGGCCTAAGCCAACTATAGGCAGTGTTTTAAAAATACACCTTTCTATTATAACTTTCGTATTAATGAAGATATAGGAATTCTGTTAAGCTTATTTTATTTTTTTTTCAAAAAAGTGCCTCAACAACATATAACTTGTATTATTGTCAAATGATAACAACTGAGATATTTCAATATATCGAAAATGGAAAAAATTGACTTGTTGGCTCCAACTCGAAAACAAAAGAAGATTTTCCCATTGATTTTTTCTTCGAAAAAGAGACCGACGTTGCGCCATCCTTTTTTCTCTATCTATCATAGTTATCGAGATCCCATATACAAACATCTAATTTTGTCCACTCTGTACTTCAAATTTTCTTAATATTCCTCTACATGATGTATTATACTCTAATCCGTACAGTTTCCCATTCTTTTGTATTGTAAATACATGGGAAGGGTATTTGCTTTATACCCAAAGTCGTATACAGTATAGCACATTAGCCAGAAATACAGTATAATAAACTATTATTAATGATTGGAAACTTAAAATATTCTTCTATTTCCTTATGAAGTAACCTATTCCACTGAGATGTTTACTTAAAATATTTATATGTTCATGCCAACTGAGAAATTTCGATTCCTAGCAATTTTACTGGTTTATTAACATTGAACTGATCGCTGTTAATTGTCAGACATTCAGGGGTTAGCCTTAAAAATAATACACTGGGTTTTATCTGTATTTAATAACAAATTGTTATTAGAGAACCATTCTTGCAATTTGCTTAAGTATATATTATATTCTACATTTAATTATTTATAATTATCTGCACTAATTAAGACAGATGTATCATCGGCTATCATGTTTGCTATCAGTTACATTAAAAATAACATATTTTATATTAACTATAAATAAAAATGGGCCAAAGATGCTACCTTGCAGAATACCTTTAACTTATGCTTTAGCATTTGAATAAATAGGTGTGTCATTTTGATTTATTTTACTATCTGTTGTCTGTTATTTAAATAAGATCTAAACCAAGAAAGGGCAGTTCCCCTAATACCACATGGTTCCAGTTTATTAATGAGTATTGTATGGTCTACATTATCATTATAAGGCAATTTCCTTATTTTCTAAATTTGTTAAATGCTGTTTACTTTCGCCAGATACAAATCCATGTTGATGTGAGTTTAAGTTTATATCCGTTTAAGAACTAGCGACCCTAATAATATAGAAAAAGATGTTTGTAAGCTAATAGGACGTTAATTTCTCATTTCATTTGGATCATTATTCTTATAAACTGGGAGTACTAGTGCCAATTTTAACATATCCAGGAGCTGAAAGAGTCATTCATGATTTTCTACAAAGGTGTTCGAATGTATTCGAAACAGTTGTAAATTACATGAATAGGGATTTTCATTGCATAATTGTGGTTGCTTCATATTACAGAAATTGACAAAAAAAATTAAAACTGTTAGTTAGATTAGTCATGTGTGCACAAGAATGTCATTTTTAATTCATTTCTCTTAGTGTTTACAATTTTCTGCATTGCCTTGGAAGTGTTCAGCATTTTTGATCTGAGTATTACAGTGGTCCTTTTAGCCGTTAATAGTGCTATTTCATATGCTTTCAAATTTTGCTAACATTTGGAACATGACACTTTCCCTTCCAGTTGTGGTGTTAACCAGGTTTTCCGAATTTTAAATTCATTTTTTAGAACTAAGGAAATGAGCATTAAAATGAATATTAAAGATATTTAAGAAAAAGTAGATGTAAGATTAAGCCTTAACAAGCACAGTTCGATATAATAACGTAACGGGCACTGTGAGTCTAATACCCGGACAACTTTGAAGCTATCTCCGTTAATATTGACATTGAAGGTTAGAAAAAAATTACACAACTGCTTAGGACATATTTAAATGCAAGTTAAGATATGGTAGAAACTAAACAATTTTTTTGTGTCCAAAAACAATATTGAACAATTTTGAAAGAAAATGTTAAAAAATTTGCGTTTTTTTTACTGAAAATTTAATTAGAAAAAAAACTTTTAGATATGTTTCGCTACAAATTTCAGGTCGTCTTGCTGAAATATGGCACTATCAAATAAAAAAAATCGGAGGTCTTCGCTGCAGAAACTATATTCATTTTTAAGTTTGAAATGAGGTAAGCATAGAAATTTTTCTTTTGATTTTTTAGAAGGAATCATATACAGCAATAGATGTACAAAAAAATGAGGAAATATGGTCTTCGATTGCGCCATCCGAATCATCACTTGAATCAGATTCTCGATAGCGGGGAATATCGTCTTGAAGAAGTTGTTGATCAATATTTTGACGCAAATTATACGTCATCGTTCAAAAAATGTAGCTCTTAAAATATTCCGCACGGAATATTGCGGCCAAAATACGCGACTTTCAAAAGGTTTAAGTTTTGGGATAAATGGGGGCCTATTATGGGTACTTTTTAAAATTAATTTCACATTATACAGAGTGTTCCAAACGCCGTAAAACTATCAAAGTTGTATTTTTTAAAGTTTTTTTTTAATGGAACACCCTGTATTTTTGTCATTTTTGAATTCTAGGGAAAAAATAAAGTTGAGTTAATTCAATATTCCGTAAATCTATCGTTTACCGTTTTCGAAATATTTAAACATTTGTTAAAATGCATGGTACCTGCTGTATATGAAATTATATATTTGCCCCAGTGTTTGACGTGAAACCATTGCATTGGTTTCTATTGTTTGGTTGAAGGTTCTAACTTTAGAGCCAGCCATGATTTCATACAAAAAAATATACAGGATAATAAAAAAAATGCGGTAGAAAAACCCAACTTATAAAATTGAATAACTTCGTTTTTTCAAATGGCACACCCTGTATTTAGTAAAGTATTCTCAAGTAGGATCCAATTACCTTTCAGATTGTATAAGGGTTCCTTGTTACTAATCTCAATAGTTTTCTTATATTCGGCAATTTTCATATGAGAAATTATATTATTATTATCTGAAAGATAATTGGATTCTACGTGAGAATACGTTACTAAATATAGGGTGTGCCATTTGAAAAAATCACCCTGTAATTTTTTTTGTATGAAATCATGGTTGGCTCTATAGTTCGAACCTTCAACCAAACAATAGAAATGATTGTAATGGTTCAACGTCAATCACTGGGGCAAAAATAAAATTTCACCCAGACCATGCATTTCAACAAATCTTCAAATATTTCGAAAATGGTAAACAATAGGTATAGGAAGTATAGAAGTAACTCTAACTATTTGCTCCATATAATTCAAAAATGACAAAAAATGTTCTATTTAAAAAACACAACTTTAATAGTTTTAGGGCATTTGTAACACCCTGTATAATGTGAAATTAATTGTAAAAAGTAAACATAATAGGCCCCTATATATCCCAAAAGTTAAACTTTTAGAAAATCACGTATTTTGGCCACAATATTCCGTGCCATATAGCGTGGGGTTATTCACGCTATATGGCACGGTATAGTAAAAAAAATACATAAAAAATACAATTTACGTTTGAAAAAAACTGTTTTATTTAAAGTGCTAGATAAATATTTAATTTGCATATTTATTTACCAAAATACGAAAAAAAACACAATTTTATTTTTGATTTTTTTTAATTACGTATCGGGCACTCTTGGGTCTGTTAGACCCCCAAAATAAGAAGTCCGTTTATTTTGATATGACGAGAAAATTAGAGCCGATAGACTTGAGGTGGAATATATGGGAGGAAGAATAGAAAAAAAAAGTGTGCGTCCGGGTCTATTGGACCCACAGTGCCCGTTAAGGGTTAACATTGGTAATAGTATTAATGCCTTACTAACAAATGCAGTTCCCATTTTTAGAAAATTCCAACTGAAAGTAGTTGCACATTTTCAAAATTGTCGCTACAAAGAGGTTAAAATCTTAGCCGGAATGCGAAACAATTTAATGAATATTAAAGCATTGGGCTAGTATACTACGAAATCAAGATATCTTGTCATTAATTTACTGGCCAAAGCAGTTTACATCCCGTTAACATAATAACTCAAACAAAATAACTTTCTTTAAATTTTCACTGCAGACATGTTAAATGTGATAAAAAATTTAAAAAATGTAAAACGTTGTTGTTTAACAAATGCTAAGAGATATTACCATCAATTTACTGCTTAATATCTTTCTAATGGCTAAAAGACTTAGGTCGCTGGCCTATTGTATTACTCTAAGGAGGGCAATCAACGATTTTTATTATTAATATTATCTTTCTAAAATTGCAACAAAACAAAAAGATTATAATATGAAATAGATATTAATTCTACCAAATAAAAACTCAGTTTAGATTTTAAATGTTTAAAATTCTCGACTGGTTTCACCTTATTATGGCAATTTCAAGAGATTTGTAAAATACATTTATTTACTAAAACAAAAGTTACTAATTTTCAAATATTCAATATTTCAAAATAGACAGATTTTTTTAATCATTACCAGTCTGTTTATTATATATTCGCAAAGAAATTTGCACAAAAATCATGAGTTTAAATTATAGTAATAATTAAATTCATTGTAAAAAATTGAAATCATAGTGCTGATATTTTACAAATGCTAGAAAACATTTTGTCATCGATTTACTATGTTAAGCAGTGTCCATCTTTCGAAAACCCCAACTAAAACAAAAGTTATGCATTTTCAAAATTGTCACTACAATAAAATTGTATTTTTTCTAAATTTAAATTTATTTATACAGATTGATTATATGTAAATAATCTAAATTGGTAACCTAATATAAAATTAAATGAATAAAAGAAACATAATGGAAAACAATGTACGAGTTAGTAAATAGCTTGACTTCAAATGGGCTTATGATAGAATGTTACTCTGACATTACAAAATATACTAAATTTAAAATAAACACAATATATACAAAAGTTAAAACAGTTGTGCTGGTATAATACAAATGTTACGTGGTATTTTATTTATACATGTATGGAAAGTCATCACAAATAAAAAATACAAATACATGAATAAAGTTATAATTATAAAAATGGGATGCATGTATACAACTAAAGCAGTTTACATCTCTTAAAAATCCTAACCAAAATAAAAGTTACGAACTTTTAAAATTGTTTCTGCAATGAGGTTAAAAATTTAAGCAAAATGAAAACAATTGTTGCGTTGGTATTTTGCAAATGCTAAGAAATATTTTAATAAAACACAACCATACATAAACAAAATAATTCAATATTATAATATCCACCAACCTCTAGTTGCCCTTTCCATCTCACGCTTCTGCTTCTTATCTCTCAACACTTCACTGTTTTTAATTTGTATCGTTTCACTAATTACACTTTCTTAGTTCACTGTATTAATTGTTATAGACTTGTCGCGTTATACACTAATAATACTAAAGTTTATTTGTCCCACGATTTTAATTAAATGATACAAATTGGTAAGTGCTCGCCTCGTCAGACCGCGACACCTAGCGTACCTCTTCCCCTGCACCGAATGAGTTCCGAGAATTACCGATAAACAACGCAACATCAACAAACGATGCACGCCAGTTATCGATCGAGATTAATGCAAAGCGTCCGCGTCAATTTATTTCTGTTCATTTTAACCGTAATAAGTGCAACTAGTTTTCGGTGTTTTGTGCTTACTGTTAGTGTAGTGAATTGACGGAGTAGTGTAATTAGTGAGAATAAACAAATTAATGGCAGTGAAGTGTTACGCTGCCAAAAGCACCGAAGCGTATTGAATAGGAAAAGAGCAAATGAAGGTCAGTGCAAATATAATTTAAATTATTTAGATTATTAAGGGATCTGGCAGAAATGATGATCTGGCAGAAATGATCCGGTAAATACATAAAAGAATCTGTTTTGTTTAAAATAAATCTGTAGACACAACGTATGAACCTGTTCGCCATTTCTGTTAATAAACTTGTTTTTAGAGTACGTTAGACTAGTGACGGACATTAATATCGAAATTGTAGATATTTATGCATTGAGGGAGCTATGGAATGTATATGATTAATTAATTTCTCACTTAACCCGTGGTGAAACATAATTATATAATTTGATTAATTAAAACACTTGAGATGACCTAAGGTCGAAACTAGTCGGGGAGACAAATAAAAGCAGTGAAACAAAACCTAGTGTTTTAATTAATCAAATTAGATATGGAATGTTTTTTTGAACTCTGCTCAAAAAACTATGCCAACAAAACAACTGTCAGCCACCGACTCCATTTACCCTAGAGTAAACTCTAGTCCTCACATCTCCCGAGGGACTTATGCTTTGTATCCACGACGATAATAGTAAATATCATACTACTAAAAAATAAAACAATAAACGAAACGAAATTTACAACATGCAATATTTTTCAACAAAATAATTTTGTGCGAGTAAAACAACAATAAGTCAATTTCAGTTATTGCATTAAACCTGCCCAATTCTGTATGGACAATTTGTATGCATTTTAATCCCATTGTGTTTTTCCGCGTTGCCATTTTGACATTGACAGTTGATTTATTAAGGCCGGGATAAGCCGGACGGACGCCTCCGGCACTGAAAATTGATCAAATTCGTAATGAAGCCGCCCCCGGGCAGCCTGTCCTTACGTCAACGTTTAGATTGTGTCCCGCTTTTCCAACGGGATCTCTCCTCGTTTTTCATTCGCACAAATGGAATCCCAGTGTAAATGTACATTGGCGTCATTTTGTTTGAGAATCAATTTTCAGTAACATCCACCTTCTCCTCTCCTCCTCTCCCAATATCCTCTTTGATATTCATTTACTTCCAGTTTGCGATGTTATAAGCGAATATAAAATTGATAGAATATTTAAGTCCGATACCTTCTGCACGATCTATCTGAAGAAATTTCCCAACTGAGAAGAAACGTCATTACTAACATTAAACAGGCGCAGATTTGGCCATTTGCCACCCTCTGATCAGTTTTATGCAATAATATGTTTACAAAAAATATTTTGAAACCTCAAACTTAATTTAAAATTATATACCGGGTGTAACTGATTTCTGGTAGACTAAAAATATTATTTTTATTTCTACATACAGGGTGTATTTGAAATAACGAACAAGCATTTAAGGGCACATACACAAAATATTTGTGAACCCATTTCCGTCAAAATTTATTCGAAAAAAAAAATTTTCCTAATTTTTCGAGGTTTTTTAAACATTTTGAGAACCAATGCTTTTCTCATTTAATTAGGTCTGCATGGAATGTGTGTTTGTTTATTTAAAACGCGAGTAATTTTGCTTCCGAAATTTGAAGTGTTATCGCAACGTTTTTTTTGTAAAAGATAAACAGTCCTCAAGTTCATTGACGCTTAAAGAGCACTCAGATATTTCCTACGCGTTTGTTGTAATTCGATATCTGAAGCCGATGCCGTTTAAAAATTAGGTCACATTACCACTGCCCCCAAACATGTTGCGTATTTTCACTCATTAACTTTAATAATTAATTGCGGGCTTTTTGTTACAGTTATAAACAAAATAATTGCGAATATTGTTTAAAAATAATATCATCTGTTCGTTATTTCAAATACACCCTGTATATCTTAATGAAATTTACTATGGTGTTTTTAGAGAATAAAATGAACAGAACAAATAAAGTTTTAATAAAAATTTAATTTCCGGTTTAACCGAAAGTTACCTTAACTTGTCTATTTCATATTGAACACCCTGTATATTTATATTTTATTCGTCTCTAAATTCTGAGCTTAGGGATGTATCATAAGTGACCTTTTGGTAAACTCAGAATTTAGATACGAATTAAATTATATAAAAATATACAGGGTGTTCCATTTAAAATGGGCAAGGTAAGGTAACTTCCGGTTAAACCGGATCAGCCATTGACTTTATTTTTTAGTTCATTCAAATCGGTCAATAATTAACAGAGTTATGGCGTTGGGCGTTTTTTATGAAACACACGGATAATAGAAGGAATTTTGTAAATTTGTTCATTATCTCACTTTACTATTTAATCTCTTGAAATTATAGCAATAAAAACGAATTCGAATCACAACCGTTTTTCAGTTTTTCTGCTATAGTTTCCGAAGAATTGAAAGAATTTTGAAAATTCGTTCAGATCTTCTTCAACCCTTCAAGCTATTTCAATTTCTGGGTAACAAACGAACTCGATTCGTAAAAGTTTTTTTTAGTTTTTAACTATAAATCTCGAACAATTGAAGAAATTTCAAAAATGCATTAACTACCTTATTATTCTTAAGTTTTTTTTTAAATTAGAGCAAAAAATAGAATTCGTTTCGCGAATATTTTTCAGTTTCTCAGCTATAAGTTTCGAACAATGGAATGAATTTAATAAATTTTCGTAAATTTGTTCAATATCTCACTTACTTTCCTTTTCAAGCTCTTGAAATTATAGCAATAAAAACGAATTTTATTTGCACCATTTTCAGTTTTTCTGTTATTAGTTTCGAATAATTGAAAAAATTCGAAAATTCATTACATCTTATCCAACTCCATAAACTCTTTCAATTTTTGAGTCGGAATTGTTTTCCCAGTTTTTATCTTTAAATTTGGAACAATGTAAAAAAATTAAAAAATGCGTTCACCACCTTACGAGTTATTTTACAACAAAAGAAGTGAATTGGAGTTGCGATTGTTTTTTCAATTTTTCAGCTATAAGTTTCGAGCAATAGAAGAAATTTCATAAATGTATAAATAATATCTTATTTTACTCGTTAAGCTCTTGAGATTACAGCAATAAAAACGAATTCTAGTCGCAATTATTTTCCAGTTTTTCTGGTAAGTTTAAATTTGTTGACCATCTTACTAAACTGTTCAAGCTCTTTTAATTTTCTGCGAAAAAAACTAATTCTAGGCTCAATTCTTTTTCCGTTTTTAGGTATAAATTTCGAAAGATTAAAGAACTTTCAAAAATTCTTTTACCATCTTACTATACGCTTCAAATTTTTTTTTTGTAATTACTACGAAAGAACACTTTCGATTTGCGATTGTTATTCGGTTTTTTCTGCTATAATTTCTGAACTATTGAAAAACATTCAAAAATTTATTCAGCATCTTACTCAACTATTCACGCTCGTCAATTTCTGCAAAAAAATACTAATTCGAGTTCAGTTTTTTAGCTATAAGTTTCGAACAACAGAAGACATTTGTAAATTTTTTTTTTATTACTTTCTCCGTTACGAAGTACGAGAAAGTATTGTGATCGTAATTTTTTTTTCAAAATTTTTTTTTATGGAAATATCCATTTTGGGGTCCCTAGATGCAATTTCAACAATTTCTGGAAAAAAAAAATTGTGTGTGTGTGTCTGGCTGTGCGCGCTGTATCTCAAAAACTAATAGAGCAGTTGATATAAAACTTTGAACATACGTCTTATTTGATAATCTGAAGAACTGAAAAGCTTTTGCTAAAATTTCGTACACTGGAAGTGGGTGTTTACCTTAACTGTTTTTTGTTTTTTTTTGCCAATATTTTCTTAAATATGAAAAATAGCACAAAAACATTTAAACAAACATTGAAGACAACAAAGAAATGAACATCTTTTGCTTGAAAACATCTTTCATAAAATCGTTTTTATTCGAGAAAAAAATTTATTATTATTTTTTAATTTTTGGTTTATAATTATAAAACGATAATAGTTACAGCAAATTTGTGTTAATAATAATTGTAGAGAATGATACTTTTTTTCGAAATCCCTTTAGTTTTTGAGTAAACTGAGATTTTGAATTTGAAGTATAATTTTTTCATCTTTCATAATTTTGACGTTTTAAACGTCAGTTTCATCCGAGTCTACAAAATTTTAATTCTAAACTGACACCTCAAATATCTCGAAACCTGAGCAACATGGCAAAAAAAATGTTTCAGATAAATGTTATAGAGTTCGGAGGGGGTCATATGCTGCTGACCTTTAAAATGACCTTGGCGGTAATTTTTAAGGTCAAACGAAGGTCAACTTTATTTTTCAAATAGAAGCCCCTATTTTTTTTTATTGCGGGATAGTATTCTACTGGAAAAATAAAAACTTTTTGTAGGAAACATTTTCTTTTTTTTTAATGGTTTTTTAAGAGTTTTTTCGCGAATTTTGTCCGTTTATTTTTCAGAAATAGTATACACAAAACAAGTAAACTACATAAAGACACAAAGTAACATGTTTGTAACTCTTGCAAAACAGGTTTATTATTTATGTATTAAGACTACCTTTCGTCTTTATTTAATTTATTTAATGCTTCTGTGACAAGTCAGGGTTTTCATTTTTAATTAAAGACAAGTAGACAGAACGTAAATTACAATTTTGAAAGAAGCATAAGCGGAGTTCATTTTTTTTTCCTAACCGATCATATTTCAGTACAAATGTTGCTTGTGACATCAAATGTTTCCGATTAAACCAGGACACCCTGTATATAGAAGTTAAAATGTTCATGACTGTGTAATAGTAGTAAGGTTTATTGTTGATTCGGCATGCTTTTGATTTGTACATAGTAAATAGTAGAGATGGGCAAAACTGCTACTTTTGAATCACGTTGCTACCTGTGATTGCGACTTTCTAATATCAGTGATTTTAAACTGTGACTGCGATCATGATTAGTAAACGACGTAACACCTTCTGAAATTGTTAATGGTTTCTCAAAAATGTTTTTGATATGATTCTGCTAACATTTGTCCACCTGGTCACGTAAATATTGTTCCTTTTGATATTATACCTGTGACTGAAGGTAATATTTTGGCTATTTTATCTGCTATACCAAATAAATATACGACTATCCTTGATTCAGTTAAAAAATCGAAAAGTGTTTGGAGAAAAAAATATAAAACGCGTAGAAAAAATTCCTTAAAACAATATCCTCAATGGTCGAAGTATAGCTTATTCAAAATTAATTTGGTTTTTGTAAATTCAACAATTTTTAATGGAGATATGGATTTTTGAAAATTTTAATTTTATTTTTTGAGCACTTGAATGAAAACATCGCAGAAAAAATAAAAAACGCGCAGACAAAATTCCATAAAAAATCATACTCAATATAGCTAATTCAAAATCATTTTTTTTTTAAATGCAACAATTTTCAATAGAGATATGGATTTTTGAAGATTTTTGTTTTAATTTTTTGAGCACTTGAATGAAAACATCGCAGAAAAAATATAAATCGCGTAGAAAAAAATCCGCAAAACAATATACTCAATGGTCGAAGAATCGCTTATTAAAAATTAATTTGGTTTTTGTAAATTCAACAGTTTTTTAATGGTCATATGGATTTTTGAAAATTTTAATTTCAATTTTTTTGAGCACTTGAATGAAAACATCGCAGAAAAAATATAAAACGCGCAGACAAATTTTCATAAAAAATCATCCTCAATGGCCGGAGTATAGCTAATTCAAAATCAATTTGGTTTTTGTAAATTCAACAATTTTCAATAGAGATATGGATTTTTGAAGATTTTCGTTTTAATTTTTTGAGCAGTTGAATGAAAACAACGCAGAAAAAAATAAAAAACGCGCAGACAAAATTCCATAAAAAATCATACTCAATGGCCGAAGTATAGCTAATTCAAAATCAATTTTTTTTTTTTGTAAATTCAACAATTTTCAATAGAGATATGGATTTTTGAAGATCTTTGTTTTAATCTTTTAAGCACTTGAATGAAAACATCGCAGAAAAAATATAAAACGCGCAGACAAATTTTCATAAAAAATCATCCTCAATGGCCGTAGTATAGCTAATTCAAAATCAATTTGGTTTTTGAAAATTCAACAATTTTCAATAGAGATATGGATTTTTGAAGATTTTTGTTTTAATTTTTTGAGCACTTGAATGAAAACATCGCAGAAAAAATATAAATCGCGTAGAACAAATTCCGCAAGACAATATACTCAATGGTCGAAGAATCGCTTATTAAAAATTAATTTGGTTTTTGTAAATTCAACAGTTTTTAATGGACATATGGATTTTTGAAAATTTTAATTTAATTTTTTTGAGCACTTGAATGAAAACATCCCAGAAAAAATATAAAACGCGCAGACAAATTTTCATAAAAAATCATCCTCAATGGCCGAAGTAAAGCTAATTCAAAATCAATTTGGTTTTTGTAAATTCAACAATTTTCAATAGAGATATGGATTTTTGAAGATTTTCGTTTTAATTTTTTGAGCACTTGAATGAAAACATCGCAGAAAAAATATAAAGCGCATAGAAATATTCCGTAAGACAATATCCCCAATGGTCGAAAAATCGCTTTTTCAAAATTAATTTGGTTTTTGTAAATTCAACAGTTTTTAAAGTAGATGGATTTTTTTTTAATTTCAATTTTATTTTTTGTGGACTTGAATGAAATTATCGCAAAAAAAATATAAATCGCGCATACAAAATTCCATAGATCATCCTCAAAGGCCGGAGTATAGTAGCAGTGATTTTAACCCTTAATAGTCACACCTCCAAAAAATGACGTAATAGTCATTCGGGGTGTGGTACACCCCATGCCTTTGAACTTCGTTCAATTAATGTTAAATTGACAAAAAACAAAAAATAACAATTTGGGATACATTTTGAACGTCTAGTTACAAGAATATGTGAATAGTTTTCGATACCTGTAACTTTACATGTGAAAAAAAAATGTCGCAAAAAAAATTTCGCAATTAGTGAGTTTTTTTTGCAAAAAATACGGTAGTAATTTCAATTTTCAGCTAAAACATAAAATAGTTTGAACCTGAAAACCCTAAATAGTATCATTCCAAGTGGATTTAATAAATTTTGCGACCTTTCCAAAAAGTATATTTTTTCTAATATAAAGTCAATTTAATGTGTTGAATATGAATATGAAAATATTTTTAAAACTATTATTATGAAGAAAAAATGCTATAATAATGTAAAAGAGAATTATTCGATCCCAAAAGAGCATTAGACGCACATATAAGTATGTGCGATGTATGTCGCACATCGACCTCTCACAACTGCGACATTGCATGTGCGACTTTTTGTCGCTTTTTCTGGAACAAATATCGCAGCGCTTTTGTTTCGGCAATCTCGCAATAATCCACAGAGAAGAAAATGCTCAGAATTTTTAAACTGGCACAATGATCACATGGGGTGTCGTACACCTCACAATTTTTCACGAATTGACTCAAACAGGTACCACATTAACACTGACGCGTGAGCTCAAATAATACCTATTGGGGTCCACAATAGAAGGTTCAAACTATCTGTAGATGGAGTAACATGTCTCGTTTACTTTCAATTTCAGGGCCTTATTCTACGTCGAAAAAAAGCTGGGGTGTATCACACCCCTAGTGACTATTAAAGGTTAAGTAGCAGTGATTTTAAGTAACAGTGATTTTAAGTAACAGTGATTTTAAGTAACAGTGATTTTAAGTAGCAGTGATTTTAAGTAGCAGTGAAATTTGCCTATTAGTAACAGTAACGACCTGTGATTTTTCAATACTAGTGAAAAATCACAGATACGTGAAATATCGCCCATCCCTAGTAAATAGAAGGGTGAATATGCTGAGGGTGGATAAAGTGATAAACCATAGACAAATAGTCAATAATATAATTCCCAGTTTAGTCCCCAATCTTGTTGTGACGTTTTTCTATTGTGTTCTTTTGATATTTGGGGAAATGTTGTCTGTCTGTGTGTATGTGCGTATATATAGACCGGGATCACGACACTTCCGGTTGTCCATTATGTGGGCGGATGGGAATGCGCTGTCATCGTTTCCCGTCCAGATTTTATTATGAATTTAATCAATTTCCAGCGCCGACAATGAACACGCATCGGCCGTGTCCGGCACTTTGCACGTCCAATAAATCAGACGGACGTTTTATGGCGTACGCCCATATTATGCACAAAAGGGGTGGATCGCTGCATTACGTAGGAATTCAATCATCGACTTTGTTATCAAATATTCACGTGGCTATCATGTTTCTCCAGTTTATTGATAATAGGGTTTTTATTGATATTTTTTATTTTTCTTAAAAACAGGTGGTATTAGAAAAAACTAATGCTATATAAAATTTTAATTTTGGAATTCTATACAAATATTTTCAATGTAAATTTGATGTAAATATTATATTTTCACAATTATAGACTAAAATTATTTTTTCGATAATCAATGAGAAAAATTTATAACAAATTATATTTGGATTCTTTAGACTATATGTAGTTTTTGACAGCAAAATTTAAGTTACTACATCTTTTCCGATTTTGTCAAAACCCAATTAATGCATTTTAAGAATTTTTTTGATAAACTTTATGAAAATAACTGTATTTATTCAGAGTAAGTCTACCCCCTGATTCTGCCTTAAATGGGCGATTAAAAAATTTGGGTTAGAAGCGACAAAAATTATAATTTTTTTCTCAGTCACTCTAATTGTCTTCCCGAGAAGGGAAACTGCAATTTATTTTTTTTGCACACTGATAGTCCATGGTGCATCTTAATTCGTACTGCATTTTATTTTATACTCATTCAATAGCTTATCTTGTTCCGTAGTACGTAAATATTTATTGGGAACTATACTTAGATAAAAAAAACTCACGTCTTCTGTTTCAGTTTCCTTCTTTTTATTTCGACCCTGTGTTGTGCAGTCTTTAAATTGTACTTGTCGGCCGCTTTTCTGATTGATAGCATGCCGTCCAGTAAATCCGAGACGGCCGAAGCTAAAGCGTCTTTGCGGATGTTATTTCTTTTCGTTTTTTTTTTCGCCTACAACTGTGCACCATTTTCCTAAAAAAAGAACAAAACGATAAAGTCACAAATTATTTATTCACATCTGGCGCTCATTGATACGTATCAACCTAGACAGATGTATCAATGTGCCTCAAACGCTATGCAAGTGTTAAATAACAAATTAAAACTACTTACCAAATAATTACATTTATTAGCAAAAAAATTATATGGAAAAGACACACACAACGGTGGATATAGTACAATCGCGCAGAGGTCATAGTGACTCGTGCTTTTTCGATCTAATAATCGCGTCTGGATAAATATCTATACTCGTTCGCAGGCTTAAGAAAAACGAAATGAAATACAAAACGTATGTCGATATGTAAACTAAAGGGCTAAGTGCAACGTATGTCTTTTCTCATTCTATCTATTCTAACCTCAAAATTCACGTGCTTGTATCTGGTTTTGACCGTCTCCGATTTCGATTTAGTTAAGAGCAGAATTGTTTGTATCCATTTCATTTATAAAAAGGTTAAATTTAATGACAACTTACCAGTTGTCTTTACCGATTGCCGAAAAATACACTCGCAAAGTTTCGTCGGAAAAATATTTGAAGGCTGGAGAATTTTTAAATTTCCCGCCTAGACTGAATCGAATTATTTTATGGACATACTAGAAACCTAATTCAAGCAACATGGAGCGATGAGTCACTGTCACCTCTGGGCGATTGTACTATACAATATTTCAGTGGCAAGCAATATTTAATTTTTCACTGCTTTGCGTTCTAATTAAATTACATTATCGCAAAATCCAGAGTAGGAGTATATGTAGATTTTCACGAAATCACTTCACGAATGTACTTTTAATAATTTTGGGCAGTTTCGAGTCTATGGCAAGCGTTTTTCAATTTTTTTAATCCCCAAAATGATTTGGATATCTGAAAACTATACTCTCTGAATAACATTGTCCTAAAATCTTGTTTGTGATCCATATATATTTTCATGAAATCATAATCTCCTATGCATTTTTTAGTAATTTTTGACAATTTCGTGATAATATAAATTATTTTTCTATTTTATTTGAGTCTTCAAAATTACTACAATTTTTCACAGCTTTACTCTCTGATCACAATGCTAAATCCAAGAATTGGAATCTATAAAGGTTTTCACAAAACAATAATCTTGAATGTATTTTTAATAATTTTGGAGAGATCGAAAACGACGGCAAATGTTTTTTCTATTTAATCTTTAAAACAGTTACAGTTTTACTCTTAATCATTATTATCTCTTAATCAGTACAAATTCCAATGACAGAGTACTCAATCCAAAATCCAGTGATGAGATTATGATTTCATAAAAACTTAGATACACTCCAGTTTTCAAGAAATCGTAATCTCGCAATAATTTTGAGTCATTTTGGAAGGTATCAAGTTTTAATTTATTTGTTAAATACAATTAGTGACAATTTGCGGATGCACACGTCAATAACAAAATAAAATAATAATTTAATTTACAAACGATCAATATACAAACAAATTATTTTGTAAAAATTTATTTAAATGAAGAAAAACATTGTTTTACTACATTATTTTATGTTTGTACAACTATTTTGAGAAATTTAATTTAAAAAAAGAAAACCATTGTTACATTATTTCAGTGTTCATCTTCTGTGGATGCTGTTGTCGTTGGCCATGACAAACTCAGATTCAATTTTTCTTTGTTTTCTCGAGATCTTCAATTTTTTTATGTTAATTGTAAGTAAACACAATGTTTTTGGAGTAAACGTTGAGTCTTGCACCTAGCAACAACTTAAAGAAAGAAAAAAAAAACGTGATGCCTTTCTACAGTTAGCGATTCAAATGTGAATTGGGAATGTTTAAATAGATTTAATTTGAGATGTGGAAGAAAAAAAATCTAAAAGAATATGAAATGCCGAAATGAAATAATGCAAAAATTGAAGATAAAACTGAGAAGGTCCTTTCTCTATACAATTTGGTGTTTGAAAATTTTCAAGTAAGTTATGATTATTGGATTGATGAGGCTGTTTCTTGGTGAAATTCCATAATATACAGGGTGTCAATTTGAAAACTTTCAATGCGAATATCTCTGAAAATAAAGGAGTTAGAAAAGCGCAATTTGGTTCAAATGTTATACAGGCAGGGGGAACTAGATCCACTATATTTTGGTTATGGGATGAGCGACCCCTTGGGCCCCATTCACCCTAACCCAAAAATTTTGAATGGCATCACCCCTTTTATGATCAATTAAATTAAACGTTTTTTTGAGTAGTATTCACCAGCACAAGATTTTTTTTTTAAATTCAATACAGGGCCGAACAAAAAAAGTATAATTAAAATAAAATAAACTCTGATTCTATGAATTGCTATTTTATTTAATTAGATTCTTATAATGCATTCCATTTTGGGCTACAAAAAAGGATAATCATTTTTTATTCTCCAAATACTCGAACCAGTGGGTCAGGTTTCAACAAGTAACAATCACCTATTGTAGTCATTGTACGTCAAATTCAGAAACGATCGAAGTGAAATAATTTCAGACGAATTCACTATTTAATTTCCTTTTTTATCCGGTATTAGACATGGTTTACAGTATGGCTGAAAGAATTGCGATTTAGACACCTGACTGAAATAGGTTATTTGTTGAAACCTGACCCACTGGTTCAGTATTTGGAGCAAAAAATTTTATTATCCTTTTTTGTAGCCCAAAATGAAATGAATTATAAGAATCCAATTAAATGAAATAGCAATTTATAGAATCAGAGTTTATTTTATTTTAATTATACTTTTTTGTTCGGCCCTGTATTAAATTTAAAAAAACATCTTGTGCTGGTGAATACTACTCAAAAAAACGTTTAATTTAATTGATCATAAAAGGGGTGATGCCATTCAAAATTTTTGGGTTAGGGTGAATGGGGCCCAAGGGAGTATTTATTTTTATTTTATTTTAATTATACTCTTTTTTCGGCCCTGTATTAAATTAAAAAAAAAAAACTTGTGCTGGTGAATACTACTCAAAAAAACATTTAATTTAAGTAATCACAAAAGGGGTGATGCCAAAATATGGTGGTTGTCTTCCCCCTACCTGTATAACTTTTGTACTAAATTGCATTTCTCTAACTCTTTTATTTTCACAGATATTCGCATTGAAAGTTTTCAAATTGACACCCTGTATATACTTGTAATATTAACGAATTCGAAAACTTTTGCAATTCAGTGTTAAGTTGAAACATGCCTATTATTACTACTTCATTCTTGTATAGATTTTTGTATACATTTTGTTTCTTTATCATAATTTTTTTAATATTTCATGTTCTGCTGAAATCTGTATTCATTACGCATTTATTATGGACCATGACCTGTTAATTTAATTTAAAAAAATAGATCTGGCTGGCTGTTACTGTTTACTACTTACATGTTTTTAACATTCAAAATAACTAAAGAAAAATATAGTTTGTTCATTGTTGCTGCGGGCCTTTTTTCCATTCAGTAATATTAAATAACTGGCGGTAAAATGTAAAATCACTGTGTCTTCTGAATTAAGGCACTCTGTTTAAATAATTTAGTATATTTTATGAAACATTAATCGAATTACGATGCAGACCTTCCAGTGAAAATGTGTCACGTTAGATCTCATCTACAGCAATTGTTTCGCGAGGATGGCGAAGGGATCTTCACGCACCATTTCCCTCGGCTTCCGTTCTTCTAGGTGAGCCCCGTCGCCGAAGAGGACAATATCTCGGCGTGCTAGTCGAATGTCTCGCCATAAATCATTTACGTTGAACTTAACACGAGTCCCCCAAGAATAATATATCGCCTGGAATATTGTAATAAATAGCGCGGGCGCCGGGGATACAGATGGGCCGAGACGTCCTATCCCCCCAGAGACCCAGATTTAAATTGTTAATATGAGAAAATGCCGCTCCCCGCAGGCTTTCAGCAATAATATTTATTTTGATGTTGAAAATATCAACGGAAAAATATGTTGTTTCATTTATAAACGAAACGCTGGCTTTATTATTAATACCTGTTTAAAGCCTAATTGAAATATAATTTGTTTGTATGTAAAGTGTAATTTTAGAACCGACGAAATTGTATACAGATTGTTTCAGCTTTCTGGGAATGGCCAATCACGTGATCATTAAACAAAATAATGAAAAAGTTTTATGCAAAAGTGTGCAGAATATGTAATTAAAATATTAAAATTTATACGATGTTTTTATTACACTTATTGTATGTTATGTTACTTGTCTAAAAAATACCCATCTCAAATTAAACAAAACGAATAAATCACACGAGCCGCCCCCTGTGCTTAGGGATGAAATCCGGATTGCGGCGTCCATGGATATACAGAAAACTATGTACATATTGCGTTAGTCGCTCAATGGTAAACTACATGCCTAGATTGATATATCTTTGAAATTTCTTCTGAAACCTTATTTCATACTATCAGAAATGGTTGTCAATAGAGTTTTCGATCATTCCTTGACTTTTTCGGAGAAAAAGAAGGGGGTAATTACATACTAATATTACTGATCTAATTAACAATTAATACCGGAAATAATTGGCTACAAACCTAAGCATTTTCGGTGAAGTTCTTCAAAACCATTTGTAATTAAGGTCAAACGTTAGATTTTTTATTTTTTTTTATTTTGACCATGTCTTCGCATTTCAAGAAAAAAATGATTTAAACAAAATAGAAGAAAAGTGGTCCTTGAATTGGTATCTAATATTGTTCATAGAATTATGAAGAATATTTGTGGCCATCAAAATTATTTGTAAATGAGGTCAAACAGTAATCTTTATTTTTTTTAAGTTGATGTCAAACAGTGACTTTAATTTTTTTAAATTTGACCATATCTTCGAATGTTATGCATTTCAGGAGAAAATTAAACAAAACGGGAAAACTACTGTCACTTTTAGTTGTTATATAATATCATTAATAAGGCTTTGAAAAACATTTGTGGCCAACAATATCATTTCTAAATGAGGCCAATCGCGCACTTTTTAGTTTTTTAAATGGATCATGTCTGAAAAAAGAAAAACGTTCCTCGTTATTATTTATTATTGTTAATGAGACCATGAAGAACATTTGCGGCTATTAAATGCATTTCTAAATAAGGTCAAACACTAACTTTTGAGTTTCTTTAAGTTAACCATGTCTTCGAATATTATGCATTAAAAGTTATTTAAGTAAAATGGAAGAAAAGTAGTATTTTAATTGTTATTTAATATTGTTAACAGTGCCATAAAGAACATTATGTGACTATCAAAATCATTTCTAAATGAGGTAAAATAGTAACTTTTGATTTTTTAAGTTGACCATCGAATGTTATTATTAAAAATTATTTAAAGTGGAAGAAAAATGGTCCTATGTTTATCTAATATTGTTAATTGGATTATGAAAAATACTTATGGCTATTAAAATCGTTTCTTAAAAATAGAAACTTTAATTTTTTAAGATGACCATTGAATGATATTATTAAAAAATATTTAAACAAAGTGGAAGAAAAATGGTCCTATGTTTGTCTAATATTGTTAATTGGATTATAAAAAATATTTATGGCTATTAAAATCGTTTCTTTAGATTTCTTTAAATTTACTAAATCTTCAAATATTATTATTTGGATAAAATTATTTAAGCAAAATGAAAAGAGAACGGTATGCTGAATATTGTTTAATATAAAAGGTGTTTCAGAGCTCTGGGAACGGTCAACCACGTGCTTATTTTTCAAAATTTCGAAAAATGTTTCATACAAAAGTTGTGTATAATAGTGAGCTTCGCGCCCTAAAAATATTTAAATTTATACAGGGTGTCTCATAAGAAAGTTACAGACCAAACTTATGTTTTTTTTAAATGGAACACCCTATATTTTTTGTCATTTTTGAATTATATGGAGCAAATAAAGGTGAATTACTTCAATACTCCCTATACCTATTATTTGTCGTTTTCGAAATATTTGAAGATTTGTTGAAATGTAAGGTCTGGGTGAAATTTTATTTTTGCCCCAGTGATTGACGTTGAACGATTAAAATCATTTTTATTATTTGCTTGAAGGTTCGAACTATAGAGCCAACCATGATTTCATACAAAAAATTATACAGGGTGATAAAAAAATGCGGTAGAAAAACCCAACTTATAACGTTGAATAACTTCGTTTTTTCAAATGGCACACCCTGTATTTAGTAACGTATTCTCAAGTAGAATCCAATTATCTTTCAGATTATAATAATTATTCCTGATATGATAATCGCCGAATACAAGAAAACTATTGAGATTAGGTACAGGGAACCCTTATACAATCTGAAAGTTATAAGTTGGGTTTTTCTACCGCATTTTTTTATCACCCTGTGTAATTTTTTGTATGAAATCATGGTTGGCTCTATAGTTCGAACCTTCAGCCAAATAATAGAAATGATTTTAATCGTTCAACGTCAATCACTGGGGCAAAAATAAAATTTCACCCAGACCTTGCTTCTTTTAAGAGTAGTAGAGCGGAAAATTTTCAATCGATGTAGGTCATTAGAATAATTCTTTAATTACTCGTTTTTCTGCTAGAGGACGTGTAAAATAAAGTATAGTGCAATTAATTAACAAAAAATTTGAGAAAAACGCTAAAATGCGACCGTATGTGCATTTTGCGCACTCTGGCGGGCAATGCACGCATTATTGGAAAAGTCGAAAGACCTATATCGATCTAGA